>JALAZF010000136.1:7657500-8907500 GCA_022829125.1 Lathyrus tuberosus
ACCGAGTAAGTGTTTACCCGCTTTCTTTATCCGCTTTCATATATATATATAACTGTATTGTGGGGCTACTCACTATAAGTCTTCTTTCACAAACTTTTATATACTTGTCAAATATCAACTGTGTAATACTAGTATAGTTATTTAGAGTTTTCCCCGGCAACTACGTCTTGCACTAGGTAAAGCCCTGTTGGTTACTCTTAAATACAAACAAAACTAGATCCCCATAGGATTACCAGACACAGTCTTCCCTCCTCTTGGGGTTAAACAATATGGAGACGTGAAAGGCAACATTCTCAGTGAACCCTTTCTCAGACTGTCACTCTTAGAAATTGTCAAAGAGACTCTACTCCCCAGAGATGATCTTTTCTCCGTGAATGGCATCTCTTGAGTTTCTTCCAAATTCTCGGACTTTCCTGTCTTGATCTATTCTCGGTGAATGGCATGTCTTGAACTTCTCAGGGTTTGGGGACCCACAGGCTTCTTAAAAGCATCCCCGCCTCCTCTTGGGCGTTGTACAAGGACCCTTCGGCTTCTTAAAAGCTCTCATGCCTTCTCTTGGGCTTAGTACAAGGACCCGGAGACCTCTACAGGTATAGGAACAGAACCTAGTCATCAATTTGCTAGAGCTGTCTTTCTGAGTCAAGTGTCAGACTAGTTAATGGGTTGACCTTCATCCCTTAACATACCAGCCTTCTCTTGGGCATCATACAAAGATCATTTCACTACCCGAGAATCGATTTCTCAGAACACAGTAGACTTGGACAGTCTCAATACCCATTGGATTTCTCATTTCCTTAAAGAATAGAAATAACCCTGATCCTTTGATCAATCCCAAAGCACAACAATACCTTTAATCCTTCTCTTCATAAGAACTGATTTTCTCTTTTATCCAACATACAGGACCTATCACTAAAATGAAACAGTCATCAGCACCATAGCCTCCTCTTGGGCTTTGTACAATGATTCTCCCCAGCGGAGCCAACCTTTTCACACTCTCTTGTTGAGTATAAAAGACTCTCTTGTTGAGTCAAACTTGTTCAGCCTCCATCTCGGGCTTCGTACGAGATACAAAATCACTCTCTTGCTGAGTATAAAATACTCTCTTGTTGAGTCAAAAACCTTTTAGCCTCTATCTCGGGCTTCGTACGAGATACTAAAACACTCTCTTGTTTAGTATAAAAGACTCTCTTGTTGAGTCAAAAACCTTTTAGCCTCCATCTCGGGCTTCGTACGAGATACTAAAATACTCTCTGGTTGAGTATAAAAGACTCTCTTGTTGATTCACTTCCATCTCAGCCTCCATCTCGGGCTTCGTACGAGATACAAAACCTTTTAGCCTCCATCTTGGGCTTCTTACAAGACACATATAAAAGCACTCTCTTGTTGAGTCAACTCTTTTAGCCTCTATCTTAGGCTTCGTACGAGACATATAAAAACGCCCTCTTGTTGGGTCAATAGCCTCCTCTTAGGCTTTGTATAAGAAAACCCTGGTTGAGTCAATCAACCTTTTAGCATCAAAATCTGTGCCTTGCTCATAGTATACAAACATCAACAACTCATTTTTCCCCCATCTAATTGTTGTAAGCGGCAAGCCTCTGGATTATTTACATCCACGCCATTGTCCCTCTTTTAGCATGATAAATTCATAAGGAAAGATGGCATTGCTCTAAACTGAGTTAAAGTCTTCTCCTTCAGGTTAAAATCCCCTATAAAGAAAATTATGGCATTGCTGGATTCACACATCCCAGTTAAAGTAATTCTCCTTTATAATCAGTCACCCAACAGTTGTGACAAACAACCAAATATCCCTCTTTAGAGATGACAAATTCTCTCTATAGTCAACACCATTTAGCTTCACATCTTGAGCTTCGAACAAGATACAAATAAACCCTTCAGCTTCACATTTTGGGCTTTGAACAAGACACAAACCATATTTAGCTTCACGTCTTGGGCTGTGAACAAGACACCAAAACAACCTTTTTCCTCCCATTGAATAGGAGGAACTACGATCGCTCTGATTTCCCTGTTTTGTTAAACGGGAATACGTAGGAATAAGATTGGAAAAATCTTAGCGAGATACTAATCAAAAACCCAAAATCCCGTACCTCCATACATCAATTGAAAAGCACCAGTCCTAGCATCCTACCAATAGCCTAGACATTGTTCTTAACAAAATAACCTAAGAGAGACCCACAATCTTAATAGCATCTGTAAACCAACAGTCATCTGTTTAAACTCAATTTGCAAGTAGGGTTAATTGGAACATCTATTTCCCTTTCTTCATCAGCTTCAATAGGATAAAAAATGAATCAAACTGTAGTACCCCAAAGAAATAGTGCTTCGCAACCACGCAAAAATTCGCGCTACAGAAAAATGGCGACTCCACTGGGGACAATGAGATCTTGTTCTCTTCTCATCTCTTAGGTAGAAAACTCTGAGTCCACGAAATGTAACAGAAGTGGAGACTCTGCTGGGGAGTCATTGTCTATATAGGATCATAAGACTAGAGGTCTAGGATGATTAAGACAAATATATATACTGCTTTTCCTAATTGATATCTGTGTTTATTTTTCTGCTAATGGGAATGTGTGTGATGTCGCATGTGGAAAGATTGAGTATACACCTAAGATAGGTGATGGCAATTGCGGGTAATCTTGTGGGGAGTGAATCCCAGTTAAGAGCTCCCGATCGACCATCAAACTCAGTGGAGACTCCCTTTGCAGATACATTGCCTATACGACTCCGGTTGTTGAAAGTAGTGTGGTCGACTGGGTTATTTGAGAAGCTGAGGTTTTTAGTAGACTTAAGCCATTTTGTAGTACGGAAGATATCGGAAATAGTTGTCATGCGATACTACCCTCATCTGAGATTACTCTAGGATACATCAGCTCGCTGGTGATACGCTTGCTGTTGTTATCCCAGAGGGGTCAATGATTTTGCGGACAGAAAAATCACCAGTATAAACCTTTGTGTGTGGGGGGGGGGGGGGGTTGAGCCTTGACTTCATGACACCGACCCTTTGACCCCATATTTTTTCTATGTTTTTGTGTGCTGCATTCATGCATTCATTTGAAAAACATTAAGACAAAGAAAAATCTTCTCTTCTAGTCTCTCTTTTTCAAATTAAACTGAGAGAATGATTGCAAATATCAGAGAAAGGAGATTGCGCTAATGGATTTCGGTAGAAGGAAAACTCACAAGTACACCTTCAAGGTTCCAAAGTTAGAGGATTTAAGAGGTTTGGCAAGAATGATCACCAACCCCGAGGCTTTCAGAGCCAAGTATGGAGGATTGCTGTCCTTGTTAAGGGTCCACGTAATTGAAGGAATCCTGTCCACGTTAATCCAGTTCTACGATCTATTTTATCACTGTTTCACATTCCCGGATTATCAGCTTGCACCAACGCTGGAGGAGTATTCTCATCTGACTGATTTACATATTACTGATCAAGCTCCCTTTTCTGGACTGGAAGAAATTCCAACGGATCAGACCATTGCAAGAGCAATTTATTTGGACGAGTCAGAAGTCAGGACTCACATGACCACTAAGGGTGGCATCCAAGGTTTTCCAGCCCAGTTCTTGACAAAGAAAGCCTTGTACTTTGCCAGTATAGGGAACGTGGCCGCTTTCGAGAGCATCTTTGTTTTGCTCACCTACGGGTTATTTTTGTTTCCCAACATCGATAACTTCTTAGATATCAACGCCATTAAGATTTTCCTGATTGGAAACCCGGTACCAACCTTACTCGCAGATGCATATCATTTGGTACACTTAAGGAATTTATACAGCGGAGGAATGATCACATGCTGTGTACCCCTGTGATACAAATGGTTCACTTCCCATTTGCCCAAGTCTGCTGCATTTTGGGATCAAAAGAATACTTTACGTTGGTCGTAGAGAATCATGTCTCTTACCAACTCTGACATTGATTGGTACAATCGAATCTACGACGGGATCAGAATCATTGACCGTTGTGGAAATTTCCCAAATGTACCCCTTATAGGAACTAAAGGGGGAATCAACTATCATCCGATGTTAGTTCGTCGTCAATTTGGATACCCGATGAGGCATGTCCTGCGAAATGCTCATCTGGAAGGTCTTTTCTTCATGGAAGGAGAAAATGACAGGGCACTAAAGATAGAAATAGTGCACGCTTAGAAACACATTCATAGGAAAGGAAGAGAGTCTCTAGGAAAACCAGACTGTGTCTCGATGGAGCCTTATCTCCACTGGGTACAAACTAGAGCTCTCAAGATGAGGATGCCTTACCCTCGTCAGGAAGTTCTTCCATTAAGAGACTCTGCCCTTTATTTCATGTCTGAGACGGAAAAACTTCAGGTTACTCTCAGCAAAGTTCAGCAGGAGAAGAGGTCTTGGAGGAATAAGTATCGTATTCTCAATATGGAGTGCAAGAAAATACAGCAACTGTTAAGAGAAAAAGATGCCCTGATTGAGATTTTAGAGCAACATACTGTAGAAAATCAGGATGACCAAAGGAATTTGCCCGCTCCTTTCACTTGGCAAAGGAATGACAACCTGACAACGGCCCAAGAGCCCCGGTCAAAGAAAAAGAAAGCACCCAAACCAGCACCTGAGCTCTCTTCAGAGAGGACTCAGGATCCATTAGTTTAGATTTCCTTTTTCAGCACTTTGTAATCTACTGTATTTCCATTTCCACAATCCTTTGAATTCAATAAAACGGGGTTTCCCCGATGTTTGATATTTACAATCCAATTGTCGAAGTTTACTTTGAATAAACAAAAATAGTTAATAATCATTGCATTCATCATTCTCATAAATGAATTCTTCTTACCTACGAATCTCACGTTTGCGTCTCGATTCTAGAGTCAAACTGTCTCATTCGTACAATACTCGGGCCAATCGTCAGAAAAAGATAGATGATCTCGAGGAAGAGAACAGAGAGTTGAGAGAAGAGATCGACACTCTAAAAGAGGATCTGAGAAAGATTCATAACGACATGCAAGCTCTAGCAGAAGCTCAGATGCAACAACAAAGGACTGTGATCTCAGAGATCACATCTACGCCCATAGTGGAAAAGTATGATTCTAGGTACAAGATGCCGAAAGATCGTCCCTGGGGCATGCCACTCAACTATATCCCAGAAGGATATGTTCCGCCGATCGCTGAGGATTAGGGAACCATGGCAGGAACCGCTGGGCTTGAAGGTTACAAACTTCGGGAAAGCGAAGATGCCAGGGGCATGGCAGCAACTCCTGAAGGTTACAAACTTCGGGAGACACCGAGGGTCTTGGCCATAATGACTATACCACCACCAGTGGTACACACTGTCCCGTAAGGACAGATTCCACATATACCTTATGGTGGAAACGAGAGCATGTTCGACAGAATGAATGAATTCCAGGAACAATTCCTGGAGATGCAGAAGGAACAGCAAGCCCTTCGCGGTCAGGATTTATTTGGAAAGGACGCCGCAGACCTTTGTTTGGTCCCCAATGTGAAAGTTGCACACAAATTCCAGGTGCCGGACTTTGAAAAGTACAAGGGTAACTCTTGCTCTCAAAGCCATTTGGTGATGTACGCTCGGCGAATGTCAGCTAAGACAAAGAACCAAGAGCTTCTCATTCACTACTTTCAGGATAGTTTAACCGGTGCCGCATTAAAATGGTACATGGGTTTAAACCGCGCTACGATCGGCACATTCAGAGATCTTGGCACTGCTTTCATTCAACAATATAAATACAATTTGGACATGGCACCGGACAGAGATCAACTCAGATCAATGTCACAAAAGGACAAGGAAACCTTTAAGGAGTACACTCAGAGATGGCGTGAAATTGCCGCTCAGATTTCTCCACCTCTTGAGGAAAAAGAGATGACAAAGATCTTCTTAAAGACCTTAAGCTCATTTTACTACGACAGAATGGTCGCCAGTGCGCCCAGTGACTTCACCGAGATGGGGGGCATGGGAGTTCGTCTTGAGGAAGCAGTCCGAGAAGGACGTTTGGTTAAAGACGTTGGATCATCAAGTAGTACGAAACGATATGGTAGTGCTCTCCCTAAGAAAAAAGAGCAAGATATCGGGAATATCTCTCTCGGAAAGCAAAGGAGACGTTACCAACCAGTAGCAGTTGTAACTCCTGGTATCAACCCTGCGCCTGTTCCTACGTATCAATCTCAGGTTGCGCAGAGCCAACCTAATCAACAGCAATATCAGCGAAGGACACAACAACCTCTTCAGCAGGGTCATCCTCAGTACAACAACAACCGTACAACGCGACCACCAGGGTTTGACCCTATACCAATGTTGTACGCAGAACTGTTCCCATTATTACTGGTCAAGGGGCATGTCCAAACTAAGTCTCCTCTTACAGTACTGGAAAAACTGCCCTTTTGGTTCAAAACGGATCAGACTTGTCCTTACCATCAAGGAGGACCAGGGCACAACATAGAAAACTATCTCAATTTCAAATCCGACGTACAAAAGCTTGTTAGGAGCGGGGTTTTATCTTTCAAGGATACAAATCCTAATCTTCTCACAAACCCGCTGCCTCAACATGAGAAAGCTGCAGTCAATTTGATAGAGGAAGAGTCTAACAACACCTATCAAATTCATGATGTACTCTTATTAAGGGCCAACTTGGTCAAGATGCATTGTAGACAGAGCGGATATGGCCATGTGCCACCTCATAATTATCACCAGTGTGATATCTGCTCTAAGAACAATCAGGGATGTTCTATGGTGCAATCAGCTCTACAGGAACAATTGGATCTCAGATGGATCAAAGATCATCGAGTTCGTGGAGTCAACATGACCTATACGAATTCCAACATCATTCAGAACCACGACATCCATGCAATGAATGTCAACTTGGTGGTGATGCACTCAAGGCAAAGCCAGTATCATAATCTGCCGCGGTACAATTATAATTCCTGTCTGACTTGCTCGGTAAACAAACAGGGATGCTCTTTTGTATAAGAGGCCCTCCAGCATCAGATGGATCTTGGGTGGATCCAGGACTACCATGATAGAAATCTTTATCAGATCAACATGATCCAAATCTTCGATATTCGTATGATGAATACTAGCTTGGTGGAGTTACATGCCAGGCAGGTCCAACTCGGTTTTCTCACTTTGCGTGATTATCTGAGCTGTAAAGGATGTTGTGAGAGTAACCAAGGGTGCGCTCTCGTTCAGAGAACTTTACAACACTTGTTAAACCATTGGTGGCTTCCAATCTTTCTGGATGAAGACACGCAACAAATCAGTGTGCTTAATGGAAACCCTACTCGGCGTCAAAGTCAGGATGTCCGATCTTTGGAAATAGACCTGGTAAGGTTGCACTGCATTCAAAGCGGGCGTGGCCAGGTGCCACCACACAACTATAAACGCTGTAGAGTCTGCTCAGAGAATAACCAAGGATGCTACCTTGTGCGGGCAGCCCTTCAAGGTCAGTTGGATCGTAAAGAGATTCACCTGTGTCTGAGTCCCGAGCCAATCAACTGGACGCCGAACTACTTCATTGATCAAATCAGAGACGTTGTCATAATCTCTGACCATCAACATAACAAGGATGTTTATACCATCATCCCTCTACTGGATGAATCAAAGGTTCTTAGCCAGGAACTGATTGAAGTTACTTACGACAGTCAGATAAATCAGAAGGCTCCTGTAGTTATCTATCTACCGGGACTGTTATCGTATAAATCAGCTAAGGCGATCCCTTACAAATACGGTGTAACAATAATTGAGAATGGAAAGGAAATTCCATTACCCTCCATCGTGAATATTGCAGACATCAATCGAGTAACACGGAGCGGTCGAATCTTCAACCGAGGGGTTGGAGAACCTAACAAAGAAAAGGAACTTTAGACAGAAGTTCCTGATCCACCAGTCGGTCAGTCCAGTAATCCCGACCTTTCAAAGAACGACGATGAGATGCTAAAGCTCATCCAAAGTAGTGAATACAACATTGTTGATCAACTGTTACAAACTCCTTTAAAGATCTCAGTGCTATCACTTTTACTCAGTTCCGAAGCCCATAGAGAGGCTCTACAGAAAGTCTTAGAGCAGGCCTTTGTGGAACAGGATGTCTCAATACGACAGTTCGATAGCATCATCTCTAACACCACTTCCTGCAACAACTTAGGATTCAGTGATGAGGATTTGCCAGAAGGGGGCAAAAGCCACAACATGGCGCTCAATATCACAGTTAACTGTCAGGACGATGCTTTAGCCAGCGTACTGGTAGACATAGGATCAGCCATCAATGTTATACCAAGTCCACTTTAATGCGACTATCATTCAAAGGACCCCCGATGAGGGGCAGTGAGGTTATCGTCAAAGCCTTTGATGGATCTCAGAAAGCAGTTATCGACGAAGTCGACCTTCCCATAACTATTGGTCTTCACACTTTCCTAATTACTTTCCAGGTCATGGACGTCCAGGCAGCGTACAGTTGTTTATTAGGAAGACCTTGGATACACCAGGCTGGGGCAGTCACTTTGACGTTGCACCAGAAACTGAAGTTCGTCAAGAATGATCAACTCGTCACGGTCTGTGGGGAGCAAGCCTTGCTCGTGAGTAATTTGTCATTATCTACTTGTGTAGAACCCAAGGAGGTTGTTGGAACTCAGTTCCAGGCACTTTCGGTAAACACAGAGAATCAGTCAGAGAAGGGAACCTCGATTTCCTCATACAGAGATGCTCTCGAAGTGATCGAGAATAACAAGGCAAAAGGATGGGGATAGCTTGTCATTCCTACTGATAATAAAACAAAGAAGGGTCTTGGTTTTTCTACAACCTGTACCTAGACAGCTGCTAACGATGAAAGTCTTCATCCCATTTAGGATTTATTCCACAGTGGAGGGTTCCTTCACCCAGTGCATAGGAAGTGCACACCATCAACAAGGGAGATTCCTCTGATACGGATGAGGAATAGAAGTCCTATCTCAACGAGGACGGTTATATGTCTCAGGAAGAGGTGCCTACGCCATTTTGCTATCTCGCACAGAGTCCGAGATTTATACCCAGGTCAGACGTCAAAATGATATACGGAGATTGTGATCCTGAAGGATGTCGTGCTCCACCAGACTCATTAGAGGAAGACACTCTGATGAAAGACAACTTTGACCACGACTATTATGGCCCGATGGATGGCCTGCCTATCTGGCAGCCGTACCCCAGAGACTTTGGGCAAGAAAATTAGCCGAACAATGAAAATCAGCTGAGCATCATTAAACAGAATACTTGCGTCCCCACCATGTCATGGGATCAACACTCAGGGCATTCAGAAAATATTCAGCACGACGATGAATTCACAAAGTTTGCCGGACTAGAATTCATCAACTATGCTTTTCCTGAGGTCAACGTCATTGAGAGAGATGACTCCTCCAGTTCCAAAGAAGTGTGGGACACCCTGGGACAACCGAGTGGAAAATTTGACTTCATGGTCAAGTACACCGCTCCCAAAAGCTCTTGTATCAGGCTCGAAGATATCCAGCCAACTGGATGGAGAGATATACCTGAGAGCACCAATACTCTGCAAAATACAACAGAGGAATCCTCCTACGCCGACTCTGCCTGGGAGACAGATTCCAATGATCCTGCTCCGCCAGAAATCAGCGTCATTTCTGAAGACAAATCAAGGAAAGTACCAGACTTTGTGATTCACCGAGGAGTTCGCCGCCAATGGGTTGCTGTTGATGTTCCGAGGATTGTTCATAAGTCAAAGTAATTGCCGTCTTTAACCTTTCACCCTGCCCAGGTGAAACGGATGTTTTGATAGGGCTCGTTTTCTGTAAATATCCCTCTTCGCTTCGCCCAAAGTGACAGAGTTCTGTTTTATAGGGCTGTAGTTTCAAGAATCGACTTGTTCATAAATAAAATAATGTCGTTCTGTAATTTCCGCATTTTATTGTTGTTTTCTCTTCTCGCTTTTCAGAAAATGGTAATCCTAAAAAACAAACTCAATAATAAAAACAAGCAGTTATAAAAAAAATAATACACTGCACACACTTGCATTCTCTCTATCTATTCTAAAACCAAATCATCACGTCATGCAGATTGCTTGTTTTAAACCCCGTTGAAGCATACGATCTGATGCCTTCTCCCGACTTTGAGTTCCCGGTATTTGGGGCTAAAGAAGAAGTTGACGATGAAATTCCAGAAGAGATCTCCCGATTACTCAGACAAGAGGAAAGGTCCATTGAACCTCACAAAGAGCCGTTGGAAACGGTCAACTTGGGTTCAGAAGAAGAGAGAAAAGAAACCAGGATTGGGGCACCGCTCAGTCCAACTGCCAAAGAGAGTTTGACAAAGCTTTTCAAAGAATTCCCCGATGTATTTGCTTGGTCCTATCAGGACATGCCAGGGTTGGATACCAGCATCGTGGAACATCATTTACCATTGAAATCGGAATGTCCGCCAGTAAAACAAAGGTTGAGATGGACTCATCCGGACATGGCCATCAAAATCAAAGAGGATGTACAAAAACAGATTGACGCGGGTTTCCTCGCCACGTCAGAATATCCTCAATGGTTAGCCAATATCGTACCCGTTCCAAAAAAGGACGAAAAAGTCAGAATGTGTGTCGATTACAGAGATCTAAACAAGGCTAGTCCAAAGGACGATTTCCCTTTACCATACATTGACATGCTGGTTGACAGTACAACAAAGTTTAAAGTTTTTTCCTTCATGGATGGATTCTCGGGCTATAATCAAATCAAAATGGCGCCGAAAGACATGGATAAAACTTCGTTCATTACCCCATGGGGTACCTTTTGTTACAAGGTAATGTCGTTCGGTTTGAAGAATGCTGGGGAAAACTATCAAAGGGCCATGACTACTTTGTTTCATGACATGATACACAAGGAAATCTAGGTGTATGTTGATGATATGATTGCCAAATCTAAGACAGAAGGGGAGTATGTGACCCACCTATCAAAACTATTCGAGCGTTTGAGGAGATACAAACTCTGCTTGAATCCCAACAAGGGCACCTTCGGTATCCGTTCAGGGAAACTCTTAGGGTTCATTGTCAGCCAGAAAGGAATTGAGGTTGATCCTGACAAGGTCAAGGCCATTCAAGAAATGCCTTCTCCGAAAACTAAAAAACAAGTAAGAGGATTCCTAGGACCTTTGAACAACATCTCCAGATTCTTATTCCTCATGATCGCGACATACGCGCCGATCTTCAAATTACTCAAAAAGAATTAGGACTGCATTTGGACGGAAGACTGCCAAACTGCCTTCGACAGTATTAAGGAATACCTGTTAAACCCACCGATTATATCACCTCCAGTGGAAGGAAGACCACTAATCATCTACTTAATAGTCCTAGAGGACTCCATGGGTTGTGTACTTGGCCAACAAGATGAAACAAAAAGAAAAGAGTTTGCCATTTACTATTTGAGCAAGAAATTCACTGACTGCGAGACTCAGTACACTATGCTTGAGAAAACTTGCTGCGCTTTGGCTTGGGCAGCCAAATGTCTTCGCCAGTATATGATTCATCACACTACTTGGTTAATCTTCAAAATGGATCCAATCAAGTACGTCTTTGAAAAGCCTGCTCTCACGGGAAGGATTGCCCGTTGGCAAATGTTGTTATCAAATTAAGACATCGAATACCACGCTCAGAAACCCGTTAAGGGAAGTGTTTTAGCCGATCATTTGGCTCATCAACCGATTAAGGATCAAGAATCAATCGGGTTTGACTTCCCAAACGAAGATGTCATGTATTTGAAAATGAAAGACTGCGATGAACCACTACCCAGTGAAGGGCCAGAACCAGGTTCCCAATGGGGACTAATCTTTGACGGAGCTGTCAATCATTACGGAAATGGAATTGGGGCAATCATCATAACACCTCAGGGTACCCACATTCCTTTCACTGCCAGACTTACATTCAAGTGCACAAACAACGAGGCCGAATACGAAGCTTGTATTATGGGTCTCGAAGAAGCGATTGATTTGAGAATCAAGAACTTGGATGCATATGGCGACTCAGCTCTGGTCATCAATCAGATCAAAGGAGATTGGAACACATACCAATCCGGATTGATTCCTTATAAAGATTATGGAAAAAGGTTGTTACCTTTCTTCAACAAAATTGAGTTTCATCACATCCCTCGTGATGAGAATCACATGGCTGATGCCTTAGCCACTCTTTCTTCCATGATTAGTGTAGGTCAATGGAACGACTTACCTAAGATCGACATAATGCGCCTTGAATGGCCCGCTTACATCTTCGAGATTGAAGCAGTCATAGACGACAAACCTTGGTATCACGATAACAAATACTTCCTTCAGAAACAAGAGTACCCACCTGGGGCATCCAGAAAAGACAGAAAAACCCTCAGAAGACTGGCTAGAAGCTTCTTCCTGAGCGGTGATACACTCTATAAGAGAAACTTTGACATGGTCTTGCTCTGATATGTAGACAGACCAGAAGCAGACATGCTGATAAAGGAAATTCACAAAGGATCCTTTGACACTCATGCCAACGGACACACAATGGCCAGGAAAATTCTGAGGGCAGGGTACTACTGGTTGACCATGGAATCTGACTGCTACAAGTACGTGAGGAGTTATCACAAGTGTCAGATATACTCCGACAAAATCCATGTACCGCCAACGCATCTCAAAGTTCTTTCTTCCCCATGGCCTTTTTCCATATAGGGAATCGACATGATCGGCATGATTGAACCCAAGGCTCTAAACGGAAATCAGTTCATCCTGGTAGCCATTGATTACTTCACCAAGTGGGTCGAAGTGGCATCGCACGCTGATGTAAACCATCAAGTGGTGGTCCGCTTTATCAAAAACAGTATCATCTGCCGTTATGGTGTTCCAAACCAGATCATTACTGATAATGGATCTAACTTGAAAAATAAGATGATGAAGGAGTTGTATGCTGAGTTCAAGATCGAACACCATAACTCATCTCCCTACCAACCCAAGATGAACGGAGCGGTAGAGGTAGCTAACAAGAACATCAAGAAGATTGTTCAGAAGATGGTTGTAACCTACAAAGACTGGCACAAGATGTTGTCCTATGCTCTTCACGGTTATTGTACAACTGTCCGCACTTCAACAGGGGCAACTCCTTTTTTTCTAGTATATGGGATAGAAGCAGTACTCCCCATAGAGGTAGAGATCCCATCAATCTGGGTATTGATGGAAGCTAAGCTAACAGAAGTTGAATGGTGTCAAAGTCGACACGATGAACTGAATCTGATTGAGGAAAAGCGAATCACGACTCAATGCCATGGTCAGTTGTATCAACAAAGGATGAAGAAGGCGTTTGACAAAAAGGTCCGACCCCGTGTCTTCAAGAAAGGAGACCTCGTGCTCAAGAAGATACAATTATTTCTCACTGATTCTCGGGGCAAATGGACTCCGAATTATGAAGGCCCCTATGTGGTCAATAAAGCTTTCTCAGGCGGTGCCTTGAGACTTGCAACCATGGACGGAGAGGAGTTTGCCTACCCCACAAATGTTGATGTAGTCAAGAAATACTTCGCCTAAACTAAAAAAAGCGTCCGGTGGATTGAAAACCCGAAAGGGCGGTCCAGGCAAAAATTAGAGACATGATCAAAAATCATCCCGGTGGATTGGAAATCTCAAAGTACAGTCCAGGAAAAAATTAGGGATAATGGCAAGTAACTACGTCCAACAGGGGCAAATTCCCTAGTAGCAGTCATGCCATCCATCAGAAAACTCCAGTCAAGGTCATCTTCGACAAAAGCTCAGGATGTCCCGAATTCAAAGTTGGTAGAAGGATAATGGTCGTTATGTTTGAATGTAGCCATGTTCTCTTAAAATTACCATTTTCTAAACTTTGTAAATACTCTATGGAATCACGCGTTTGACTGATTTCCATCCTATCAATAAAATTTGAGCCCTAGTGCTTTTGTTTGCAATTCTTACTTGTTTTAGCTTTACATAACGACATTTTAACATGATCAATGATTCTTGAAATAAAACAAAAATGAATTTACTTGTCAAACTTTTCTGCTTTTAAAATAAAGATGGAAATTTCTTTTGACTGTTGAACATCGAAAGAACATTGATTGCTTCGCCGAAGTAATCGAGCTTCAAAGTACAGAATCAAAGTACTCCTTCTAAACCAGTGCGCCTAAATGAAGGATCAGTTATGTCAGATGTGAATACTCCATCAAACATCTTCGGGCGAGTTCTCATCTCCTAAGCCCGATCAACGGTTGTTCCCCCCACAGGGACTACTTCTCCTAAGCAAGGCAGAATTGCTATTGTGAACCAGCGATACTTTTTATCTCCCTACTGTGGCCGAGTATCCAATCGTGTTCATCCATTAGTCTGTATGTCGTGTCAGTTTTGTCAGCATATACATACATGCATCATGCATTATTGATTTACATTCATATTCATATTGCATCACTATCACTCTAGTCGGTCTTGTCCCCTAGTGATAAAAGTCTTCGCAATTGAGTTGTCATTTCTTTCCTCGTCAGGAAATGTTGCGTCTGAACAATCTCTCTCCTCCAATTTATTTCTGGATTAGAGTTGGCCCTTGACAACTTTGATAACTTGAACCTCTGAAAAGACCAGAGAACCCTCTCCAAACGTCACTCTTCGCCATTGAAGATGATAGTTTCGCTTTCCCATATTAAGGAAAATCCCCAGAGAAAGCCCATTAATCAGAGACTCGACAATACAGCAGTTTTCTCTGAAAAATCCGCTGACGAAAAGGTCATCAGTACCTCAAAATTGGATAACATCATATGGCATTTCTCCGAGAAGATCCCGAGAAAAGTATGATGTAAGACCCCCAAGCAGAAACAGTCTCTCAAGAGACTCGTTTTCCCCGATAGAGTCGACAAATGGCGTCTCCAACAGAGAAGTTTGTACACCTCTACAATTCAGACGACTGGGTTCCCCAGCAACTCTGACATCAAATTTTTTCCGTCAAATGGCATCTCCCCAGGAAAATTCGGCGAGAAGTTTGAGGAAAACCGCTACGTATAGCGTCCCTTGTCAAGAAAGTTTATTGACAAAAGAAACTAAGACCAGTTCCTTGGTAGGAAACCAGGATCGAGGGGAGGTTTACATCAGAAACTAAGATCAGTTCCTTGGTAGGAAACCAGGATCGAGGGGTAGTTTAAATTAAAAACTTAGACCAGTTCCTTGGTAGGAAATCAGGATCGAGGGGAAGTTCATTTCAGAAACTTAGACCAGTTCCTTGGTAGGAAACCAGGATCAAGGGGAAGTTTACCTTTTCTAAGCATCATTGCTTAGCAAAAGAAGAAGGATGCACAAACTACCATTTTTAACCGCTATCAAAATTTTGGGTATTCCGATATTTAATCCTCTTGCACCCCGAATGCCCGAATGCCCGAATGCCCGAATACCTTTGCCATTCACACCTTCGGGTCCAAGAAGATTAAATAGGGGCATCTGTCATACCCCAAATTTTGACCACCAAGATTACCCATCATTGTGTGAACCATCACCACAATATGGATGAACCATCATGCCTCATTAGTCTCCCCAAAGATGGGTGAGCATTCACTACAATCAAAATTAGGGTTTCAAGCCATCTCAGAGTTCTTAGACAAAGGATCAATCAAGTAATGACATGATCTTCAACTTTTCTAACCTCTCAAACATCCACAAAGGATCAAGAGGACTCCCACATCAAGGATTAAGCACAAGGTTGCTACCTTTTAGGTGGATCAAGCCTCAAGATCGCCAGTGTCACCAAATTAGGGTTTTGGTTGACCAGGACCTCCAGATGGAAATTTTCCTCTGGGCATGAGTCAATGCTTCAAAGCATAACCTAATATACCCCATGGAACCTCATGGACCCAATCATCAAGTCAATTTAACCTCAGGGGATGCATTCACTAAAAATCGGGAATTAGGGTTTCTTGACCTAATTCACCCCTAAGTTGACCTTTGGGACAAATCATGAGCCAAGACCTCAAGAGAGGATTTGAGGGTCTCTAATAAACCACATTGATCCATTTGCAATAATGGATTGGTCTAAGAAGCTTGAGCAACAAGTTTCAAGTTCATCAGAACCACAATTAGGGTTTTGAGGAAAAAGTCAACAGTGCCTTTGACTTTTGACCAGGACATGCTCCCAAACCTTAGGACATGATTTAATACACCCTATAACACCTATAAAATCAATCCATCAAGTTTGCTTTAGGTCAAGGACTTGATTTCATAGAGGATCGCACAGTTTGGAATTCATCTGATAAAAAGTCAACTAAGCACAAAAGTCAACTTTGACTTTTTGAGATTTTTCACAATTATGGTTCTTTGACCCTAAAATGATGTTGATGTGTGATTGGGATCATCACTAATCAAGAAAAATCAAGAAAAGTGGGATAACTTGTAAAAGGGGTAACCATAAAAACTTAGAAATTTTCTAAGTTATGGAACAAAGTGGCTAGCTAGGGTACCAACTTTGGAGGATCATAACTCCTAAACCACAAGGCCATTTTTCCCCATTCAAAGCCGGATTTGTAGATCTCATGGCCCTCTACAAAAGCTTCAAACACAACTCATTCCAATTCCTCATGGATTTTAAGCTATGGAATGATCAAAATCACAAAAAATGAAAATGTCACTTTTTTCCAACACTTAGTGAAATTTTCACTAAGTCAGAATCTGCCTTCACTTTTTTCAAAATGTAGGGGCATTTTTCACTTGGATCCAAAAAGTATCAAAACCAATTATGATCAAACAGTTGTTGTATCATATAATGGCTTGCCAAAATGGCCAAGAACTCCATCAAAGTCCACTTGAGCCATGAGATATGACAATGGCAACATGCCTTGCTGAAAACTGTCAAGGCAAGGCAGATTTGTGCATTTTACTCGATTTGCCAAATTTGTGCAAATGACAAACACACTTATCCATCTGAACACCTCAAGGGGAGACCAAGGAGGAACCAACTCTGATCTCAAGCCTCCCAAGTCCTTGGAACTAAAAATAGCATGCCAAACCTAGAAATACCTACAGAGGGGACAAGTCTCCAATTTTGTTTTGGAGCATTCAATGGATGCACCAAGGTGGCATGGACTGAGCCATTTCCAACTGAATTCAGTCAAGAATTATCCAAGACCAAGGGAACCAGCAGCCTGTGCCCTAACCTCTAGTCAATGGCTAGAGGAGACTTGGATTCTCATTGATCAATATTGGCCAAACCTCTGCTGCAGTTGCCAATCACTATTACTGCCAAAACAAACTTGTTCTACTATAAATAGAGCTCATTTTTTATCAGTTTGAGTACACCAAAACCATCAAACAGATGCTTTCTTCAAAATCACCTTCTCACTTCCAAATTTGCCTTCCAAAGCAAGTCACTATCGGGTTTTGAGTTTAAGAGCTATTCCAACCAAACCAATCAAACACACACCTTATAAACATCATATAGAGGTGATCCAAACACTCACATAACATCTGGAACACCAGATTCTCAAAATCACCAGCCATCTGCACAAGCCTTTGACAGATTTGCAGTTGAGGTGCCAAATCAAGTTCCAGCTCAATTCAATCCACTCCAAGCATCCAGACACACTCCATAGCACCTAGGGAAGCTATCCATATCCTTGGAATCAAGTTGTAACACCTCTAACACAAAACACGATCACCAGCTGCAAGAGGTAAACATGAGCTCTTCTAACTCTATGATACATGCATTTTTTGCTGCACAATAATTTGGCCATATGTTCATAATCATGCATAGAGTGTTTACCCTCAATCAATTGCTTTGTTTGAATCATGTATGGAATTTTTGAGCCTTCATGCAAGTTTTAGGGTTCTTGAGGGTTCTCTTTGATTTCTTGTTCCATGCTTAAAATAAATGAAATTAAAGACCATAGACATAATCGTGAGGTGAAAACGAGTAGATTGATATGTAGATTGCATGTTATCATCAAGTATTCAGTGAGATTGGATAGAAAACGCAAATCTGCAGAAACAGAGGGTGGCGCGTGTTCTTGCCATGTTCTTGGCGCCCTTTTCGAAAATTCAAATATTTGAATTTTGTGATTTTATTTAATTGATTCAAAAATTAATTTCTCTCTGAATTTTAATGATTTTGAGTTGATTTTTTTTTTATAATTCACAAAAATGTTAAAATATTTTATTTTCCCAAAAAATCCCAAAAATATTATTTATTTCATATGCTTGATATTTTTATAAAGAATTAATATTTTAATTGTTTTTTGACATTTAAAATATTTTCTCCCTCTTGATTTTTCAAATTTTAGTGATTTCCAATCATTTTGTGAATAAAAACATGATTTTTGAAACATTAATCCAAGATCACAATTTGTTTCCACACATGTTTAACAATTTTGATCATTTTAATTGAATTTTTATTCAATTAAAATACATTTTGAAAACAAATTAGGGTTTTTGATTAATTCAACCCTCATCAAACTTTTTCAAATACTTTTGGGCCTCTAATAGAGTGTAAGACCCAATCCTTTGTTAATACAAACCTTTTTTGGGCCTCAAATGTTGTATAAGTTCCGTTGTATTTCAAAAGTTTGGCGCGATCATCGCCCGTTTAAAACAAATCATCTGGGCCTCTCCTCGAGCTATAAGACCCATTCAAAATCTTTGGGCCTCTAATAGAGTGTAAGACCCAGCCCATTTTTGAAACCAAAATATTTGGGCCTCAGTCATTGTATAAGACCCATTGTGCTTTCAAAAACCTCGGCACGATCGCCATTTTTAAAAACAAATCATCTGGGCCTACCCTCGTGTTATAAGCCCCATTCTTTTTCTTTAAATACCTTTGGGCCTCTTGAGAGAGTGTAAGACCCATCCCTTTGTACATAAAACCTTTTGGGCCTCAGTCACTTGTATAAGTCCCTGTACAAACAGTGCAATCACTGATAAAACCTTTGGCCTCTCCTTGAGTTGTAAGCCCCAACAATCTTTTCAAAGCACTTTCTCCTTTGATTTTGAATATAATATTATTATCAAAGCTTTCTTTGTTGAACAAACTAACAAAACAGCATGGAAGCTCTACAACCGAGTAAGTGTTTACCCGCTTTCTTTATCTGCTTTCATATATATATATATATATATATATATATATATATAACTGTATTGTGGGGCTTCTCACTGTAAGTCTTCTTTCAAAAACTTTTATATACTTGTCAAATATCAACTGTGTAATACTAGTATAGTTATTTAGAGTTTTCCCCGACAACTACGTCTAGCACTAGGTAAAGCCCTGTTGGTCACTCTTAAATACAAACAAAACTAGATCCCCATAGGATTACCAGACACAGTCTTCCCTCCTCTTGGGGTTAAACAATATGGAGACGTGAAAGGCAACATTCTCAGTGAACCCTTTCTCAGATTGTCACCCTTAGAAATTGTCAAAGAGACTCTACTCCCCAGAGATGATCTTTTCTCCGTGAATGGCATCTCTTGAGTTTCTTCCAAATTCTCGGACTTTCCTGGCTTGATCTATTCTCGGTGAATGGCATGTCTTGAACTTCTCAGGGTTTAGGGACCCACAGGCTTCTTAAAAGCATCCCCGCCTCCTCTTGGGTGTTGTACAAGGACCCTTCGGCTTCTTAAAAGCTCTCACGCCTTCTCTTGGGCTTAGTAAAAGGACCCAGAGACCTCTACAGGTATAGAAACAGTACCTAGTCATCAATTTGCTAGAGCTGTCTTTCTAAGTCAAGTGTCAGACCAGTTAATGGGTTGACCTTCATCCCTTAACATATCAGCCTTCTCTTGGGCATCATACAAAGATCATTCACTACCCGAGAATCGATTTCTCAGAACACAGTAGACTTAGACAGTTTCATTACCCTTTGGATTTACCATTTCCTTAAAGAACAGGAAATAACCCTGATCCTCTGATCAATCCCAAAGCACAACAATAACTTTAATTGTTCCCTTCATAAGAACTAATTTTCTCTTTTATCCAACATACAGGAACTGTCACTAAACTGAAATAGTCACCAGCACCATAGCCTCCTCTTAGGCTTTGTACAATGATTCTCCCCAATGGAGCTAACCTTTTCACACTCTCTTGTTGAGTATAAAAGACTCTCTTGTTGAGTCAAACCTGTTCAACCTCCATCTCGGGCTTCGTACGAGATACAAAATCACTCTCTTATTGAGTATAAAAGAATCTCTTGTTGAGTCAAAAACCTTTTATCCTCCATCTCGGGCTTCGTACGAGATACTAAAACACTCTCTTGTTGAGTATAAAAGACTCTCTTGTTGAGTCAAAAAATTTTTAGCCTCCATCTTGAGCTTCGTACGAGATACTAAAACACTCTCTGGTTGAGTATAAAAGACTCTCTTGTTGAGTCAAAGCCTTTTAGCCTCCATCTCGGGCTTCGTACGAGATACAAAATCACTCTCTTGTTGAGTATAAAAGACTCTCTTGTTGAGTCAATCCCTTTTGCCTCCACCTCGGGCTTCGTACGAGATACCAAATCACTCTCTTGTTGAGTATAAAAGACTCTCTTATTGAGTCACTTCCATCTCAACCTCCATCTCGGGCTTCGTACGAGATACAAAACCTTTTAGCCTCCATCTTGGGCTTCGTACAAGACACATATAAAAGCACTCTCTTGTTGAGTCAACCCTTTTAGCCTCTATCTAGGGCTTCGTACGAGACACATAAAAATGCCCTCTTGTTGGGTCAATAGCCTCCTCTTAGGCTTTGTATAAGAAAATCCCGATTGAGTCAATCAACCTTTTAGCATCAAAATTTGTGCCTCGCTCACAGTATACAAACATAAACAACTCCTTTTTCCCCCATCTAGTTACTGTAAGTGGCAAGCCTCTGGATTATTTACATCTACGCCACTGTCCCTCTTTTAGCATGAAAAATTCCTAAGGAAAGATGGCATTGCTCTAAACTGAGTTAAAGTCTTCTCCTTCAGGTTAAAATCCCCTATAAAGGAAATTATGGCATTGCTGGATTCACACATCCCAATTAAAGTAATTCTCCTTTATAATCAGTGACCCAACAATTGTGACAAACAAACCAAATATCCCTCTTTAGAGATGACAAATTCTCTCTAAAGTCAAAACTATTTAGCTTCACATCTTGGGCTTCAAACAAGATACAAATAGACCCTTCAGCTTCACATCTTGGGCTTTGAACAAGACACAAACTACATTTAGCTTCACGTCTTGGGATTTGAACAAGACACCAAAACAACCTTTTTCCTCCCATAGAATAGGAGGAATTACGATCGCTCTGATTTCCCTGTTTCGTTAAACGGGAATACGTAGGCATAATATTGGAAAAATCTTAGCGAGCATACTAATCAAAAACCGAAAATCCTGTACCTTTATACATCAATCGAAAAGCATTAGTCCTAACATCCTACCAATAGCCTAGACACTGTTCTTAACAAAATAACCTAAGAGAGACCCACAATCTTAATAGCATCTGTAAACCAACAGTCATCTGTTTAAACTCAGTTTGCAAGCAGGGTTAATTGGAGACATCTATTTCCCTTACTTCATCAATTTCAATAGGATAAAATATGAATCGAACTGTAGTACCTCAAAGCGATAGTGCTTCCCAACCACACAAAAATCCGCGCTACAGTATGCTAATAGAGACTCCTGTTAATGGTTCTGTTACTACTACTTTTGTGTGTTTGAGATGTCCTTTGACGATTTTTGGGAAGAGTTTTGTGATGGATTTGGTGTGTTTACCCTTGCACCAAATCGATGTAATCCTTGGAATGAACTGGTTAGAGTTCAACAATGTTCATATCAATTGTTATACTAAGACTGTGGAGTTTCCTGAGTTTGGTGATAGTGGAGAGTTGATGTTTCTGTCTGCTAGGAAAGTAGGCGAGCTTATGGAAGATGAAGCCGTGGTGTTTGCATCGTTGCAGATTAATCGTGAAGCTACAAGTGTCGACCTACCTGTTGTTTGTGAGTTTCCAGAGGTGTTTCCAGATGACATCAGCGATTTGCCTCCAGAACGTGGAGTAGAGTTTGCGGAGGACTTAGTACCAGGTACGAGTCCAGTGTTGATGGCTCCTTATCAGATGTCACCTTCTGAGTTGAGTGAATTGAAGAAATAGCTGGAAGAATTGCTTGAGAAGAGGTTTGTTCGACCAAGTGTTTCTCCGTGGGGTGCTCCTGTGTTGCTAGTGAAGAAGAAAGACGGAAGTATGAGATTGTGTGTTGATTATCGGTAGTTGAATAAAGTGACTATCAAGAATAAGTATCCACTTCCGAGAATCGACGACTTGATGGATCACTTAGTAGGTGCTTGCGTGTTTAGTAAGATTGATTTGAGGTCTGTGTTAGTTCTTGTATTGGCTGGAATTTTGGTAAAACAAAGTTGAACAATGTTGATGTCATATGTCTGATGTCATAACATTGGTTCCTAACATTAGGTGTTGCAGGGTTGCAGTTTTGTGGTTTGATGTAAAACATGATGTCTTGACATCAGTTGACAGAACATCAGAAAACCATCTGTTGTGTTTTTTGTATTGCAGGATGTTGGGTGCGATGTCCTAACATGGTTAATCAGACATCAGTACAGATGTGGAGTATTACTGTCATGACAGTATGTCATAACATCTTGGTTCTGGCACAATAGTTGCTGCTGTTGTGTGACAGATGTTACAGCAGATGTCATGACATCTTAGTCTGGTAAAGCAGCTGTTATGTTGTTTTGCTGTCATGGGATGTTATATGTCTGATGTCTTGACATCAGTTATCAGAACATCAGAACATCAGGCTGTCATGTTTTAGGGTTGCGTGTGAAAGTTTGTTTTGAGAAGATCTGTTAGAGAGATTGTGTGCGAATATCTTGGAGAAGATATTTTCAGATGCAATCAGATTTGAAGCAGATCCTGTTGCTGTTTTTAGGGCTGAAAGATATGAAAAGATTTGAAGATAAAATCTGTTTTTAAATTCAAATCAAATCAGATATTTGGAGAAGATCTTGCAGCTGAATTAAATAGTGAAGATTTAAAAGATACATAATATCTTGGAAATATTATGTGGAGCTGATTCAGAGGTCTGAAATATTCAAGATAAAATCAAGAGAAGATTGAGTATTTAAATATGGAGATATTTTAGGAAGATTTGATTGAAGATCTAATTTGTAGGAGAATCTTTTGCAGATTTGTAGCAGCTGATTTGTTGTGATTTGAAGGCCCAAATCCAGTTGGAAAATAGGTTATAAATAGAAGGATTGTAACCTAGTTTTAGGTAAGCCAACCATCATGTAAATTATAAGGGCTGTGTTGGTTGATGAACCACCCGGTTTGTGGGATGGTCATCGTGTTTATCTCGAAGCCTGTAGGTAAGAGATGTATTATTCTTAGAGGAAGCTGTTAAGCAACTCTAAGTATTATTCTTAGTCATGTGTGTCATGTCTAAGTATTGTCATGGAAGTGTGTCTTCTACTTTTCTGTGATTGAAGAGTTTTTGGAAATCAAGCTGTTGATGCAGTGACTGAGATGTTGACTGCTAGACATCATTGCGATGATTGGGAGTGAGATGGAGTCTCTTATCTAGGGAGGACTTAGATAGAAGGGTCATTGGGTAGTGATTAAATTAGGTAGATTGTCAACTGGTTTGTTGAGTCTGTAATTTGATACTGCTAATAGTGGACTTCCTTCCTGGCTTGGTATGCCCCCAGATGTAGGTTGTTAGACCGAACTGGGTGAACAATCCTTGTGTGTTGTTTATGCTTTACTGTTGTTTATTGCCTTGTTCATAGCAGATTGTGTTGTTGTGACATCACGCTTAACATCACACATCTGATACCAGAATTTCAATTGGTATCAGAGCAGGCATCCTGTCTATTTCTGGATGAGATCTAGGGAAGATACTTTCTGGTTCATGAGCAAGGAAGATAGTTTTGCTGAGTTATGGACTTGGTCAGTTCATATAGTTGTTTGTATAATCCCTTGAAGTGAAGGATGGACTATTCATGACAGGGTATGTATTGGACCTGTCTGTTGTTATCAGGAGAACTACTGTTGTGAGTTTGATTTGTTGGCACTTGGTTTATGGTGATGGTGTGCAAGGATTTTTTAGTAGTGCCTGAAGGTTGTTGAGGAGTTGTTGTGTGTTCCGCTGCATGGTATCTGATGTAACCCTGGTTGGTTCTTGTATCTCTGGTGGTGAGATTCTAGGAAGGTATTCTCTTGGAAAGACATTAGGGTTTGGTCTCCTCATCAGGATATTCTATGATGTTGTAGTTTATGCAACACAGCTTCAACCGTTTGGTTAGAGATGCCAAAGATACTTGAGGATTATCCCATATCTTTGTTTTGGGAAAGAAGTGATCATAAGGTGAATGGATCTTATTAAAGACTGTATGACATGGAAGTTTCAGAAGAAGAATATATTTCAAATCAGGCATTGAAGACCAATCTGTCCAGAACATTGATTCCTTCTTTATCAATTTTCTTGATGGTGAAAGAAGAGGGTGTAGCCAAAGCAAAAGAGTATCACTGTCAAACCTTTCAAGCGGGAGTGAAGATCTTGATAAGTTATCTCTTAAGCTTAGTTGTGGTGACCTAATTAGGAGGATCTTCCTGGTTATGATAAGATACATGTTTCTGATTTTTAAAATCATGAACTGGAGGAAGTTTCATCAAGAAAGAAGCTGAGCTTAATATGTCAATTCTATTGTCTCGACATCGCGCTACACATCAGCAGTTTATGGTAAATGTTAAGTCAAGGACCTATTAGATTGTAGTTGTTTTGAAGGATCACTGAAGCTGTGAAGTTGAACAATTTTTGAGATGTTGTTCATAATGTCATAGCATTTCAGCAGGAGCTGGTTGAAGAAAAGGTAGTTATCTTGATAGCAGAAGAGAAGGAAATGATCCTTGTTTAAACTAAAATGTCTGAGGACAATTTTATAGGGAAAATGCATCCAAGAGTTTGTGTGCAGTGGCAGGGTAAATCAGCCTGTGGTCAATTGGTATTTGCACGAGCTCTTTCAGTTTTGTGCCTTGAAGGATTCAAAGTTGCAGATTGTATATGGTATGTTTATACAGAAGGATGGCAGTTATCACTCTTAAGTTAGACAAGGGGTCTAAACCTTGTGCTTATAAGAAGAAGCTTCTAGAAGAGTGTGTTATGCAAGTTACTGCAGTTTTGTTGGTCTAATCTTGGAAGTTGATCAGATGTTGATATGTTCTCGTGTGTTCCCTATAAGAAATATGTGTGGATAAATATGATTGTAGTCTCCAAAATCCATAGGAGATGCTTAATGTGATTTAGACTAATGTCAGAACTAATGTTGAAACATCATTTCAGTGCTTTGCTCAGGGTGGAGTAAAAGATCAAGGCACTGACCTAACCTGGAAGGCTTTTGTGGTATGAATGGTTGTCATGATGGTTTGTTTTGTAAAAGAATCAGTAGATGCCTGTTGTGTGAGAACTCTGTGAAACAATCATGATGGTTAAAAGAATCTTGAGATTATAACAATAAGATTGTTTGTTCTATAGTGTATTTAGAAGTGGCATTATTTGGTATAGTTATGGGGTAGTCTTGGACTACTTATTTTCTGAAGATTCAGATGTGGTAGGTTTGAAGTCTTTGGAGTTTCCAAGCAGGATGGAGGTTGTCTACTCAAACTTGATTGTTGAATCAAGTCTATGAGAGCATGGAAATCTGTTTCTGCAAAGGGAGGAGGTTCTTCTGAGTGGCAGAAGGTAGAGCTGAATTCAACAGTTGGATGACTTAATGTTCTGACATCTAGCTTAACATCAGGAGTCTCAGCTGGTGATGTGGCACATCAGCTAATGATAGGGTGATCTACAGGAATGAACAATAGGATGCTTCAAAAATATCGTTCTCATGGAAGTTTGCGGGAGCTGCAGGAAGGAGAAGATGTTACATGACCATGGCTTAGGGAGTCTAAGTGTGTTTGCTTTTGAGCAAGTGGAACATGTGACTTGAAGATCAAGTTTCCTTGGTGGATCAAGATATCTTTGTAAGAGTTCTGACAAACGTGAAAAAGGTCAAAATGTGGCATTTGGTTGTTTTCATATGAGGATTCATGAATGAGGTGATCAAACTGTGGCATTTGGTTGATCTCAGAAGTGGATTCGAAGAATCAAGATAATCAGAGTGTGGCAGCTGGTTATTATTGAGGATTGTCTTGGAATAAGTTACTCTTGGGCAGAAGGGTGATGAGTTGAAGACTCAAGGAGATTATTCTTCTTGAAGGTGGATGAGAGGTTAATTCTCTAGTTCTTTGGATTACTATGCAATAGTAAGTCCAGTTGGTGGAGCATATCAAGAATCATGGTGATGATATCTTGATGTGTGGCAAATGTTCTAACTTGTGTTGGGACATTATCTGGTTGAATATCCTTGGTGAAGGATGATTTTGTTCTGGTTCTGAAGCTTGGTGCATACATTATGCCTAAGGAGCGTTTACATAGTCATATGGGAGAATGATGAAGTAGAAGGTCTGCCTTTGATGGAGAATGTAGAGAAGACTGAAGTAGATCATGTATTGATTGATTGGAAGTCTGAAGATGAAGAGTATGGTAGGGAATGACTGCCTTTAGAGAAAGGGACAATGGTACCAAAATGCATGTGCTCAGTAAGTGTGCTCAAATGTTCATCTTCATCTAGAGCATTTGTTAACCATGACTGGAGGAGTCTGAAGGACAGCTCTGTTTGTGTCTGGGAGAATTTATTTTTCTCTGCAGCTTTTAGAAGAGCTTTGTGAGGGTCCTTGTTGATGGGAGTTGTCACACTTGTCTTGGTGTGTGTTATTAATCCAAAGTAAGAGGACTTTACTTAAAAGGTTGTGGAAGGCAGTGTGTGTGTGCTTCAGAACTTGTGGATGAGTGTGTAAAGCATTCCTGACTGGATGGATGAAGATTGAGTCTAGATTTTGAGTATGTTGGTTGGCAGATTCAGAGTTTGTCCAATTGTGGCTAAAAAGGGGGAGAGTTAGCCTATGTGTTGCCTAGTTGTCTGATGTGGTTCTAGGCTTGAGGGGGAGTGTGCATGTTTGAATAGCTGGTATGTTGGTTCTTGTGTTGAGGGGGAGCTTAACTGTGTGCAGTTTTTGGTTGTGTATGATGATGCTGAAGTTTTTTTTGCTGCTGAAGTTTCTGATATGACAGAGTTTGTTTTAGCCAAAATTAGCCAAATGGGGAGATTGTTAGTTCTTGTATTGGCTGGAATTTTGGTAAAACAAAGTTGAACAATGTTGATGTCATATGTTTGATGTCATAACATTGGTTCCTAACATTAGGTGTTGCAGGGTTGCAGTTTTGTGGTCTGATGTAAAACATGATGTCTTGACATCAGTTAACAGAACATCAGAAAACCATCTGTTGTGTTTTTTGTATTGCAGGATGTTGGGTGAGATGTCTTGACATGGTTAATCAGACATCAGTACAGATGTGGAGTATTACTGTCATGACAGTATGTCATAACATCTTGGTTCTGGCACAGCAGTTGCTGCTGTTATGTGACAGATGTTACAGGAGATGTCATGACATCTTAGTCTGGTATAGCAGCTGTTATGCTGTTTTGCTGTCATGTGATGCTATATGTCTGATGTCTTGACATCAGTTATCAGAACATCAGAACATCAGGCTGTGATGTTTTAGGGCTGCGTGTGAAAGTTTGTTTTAAGAAGATCTGTTAGAGAGATTGTGTGCGAATATCTTGGAGAAGATATTTTCAGTTGCAATCAGATTTGAAGCAGATCCTGTTGTTGTTTTTAGGGCTGAAAGATATGAAAAGATTTGAAGATAAAATCTGTTTTTAAATTCAAATCAAATCAGATATTTGGAGAAAATCTTGCAGCTGAATTAAATAGTGAAGATTTAAAAGATACATAATATCTTGGAAATATTATGTGGAGCTGATTCAGAGGTCTGAAATATTCAAGATAAAATCAAGAGAAGATTGAGTATTTAAATATGGAGATATTTTAGGAAGATTTGATTGAAGATCTAATTTGTAGGAGAATCTTTTGCAGATTTGTAGCAGCTGATTTGTTGTGATTTGAAGGCCCAAATCCAGTTGGAAAATAGGTTATAAATAGAAGCATTGTAACCTAGTTTTAGGTAAGCCAGCCATCATGTAAATTATAAGGGCTGTGTTGGTTGATGAACCACCCGGTTTGTGGGATGGTCATCGTGTTTATCTCGAAGCCTGTAGGTAAGAGATGTATTGTTCTTAGAGGAAGCTGTTAAGCAACTCTAAGTATTGTTCTTAGTCATGTGTGTCATGTCTAGGTATTGTCATGGAAGTGTGTCTTCTACTTTTCTGTGATTGAAGAGTTTTTGGAAATCAAGCTGTTGATGCAGTGACTGAGATGTTGACTGCTAGACATCATTGCGATGATTAGGAGTGAGATGGAGTCTCTTATCTAGGGAGGACTTAGATAGAAGGGTCATTGGGTAGTGATTAAATTAGGTAGATTGTCAACTGGTTTGTTGAGTCTGTAATTTGATACTGCTAATAGTGGACTTCCTTCCTGGCTTGGTATGCCCCCAGATGTAGGTTGTTAGACCGAACTGGGTGAACAATCCTTGTGTGTTGTTTATGCTTTACTGTTGTTTATTGCCTTGTTCATAGCAGATTGTGTTGTTGTGACATCACACTTAACATCACACATCTGATACCAAAATTTCAGTCTGGTTATCATCAGATTCGTGTTAAGCCTGATGACATTTCGAAGACAGCTTTCAGAATGAGGTATGGTCACTATGAGGACACTGTGATGCAGGTTGGTGTGTCCAATGCACCTGGTGTGTTCATGGAGTACATGAATCGAATTTTTCATGAGTATTTGGATAAGTTTGTGGTGGTGTTTATCGATGATATATTGATATATTCTAAGTCTGAAGAAGAGCATGCTGAGCATTTGAGAACTGTGTTGCAAGGATTGAAGGAAAAGAAGTTGTATGCGAAGCTGTCAAAGTGTGAGTTCTGGTTGAAGAGAGTGAGTTTTCTTGGCCATGTGATTTCAAGTGGTGGAATTGCTGTAGATCCTTCCAAGAATGATGTTGTGTTACAGTGGGAGACTCTGAAGTCTGCTACTGAGATACGAAGTTTTCTGGGATTGGCGGGTTATTATCCTAAGTTTATCAAGGGCTTTTCTAAGTTGCCATTACCTTTGACTCAGTTGACTCGAAAGGGTCAATCATTTGTGTGGGATGTAGCTTGCGAAGAGAGTTTTGTGGAATTGAAGAAGAAGTTGACGACCGCTCCAGTGTTGATTTTGCCTAATCCGAGTGAATCTTTTATGGTGTATTGTGATGCATCGAAGATGGGTCTTGGTGGAGTATTGATGCAGAATGGACAAGTTGTTGCCTATGCTTCGAGACAATTGCGAGTTCATGAGAGGAATTATCCTACCCATGACTTAGAATTGGCTGCCGTGGTGTTTGTGTTGAAGATTTGGAGACATTATCTGTTTGGCTCTAAGTTTGAAGTGTTCAGTGATCATAAAAGTCTGAAGTACTTATTTGATCAGAAAGAATTGAATATGAGGAAGAGAAGGTGGTTAGAGCTATTGAAGGATTTTGACTTTGATTTGAGTTATCATCCGGGCAAAGCAAATGTAGTGGCTGATGCATTGAGCAGGAAGTCATTGCATATGTCGATGCTTATGGTGACAGAATTGGAATTAATTGAGCAATTCAGAGATTTGAGTTTGGTATGTGAAGAGACTCCTGACTGTGTGAAGTTGGGAATGTTGAAGTTGACTAGTGGCATTCTGGAAGAGATCAGAGTGGGACAACAATCTGACTTGAAGTTAGTGGACCAGTTGACTTTGATCAACCAAGGTAACGGAGGAGAATTCCGAATTGACGAGAATGGTGTGATGTATGATAGAGCATTCCGGTACTTTCTGGCTAAAAGCATAGATAGAAGCAGAATAGCTTCCATGATCTATGGAGTTAGCAGAAATGGTAAGAAATGCTTGGGGTGTACATAAACATTTGAAATTGACGAAAGTCAGCCTGTTAAACAAAAACCTCTCTATGACCATTTTGTGCCTTCTGGCACTGAGCTTGTTTGCTCTGAGCTTGCACAGAAACCTCCACCGACACAGAAACCTGTTTCTAAAGTCAAATATCATGCACAAATTCCACTTGACTACCCTGTTGCACATAAGCCCAAAGTTGTCAAACACTATGGGAAAACTAACAAAAGAGGACCCAGAAAGTGGGTACCTAAGGACAAGATAATCTATGCTGCAGATATCCTTAGCAGCTCAATTGAAATGCCAATCATGGTACCTGGACAATGGTTGCTCGGGACACATGACGGGAAGAAGGCATATGTTCCAAAGTATGGAACTTAAGCCTAGAGGCTTCGTTGGTTTCGGAGGAAACCAAAAAGGAAAAATCATTGGCTCTGAAATTGTTGGTAATGGTAACCTTTCTTCTATTACTGATGTTCTTCTGGTTGATGGTTTGATGCATAACTTGTTGTCAATTAGTCAACTTAGTGACAATGGTTATGATATCATCTTTAATCAAAAGTCCTGTAAGGCTGTCAGTCAGAAAGACGGCTCAATCCTTTTTATCGGAAAGAGGAAAAACAACATTTATAAAATTAGAATTTCTAATCTCTGTGAACAGAATGTCAAATGCTTGATGTCTATTAATGAGGAGCAATGGGTATGGCATAGACGTTTAGGCCATATTAGCATGAGGAGGATTTCTCAGCTAAATAAGCTTGAACTTGTTAGAGGCTTACCAAATCTGAAGTATTCTTCAGATGCTCTTTGTGAAGCATGTCAGAAAGGAAATTTCTCTAAAACTTCCTTCAAAGCAAAAAATGTTGTGTCCACCTCTAGACCGTTAGAACTTCTACACATTAATTTGTTTGGACCAACGAAAACTACTTCAATCAGTGGAAAGAAGTATGGATTAGTTATTGTTGATGATTATAGTCGTTGGACATGGGTAAAATTCTTGAAACACAAGGATGAGTCACATTCTGTGTTCTCTACCTTTTTCTCTCAAGTGCAAACACAGAAGGATTACAAAATAGTCAGAGTCAGAAGTGATCATGGCGGAGAATTTGAGAATAGATACTTTGAGAATCTTTTTTATTCCCATGGCATTTCCCATGATTTCTCTTGTCCCAGAACTCCTAAGCAAAATGGAGTAATGGAAAGGAAGAATAGGACTTTGCAAGAAATGGCTCGTACCATGATCCAAGAAACTGACATGGCTAAGCACTTCTGGGCAGAGGCAGTAAATACATCATGTTATATTCAGAACAGGATTCCTATAAAAGCTATTCTGGGTAAGACTCCTTATGAATTGTGGAAGAATAGAAAACCCAACATTTCATATTTTCATCCTTTTGGCTGTATTTGTTTTATGCTGAACACTAAAGAGAATCTTGGCAAGTTTGACTCCAAAGCTCAAAAGTGTTTACTGTTAGGATACTCTGAACGCTCTAAAGGCTACAGAATCTATAACACAGAAACCCAAATTGTTGAGGAATCAATTTATGTTAGATTCGATGATAAGCTTGACCCTGAAAAGTTAAAGCTAGTTGAAAAGTTTGCAGATTTGAAAATCACCTTATCATAATCCAAGGAAGAAGATTCAAAAGAAGGAGACAAAGATGCAGATTCTCCAGAATCAGATACAACCTTACTAGAAACTACAAATAGTCCATCTCATCAGAAGAAGAATTGACTAAAGACTTCTCATTCTGAAGAATTGATTCTGGGAGACAAAGCTTATCCAGTCAGAACTCGTTCATCATTCAAACCTTCTGAAGAAACTCTTCTGGGTTTGGGCTCTCTGATATAGCCAACATCAGTTGATGAAGCTCTTAGGGAGAATGATTGGATTCTGGCCATGCAAGAAGAGATGAATCAATTCACCATAAATGATGTCTGGGATCTTGTTCAGAAACCCAAAGGTGTCCATATCATTGGAACAATGTGGGTATTCATAAATAAGTTAGATGAGAAAGGTGAGGTCATAAGAAACAAAACACGGCCGGTAGCACAAGGTTATAGTCAGCAAGAAGAGATAGACTATACAGAAACCTTTGCACCAATTGCCAGGTTAGAATCTATTCGTCTTTAGATTTCGTTTGTTGTGAATCATGACATTACTTTATATCAGATGGATGTAAAGAGTGCATTTTTAAATGGTATATTTCTGAAGAAGTGTATGTGCACCAACCTCCTGGTTTTGAAAGTTCTGAAAACCCAGATTTCGTTTTCAAACTTAAAAAATCGTTATATGGTCTGAAACAGGCTCCCAGAGCTTGGTATGAAAGGCTAAGTAACTTTCTTTTGGAAAATGACTTTACCAGAGGAAAAGTGGATACAACACTCTTTTGTAAAACCTTTAAAAGTGACATTCTGGTTGTTCAAATCTACGTTGATGATATTATATTTGGTTATGCTAATACTTCCTTGTGCAAGGAATTTTCTAAGTTAATGCAGGATGAATTTGAAATGAGCCTGATGGGAGAACTCAGATTCTTTCTGGGAATTCAGATTGATCAATGTCCAGAAGGAACATACATTCATTAGAGCAAGTATGCAAGTGAGCTTTTGAAGAAGTTCAATATGTCAGAAAGTAAACATGCTAAGACTCCTATGCATCCGACATGCATTTTGGAGAAAGAAGAAGTAAGTAAAAAGGTTTTTCAAAAACTCTATCGTGGTATGATAGGCTCTCTTCTGTATTTGACTGTTTCTCGTCTAGATATTTTGTTCAATGTATACCTTTGTGCTCGTTTCCAATCAGATCCAAGGGAAACTCACTTAACTGATGTTAAGAGAATCCTAAGGTATCTAAAAGGAAAAACTAACCTTGGCTTGATGTATAAGAAAATATCATAGTGCAAGTTTTCTGGTTATTGTGATGCAGAGTATGCTGGAGATAGATTGGAAAGGAAAAGTACTTCTGGAAACTGTCAGTTTCCAAGCAAAAGACAATCAATAATTGCTCTTTCAATTGCAGAAGCAGAATATATCTCAACATCACCGTGTAATACTCAGATACCCTGGATGAAGAATCAACTCGAAGATTATCAGATACACGAGAGTAACATTCCTATCTTCTGTGATAATACTTCTGCCATTTTTTTATCTAAGAATCCTATTCTGCATTCTAGGGCAAAACATATTGAAATAAAACATCACTTTCTTCATGACTATGTTCAGAAGGGTACTTTTTAGTTAAAATTTGTGGATACAGACCACCAGTGGGCTGATATCTTCACAAAACCCCTTGCTGAGGATAGATTCATATTCATTTTGGAAAATCTATTTATTAAACCTTGTTCAGAATGAGAAGATGATATTTTGATGTGTCAAGTCACCAGAACTTCTGATATAAGATTCTGATGTTAAACAAAGTGTTTTATTATTTATTTTATGTCTTTCTGATTAATGATACTTCTACATGTTAGAAGATGTCCTGATCAGAAACTCGTCCAGTCAGATACCTCTTGGTATTCTTGACCTTGGAAATATCAAACGTGCTCTCGTGAAAGCAAACGGCTATGATTATTTATGACACTTGTCCAAAATCAAATCATACCTACTGTTGAAGAGACACCTCGAGCGTTATGATTTCGTGAAACTAGGTTTCAAGTAATTACTCCTTAATATTTCTTATTATTGCTGTAATCATGTTTTAACGCTTTGGGTTTGATAATTTATTTGAGATTAGTTAAAAACTTTATGTCTTCCCCCCTTTATTATGCATTCATTAAGTTAAGTGTAAGACAAAGATTTCTTGAAACTAAACACTTCTCTTCCCAACCTTTATTCCTTGTCAGAGTATTCCCTCTCACTTTCAAGTGTACATTTATTTGTATTTATGACTAATGTCAAGATCTGAATAACGTATACCTGATTTGTGATCTTTTGGAGACTGATACACTCCTTTATCATTCTTTGTTTTTGTTTGTATCTCTTATTGGAAATGATGAATTTTCGTTTTAATTTATATAATCTTTATTGCCATTTATTGCTAACACAATTTTCTTCTCTTTATATACCACACTCCTCTTCATAACTCTTCATTTGTTCCTCAACTTGCTTTTCATTCCTATCCTTTTTCATTCACTATGTCTATCAAAACTTTCCTTGGCAATGACGAAGTTATGGAAGTCATCAATGAGAAAAGGCCAGACCTCCCAAGACTAAGAGACTCAGGCTTATACATATCTACCAACATGCAAATTCAAGGGTGGTCGAGATACTACACAATCCTACATGAACCCATTTATCCTGTCCTATTGAAGGAATTATGGAAATATGCACGGATTTGAGAAAACAAATTCTGTCTGGTCTTCTGTTTTTGGTGTTTCGGTCATCATAACACCTACCTCCATCGCCCAAGCCATCAATTGTGTTCAATCTGGAGTCACCGTTGAAGATTTCCATCTGTCCTACTCCTTTGTCGAGGAACTCATTGGAATTCACGATGTGTCTCGTAACAGATATGAACCCTATAATCCTGAAGGACTCCTTCCCACCGGTAAAATGTGGTTTCCACTTTTGCTTACCAACTTTCAACCCAGAGGAGTGGCCAAAAACACCTTGACTCATGGTGATAAACTATTTATCTACTTCATGATGTACAATGTTCGGGTGAACCTTCCCCAAACCATCTTCAATCATCTGAAGAATTGTGTTGAAATCTACAGAAATTAGTACAAGTCCTTCATACCCTATGAAAGAATTCTGTCGGAGTTATTCTTCAAGGCTGAAATCATCAGTTTAGCCAGAATACTTGGAATAGAGAATGCTACGGATGAAGAAAGTTGTGAAAGGGTTGATGAGATGGAGGATTTCTGATAGTTGGTTGGCGGGTGTTTCTGTTTGTCTCTTAGTTTTTTGTCTCTCTTTTCATGACTTAGATTAATCGTTGTTGCTTCTGTTTGGTGTTTTGTGGTTGTCTTGTTTTGTGTCTTGCTTTTGTACCGCGCCTCTGGCGTTTTGTTTAATCAATAAAAAGTATCTTTATTGCATCTATCTTATCTTATTGCATTTCTTTATGATTGCCATCAAAGGGGAGAAGTACTGAATTTAACATATCTAATTGCTCTTTAATTAAATCCAAATGCTTGCATTAACCATTGATTACCCTTTTTGATTATGACAAAAAGGGGGAGTATTTTAATGGAAAGTTATTTTGATAAATATCTTGTCTCTGAATCATAGCTCTAACATTCTAACACTTTAATTGCAATTTTTTTTCTTAGAATGCTTTTCAGGAACAATATTTATATTGGCTATCTGACTCTGATTTATTCATGCTCTGATCTAACCAATCAAGCTCTGTTATCAGACTCCATTACCACTATAATCAAGCTCTGATATTTTGGATCTAACTTGATCCTTGTAATCAGGCTCTGGTATCCCTAATCTGATAAGATTTTTTAGTCTTAGATTCATGGGGAACTTGATAAAGGGAAGTTTACTCTAAACTTATCTGCGTCATTTCCTATTAATTATCTTCGTACAAAATTGTGTTATCAAAATACATTGTTTAGTTATTATCAAAAAGGGGGAGATTGTTAGAACAAGATTTGGTTCTGCAAGATATCTCTAAGTTTTGATAATAACAAAGTAGTATTTGTGTGAGAACAATTTTGGTACTCTAACGTTTATTTTCTAAAGAATTGAGAAATAGGATCTGACTCTGATAAAGAAAGCTCTGATTCTGAAAGACATCATGTGGAACGTCACTCTCAATTGACCAAAAGTCGCTTCTGCATCAAAGAAGCAAGTTTGCTTCTGATCTGCTTAACTTCAGAAAGATTCTAAGAAGACAACATGTTGTTGCTGCAATGTTCTCTTGGATTCTGGCTCTGAATATGACTTTGATAATTATCTTCTGAAGACTAAGTGCTAAAGACTCGGAAGACAAAGTTTTGATGGACAACGTTCTGAAGACTCTGAAGACTTAAGTTTCTGAAGACTAAGTGCTGAAGACTCTGAAGACAAGGTTCTGCTGAACAAGTTCTGAAGACTCTGATGACTCAAGAATCTGAAGACCGAGTGATCAATTCTTCTAATCATGCTTCATCCATATCTATTCAGAAACCTCTGATGGATAGAAGAAGATGAAACTTTTGCTAGGGAAAATAGTACATAGTACATATCAAACACTTTTTTTTTCACTACCATTCCACTACCCTGATTTTATGGTACAAAGGACAACTTTTGTGTATGATTTTCATCCCAGCATAACGACATTTTTTTAAGTCGCCAGCAATCTTAATGATATTCCTGATCTGCCCTCCAACGAATCTTTTTCTGGCTATTTAAGGACTTGATCACTTGAAGAAACAAGAGACACTGAAATATACATGAGAGAAACACATGCGTGAACAGTAAACCACCACAATATAAAGAAAAATACATTGTTCATATTGTATTGATTTTATTTGAGCTTTTCATAATGTTTATATCAGCTTGTGTATAAGCAATTCATTGTAAACATTAAATTTGTTCAAACAGTTATTTGTATTCCTTAAGGGATCAGTTGGGTCAGAATCCTTAAGAAGAAACGGTTAGTCTTTGTATGTTAGTCACCAGCAGTTGTTAGTGCAGTGTAATCAGTTTGGTTATAGTGGATTAAATCCATGTGTATAAGGCGAAATCACCTTGGCGGGTGGACTGGATTAACTTGATAGTTTTCAAGTGAACCAGGATATATCGTGTGTCTTTCTCTATTGCTAGTTTATTTGTGATCTTTGTTTGAGTTTCACAAAAAGCTTTCATTTTGAAAACCCAATTCAAACCCCTCATTTCTTGTGTTTTCTCACACCTTCACACCCTACACCACAGTAATGGAGATCGGAGCCTTCGTTCACGACCACAGTTATCCAACTACCTCTATTTCTGGTTCCTTCGTGGAGTTGGAACATCCATTTATGGTTCTCGAACGAAACAACGATCGAACAAGATACCATAAGCTTTATCAGCCAATAGTTTCAAGTTCATGTTAAAGTGCTAGAAAATTTTGAATCAGGAAAAAGAACTTGAAGCCTTGAAGATGTGAAAGTGAAAAATTGTGAATACTTGTCTGGTCATATGCTTAGCACTTTAGTTTGATCAGCTTATTGTGAAAGGGACAAGAATAAGTCTTGAGGTACTAAGGCAATGCATAAAAAAAATGATTTTCAAAGCTCTTTTCTCTTCTGATAAAATCTCTTAAAAACCATTATGAGTGTGCACTTAATTGGTTAGGAGCTTGGTTAATTAATTAGAAATGTATTTTACATGTCCCTTAATTGATTAATCAATTTATAACCTATCTTAATTAATTAATTAAGTTGTTAATCGATTAGGTGACGTCGAAAATCAAACTTTTCTTATTTGAGTTGGTTAATTGATTAACACATAATTTTAATCAATTAAAACATTAAAAATGCCCTTGAATTGTTTCCATTTTGAACCAAACTTTTTCCCAATATAAATGTGATTCTCTCTTTTTTTCCATTTTTTTTCTATGATATTTCTCTATTTATTCATACTTAGTAAGACAAACCTTTTCAAAATCAAAGGTTTTATATATCATTTTCAAATATCATAATTCACTTTCAATTATGTTTCACTGTTTCTTAATAAACCTTTTCAAAACCAAAGGTTTTATATATCGTTTTCCAGGGTCGGATTTGGGCCCGCGCAACCTGGCCCGTTGCACAGGGCCTCCAAAAAATTGGGGCCTCAATTTTTTTTATAAACTACAAACATTTAATAATTATATGTATATTATCTATTGCAACTTTTATTAGTTATTCACTCAGCAGCACAACGGTAGGTGGTTTCTTTTTGACCAAACGATGGACGGTTCGATTCATCTAATACCAGTTTTTAAAATTAAATTGTATTATTTGACAAAAAGAGACAAAATAGTGTAAATGGGATTCAAACACAGGTTCTAAAGAATTGCTTGAACATTGAACAATTACCACTAGACTAGCCGCAAACAATAACATTAGTCGACTAATACATACTTATTAACATCTATAAATCCAACCAATATTAAACTTTTAATTTCTTTTAAATAAGTTTTAAAATATCATTAAATAGTTAAATATTCACACCTAATATATTATTAAAATATGTGTAAATAATTTTTTTCTTTAATTTTTAACATTATTTATAATTTTAATAAAATATAATATTTTTTTATTAGGACCATTTTAAAAATTGGAACATGGCTTCTAAATTTTCTGAGACGGCCCTGTCGTTTTCAACTATCATAATTCACTTTCAATTATGTTTCGCTGTATCTAAATTAGGTTTTACTCAATCATCAACTATTTTTTTTAATGAGAAAAAACTTTTTATTAAGAAACAACAAAATGAACAAAGAGACCCTGAGAGTCAAGCAAGGGGCATTCCCCCAACCAAGTCTTGGAACCAAGAGCTTTCCCAACTCCCACAAGACTATGAGCAAGGAAATTCTGGTTCCTACAGATGTGCATAACAAAACAAAAAGATAAATTCCTAAGGTGTAACCTACAATCTTCAGCAATAGGTCCTAAGACAGCAAACACCTTACTTAAATTTATACAAGCAACAGCAAAGGCAGCATCAGACTGGATCATGAGCTTTTTTACATTGATCTTCAAAGCAAGTTGGCTGCCCCATCTCATTGCCATAAATTCTGCGACAGAAGGATCAACTAAAACGTTCTCAAACTTGCTAGCATAAAGGATAACTTCATTTGCAGAATTTCTCAAAATGCAGCCATAACCCATAACACCCTCATCAAACACCCCCGCATCCACCTGAAGGAATCATCAACTATTTCTATTTCTAGTTCCTGAACGAAACTAGAATAATATATATTTGGAATGAAGTTTTCACAATTAATAGTTAAAAATATTTTATAACGATGAACTTCAATTATTGAAGAATAGTTTGAAAAAACACGAATCATAATATTTCTTGCAAAACTTTATTCATTTTTGTAAGAGTAAGTTATATGAGTTTCATGTAGAAAACTCTTTTCTGGAAGCAACGTCACACTTTCCTGTCTTGCTGCGAAGATGTGTTTCTTGTAAAATGTTTAGGCATACCTATGGGGGCAAATCATAGAAGGTGTAGCACTTGGAAGCCAGTTTCAGAGTCTATGAGGAAAAAATTATCAACCTGGAAAGCTAGAACTCTGTCTATTGGAGGGGGAGTAATTCTATTAAATGTTGTAGTTTCAAGTATACCAATTTATGTGATGTCTTTCTTCAAAGCACCCAAGAGGATAATTCAACAGATCATCCAAATCCAGAGTATGTTTTTATGGAGAGCGAGGGAATATAAGATAGGTATAAGTTGGGTAGAATGAGAGAATATATACAAATCAAAGGAATCATACGGGTTAGGTGTAGGGGTGTTCAAAAATATGGTTAACTGAATTGTATATTAGAATTGAACTGCATTGTACTATAAAAAAACTGAATCATTTAAATGGTTAATAAACTGAACTATTTAATTAAAACAATTTAAATTCAGTTTAAAATCGGTTCAAACCCAATTTTCTTTTATAAACTGATTTAATTATATACATTATTTAATTTTTAATAAAAAGAATAAAAAATTTATTGCAAGTAAAAAAAAAATCTAAAAAGTAAAAAAGTTAAATTCGAAAATTAAAAAAAAAAATTGAAATTACTATCAGAGATTAAAATCCATTCATAAGAAAAATATCCATAAGATTTAAATAACTTTTTCATCCACATATACACCTCCACTATAATCTTTGAAAAAATAATCTCACGGTTCTTAATCCTTAAAAGTATAGAAAAGTTAGCTTCCATCAGAAGTTGGTATAGTCTCCATAATATTGGTCTATGCCAGACTTAATCCTTAATTTTCTGTAGTTCAACATTGCTCTGCTTTTTCGTCTCAAAAACGTTGAACTACACTCCAACTAGTTAGTCTAATATTTTAGTTTATGGAATAAGAACTACATAGGAAATAATTCTAACATGGATCAGTAGTATATTACATATAGGAAAACGAGTTTTTTTTATAAATATAAAAAAGTCGAGTTTTTCTGGAAACATGACAAAGTCGAGTTTTTTTCGAAAATATGAAAATATCGAGTTTTTTTTCAGAAATGTGAAAAACGAGTTTTTTTCGAAAATATGAAAAAGTCGAGATTTTTGGAAATATAAAAAAGTCGAGTTTTTTCGAAAATATGAAAAAATCAAATTTTTTCGGAAATATGAAAAAATCGAGTTATTTCGGAAATATGAAAAAGTCGAGTTTTTTTTGGAAATATGAAACATTCGAGTTTTTTCAAAAATATAGAAATTTGAGCATTTTTGGAAATACAAAAAAAAAAAATCGATTTAAAAAAAAACGAAAAATCAAGTTTTTTAGAAACACGAAAAATCAATATTTTTTCAAAAATATAAAAAAAATCGATTTTTTTAGAAATGTGAAAAACAAGTTTTTTTCAAAAATATGAAAAAATCAAGTTTTTTTCAGAAAAACGATAAAGCATTTTTTTTCCAGAAAAACGATAAAGCATTTTTTTTTAAGAAAAACGATAAAGCATTTTTTTTTAAGAAAAACGATAAAGCATTTTTTTTTTCGAAAATACAAAATGTGAAAAAAAAAATTGAAAATAAATATTTTGAAGAATATTTTTTTTAAAATAAAAAATTTAAATTTTTATGAAGTTAAAAAATTTGATTTTAAAAGAGTTCAAAATATATAATTTGTTTAAAATTGTAAACTGATTATAACTAATTTATAAATATAAACTAGTTCTAAACTAGTTTTTAATTGAATTATTACTATTTTAGCAGTTAACTGAATTTTAATTGAAATAGTTATTGCAAACTGAACCAAACCATAAATGTGGTTCGATTCAATGCAGTTCATGAACCATAAACACCCCCTAATTAGGTGTAGGACATATAGGAGATTTCAACACATCATTCTCATGCAAGTTGAAATGGAGGATGATAATTGAAGATAGCTCCATATGGAGTGACATTCTATATGCAAGACATGGAGACACTTTTAAGAGCATGTAGCCAAATAGAAAAAGGAAAACATCACTATGGTGGTAAGCCATCATGTATACTAGCTTGTGTATAGATGGGATGGTATTTACGTTGACTATTTTGCAGGAAACTTCCATTTCAAGGTGGGAGCAGGGGAGTTAACATCATTCTGGTTAGGTAGATAGATTGGTGATAAATCACTGAATCTGGCCTACTCCATATTGTACCAGTTATCGTTAAAACAAGAAGGAAAGGTTGCAGATATGAGGCAGAAAACTCTGGGGGTGTGGACTTGGGATTTTCATACCAATTTTGACCATCTGCTCAATGAGAGTGAGGAAGCAGCAATGTATTGTTGGGAGGAAATCTACAAACGCAACAGAATAAATCAACAAGACAATCTCTCCCAAATACCAAATGCAACAACAATCAACAAAACACATAAAACAACACAAAAAGATTTTAGCGTGGAAAAACCTCCGTTAACTAGGAGTAAAAAACCACGGGACCGGTAGGCCACTTAAATCCTCCACTATTATCAATCAATGGGTACAAGCAAGGTTCTCTCTAACACTAGTTAGAGGCATACATAAACATCATCAAGATTTGCAATTAATCTTGGAATACAACAATAATCAAGAGAGACAAAAATAACCCAAAAACACCAAGAAATTCAGACCTCAAAGATGGACTCGACATACCGACTTAGAAAGCTCTGAATCCAATGAAAATCGCTCAGAATGTGCTCCTATAAGTCATGAACGTTGTGTCAAAATTTCAGGACGATCCGGCCGTTGGATTTTGTGCAATCTCCGATTTAGTGGAACTGCTCTGTGCTGAAATAAGGCTTCGGGATTTCACTCTTCTCTCTACTTTTCTTGTTGTTTTTCACACACAATGGATAAAATTAACCTAATTCTATTTTTTGGGTAATAACAAAGGCATAGAAACAAATGGGTCACTAACCCACATCAATTTGGGCGTCTCCAAATAGGAGGGAAAACCCAACAAACTCCCCCGACCAACTAGTTGGAGGGCAACACCAATATGGCTTCCATACGACAAAAGTCAAACTTTCCTCTAGGCAACACCTTCGTCAACATATCAGAACCATTGTCATCGGTGTGAATCTTCTCAAGCTCCATCAACTTGGAATCTAATGCATCACGAATCCAATGATAACGAACATCAATATGCTTCGACCTCGAGTGAAAGGAGGAATTCTTCGATAAGTGAATGGCACTTTGATTATCACAAAATAAGACATACTTTTCTTGTTTCACCCCAAGTTCCATTTCAAATTTCCTCAACCATAACAACTCTTTTGACGCTTCCACGACGTCTATAAACTCGGCTTCGGTAATAGAGAGTGCAACACACTTTTGCAACTTTGATTGCCAAGCCACGGCTCCCCGACAAAAGTCACCATATACACCAAAGTGGATTTTTGATCATCTAAGCTTCCGGCTAGATCCGAATCCATATACCCAACCAACATAGGCTTCTTGCATCCCAAAGTTAGTCTCAAATTCGAAGTGCCAAGCAAATATCTCATTACCCACTTCACAACCTCCCAATGATCTTTTCTTGGATTTGAGAGATAACGACTCACTATTCCCACGGCATGAGCAATATCGGGTCTTGTACAAACCATAGCATACATCAAACTACCAACGACCGACGAGTATAGAATGTTCTTCATACTCAACTTTTCTTTATCCGTAGATGGACATAGTTTATGACTAAGCTTGAAATGAGAAGCAAGTGGAATGCTCACCGCTTTAGCCTTATCCATACTAAAACGCAGAAGGACTTTCTCCGCATACTTTTCTTGTGACAAGTGTAGCGGCAAAATCGTGAGTGTAAGCTATTGATTAACTTAACTCGAAAAGCAAGAGTCGCCACCGCACTTTTATTTTGTCCAAAAAGGAAAGGAAAAAGAGCGAACAAAACCTACACAAGCTCTAAACAAGAACAAGTGAAGAGAGTGGGTAAGGGGGGTTAGTTATGCAGAGGGAAGGTTTTACGCACCCAAAACATCCGTGGTACTCCATGGGAGCCCTTTGAAATATCTACGCTCTTGGTATGAAAATTGCTTGTTTGAAAAGAGATTGAGGAGATGAGAAGAGAAATTGTTTTTAAGATTTTTGTGTTTGGAGAGACTTGTCGCCTCATGCCTACGTACCCACGAAGTGCAATGTAGGATCAAAACCTCGTAGTTCGTGGTACAAAGAATGAAATTTGTTTGTTTTGGTTGATTTTAAAATGCAAAGACAAGTCATCATTTCCAAGCGAATAATTCCGCTTAAAGAAATGAATCATGTCTAAACTTATGAAAAGGTTTTAAAAGAGAAAAGTGCATAAGGGCACAAAAGAGAGTTTGATGAGTTTGATGTTTTTTAAAGTCTTTTGAAAAAGGTCATTATGCTTATGTAGTTTAGCATTTGTTAAGAAATGAAAAGGAAAGAGTAAAATCACTTGACGAAGTCAAGGTTTGATTATGAAAGAGGTGATAGTTTGAAATCAAGAAAGTTTTGAAAAAGGGAGAAAGTTTTGAAAATTGAAGAATGGGGAGGAGAAGAAGTGACTATCCTAAGCACAAAGTAAAAGCTAAGGATAAGAATAGCCTAACCACACAAGTAAGCTCCAAAGTCTTCGAACCATAATTCCAAATCAAAGGGAAAGGGTCCTAGTTCTAAGTCCAAGGTTCCAAGAATTGCATTGGATGTCCAAGGTCTAGGTGCAAAACTCCATGTCCATTGCATAGGATAGTAACCATAGTCCAAGATTAGAAGCACAAATTTTTTATAGGTTTTGGCCTTTATTAATGTTTTTGGTCCAAGTTGACAAAGAGAAAAAGGCGTAAGCATAAACATGTGTCCAACGGACAAAGGAAAAATTGCGGAAGCATAAACATATGTCCAACGGACAAAGGAAAACATTGCGGAAGCATAAACATGATATGAAATGATAATAATGGAGCATAAAAGTAAAAGAGAGATAGGGAGCGAGAAGGAATTGTAAACAAAGTTAGTACAATAGTATTGTTAGTAAGTTAGTGATTAGTTGTTAGAGTAAGTGGTCAATAATAATTGAATAATTGCACTTAGGTCAAGGTTAATGAGAACTCATTAGAGGATTGATAAGACCAAAGCCTTCTAACAATAAGTTTCATAAGTTTTGAACCAAAAGACAAATAATCAACCATTCTTGATAGTTTTCCGATACAGGACATATGTTGCGCTATGTTAAGCAATCGCCGAGTAATTTACGGAGTAATTATCCTACAATGAGGCCGATCAATAGCTCTTTGTGCTAATACATGCTAGATGAACGATATGTAAATCGTCATCCGAAAGCAATACCGCACGAAAAGAAAAAATGGTAACGATCTAGTCTTGATCAAAATTCAACAAAGGAATTCCAAGATCCATTAGACTTTCGTCGATCAAAAGAAAATAGATGAAGAAAAATGGATATAACAAGTTATGATCCATTAACAACCAACAACAAGAGAATTTCAAGAAAATAGAATCAAAACTATTTTTAATAATTTTTTTCAAGAAATGTTTTCTAAACAAAATTCAAAAAAACAGTAGTAAATTCAAATTTAAAATAAAAAGGTATTAATAAGGAATCATAAAAAAAAATTAAAAGAAAAAAAAAAGAAAAAAAATAGAAGAAAGAAAGGGAGGTGAAAGCAAAACAAGGTGGTGGTGTAGATTTTCTCACGGGCCAAAGCCCAAATTATTTGTAAAAAGGAAAAAAAGAAAATAATGGAAAAAAAGAGTGAGATAAAATTTAAAAGAAAAAGAAAACAAGAGGACCAGAACAAATATGTTCATCATCTCCTTCAAAGCCAAAACGCGTCGTCACTGTTCACGGGAAGGAGGTGGAGACGCACGGTTCTTCATGGCGGTGCGACGGGATCGGATTTTTGCATGGTCATGATCGAAATTCAATGTAGATTCCAATTACATCATCCATTTCGAATGAAAATGCTTCGGTAGATCGAATTGAAACCGCGGGAAATTTTCAAAAAATCTCCAATTACCTTCAATTCAAGGTGAGTTGCGATCTGAAATTTTTTCTTTTATTTTTTTTTCTTCTGAATCACAGCTGTTGTTGCCGTTTATGGATGTTGGTGCGAAATTATTGCGAGGTTGTTGTTGAAGTGTTGATGAAATCGGTGTTGCAGTGTTGATGTTGTGAGAATAGAAATGTATTTGACGTTGAAGAAAATTGAAAATGTAGAAGGTGATGAATATATTTGGTTGCTGAAGATGAAGGTTGAATTGAAGGAAAGTTTTATTGAAACGGGATGAATGATTGAAGGTGATGAAGAATTGAAGCTCTGAGTAATGAATTTGGCAGGGTTGTTTTGGCTCTTCAAAGTTTAAGAAAATGAGTGAGGAGAGTGCTTTATTTATAGGAGAAGAGAGAATGAATTTGAGGTGAAACTACAAGTCATTTTGTGCAGAATTTTCTCGTTTGATATGATGCGAGTTGCAGCTTGCGTTTTGTGCTTGCAGGACTGTGTTTGGTTTGAATTACACTGCAGCTTGTGCGTTTCACATGTGATGCTGATGCCGTTTTGAAGTGTTTTTGCTGTGTTTTGTTATGCAGGTTGGAGGCTTGGCTTTTTTGAGTTGTGTGCACTTTTGGATGCGTAACGGCTTGCGGTTTTGTATGCAGCTTTATTCTGAACCAACCTAGTTTATTTGCACGGCTTGGAGTTAGGAAGCAGTGAAATGGCTTGAATTGTTTCTCATGGCAGCTTGGAATTTATACTGCAAGTGGTTAAAAGCAAATATTGTGGGGCCAGCTTGAACGTGTAACAACGCAAAGTTTGTGGCTTGGAATTCGATAGTAGTAACTTGTGAAGCAGTAGCATGACGTGAAGGCTTTATGTGGCTTGTAAAATTTGATGGCTTGGTGGCTATTTTTGCAGCAGATGTGTGAGCTGAAGTCTCATGTACGTGTGGCTGGGAATTTGACTTGGCGTATGGAAAAAATACATGGTTGGGGCAGCTCGTGTTGTAATTTCGCTTGCGATGATTTGAAATCATGAATGGGACGTGTGATGTTTTGATAAAAAAATTTTGTGGTAATGGTTTGTGAAAATGATAAATGGATTTCAAAGTGGATATTGAGTTGGATAATGAAAATGGGTTTCTAAATGGATATAAAAAATGGATTTTTAAATGGATATAAAATGGATAAAATTTGATAAATTTGAAAAAAAAAGGAAATTGAAAAGAAATCTAAAATGGATGTGAACAATTGAATATGGATAATTGGTTATGAATATGGTTTAGCAAAATGGATATTGAATAGACGAAATTGAAAAATGGTTTTAGATTTCTAGAAAGTGGATAATGAATAAAGTGGTTTTAGATTAGATAAAAGGGATTAAAAGTGGATAATAGAAAAAAATGGTTTAGAAAAATGGATAATCAAAATGAATATGAAAATGGGTCATGGATAGCAAATCTCGATTTTAGCCCAAAACCAATCTTAAATTTGTTTCCACAAGCCTCTGATAAAATGAACGAAGTCAATCCTTGAACCACTGAACAAACCACAACTTAACAACAACCATCTGAAACTCTTTGAACTTTTCCACAATTCTCTGAATTTCCGATTAAAATGAAATAAGCTCTGAATCGCTTTGAATAATTTATGGGAAAATAAATCCACATAGGAACACAGTCTAGACGAATGAACTCAGATGAATTGATGAATATCACCACACAACAACTTGACAGTCACTGCTTGAGAAATAGCCCGCTGAAACAGATAAATTGCATTTGAAGCAATCTCTTAATGGTTTGACCATGATTAGGTCAAAATTCCGTCTGAAATGGATCATGAACGACCAGCCACATTTGATTTGAAATCATGTCTTTGCTTTGACAAACCTGCAAAACCCTGGAAGCACAGAGAGAAAAGAACAGGAAAACTGCAGCATATTTTTGGTATTTTGGTTAGAGGTTAGTAAACATAGACAACTATAAAGCAGGTAAGAAAAATATATAGATGTTCAGGAGAGACAAAGATTGTGATTTTGTTTGTGGTATAAGATGCAAATGAAAAGTACGAAATCTTACGGGTAAAAATTAGGGTTCAACAGTTGCCCCTATTTAAGTTTCTTCAATCAGGAGATGTGAAGGTTGAAAACTTCGTCTCGACAAGATTGAAGATACTGAAATACAGAAAACCAAATTTTTAGCTATATGATGTCACAAGATGATATGAATGCAAAGGATGAAACAGACTGCGGGGAAACTTGAAACAAAGGATTTACGGTAAATTGAGAGAGATGACGCGAAAAGACACGTCGGGAACACAAGCTATTTTTGGAGATCTGTCAAGGTGACAAGAAGTATCCATCAATAGGTGGAATCAGAGGGACAAGACCCTGAGAAGACGAGTAGTGACATCCAAGAATGACATTGGATAAAAAGAACTACAACATTCAAGAATGGCATTGAATGGGGAAACAACAAACATCAGAGTCATCCAAGAATAGCATTGGATATAAACAAAATTCCATTTGAAAAATTTCACTGGGGACATCCAAGAATGGCATTGGATGGCAAGGGTAAACATCAGAGGTATCCAAGAATAGCATTGGACTTGGCTGGGGAAAAGGTGTCCAAGAATGGCATTGGATAAAAGAAATCTCAACATCCAAGAATGGCATTAGATGAAGTGAGAAAAGTTCTGGAAAATATATCATAAGTATCCAAGAATGGCATTGGATAAAAAGAGTTCACGATATCCAAGACTGGCATTGAATAAAGTGAGAAAGAACTTTCAGGAATGGCACTGAAAGGTAAAGGTAAATCACTACATTCAGGAATGACACTGAATGGTAATGAGAAAGACATTCAGGAATGGCACTGAATGCAAAGGAGAAAACTCATTCAGGAATGACACTAAATGAACAGATAAAACTTTCAGGAATGGCACTGAAAGACATCCAAGAGAAATATAATGGGGATTACAGAACAGAGAAAAAAACTTCCAGGAATAGCACTGGAAAGAAAGGAGACAAACAAGAATCCAGGAATAGCACTGGAGATAAAAAGAAACAGACATCCAGGAATGGCACTGGAGTGAAAGAAAATAAAGATCCAGGAATAGTACTGGAATGGAAGAAAACAAACATCTAACAACATGACAAGATGCACAGGGAACGACAACATCCAGGAATGACACTGGAAAGAAAGAAGACAGGTAAACGACAACATTCAGGAATGACACTGAATGAAAAGGCATGTAAAAGTTTTGGTAGGTGCCAAGTAAGTTGGACTTTGATCACAAGGTAAGATGTTGATAACAACGACCTCGGGAAATGCATATGAGCATGAAACACACTTCGAGCTATGAAAATCTTTCTATGTATGATATATGAATGATTTATGTATGCATTGCATATGATAGGGACAACTGAGATAGACTCTTTTGTGAGGGAAGAAAGGATTTGATTCCTCAACACAGGGAACACTACCCACTCTGCTTGGAGAGAAGATGTTGAACACATCTCTGTCACACTTGTGAATTATATCAGGCTGATGGTCTTTTGAGGAAAGACATCTTGAGGATTTCTTGAAGAAGACTGCCGCATATTGGTTGACTGATGAAGATAAACTGATCATAGCTTCAGTTTGACTGCTGCAGGGGAAGAACGAACTGATCATGGCTCAATTCTTGAAATGAATGTTGAGGATAAACTGATCATGGCTTCAGTTGCTGGGGATGAACTGATCATGGCTTCATTTCTTGAAATGACTGTTGAGAAGGCTAAACTCAGTATGAGTCTTGAAAGAGACCTTCTGGCTAACCAATTCTGAAAATACCTTGCATTGAGCAACAACTCTTGGACCAATTCACAACAGGATCTGGAAGTAATGTGCCCATGATAGGATCACTGACCAAGTTTCTCAACTGTTTGAAAATTCTTGATGAGGAAAGTTTGCCTGCAAATGAGATCATTCAAACAAACATGGTAATTTTGATGCAAAGCTCAATGCAATTTTGAAATCAAAAATCATTTTTGGAATGATATTATTGATGCAAAGCAAAATAAACCACTTGTCAAAACACGGCAGTTTAGACACTCAAAAATGAAAGATAAAGCAAAGGTAAGACATCAAAGCAAATGATTGGCATCAAACATAGGAGTCAATTTACGCAACCTTACTGTAGTATGCTTTCAAAAGAAACTTGGCTTCAATTAGGTCTTTTGAGGGTTGTAACGTGGTCTGGTTCACGGTTTTTTTGAAATAAAGGATACAGGCTCAAAGTTTATTTGTACCCAACCCATTCTTCGTGATGACCTTCAGTCCTATGCTCAGTTAATTCAAACTATGCATTCAGGTTCAAGGAGATTTTGGAATTGCAACACTGTTATGATGATGGCTCAAGAGATTTTTGAGATGGCAGTCACTCTTTCTTACAACATTTTGTTGTTTTTGATAAGGACCTCAGTCAACTCATTTTTTCTTTGAGGATTTTGGTAACCTCTTGATTTTTCTTTTGTTATCCCTAAATTTTGCCTGAACTGTGTTATTTGAGCTTACAGCCAGCGGATGCCCCAATTTTTGCCTAAGTTTCCTTCATAGGTTTTGACCTAGCGGGCTTTTCTTTTGATTTTTTTATTCATTTTTTTTAAAGATAGTGACTGTCTGGCTTAATGATTACGGTGAACCATCATTGGCTTTTGATTTGGAAGACATCTTCGACACTTCTTTGATGTGTGTGAAGGAAAGCTTATGATTGCAATGATTCTCCTGTGTTTAAATACACAGTCAAATTAACTAAGAACTACCCATCCCCGTGTTAAAATTGCGTGTTTTTTCGTACAGAAAGAAACTCCAACTTCTAGGCTCAAAGGGGTTGACAAAGGATTAACTTCCTTATTTCTCTAGTGTTTGGGAGTTGAAACAATGCTTATACATCATCAGCCAAATTTCAACTGAAAGCATACAATCCAGCAATTTTAGGTATTTCGTTTTCATCATCCTCCCTCCAATCATTGCATAAACAAAAGTTTGATAAAGAAAGTGAACAGGGGATATATTTTGTTTTGTGAAAAAGAAAGCATAAAGATGCACACGGTGGATATAAATGAATTGAATCAAAACATTGCAGTGCTCATTTCATTGAAATTACAATGAAAGTACAAATAAAGTTCGAAAGCAAACAGTCAATACAATCAAAGAAAGATGCAAACAGAAAGAAACAAGGCCTAGTGACTAATCAACAAGGATGAGCTGTCCTGCCTGAAGCACTGCCTTTAGGTGATGATTCGTCTGAACTGACTCAAACTTCACTTGGCATGCTCTGGAAAAGGATTGATGACAACATTGGGATTATCATCAAGAAAGGTCATAATCTTTGAGTTCACCAATTCTTGTACTCTAGCTTTCAATGCATAGCAACCTTCCAAGTTATGGCCTACCCCACCTCGATGGAACTCACAGTGAAGATCAGCCCTATAGCCGGCTGGGAGAGGATTTGGAGGAGGAGGTAGATCCCTCGTTATAATCAAACCTTTCTTTACAAGACATGGATACAACTCAGTGTAAGACATCGGGATAGGATCAAAGTTAACCCTATTGTGATTCTGATTTTGTCTAACAGTCTGACGAGGAGCTTAAACTGGTTGATCATTAACAACAGGAGCAACTGCAGCTACATATTGTTGTTGTCTGTGACGAGGTTTCCCTTCAACTGAAACAGCATGGGTGTCACCATCCTTCTTCTTTTGAAAATTCCCAGCATACTTTTTAGCACCACTAAAGGCTTCAGCATTAGTAATCTTTCCTTTCTTGATACCTTCTTCTAGTCGTTCTCCAATAGTGACTAGGTCAGCAAAACCATATGATACACTGCCTATCATCTTTTCCCAAAAGAGTGGCTGAAGAGTGTCCATGAACAAACCAGTTAATTCTTTTTCTGCCAAGGGTGGCTCCACCTGAGCAGCTAGCTCTCTCCAGCGCTGAGCATACTCCTTAAAGGATTCTTTTTCTTTCTGAGACATGTTTTGCAGTTGACGGCGATTAGGTGCCATGTCCAGATTGTACTTATATTGCTTTAAGAAAGCATCAGCTAAGTCTTTCCAGCTTTGGATACGGTTCTTCTCAAGTCCCATATACCATTTCATTGAAGCCCCACTCAAGCTATCTTGGAAACAGTGAATGAGCAGTTTGTCATTTTTGGTATGAGCAGCCATCTTGCAGCAGTACATCACCAAGTGGGTTCTGGGACAGGTGTGCCCCTTGTATTTTTCAAAATCAGGAGTTTGGAATTTTGCAGGCATAACCAAGTCTGAAACCAAGCACATGTCCATTGCGGCAACACTAAAGACATCACTTCCTTCCACGGCTCTTATCCTTTTGTTTAGAGTTTGCCATTGCTCTCTGACTTCTTCAATGTATCCAGGTTCTCCCTGACTTTCAAATTGTGGACCAGCAGCATGGTACACGAAAGGAGTATTCTCAGGAATAGCTTGAGCAACAGAATGCATAACAGGCTGAGGTTCAGTGAACAATGGAGCTGAAGATACTGGCAGTATAGACGGGACAAACACAAGAGTAGTTGCGAAGGGTGGCGAGCAATTCAGAGGTAACCCAAATTCTGGCCAAGTAGAAGCTGGTTGCTGAGTCAGTGGAGGGTCAACAGCAGCAGGTAATATTTCAGCAATCACAGTCCTCTGAGGTGATTCACCTCTAGCAATTATAACTTGCATCATTTCTGTGAGTTTGGTCATGTCGGCCTTCAACTCATCAATTTCGACTTCAACATTGTGTTGTTCTTGGTTTTCCATTCTCAATCTGACAGCAACTCTAGTTCCGTAGTTGTGTTGAGGAAACAGCTTGACGGTGAACAGATAACTGAAGAATGAGATAGTTCAAATGAGTTTCTAAGGTAACTAGGAAGAATGCATATGTATGCTCATGGATGCAAGAGTGCATAGATGCAACAACCACAAACAAGATCACTCAAAGCACACGGGTTCAAAGGTTCGAGTCACGAACATGAAGCCAAGGTTAAGGACCAATCCCACAAAGGTACGTACTAAGGTTTTGTCTTTATTGTACCTGCAGAAAACAGTGGTTCTAACAAAGTGCCCAGGGTCCACAATCCACTATCAGACACATCAGCGCCCCGATTTGCTCGGAGGTTGGTAGTTATCCTCAAGGGAATCTAACCTGAGTATGGCATCGCGTAACAGCTAAGTCGGATTTGCATCCTCATAGCTTTCGCGCCACGATCCTAAAAAGGCTAAGATGGGTTGAGGGTTACTACGTTCCTCAGTGTTATAGGTTTCTATGGAAAAAATAATGCCTTCACGATCGCTCGATCGACATCAGTAATTCCAAAGAGGCAACCACTGAGTGGATGGATTCTCAAGTTCTTCTTTTTTAGGATTCGACTCCCTCAAAGTTCCCTTGACTATACCATCCTCCTATCTCAAAGTACACTCTGGTCCGAGTATAGGACCTATCTCACACACAGAGGAACTCCCGAACAGAACAATCAAGTAACAAGCAAACCAGTTAAAAAGCAGGAAATAAATCAAAGTAGGCTAAACCCCTCAAGGGAGATTAATCCCCAACAGAGTCGCCACTTTTCTGTAGCGGCAAAATCATGAGTGTAAGCTATTGATTAACTTAACTCGAAAAGCAAGAGTCATCACCGCACTTTTATTTTATCCAAAAAGGAAAGTAAAAAGAGCGAACAAAACCTACACAAGCTCTAAACAAGAACAAGTGAAGAGAGTGGGTAAGAGGGGTTGGTTATGCAGAGGGAAGGTTTTACGCACCCAAAACATCTGTGGTACTCCACAGGAGCCCTTTGAAATATCTACGCTCTTGGTCTAAAAATTGCTTGTTTGAAAAGAGATTGAGGAGATGAGAAGAGAAATTGTTTTTAAGATTTTTGTGTTTGGAGAGACTTGTCGCCTCATGCCTACGTACCCACGAAGTCCAAAGTATGATCAAAACCTCGTAGTTCGTGGTACAAAGAATGAAATTTGTTTGTTTTGGTTGATTTTAAAATGTAAAGACAAGCTGTCATTTCCAAGCGAATAATTCCGCTTAAAGAAATGAATCATGTCTAAACTTATGAAAAGGTTTTAAAAGAGAAAAGTGCACAAGGGCACAAAAGAGAGTTTGATGAGTTTGATGTTTTTTAAAGTCTTTTGAAAAAGGTCAATATGCTTATGTAGTTTAGCATTTGTTAAGAAATGAAAAGGAAAGAGTAAAATCACTTGACGAAGTCAAGGTTTGATTATGAAAGAGATGATAGTTTGAAATTAAGAAAGTTTTGAAAAAGGGAGAAAGTTTTGAAAATTGAAGTATGGGGAGGAGAAGAAGTGACTATCCTAAAGCACAAAGTAAAAGCTAAGGATAAGAATAGCCTAACCACACAATTAAGCTCCAAAGTCTTCAAACCATAATTCCAAAGCAAAGGGAAAAAGTCCTAGTTCTATGTCCAAGGTTCCAAGAATTGCATTGGATGTCCAAGGTCTAGGTGCAAAACTCCATGTCCATTGCATAGGATAGTAACCATAGTCCAAGATTAGAAGCACAAATTTTTTAGAGGTTTTGGCCTTTATTAATGTTTTTGGTCCAAGTGGACAAAGAGAAAAAGGCGTAAGCATAAACATGTGTCCAACGGACAAAAGAAAAATTGCGGAAGCATAAATATATGTACAACGGACAAAGGAAAAAATTGCGGAAGCATAAACATGATATGAAAGATAATAATGGAGCATAAAAGTAAAAGAGAGATAGGGAGCGAGAAGGAATTGTAAACAAAGTTAGTACAATAGTATTGTTAGTTAGTTAGTGATTAGTTGTTAGAGTAAGTGATCAATAATAATTGAATAATTGCACTTAGGTCAAGGTTAATGAGAACTCATTAGAGGATTGATAAGACCAAAGCCTCCTAACAACAAGTTTCATAAGTTTTGAACCAAAAGACCAATAATCAACCATTCTTGATAGTTTTCCGATACGGGACATATGTTGCGCTATGTTAAGCAATCGCCGAGTAATTTATAGAGTAATTACCCTACAATGAGGTCGGTCAATAGCTCTTTGTGCTAATGCATGCTAGATGAACGATATGTAAATCGTCATCCGAAAGCAATACCGCACGAAAAGAAAAAATGGTAACGATCTAGTCTTGATCAAAATTCAACAAAGGAATTCCAAGATCCACTAGACTTTTATCGATCAAAAGAAAATAGATGAAGAAAAATGGATCTAACAAGTTATGATCCATTAACAACCAACAACAAGAGAATATCAAGAAAATAAAATCAAAACTATTTTTAATAATTTTTTTCAAGAAATGTTTTCTAAACAAAATTCAAAAAAATAGTAGTAAATTCAAATTTAAAATAAAAAGGTATTAACAAGGAATCATAAAAAAAATTTAAAAGAGAAAATAAAAAGAAAAAGAAAAAGAAAATAAATAGAAGAAAGAAAGGGAGGTGAAAGCAAAACAAGGTGGTGGTGTAGATTTTCTCACGGGCCAAAGCCCAAATTATTTGTAAAAAGGAAAAAAAGAAAATAATAGAAAAAAAGAGTGACATAAAATTTAAAAGAAAAATAAAACAAGAGGATTAGAACAAATATGTTCATCATCTCCTTCAAAGCCAAAACGCGTCGTCACTGTTCACGGGAAGGAGGTGGAGACACACGGTTCTTTACGGCGGTGCGAAGATATCGGTTTTTTACACGGTTATGATCGAAATTCAACGTAGATTCCAATTACATCATCCATTTGGAATGAAAATGCTTCGGTAGATCGAATTGAAACTGCGAGAAATTTTCGAAAAGCTCCAATTACCTTCAATTCAAGGTTAGTTGCGATCTGAAATTTTCTCTTTTATTTTTCTTCTTCTGAATCACAGCTGTTGTTGCCATTTATAGATGTTGGTGCGAAATTGTTGCGAGGCTGTTGTTGAAGTGTTGATGAAATTGGTGTTGCGGTGTTGATGTTGTGAGAATAGAAATGTATTTGAGGTTGAAGAAAATTGAAAATGGAGAAGGTGATGAATATATTTGGTTGTTGAAGATGAAGGTTGAATTGAAAGAAAGTTTTATTGAAACAGGATGAATGATTGAAGTGATGAAGAATTGAAACTCTGAGTAATGAATTTGGCAGGGTTGTTTTGGCTCTTCAAAGCTTAAGAAAATGAGTGAGGATAGTGCTTTATTTATAGGAGAAGATAGAATGAATTTGAGGTGAAACTACAAGTCGTTTTGTGCAAAATTTTCTCGTTTGATATGATGTGAGTTGCAGCTTGCGTTTTGTGCTTGCAGGACTGTGTTTGGTTTGAATTACGTTGCAGCTTGTGCGTTTCACATGTGATGCTGATGCCGTTTTGAAGTGTTTTCGCTGCGTTTTGTTATGTAGGTTGGAGGCTTGGTTTTTTTGAGTTGTGTGAACTTTTGGATGCGTAACGACTTGCGGTTTTGTATGCATCTTTATTCTGGATATTGAATTGGATAATGAAAATGGGTTTCTAAATGGATATAAAAATGGATTTTTAAATGGATATAAAATGGATAAAATTGGATAAATTAAAAAAAAAAGGAAATTGAAACGAAATTTGAAATGGATGTGAACAATTGAATATGGATAATTGGTTACGAATATGGTTTAGCAAAATGGATATTGAATAAAGTGGATAATGAATAAAGTGGTTTTAGATTAGATAAAAGGGATTAAAAGTGGATAATAGAAAAAAAATGGTTTAGAACAATGGATAATCAAAATGGATATGAAAATGGGTCATGGATATCAAATCTCGATTTTAGCCCAAAACCATTCTTAAATTTGTTTCCACAAGCCTCTGATAAAATGAATGAAGTCAATCCTTGAACCACTGAACAAACCACAACTGAACAACAGCCATCTGAAACTCTTTGAACTTTTCCACAATTCTCTGAATTTCTGATTAAAATGAAATAAGCTCTGAATCACTTTGAATAATTTCTGGGAAAATAAATCCATAGAGGAACACAGTCTGGACGGATAAACTCAAATGGATTGATGAATATCACCACACAACAACTTGACAGTCACTGCTTGAGAAATAGCCCGCTGAAACAGATAAATTGCATTTGAAGCAATCTCTTGATGGTTTGACCAAGATTAGGTCAAACTTCTGTCTGAAATGGATCATGAACGACCAGCCACATTTGATTTGAAATCATGTCTTTGTTTTGACAAACCTGCAAAACCCTGGAAGCACAGAGAGAAAAGAACAAGAAAACTGCAGCATATTTTTGGTATTTTTGTTAGAGGTTAGTAAACATAGACAAATATAAAGCAGGTAAGAAAAATATACAGATGTTCAGGAGAGACAAAGATTGTGATCTTGTTTGTGGTATAAGATGCAAATGAAAAGTGCGAAATCTTAGGGGTAAAAATTAGGGTTCAATAACAAGTACAACTTCTTCTCATTTCGATCTCGAACAATTTCAATACCAAGAATTTTCCAAGCCTCTCCTAAATCCTTCATAGCAAAAGATTCACTCAAAGTGTTCTTCAACTCTTTAATTCTTGAAATATTCTTTCCAACAATTAGCATATCATCCACATAAAGCAAGAGAATAATGAAATCACCTTCAGAGAAATTCCGGAAAAACACACAATGATCGGCCTTAGTCATCTTGTACCCATGTTCAATCATCACCGAGTTGAACTTTTGATACCATTGGCGAGGTGCTTGTTTCAAACCATAAAGACTTTTTACCAATTTGCAAACATAGTCTTCTTTGCCTTTTTCTCGGAATCCATCCGGTTGCTCCATGTAAATTTATTCATGTAGATCACCGTGAAGGAAAGTCGTCTTCACGTCCATTTTATCTACTTCCAAATCAATACTAGCGGCTAGCCCAAGAACCACTCGAATAGATTGCATCTTCACAACCGGATCAAAAATCTCGCCAAAGTCAACACCTTCCCGTTGTTTAAAACCTTTTACCACCAAGCGAGTCGTGTATCTTCTTTAAGAAGTACACTCATCTTGCTTAATCCGATAAACCCATCTATTCTTCAATGTTCTCTTACCCTTTGGCAACTTCACTAACTCAAAGGTATTATTCTCACGAAGTGATTGCATTTCATCCTCCATAGCATCCATCCACTCCTTTTTGTTCTCATCCTCCAAAACTTCTTTAAAGCTTTCGGGTTCTCCACCATCGGTAAGAAAAACATACTCGTTTGAGGGGTATCGAATGGAAGGTCTTTTATAACGAATAGACCGCCCCAACTCATTAGAAGCAACCTCATTTTCAACAACATCTTCCGTAACACCTACATCAACAATGTCATTAGGATTTAAAACATTATCAATATTCAAATCCATACCTTGATTTTCTATTGGAACATCTTCGAATGTGATAGGGATAGGAGCAATAGTAGTTGAGTCCGTATCAACCATTTCTTCGTCTTCAAAAATCATATCTTTATTCTCAACTTTGTCTATGTCCTCAATGGTATAATCCTCCATGAATACGACATCGCGACTATGAATAAGTTTCCGTTGAAACGGATCAAAGAATCGATACCCAAAATCATCAAGTCCATACCCAACTGTAGCGCAATTTTTGTGGTTTCGAATCACTATCGCTTTGGTACTACAGTTCGATTCATTTTTTATCCTGTTAAGCTGATTAAGGAAGGGAAATAGATGTCTCCAATTAACCCTGCTTGCAAACTGAGGTTGGACAGTCAAAACTGTTGGTTTACAAATGCTATCAAAAGGGGGGTCGGTCTTTAGGGTTATTTGCTTAAAAACATTATCTAGGTTATTGGTAAGGTGTTAGTTCTGATGCTTTTCGATTGATGTATGAAGGTACGGGATTTTGGGTTGTTGATTAGTATGCTCGCTAAGATTTTGCAATCTTATGCCTACGTATTCCCGAAACAGGGAAATCAGAGCGATCGTAGTTCCTCCTATTCTATGGGAGGAAAGAGATTGTTTTGGTGTCTTGTTCAAAGCCCAAGACATGAAGCTAAAGGTGGTTTGTATCTTGTTCAAAGCCCAAGATATGAAGCTAAAGGTTTGACTGAGAGAGAATGTGTCATCTCTAAAAAGGAATTGTTGATGTTTGTATGCTGTGAGCAAAGCACAAATTTGATGCTAAAAGGTTGATTGACTCAACCGAGGTTTTCTTTATACAAAGCCTAAGGGGAGGCTAGAAGTTTGACTTTTCCGGGGAAAATGTTCTTTCTGTCTTGTACAAAGCCCAAGATTGAGGCTAAAAGGGATTTTAACTCTGTTGAGGAGAATGTATCTTGTATAAAGCCCAAGATGGAGGCTGAAACAGTTTGACTCAACAAGAGATTACTTTTATCTGTCCTGTATAAAGCCCAAGACGGAGGCTAAAAAGGTCGACTCAACAAGAGAGTCCGAAGGTTGATTGACTCAACGAGAGAGTCTTTTATACTCAATAAGAGAGTGTTTTTCTATCTCGTACGAAGCCCGAGATTGAGGCTAAAAAGAGATTGAATCAACAAGAGAGTCTTTTATACTCAACAAGAGAGTGATTTGCTGTCTCGTACGAAGCCCGAGATTGAGGCTAAAAGGAGATTGACTCAACAAGAGAGTCTTTTGTACTCAACAAGAGAGTGTTTTATATGTCTTGTACGAAGCCCAAGACGGAGGCTAAAAGTAGTCGACTCAACAAGAGAGTCTTTTATACTCAACAAGTGAGTGTTTGATATGTCTTGTACAAAGCCCAAGACGGAGGCTAAAATTAGTCGACTCAACAAGAGAGTCTGAAAAGGTTAGCTCCGCTGGGGAGAATCATTTGTACAAAGCCCAAAAGGAGGTTGTCTTACTGCTGAGGATTATTAAGATCCTGAAGCGTGTCCAAGTGTGAGGAACTCTCATGAGACAGATCGGGTTTAGGCTGGAGATTGATCCAGGGTGATCGGTGTTTTTACCTATGGTTGAAATGAACTTGAGAATGTCTTTGAGACTCAAGAGGTTTAGACTGTCCAAGTCTAGAGTTTTATCTTTTGTACAATGCCCAAGAGGAGGCGCGGGCATTAAGGGATGAGTATCAACCCTAAAATGGCCAGAGTTTTGACACTGGAAAGACTGTTCTAGCAAAAGATGACTAGGTTTTTTCTTATACCTTTAAGAGGTCGTCAGGGTCCTTGTATTAAGCCCAAGAGAAGGCATGAGAACTTCTAAGAAGCCGAAAGGTCCTTGTACAACGCCCAAGAGGAGGCGGGGATGCTTTTAGAAAGCCTGTGGGTCCCCAAACCAAGAGAAGTTCAAGAAATACAATTCACAGAGAAGAGATCATTCCAGGAAAGTTCGAGAATTTGGAAGAAACTCAAGAGATGCCATTCACGGAGAAAAGATCATCTCTGGGGAGTTAGAGTTTATTTGAAAATTTCTAAGGGTGACAGTCTGAGAAAAGGTTCACCGAGAATACTGCCTTTCTCTTTGTTCCATATTGTTTAACCCCAAGAGGAGGGAGACTGTATTCGGAATCCTACGGAGGATCTAGTTTTGTTTGTATTTAAGAGTGACCAACAAGGCTTTACCTAGTGCTAGACGTAGTTGCCAGAGAAAACTTTAAATAACTATACTAGTATTACACAGTGGATATGTGACAAGTATATAAAAGGATGTGAAAGAAGACTTACAGTGAAACAGCCCCACAATACAGTTATATACATATGAAAGCGGTAAACGAAAGCGGATAAACACTTACCTGTTGTAGAGCTTCCATGTTGTGTTGTTAGTTGTTCAACAAAGAAATTAAAGAAAGTTTTGATAACAACATATATTTGAATTTAAAATCAAAGGAGAAAGTGTTTTGAAAAGATTGTTGGGGCTTACAGCTCAAGGAGAGGCCCAAGTTTTAACGATGATCACACCGTTGTCCTGAAAATGGTACAGAGGGACTTATACAATATGTGAGGCCCAAAAATGTTTTTATGTACAAGGGGATGGGTCTTACACTCTAATAGAGGCCCATGAGTGATTTTAATAAAAATAATGGGGCTTATAACACGAGGGTAGGCCCAGATGATTTGTTTTTGAACTGGCGATCGCGCCGAGATTTTTCTTTTAACGCAGAGGGACTTATACCATATCCGAGGCCCAAAATGGTCTTGGTTAAAAGGGGATTGGGTCTTACACTCTATTAGAGGCCCAAAAAGTTTTTAAATGAATAAAGATGGGTCAAAGATTTTTGTTAAAAAGGCAACGATCGTGCCGAACTTTTTGACGATATCAGGACTTATACAATACACTGAGGCCCAAAATATTTTGGTTTTCAAGAGGGGTTGGGTCTTACACTCTATTAGAGGCCCAAAGATTGTTTGAAAATGATTGATGAAGGTGGAATCAATCAAAACCCTAATTTCATCATTTTTAAAAGTGAATTCTTAAAGAAAAACAATAAAAAATGATAAAACACCAAATAAGCTTGAATAAACAACTTGTAATTTTTGGCTAAGGTTTGAAAAATGAGGTTTTAATCACAAGATGAATTAAGACTCATTTGGTTTTGATTTTCAAGATGAATATTCACTTTTAAAATGTTTAAAAATAATTAAAAATGGATTTATTCATAAAAATACCAATTATATTAAATAAATAATATAAATTTGATTTTTTTGTGGAATAATATATTTCAACATTTTTTTGATTTTTTGCAAAAAGAACCAACCAAAAATAATTAAAATTGAGGGAGTTATTAATTTTTCAAATCATTAAAAATAATAAGAAAAATAATAAAATATGAAAAAGTGGTAAAAAAAAGGATCTGGGGCGAGGGGGATTCGAACCCCATGCCTCTTGTGTGCAGTGCGTGCGTCCTACCACTGGGGTGGTGATATATCCGTGTATCAAACCCCAGCCACAAATATACAAGGCTTGCCTTGTTTTTGGCCTGGCCAAGGCAAGGCAAGGCAAGGTTTTGGCAAAAAACGTGAAGCTTGTAACTTTCTCATTTCTCCATGGATTGGGACAAAATTTATGTTTATCCTGCCTAGAATTTCACAAGGAATCCAATGGTGGTCGTGTTTTTTTCAGATGAGGTCCCCATTTTAAAACCCGATAATGATTTTGAAATAGGCCTCCCTTTGCATTTTCTGTGCTACCTCATGATATAGGCATAAATTACATGATGAATTGGTCCAAACACAACATATATAACATGTATGAGATGTGTATGATCAGTGGACTTCAAAGCAATGCATATTTCTAAGAGTTCAAGTTGAGATGCTTACCTCTTTAAGAGCTTTTTGGACAATCTGTCAAGGGCTTTGTTCCAGAAATGTTTTGATGCTTTGAACACTCTCAAATGATCCATTAGAAGCTTTTAAAATGATTGGAATCAACTAGAAACCTCAGGAATGGAAACTGGCCCTTTCTTGCAAAAGGGGCAAAAGGGACCAAAATAAAAACTCTCTTAAATGGTGTTCCAGATGTGGGGAACCATTTGGGACAGTTCAAGTATGATATTTGGAGTGTATTTGAGACTTTATCTGGTTTTGAAAGTGACTGAATCAAGACATGGCTTGAAAAATGCAAAAAAGTCCTATTTTAAGGTTTTGAGAGAGGACTTTGTGATTTTGGTGTTACAGGTCACTTGTGAGAGTTTGGACAGCTTAGATATGACATATTGGATGTGTTTGGATCATGAGCTATGATGTAATTGCTCTCTAACTCAAAAACTCAGAGTTACCTTGCTAAAGAAGGCATTTTTGCCTAGAGAAAGAGATTTTGGGGAAAGCAAGTGTTGTAGTGCTTTGGGGTACTTAAACTGAGCACAAATGAGCTCTATTTATAGTAGAGCAAGTTTGTTTTGGCTGCAATAATGAATGGCAACTGCTGCAGACTTTTGGCCAATTGGAGCATTTTGGAATCTCAAGTCTCCTCTAGCCATTGACTAGAGGTTAGAGCACAGCCCTTTGGTTCCCTAGTTCAGAGATCATCCTTGACTCATTCAGTTGGAAATGGCGCAGTTCATGCCACCTTGGTGCATCCATTGAATGCTCCAAAACAAAATTGGAGTCTTGTCCCCTCTTTAGGGTTTTTTAGGTTTGTCATGCTATTTTTAGTTCCAACGACTTGGGAGGCTTATGGCTCAGCGTTTGTCCCTCCTTGGTCTCTCCCTGAGGTGTTCAGATGGATAAACTTGTTTTTCATTTGCACAAATTGCACAAATTGCTCAAATTGAGTAAAATACACAAATCTGCCTAGTTATGACAGTTGCAGCAAGGCATCTTGCCATTGTCATAACTCTTAGCTCAAATGGAATTTCATGGGGTTCTTGGCCATTTTGGAAAGCTCTCATATGATACAACATATGTGTGATCATAGTTTGTCTTGACACTTTTTGGATCTAAGTGAAAAACGCCCTTACATTTTGGAAAAAGTGAAACAGATTCTGACTTAGTGAAAATTTCACTATGTGTTGGAAAAAGTGACATTTCATGTTTTCAGCCATTTTGATCCAACCATAACTCAAAATCCATGATGAATTGGAAAGAGGTGTAGTTGACACTTTTAAAGTATGCCATGAGAGCTACAAATCCATCTTTGGATCAGCCCAAATGGTTGCTTGGATCTCAAGTTATGATCCTTGAAAGTTGGTACCCTAGCCACTTTGTTCCATAACTTAGAAAATTTCTAAGTTTTTTTATGGTTACCCCTTTTACAAGATATCCCACTTTTCTTGATTTTTCTTGATGAATGATGATTCCAATCACACATTAACATCATTTTAGAGTTAGGGAGCCATAATTGATCATAAAATCAAAAAGTCAAACTTTGACTTTTGGGCACAGTTGACTTTTTATCAGATGAATTCCAAACTGTGCGATCCTTTATGAAATCAAGTCCTTGACCTAAATAAAACTTGATGGATTGATTTCATGGGTGTTATAGGGTGTATTGAATCATGTCCCAAGGTTTGGGAGCATGTCTTGGTCAGAAGTCAAAGGTACAGTTGACTTTTTTCGTGAATCCCTAACTGTGGTTCTGATGAACTTGAAACTTGTGAATCAAGCTTCTTGGATCACTCCATTATTGCAAATGGATAAATGTGGTTTATTAGAGACCCTTAAATCATGTCTTGAGGTCTTGGCTCATGTTTTGTCCCAAAAGTCAACTTAGGGGTGAATTAGGTCAAGAAACCCTAATTCTTGATTTTTTATGAATGCATCCCCTGAGGCTAAATTGACTTGATGATTGGGTTTATGAGGTACCTTAGAGTATTTTGGGTTATGCTTTGAAGCATTGGCTCATGCCCTGAGGAAAATTTCCATCTGGAGGCCCTGGTCGACCAAAACCCTAATTTGGTGACACTGGCGATCTGGAGGCTTAATCCACTTGGAATGTTACAACCTTGTGCTTGATCCTTGATGTGGGAGTCCTCTTGATCCATTGTGGATATTTGAGAGGTTTAGACAAGTTAAAGATCATGTCATTCCTTGATTGATCCTTTGTCTAAGAGCTCTGAGAGGGCTTGAAACCCTATGTTTGAATTTAGTGGATGCTCACCCATCTTTGGGGAGACTAATGAGGTATGATGGTCCATCCATATTGTGATGATGATGTGCACAATGATGGGAAATCTTAGTGGTCAAAATTTGGGTATGACAGATGCCCCTATTTAATCTTCTTAGACCCGAAGGTGTGAATGGCGAAGGTATTCGGGCATTCGGGGTGCAAGAGGATTAAATATCGGAATACCCAAAATTTTGATGGTGGTTATGAATGGTAGCTTACACATTCATCTTCTTTTGCTAAGCGACGATGCTTAGAAATGGTAAAACTTCCCCTCGATCCTGGTTTCCTACCAAGGAACTGGTCTCTGTTTCTGATGTAAACTTCCCCTCGATCCTGGTTTCCTACCAAGGAACTGGTCTTAGTTTCTGAAATAAACTTCCCCTCGATTCTGGTTTCCTACCAAGGAACTGGTCTCAGTTTCTAAAATAAACTTCCCCTTGATCCTAGTTTCTTACCAAGGAACTGGTCTCAGTTTCTGAAATAAACTTCCCCTCGATCCTAGTCTTCAGCCACGGAACTGGTCTCAGTTTCTTTTGTCAATAAACTTTCTTGACAAGGGACGCCGTTTGTAGCGATTTTCCTCAAACTTCTCGCCGAATTTTCCTGGGGAGATGTCATTTGATAGAAAAAAATTTGATGTCAGAGTTGCTGGGGAACCCAGTCGTTTGAGTTGTAGAGGTGTACAAACTTCTCTGTTGGAGATGCCATTCATTGACTCTACTGGGGAAAACGAGTCTCTTGAAAGACTGCTTCCTGCTTGGGGATATTACATCATACTTTTCCTCGAGATCTTCTCGGAGGAAATGCCATGTGATGTAATCCAATTTTGAGAGGTGCTGATGACCTTTTCGTTAGCGAATTTCCGGAGGGAAAACTGCTATATTGCCGAAGCTTTGATTAAGAGGCTTTCTTTGGGGATTTTCCTTAATTCGGGAAAGCGAATATATCATCTTCAATGGAGAAGAGTGATGTTTGTCGAAGGTCTTCTTGCTTTTCAGAGGTTCAAGTTATCAAAGTGGTCGAGGACCGTCTCCAATCCAGAGATAAACTAGAGAGAGATTGCTTAGATGATTCACTTCCTGACGAGGAAAGAACTGACAACTCAATTGACAAGAGGACTTTTATTACTAGGGGACAAGCCCAACTAGCGTGATAGTGATGCAATATGAATGTGAATGTAAATCAATAATGCATGATATATGTATGTTTATGCTGACAAAACTGACATGACATACAGACTAACGAATGAACATGACTGGATACTCGGCCACCGTGGGGGACGAAGAGGTATCACTGGGTTCAAAATAGCAATTCTGCCTTGCTTAGGAGAGATAGTCCCCGTGGGGAACACCGTTAGTCGGGCTTAGGAGATAGAACTCTACCGGGGGGTGCCAGATGAAACACAGTCTCTGACACAGTTGATCCTTCATTCTGGCGTACTGGTTTAGAAGGAGTACTTTGATTCTGCACTTTGAAGCTTGATTACTTCTGGAGTAGCGATCGATGTTCTTTCGATGTTCAACAGTCAAAACAAATTGCCATCTTTATTTTTAAAGCAGAAAAATTTTAACAAGTAAATTCATTTTTGTTTTATTTCAAGAATCGTTGATCATATTAAACGTCGTTCTATAAAGCTAAAACAAATAAGAATTACAAACAAAAGCATTAAGGCTCAAATTTTATTGATAGGATGGAAATCAGCCAAGCGCGTGATTCTACATAGTATTTACAAAGTTTAGAAAATGGTAATTTTAAGGGAACAGGGCTACATTGAAACATAACGACCATTATCCTAATACCAACTTTGAATTCGGGACATCCTGAGCTTCTGTCGAAGATGACCTTAACTGGAGTTTTTTTTATGGATGGCATGACTGCCGCTGAGTTGAACTGATTAGACGTAGTTACTTGCCATTATCCCTAACTTTTGCCTGAATTGTACTTTGATATTTCCAATCCACCGGGATGATTTTTAATTATGTCTCTAATTTTTGCCTGGACCGCCCTTTCGGGTTTTCAATCCACCGAGACGTTTTATTTTTATTTTTTATTTAGGCGAAGTATTTCTTGACTACATCAACATTCGTGGGGTAGGAAAATTCCTCTCCGTCCATGGTTGCGAGTCTCAAGGCGCCGCCTGAGAAGGCTTTCTTGACCACGTAGGGGCCGTCATAATTCGGGGTCCATTTTCCCCGGGAATCAGTGAGAAATGATTGTATCTTTTTGAGCACAAGGTCTCCTTTCCTGAAGACGCGAGGTCGAACCTTTTTGTCAAACGCCTTCTTCATTCTTTGCTGATATAACTGACCATGGCATAGTGCCGTTATTCGTTTCTCTTCGATCAAATTCAGCTCATCGTATCGACCTTGACACTATTCAGCCTCTGTTAGCTTAACTTCCATCAATACCCGGATTGATGGGATCTCTACTTCTACGGGAAGGACTGCTTCCATACCATATACTAAGAGAAAGCGGTTGCCCCTGTTGAAGTGCGGACAGATGTGCGATAACCGTGAAGTGCAAAGGGTAGCATTTCATGCCAGTCTTTGTAAGTTACGACCATCTTCTGAACAATCTTCTTGATGTTCTTATAAGCTGCTTCTACCGCTCCGTTCATCTTGGGTCGGTAGGGAGATGAGTTATGGTGTTCGATCTTGAACGCAGCGTATAACTCTTTCATAATTTTATTGTTCAAGTTAGATCCATTATCCGTAATGACCTGGCTTGGAACACCATAACGGCAGATGAGATTGTTCTTGATAAATCGGACCACCACTTGTCGGGTTACATTGGCGTATGACGCTGCTTCGACCCACTTGGTGAAGTAGTCAATGGCTACCAGGATGAATCGATGTCCGTTCGAAGCCTTGGGTTCGATCATGCTAATCATGTCGATTCCCCATATGGAAAAAGGCCATGGGGAAGAGAGAACTTTGAGATGTGTTGACGGTACATGGATTTTGTCTGAGTATATCTGACACTTGTGACATCTCCTCATGTACTTGTAGCAATCGGATTCCATGGCCAACCAATAGTACCCTGCTCTTAGAATTTTTCTCGCCATTGTGTGTCTGTTGGCATGAGTGCCAAAGGATCCTTCATGAATTTCTTTTATCAGCGTGTCTACTTCGGGTATGTCTACACATCGAATCAAGACCAAGTCAAAGTTTCTCTTATAGAGTGTATCACCGCTCAGAAAGAAGCTGCCTGTCAATCTTCTGAGGGTTTTTCTATCTTTCCTGGATGCCCCATGTGGGTACTCTTGTTTCTGAAGGAAGCATTTGATATCGTGATACCAATGTTTGTCGTCTATGACTGCTTCAATCGTGAAGATGTAAGCGGGCCGTTCAAGGCACATTATGTCAATCTTAGGTAAGTCGTTCCATTGACCTACACTAATCATGGAAGAGAGAGTGGCTAATGCATCAGCCATGTGATTCTCTTCACGAGGGATATGGTGAAACTCGATTCTGTTGAAGAATGGTAACAACCTTCTCGCGTAATCTTTGCAAGGAATCAATCCTGATTGGTATGTGTTCCAATCTCCTTTGATCTGATTGATAACCAGGATTGATTCTTAAGTCAATCGCTTCTTCAAGACCCATGATACAAGCTTCATATTCGACCTTGTTGTTTGTGCACTTGAATGTCAGTCTGGCAGTGAAAGGAATGTGGGTACCCTGAGGTGTTATAATGATTTCCCCAATTCCGTTTCCATAATGATTGACAGCTCTGTCAAAGATTAGTCCACATTGGGAACCTGGTTCTAGCCCTTCACTGGGTAGCGGTTCATCGCAATCCTTCATTTTCAAATACATGACATCTTCGTCTGGGAATTCAAACCCGACTGATTCCTGATCGTCAATCGATTGATGAGCCAAATGATCGGCTAAAATACTCCCTTTGACGGCTTTCTGAGCATGGTACTCGATGTCATATTCTGATAACAACGTCTGCCAACGGGCAATCCTTCCCGTGAGAGCAGGTTTTTCAAAGACATACTTGATCGCGGAGATTAACCAAGTAGTGTGATGAATCATATACTGGCGAAGACATTTGGCTGCCCAAGCCAGAGCACAGCAAGTTTTCTCAAGCATAGTATACCGAGTTTCACAGTCAGTGAAATTCTTGCTCAAATAGTAAATAACATACTCTTTTCTTTTGGTTTCGTCTTGTTGGCCAAACACACAACCCATGGAGTCTTCCAAGACTGTTAAATAGATGATCAATGGCCTTCCTTCCACTAGAGGTGATATAATCGGTGGGTTCGACAAGTATTCCTTGATACTGTCGAAGGAGATTTGGCAATCTTCCGTCCAAACGCAGTCCTAATTCTTTTTGAGTAGTTTGAAAATCGACGCGCATGTCGCGGTCATGAGGAATATAAATTTGGAAATGTAGTTCAAACGTCCCAAGAATCCTCTAACTTATTTTTCAGTCTTTAGAGAAGGCATTTCTTGAATGGCATTGACTTTGTCAGGATCAACCTCAATTCCTTTTTGGCTGACGATGAACCCTAAAAGTTTCCCTGAGCGGACACCGAATGTGCACTTGTTGGGATTCAAGCGGAGTTTGTACTTTCTCAGACGCTCGAATAGTTTTGACAGGTGGGTCACATGCTCCTCTTCTGTCTTAGATTTGGCAATCATATCACCGACATATACCTCGATTTCCTTGTGTATCTTGTCATGAAACAGAGTAGTCATGGCCCTTTGATAGGTTGCCCCGGTGTTCTTCAACCCGAACGGCATTACCTTGTAATAAAACGTACCCCGTGGGGTGATGAAGGAAGTTTTCTCCATGTCTTTCGGCGCCATTTTGATTTGGTTATAGCCCGAGAATCCATCCATGAATGAGAAGACTTTGAACTTTGTTGTACTGTCAACCAGCATGTCAATGTGTTGTAAAGGAAAGTCATCCTTTGGACTGGCCTTATTTAGATCTCTGTAATCCACACACATTCTGACCTTTCCGTCCTTTTTTGGAACAGGTACTATGTTGGCTAGCCATTGAGGATATTCTGATATGGCGAGGAAACCCGCGTCAATCTGTTTCTGTACTTCCTCTTTAATTTTGATGGCCATGTCTGGATGAGTCCGTCTCAACCTCTATTTTACTGGCGAAAATTCTGATCTTAATGGTAAATGATGTTCCACGATGCTGGTATCCAATCCTGGCATGTCCTGATAGGACCAAGCGAATACATCGGGAAACTCTTTGAGAAGCTTTGTCAAACTTTCTTTGACAATTGAACTGAGCAGTGCCCCAATCCTGACCTCTTTTCTTTCTTCCTCTGAGCCCAAGTTGACCATTTCCAACAGCTCTTTGTGAGGTTTAATGGACCTTTCCTCTTGCCTGAGTAATCGGGAGATCTCCTCTGGGATTTCTCGTCCTCTTCTTCTTCAGCTCCAAATACCGAGAATTCAAAGTTGGGAGAAGGCATTGGATCGTATGTTTCAATGGGGTTTAAAACAAGCAATCTTCATGACATTATGATTGTTTTTAGAAAATATAGAGAGAAATGCAAGAGTGTGTGCAGTGTTTTTCTGAAAACTGCTTGTTTTTTATTTGTTGTTTTTTAGGATTACCATTTTCTGAAAAAGCGAAAAGAGAGAACAGCAATTAATGAGGAAATTACAGAACGACGTTTATTTATTTATGATTTTGTCGATTCTTAAAACTACAACCCTATAAAACAAAACTCTGTCTCTTTGGGCGAAGCGAAGAGGGATATTTACAGAAAGTGAGCCCTATCAAAACATCCGTTTCACCTGGGCAGGGTGAAAGGTTAAAACAAAGATAGCCATTATTTTGACTTATGAACAATCTTCGAAACATCGATTGCAACCCATTGGCGGCGAACTCCTCGGTGAACCACAAAGTCTAGTACCTTTCTTGATTTGTCTTCAGAAATAAAGTTGATTTCTGGTGGAGCAGGATCATTGGAATCTGTCTCCCAGGCAGAGTTGTCATATGAGGATTCCTTAGTTGTATTTTGCATAGTATTTGTGCTCTCAGGCAAATCCCCCCATCCAATTGACTGGATGTCTTTGAGCCTGATACGAGAGCTTTCGGGAGCGGTGTATTTGACCATGAAGTCGTATTTTCCACTCGGTTGTCTCAAGGTGTCCCATACTTCTTTGGAATTGGAGGAGTCATCCATTTCGATGACGTTGACCTCGGGAAAAGCATAGTTAATGAATTCTAGCCCTGTAAACTTTGCAAATTCATCGTCACACTGGATATTTTCAGAATGACCTGAGTGTTGATCCCATGACATGGTGGGGACACATGTATTCTTTTCAATGATGCTCAGCTGATTTTAATTGTTCGGCTGATTTTCTTGCCCCAAGTCATCTGGGTACGGCTGCCAGATAGGCAAACCATCCATCGGGCCATAATAGTCGTGGTCAAAGTTGTCTTTCATCAGAGTGTCTTCCTCTAATGAGTTGGGTGGAGCACGACATCCTTCTGGATCACAACCTCCGTATATCATTTCGACATCTGAGCTTGATATAAATCTCGAACTCTATGCGGGATAGCAAAATGGCATAGGCATCTCATCCTGAGACATATAACCGTCCTCGTTAAGATATAACTTCCATTCCTCATTTGTATTGGAGGAATCCCCCTCGTTGATGGTATGTACTTCTTGAGACACTGGGTGAAGGAAACCTCCACTGTGGAAGAAATTCTGAATGGGATGAAAACTTTTATCTTTAGTAGTCTAGGTACAGGTTAAGGAAAAGCCAAGACCTTTCTTCGTCTTGTTATCGGTAGGAATGACAAGTTGTCCCCACCCTTTTGCATTGTTACTCCCGATGACTTTGAGTGCATATTTGTACGAGGAAATCGATGTTCCTTTTTCTGATTGATTCTCATTTCTCACTAAAAGCGCTTGGAACTGAGTTCCAACAACCTCCTCGGGTTCAACACAAGTGGATAATGAAAGGTTACTCACGATCAAGGCCTGTTCTCCGCAGACTGTGACGAGTTGGTCATTCTTGACGAACGTCAGTTTCTGGTGAAGTGTCGAAGTGACTGCCCTAGCCTGGTGTATCCAAGGTCTTCCCAACAAATAGCTATATGTTGCTCAGATTTCCATGACCTGGAAAGTGACTAGGAAAGTGTGAGGACCAATAGTTATGGGAAGGTTAACTTCGCCGATAACTGTTTTTCTGGACCCGTCAAATGCTTTGACGACGATCTCACTGCCTCTCATCGGAGATCCCTTGAATGATAGTCGCATTAGGGTGGCCTTCGGCATAACGTTGAGAGCCGATCCGGTATCTACTAGTACGCTGGCTAAAGCATCATCCTGGCAGTTGACTGTGATATTTGAGCGCCATGTTGTGACTTGGGCTCTCTTCTAGCAATTCCTCATCACTAAACCCCAAGTTGTTGCATGAAGTAATGTTATAGACGATACTGTTGAATTTCCTTATCGACACATCCTGTTCCACAAAGGCCTGCTCTAAGACTTTCTGTAGAGCCTCTCTGTGGGCTTCAGAACTGAGTAAAAGAGATAACACAGAGATCTTTGAAGGAGTTTGTAACAGCTGGTCAACAATGTTGTATTCACTTCTTTGGATGAGCTTTAGCATCTCATCATCGTTCTTTGAAAAGTCAGGATTACTGGATTGACTGACTGGTGGATTGGGAACTTCGGTTTGAGGTTCCTTTTCTCTGTTAGGTTCTCCAACTCCTCTGTTGAAGATTCGACCGCTCCGTGTTACTCGACTGATGTATGCAATATTCACGACGGAGGGTAATGGAGTTTCCTTTCCATTCTTAATTGTTGTTGCACCGTATTTGTAAGGGATAGTCTTAGTTGATTCATACGGTAACGGTTCCAGTAAATAGATAACTACAGGAGCCTTCTGATTTTTTTGAGTGTCGTAAGTAACTTCAATCAGTTCCTGGTTAAGAACCTTCGATTCGTCAAGTAGAGGGATGATGGTACAAACATCTTTGGTCCTTTCATGATCAGAGATCATGACAACGTCCTTAATCTGATCAGGGAAATAGTCTGGCATCCAGTTGATTGATCCAGAACTTGGACACGGTTGAATCTCCTTGGAAGCTAATTGACTTTGACGGGCTGCTCGCACGAGGTAACATCCTTGATTATTTTTCGAGCAGACTCTAAAGCGCTCGTAGTTGTGTGGTGGCACCTGGCCATATCCGCTTTGAATGTAGTGTAACCTTACTAAGTCTATTTCCATAGATCAGAGATCTTGACTTTGATGCCTAATAGGGTTCCCATTTGTCACACTGATTTGTTGCATGTCTTCATCTAGATAGATCGGAAGCCACCAGTGGTTTAACAAGTGTTGCAAAGTTCTTTGCATGACAGCGCACCCTTGGTTACTCTCACAACACACTTTACAGTTCTGATAATTATGCAAAGTTCGGAAACCGAGCTGGACTTGTGTAGCGTGTAACTCCACCAAGCTGGTATTCATCAAGCGAATATCAAAGATTTAAATCATATTCACTTGATACTGATTTCTATCATGGTAATCCTGAATCCATCCAAGATCCATCTGACGCTGGAGGGCCTCTTGTATAAAAGAGCATCCCTGTTTGTTTACCGAGCAAGTCAGACAGGAATTGTAATCTTGCCCTGGCAGATTATGATGTTGGCTTTGCCTTGAGTGCATTGCCACCAAGTTGACATTCATCGCACGAATGTCGTGGTTCTGAATGATGTTGGAATTCGTATAAGTCATGTTGACCCCACGAACTCGGTGCTCTTGGATCCATCCGAGATCCAATTGTTCCTGTAGAGCTGATTGCACCACAAAACATCCTTGATTGTTCTTGGAGCAGACATCACACTGGTGATAATTTTGAGGTGGCACATGGCCGTATCCACTCTGTCTATAATGCATCTTGACCAAGTTGGCCCTCAATAAGAGTACATCATGAATTTGGTAGCTGTTGTTAGATTCTTCCTCTATCAAATTCACCGCAGCTTTCTCATGTTGAGGCAACGGGTTTGTGAGAAAATTAGGATTTGTATCCTTGAAAGATAAGACCCCGCTCCTAACAAGCTTTTGCACATCGGATTTGAAACTGAGACAGTTTTCTATATTATGCCCTGGTCCTCCTTGATGGTAAGGGCAAGTCTGATCCGCTTTGAACCAAAAAGGTAGATTCTCCGGTATTGTAAGAGGAGACCTGGTTTGGACGTGTCCCTTGACCAGTAAGAGTGGAAATAATTCTGCATACAACATTGGTATAGGATCAAACCCTGGAGGTCGAGTTGTACGATTGTTGTTATATGGAGGACGAGCCTGCTGAAGAGGCTGCCGCGTCCTTTACTAAAATTGTTGTTGATTCGGTTGGCTCTGAGCAACCTGAGGTTGATACGTAGGAATAGACACAAAGTTGATAGCAGGAGTTATAGCTGCTACTGATTGGTACTGTCGCCTTTGCTTTCCGAGAGAGATATTGCCAATATCTTGCTCTTTTTTCTTAGGGAGAGCACTACCTTATCGTTTTGTACTACTTGATGATCCATCGTCTTTAACTAAACGTCCTTCTCGGACTGCTTCCTCAAGACGAACTCCCATGCCTACCATCTCGGTGAAGTCACTGAGCGTACTGGAAACCATTCTATCGTAGTAAATGAGCTTAAGGTTTTCAATAAGATCTTTGTCATCTCTTTTTCCTCAAGAGGTGAACAAATCTGGGCGGAAATTTCACGCCATCTCTGAGCGTACTCCTTAAAGGTTTCCTTTTCCTTTTGCGACATCGATCTGAGTTGATCTCTGTCCGGTGCCATGTCCAGGTTATACTTATACTGTTGAATGAAAGCAGCGCCAAGATCTCTGAAAGTGCCGATCTTAGTGCGGTTTAAACCCATGTACCATTTGAGTGCGGTACTGGTTAAACTATCCTGAAACTAGTGAATCAGTAGCTCCTGGTTCTTTGCCTGAGTTGACATCCTCCGAGCGTACATCACTAAATGGCTTTGAGGGTAAGAGTTACCCTTGTACTTTTCAAATTCGGGCACCTTAAATTTGTGCGGAACTTTCACATTAGGGACCAAACAAAGGTCTGCGGCGTCTTTTCCAACTAGATCCTGATCGCGAAGGGCTTGCAGATCTTTCTGTATTTCCAGGAACTGTTCCTGGAACTCATTCATTTGGTCGAACATATTTTCGTTTCCACCTGAAGGTATCTGTGGAATCTGTCCTTTCGGGACAGTGTGTACCACGGGTGGTGGTATAGTCATCATGGTAGTGACTCTAGGTCCTTCCCTCTCCTGAAGTTTGTAACCTTCAGGAGTTGCTGTCATGCCCCGGGCATCTTCGCTTTCCCGAAGTTTGTAACCTTCAGGCCCAACGGCTCCTATTGCAATTCCCTGATCTTCAGTGATCGGCGGAACATATCCTTCTGGGATATAGTTAATAGGCATGCCCCAGGGACGATCTTTCGACATTTTGCACCTAGGATCATACTTTTCCACTATGGGCGTTGATGTGATCTCTGAGATCATAGTCCTTTGTTGTTGCATCTGAGCTTCTGCTAGAGCTTGCATATCGTTGTGAAGCTTTCTCAGATCCTCTTTCAGAGTGTCGATATCTTCCCTCAACTCTCTGTTCTCTTCCTCGAGATCATCCATCTTTTTCTGTCGATTGGCCCGAGTATTGTATGAATGAGACAGTTTGACTCTAGAATCGAGACACAAACTTGAGATTCGTAGGTAAGAAGAATGCGTGACGTGAGAATGATGAATGATATGCAATGATTATATTAATTGTATATTTTTTTTATTCAAAGTAAACTTCAACAGTTGGATTGCAAATATCAAATAGTGGGGGAACCCCGTTTTATTAAATTCAAATATTGCGGAAATAGAAATACAGTAATTTACATAGTGCTATAAAAGGAAATCTAAACTTATGGGTCCTGAGTCCTCTCTGAAGCGAGCTCGGGTGCTGGTTCCGGTACTTTCCTTTTCTTTGACCGGGGCTCTTGTGCCGTTGTCGGGTTGTCATTCCTTTTCCAAGTGAAAGGAGCGAGCAAATTCCTTTGGTCATCCTGATTTTCTATAGCATGTTGCTCTAAAATCTCAATCAGAGCATCTTTTTCTTTTAACAGTTGCTGTATTTTCTTGCACTCCACATTGAGAATATGGTACTTGTTCTTCCAAGACTTCCTCTCTTGTTGAACTTTATTGAGAGTCACCTGAAGTTTTTCCGTATCAGACATAAAGTAAAGGACAGGGTCCCTAAATGGAAGAACTTCCTGACGAGGGTAAGGCATCCTTAGCTTGAGAGCTCTAGTTTGTACCCAGTGGAGATAAGGCTCCACCGAGACACATTCTGGTTTTCCTAAAGACTCTCTTCCTTTCCTATGAACGTGTTTCCAAGCATGCACTATTTTTGTTTTTTTGTGCTCTGCCATTTTCTCCTTCCTTGAAGAAAAGACCTTCCAGATGAGCATTACGCGGGACATGCCTCACCGGGTATCCAAATTGACGACGAACCAAAACTGGATGATAATTTATTCCTCCTTTAGTTCCTATGAGGGGTACATTTAGGAAATTTCCACAACGGTCAATGATTCTGATCCCGTCATAGATTTGATTGTACCAATCAATGTCAGAGTTAGTAAGAGACATGATTCTATGCGACCAACGTAAGGTATTCTTTTGATCCCAAAATGCAGCAGACTTTGGCAAATCGAAAGTGAACCATTTGTATAGCAGGGGTACACATCATGTGATCATTCCTCCGCTGTACAAATTCCTTAAGTGTACAGAATGATAAGCATCTGTAAGCAAGGTCGGTATAGGGTTTCCAATCAAAAATATCTTAATGGCATTGATATCTACGAAGTTATCGATGTTGGGAAACATAAATAACCCATAGGTGAGCAAAACAAAGATGCTTTTGAAAGCGGTTACATTCCCTATACTAGCAAAGTACGGAGCTTTCTTGATTAAGAACTAGGTTGGCAAACCCTGGATACAACCCTTAATGATCATGTGAGTCCTGACTTCTGACTCATCCAAATAGATTGCTCTTGCAATGGTTTAATCCTTTAGAATTTCTTCCAGTCTGAAAAAGGGAGCTTGGTCGGTAAAATGCAAATCAGTCAGGTGAGAGTGCTCCTCCAGTGTTGGTGCTAGCTGATAATCTAGGAATGTGAAACAGTGATAAACCGGATCGTAGAACTGGATTAGTGTGGACAGGATTCCTTCAATTACATAGACCCTTAACAGAGACAACAATCCTCCATACTTAGCTCTGAAAGCCTCAGGGTTGGTTATCATCCTTGCCAACCCTCTTAAATCCTATAGTTTTGGAACCTTGAAGGTGTACTTGTGAGTTTTCCTTCTACCGAAATCTATTAGCGCAGTCTCTTTATCTGATATTTGCAATCATTGTCATAGTTTAATTTGAAAAAGAGAGACTAGAAGAGAAGATTTTTCTTTGTTTTAAGTTTTTTATGAAATGAATGCATGAATGCAGCACACAAAAACATAGAAAAAATATGGGGTCAAAAGGTCGGTGTCATGACATCGAGGCTCTACCCATCCCCCAAAGGTTTATACTGGTGATTTTTGTACCTGTCCTTAAAATCACTGATCCCTCTTGGGATGACGACAGCAAGTGGATCACCAAGCGAGCTGGTTCATCTTAGAGTAATCTCAAATGAGTGTAGTATCGCGTGACAACTATTTCTGATAGCTTCCGCACTACAAAATGGTTTCAGTCTACTAAAATCCTCAGCTTCTCGGATAACCCAATGGAACAATCTGCTTTCAACAAACGAAGTTGTATAGGCATTGAATCCGCAAAGGGCATCTCCACTGATTTGATGGCCGACCAGGACCTCTTATCTGGGATTCACTCCCCGTAAGATTACCCGTATAATGCCATCCCTTATCTTAGGTGTATACTCAATCTTTCCAGATGCGGCATCACACGCATTCCCATTAGCAGAAAAGTAAGCACGGATATCAATTAGGAAAAGCAGTATATATATTTGTCCTAACATCCTAGACCTCTAGTCTTACGATCCTATACAGACAATGACTCTCCCAGCAGAGTCGTCATTTCTGTGGTATTTGGTGAATTTAAAACTTTCACCCTAAAAGAGGCTAGAAATAAGGCCTCCCACTGTGGTCGCCACTTTTCTGTGGCAACCACAGTGAAAATGACTTATTCAAAGTTTCTACCTGAAACTGAAAGAAATAAGAGCTCCCACTGTGGTCGCCATTTTTCTGTAGCGCGATTTTTGTGGTTTCGAATCACTATCGCTTTGGTACTACAGTTCGATTCATTTTTTATCCTGTTAAGCTGATTAAGGAAGGGAAATAGATATCTCCAATTAACCCTGCTTGCAAACTGAGGTTGAACAATCAAAACTGTTGGTTTACAAATGCTATCAAAAGGGGGGTGGGTCTTTAGGGTTATTTGCTTAAAAACAGTGTCTAGGCTATTGGTAAGGTGTTAGGTCAGATGCTTTTTGATTGATGTATGAAGGTACGGGATTTTGGGTTTTTGATTGGTATGCTCGCTAAGATTTTGCAATCTTATGCCTATGTATTCCCGAAACAGGGAAATCAGAGCGATCGTAGTTCCTCCTATTCTAAGGGAGGAAAGAGATTTTTTTGGTGTCTTGTTCAAAGCCCAAGACATGAAGTTAAAGGTGGTTTGTATCTTGTTCAAAGCCCAAGATATGAAGCTAAAGGTTTGACTGAGAGAGAATTTGTCATCTATAAAGAGGAATTGTTGATGTTTGTATGTTGTGAGCAAAGCACAAATTTGATGCTAAAAGGTTGATTGACTTAACCGAGGTTTTCTTTATACAAAGCCTAAGAGGAGGCTAGAAGTTTGACTTTTCCGGGGAAAATGTTCTTTCTGTCTTGTACAAAGCCCAAGATTGAGGCTAAAAGGGATTTTGACTCCGTTGAGGAGAATGTATCTTGTATAAAGCCCAAGATGGAGGCTGAAATGGTTTGACTCAACAAGAGAGTACTTTTATCTGTCCTGTATAAAGCCCAAGACGGAGGCTAAAAAGGTCAACTCAACAAGAGAGTCCGAAGGTTGATTGACTCAACGAGAGAGTCTTTTATACTCAACAAGAGAATGTTTTTCTATCTCGTACGAAGCCCGAGATTGAGGCTAAAAAGAGATTGACTCAACAAGAGATTCTTTTATACTCAACAAGAAAGTGATTTGATGTCTCGTACGAAGCCCGAGATTGAGGCTAGAAGGAGATTGATTCAACAAGAGAGTCTTTTATACTCACCAAGAGAGTGTTTTATATGTCTTGTACGAAGCCCAAGATGGAGGCTAAAAGTAGTCGAATCAACAAGAGAGTCTTTTATACTCAGCAAGAGAGTGTTTTATATGTCTTCTACAAAGCCCAAGACGGAGGCTAAAAGTAGTCGACTCAACAAGAGAGTCTGAAAAGGTTAGCTCCTTTGGGGAGAATCATTTGTACAAAGCCCAAGAGGAGGCTGTCTTACTGCTGAGCATTATTAAGATCCTGAAGCGTGTCCAAGTGTGGGAAACTCTCATGAGAGAGATCGGGTTTAGGCTGGAGATTGATCTAGGGTGATCTGTGTTTTTTCCTATGTTTGAAAGGAACTTGAGAGTGTATTTGAGACTCAAGAGGTTTAGACTGTCCAAGTCTAGAGTTTTATCTTTTGTACAATGCCCAAGAGGAGGCGCGGACATTAAGGGATGAGTATCAACCCTAAAATGGCCGGAGTTTTGACACTGGAAATACTGTTCTAGCAAAGGATGACTAGGTTCTGTCTTATAGCTTTAAGAGGTCATCTGGGTTCTTGTATTAAGCCCAAGAGAAGGCATGAGAACTTCTAAGAAGCCGAAGGGACCTTGTACAACGCCCAAGAGAAGGCGGGGATGCTTTTAGAAAGCCTGTGGGTCCTCAAACCAAGAGAAGTTCAAGAAATGCAATTCACAGAGAAGAGATCATTCCATGAAAGTTCAAGAATTTGGAAGAAACTCTAGAGATGCCATTCACGGAGAAAAGATCATCTCTGGGGAGTTAGAATTTCTTTGGCAATTTTTAAGGGTGACAGTCTGAGAAAAGGTTCACCGAGAATACTGCCTTTCTTTTTGTTCCATATTGTTTAACCCCAAGAGGAGGGAAGACTGTATCTGGAATCCTATGGACGATCTAGTTTTGTTTGTATTTAAGAGTGACCAACAAGGCTTTACCTAGTGCTAGACGTAGTTGTCGGGGAAAACTTTAAATAACTATACTAGTATTACACAGTGGATATGTGACAAGTATATAAAAGGATGTGAAAGAAGACTTACAGTGAAACAACCCCACAATACAGTTATATACATATGAAAACGGTAAATGAAAGCGGATAAACACTTACCCGTTGTAGAGCTTCCATGATGTGTTGTTAGTTGTTCAAGAAAGAAATTAAAGAAAGTTTTGATAACAACATATATTTGAATTTTAAATCAAAGGAGAAAGTGTTTTGAAAAGATTGTTGGGGCTTACAGCTCAAGGAGAGGCCCAAGTTTTAACGATGATCGCACCGTTGTCTTGAAAATGGTACAGAGGGGCTTATACAATATGTGAGGCCCAAAATTGTTTTTATGTACAAGGGGATGGGTCTCGCACTCTAATAGATGCCCATGAGTGGTTTTAATAAAAAGAATGGGGCTTATAACTCGAGGGTAGGCCCAGATGATTTGTTTATGAACTGGCGATCGCACCGAGATTTTTCTTTTAATGCAGAGGGACTTATACAATATCTGAGGCCCAAAATGGTTTTGGTTAAAAGGGGATTGGGTCTTACACTCTATTAGAGGCTCAAAAAGTTTTTGAATGAATAAAGATGGGTCTTATAGCTCAAGGAAAAGCCCAAAGATTTTTGTTAAAAAGGCGACGATCGTGCCGAACTTTTTGACGATATCGGGACTTATACAATACACTGAGGCCCAAAATATTTTGGTTTTCAAGAGGGGTTGGGTCTTACACTCTATTAGAGACTCAAAGATTGTTTGAAAATGATTGATGAAGGTGGAATCAATCAAAACCCTAATTTCATCATTTTTAAAAGTGAGTTCTTAAAAATAATCAATAAAAAATGATAAAACACCAAATAAGCTTGAATAAACAACTTATAATTTTTGGTTATGGTTTGAAAAAATGAGGTTTTAATCACAAGATTAATTAAAACTCATTTGGTTTTGATTTTCAAGATGAATATTCACTTTTAAAATGTTTAAAAACAATTAAAAATGGATTTATTCATAAAAATACCAACTATATTAAATAAATAATATAAATTTGATTTTTTTTTTGTGGAATAAAATATTTCAATATATTTGTGATTTTTTGCAAAAAGAACCAACCAAAAATAATTAAAATTGAGGGAGTTATTAATTTTTCAAATCATTAAAAATAATAAGAAAAATAATAAAATATGAAAATGTGGTAAAAAAGAGGATCTGAGGCGAGGGGGATTCGAACCCCAGACCTCTTGTGTGCAGTGCATGCGTCCTACCACTGGGATGGTGATACATCTGTGTATACAACTCCAACCACAAATATACAAGGCTTGCCTTGTTTTTGGCCTGGCCAAGGCAAGGCAAGGTTTTGGCCAAAAACGTGAAGCTTGTAACTTTCTCATTTCTCCATGGATTGGGACAACATTTAGGTCAATCCTACCTAGAATTTCACAAGGAATCAAATGGTGGTAGTGTTTTTTTCAGATGATGTCCCCATTTTAAAACCCGATAGTGGTTTTGAAATAGGCCTCCCTTTGCATTTTCTGTGCTACCTCATGATACAGGCATGAATTACATGATGAATTGGTCCAAACACAACATATATAACATGTATGAGATGTGTATGATTAGTGGACTTCAAAGCAATGCACATTTCTAAGAGTTCAAGTTGAGATGCTTACCTCTTTAGGAGCTTTTTGGGCAATCTGTCAAGGGCTTTGTTCCAGAAATGTTTTGATGCTTTGAACACTCTCAAATGATCCCTTAGAAGCTTTTAGGATGATTGGAATCAGCTGGGAACCTCAGGAATGGAAACTGGCCTTTTCTTGCAAAAGGGGCAAAAGTGACCAAAATAACAACTCTCTCAAATGGTGTTCCAGATGTGGGGAACCATTTGGGACAGTTCAAGGATGATATTTGGAGTGTATTTGAGGCTTTATCTGGTTTTTAAAGTGACTGAATCAAGACATTGCTTGAAAAATGCAAAAAAGTCCTATTTTGAGGTTTTGAGAGGGGTCTTTGTGATTTTGGTGTTACAGGTCACTTGTGAGAGTTTGGACATCTTAGATATGATATATTGGATGTGTTTGGATCATGAGTTGTGATGGAATTGCTATCTAACTCAAAAACTCAGAGTTACCTTGCTAAAGAAGGCATTTTTGCCTAGAGAAAGAGATTTTGAGGAAAGCAAGTGTTGTAGTGCTTTGGGGGTACTTAAACTGAGCACAAATGAGCTCTATTTATAGTAGAGCAAGTTTGTTTTGGCTGCAATAGTGAATGGCAACTGCTGCAAACCTTTGGCCAATTGGAGCATTTTGGAATCTCAAGTCTCCTCTAGCCATTAACTAGAGGTTAGAGCACAGGCCTTTGGTTCCCTAGTTCAGAGATCATCCTTGACTCATTCAGTTGGAAATGGCTCAGTTCATGCCACCTTGGTGCATCCATTGAATTCTCCAAAACAAAATTGGAGTCTTGTCCCCTCTTTAGGGTTTTTTAGGTTTGGCATGCTATTTTTAGTTCCAAAGACTTAGGAGGCTAATGGCTCAGTGTTTGTCCCTCCTTGGTCTCTCCCTGAGGTGTTCAAATGGATAAACTTGTTTGTCATTTGCACAAATTGCTCAAATCGAGCAAAATGCACAAATCTTCCTAGTTATGACTGTTGCAGCAAGGCATCTTGCCACTGTCATAACTCTTAGCTCAAATGGAATTTCATGGGGTTCTTGGCCATTTTGGATAGCTCTCATATGATACAACATATGTGTGATCATAGTTTGTCTTGACAATTTTTGGATCTAAGTGAAAAACGCCCTTACATTTTGGAAAAAGTGAAACAGATTCTGACTTAGTGAAAATTTCACTAAGTGTTGGAAAAAGTGACATTTCATGTTTTCAGCCATTTTGATCCAACCATAACTCAAAATCCATGATGAATTGGAATGAGGTGTAGTTAAAACTTTTAAAGTATGCCATGAGAGCTGCAAATCCGCCTTTGGATCAGCCCAAATGGTTGCTTGGATCTCAAGTTATGATCCTTGAAAGTTGGTACCCTAGCCACTTTGTTCCATAACTTAGAAATTTTCTAAGTTTTTTATGGTTACCCCTTTTACAAGTTATCCCACTTTTCTTGATTTTTCTTGATGAATGAGGATTCCAATCATGCATTAACATCATTTTAGGGTTATGGAGCCATAATTGATCAAAAAATCAAAAAGTCAAACTTTGACTTTTGGGTACAGTTGAGTTTTTATCAGATGAATTCCAAACTGTGCGATCCTCTGAGAAATCAAGTCCTTGACCTAAATCAAACTTGATGGATTGATATCATAGGTGTTATAGGGTGTATTGAATCATGTCCCAAGGTTTGGGAGCATGTCTTGGTCAAAAGTCAAAGGTACAGTTGACTTTTTCCGTGAAACCCTAACTGTGGTTCTGATGAACTTGAAACTTGTGAATCAAGCTTCTTGGATCAATCCATTGTTGCAAATGGATCAATGTGGTTTATTAGAGACCCTTAAATCATGTCTTGAGGTCTTGGCTCATGTTTTGTCCCAAAAGTCTACTTAGGGGTGAATTAGGTCAAGAAACCCTAATTCTTGATTTTTTATGAATGCATCCCCTGAGGCTAAATTGACTTAATGATTGGGTTTATGAGGTCCCTTAGAGTATTTTGGGTTATGCTTTGAAGCATTGGCTCATGCCCAGAGGAAAATTTCCATATGGAGGCCCTGGTCGACCAAAACCCTAATTTGGTGACACGGGCGATCTGGAGGCTTAATCCACTTGGAATGTTGCAGCCTTGTGCTTGATCCTTGATGTGGGAGTCCTCTTGATCCATTGTGGATGTTTGAGAGGTTTATACAAGTTGAAGATCATGTCATTCCTTGATTGATCCTTTGTCTAAGAGCTCTGAGAGGGTTTGAAACCCTAAGTTTGATTGTAGTGGATGCTCACCCATCTTTGGGGAGACTAATGAGGTATGATGGTCCATATATATTGTGATGATGATGTGCACAATGATGGGATATCTTAGTGGTCAAAATTTGGGGTATGACACCAACAAACACACATTTCTTCGACTTCTCATCCAATTTCGATCTCTCATCCTTCGGAATATGCACCTAAGCCATGCATCCAAACACCCGAAGATGGTTGTAGGTAACATCTTTACCACTCCAAACATGATTTGGAACATCAAACTTCAACGGAACACATGAAGTGAGGTTTAAAAGATGTACAACCGTGCTCAATGCTTCTCCTGAAAAATATTTGGGCAACTTTGATTGAGAAAGTAAACATCTCACCCTTTCCACTAAAATTCTATTCATTCTTTCGACTAACCCATTCAATTGTGGTGTCTTTGGAGGAGACTTTTGATGACGTATACCTTGATCTTGACAATACTTGTTGAAAGGTCCAATATACTCTCCCCCGTTATCGGTTTGGATACACTTGAGCTTTTTACCGGTTTCTCTTTCAACCAATGCTTGAACGACTTGAAAGTATCTAACACTTAATCTTTTGTTTTCAATGTATAAGCCCATGTTTTCCGAGAACAATCATCAATGAAAGTCACAAAGTAATATGCATCACCAAGTGACTGTGTCTTCATCGGACCACACACATCGGAATGTACTAAATCCAACACTTCTAATTTCCTCTTTGGTTTGGATGACATAAAGGAAACTCGCCTTTGCTTACCCGTCAAACAATGTGAACACTTTCTCAACTTTGCATCGGAAACACCATTCAATATATTCTTCTTTGCCAAAATGCTCAAACCTTTTTCACTCATATGACCCAAACGTTTGTGCCATAATTCTGATGAGCTATCATTGTCATAAGTGTTGATGTATCACTTCGAAACCCCAAGTTGGATGACATACAAGTTCAAATTCCTTTTTCCTTTAGCAACCACCATTGAGCCTTTCTTTAACTTCCACTCATTGCTCGAAAAAGAATTATCATATTCTTTGTTATCCAACTTTCCAATGGATAAAAGATTGAATCGAAGTTCCGGAATGTGTTTCACACCTTTGAGAACTAGAGTTGTCCCATTGCTAGTTTCGACACAAATAACTCTCATTCCGATGACATTAGCTTGCCCATTATTTCCCATATGAACAACCCCAAAGTCACCGGTCTCGTAAGTTGAAAAAAGACCACGTCTCGAGGTTGCATGAGTAGAAGCACCACTATCAACCACCCAATCTATCTCATCACATGATAGATTGATATTCTCAATACAACTATCACAAACAATAAAGAAATCATCAACAATAGCAACATCTTCATTATTGTTACCTTCCTTTTATCGTTGTTGTAGCTCTTCTTCTTGTTTTCCCTTTTCAACTTACTGCAATACCTCTTTATGTGTCCTTTTTCTCCACAATGATGACACTTAATATGAGAGAATCTATTAGAGCCTCCTTGTGATTTACCACGTGAAGTTCCATGATTATTTAAACCTCTACTTTGATTTATCCCCCTTGATTCGGTAACACCTCGGAATATGAAGAAGAACCTTGTGACTTACGCCTCAACTCCTCATTCACACACTACTTTTAGCCAAGTCCATCGAGATGATACCATTTGGAGTGGAGTTAGACAAGGATGTCCTAAAAGTCTCTCAAGAATTAGGCAAAGTACCAAGAAGCCATAAACCTTGACTTTCATCATCAAAAGTAAGATTCATCTTCGACAATTGATTTAGAATCCCTTGGAAAATGTTCAAGTGATCGATCATTGGTGAACCATCACTATACCTCAATGACATTAATTGATTGAACAAGAACAACTTATTATTTCCCGTCTTTCTTGCATACAACTCCTCAAGTTTGGTCCAAAGAGAGCGAGCATGAGTCACCGAGCTCACATGATTCAAAACATTATCATCCACCCATTGACGAATATAACCACAAACTTGTCTATGCAACAAAGTCCATTCTTCATCACTCTTTCCATCGGGTTTTTCATTAGAGAAAACCGGTAAGTGAAAACCTTTCACATAAAGCAAATCTTCCATTTTTTTTCCTTTCCAAACATTATAATTGGAACCATTCAAACTCACCATCCTAGATGTGGTCGTCTCCATCATTACACAAATCAAACCACGACTCTAGATACCACTTGTTGGGAGGAAATCCACAAACGCAACGGAATAAACCACCAAGACAATCTCTCCCAAATACCAAATGCAACGACAATCAACAAAACACATAAAACAACACAACAAGATTTTAGCATGGAAAAACCTCTGTTAACTAGGAGTAAAAAAACCACGGGACCCGTAGGCCACTTAAATCCTCCATTATTATCAATCAATGGGTACAAGTAAGGTTCTCTCTAACACTAGTTAGAGGCATACATAAACATCATCAAGATTTGCAATCAATCTTGAAATACAACAATAATCAAGAGAGACAAAATCAACCCAAAAACACCAAGAAATTAAGACTTCAAAGATGGACTCGACAGATTGACTTAGAAAGCTCCGAATCCAATGAAAATCGTTTAGAATGTGCTCCTATGAATCATGAACGTTGTGTCAAAATTTCAGGACGATCCAACCATTGGATTTTGCGCAATCTCCGATTTAGTGGAACTGATTTGTGCTATAATAGGGCTACGGGATTTCACTCTTCTCTCTACTTTTCTTGTTGTTTTTCACACACATTGGATAAAATTAACCTAATTCTTTTTGTTGGGTAATAACAAAGGCATAGAAATAAATTGGCCACTAACCTACATTAATTTGGGCCTCTCTAAATAGGAGGGATAGTCCAACATGTATTTCAAGGAGTTATTAAAAATTCTGGCACATGTTGATATAGATATGCAATTGGAAGGCAGTCCAAATCAAGATGGAAGATTTAGAGTGAAAAGCTGTTATGAAAAGTTTAGAGAAAAGGCAACAGAAAATGTGTTGGAAGAGAAGTTAGGGGTCATAAGAAGACTGTGGAAAACAAATACACCATCAAAAATAAAAGTGTTTGCACTACAACATTTCAACTATACAACAACGGTTGAAAACCATTGCAAAATCTCAAAAAAACCGTTGGCGTTTCCTACCAGAACGGTGTTTAGATCGTGGTAATCCAAGGTGTTGTTGTAGCCTTTAGGAACGGTTTTTTGACCAACGACAACACCTTTCTTAGAGCCGTTGATGTTGATTTCTTTTGAGAACGGTTTCATATAGCAACGGTTTAAGCCGTTTTCATATTAAAACCGTTGCAATTGGATTGTTTTAGGGAACTGCTGCTTTCTGAAATCCAACAACAGTGTTTAGCCGTAGTAATTTTTGACCGTTCTAGTATATCCATGCCTTAATTTCTTCTTCGAAGCTACAATAACACTTCAAAATCGTTGCAATAAATGTTTTTTTTTTAAAATAAAATTAAAATTCATTTAAATTTTAAACCTATAAATAATATCACCTACACATATTTTTTATATAATAATATTAATAATATATAAATTTTAAAATGATCTTAAATGTTAAAAAATTACATAACAAAACAACCTATAATTCATTAATTATATATATATATATATATATATATATATATATATATAATGTCAATCATTGATTCATAATCAAGAAAACATCTTCAAATTACATATTTAAATGTCAATCATCATTCATATTCAAAATAACATCTTTAATATATAAAAGATAACTTGAAAATCTACATCTACACATCTCTTCATCTATGTCTCTTCATCTTCGAATGACTGAAAATCTTCATTGATATCATCATTCATTACCTGCAAAATAAAAGTAATAAGATTATAATTTAAATAAGATTGTTATCTGAAAGCTCTAAAATTATAATTGAAAGCATACAAGAATTCAATATTACTTGATCATTAGTTGAAGCATGTGTTGATGTAGAAGAACGTAAGGCACTGTTAGCATCAGGAGCAGATATCAAAGCTGTCAAAGCCTCTATATCCAACTCTGAGGTGTTCTGATTCAAAACGGTCTTAAGAAGAAGTTGAATTTTTCTATTCGTTTCTTCCTTATCTTGACGAATTTTCTCCTCCATCTCTTGTATCCTATCATTAAATTGTCTGACCTCATTAGCATGCTCTCTTTTAAGTTTTGCAATTTCTTCATTTCTTTTCAAGAGAGTCGGTGTTGAGGTTCTTCCATGACAACGCAATCTCCCGAGTTTTTGTTTGCCCAATACACTTTCAAAAGCTTCTGAAGAAGATTGTCCATGATTTTCAATCAAGTCTTTAAGTATTATCTAGCATACATATACATAATATAGTAGTAGTAAATAAAAGGCAAAAGAGAAAACAATCAAAATATTGCAACCAGTATGATATGTGCAGAAAAAATTATGCCAAGGTGACACTTTATTCAGAGTGCAGTAACATTTATTAGAACCAGTAACATTTATTGACAGATATGAATGGTAACACTGCACTATGGTAACACTTCAGAATCCCCTATCAGCTTTCTGCACTTTCTGATCCATACACACCAGGAAATCTTCTATGTCAAGCAACAAAAAGAAACAATTTAGCCGTGATGAACGAACTTTTAAAGCAAGGACTAAACATCGACTCGAAAGATGGACACAGCATGAAAGCTATATAAATTGCTATAACAGAAAATCTTGTTGATAAGGTTCAGTTGCTTGTTATGAACGGCACAGACGTTGCTGATATACATACTCATGAATTTTTTGCATCCACCTTAAATGAACTATTGCAGAAACGCGAAATAGGGCATTTAATTAATATGAATGAGGCAATGCCTAGTGAGTTTGTATTAAATGGTGAAAGTCAAGAAGAACATAGGCAAATTAGGGGAATATAATGGAGTAGAGTTTCCAAGAGTGAGTATATATAGAGGTCACCCTATAGTGAGAAGAGATAAAGGTTTCACTGAAGCTGGAAAGTTAATGAGGTTGCCTGATTCATTAGAGAAGCTCAAAATTATCGCAGGTAAAACTTCAAATTCTTCGTAAGTTAGTACTGATACATCGATAGTTATTATAAATACTAGCGTGTAGACAGATACGAATGTGTTTTTCTGTATTTGTTTGTGTGTTACTAGGTGAAAATTTTGAGTTTGATGCAAGAGAGGCAATGGTGACAAATGAAGAAGGAGCAGAAATTAACAGCATTGATGTGATCAGAGATAATGATAAACTTTTTATTGTTGAATAGACTATTGATGCAAAATGTCAAGTGTATGTAAGTATATAATCATGCACAAATGAATTAGAGCGCCGCTATTCAAACACTCACAAACACAGAAAATGATTGTGACAGAGCACTAGAGGTTGTTGCATGCACTTGAAAGTTTGGATTTCAGAATTAAGGTGGTTTAATGGTATGGAATGTTACTGTGAAGGTTACTATGACAGGAACCATGGATGCAAACAGTTTAGTGGATTATGTCTATAGACGAACTAAAAAGCAAGCCAGATTAGTTCCACAGCCAGAACCTGAACCAGAACCAGAAAAGAAAGAAGAAGAGAAACCAGCAGAAAAGAAAGAAGAAGAGAAACCAGCTGAAGCAGAAGAAGCTAAACCAGTAAGATCGTTAACTTACAATTGCATGGTTGGTTTCTTGATCTAACTCCTTTCCCTTCCTACTTTGTCGTGTAGCAATGAACATTTCAGCTTGAGTCGGTGGTTCTTTATCCTCATTACTTTCACGCTAAACCAAATAAAAAAGAGTTTGAGAATATTAATAAAGTAGCATAGTTTAATATTCACTTAGAATAAGTTTAAATAGAATACCATTTTTTCTCTTATAATAGCAAAGCCTTTATTCCCCGTTCGATGTCTCCATTTCAGTTGAGCTATATTTTGGGCATTTTGATGACTGACTTCCTACATTCATCGATATAAAAATTACAAAACTAAACAATTCTAAATGTTATATAAGTGCATTAAAGTGCTGATAAAATACATCACACACCATGTAATACATTAATATGAATATGTCTTACTTGATTTTTTTCATCTCTCCAATACTCCAATAACTTTCTAAAGTCTTCTTCCGGTACCTCTTGTGGACGATTTTTTAGTTGCTCACGCAAGGTTTTATACTGACTAAAATGCTTCCTTTTAAGCAAGCATTTGTATCGTCTCCAAGCATCATTTACAGTAGCAAATACAAACTTCTTTCCTTCCTTTGGGACATGTATTTTTCCTGCAAAAATATATACTTAGAAAGATATATACATTAACAAACACACAATATCAAATAAAAAAAGTACTTACATTGACATAATCCCACACAGGATCTATCTCCTTTTCCTTCCAAAACTTAACCAAAGCAACCCAACTAGTGAAAGTGAGTGGACATAAAACTGAACTTCTTCCTATTGTCCCTAAAAAACTACTAAGTTCAGAAACTGTCTTTTCATCTGGCCCAATTGGTTGTCCATAATCATTCAAGGTGATTTCTTGTCTATCTTTGAATTCCCGTGCATGAATTTTCCGACATAAAGTTATTCCTCGTTTTTTGTTAGTCTTGAGGATGAAGCACCTAAGGTATTACCTTCAACTTTATTTACATTTGTTCCCTCAACTTCCTCACCATCATAGTTGTTATTCTCCATACATTCTTCCATTTCATTATCTTCTATATTTTCATTGTCAAATTCCTCTACTCCATGTTTCTTCTCAAAGGCTTGTTGAGACTTGTTCTTAGAGTTGTCGAGGCTTTGCAGAATCTGATTGTAAAAGAATAATTAGCTTAATATCAACCAATAATAATTCTGAATCCAGCTACCTAGGTTAAAGCTATAAAAACTTGAGAGATATGCCTTTATAGTCATTCTATGGAGATCTAACATGAGGCGCACCTGTAAGTGTTGTAGTTGAGAAGTATAGACACATTTAGAATACTTAAATAATACTTCAAAGTCTTACCTCTTTGGTTTTCTCACTGGTGTTCTTTGAGACTTGTGATTCAATCAAACCTTTAACTTGATAATCCACCGTAGACTTCAATTTATTAGAGATTTCTACTTTTGATTGCCTCCTACTGTTACTGTGTTGTACAGTTCCTGCAGTTTTTTTCTCAAAGGCTTGTTGAGACTTGTTCTTCGAGTTGTCGAGGCTTTGCAGAATCTGATTGTAAAAGAATAATTATCTTAATATCAACCAATAATAATTCTGAATCCATCTACCTAGGTTAAAGCTATAAAAAACTTGAGAGATATGCCTTTATAGTCATTCTATGGAGATCTAACATGAGGCGCACCTGTAAGTGTTGTAGTTGAGAAGTATAGACACATTTAGAATACTTAAATAATACTTCAAAGTCTTACCTCTATGGTTTTCTCACTGGTGTTCTTTGAGACTTGTGATTCAATCAAACCTTTAACTTGATAATCTACCGTAGACTTTAATTTATTAGAGATTTCTACTTTTGATTGCCTCCTACTGTTACTGTGTTGTACAGTTCCTGTAGTTTTTTTCTCAAAGGCTTGTTGAGACTTGTTCTTAGAGTTGTTCAGGCTTTGTAGAATCTGATTGTAAAAGAATAATGAGTTTGATATAAACCAATAATAATCAAAAATCCATTTAAGAAAACAATATTGCATTATCTACTAGGGTTGAATTGATAACTTTTGAGAATATACCAACAAATACAGACCTAATTTGATGTAAATACTCATTCATATTTAATCCAAGGTTAAAAAATATAGGAATTTCATCCAAGGTCATTCCATTTACCCAGATTAAAGCTATAAATAATCTAACATAAAAACTTACCTCTTTGGTTTTCTCACCGGTATTCTTTAAGTCCTGTGATTCAATCAAACCTTTAACTTGATGATCCACCGTAGACTTCAATTTCTTTGTATTATTGTTCAGAACAAGTACTTCTCTTGGCTCAGTAATTTCCTTTGAGGCTTCTCCTTCCAGTTGCCTCTTATTATTATTCAGAGTAGGAACTTTGCTCAGCTTGGCAACTTTATTAGAGACTTCTATTTCTGATTGCCTCCTAGTGTTATGGCTTTGTACAAACAGTTTTCTCGATTCGATAGTTTTTGTAGGGGCTTCTACTTTTGCTTGCTTTTCATTTTCAACCTTGATTTTCATCATCCGTTTTAAATCTGTGCTAGACTTAGCTTGGATATCGAACACAAAATCGTTCTTGTTTGTCATTTTCCTGCAACAGAAACAATCATACAATAAGTTTTTCATTATTAAGCAAATGAGGGAGAGTTAATTTCAATAGATTTAAAGGTTCTGCAGCATGATCCCAACTTAATTTACCAAGGTTCTGCATCACCAAGTGAGGGAGAGTTACTTTCAACATCAATAAAGCTTATACATGTCAAGTTGGAGAGTTAATTTCAACAAATTTAAAGGTTCTGCCAAGGTTCTGTAGCATGATCCTAACTTAATATACCAAGGTTCTACAACAAATGAACATATACCAAAGTGCACATGGATTTCTTCTGCATTTCTGAAAAACATCATCAGGTGCACTGTTACTAGCACACCAACAACCCAAAATAGATCACTAACAACTAAATAAAGTCAGAACCACGATAAATACATAAAGAAACTTAATAACAATAAATACATATCTAAAACATGAATATATTAATACCTCAATATCGTTGAAACCCATAACATACATAAAGTTTTCAAAAAGAAATTCAGACTACATAAAAATTGTCATAAATGTGAATTGTCGTCTGATTCTATTACATTTGGCATAGGTACAAAATTATCAACAATTGTTGGTGGAATGTCATTCCTAACCAATTCAACTTCACAATTTTCATCCTCTGAAGCTAGATTCACTGCATGATCTGATAGATCACAATTATACGGCTGATGGGGATTTGAATCTGATTGTTCATTCATGTTAAAAAAATCCCTCGGAATAGACTTCATAACATAGTGTTTATTTGCATAAAAAGGATCTTGAATGTAGAAGCATTGGTGGACTTGAGAAGCCAATACAAAAGGATCGTCCATGTAACATCTCTTGTTGAAGTAAACACAAGTCATCCCATATTTTTCCTCTTTAACTTCAAACCAATCACATCTAAACAACACAAACTTCAAATTCCCATAATAGTCTACCTCAATTATTTCTGTAATTAATCCATAGTAAGTTACTGATTGTGTTATTGGATTTTCATCTTTGGTACTTGAAAAACTTTCAGTTATTGCCGCTAGTGTCACACCACTATTTTGTGTTTTACGTCTAGCATCACGATGTTTTGTATGAAACCTATATCTATTAATTACATAGCCAGAAAAACTTCGTACAATTTTATTTGGTCCTCTGGATAACTTCCTAAGGTTTCCAGATACATCACTTAACAATGCACGCTTCTTAAACCATTCAACAAAATCTAATCCTTGACTCTTTGCTTTGCTCCACCCCTTTCTCTTTTTGGGATTTGCATTTTCATGCTCACTACAATAAAAATTACACTATTAAAGTAATTATATAGTAATTCATTTATGCAATTGAAACCTACAAGTATATTCATCATTTACCTTATAAATTTCTAGACATCTTCATGATTGAATAAGATGTACCGATGGGCTAAACTCCATGACTTCCAATCCAACGAAATTGCTTCACCCTTTCTCTTTCCTCCAATAGGATGACCAACGTTAACACAAGAGCTTGGACTTTCATGTTCATTAGGATCACATCTATCGCTATTTCGTGTCATTCTAGTGAACTTTGTTTCAACACCACTATGCAAATACCTAGAGCAAAATGTCAAGCATTCTTCAACCAAATAACCCTCAACAATAGAACCCTCAGGACAACTTTTATTACGAACATAACCCTTCAATTTTCCTAGATATCTTTCTAGAAAGTACATCCACCGAAATTGAACAGGTCCTCCCAATCTTACCTCATTCACTAGATGTATTGGCAGATGAACCATTATGTCAAAGAAACTCGGGGGGAAAATTGTCTCGAACTGACAAAGTGTTTCTGTAATCTCAGATTGCAAGATATCCAAATCTTCCACCTCAATCACTTTTTGACACAAACAACGAAAAAATGAACAAAGACGAATTAATGGGTGTGCAACCTGGTTTGACATTGTACTTTTCACTGCCACCTGAAGCAAGTAATGCAACATGAAATGTGCATCGTGGCTCTTGTATCCGCTAACTTTCCTTTCAGCAAGTTGAACACATCTTGAAATATTTGAAGCACAACCATCTGGTGTTTTTGCATTTTTCAATACAGAACAAAAGGTGGTTTTCTCCCTTGCAGACATGGAAAAGCATGCTTTTGCAAACACTGACTTTCTGCCTTGATCTACCTCTTTAGGGTGAAGTTTCTTTCTAATACCCATCTCTTGCAAGTCTAATCGGGCATTTTTATGATCTTTTGTCTTTCTTGGGATATCCAACAAAGTCCCAATTATACTATCAAATATGTTTTTCTATGTGCATCACATCAAGGTTGTGGCGTAAGCTATTATGCTTCCAATATGGTAACTCAAAAAATATTGATTTTTTCTTCCATGGACCATTATTACTTTTCTTTTGCAACCTGCCAAAAGCATTGTTGACGTCCTTTAGTTTCTCTGAGATTTTTTCCCATGTTAACAACTTTGGTGGTGGCCTATATTCTATGCTCCCATTGAAACTCCTAGCATTTGACCTATATTTATGATCCTCGGGCAAAAAAACACGATGATCCATATAACACATCTTTTTACTACTATTCAGATATATCGAATTAGTGTCATAAATACAACAAGGACAAGCTAGTTTCCCTTTTGTACTCCACCCACTCAACATAGCATACCCAGGAAAGTCACTAATAGTCCACAAGAGAGCTGCCTGCATTTGGAAAGTTTGATTTAATGATGCATCATAAGTTTCTACACCCAAATCCCATAACACTTTCAACTCTTCTATCAATGGTTGATGGTACACATCAATGTTATTCCCCGGTGAACGTGGTCCAGGAATTAACAAAGACAACATAGAATACTCAGCCTTCATGCACCACCAAGGTGGAAAGTTATATGGTATTAATACCACGGGCCAAGTACAATGAGACAAATTCATGGTTCTAAATGGATTAAATCCGTCACTGGCCAATCCAAGTCTTATATTACGTGGCTCATCAGCAAATTCAGAATGACATTTATCAAATTCTTTCCACGCTTCTCCGTCTGCAGGATGCCTCAACTTCCCATCTTTCGAACGCTCTTCATCATGCCACCTTAATGAGCTAGCCGTCTTTGAACACATAAATAGTCGTTGAAGTCTAGGAATCAAGGGAAAGTGCCTCAAAACTTTCGAAGGAACTTTATGAGACTTATCTTTTTTTTCAACTTTATCACTTCCGTTTACATCTTCATTCCACCGTGGAGCACCACAAACATGGCAAGAAGTATCATTCTCGTGATCTTTCCAATATATCATGCAATTATTAGGGCAAGCATCGATCTTCTTATAATCCAAGGCATAGCTTCTCTCAACAACTCTAAGAGAGCATTGAATGATACGTTGCTCCAACCATAAAGACACTTCAATAAATAAAGACGAATGGTGAACGACAATTTAGAGAAGTTTTTGCAACCCGGATACAAATCTTGTTTGGCTTCTTCAACTAAATTATAGAACTTTTTTGCATCTTCATTGAGGCCTACATTTACTTCATTTTCTGCTTGTACAACGTCTCTAAATCTTTCATGCAATAGTCCATCAATATCATCAATTTGATCCTCTTCGTGATTCATATGATTATCATTAAGATCACCGGGTTTCAATTTCTTCTCACCATGTCGAACCCAAACATCATATCGTTTTTGAAATCCAAATGCGATTAAATGATTTCGTGCTTCATTCCTTGTAAACCATTTGTTATTGTAACAATTAGCACAAGGACATGAAATCTCTTTCCCGCGGGGTTCTCCTTTGGTGTATGCATAATTTAGAAAAAAATCAAGACCATTTTGGTACTCTTTACTCGCAGGGTTTAACTTTGTCCATTCCTTGTCCATCGAGTTTACGAGGAGACTACCAAATATGAAAAAAAAATTATATAAGGAACACAAAATATTAATCTTTTGTGTTGAAACCGAAAATCCTGATTTTAGTTAGAAAATTTTAATAGTCAGAACATAGCATTTGTACGTAGCTCTGAAGTATGTGTTGAGGCCTATGCCCTGCTAATTCTTTGGAGGTGGGCCTACTCATTTGTGAGGGTGGGGGTTAGTATTATATGCCTAAAGTTTTCTAGTTTTTACAAAAGTATTCTTTGCCTAAAGTTTTCTAGTTTTTACAAAATTATTCTTCCCTGTTTGTCATGACCTTTACAAGTAATTAAATAACACAGACACATTTTCAAAGATATTTATTAGAAAATATGAACTCATTTTTATACTCAACACACATTAGAAGATATGACTATTATAAGAAAAGTTTCACCTTTCTTTCTACGACTGAACTCCTCAGGTGAATTTCTTGCGAACAGTTGGGTCACTTCACCTCTAGCCGTGCAAATTTCTTCGTCGGAGTTGTGATTTCCCGATATCCTAGCACCTCCAGCCTAAACTTCGGAAACCAAAAACAATGAGTAAAGAATATCTGTGGTCAAGTAAAGAATATCTAGATACTATAATTATAACTAATATTTATATTTAAATTGAAGCTCCAGTGGAAATCACCTTTGAATCAGAAGCAAAAATTATATTTTGTGACTGACAAAGAAGCAGTATAATTCTGGTGCAAACATGTAGATCGAGGCACGGAATCATATATAGACCTGAATATAAAATTATATAAAATGATAATAAAAATCATTGATACCAGCATGTGTGTGGCAAATAAATAATACACTGCTATAGAATATCATTTTTTATACCTCAGACAGAACCTTTAGCATCTGATCAATGTACCAGATCTTCTCGGGCGAAAACCTGAAGCAACAATAATGAAAACTGATAGTCAAACTCATGACATTTATGATTGGTACTTACAGAAATTGTTCTAAAATCTGAAACAACAATAATGAAAACTCATAGTCAAACTCATGACATTTATGACTGGTACTTACAGAAAAGAAATGTTGTAAAAACTAGAAAACTTGTTGTAGTGTGTATTAATGGTGTGGTCTTATCGACAATATTTGTTTTCTTTAGAACCAACGTAAGAATGGTTAACGAAACACACGTCGGAACTTGTGGCTGGGAGATAAAAGTATATTAGTTCTGTACAACTGAAATTTCAGTTACATGAAACTAGCTTCTGTATTGTGTGTAAAAAATCTAACAAGCATAACAGTTATCATAATCAAACTATAATCAAATTTTTAGAAAACGTGAAAACGGACATGACAAAACAAAACAGAATCTGAAGGTGCCGGTAACATTAATCATATTTGTTTCTACGCTAAGTCATAGACGAAAAGTCATCACAACTGTGAAACACTGTTACGAACACAAAACATTGTTACCGAAACGAAAATAAGAACATGAAAGTAAAAATCACATAAATATTCATTATAATTGTTGTGATATTCAAACAGTGCAATCACACTCATAGCGCAACAACAATATCAATGGAAATCATGAAAGCCTTTGCGATACCGCAACACGGTCATGGTCGATACTTAAAATCTTAACTATCACTGAACACTGATACCGTGACTATTTCTACACACCACATTAAAACACAAATTCATCAAAGTACATATTAAAATTTACATTGACTTTAACAAAGTGTATGATCTTAATTTTCTCAAATTCACAGTGCATTCAAACACAAACAAAATTACAATCCAGAAAGAGAAAACCATAACAAAATTAAAAAGAGAAACTTGGAAATGATATATATTTATAGTTATTTAAGAATAATTCACAGGTGAGTATATATTGATGGTTATGCAATTCAACCAAATTCAACAAGCCAAAGCAAATATACACACATAACCAAATCATACTGAATTTGTAAAGCTCTGTAGTGTAGGTAGGTAAGATTTATTTATGTATTAGGTTGATTGAGATTTAAGAAAAGAAACAAAGGTATTATCAACCATGTATTTATACAATTAAAAAATAAAGCCAATTTAACATTGAAATAAACTAATTTATCAAAACAGACTAAACATATAGTGTAGAAAAAAATTCACCCATTCAACAAGTAACAGGAACTAGGTATTTACATCAGATTCAAGAATATCAGGAAACCAGTCCCACAAATTCCATAGATAGACTTTTTTTTTAAAGTCTGTTGATTGAATTATATACCAAAGTAATATGGGTAAATATATGCAAGCATACGTTCGTGTTATCCTTTCTATTCTATCTTTCCGTTGAAGGTTAGTAAATAATCTATACAGAAAACTGATAGATGTCATTGTTGATCGCTTTCTTCTACAGAAATTTGATGTGTTTGACCTAAAAAATATGGACAAGTGATAACTGATAAAGGCATGCCAGAATGAACAAGGACTCTTTAGATAGTTTAGTACCAGTGGTTAAGGAGTTTTGTTTTAAGCATTTCTTACTTGATTGCTATTCACTGTACAGTTGTCTTTCTTAATGAGGAAATTGTATGAGTGTGTTGGACTCATATTTAATGAGTGTTAAAACAAAGAAAAAACCATTTATTTGAGGGTATTTGTGTGATTTTTCCACACCGTGATATCATAAGTGTTGGACACTATGTCTCTATTTTATAGGAAATTTGATTGGAGATTCAGGATCAATGAATATTACTTTAGACTAAGAAAGAAATTCTTCAGTTTAGGAGAACCTACATTTATTGTATTATAAGAGAATGAAACACTGCACAAGTGGTTGGCAATGTAGAAAAAAATTCACCCATTCAACAAGTAACAGGAACTAGGTATTTACATCAGATTCAAGAATATCAGGAAACCAGTCCCACAAATTCCATAGATAGATGTAAATACAAACCTGTTATAATGTCAATGTCGGTAACCTGGGCAAAAAGAGTTGTAGCTTTGAAGAGTAGGGTATGAACTTCTGTTGATACTTCAGATCTCCGGTCAATGTCGGTAACGCTTGTAACACCCCCTTTCTATACCCCCAAATAATCACATAATCATTTAGGCACATATTAAAAATTTCGTCAGAGTATAATTATAAACATAGTATAAAAGAGGTATGTCACATTATACGTGAAATTAAAACAATCAACACCTGCTCAACTATTGATATGCAACAGTGGGGTAACTTTGCAACAGAGGAACTTAGTCCTTACACCCACATCTCAATATTTAGAATAAAAGCGGAAAATCTAAACATTGAATAATATATAACATATATATATATATATATATATATATATATATATATATACATCATCAAGTATTATCCACAAACATAATTCATGTTTACATAAACATTCATCAACAAGATACATGTACAATGTATCACAAAAGAATCATATATATCCTAGCTACCCGGTGCTACATATCAGAGTCGACCGGCCAAAAGAATGAAGACACGCTTCACAAAAAGACCACCAGCATACCTACTATGCAATTCCTCATAGAGCATCATAAAACAGTAGAAGGGTGAGAAATATTATCATAATAACAATGCATATAATTATATATCTTAGCATAAAAATACACATATTCCACATTCTCACCACAATTCATCACAATCCACCCATATACATCACAATGTATATATATACAAAGCCAAGCATATTCATCATGCATACTTTCACAATTCTTATCATTCCACATAAACATACATAATCATGTTTATTCATCAATGCACCATTATAAAGATGATAAATGAAAATCATAGAGACCGACTCACGACTCTATGAAAATGCAATGCGGTACCGACTCAATCATCTCAAGTTCACTCAGGAACTTATTGGAACCATCGCTCGTTACCAATGTAACTCCCCGTCGGGCATACGATGTTCACCCATTGCTCACACCCCACATGGGAACACAATGTTTATGGATATCTCACACCCCACACGGGCACACGACCCGATCGCTTACACCCCACACGGGCACACGACCCGATCGCTCACACCCCACACGGGCACACGATCGTCTATAATCATCGCTCACACCCCACACGGGCACACGACGTTATAGCGGATTCCCTCTGGAACCAAACCGTCGCTCACACCCCACATGGGCACACGATGTTTATGGATCGCTCACACCCCACATGGACACACGATCACAAGATGCATATCATGATGCTTGACACACAAGAACTCATGACAATCAAATGCATCTTCACAAATCAACAATATGATTATCACATCATCATATTCATACATTGAAAACAATTCAAACAATGCATTCCTCTCGTACTATCACATACAATCTATATACATTCACACCAATGCACTATTGTATGATTCACATCCAAACACACATTCAAAACGGTAAAAGTCGTTAAATAACACTATTCTCGACTTTTCGACATAATTAAATCGGCTAACAATCTCAAAACCCTCCTCATAAAAAAAAGAACATTTTATAAGCTTTCTAATGCATCATACCACGCCTCAAACCGAACCACAGATCAAAAGTTATGCAGAAAACAAAATTACACAAACAGCACTGTTCGCTGGGCGAACCCTCTCGCGAGCATTCGCTAGCACCTTCGCTAGGCGAATGTTCCAGTGAACCAACTACTAGCTAAAAACAGACACAAAGTTCGCTAGGCGAACCCCTTGGCGAACCAAGGTAGCAACCACCAACATCAAAAACACCCAAACTTCGCTTGGCGAACCCTCTAGCGAACCTTCGCTCACACCTTCGCTAGGCGAACACCCGTAGCGAACCTTCGCTACCCTTCGCTGAATGGTTCGCTAGGCGAACCTGCGAAAACTCAGAATCTTTCAGCGCTGTTGAAAACCCAAAATCCATATTTTTCAACCCAAAACATTTTCAAAACAACATATATCAACCAGAACCTATTCTAATCATGGCAACAAACATTCTACCACGTTTACGTCGATTTCCAACCGCGAAAGTATCGATTTCTCAACATCGACCTAGAATAGAAAACTATGAAAACACAACAAACAATCCAATACACACATACATAATCATACATAATGATATACATTGATAAGATAATAAGATTTCACACCCTTACCCGGATTAGTCGATTCCTAGAAGTTGATTTGAAGATTTCCCAATCTTTTCCTCTTTTCCTTCTCTTTTCTCCTCTTCCTCTTTCTTTCTCTCCTTTTTCTCTCTATTTTTCCTTTCTATCTCTTTCTCTCCTATTTCCTCTTCTTATCTCTTTTTCTTTTCTATTTCTTATTTTCTTTTCTTTCTACACAAATTCAAATTAATTCATTTTCTCACACAATTATATTTCCACTAAATTTTCTAACTTAACATTAATTGAGAAATGTCTAAAATACCCTCCATTCTAATTTTCCCCGAAAACTCTCAAAAACGGTAAAATAACATAACATGTCAACATAGCATATTAACACACCAATTTCACAGATAAAATAATTTATCACTCAATTTAAATAAAAGACTCAACAAAATGGGAAAAATTGGAATCGGGGCGTTACAACTCTCCCCCACTTTAGAAATTTCCGTCCTCGAAAATATTACCTGATTCAAACAACTCCGGATACGACTCTCGCATCCTAATCTCTAATTCCCAAGTCATATTGCCTTCCGCAGTGCCTCCCCACGCTACTTTCGCAAGCGCAATATCCTTGCCTCTTAGTTTCTTAACTTCACGATCCAAAATCCTAATCGGTAAAGCTTTAATCGTAAGGTTATCTTTCACTTCAACCTCGTCCATAGGAATAACATGTGACGGATCCGAAACATACTTCCGAAGTTGCGAAACATGGAATACATCATGCAAATTCGAAAGATTTGGAGGCAACGCCACACGATAAGCCACATCACCAACTCGCGCAGAAATCTGATACGGACCAATAAAACGAGAAGTCAACTTCTTCGACTTCAAAGCACGACCCACACCTGTAACCGGCGTAACTCTTAAAAACTCATGGTCGCCTTCTTGAAACTCAAGATCTTTCCTTCTCTTGTCATGATAGCTCTTTTGTCTACTTTGAGAAGCTTTCATCTTCTCAAGAATAAACTTCACTTTCTCCGTCGTTTGTTGTACCATCTCCGGTCCAACTAACGTCCTCTCACCGGTTTCATGCCAACACAAAGGTGTTCGACATCTCCGACCATACAAAGCCTCAAATGGTTCCATACTTATACTTGAATGAAAACTATTATTGTAGGTGAACTCAATCAACGCCAAATAACTATCCCAAGCACCACCTTGCTCGAGTACACAAGCACGCAATAAATCTTCCAACGATTGAATTGTCCTCTCGGTTTGACCATCCGTTTGCGGATGATAAGCCGAACTCAATCTTAGCTTAGAACCCAAAGCCTTTTGTAAACTCTCCCAAAACCTCGATGTAAATCTAGGATCTCTATCCGACACAATACTCTTAGGAACTCCATGTAACTTCACAACCACAAGAACATAAATCTCGGCTAACTTCTCCAAAGGATAACTAATATCAATTGGAATGAAGTGAGCAGATTTAGTAAGCCTATCAACGATTACCCAAATAGCATTATGACCTCTTTGCGAATTCGGCAATCCCGTAACAAAATCCATCGATATACTATCCCATTTCCACTCCGGAATGTCCAACGGTTGCATCAATCCACTAGGCTTTTGATGTTCCACCTTAGACTTTTGACAAGTTAAGCACGCATACACAAATTGAGCCACATCTCTCTTTAATCCGGACCACCAAAAGATTTTCTTCAAATCTTGATACATTTTATTCGCTCCCGGATGAATACTTAAGTTACTTCGGTGTCCTTCTTCCAATATCATCTTTTTCAACTCCGCATCATCGGGAATACAAATACGACCACGGAATCTCAAAACTCCAAAATTATCAACCTTGAAATCCTCGTTCTCACCCATCATCAAATCAACGAACTTCAAATCCAACTTTTGCTTTTCACATACGGTTGCAAGAAAATCATTCGTAACATGTAGCATACCAAGTCTCACACTTCTCGGCGTCATTTCACAAACCAAACTCAAGTCTCTAAAATTCTCCAAAAGTTCCCATTCTCTCATCATCAATGCGGACATATGTAACGATTTCTGACTCAAAGCATCGGCCACCACGTTTGCCTTACCCGGATGGTAATTCAAACCAAAATCATAATCCTTCAAAAGCTCTAACCACCTCCTTTGTCTCATGTTCAATTCTTTTTGATCAAATAAATATTTCAAGCTCTTGTGATCACTAAAAGCTTCAAATCTTGCACCATAAAGATAATGCCTCCAAATTTTCAAAACAAACACCACGGCCGCTAACTCCAAGTCATGTGTAGGATAATTCTTCTCATGCACTCTCAATTGTCTAGAAGCATAAGCCACAACTTTTCCATCTTGCATCAAAACACCGCCTAACCCAACCAATGAAGCATCACAATACACAACAAATGGTTCCGTCGGATTTGGCAAAATCAAGATCGGAGCCGTTGTCAACCTTCTTTTTAGCTCATTAAAACTCTCTTCACAATGAATATCCTAAATGAAAGCCTTTTCCTTACAAGTCAATTGCGTTAACGGAAGTGCCAACTTCGAAAATCCCTCAATAAACCTCCGATAATAACCCGCAAAGCCTAAAAAGCTTCGAATCTCCGTAACCGATCTAGGAGCCTCCCATTGCATCACCGCATCAATCTTAGATGGATCAACACTAATACCACTACCGGAAATAACATGTCCAAGAAAACTTACTTCCGACAACCAAAATTCACATTTCGACAACTTAGCATACAATTGTTTCTCTTTCAAAATTTGTAACACAATCCTCAAATGCTCTTCATGCTCCTCTTGAGACTTAGAGTAAATCAAAATATCGTCGATGAACACAACCACAAAACGATCTAACTGTTCATGAAAAATACGATTCATGTATTCCATAAACACACCCGGCGCATTAGAAACCCCGAATGGCATCACGAAATATTCGTAATGACCATACCGTGTCCTAAAGGCCGTTTTTTGAATATCCTCTTCTTTCACATGAATCTGGTGATATCCTGATCTCAAATCAATCTTGCTAAAAACACGCGCACAACCAATTGGTCCATCAAATCGTTGATCCTCAGAAGCGGATACTTGTTCTTAATTGTCACCTTGTTCAATTGTCGATAATCAATGCATAACCGCATACTTCCATCCTTCTTCTTTACCAACAATACCGGAGCACCCCAAGGAGAAACACTTGGTCTTACAAATCTCTTGTCCAACAAGTCATTCAATTGCTTCTTCAATTCTACCAACTCCGATGCCGACATACGATACGGTGCCATCGAAACTGGTCTAGTACCCGAAACTAGATCAATTGAAAACTCAACTTCTCTTTCCGGCAGTACATCCGTAATATCCTCCGGAAACACTTCTGGAAAATCACACACCACTGGAAACACATCGAGCTCAACTTTACACTCCACCGACAATGATGCAAACAAACCGAACAATTGAGCTTCGTCCGCTAAAAGTTTCTTCAACTCTTTAGTGGATAGGAAACTCTCATCTTCGTCATCTTCCAAAGAAGGAAACCTTACTAACTTGTGATAGCAATATATATAAACTCGGTTAAATTGCAACCAGTTCATACCCAAGATTACGTCCAATCCCTCCAACGGCAAACACACTAAATCCATAATGAAGTCTTTAACATACGTGGTCAAAGGACAACTTACACACACCAAAGACGTAGTTACCGACCCTGAAGCAGGAGTCTCAATAACCATCTCACCACCCCAAGAAGTCATAAACAAATTCAAACGCTTACCACACTCATGAGAAATGAACGAATGAGTCGCTCCCGTATCAATAATAGCAACTAAAGGCGTACTATTAATAAAGCATGTACCTTTAATCAAACGGTCTGCACTAGTAGTGTCCGTCCCAGCTAATGCAAACACCTTTCCACCCGTTTGAGCTTGTTTAGGCTTAGTACACTTAGTACTAATGTGACCCACTTCTCCATAATTATAGCACTTCACTATATTCCTTCTACAATCAGTAGTAGCATGCCCAAGACCTCCACAGTTAGAACATTTCACCACAGTCTTCCCACACTCAAATGACTTATGACCCATTCCACCACACTTGTAACACTTAACGGAACCGGAACTTCCTCATCCAGATCTCCTCTCAAAGTTTCCCCTATGCTTGCCCTTATCAACGGGTGTCACATAAGGTCCACTTCTAGCTTGTTGCTTTCCCTTCCTCTCATTCAAACTTTTGTAATGTGTAGAACGAGCCTTGCTATCTTCCTCGAAGATTCTACAACATTCCGTCAAATCCATAAACCTTCTTATCCTTTGATACCCAACAACTTGCTTAATCTCCAGATGCGAACCATTCTCATACTTAATACACTTAGAGAACTCAGCAGTAATTGCAGCATAGTGGGGATGGAATTGAACCAACTCCACAAACTTAGCAGTATAGTCCACCACATACATACTACCTTGTTTCAGTTCAAGGACTCCATCTCCTTCTTCCCTTTCACACTTTCAGGGTAATACTTCCTCAAGAACTCGGTACGAAATAAATCCCAAGTTATCTCTTCATCATCCACCTCAAGAACTTGACGCATACCGACCCACCAATCGTCGGCTTCTTCCTTCAGCATGTGAGACCCAAGCCTCACCTTATTCTCCTCCACACAGCCCATAACTCTGAAGATTCTCTCAATCTCTTTCAACCACATTTGAGCTCCATCAGGATCAAATCTTCCTTTGAAGACCGGTGGTTGATTCTTCCTGAACTCGTCATTAGCATTCACGTTCGGCGCACCTTGCACCGCCCTAGCCATTGCTTCCAAAGCAGCAGCCATCGCATTGTCGTTTCTACCAGCCATATTCTGATTATTCCCAAAAATGACAGTAAGGTTAAACAACAGTTCAACCATCACAACAACAAGACAGACACAACTGACTCAACACTGGCTCTGATACCACTTAATGTAACACCCCCTTTCTATACCCCCAAATAATCACATAATCATTTAGGCACATATTAAAAATTTCGTCAGAGTATAATTATAAACATAGTATAAAAGAGGCATGTCACATTATACGTGAAATTAAAACATTCAACACCTGCTCAATAATTGATATGCAACAGTGGGGTAACTTTGCAACAGAGGAACTTAGTCCTTACACCCACATCTCAATATTTAGAATAAAAGCGGAAAATCTAAACATTAAATAATATATACATCATCAAGTATTATCCACCAACATAATTCATGTTTACATAAACATTCATCAACAAGATACATGTACAATGTATCACAAAAGAATCATATATATCCTAGCTACCCGGTGCTACATATCAGAGCCGACCGACCAAAAGAATGAAGACACGCTTCACAAAAAGACCACCAGCATACCTACTCTGCAATGCCTCATAGAGCATCATAAAACAGCAGAAGGGTGAGAAATATTATCATAATAACAATGCATATAATTATATATCTTAGCATAAAAATACACATATTCCACATTCTCACCACAATTCATCACAATCCACCCATATACATCACAATGTATATATATACAAAGCCAAGCATATTCATCATGCATACTTTCACAATTCTTATCATTCCACATAAACATACATAATCATGTTTATTCATCAATGCACCATTATAAAGATGATAAATGCAAATCATAGAGACCGACTCACGACTCTATGCAAATGCAATGCGGTACCGACTCAATCATCTCAAGTTCACTCAGGAACTTATTGGAACCATCGCTCGTTACCAATGTAACTCCCCGTCGGGCATACGATGTTCACCCATTGCTCACACCTTACATGGGCACACAATGTTTATGGATCGCTCACACCCCACACGGGCACACGACCCGATCGCTCACACCCCACACGGGCACAGGATCGTCTATAATCATCGCTCACACCCCACACGGGCACACGACGTTATAGCGGATTCCCTCTGGAACCAAACCGTCGCTCACACCCCACATGGGCACACGACGTTTTTGGATCGCTCACACCCCACATGGGCACACGATCACAATATGCATATCATGATGCTTGACACACAAGAACTCATGACAATCAAATGCATCTTCACAAATCAACAATATGATTATCACATCATCATATTCATACATTAAAAATAATTCAAACAATGCATTCCTCTCATACTATCACATACAATCTTTATACATTTACACCAATGCACTATTGTATGATTCACATCCAAACACACATTCAAAACAGTAAAAGTCGCTAAATAACACTATTCCCGACTTTCCGACATAATTAAATCGGCTAACAATCTCAAAACCCTCCTCATAAAAAAAGAACATTTTATAAGCTTTCTAATGCATCATACCACGCCTCAAACCGAACCACAGATCAAAAGTTATGCAGAAAACAAAATTACACAAACAACACTGTTCGCTGGGCGAACCCTCTCGCGAGCATTCGCTAGCACCTTCGCTAGGCGAATGTTCTAGTGAACCAACTACTAGCTAAAAACAGACACAAAGTTCGCTAGGCGAACCCTTTGACGAACCAAGGCAGCAACCACCAACATCAAAAACACCCAAACTTCGCTTGGCGAACCCTCTAGCGAACCTTCGCTCACACCTTCGCTAGGCGAACACACGTAGCGAACCTTCGCTACCCTTCGCTGAATGGTTCGCTAGGCGAACCTGCGAAAACTCAGAATCTTTCAGCGCTGTTGAAAACCCAAAATCCATATTTTTCAACCCAAAACATTTTCAAAACAACATATATCAACCAGAACCTATTCTAATCATGGCAACAAACATTCTACCACGTTTACGTCGATTTCCAACCGCGAAAGTATCGATTTCTCAACATCGACCTAGAATAGAAAACTATGAAAACACAACAAACAATCCAATACACACATACATAATCATACATAATGATATACATTGATAAGATAATAAGATTTCACACCCTTACCCGGATTAGTCGATTCCTAGAAGTTGATTTGAAGATTTCCCAATCTTTTCCTCTTTTCCTTCTCTTTTCTCCTCTTCCTCTTTCTTTCTCTCATTTTTCTCTCTATTTTTCCTTTCTATCTCTTTCTCTCCTATTTCCTCTTCTTATCTCTTTTTCTTTTCTATTTCTTATTTTCTTTTCTTTCTACACAAATTCAAATTAATTCATTTTCTCACACAATTATATTTCCACTAAATTTTCTAACTTAACATTAATTGAGAAATGTCTAAAATACCCTCCATTATAAATTTCCCCGAAAACTCTCAAAAACGGTAAAATAACATAACATGTCAACATAGCATATTAACACACCAATTTCACAGGTAAAATAATTTATCACTCAATTTAAATAAAAGACTCAACAAAATGGGAAAAATCGGAATCGGGGCATTACAACGTTATCTACGACGAATTGAGTAAATTATAAAAGTATAATCATAATTATAACCTGAGAGAAGTTAAAAGACAGATTGTACCAAGTTGAAGGAATCTCTTGCTGAGGCGACCAATCGTACTCAACTTGAAAATTAAGAAATCCTCTTCACCACGAGCTATTATATACCCTTGCAGCTCTCAAAGAATCGTTGTCGCCGTCGAGATACTTACTTCAAGCCTTTGATTGTGACGATTCTGTGACACCCCCGAAGTACTTCAAGCCTTTGATTGTGACGATATCGTGACGCCCATGATTGACCTAAATCCTAAAACTGTATAAGCCAAAAATCTTTCACAAAAGGGTTTTGAGAAGTTAAAGGGTTTGAGAAGAAGAAGAGAAAGGTTAGGGTTAGGGTATGGAAGAAGAAGAGAAAGGGAGGGAAGTATAGCGCTAAAATTTTAAGAATTAGGAACGAAAAAAAAAGCCAAAAAAATTCAGATGAGATAAGGGAAAAAAATTCTTTTACAAAAAAAAAATTGTTTTAATGCTATGTGTATCAGGACCATGGTTCGATACAGTCATATGACTTTCTCACAAATAAAGTTTGTTTTATAAATACATAGAAGAACGGTCTGTCATAATTAAAAATTTATTTAAATAATTAAAAATTATTTAAGAAAGGCATTAAATCGTTGCTAATACGAGCCGTTCCCATTATAATCTATTGGAACGGTTTCTAGCCGTTGCATAAAAGGTCCAAAAAATATATCCGCTATAGCAACAAAATATAAAATTTGTTGTCTATTACACTCTATCAGAACGGTCTTTTTATCTCCCAAAATTAGGCGTTGTCGTAGACTAAAAATGTTGTAGTGTTGGATGGATGGTATTCTTAGACATACTACCCACTCGTGATCAGCTAGCCAGAAGGGATATAATACAAAGTGTTCATGACAAAACTTGTGTATTTTGTTTTGATGAGGAAAATTTGTTCCATTTGCTTTTCCAATGCAGTATCTGTAAGAAGGTGTGGAGCAGTATATACAATTGGTTGGGAATGAAGATTGTGGGTGAAAATTCCATAATAGAACATTTCAACCTATTTTCTAATAAGTTGTAGGGAAGGATGAAGAAAAGAAATAGAGGAGAATGTTGGCTTGCAGTAGTTTGGAGCATTTGGAAAGTGAAAAATTAGATATTATTCAATGACAAGTGGTGCAATTTAGAGGATTTAATCAAGAATATCAAATTAATAGCTTGGATTTGGGAAGCATAGGGCTAAAAGGCCATGCATCTTCTCATGATTTGTTTCATTGCCGTGCTTGAATTAATGCTTGATTAAAGTTGTATTTTTACAATGTATGGACAAGAGTGCCCTTTGTACTCTAACTAATACAACGTCTCTGATTAAAATAAAAAAAAACTCTAGATAAAAAGAAAGCAGCAATGGTATGTTGTTTCTTATTCTATGGGCCATTTCATATTCATAGAAAAACAAATCATAAATTAATATATAACTTACCAATAGAATATAATCATTTATTATCCCGGAAATATCATAACCCATTCACCTTCAGCTTGTGTTTGACATTTAACTTCTTCAACGTACTGCACCATATATACCATGACTGAAGACAACTTGATTAGATTCAAAGGACATCGTTAATATTGAACCGTTTGAGTTGCTATAACTAAGTAACAATGAGTTTGTAGGTTTTGACTATACTAATTGCGCTATATGGCGGGCTCATCCCATGCACAATCGCATCTATCCTAAGTATAAATAAACACATTTTGTATCCAATTCTCTCATCAAATCCAAAACTCCAAACACTTCCCCCAAAGACAATGACAACAAAGTTGTTTGTCCTGTTGATATTGCTTTCCCAATTTGCTTCTACTCTATCAGAATTATGTCACCCACAAGACAAAAGAACCCTTCTCCAAATAAAAAAAGAACTCAACAATCCAACCATTCTCTCCTCGTGGAAACCAAACACTGATTGCTGCAAAATGAGCTGGTACGGTGTCACTTGTTTTCACTCTAACAATCGTGTCCGCGATTTAACTATTTCACACAACAACAATCTTACATCTAAATTTCCACTATCCGTCGGTAACTTACCTTATTTAGAGTCTATATATTTTGATAATTTACCAAACCTCATTGGTCCAATCCCTATTGACTCCATATCCAAACTTCTCAACCTCAAAACCCTCACAATAACCTCAACCGGAATGTCAGGTCCAATTCCTAACTTCCCACCCCATCTGAAAAACCTCTTTAATTTGGATCTCTCATCAAACCATTTCTCAGGAACACTCCCTCCTTATATCTACAAATTACCAAAACTAGAAATGATATACTTTTACAACAACACGTTAACAGGTTCAATCCCTTCTTCATATGGTTACTTCAATAACAAAAACCTACCCTCTTTACTTCTCTCTCATAACCACCTTTCGGGAAAGCTCCCACTTTCATTAGCGACACTTAACACTACTGTTATTGAATTATCTTATAATAACTTCGAAGGTGACGCATCCATGCTTTTTGGCTCTAATAAAGCGACAAGGGAAATATATCTTACACAAAACATGTTTACGTTTGATCTTGGAAAAGTTGACTTGTCTATGACTATGACAACGTTGGATGTGAGCCATAATCAAATCTATGGGAAGCTTCCTAAGGGAATAGAAAATATATTGTGGTTGAATGTGAGCTATAATAGGTTATGTGGTAAGATTCCAACGGGTGGTAATATGAATAACTTTGGTGTGGATTCATTCTTACATAACAAGTGTCTTTGTGGGTATCCTCTTCCAAAATGCAAGTGATTATTATCGGGTATTTTATCCTATAAAGGGAGTAACTAATTTCTAGTGTGTTTGTATTATTAATTCCAATAGTTTTATGATGTATTTGTTTCACAAGTCATGTATGGTTTTAATCACCGTGAAGTGACACTTCCAATGTATAAGATTGAATTGTATTTCTTTTTATCATGAGTTTGTTTTTTTTTTTAATTAATGTGAAAGATTTCCAAAAGAAAGTCTAAAACATTTTACATTATTCGCTTTTTGGATATGCTTTTGGTCTTAAATATACACGATCAAGTAATAGATCGGCAGAAACACAGAAAGATGATATTCACATATTCTCTTCAAATTTCATAATGACACTAAACATTTGTAAACTATATTGATTCCTTACCCAATCAAGTAAACAAAATCATTGGTTGGATTTTAGGTATTTGTTGTAAATCTTGTTGTGAATTACGACAAAATTCAATATCAATTTGTGAGGCAAATAACAATAGCAACCAAAATAAATGGTCTTCAGCAATAATAATCCGTACACAGATAATATAACAGAATAAGATAAGGAAAAACCGAAGGTTTGTTTATCTAGTTCGATCAAACGATCTACCCTGGGGGAGAGAGCAACTCTCCAATTCACTATACTCAGAAAATTGTTACAAGAAATTACAGATAAATTACAAGAAAATAGCCTTCGCCTTCAGGTTCCCAAGAACAACCCTATTTTCTACCCAAGTGTTTTTCAACCTCTCCAACTCTCAATATATGAATCACTCAAACCCAAGTTGTAACAGTATTTCACAATAACCTTAAACAACTCCAAAGATTTCCCTAAACCTTTACTTTTCTAAAGTTTTCTTTGGGAATAGCTGAAACCATATGCTATGCCTTTAAACCCTTACTCTCCCTTGTTGGTGTAAACTTTAAGATTGTCGTACATCAAGCATATAAGAAATACATATTTATAATAGCAAATACCCAACAAACAAAGCCCAAAATCACATGGATCAATGGACCGAATCGAAAAAGGCCGAAAACTTAAAAACACTATTCACCGTACGGTCAACACTATTCACCATACGGGCGTCACTATTCATCAGTACGGACGACACTATTCACCGACCAATTTTTTTTCCTCGACTTTCGTCCGATTTTCGCGATAAATGCAATCTCCAAAATATGTTTTCTTTCTCTTCATCAACAAAGGTTTTAAGGCACATTTACAACAATCTCCACATTGACTTTAAACCGTGTTGATACCAATTTAACAATCAACAACATTGCTTCTCTCTACCAAGTTGAAACTTTAATCAATAACTTTGATCAAATTCAAGCAACCCTTGAGTCTTGATCTCACAACTTGCATCCACTTGTTCCCAATTACCCTTTTCTACCTAGGTAATTTAACAAGCCTACAAATATGATTTTTAAACCACCCTTGACTCCACCTGTTTTCAAATGCCTCCCTGAAGGTTTTTCTTCTTTTATTTTACAGTCCTTCAGCCACATTAAAAACATAATATTCAAGACTAGCATAACCGTTCCTTTGAGATGCTACAATAACCCTCCTTACCTTATCATGAGTCAAATGATAATTAGAGATCTCTGTAACCGTTCCCTCACTACTGCTAGCATTCATAGTAGGAAACTCAACCTCAAACTGAGTTTTCTCTGTTATAGTTTCTCTCAGGTTTCTCCCTTGATTTTCACTATTCTTCTTCTGAAGAAATTCTCTACCAACCAAGTAACCTATTTTAACCTCAGCTCTTCCCCAAAAACTCAATAACAACTCAACGGTAACATGCATTTTTATCCCTTGATTTCTGTGAAATTCATTGTACTCCTCTGAAACTTTCTCAAAGCCTTCATAACGCCTTAAACTCAAATCCTATAGCTCTTCCTTGTCATGAAAGCCTCCACTAGTTAACGATGAATGAATAATAACATTTGAACCTTCTAAAATATATAGACCACATATTTTAGACCCTATAGCAATAATCAATTCATCACGCGAAATCTTCAACACTCCACGTTTAACTCTAGTACAATAACCTAGATCATCAAACATACTTATAGATAACAAATTTCGCTTGAGTTCTGAATTATACCTCACATTGTGAATAAGAAGTTCATGATCATTAAACATTTTAAATTTGACCGTACCAATACCATGAACCTTGCATGTCTTATTATTACCAAGGCGAACTACTCCACCTTGCACCATCTTCAAAGTTTCAAAGTATTCTATTCTTGGACACATGTGATAAGAGCAACCTGAGTCAATGACCCAACTATCTTCAGTTTCCAAACTCGATACTACTAGTGCTTCGGCATCCACATAACTTTCCTCACCCAATGCAACTACAGCTTAAACAAAATCTTCATTGACCTTTCTTTCAAGACAATCTCTTTTAAAGTGACCGATTTTCTGACAATTAAAACATTTTACCTTTGACTTGTCAAACCTATTTGATTTGAACATCCCTTTACGCTCACCTTCTCCTCTTGACACATTTAAGCCTTCACCACTATCTTCAATCTTCAAATCTTTCGACTTTGAAAACTCTGGATTTCACCGCCGTCTAGACTTCATCCAAAGTAATAGTACATTCCTTACCATAAAGAAAGGCATCCTTAAAGTGCTCAAAGGATCTGGGTAATGAACTCAACAGGAGCAAAGCCTTGTCCTTATCATCAATCTTCACTTCAATATTCTCAAGATCATCGATAATCTTGTGAAATTCTATAAGCTGCTTAACTATAGATTTGTTCTACACCATTCGGAATGAATAGAGTTGTTGTTTCAGATACAACCTATGAGCCAAAGAATAATGATTCAAGTTTTGGCCACATAGCAACCGCAGTTTGCTCCCTGGCAACTTCTCTTAGAACTTTATCCCCAAGGCATAAGATAATGGCACTCTTGGCCTTATCCACCATCTCGGTCTTCTGTATATGTGTAAGCCATGCAGGCATCAATGTTTCACTCTTCAAAGCATCGATACACTTCTCTTGAATTAAAATTCATTTCATCTTAATTTTCCACAACCCGAAGTCGTTGTTACCAGAAAATTTCTCGATCTGCCATCTACTAACCATGGTGCTCACTTTTCAACAATATCTCTTTGCTCCACGCTCACCGCACCACTTGTTGTTTCAATATCAATTTGTGAGGCAAAGAAAAATAGCAACCAAAATAAATGGTCTTCAGCAATAATAATCCGTACACAGATAATATAACAAAATAAGGCAAGGAAATACCGAAGGTTTGTTTACCCAATTCGATCAAACAATCTACTCTGGGGGAGAGAGTAGCTCTCCAATTCACTACACTCAGAAAGTTGTTACAAGATATTACAGATGAGTTACAAGGAAATAGTCTTCGCCTTCAAGTTCCCAAGAACAACTCTATTTTCTACCCATGTGTTTCCCAACCTCTCCAACTCTCAATATATGAATCACTCAAACCCAATGTGTAACAGTGTTTCATAATAACTTTAAACAACTCCAAAGGTTTCCCTAAACCTTTGCTTTTCTAAGGTTTTCCTTGTGAATAGCTGAAACCCTATGCTATGCCTTTAAACCCTTGCTCTCCCTTGTTGGTGTAAACTCTAAGATTGTCACACACCAAGCATATAAGAGATACATAGCAAATACCCAACAAACAAATCCCAAAATCACATGGATCAAGGGACTGAATCGAAAAAGTCCGAAAACCCAAAAACACTATTCACCATACAAACGTCACTATTCATCCCGTACGAACATCGATATTCATCCGTACATACGGCACTATTCACCGACCGATTTTTTTTCTTGAATTTTCGTCCGACTTTCTAAAAATTTTGATTTTCGCGGTAAATGCAATCTCCAAAATATGTTTTCTTTCTCTTCATCAACAAAGGTTTTAAGGCACATTTGCAACAACATACTATCTTGCAACAAATATAGTTGCTGACATCTGGTTTCAGGATGAGGAAAGTGCTTCAGGCAAACCCCTTCCATTGTAAAATCTGTTAGATCTTGTGTTGGGGGTTTGGTGCAATACTTGAATAAGAAGAAGATGAAGATGTTATGATGAAAGTTGCACAAAATAAATTCCAAAGCATGTGTTTACACTAAGTTTTAGGTTCGATTCTCCCCCACCAATTTAGGCAAATTAGATGCAAATAAGTAATCCAGCGAATCCGCTTCGGGATACTTTGGAAACCTTAACATGAATCACACATTCACATTAAGCATATTGATTAATGATATTTTACTGAATAAAGTTTACTCATTTATTCTCGTGCACTAGAAAAATAAAGAAATGACTTAGATATAATTTTTCTCTAAAAATATTTATTTTTGTATATATTTTATGCCTAACAAGTATCTCTATTTATAGAAAAATTTGTACCAATTGGTGAGGAGAAACAATATTTTAATGGTTTCAACATGACCATTCGTGAACTATTATATATCAATAACAGCAAACCTTTTCACGAAAAGTTGTGTTGGTCTGGTTGTTGCACCTTATGACCACGCACCCAATCATTATAGGGTATTTGGTTTCATTCTCGACAGTTGCAACTTTTGGCCATTTACTTTATAGAAAAAGTCATAACCACTACAACACTTAACCATTATTTATGATTAAAAAGATTCATAAAATCAATTTAATCATTATTATTTATCAATTTAATATTTTGGAAATTTCTCCAACAATCTCATGCCAATTTTAAAATATATCTAAATCCATTATTCAGGAAATTCCATGATTTTAGATAAAGGTATCTTACAATTTGAACCAATACTTAGTAAGTTAAGTTTTCACTCGTCCCCGAATTGATTGGTAGACAAGCTTGGAACCAATTATTCATTAAAACAAGCGTGCATAACTCACACATGAAATCTTGGTACCATTGATCGAATTATTAATATGACACATTTAATAAGACCTTGTGTCTCATATCCTTTTCATGAGAATTTAAGAGTCAAGCCCTTGAACTTTATGAAGCGGCACCACTTCATTCTCATATAGGTAGACTATATCATAAATGAATCCATAATTATGTGTTTCAAAAAACATACGCTATATGTCTATTAAGAGGAAAAACCTCATCCCACCACACTTATTCTTATGGTCCAAGTACTTTTACCCCTTGAGATGTATCTATTATCAAGTACTTCAATCACTCTAATAGTGTACTTTCATCATTGAACTCAAGACATAATGTTAATCAAGTGTGAGTTGAGTTTCCACTATTGATAATTAATTACATATGAGTTTGTTCCACATCCCTAATGATGTCTTCATTGTATTCACTTATTCCAAAGACATCATATCTTTGTTTAATCATAAGGTTAAGAGTTTAGCGGACAGGAAGACGGTGGGGGTGATTTGGATGGCATCGGTGTGGAGTTTATGGTTGATGCGCAATGACATTCAATTTAATGGAGCGATCTTTAGTTTTGAAGAGGCCTTGTCGGCTATCATTTATCGGTCGTGGATTTGGGTGGGTCTTAAGAGTTTTCAATCTTGTTCTATTAATTTTTATGATTGGCATGTCTCTCCTCTATTGAGTTGTAGATGGAAGTAAGACATCTATTATTCTGTTGTATTTTTCTGAGTATTTCTCTTACTCAATCAATACAAGTTGCTTATTAAAAAAAAATATCTTTGTCATTCCTTTTGTCAAAGAATTGCAAGATTTTTCCAAACTTTAATAAATTCTGAATATTCAATTTTTTTAACTAGTGATGCATATGATTACTTTATGTACTCTTGATAGTATTTGCCATCTATCATCAAATCATAATACTTTTGTCATATTAGTAAAATTTTCATATACAACATATATTCTATATTCTTGATAGGTTTGATAAACTATCATCATGACTCTTTTGTCATTCATTTTGTCATATACACAAATTTTATGTCATTCTTTATTTGCTAACATTTTTAATTTGAAGTTTTACTTCCACTTAAATATATCCGAAATATATTTAATGCATTAAACATTTATAACAATCGACAACCACGATCAAACAAATTTTTCATGACTAACTTTTATTTCATGAAGTGAATTCAAACATATAATTCATAAACTCCATATAAATACAACACCACAGAATTCATTTCTATTCTTTTAAAATAAACAATTTTCTTGCATAACTAATATGCATAATAAATTTTATGTGATAAATTAATGTTTCATATTTAACAGTGTTATATGATATATCCAAATAAAAATTAGAATACAAAGTAAGCAATGAATTCACATCATTAATATTTTTTATAACTTTTCTTCATAAATATTTGTCAAATTACAATAATCTTAAATATACTAAAATTACTTTTAATATCAAGATGAACAAGAAATAACACTTTCATATTATGATACTGTAGACATATATTTTCGACACCATGTCTTGGTAGGTAAAATGATGTTCTTTAACTAAAGAAAATGACTACAGATGAAGAAGAAAGAAAATGAAGGTGTTCAGAAGTTTTCGACACTTCAACAAGGACATATTTTCGACAAGTTCGACAGAAACATAAGGAAGTTTTCATCAGACAAGGTTTGAAGGACATTTATTACTTTTCGACAATTCGACAAGGTAAAGAGGCGCAACGTTTCGACACAAAGGGAAAATTCAAATTCGAGAGTTATAACGTTTGGCAGAAGACGCGTGGAAGATTTAGAAGAAAAGAAGACATGCAGAAGGCCAAGTGTCAAAGATTTAGAATTTTTCAGTTATTAGGCAGTTATTGTATTTGTATATAAATAAGATAGTTGTTGTAGAATTTTAGTGTGTGAAAACTTGTACTAAATTCCTGTAAATACTCAAAGTACCCATGCGAGAGAAAAGAGTTTATTATCTGGAAATGTACGTGTGAAACACCATCTTTTTAAGTTTATAGAAATTCAAAGTCTTTTATAATTGCCTTTACTTTTCCCAGTCATTTATCCTTTGTCATTTACTTTATGCAAGTTTTAATTTCATTCAATTTATCTTTTCGCCAGAAGTTGTTATTTAGTTCTTTAACCAAACCATTCATACATAAAAGATATAACAAAATAAACCATCAAAACACCATTATCCTAAGAGTTAGGTAAATTTGCACATGTATCCCAGGATTTGTGTGGTTGGTCCTGCAAGTAACCCAGTTTTATAAGAGATTGGTAAACCAGAGGTTGTTCGCCAAAACCAACAGCGAACAAATTGGCACGCCCGGTGGGACAAGTGCAAAATTTTAGAATTTTTACGGAATAACTCTTAGCCAAATAGTTTCTACTTCGTCGTATGATTTTGAGAAGCGGTAAATTAGCCGTAACCGACGTAGAAAGACCTAAAAGAACAAGAGTAAGAAGAATGGCAAATCAGCCAAATAATCCAAATCCAAATGAAAACATTCCAGTTTCCAACCCTATCCCTTCAACAGGGGGAAATGTGGATTCAAACCCTGTTCTGGAGGAGGTTATGCCTTCATCAACAGGATCTATACCAGCGATTTCGCTCTCTCAAAATATGCCTAGTTCTTCCACAATGGGACATTCAATGCCCATGGGGACGCCTCCTCCTAGAGGACATAATTATAGGCCATTTCAGACAAATTTTTCCATGCCTATGTTTGGTAGAGAACAACCATATGGAATGCCAACTTCAGTGATGGCGAACTTGCAAAATGCACCATCCTTGTATTCTGATGCCATAGTCCACGTGTCTTCACCACTACAAGGGTCGGGATATGGTGGAAATACGAGTAGATTGAACCAACCCCTACCAAATTTCCAATGCCAGCAATTACAAATAATTCTGCGCAAGTAATTCGACAACAAATGGACAAAAGTAATTATGATATGGTCCAAATGTTGACACAACAAATGGGAGCAGTGTTTAATCCTTTAATACAAAACACTACCCAAACCAACCAATTGTTGGCTGCGCAAATGACAAGTATTGCTGACTTTTTTGGTGTTCCTCAAACGCGACAAAGAGAACAGTTAATTCAAAACCCAGTAGTGAATGTCGAAGAGGAACCCACAATAAATCAAAGGCCTCTAGAGAATCCTCAGGCAAACCCTAGAAACCAAGAGGCAGTGGTCGAACAGCCTCGTGTCGAACTCCCCGTTCAACAAGAACCAAGGAGGGTAATAGTCCAGAGTAGCCAAGCTGCTGATGATGTGTTGCAACAGCAAATACGACATAATAACCTGCCTGCCGAAAACAATTTAACAGCCATGATCGAAAGGATAATGGCGCAAAATGGGGTAAATGTGGGATTACAAAGGCCTAGTTATGCTTCCCCATTATCTGAATATGTTCTACAACAGGAATTACCCCCAAGGTGGAAAGTCCCCAAATTTACCAAATTTTCAGGGGACACTAGCGAATCCACCATAGAACATATATCGCGTTATTTGATCGAAGCAGGAGAAATAGCCAATAATGAAAATTTGAAAATGAAATACTTCCCAAGTTCTTTGACAAAAAATGCGTTTACCTGGTTTACATCCTTGCCTGCGAACTCTATATTCACATGGACCCAATTAGAAAGATTGTTCCATGAACAATTTTATATGGGTCAGACTAAGATAAGTTTGAAGGAATTATCCAGTGTTAAGAGGAAATTTTCAGAGCCTATAGATGATTACCTAAATAGGTTCAGGTTGCTTAAGGCAAGATGTTTCACACAAGTGCCAGAACAAGAGTTAGTCGAAATGGCTGCAGGGGGTCTAGATTATTCTATAAGAAAGAAACTAGACACTCAATATTTGAGAGATATGACACAATTAGCAGATAGGGTAAGACAAATTGAAAGGCTAAAAGCTGAGAAATTTAGATCAAATAAAAATAAAAAGGAAAGAGTGGCCTATGTAGGAGTATGCCAGGATGATGATAGTGACGAAAATGAACTAATTTTGTTCAACGAACAAGAAATTGATCTGGCAGAACTAAAGTCAGGCCCACCATACGCCTGTAAAGTACTAGCTCCGTCGAATGGGAAAAATCCAGTCGAACCTGAAAAGAATGATAGGTTTCCTAAAAGAACTTATACGTTCGACGTCACCAAGTGTGACGAAATTTTCGACTTATTAGTCAAAGATGGTCAATTAATAAAACCGGAAGGCACTAAAGAGCCTCCTGTGGACCAACAAAAAAAGAGAGGTTTTTACAAATACCATAACTTTTTGGGTCATAAAACTTCTCAATGTTTCCTTTTCAGGGATCTTGTTCAGAATGCAATTCGTGATGGAAGACTGAAGTTTGGAGACAAATCAAAACAACAGATGAGGATTGACTCAAACCCCATGCAGGTGGTCGAAGCCAATTATGCTGAACCTTCCACCGTGAATATGGTGGAAGTCGAAGTAGCCTCTGATTGTAGTTTTGAAATAGTGGAAGCTGCTGAGGGCTTCGACAATAATATCAACATGGTGGAGGTCGCTGATGATCTCCTAGACAAGCCTGAGGTGGAAAAAATATCCAAGGACTTTGTAAACCAGCCAGTGTTGATCAAGATTACTGAAAATCTTGATGTAGGAAATTTAAATAACGATATCAGCAGAGTTGAGACTACTGAAGGTTTCGACAGTAAGAACAAAGTTGGAGATACTTAAGTCTTCGACAGTCAGAAGAGGGAGGAAACTACTGAAGGTTTCAATGACCAGAATGCAGTTGGAATTACTGAAGGGTTTGACGAAGAGAATAACAACAAAATTGCTGAAGATGGAGTAATTTGGGATACTTTAGGGGAGCCCAGTGGAAAATTCGACTATCTCGTGAAATACTCTGCACCCCCAAATTCTCGTATTGACATCAACAAGATCCAGCCAACTGGCTGGGGAGATTTCTTTGAAGATACTAATGAAGGAGCAAATGATAATGCCCCTGTCATCAGAGAGGAGGCTACTGAAGGCCTTAATCATGACAAAATAGAGACAATGAGAGTTGCTGACAAGATCAACACTATGGAACCAGTCAATAAGAACGTTACCAGAATCAAGGCAGAGGCTGCTGAAGGCCTTGTGAAGCCTGCTCCTTATGGGATTTTGCGTAGAATGATGGAAGACCCTAAAGGAAACTCAGTCGAGCAATGCTGCAAACTCATCTCCAGGGACCTACCCTCAGGAGGAAGCTTCGACCAGGCGAAAGGGAATGCTGAAGAGGAGGCAAGACTTATTGAAAGAATGAATAAATTAAGTATCACTGATGACCAGAATGTGGATATCAACATGGTGGAAATTTCTCAGAAGAAACAAACAGAAACTGACGAAGAACGCCGTCGAGAAGAGTATCAGAAGTTGGCTTACCCTAAGGAGGAGGAGAACCTAGTCGAATTCATCCAAAGGTGCCAGAGTAAGAAGACTGAAGTCATGTTGTGCCCACGTTGTAGTGTAGTGTTCGACAAGAAAGCAGCAAGCAATCTGGAGGGGGTGGAGAAAGCCAAAAGAAGAGGAAACTGGGGGGCAATCCCAACAGCCAGAAATGGAAGGTTCGATCCAAGGAGGAGTGAGCATCACAACCAAAGGTTTGGCGAAGGACGTCATAGAACTTACAAGCCATCTGTCAAAGCTGAGGATGATAAGTGGGTCCAACCAATCAGAAATGCTCAAGGGCAGAAAAGATGGAAGAATTTTGAAATACAGAGAGGTTCCTCCATGGAAGGAAAAAGGGAGGTCGAAAAACAGAAACCAAGACCATACCCATCAGAGAACTATAAAGGAAAGAATCCCATGTCAAGGTCTCAGTGGAGAAGGTTCCAAAGACAGAAAAGAGCAGAAAAGGAGGCTGCAGAAAAGGACAAAATCAAAGAAAACACTGTTGATGAAAATAAATCTGAGTCAAGCAAGAACATGCAGATAATGAACAAAGAAGAGTCTGTTCCCAAAAACAAGCCCTCTCAAAAGGACAAACCAAGCAACATGGTGGAGATGTCGAAGCCTAACAACAAGGTGCCAGAAGACGATGAAGTGACTGATGATTTTAGGTCAGACTCAGAAGCATCTTTCGATGTCACATGCAATGTGGTTTCAGTGCTGCCTAGAGACTATGATAGAGTTATGGAGATCGAAGACGAAGAAGATGATGTTGAAGACGACAGCATGGGGCTAAGGCCTGTGTGTTATTATATAATGAACAATGGCTGTGTCGAAGAGCAGAACGCTTTCTTTAAGAGACCAGATGATGCAATGAAGGCACACTTGAAGCCTTTGTTCATAAAAGGAAAAGTGGAGAACGTTGGTGTCAACAAGATATTAGTAGATGGTGGATCTGCTGTGAATTTAATGCCCCATTTCATGATAAAAAAGATTGGAAAGGATGACTCGGACACAAAGCCCCACAACATGGTGTTGTCAAATTATGAGGGAAAAGTAGGAAATACCATGGGAGTAATCCAGGTGAACCTAACTGTTGGAACCATAACAAGACCAACAATGTTTATAGTGATAGCTTCAAGGGAGAATTATAACTTGCTGCTTGGAAGAGAGTGAATTCATGGGATAGGAGCTGTACCATCATCCATGCATCAACGAATAGCCATCTGGAGGCCAGATGGGATTGTCGAGAATATTGAAGCAGATCAAAGCTATTTTATGACTGAAGTAAACAATGTGAATAGTCAAAGTTTCGACAAGAATTTGGCTCACATACCCCCCTGCAACCCAGCAGAATTCGACTTGAAGGCAACTGACAACGCCTATTGTTCCATGTATCTTCACCCAACACATGGTTTTCAATGGGACAAAGAAGTAATTGGCGAACCAAGTCACGTATGGGGAACTTCTCATACTGAACCAACCGGTTGGGGAAGTGAATTTGATGATTATGATGAGTGAAGCCTCAGCGATCGAAAGAATTACGGCTTATATAGCCGAAAATAAACTCAAAGCGGCCCTAGAGGCCGAAGTAAAATACATGGCTGTCGAAGCCAACAAAGAAGATTTTGAAGAGCAATGTCGCCAAAGGGATATTGAAAAAGGTTATGACAACAATCAGACTGGCGAATGGCAGAATTAGAAGCTCGACGCCATCTATGATGACGAACCTTTGGGGTTCGAAAAGGATCCAGCATCGACTAATATGAAGATGGTGGCACAGGAATCATTAGAAGAAATCAATTTAGGACTGGGGGCAGAAAGAAGGCCAACTTACATCAGCGCCAAGATGGATCCTCAGTTCAAAGTCGAAATAGTCCAATTGCTAAATGAGTACAAAGACTGTTTTGCATGGGATTACGACGATATGCCAGGATTAGACAGGAGTTTGGTCGAATTGAAGCTGCCAATAATGGAGGGAAAGAAGCCAGTAAAGCAGACTCCCAGACGCTTCGCACCAGAAATCTTGTCGAAAATAAAAGAAGAGGTCGAAAGACTTCTAAAATGCAGATTCATCTGCACCACCAGGTATGTCGAATGGATTGCAAACATAGTTCCTGTAATTAAGAAAAATGGCAACCTGAGGGTATGCATTGATTTTAGAGATTTAAATTCAGCTACCCCTAAGGATGAATATCCTATGCCAGTGGCAGAAATGCTCATAGACTCTGCAGTAGGCCATGAGTATTTGAGTATGCTTGATGGATACTCTGGCTATAATCAAATTTTTATTGCTGAAGAAGATGTTCCTAAAACAGCTTTTCGTTGCCCTGGAGCAATAGGAACCTATGAATGGGTAGTAATGCCCTTTGGTTTAAAAAATGCTGGGGCAACTTATCAAAGAGCCATGAATTCAATTTTTCATGACTTTATTGACACTTTTATGCAAATATACATTGATGATATTGTGGTTAAGTCTGTTTCAGGAACAAGTCATATAGACCATCTTCGACAGTCCTTTAAAAGGATGAGAAAGTTTGGTTTAAAAATGAATCCCCTTAAATGTGCTTTTGGTGTGCAGGCGGGTGATTTCTTAGGTTTTGTGGTCCACAAGAAAGGGATCGAAATAAATGAAAACAAAGCCAAAGCCATAATGGAAGCGAAAGCACCATCGACAAAGAAGGGATTGCAGTCTCTACTAGGGAAAATCAACTTTCTCAGAAGGTTCATTTCCAACCTTAGTGGGAAGACACAAACCTTTTCACCTCTACTTCGACTAAAGAAGGAAGATTTCACATGGGGGCAAGAACAACAAGATGCTTTCGACAAGATCAAAGAATATCTGGCTAGTCCTCCAGTTTTGATGTCTCCTTGTAGAAAAAGAAGTATGAGGTTGTACATTTCAGCATCAGACAAAACTTTGGGAAGCATGTTGTGTCAAGAAGATGAAAATGGCATCGAAAGGGCCATCTATTATCTCAGCAGAGTCCTAAATGATGCTGAAACTAGATATAGTGTGATAGAAAAATTATGTTTGTGTGTATATTTCTCTTGTACAAAGTTAAAGCACTATATAAAACCTGTTGATGTATATGTTTCTTCTCATTTCGACGTAATAAAGTATATGTTATCTAAATCCATTTTACATAGTCGAATTGGGAAATGGGCTTTGGCATTGACAGAATATTCCTTAAAATATTTGCCTTTAAAGGCTGTTAAGGGACAAGTGGTTGCTGATTTTATAGCTGACCACTCAATAAATGAAAATTAAGTAGAATATGTCGAATTATAGTCATGGAAGTTATATTTCGACGGTTCCAGTCATAAAAATGGAACTGGTGTTGGAATACTAATTATTTCTCCTGACAAAATTCCAACAAAATTCAAGTGCAAAGTCGAAGGCTTATGTTCGAATAATGAAGCAGAATATGAAGCTTTGATTGTCGGACTTGAAATATTGTTGGAATTGGGGGCAACAAGAGTCGAAATAATGGGTGACTCTGAGTTGGTAATAAAACAATTGAAAAAAGAATATAAATGTGTCAAAGAAAATCTGATTATGTACTTCGTAATAGCTAACAGACTTCTCAAAAAATTCGACAACGTGGTCATTAAACACATTCCTAGATTGAAGAATCAAGAAGCAAATGATCTGGCCCTACTTTCGACAATTGAATAAGATCGTAAATGCCCATGGTTTTCCAATCATTGCTCTTAACCCTTTCTATCTTTTCCAACCATGCCAAATAGTCAGAGGGATCCTTCGACAGAGGACAGGACCTAAAAATCCTAAAATTGTTCATGTATTCTAGATTTATTATTTCGTCAGAAGGAGTCCCTTGGCCATCTATTTTGGATTTTTCATCTATAATCTTCTCCTTCTCCATCCTAGGCCTAACACCATTCGCTATGGGTTTGTAGCGATGGTAGGTGGGAAAAAATTCTCGCACCTTAACTGGGTCTAGCGTTAAATCTGGTAGCGGTCCTAAAATTGCATGAGATTTTCCAGAAATTAAAATGGGAATAAGTACCTGAGATTGGTAAATGGAGCACTTTTCTTCTTCATAAGGAGGTTCTGGAATATACTCGTGATTCCCCACCACTTTGGGCCCAAGAATCCTCTCCATCGGTGCTAGACTGTTGGACTTCCGAGAGTCTTTGCCGGTGACCTTTTGAGAAGTGGAGGAAGCCATTGCTGGTTACAGAGAAAATGGGAAAGAAAATGAGGAAGATGAAGTTTGAAGAAATAACGTAAAAGGGGAAAAAATGAAATTCTCAGCTTATATATAAGGTGTGAAAAAGAAACGGTTGGTATTCTGAAAGTGGAAATGGAAAAGTAGTGGGAAAGTTATGGGACACGTGGTGAATACGAATTGGGTAATGCTGGCGGTGGCAGATAGGGTTTGACCCACGATGTGATAGGAGTAGAGTAGGAATGATGAGAGCTCAAAAACGTGGGCTGAAATGACGTTTTGGGAAAAGCACAATGATGGTTCTGACATTTCTAATGTCTAAATCATATGAACAGTCTCCAGTCGAATAGTCCATGGTGTCGAAAGGCACTGGCAAAAAATGTTTTTCTCCCTTAGTCGAAAACGTATTTTTTGGGGGGCAATTTGTAGACATATATTTTCGACACCATGTCTTGGTAGGTAAAATGATGTTCTTTAACTAAAGAAAATGACTACAGATGAAGAAGAAAGAAAATGAAGGTGTTCAAAAGTTTTCGACACTTCGACAAGAACAGATTTTCAACAAGTTCGACAGAAACATAAGGAAGTTTTCATCAGACAAGGTTTGAAGGACATTTATTACTTTTCGACAATTCGACAAGGTAAAGAGGCGCAACGTTTCGACACAAAGGGAAAATTCAAATTCAAGAGTTATAACGTTTGGCAGAAGATGCGTGGAAGCTTTAGAAGAAAAGAAGACATGCAGAAGGCCAAGTGTCAAAGATTTAGAATTTTTCCGTTATTAGGCAGTTTTTGTATTTGTATATAAATAAGATAGTTGTTGTAGAATTTTAGTGTGTGAAAACTTGTACTAAATTCCTGTAAATACTCAAAGTACCCATGCGAGAGAAAAGAGTTTATTATCTGGAAATGCACGTGTGAAACACCATCTTTTTAAGTTTATAGAAATTCAAAGTCTTTTATAATTGCCTTTACTTTTCCCAGTCATTTATCCTTTGTCATTTACTTTATGCAAGTTTTAATTTCATTCAATTTATCTTTTCGCCAGAAGTTGTTATTTAGTTCTTTAACCAAACCATTCATACATAAAAGATATAACAAAACAAACCATCAAAACACCATTATCCTAAGAGTTAGGTAAATTTGCACATGTATCCCAGGATTTGTGTCGTTGGTCCTGCAAGTAACCCAGTTTTATAAGAGATTGGTAAACCAGAGGTTGTTCGCCAAAACCAACAGCGAACAAATTGGCACGCCCGGTGGGACAAGTGCAAAATTTTAGAATTTTTACGGAATAACTCTTAGCCAAATAGTATGAGATAAGTCATTTTAAACTTAATAAATTCTTGAACAAACTAAAATGCAATTTAAACATGTCCTTGATATTTCTAACACTTTATATACATCATTTCATGTTACCAATGTAACGCCCCGATTCCGATTATTCCCATTTTGTTGAGTCTTTTATTTAAATTGAGTGATAAATTATTTTATTTGTGAAATTGGTGTGTTAATATGCTATGTTGACATGTTATGATATTTTACCGTTTTTGAGAGTTTTCGGGGAAATTAGAATGAAGGGTATTTTGGACATTTCTCAATTAATGATAAGTTAGAAATTTAGTGGAAATAGAATTATGTGAGAAAATGAATTAATTGAATTTGAGTAGAAAATAAGAAAAGAAAATGAGAAAAAAGAAAGTAGGAAAAGAAATAGAAAAGAAAAAGAGATAAGAAGAAGAAATAGGAGAGAAAGAGAAAACAAAGAAAAATAGAGAGAAAAAGGAGAGAAAGAAAGAGGAAGAAGAGAAAAGAGAAGAAAACTTGGAAAAACTTAGAAAACCATCAAGAACAATCATCTAACAAGCTTGGAATTCGGGTAAGGGTGTGAAATCTTATTATCTCATCAATGTATATCATTATGTATGATTGTGTTGTTGTTGTTGTTGATTTTTATGAGTTTTTGTATAAACCCATTTGTGTAGAAAGTGTTAGAATTCGATTAATTCGTGTAGGGAATGATGTTTTAGTGTTCCTAGTTGTTGATACGTGATTGATATATGTTGTTGTACATCAAATTGGTATTTTTCTGAATTTGGATGATGATTTGGAGGGTTTTTGGTTGAAACTCGTAGCAGCAAGTTCTGCAGAATTTTTCTGGTTTTGCCCTGGTCATACGCGTATGGGGCATGTTCATACGCGTATGGGCCTTGGCGATACGCGTATCATGGGCGTGTTTTGGGGCAAATACGCGTATGAGATGTTATTTTTCCCGGCCTTCTGGTGATACGCGTATGGTACGCGTATGAGGGTTGGCCGTACGCGTATGAGAAGGGTCATACGTGTATGGTCAGGACAATTGTTAAATGGGACTTTTTCAAAATATCGTTTTCGTTTTCTTTCGTAACTTGAGTTCCGTTTATCCGATTTTTACATTCTTGGTATCGTTGGATAGCTATTGAGCTGTAGTTTCTTATGGTGAGGAGTTTGGGGCTGTTAGCCGATTAAATAAGTCGGAAAATTGGGAATAGTGTTATTTAGCGACTTTTACCGTTTTGAATGTGTGTTTTGGATGTGAATCATGCAATAGTGCATTTATGTGAATGTATATAGATTGTATATGATTGTATGAGATGAATGCATGAATATATTGTGAATATGTATGCATTTCAAGAATGTATTGAGTCATTTTGTATGTGAAGCATAATGATGTACATTCTTGTGTTGGGTGATTCTAATGAGAATCCGTTGTAACGTCGTGTACCTATGTGAGGTGTGAGCGATGATTACAAACGATTGTGTGCCTAGGTGAGGAGTGAGCAATCGGATTGTGTGCCTATGTGAGGTGTGAACAATCCATAAACATTGTATGCCTATGTGAGGTGTGAGCAATGGGTGAACATCGTAGGCCCGACGGGGAGTTACATTGGTAACGAGCGATGGTTCCAATAAGTTCCTGAGTGAACTTGAGATGATTGAGTCGGTACCGCATTGCATTTGCATAGAGTCGTGAGTCGGTCTCTATGATTTGCATTTATCATCTTTATAATTGGGCATTGATGAATAAACATGAATATGTATGTTTATGTGGAATGATAAGAATTGAGAAAGTATGCATGATGAATATGCTTGGTTTCGTATATATATATACATTGTGATGTATATGAGTGTGTTGTGATGAATTGTGGTGAGAATGTAGAAGATGTGTATTTTTATGCTAAGATATATAATTATATGCATTGTTATTATGATAATATTTCTCACCCTTCTGCTGTTTTATGATGCTCTATGAGGCATTGCAGAGTAGGTATGTTGGTGGTCTTTTGTGGAGCGTGTCTTCATTCTTTTGGTCGGTCGGCTCTGATATGTAGCACCGGGTAGCTAGGATGTATATGATTCTTTTGTGATACATTTGTACATGTATCTTGTTGATGAATGTTTATGTAAACATGAATTATGTTGGTGGATAATACTTGATGATACATATATGTATATATGTTAGATGTTATTCAATGTTTAGATTTTCCGCTTTTATTCTAAATATTGAGACGTGGGTGTAAGGACTAAGTTCCTCTGTTGCAAAGTTACCCCACTGTTGCATATCAATTGTTGAGCAGGTGTTGAATGTTTTAATTTCATGTATAATGTGACATACCTCTTTTATACTATGTTTATAATTATACTCTGACGGAATTTTTAATATGTGCCTAAATGATTATGTGATTATTTGGGGGTATAGAAAGGGGGTGTTACATTAAAGTGGTATCAGAGCCAGTGTTGAGTCAGTTGTGTCTGTCTTGTTGTTGTGATGGTTGAACTGTTGTTTAACCTTGTTGTCATTTTTGGGAATGATCAGAATATGGCTGGTAGAAATGACAATGCGATGGCTGCTGCTTTGGAAGCAATGGCTAGGGCGGTGCAAGGTGCGCCGAACGTGAATGCTAATGACGAGTTCAGGAAGAATCAACCACCGGTCTTCCAAGGAAGATTTGATCCCGATGGTGCTCAAATTTGGTTGAAAGAGATTGAAAGGATCTTCAGAGTCACGGGCTGTGCGGAGGAGAATAAGGTGAGGCTTGGGTCTCACATGCTGAAGGAAGAAGCCGACGATTGGTAGGTCGGTATGCGTCAAGTTCTTGAGGTGGATGATGAAGAGATAACTTGGAATTTATTTCGTACCGAGTTCTTGAGGAAGTATTACCCTGAAAGTGTGAAAGGGAAGAAGGAGATGGAGTTCCTTGAACTGAAACAAGGTAGTATGTCCGTGGTGGACTATACTGCTAAGTTTGTGGAGTTGGTTCAATTCCATCCTCACTATGCTGCAATTACTGCTGAGTTCTCAAAGTGTATTAAGTATGAGAATGGTTTGTGTCCCGAGATTAAACAAGTTGTGGGATATCAAAGGATAAGAAGGTTTACGGATTTGACGGAATGTTGTAGAATCTTCGAGGAAGATAGCAAGGCTCGTTCTACACATTACAAAAGTTTGAATGAGAGGAGGGGAAAGCAACAAGCTAGAAGTGGACCTTATGTGACACCCGTTGATAAGGGTAAGCATAGAGGAAACTTTGAGAGGAGATCTGGAGGAGGAGTTTCCGGTTCCGTTAAGTGTTACAAGTGTGGTGAAATAGGTCATAAATCATTTGAGTGTGGGAAGACTGTGGTGAAATGTTCTAACTGTGGAGGCCTTGGGCATGCCACTACCGATTATAGAAGGAATATAGTGAAGTGCTATAATTGTGGAGAAGTGGGTCACATTAGTACTAAGTGTACTAAGCCGAAACAAGCTCAAGCGGGCGGAAAGGTGTTTGCATTAGCGGGGAGGGACACTACTAGTGCAGACCGTTTGATTAAAGGTACATGCTTTATTAATAGTACGCCTTTAGTTGCTATTATTGATACAGGAGCGACTCATTCATTCATTTCTCATGAGTGCGATAAGCGTTAGAATTTGTTTATGACTTCTTGGGGTGGTGAGATGGTTATTGAGACTCCTGCTTCAGGGTCGGTAACTACGTCTTTGGTGTGTGTAAGTTGTCCTTTGACCATGTATGGTAAAGACTTCATTATGGATTTAGTGTGTTTGCCGTTGGAGGGATTGGACGTAATCTTGGGTATGAACTGGTTGCAATTTAATCGAGTTCATATAGATTTCTATCACAAGTTAGTGAGGTTTCCTTCTTTGGAAGATGATGAAGATGAGAGTTTCCTATCCACTAAAGAGTTGAAGAAACTTTTAGCGGACGAAGCTCAATTGTTCGGTTTGTTTGCATCATTGTCGGTGGAGAGTAAAGTTGAGCTCGATGTGTTCCCAGTGGTGTGTGATTTTCCAGAAGTGTTTCTGGAGGATATTACGGATGTACCGCCGGAAAGAGAAGTTGAGTTTTCTATTGATCTAGTTCCGGGTACTAGATCGGTTTCGATGGCACCGTATCGTATGTCGGCATCAGAGTTGGTAGAATTGCAGAAGCAATTGAATGACTTGTTGGACAAGAGATTTGTAAGACCAAGTGTTTCCCCTTGGGGTGCTCCGGTATTGTTGGTAAAGAAGAAGGATGGGAGTATGCGGTTATGCATTGATTATCGACAATTGAACAAGGTGACAATTAAAAACAAGTATCCGCTTCCAAGGATCGATGATTTGATGGACCAATTGGTTGGTGCGCGTGTTTTTAGCAAGATTGATTTGAGATCGGGATATCACCAGATTCCTGTGAAAGGAGAGGATATTCAAAAGACGGCCTTTAGGACACGGTATGGCCATTACGAATATTCTGTGATGCCATTCGGGGTTTCTAATGCGCCGGGTGTGTTTATGGAATACATGAATCGTATTTTTCATGAACAGTTAGATCGTTTTGTGGTTGTGTTCATTGACGATATTTTGATTTATTCTAAGTCTCAAGAGGAGCATGAAGAGCATTTGAGGATTGTGTTACAAATTTTGAAAGAGAAACAATTGTATGCTAAGTTGTCGAAATGTGAATTTTGGTTGTCGGAAGTAAGTTTTCTTGGACATGTTATTTCCGGTAGTGGTATTAGTGTTGATCCATCCAAGATTGATGCGGTGATGCAATGGGAGGCTCCTGGATCGTTTATGGAGATTCGAAGCTTTTTAGGCTTGGCGGGTTATTATCGGAGGTTTATTAAGGGATTTTCGAAGTTGGCACTTTCGTTAACGCAATTGACTTGTAAAGGAAAGGCTTTCACTTGGGATGTTCATTGTGAAGAGAGTTTCAATGAGCTAAAAAGAAGGTTGACAACGACTCCGATCTTGATTTTGCCAAATCCGACCGAACCATTTGTTGTGTATTGTGATGCTTCATTGGCTGGTTTAGGTGGTGTTTTGATGCAAGATGGAAAAGTTGTGGCTTATGCTTCAAGACAATTGAGAGTGCATGAAAAGAATTATCCTACACATGACTTGGAGTTAGCGGCCGTGGTGTTTGTTTTGAAAATTTGGAGGCACTATCTTTATGGTGCAAGATTTGAAGTTTTTAGTGATCACAAGAGCTTGAAATATTTATTTGATAAAAAAGAATTGAACATGAGACAAAGAAGGTGGTTAGAGCTTTTGAAGGATTATGATTTTGGTTTGAATTACCATCCGGGTAAGGCAAACGTGGTGGCCGATGCTTTGAGTCGGAAGTCGTTACATATGTCCGCATTGATGATGAGATAATGGGAACGTTTGGAGAATTTTAGAGACTTGAGTTTGGTTTGTGAAATGACGCCGAGAAGTGTGAGACTTGGTATGCTACATGTTACGAATGATTTTCTTGCAACCGTATGTGAAAAACAAAAGTTGGATTTGAAGTTCGTTGATTTGATGATGAGTGAGAATGAGGATTTCAAGGTTGATAATTTTGGAGTTTTGAGATTCCGTGGTCGTATTTGTATTCCCGATGATGCGGAGTTGAAAAAAATGATACTGGAAGAAGGACACCGAAGTAACTTAAGTATTCTTCCGGGAGCGAATAAAATGTATCAAGATTTGAAGAAAATCTTTTGGTGGTCCGGATTAAAGAGGGATGTGGCTCAATTTGTGTATTCGTGCTTAACTTGTCAAAAGTCTAAGGTGGAACATCAAAAGCCTAGTGGATTGATGCAACCGTTGGACATTCCGGAGTGGAAATGGGATAGTATATCGATGGATTTTGTTACGGGATTGCCGAATACACAAAGAGGTCATAATGCTATTTGGGTAATCGTTGATACGCTTACTAAATCTGCTCACTTCATTCCAATTGATATTAGTTATCCTTTGGAGAAGTTAGCCGAGATTTATGTTCTTGCGGTTGTGAAGTTACATGGGGTTCCTAAGAGTATTGTATCGGATAGAGATCCTAGATTCACATCGAGGTTTTGGGAGAGTTTACAAAAGGCTTTGGGTTCTAAGCTAAGATTGAGTTCGGCTTATCATCCGCAAACGGATGGTCAAACCGAGAGGACAATTCAATCGTTGGAAGATTTATTACGTGCTTGTGTGCTCGAGCAAGGTGGTGCTTGGGATAGTTATTTGGCATTGATTGAGTTTACCTACAATAATAGTTTTCATTCAAGTATAAGTATGGCACCATTTAAGGCTTTGTATGGTCGGAGATGTCGAACACCTTTGTGTTGGCATGAAACCGGTGAGAGGACGATAGTTGGACCGGAGATGGTACAACAAACGACGGAGAAAGTGAAGTTTATCCGTGAGAAGATGAAAGCTTCTCAAAGTAGACAAAAGAGCTATCATGACAAGAGAAGGAAAGATCTTGAGTTTCAAGAAGGCGACTATGTGTTTTTGAGGGTTACGCCGGTTACGGGTGTGGGTCGTGCTTTAAAGTCGAAGAAGTTGACTTCTCGTTTTATTGGTCCGTATCAGATTTTTGCACGAGTTGGTGTTGTGGCTTACCGTGTGGCGTTGCCTCCGAATATTTCGAATTTGCATGATGTATTCCATGTTTCACAACTTCGAAAGTATGTTCCGGATCCGTCACATGTTATCCCTATGGACGAGGTTGAAGTGAGAGATAACCTTACGGTTGAAGTTTTACCGATTAGGATTTTGGACCGTGAAGTTAAGAAGCTAAGAGGCAAGGATATTGCGATGGTGAAAGTAGCGTGGGGAGGCGCTGCGGAAGGCGATATGACTTGGGAACTAGAGAGTAGGATGCGAGAGTCGTATCCGGAGTTGTTTGAATCAGGTAATATTTTCGAGGACGAAAATTTCTAAAGAGGGGGAGAGTTGTAACGCCCCGATTCCGATTATTCCCATTTTGTTGAGTCTTTTATTTAAATTGAGTGATAAATTATTTTATTTGTGAAATTGGTGTGTTAATATGCTATGTTGACATGTTATGATATTTTACCGTTTTTGAGAGTTTTCGGGGAAATTAGAATGGAAGGTATTTTGGACATTTCTCAATTAATGATAAGTTAGAAATTTAGTGGAAATAGAATTATGTGAAAAAATGAATTAATTGAATTTGAGTAGAAAATAAGAAAAGAAAATGAGAAAAAAGAAAGTAGGAAAAGAAATAGAAAAGAAAAAGAGATAAGAAGAAGAAATAGGAGAGAAAGAGAAAACAAAGAAAAATAGAGAGAAAAAGGAGAGAAAGAAAGAGGAAGAAGAGAAAAGAGAAGAAAACTTGGAAAAACTTAGAAAACCATCAAGAACAATCATCTAGCAAGCTTGGAATCCGGGTAAGGGTGTGAAATCTTAATATCTCATCAATGTATATCATTATGTATGATTGTGTTGTTGTTGTTGTTGATTTTTATGAGTTTTTGTATAAACCCGTTTGTGTAGAAAGTGTTAGAATTCGATTAATTCATGTAGGGAATGATGTTTTAGTGTTCCTTGTTGTTGATACATGATTGATATATGTTGTTGTACATCAAATTGGTATTTTTCTGAATTTGGATGATGATTTGGAGGGTTTTTGGTTGAAACCCGTAGCAGCAAGTTCTGCAGAATTTTTCTGGTTTTGCCCTGGTCATACGCGTATGGGGCATGTTCATACGCGTATGGGCCTTGGCGATACGCGTATCATGGGCATGTTTTGGGGCCAATATGCGTATGAGATATTATTTTTCCCGGCCTTCTGGTGATACGCGTATGGTACGCGTATGAGGGTTGGTCGTACGCGTATGAGAAGGGCCATACGTGTATGGTCAGGACAATTGTTAAATGGGACTTTTTCAAAATATCATTTTCGTTTTCTTTCGTAACTTGAGTTCCGTTTATCCGATTTTTACATTCTTGGTATCGTTGGATAGCTATTGAGCTGTAGTTTCTTATAGTGAGGAGTTTGGGGCTGTTAGCCGATTAAATAAGTCGGAAAATTGGGAATAGTGTTATTTAGCGACTTTTACCGTTTTGAATGTGTGTTTTGGATGTGAATCATGCAATAGTGCATTTATGTGAATGTATATAGATTGTATGTGATTGTATGAGATGAATGCATGAATATATTGTGAATATGTATGCATTTCAAGAATGTCTTGAGTCATTTTGTATGTGAAGCATAATGATGTACATTCTTGTGTTGGGTGATTCTAATGAGAATCCGTTGTAACGTCGTGTGCCTATGTGAGGTGTGAGCGATGATTACAAACGATTGTGTGCCTAGGTGAGGTGGGAGCAATCGGATTGTGTGCCTATGTGAGGTGTGAGCAATCCATAAACATTGTGTGCCTATGTGAGGTGTGAGCAATGGGTGAACATCGTAGGCCCGACGGGGAGTTACATTGGTAACGAGCGATGGTTCCAATAAGTTCCTGAGTGAACTTGAGATGATTGAGTCGGTACCGCATTGCATTTGCATAGAGTCGTGAGTCGGTCTCTATGATTTGCATTTATCATCTTTATAATTGGGCATTGATGAATAAACATGAATATGTATGTTTATGTGGAATGATAAGAATTGAGAAAGTATGCATGATGAATATGCTTGGTTTCGTATATATATATACATTGTGATGTATATGAGTGTGTTGTGATGAATTGTGGTGAGAATGTAGAAGATGTGTATTTTTATGCTAAGATATATAATTATATGCATTGTTATTATGATAATATTTCTCACCCTTCTGCTGTTTTATGATGCTCTATGAGGCATTGCAGAGTAGGTATGTTGGTGCCCTTTTGTGGAGCGTGTCTTCATTCTTTTGGTCGGTCGGCTCTGATATGGAGCACCGGGTAGCTAGGATGTATATGATTCTTTTGTGATACATTTGTACATGTATCTTGTTGATGAATGTTTATGTAAACATAAATTATGTTGGTGGATAATACTTGATGATACATATATGTATATATGTTAGATGTTATTCAATGTTTAGATTTTCCGCTTTTATTCTAAATATTGAGACGTGGGTGTAAGGACTAAGTTCCTCTGTTGCAAAGTTACCCCACTGTTGCATATCAATTGTTGAGCAGGTGTTGAATGTTTTAATTTAATGTATAATGTGACATACCTCTTTTATACTATGTTTATAATTATACTCTGACGGAATTTTTAATATGTGCCTAAATGATTATGTGATTATTTGGGGGTATAGAAAGGGGGTGTTACAACCAATACATGCACCATACATTTTAATTTGTGATTTTTTTCACCAAATCATTTTATCAAAAATTAATACATTATTAATTAAAACAAATTACTTGCACCAAAAATAATATTTAACATGTATTTTATATTCAAGTACACACCATAAACCAAATATATTCTTAATTATTCAAATTCACATACTTGAATAATTTATAAATCATGCATATATAAATTTACTTCACAAGTTAAACTTAATATAAATAAATATTATTTTCAACATATTTTACATGAATTTAAAACATCATATAAATGACATATTTATTTAATATGATTATGTACCTTTCACCATATTGATGAATAAGAAAGCATGAACGTTCATTTCTCTGTTGTAGTCACAAATTAACCATAAACAAAAAGATCCATAAATTAAAATTCCATAATTTTAAAAATTATATGAATTAACTGTGTACCTTTCACTGTCATTGAAAGTTATTACCATCTTCTTTAAAATTGCATACTTTAATACTAACTATAAATAAAGTATGAATCAAAATCGAAAGTCGAACCTAAAGATTGTTAGATCTTGTGTTGGGGGTCTGCTAAAAACTTGAATAAGAAGAAGATGAAGATGTTATGATGAAAGTTGCACAAAATAAATTTCAAAGCGTGTGTTTACACTAAGCTTTTGGTTCGATTCGCCCCCACCAATTTAGACAAATTGGATGCAAATGAGTAATTCGGCGAATCCCTTTCGGGATACTTTAGAAACCTTAACATGAATCGCACATTCACATTAAGCATATTGATTAATGATATTTTACTGAATAAAGCTTTCTCATTTATTCTCATGAACTAGAAAAATAAAGAAATGACTTAGATATAATTTTGTGCTCTGAAAATATTTATTTTCGTATATATTTTATGCCTAACAAGTATCTCTATTTATAGAAAAACTTGTACCAATTGGTGAGGAGAAACAATGTTTCAATGGTTTCAACATGACCATTCGTAAACCATTATATATCAATAACAGCAAACCTTTTCACGAAAAGTTGTGTTGGTTTGGTTGTTGCACTTTAGGACCACGCACCCAATCATTATAGGGCCATTGGTTTCATTCTAGGCAGTTGCAACTTTTGGCCATTTATTTTATAGCAAAAGTCATAACCACTACAACACATAACCATTATTTATGATTAAAAATATTCATAAAATCAATTTAATCATTATTATTTATCAATTTAATATTTTGGAAATTTCTCCAACAAAATCCAGACACCTTTGGATGAGACAACAATTTCTCACCATTCAGCATAAGAATAACAAAAGACATGTCTGGCCTATCAGTTGGTTTTTGTTGCACACACAACAAACCCACATGTATGCATCTAAAGACTTCAGAAGAATTACATGTTTCAAGTACGTGTGTATCTAGTAATTCCAACGGTCTGTTTTTACTCCAAAGTCAATTCCAAAGTCTCCATCCCTAAAACAATGGAAAAGTAGCCACTTTGAATCTTTACTAATATGAGACAATTCAATTATTAGTTTGTAGAACAGATGATCATTGAGCTTACATGTCCAAGAAGGTTAAGTGAGTGTTCTGGATCGAAATATCCCTTATTCTTTTTTCCGCTGATTATCTCTAGTACTAATACACCAAAACTAAAGATATATGATTTTATAGAGTAATGTCCATGAACAATATATGCCAGAGGCATATAACCACTGCAAGTATTGTATGAAAAAGGATTAGTAAAACAGAAGTTAGCAAATTATCCACTAAGTTCAAATAGAAGGTAATTACTATGTTCTGACCATTCTCTAAGTTTTGGCTTCAATTTGATCAACCCGAAATGTACGAGACAGGCCAAAGTCTGAGATTTTTGGATTCATTTGGGCATCTAGTAGGATATTGCTATTTTTTAAATCTCTATGAATAATTCTCATTCTAGAGTCTTCGTGAAGATAGAGATGCCCTCTAGCAATACCGGAAATAATGTACGAACGTTCATACCATCCCAAGAGCTTGCTTATCGTATTATCTGATTCATTTTAATTATATGTTTGGCACATCGCTTAGTGACTCAAAAGGATTTAGTGATTAATTAGATAAAAATGTTAGAGCGTTAAGTTAAACATAAAATACACAATCTAAAGATGAAATAGTCCAAGCTCCTGTTAGACATGTATTCATAGATCAATATTTTTTCGTGTCTTTCAATACAACAACCAAGAAGCTTAACAAGATTACGATGCTGAAGTTTTGCAATCGTAAAAACTTCATTTTTAAACTCATCCACTCCTTGATTAGACAACTAAGTCATTTAATGGATACCACTTTTCCATCTGCCAAGGTACCCCGAAACCATCATTTGGAATGTGGTTTTATAAGAACCCATATAAATTTCGGTTACCTTTAAAAAATAAACATCTTCATTGTATATATGATTGTGTTACCTTGTAAACTGTCCCAAATCCTCTTTCCCCAAGTTTATTTCCTCTAGAAAAATTATCAGTGGCTTTAACAATGGTTGACAAATCCACACTACAACATTTTTTACTTTAGGCAACGGAAAAATAGACAACGACTTAAAAACCGTTGCTTAAAAGGTAATAGGTTGCGCTTTTTTATGCGATGACAAATTTCTAGATTTACTTTGAAAAGTGTCGCATATTCCTTTTAGGCTACGCTTTTAAAGTGTGGGTGTAACTTAACCGTAGCCTATTCAATTTTAAGCCACGAATTTGAAAGTGTAGACATAACCAAACCGTCTCTTATTCATTCTAAACTTAAAACAACGGTTATAAGGCCTGCTTAGTCCTTAAAGGTTACGATTTTTAAATTTATTACTTAAATTTATATAATTATATTTTGGGTAATAGGGTTCGAACCCCTGTTTCATGGAGTGTTTGTTTAAACACGGTAGATAATTTTTTTCCTTAAAATAATAATTTTCTAAGCATGAATATCCTTTAAAATTTTGAATTCTCTATGTTTTTTTATATATAATTGTTAATGTATTTTAAAAATCATCAATATTAAAAATATAAATCACATTATTTAAATATTTTTTATGAAAAGTATTTTTATATTAACCTCACAATTTAAATGCATGGTCTTGAGAAAATAAATTACAAATTTTATAATTTTTTATTTAAATTCAATTAAGCAAAATATATTTAAAAATAAATAAGAATTGAAAAGAGAGAAACAAAATTTAATTTAGATACATAGTGACAACTCTGCATTAAAAATTAATCATTTGATTACTATCAATAGATTAAAATTTATTATAAATTGATAAATTGTATTATTATTGTTTATAATATCTTTTTATAATATTATAAAATATTTAAAACATGAAAAATTCTGCTACATGAAAGTTATTGCATCTTAAAATTCTGCTATTTTTTCTAAGTTTCTGTCATCACATTAACAGTGCTTCTGTTAAGAAGCGCTGTTAAAAGTTTTGTCCTACTGCGCATCATATACACCTGTTATGCTGATAAGCGTTGTTATAGGCTATTTTCACTAGTTATTTTCTTTTTTCTTTTTAATGTTTATTTATTTGTTTTTTTCTTTTTACTTTTTATTTTTCATTGTAGTTTATTTAAAGTAAAATGATTGTAGTGTATTATTATTATTTTTAAATATATTTATTTAATATTAATTAATTTTTTTAATTAATTTTATTAAATATTCGTATTTAGTTTAACTAATAATGTTGCATGATTTTGTCTTGTGCTTTATTCGATTATTTCGATCATACAAGTATGCTCATAATATTCTTATGCTATGATGACATTGCATTGGCCTTGCCTCTTACATACATATTCAAATCATTTTTCAACTAATTTTCGATTTAATTATCAGGCCCTTTTTTTTCAAATACCCTGTAAGACGACCTCCCTTTGCATCGCCGCCATGCGAAATTCAAACCTCGATCTACATCGAGTATTTTTATCCAATTTGAATTAAGTTAAACCTTAGGCTTTAATCCGAGCATGATAACATTAGGATAAAAGACTCCCTTTGATCTCAATCTTAGGACCATGTTACATGATCACATTAGGATAGAAATTTCCCTCTGATCCTAACTTTAGGTCCACTTTTGTATTATAGTCTTAGCTTATTCTTTTTATTTTTCTCATATAAAACAAAAATCTTTTCTTAGTCAAAAAATACAAAAACATAATTAATACGATACATGTGATATATCACGAGCCTTAAGCACATGGAAAAAGATGACCGAGAGTTTTCCTTACCTCTTCTTAGGGTATGTTGTACATGAGACACCTGGATCATTTGTACAATGTATTCGCTCCTATTGTCATAGACTTTAGTATGATACGTGTCTCAAATCATTTTTCATAAATCTTAATAAAACACCTCACAAATTCAAACCTTTTTTGCCTTCGGGCTTTTCTCTTTAAAACATTTTCAAAAAGGGCATGCTACTACTGTTCTACCGCAAACAAACAGCGCCTCTAACTTCTAGAACACGGACTTAGCATCGTCTATAAAAAACACACAACAAACCAAATGTTTTCAACAAGAACTATGCAGTTCTGATTCCCTCTTGGATACGTAAGCACTGAGTTGCAAAATTCAGACGAACTCAATGATAAAAAACCTTTTGTTTTTTCCCAGATAATCATCCATTTTTCCCTTAGCAAGCTTAGAGATATCAAATACTCTTTCATGTCTGGACAACTTAGAAGGTTCCCATCGAGTACGATGGATGTAGGGGGTGCTAGTACCTTCCCTTTACATAACCGACTTCCAAACCCAATAAGGTTGCGATGATCATACCCTATTCTTTCACCGGTGAGTTTTCTCGATATTTTTCTCTTTTCCCTCATGGGAATAAATAAAGTTTGATAGAGACTCTCCTATGTTCATCCGTGATCTTGCAATCCCATTTTGCGCATCGTGAAGATTGTATTTTTCGAAGTACGACATCTGACAATTTCATTTATTTATACCTTAAAAAAAGCAACCTAAATTATTGTCTCCACATACAGAGTTAAACCTTTGAACACAACCGCTAAACCAATAGGACATTTTCCATTGTTTGGGAAACTTAATTGTTTGGGAAACTTAGGAATGAAACCATTGAGGCATTCACATTTGGGAATGTTACCATCCATATTTCATATAGAATTAGCATCACAGATAGCGAAATTATCACATGATTCCTCTCCCCCAGTATAGATAACTAACCTTCTGCTTTTTTTACTTGTCCAAGCTAAAGCTGCAAATTTCCTGAAGTGGACACCAAATAAAAGGAGACAACAGAGCTATCAACAGCTTCATATTGATGATAAACTTCTTTTGAATCGAAGACAAATTTATATTTTTGTTTCTGCTTCAATGGTTGAGTTGGATATCCCGTAAAACCAACCCCATTCCAAGGTCTCATTCTAAATTTATTAATAGATTCCTTCATAATAATTAGCTGGACATCCTCGTTTGTCAATCTTTACAAAATACTCCCCTTTGCTGGATCATTTTCACTTTTCCAAGATGACACAAACTGGTTAAGACCGATTACTAAGTCCCATCCAAGATTCATTCCTGGAAATAACGTATCACATGGATAATCAAAACTCTGCCACAAAATATTGTCATGCCCAATTTTCAACACAAGATTTCCCGTGTTAAAGAGTTGTGCAGTTATTGAATTATTGACAACGACTTTGTTTGACATGTGAGACGAACAAACAGTATCGTTTGCACCATTAAGAATCACAAGAACTCCATTTTCATTGAGTTTTAAAGTTCCAAAATTATTCTGCAAAGGTGTTTCTCAGTTAGCAACCTAAACAACCGTCAAAGCTTAATAATCCTTGTACCACATACCTAAGTATCAACCTCTGGAATTTCCAGGAGGAGTGAAGAAACCAAGTTCAAAAGTTACATTTTCCAAAACTAAAGTTTGGTCGTCCCGAATAGACTGATTCATAGCTAAATTGTCTAATGAAGTGCTTGTTCTTATATAGGAAAATAAAAAGCACAAAATCACTAACATTATCATGATGAATTTTGATATGAATGTGTTTTTGCATGTAGAAGGTATATGATGATCCTAAAATAGCATTGAATTTGAGGTGCAAAACTAATTCTATGTGCTTAATTTTAGTCTTGAATACTTTTCTATTTGTTTGATTCATCATCGAAAGTATTAAGAGTTGACTATAGTCTTCAAAGACTTTGTCACTCTAACCAAACTGTGATTATTGAATTAGAAATCAAAACAGCATGAAATGAAAGTTCAAATATTAAATTAAGGTTTAATATTCTTTTTAGTCTTGTATTTTAACTGCAAGATTCATTTTGGTCACTTAACTTTAAAAAGGTTTATATTGGTCATTTAACTCTTCAAAACATTTCATATTAGTCATTTTTGTCTAATTAGCGACGAATTTAATGACTGAATTTTGAATTTTTCCGTCTCTAATAGGACAAAAATGACTAATATAAAACGTTTTGAAGAGTTAAGAGACCAATATAAACCATTTTAAAATTAAAGGATCAAAATAAACTCTGAGGTTAATATACTGAACCAAAAAGGGATATTAAGCTTTAAATTAAAGACCAAAACAGCAATGAAAGAAATTTACAATAGTATGAAAAGTCCATAACCAACACTTTATCAACCACATAATCAAAACCTTTATAGTACCGACACCTTGAAAAAGTATTGTGTGTCAGTGTCGTGCTTCTAAAGTATTTCATATATCAAAACTACGTACCAAGAGTCAACTAGAATTACAAAAATGAAGTTAATTTTTTCTAGAGTTTTTGATAATTATTGAAATAATTTGAACAAGAAGGTAGTTAGCAAAATTCAAAGTAACGCTTACTATTTAGCGTTTGGATTCTAGTCACTACAGTTTACAATAATTTACCGTCACTCGCAACTGCTAACGGAAGCATCGTCTGGCACTACGGATCGTTTAATCTCGAAATATAGTTGTTCACTACTAGCTGCATCGCGTGTTCTTCTTGTTTTGCCGATGTGCTCGGTCATTGTTTCTTGCTTCGTGCCGCAGTTGTTCCCTCTTTCGTAATCAGACCCTTCTCTTACGACATTCACGTCCATTAAGAACAATATTGCTTATTCATGACCATTTCGTTCTTTCTTTCTTGACCCTTCTATTTTTATTTTTTGACATAATTCTACTTTCATATTAAGGACGTCAAAGGGGTAGGAACGTGCGGAGGATATTTTACAGCTCTCAGCTCTCCATTTTTTCTATGTCACTTCTCCAATATTGCTACGGGAAATATTTCTCACCATCTCCATCCTCACCCACTTATTTATATGGAATCTAGGAGATTCGCGAACATAAAATTTAAAAAAGAAAAATGGAATAGTTTTCAATCAAAAATTATGATATTAGTATTTTTTTTATTATTTATTTTAAATACATATATTTTGCATTTTTTTATTTTTTAAAAATAAAAATATATTTTGCATCATAAAAAAATTGTAAAAGCACATGCATTTGATAATATTTTAATTTCTATTAAAAAATAAATATCCAACAAAATCTATTGTTTATGTCTGGACAAAAAATTGAAACCTGATCCAACTTACATAAACTAAATCAAGAAAATTGAACTAACCCAATTTCAAACTGATAAATGAATTTTCTATGTTCAAAATTCGACTTCAAGTGGATTAGAGCAGTTTGGTTTGAATAGTCATACTAACTTCGCGGAAAATCGAACGCGCCCAAATAATTAAACCATTGAATATTTACATAATATTAGTATAAACAATAATATTAATACAAAACTTAAAAGCAATTATGTGATAAGACCTAGATCTTTCTAATACACTACATGAATTTCCACAAATGTTCTCTGTTTTCGGAGATACATCTCCAGACGCACCTCTTGCACATTCAAGTAATGTCATTTTGAGAGGCGTCCTATATATTGGGTTATTTTTATTCCGAAGATGTATCTCTAAAATATTTTTAAAAAGGCCTTAATTATTTACCAGTTCAGAAGATATTCTAGAGATGCATCTCCAGAATTATGGACGACATTTTGAAACTTACATCACCTTTGCATACGTCTCCAGAAATATTTGATAAAAGAACCAGCTGCATGATTACACAACTATTGTTGACATAGTTGGTTTTCAACCAAACCCTTCATTCTCAGTTCGTTTTTTCACTTTAAATCTCTATCCTTTTGGTTCATCATATCATAGGGATCAAAAGAAGATAAAATTTCTGGTAAATATCCTTCTTTTCCCTCTGCATTTCTCACATTAATCTTCACCTTTCCTGAAAAAACTTTCGTCGTGTCCGAAAATGTATCTCTGGAACGTATATGAACTTGTTCGGAGATGCATTTCCGGAAGTTGTATGTGTTCATTTTTTAAGTCATTCTGCAGCAGTAGTAGCGCTTATGTTCTGTTATGGTTTTAATTGTTTTCATTAGATATGGTGCACCTCGATATTTTCCCAAAACAAGTTGTTTCTCCGAATGTCCAAGGTGTGAATGTTTCTTTGAATGTTCAAGGTGTTGTTGTGAAAGCGGTAGATGTTGGCAACGACTTTAAAAACAAGCAAGAGTTTGAATCTCGTGATCAAATGCTTCAATGGATTTGTATGGAGGTCTCTAAACTTGGATTTGGTGTGGTTATCGAAAGGTCCGATAATAATTCAGATAGAAGATGCGCATTTGTGACAATGACGTGCGAAAGAGGCGGGAAATATAGAACTTCTCTCCAGAATTTAAAAAGAGACGACACCGGTACAAGAAAATGTAATTTTCCGTTTAAGGTTCGTGGTTACATGTTGCAAAACAAAAATTAGAGATTTAATGTGATATGTGGTTTGCATAACCATGATTTATGTTTAAAATTAGCCGGTCATCCTAGTGTTTGACGGCTCAAGCCGGAAAAGAAGGAATGTGTTGCTGACATGACCTTGAATCTTGTTCAACCGAAAAATATACTTGCAACATTGAAATGAAAATGACCCGAAAATATATCAAATATCAAGCAAATGTATAATACTTGGTACCTCACTAACAAGGCGCTTAGGGGGATAGAACTGAGATGCAACATCTCTTGAAAGTGTTGGATGATAACAGTTACGTGTCTAGGTACCGAACGTGCGATGATGGAGTTACTACTAGAGATATTTTTTGGACTCATCCTGATTCTATAAAGTTGTTCAACATGTTTCCTACGGTGCTCATACTTGATTCAACCTATAAGACCAATAAGTATAGACTTCCATTATTGGAGATGCTTTGTGTTACCTTAACTTAGAAGACATATTTTGTTGGTTTCACATTTCTTGAGTGTGAAAAAGAGGACAAATTTACTTGGACATTAGAGGTGTGTCAGACACTATTGAAGGTCTAGGGTGAGATGTCTAAAGCAATTGTTACCGACCACGATACCGCATTGATGAATTTGATTGAAAAGGTATTTCCTTCTTCTTATGCATTACTTTTTAGGTATCACATAACAAAGAATGTGAGAAGTTGGTTAAACCCGCGGTAGGGACAAAACAGATAGAGTCCGAAGATGGAAAAATTGTGAAGGCGGATGTGGTTGTGGAAAAAATAATGGATGCATGGAATCATATAATAAATTCTTTCACAAAAGAACTATATGTCGATTCTGTTATTCATTTCAGGAAAGTGTGTGATAATTATCCAGATTTGTTGAAATATGTTGAAAGCACAATTCTTGACCAGGTGAAGGAGAAAATAGTTTGTGCGTGGACTAATAATGTTAGACACCTTGGAAATACAACAACTAACATAGTTGATTTTGCTCATGATACTTTGAAATTTTGGTTGGAAATAGTAAGGGGGATTTGTGTAGAAACTGAGACTTCGTGAACCACATGATTCAAAACCAGCATAATGAGATACAAACAACATTTGGTTAGAGCATCACAATTTTGGAACACAGATTTAAAGACAACACTCTATATTCTTAGTTGGTTAGTAACATGTCTCGGGCGGGTTTGAACTATGTTTTTCACGAGGCTAAACAAGCTGATAATGTAGGCTCTGATAGTGCAAAGTGTGGATGCACTATTGTGAAAACATATGGTATCCCATGTGCTTGTGTTATTGCTAAAAAGGTGAAACTTGGTGACCCAATAAGAATTGACGAGGTCTGCACTAATTGGGAAAGAATTAGTTTTGATGATGATGATGGATGCATGGATGATGGTAAATCGAATATCTCTATTTTGACTGAATGGTAAGTACTACAAAAGAGATTTTTGAAAGTCGATGACAACATGAAACTCCACATCAAAGAACAATTGAGGAAGGTTGCATATCCGGAAACCACCAACATGAAATCTCCCTCTCAACCCGTTAAAACAAAAGGTGCTCCAAAGAAAATGAAGCCTACACCGAATGACAATTCGACTACATAGTCTTCTTCATATCATGCGCACGTTGACAAAGTTTTTCCCGACTCACCGACTCCAAAATCTCAAAAAAGTATTGTCAAAAGCACTCGCATTAGCAAACCACCTCCGACGCCGCCTCCTCTGAAGATTCCATTCATCGACGAGATGTCGATTTTTATGCACAAATATATCGAGCAGATTGTCAATGTTGTGGGGGTTGGTAATTGCGGTTACCGAGCCATTTCATGTTTACTCGGTAAAGGAGAAGATAGTCATACACTTGTCCGACATCAACTTATCCAAGAGTTGAAGACGCATAAAGAATCATACACAGGTTGTACAAAAAAAAGAAAAATTTGATGCGGTTTTTAAGTCTCTTGTTCCTTGCTTGAGGGGTCTTGCACTATAGGCAAAATGGATGTGTTTCCCTGAAATGGGTCACCTAATAGCATGTGCGTATAAGAGTGTGTGTTGACCTGACAGGCTACAGTTTTTTAGAAACTTTTTTCCCACTGTGCACCTTCCCACCCCAAAATCCAAATGATTGTATCGTGTGTATAGAATTAATTTCAAAATCAAGTCATTTTGTTCAAGTTTACTTGAAACTGGGATGACCTATACCACTTACATCACCGAAGTGGACGACTCATTCACCCACAAAAGTCGAGACTTGGACTAATCATTTTATGGAAAGGATGCAAGAATTTGAGAGATTAAACAACATTGAAAAAGAATCAAATGTACAAAAGTCCAAGGGGGTATCACCAATAGATTTAGTCGGCGACATATGTTTCGATTTATTTTAATTTCTTGTTTAACCGGACAAATAATTTTATGTAATTGTGTCTTAACATAAATGAAGTGTTATATATTAACCTTTTGTTTATATTTTGTCATTATGCATTTTTTATCTTCCCTATAACAAAATTTGTGTTTTTGTCAATGAAAAAATAAGTTATGTTTTAGTGTTCTGTTTTGAAACTGGTTTAGGACAAGTTCCAAAGATGCATCTCCAGAACAATATAAGGTGCAGTTCCAGAGATATATCTCCGAAATCAATATGTCAGTTAATGAGTTGTCCAAATTGATCTATGGCTTCCATAAATTTAGGAGCTCTAATGTTATATTTCACACAAACTAAAAATGTCTCAAATTTCACAAATAAACATATATTGGTATGTTGCAAATGTCTCCTTCTTCGGCTCTACACCCGGGCGAACGTTCAAGCTCACCGACTTCACCTCCCTTGAAGATATCAAAGATGAAATCCACCATCTCCTACCTTACAGAGACAATTAAAAAATTTTGAAGCTTGAGTATCGTTCACCTTCGATTGACAACGGATGGAAGATTGAGTTCAGAAAATTTGAGCTCAAGAAGAAAGCGGATGTTAGGGCTATGTGGAATAGGTATTTCCGTTTCGAAACAAAAGTTCCACTCAAGTTAGAAGCAACGCTACAAAGATCGGTCGAAGATATTCTGAAGATGTACAAGCGTCCACCAGGATATTGACATGTAATAATGCATTTTATGTTGAAATCATCATTGTAATGCTTATTTTATGTTATGAATGTCAATTTCATTTTGGAAAATTACTTTTCTGTTGAAACAGATACTGGTGTGTCTCCAGAGATATAGCTACGAAATTATTCCAAAGATGCATCTCTGGAATAAATTAAACCCAAAAAAAGGTGTAACTCAGAACGACCTTTGTTGAGTGTGTGTTGGGGTGTGTCCGGAGATATATCTCTGAAAACAGGGGGCATTTGTGGAAATTCACATGGTGCATTAGAAACATCTAGGGTGACATAAGAAATTCTCTAATAATAATACTGTCAATATACCACATTCACGACTTGATATACTGGGCATGTGATCCACTTAACTCGTAGAAAAAAAGAGTGGAATTGGGTCTGTAGAAGTCAGCTGCGATTTGGGGAGAATTGATATATTGGGCCCGAACCCGCCCTTCCCAGTCCATTATTCATCCCTGATTGCTATCATGCATAATCATACAAAAAATCATAGCCAAAATATCTCATAATATATAGAAAAAATAGCAAACTAGAATTATCAAATATAAAAAAAAAAACGCGATGGTAAATATCCCACAATGCATACCAAAATAGTTTTGGATGATAATCCAAAATATCAAGGCAATTATCCAACAAAAGTAGACAAATAAAGTTAGCTTGAACAAATTTAATCTAAATAAACAAAAATACTAAGCAAATATCCAAGAAAATCATGATATCAACTCCATATTTATGACTTTTATTGTGAGGTCTTCATCACCATTCCACAATTAAGTTTCACTTTTACCTAATCATATCTACTAACACATAATAATATATGAAAGTTAAATAATATGGTTGGGATCGGGGAATTTGCGGGGGAGGGGGAAGGGGTGGTACTTCCCCAATCCCCGCTCTAAAGTGTCATAGGAGGAAAAGTTTCCTCGATCCCCGTCCTCGTGGGAGGAAAAATCTTCGATTTCAAAGCTCCAAATAGATAATACTCATGGAGATTCTGTTAACAGATGAAAATTGACATCCCTATTTCATATTGAAAGTTAGGCTTTCAAATGGAGTAACATTCAAGGAAAATGTTAATAAAGGATTCTTCATAATCCACCGCCAAAGAAGTCATCTCCTTTAGAAGAAATTATGAATCAATTCATGAAGATTACTCAAAGCAACTTTGAGGCTATGAAATCTAGTCAAGAGACATCCAACAGGAACCATGAAACATCCATAAATAATCTTGAAACTCAAATTGGCATGTTACCAAAACAATTGGTAGCTCAATCAAGTAGTGGTTTTGTTAGTAATACTTTGGATAACCCTAGGATGAAAGTTGCAAAGTAATGAAAGTCGTCATTATGTAATTTTTATAAGAAAATTTGGATGAATTCGAAAGAATAATGAGAAAATGCCATGCCAAATGTGAATAAATGAGAAAAAATCCAAGACAAGGAAGATATAAGGACTTAGTTAAAATTGTGAAGAAAAAGATAAGAAAACAATCCTTTTGCTTATGAATGAGCCTTACGATGAGGCTTGCATCACGACTCGATATTGTTGCATCGTAAGGCATTTTGGCTGACACGCAGATTGCAATTTAAAGACAATTTTGGCTGCTTTTTGGGTATTCTAAAACTTGAAGATAAAGTAACAGCTATGGATATTCAAGGGGCGGATTTTGAGAGCATTTGAGTCATTGGAGAGTCATTCTTCCATAGATTTGGATGCTGAAGACTTATCAACTCATTGTATTTGTAAATTCATCAATGAGTAGCTATGTTTCTCTATATTACGTCTTTTTGAGATGAATCTTATTTTTACACATTTGGATCATATGTCTGTTTGAGGTTTATAAAATAATTTTATTATTATTATCATATTAAATTTTTCTTGAGTTTAATATTTTTTGTTCGTTTACGAGCGCGCAAATTGATATAGATACGTAGGGATTTCTGACCATTAGTTTACGTATCCGATCTTGGTAACTTTTTCGGCATTGTTATTAACTAGGGATATGTAATTAAAAGTCGTTGTTTTTGAATTATTGCTTGTATAACGCCTAATTTAACTGTGTATTGGCCTAAGGAATTAGGGAATTATTGTTTTAGTTAGTTGGTTGTACACCAAGGAATTGGGTGCAATGGTAGTGTTGTTCGCAGTGAGATAATAATTTAATTGAAACTCATTAGATACATATTTCATCAACATGTAAAATAAGGGGATTCAAAATAAAAGACCTAATTGCCTTTCTCATCTTGAATTTTAATCTTTTAGTTTTATCGTTCTTGTTTTGGAACCATAAATCAAGAACCTCCCCCATTGCATTCATTTCATTCGCACATAATTACTTTGTTAAATTACAATCCTCGTGGAGACAATATTTTTATTATTACTTCGACATTATCGGTACACTTTCCGAGAGGTAATCACAAAGCTATTGAGTTGAGAAATAAGATAGTACCTGTTGCGGTGATAATTGGATATCAAGCTATTGATTAACTTGAATCACAAATCTTTAAATATTCACCACTGAACTTTGTTTTATCCAAGGGAAAGGGAAAAGATCGTATAAAACCCTAAGTTGCAATGTAACAACAAAGCTAAGAGATCGTAAGGTTCAGGGGTTGGTTATACCTATGGAAGGTGTTAGCATCCTAAGCATCTATAGTACTCTTTAGGAACCTCTTGAATATATTTGGGTTATTGTTTGCTATTTGTTTTGAAATGTCTTATGTTGGGGTTTTATTGGTGAAGATAGGAACCTAAGGCCTTATTACTAAGTATGCTCGCCAAAAATTCATGGTCTTGTGCCTATATATCCTTACAAGGATGGAATCAGAGCATTTGTAGTTCACCTTACTAGGGATGAATGAACACTTGATTATGATCAAGGTTCAAAAGGGAGGTAAGTGTTATAGTCTTAACACTTACATGACTTAACAAAGTCAAAAGAGTTGTAAATTATACCCTAAGTCTAAGTTGAAAAACTTAATGACTCTAACAAGGTCAAGAGGGAATTGGGTATTGCTAAACTACTTATGACATTGAGTTAATGAAGTATTCATTCCCTTGGATTTGGAAACAAAAGGCAACTAAGGAGGATGGAAGCTAACAAGCTAACATCACTTGGGGAATAACTTGACAAAGTTAAAAGAGTATGAACAAAATGGATGAGATGAATAAGGATGATATTCAAACATGATATCAATTGTAAGTAATAAAAGGTAACATTCAAACATGATGTTAATTGTGAATCATCAAAGGTTAAAGCACATGGTTACAACCAAAGCATAAAAGTATATATGATAACATCTAAAGTAAAGACTTGACAAAGTCATAAAAGATCAAGGTAACAACCATGATCACATTCAAAGTTTAATGAAGTTACAAATCAATATGGTGGCAACCAAAGTAAACACATACAAGCAAAGATGTTACAACACCTAAACATACATGAGGTATAGTTCTAACAAGAATAAAGTATCATGGATGACAAGTTTAAGTACATAATTAGGGCAAGCATGCATTAGGGTTTACTAACACCACTTAATCGTGAATACGAGACAAGCATGGATAAGTTGTAACAACACTTAATCATGAATACAATTTAAACATTCAAACATGGATAAGATGAAGTAAAACATGTATAAGTCAAAACATCACTTAACATGGTACCATTCATGGTTTAAAATAAACATGCATGAGTCAGAACATTATTTAACATTTATAGAGGTTCAAAAGTTCAACAAAGCATGGATATGGATATCAAACATGAATAAGGTCAATCAACATGAGTGGATTAAAAACATTGTTCAAACATGACATATACAAACTAAGGAAGCATATTGAAACATGGTTTAAGTTAGACACCACTTAATCATGAATACAATTTAAGACATTTAAGACAAGTAAAGTTAACAACCAAAGCATACTTGAGAAAAGAGACATGTTCATGACAATAACATGTGGATGGAAGATGTAAGCACATAAAGGATGACATGTGAGCATACATATAGATGACAAGTTATAATTTGAACAACATATGAACAAGTTAAGACATTACTTGAATATTTAGTCATGGATACAAGTTGAACATGTTTAGGACAAGTAGGTAACAACCAAACATACATGCTAAGGATTCAAACATGGTCTTAAACAACATGGGAACATCACAAAAGTTTAGACATACAACCATGTATACAAAGTCACGTTTAAGACAAAAATCAAGTATTTAAGAACACATAAACATGTTGTGATTCACACAAAGTAAATATGCACATCAAGGTTCATAAAAACATGGAGGAAAATCACATGTTAAAAACAAAAGACCAAGCAAAAATCTCATGATATGATTGAAGTTTCAACATATACTTTAACATGTAAACATACATTAAAAATGCATCAAAGTCAAGTTAAATCAAGGATGCACAAGTTCACAACATTACATAATGTATATAAAAAGTGTAAGAAGTTTATACAAGTCAATATGCACAAAGGAAATCAAAGGATCAATCAAATAATGCAAAAGAACACCTAAGAAAACCCTAAAAAGTTACTTACTTTGAACACACATAAGTGCAAGAAAAATAAATGTTTTTGGAAATTTATTTTTACAAACAAAACGTAGAGATCCTCATGAACATTTAGCAAAAAGAATGGCTCAAAAATCATTTGGGATGAAGAAGTTATAGTGTTTTCAATTTGAAAAGAAAATGAGAAAAATGAGTGATAAAAAAAATAATGGAATGGCCTTGGTGGGTGTTGAACCCAGGCCACTGAACTTGCCACTCAAAACAATACCAACCCAACCAGCACATGCATATGACATAACAATAGAAGCATACATATATATTTAAAACCCACTAAAAAATGAAAAGAAATAAAAAGAACTGGGGAGAGGGGGATTCGAACCCCAGTTCTTACACACAATACGTGCTGGCCATTAACCACTGGGGTGGTGATACATCCATTGTATCACCCCCACTTGATAAAATATAAACCAAGACAAGACCTGAAAGTTGCACAAAGGCGCCATGGCTGAAGCATCATCACCTTTAAAATTTCAATTTGCAAAAGCTACCCTAACTTTCTGAATACTCCATGAAATCAAATGAAACAAAAACCAATCTTGCGTATTTTTTAACAAGAAAATTAGTGGAGTAATTAGAATTGTCTAACTATGCTTCTAATTCAAAACACGATAGCAAAACCTCAAAAAGCTTACATTTTCAATTTCAATGACATAATCACATACATTCATGATAAGCAACAAATAAATGAGGGAACATATCATAAATATCATGACAAGCAAGTCTTATGTTCAATGTACATCAAGATATAGCATGGTTCACTGAGTTTTAGTTTGAAGGGAACTTACCTCTTGGAGCAAAAAGTCAAAATCCTCCCAAGATGTTACAGAGTAGTTTTTTGATGATCTGGATACCTTCAATGGACCTCCTATGAAACTTTAGAATGCTTAGAACCCAATGGAACCAACTGGAACAGGTTGTGCTTCCCTTCTATCAAAAATAGGAAAAGTGAGATTTTGAACCTTAGATAAATGGAGTTACAGTCAGGTTTTAATGTTGTGTATAGTTTAACACATGTTTGAGGGTTAATTTTGGATGATCAAGTGGTTTGGAAAGGGTCAGAATCAAGTTTTCACTACTACAAAACGCGCATATAGCAACGTCGGGTTTACAACGACTTGCCTATACACCGTTGTAATAGATGCGCACATTTTTTTTAATATCATTAAAAGGATTTTAATGACGGTCAATATTCCAACCGTGGTGAAATGTGAGGCCTTTCTCCACGAGTATTTAAAAAACCGTCATTATAGGTAGCGTCTGGTCATGGGTTCAATTCCCAGCACCAACATTTATGGTTTTTGCATGTTTTTTCAAAATGCCCACAACCTTTCACCACGGTTATGTTTTCAATCGTCATTATAGCCTATAGTTTAGTTTTAGGTCTTGCTCTTCAAAAAATCGATTTTAGGGAAAATCGTCTCCCTTTTGAGATCTGTTTCATGCATCTGAAGCAGAAAAATCATGCGGTCATTAGACCCTTACTCTAGAAGAGTTTTGGGACTTCACCCTCCAAACCCCAAATTCATCTTTTTTTCTATTTTTAATGAATTTTTTACTGTTTTCATAGTCTCAAAAAATTCCAAAAAAAATCTCAAAATTCTAATTTTACCTAATTAGATTAAATTTCGTGATTTTAGATTTTTCTAAATTTATTTTAATCATGTTACTTCTTTCCTATTTTTTCAAAATGCTGACAGACCTTTCACCACGGGTATTTAAACCAACCGTCATTATAGGTAGCATTTTTTATTATTTTTTCAAAATACTTACAGACCTTTCACCATGGGGTGATTTAAACCAACCGTCATTATAGGTAGCATCTTGTCATGGGTTCAAGTCCCAACACCAACATTTTTTTTTTACTTATTTTTTCATGTCTCATTACCAACATTATAGGTGGCGCGCATATTGAGTTTATTCACTATCCTTAAACAAATCTTGGCTGTCCATTTAGTGATTATCAAACGGCCAAGACACTACTATTAGTGATCCGCGTGAAACCTAAAACTTAAACGAACTACATCTTCTACCTCCAAACATCATCTTTCATTTACGATACTCTATTTCTCCACTAAACCAAATATCAGAACAAATTTCAGAACTCGAGTTAGCAATGTTAGTTGTTGGTGTTCTTTTTTAATTATAGTTGTTCTTGTTGTTCTTTTTTATTATTGTTGTTCTTGTTGTTCTTTTTTATTAATGTTGTTCTTTTTGTTATTATTGTTATTATTGTTCTTGTTCTTGTTCTTCTTGTTCTTCTTCTTCTTGTTATTGTTGTTGTTGTTTTTATTGTTGTTATTGATGTTGTTGTTGTTGTTGTAATTCTTATTGTTGTCACTAGTGTAGAAAAGACTTTTTACATCGGGCGAAAAGCACATTTTACATCGGATTTGGGTCCGATGTAAAGCCAAGCGATGTAGTAAATCAAAGACATTTTACATCGGGCAATAGCCCGATGTGAAAAATACACCTACTACATCGGTTGACTGTTACGTCTGATGTGAAATATGGGTTTAACTTTATTTTTTTTAAATAGATGCACATTTAACATCGGTTGCCTTTCTGGCCCGATGTAAAATATAGGTTGTTACATCGGTTGCCTTTTTGGCCTGATGTAAAATATAGGTTTTTACATCGGTTGCAAAGCGCGTCCGATGTAATATGTATGTTATCTTTCTTAAAAAATTAGACTATTTTTTAACGGAAACGAAGTGGAATCTCTATAATTTTTTTCGGTACTTAATTTTTCACCAGTTTGAGAAGAAAAATATACTCCAAAGAAAAATAACCTGCATTCAAATTGTATATTTTCCAAACTAAAAATAAAGCATTACTCAGCTCCAATTTCTTTTGCACAAAGGAAAGGAATAGACGCGAAAACAAGTTCCTTAACCAACTCAAGACTCAAGTTTGAAAGCATGTAAAGCTTTCAAACTAACAGAAAAACCATCAAGTATAAATAGAAAAATAAAACCAAAAGACATATTGGCATAGCTAATAATGCTTCCCAAGAATTATGCCGAAGATAATGGACGCAAGAGCAGTTCCAAATATGAACTTGAAGTTTGTGAAAGGCGAGTCATGGCCAGTTTGAGTTTGAGTCTTGGCCGAAGAAGAAGATGCCTGAGCAGTTATTGCTTCTGACTTCTTCTTGCTCTTCCTTTTCGTTGGAGCCGAGATGCTAAAGTCTCGTAATTTCACTTCCGCACCATCTTTCTTATCAACACTCTCCTCACCCTGGAACATCATTAAGAAATGGGAACATTAAATTTTGGTAAAAGATTATAACATGACATGAGTTCGACGGTTCCTACCCTAACAAGTGTAGATTACCTTGACTGAAATTTTCTCACTACCCTGTTGCGATTTCTGCTCAAAATCTAGTACTTGTTTTTGTAGAAGAGAGATTTTATTTTTCTTAGTTTCAAGTTCTTGAGATTTCTTCAAGGCTGCCTCTAGTTCCAACTTCTGAGATTCAGCTCATTTCTGCATTAAAAAAAGGAAACATAGAAAATCGGTATGAGAAAAATCGCTAATATAGATTATATATTTATCTCAATTTCAGCATACAAGAGCATCATTAGTAATGAGTTTGTGCACGCACCTGATTAACGATAGCAGCCTGTGCAATTTGCAACTCTTTCTCAAGTTCTACCACCTTTCCATTCAGAACATTTTTTTCATTGATTTTTTGTTCATAATATGTAAATTTTGAACTCAAATCAGCTTCTCTTTGAGAAGCAGCAGCTTGAACACTTCAAACCTGTGCAAAACATCAGATTAATTAGCAAAGCGCTTACATTAAGATTTAGAAGTTACTTTTGCTTCTGAGTTTTCACTTGTTTTACAAGATATAGGCACTTTTATCAGTACCTCTTCATGTAGTTTAGATTCCACTTTCACGAGTTGTCCTTCAATTTCCTGGAGCCGAATTTGCAATACAGATTTCTCAGCTATCTCAGCTTTGAGTGTTTCAACCTCAGATCTCAAAGAATCTTCAATTTTCTGATGCTCCTTCAACTTCTCTTCAAGGTCAAGTATCATAGACTCAAGTTGCTTCTTTAAGTTCTGATTAGTCTCATTGAGCAAATTCTTTTCATCTATTACCGAAGATATCTGCGAGTTGATAACATTTCATTAAGAACAATTCTATAACTATATTACACAAATAGCAAAAGACAAAGAAAATAAAATAAAAAAATAAGGGAATATCGGTGTGTTTAGTCTGTATTTTAAGGGTCATGAATAGATTCCTCATCTACTATGAATTTTTCTATTGTGATGTGGAATTTGAAACAATGTCGAATGTTCAAATATTATGCATCCTGCTACTAGTAAATTTTGGTTGACTCGACTCGAGGAAAAAAGAATATACTCATTGCTGCCAACACAACTTTTTAGGGGGATAAGAACTTTTTTACCGGTCAAACATAAAGACAAACCCTTCAAACACATGTTCTGCAGAAAAACTTTTGACACTAAATTTATAATCTTGTCGGAAAATATCAAAAGAAATTCAAATATTAGAAGATAATTTGATTGTGCATAAATAGTTTGCAGAAGAAGCCCGTAAAATTTCTGCGCATGATCCATGGTGTGGTGAATTAGTTACTAGAAAAACTAAACTACATAAAAGTAAAAACAGAGTTTATCATTACTATATAGCACACAAGACAGAATAAGTAACATTGAATTGACTTGAAAGAAGATACTATTCTACACTGTTGTGCAAGTAACGAAATTAAACCTCGTTCCAAGATTTCCCAGCAGTCTTAAGCAGTGCAGCATTGCACGTCTTTAATTCTACAGATGCCCCACAAAGCATTGAAGCTGCCTCTTCCCACCCCCTGTTATGCCCCATGCACCTGTATACCACCCAATATCAAAATAAAAGGAGTGCAAAAAGTAAAAAATGTCAATTGTAACCGCACTGGATTTCCATATTTGATCTCTTATTTCTCAATTGTATCAAATCTATTATGCAAATATAACATTAACTTAAAGTATTGATTATAGCCACATTTTTGTATCAGCAACATGACATTGTTTGCTATTGTAGATTCCCTTAAACGTGCCATCTGCACTGATTTTGAATTAATATGATGTTTATTATTAAAGCAGACGAAGTGTTTGATAAAATGTCTGACCAGTGAAGTTGACGACTATATCGGTATTTGTTGAGAGAATTAACAAATATCAATTAAGAAATTGAAGTTCTTAATGGTGAATTCAATTCAAAGTGTGTTATAGTTACTCATCTATCATCCGAATAGTTGCCATGTTTGTGGCATTGTTGCCTTGCCTCGCTCGACGAGAAAAGGATCGATAGAAGAATAGAGTGAAAAATGAGCTAGATAAGGAGCCAAATAAATGAGTAAATAGCATAACGTCGATTTCCAGTATCAATCCACGCAAAAATCTAACTCTGTAACCAATCAATCAAATTAATTTCAGCAAGAGAATGATTAAACGAGAACGAGAAATTACGAAAGTGAAATTACTTACGAGCCAATTGAAGTACGAAATGAAACTCATTATTCCCATAACTGCCAACCTAGTATCTGTTGAAGTGATAGTAGATTCTTCGTCTTCTTCGGTGGCAACAAGTATCGGAAAAACCAAAGAAGTGAGCATACAAGCGCCGATTGCGACGGCGAAAGGAGCGTTGTCGGAGAACACGCGTTGCAAGAACTTTTTCTATAATCGCTTTTGGATTTGAAGCTGCGTTTGAGTTCAAGAATTTGGAAGGAGGGATATGAATTATTAATAGATGGTTTATTGAATTTGAAACAAGGGCGTGAATGAAGAAGGATCGTAGTAGAAGAAGGAACAATGTTCATGGTGAATTGGTTGTTGCAGCTAGAAAGAATGTGTTTGGTCTAATGGGAGATAAATGATATTCGCCAAAGATGAATTAGGGTTTTAGTGGGATTGGAGTTTTCACTTCGGTTGCAAAGAGGCCCGATGTAAATCCTCGTGTTTTTACATCCGGTTCAAATCCAGGACCGATGTGAAATCCTTTATAACAAAATTTCATATTATTTACGAAACTGCCACCTTGTTATTTTTTCATTAGTGAACTTTTTATATCGGTGCAAATCCAGGTCCGATGTGAAATCCTTTATAACAAAATTTTATATTATTTACGAAACTGCCATTGCGTTATTTTTCACATCAGTGGAAATAAATGGCTGATGTAAAATCCCTAAATCAAATATTTTTCACTTCATATTGTTGTAAAATCTGATGTAAAATCCTTTGAAAGATATTTTTCACATCATATATCTTGAAATCTGATGTAAAATCATTTAACCAAATGTCTTATTTTTAGTAGTGTGTTCTTGATGTTCTTGTTGTTCTTGCTGTTGTTCATGTTCTTGTCGTTGTTCTTGTTCTAATGATGCAATTTTATTTTATTTTATTAAAAGACATACAACAACGGGTATTTAAAATAACCGTCATTATAGGTAGTATACAACAACGGTTCTTTAAAATAACTGTCATTATAGGTAGTTTTAATGCTGCATTTTTTTATTTTATTAAAAGACATACAACAATGGGTATTTAAAATAACTGTCATTATAGGTAGCGCGCTTTCCAATTTATTACAACACTTTCTGGGTCGTGATTGTAAGTATCATATATACAAGGACACTCTACATAACAACGCCTGCACCACGTCATTATATATCTTTCGCAACCGTTGTTAAATGGGTTTTCTGTAGTGTTTGGTATAGAAGATGCAGAAAGTCAACAATTTGTGGTTTTGAGAGTTGACTTTTTGATCTTGATGGTTTCTGATGAAGATGAAGGTTTGGACACCTTCAAAATGTGTTTTGTGGTGTGTTAGGACAGTTGATTTGGTGGTTTGAGGTGTGGAAGTGAAACTGGTCCTGTTTATGCAAAATGAGGTTGTTTGGCACAAGTGAAGGTTTGGTTTGCAAGATGTTGAGTTTGGGAGGTTTGACAGATGTTTTATATGGTTTTTGTTGTGCGTTAGAAGCATGAGAGGGTCCAGAATTGTAACTTGCAAAATCCATGGTTTGGTTGGAATGTAACTTAGCAATTCATGGAGTTTTGAGTTCCAATGCATAATACCAACTCCTTTAGAGTTGTTGAGTAATTTAAAGGATTTTCTTTTGTGAAAAGGAATAGGTTTCTGCAGAAGCAACAAGTTAGAAGCTCAAGACAAGTTGACTTTGTGATTAAAGTCACTTTTCCAAAATGGCATTGTGAACTTTCTTCCTAAAATGGCATAATCACTTGGTTAATGCCTTAATTCAATGTGTAATGCCTCTAAAGCTTGTACAACCTTCTGATAATGGATGTATTTTCAAGTCTCAAGACCTGTAATCAAGGGATTTACAGATTTAGTTTGATCTTGCAACTTGCATTTGAGATGAAAATGACCAAAACTTCAAGTATTGGGGGGCCAACTTTCCCCCTTTGAAACTCCTAGCTCAAAAATGGGATCAATGAGTTCTTGTACTTTTTGAAAAGCCCCAAACATGCTCTACAACTTTTATGTTTGATGAATTTTTTGATTCGCAATGTATCATAGTGAAAACTGGCTCCAAAGTTTGGTACTTTTTTAGAACAAGAACTGCCTTGAAATTTTTCTAAGTGTGGAAAGATTTTCACTAACTTGATGGCCTCATAACTCAAAATCTATTCACTATTTGGAGATTGTGAGGGATTCAATTTGATCTTTAGAACACAAAAAATGGTGGTCTAGATTGAAAGTTATGACCTTTCAAAGTTGGCACCAAATTAGGGTTTTTTTCTCCACACTTAGAAAAAATTCAAATTCTTCCACTTTATCCCTTTTGCAAGAAACCTCCAAATTCTTGATTTTTCATGCTCAAATTCAATGACCAAACATGCTTCCATGGAATTTAGCTTGAGGACTTCAATTTTGACCAAAAACCTTGAAAGTCAAAGGGTTGACTTTGTAGTTAAAAGCTTATGTATCAGATGAATTTGACTGTGTGATCTTCAATGATCTTGAGTTCTTGAGTCTTTCAAACATCATAGGTGGACTCCAAGGATATATTTGAGTATCTTGAATCATTGAATCATTTCCCAAGGCTTGGGATCATGCCTTGATCAAAAGTCAAAGGCACATTTGACTCTGTCAGATAAAACCCTAATTGGTGACCAGATGGAGTTGAGTCTTGATGAACTTGTAATGAGACCAATTTTGACTTGATTCTTTATGGAGAGAGGCCTCTTGAGTGTATGCACACTTGGTAGGTTGATGATCAATCCAATACATTGACTGATCAAGTGAAGATCCTCTTGATTGCATTGGTTCAAACCCCTAATTCATGGATGAAACAAACAAAAAGCAATTTGCACATGGTTAGGGTTAGCAATGAAATGTATGATGATCATAGAATGCTGATGAAATCTAGGGTCAAAATTTGGGGTATGACAGTTGCCCCTATTTAAATAACGTTACTGGATGGCATGAGTGGTGACAACCCTCATGGAATCAAAGTGAAAGGTATTTAAATACAGAAGTAACTTGAAATTTTGCCCCTAGATGCAATGGCATGCTATGCTATAGACAAAACTGACTCTCTCAGACAATGCTAGGGAACAATGCTGACATGCAATGAACTCTAGTATGATGATTTATGATGAATGCATAATGCATACAAAGATGACAACGAGTAAAGATTCACTGATAACAAAAAGACAACACTGGGGATATTCAAAATGGTTGATCAACAGGTTCAGACATGACCGAGTGTTACAGAGACATCTAACAAGAGCAATACCTTCTTACAAGAGATCAATGACAAAGGGGAATCTTTATAACGATAGGATACAATAGAACAAGAACCTCATAATAATAGGAATGACAAATAAAGATCCTCATAACATTAGGATTGATCCTCATAACAATAGGATGAACAGCAATATACGACCCTTATGACGATAGGGTGAGCAACAAGATCCTCATAACAATAGGATGAACAGCAATATACGACCCTTATGACGATAAGGTGAGCAACAAGATCCTCATAACAATAGGATGAACAATAATATCCTTATAACAATAGGATAGATCCTTATTACAATAGAATGGATGTCCTCATAATAATAGGAATGGCAGACAAAGGTAGAATCCTCATAACAATAGGAATACCGAGCATAATAGGATCCTTATAACCACAGGATCAACAACACATGCTATTGGAATTTTTAAACATCCAATCTTCTGGAAATTCCTTAAAGAGAAAAGTTCAAACATGACCTTCAGGAACCATCAGGAAAGGTATAGGGTAATTAGACTCTTCTATACGCGCCAAATCAATCGGACTTAGACTGCGAGCAAAGGTATCACGACCAGCTTTCGACGGGTTGGTGCTAGTAATAACTAGACTTCAGGGGGAATATTAGTGACAACCGAAAACAGCTTACCAATGACAGTTGAATCTTAAGCAGACTTGCTGGGGAGAGAAATATTGGTAACAAACAATATTTCAAGACACCAAGAATAAACGGAATGATGAACGCTAGTGGCAGCTGGGGAAAAAACAATTGGTGACGACCAAGGGGAATAGATTTAACAAACGCGAAGCGCAGTGATAGTTGGACTTCATGGGGAAAGGAAACTAGTGATAACCAAACCCAAGATAAGAAGCTAATGCTAAATGCGAATGCTGAACATGATGTGAATGATCATGGCATGCAAATGCTGACTCCTGGAGAGACAAAGATTTTTGTTAGGAGACTTTCACAGGGAAATGAATCCTCAATATCAACAACTTAAACAAAATTCTATAGGATGGACACTAGAGAAGCATCCTCAAACTTGATGATTACATTTGATCAACGGATCAACCCAAGAGTGATATCATCTTAAACTTTCAGTGGGGATTTGCAAATGGTATGACAATGCCTTTGCAACCTTGAGACTTCTTAGGGGTACCTAGGATTTCCTTTTTATCCTCCCTTATGTCAAAGAGATTTTATGTTTTATCAAGATGTTTTCAAAACATTTTCTTTTCAAAAACCTTTTCATTTTCAAAGCTCGTTATTAACAAATAAATGGAATTTTGGATAACAAGAAAAAGGTAGACGAAATATGAATGACAACAAATGATAGGCAAAGTCTGTATTTTATTAAATAATGGTAGCTTGCAAATGGAAAAAGATCCATGGAGTATTATAATTGTGAAAATGGCAATAGGGAAAGGTTTACATTGAATCCAACAACTACTACAATCCCTAATAACTACGATGCCCCAGATCCTTGCTTCTGACGAGAACAATTGGAATGATCTTCTGTTGATTCTTCAGTATTGGTAAACACCATCTGATACAGTCAAATACCTTTTGTCTCTAACTTTGTCCTAGATCGCCCTTTCAGGTTTTCAATCCACCGGGACGCTCATTTTTGCCTAAGCTGCCCTTTCGGGTTTTCAACTTAGCGGCACTTTTTTTTTTCATCGCTAACTGTTGCCTGGATCTCGTTCATAGGTTTAGATCCACCGGGATACCCATTATTGCCTAAGTCGCCATTTCTGGTTTTTGACCTAGTGGGTTTTATTTAGGCATAATATTTTTTGACTGCATCGACATTTACGGGATGTGCAAGTTGTTCATCATCCATTGTTGTGAGAATTAGGGATCCTCCTGAGAAGACTGTCTTCACAACAAATGGGCCTTTGTAGTTGGGAGCCCACTTCCCTCGGGCATCTTTTTGTGATGGTAATATTTTCTTGAGTACCAGATCTCCCTCTTTGAATTCACGCAGACGAACCTTCTTGTCGAATGCTCTCTTAAGCTTCTTTTGATATGGATGCCCATGGTCATCCGCTTTTCGTCGATGAGGTTCAACTCGTCGTATCTACTTCGGATCCATTATTCTTCTTCCAACTTGGTTTCCATAAGGATTCTCAAGGATGGCATCTCCGCTTCCATTGGGAGAACTGTTTTCATGCCATAAACTAAAGAGAATGGGGTTGCCCCTATTGAAGTCAGACTGAGATCCGGTATCCATGCAAAGCAAAGGGTAGCATTTTATGCCAATCCTTGTAAGTCTTGACCATCTTATGCAGGATTTTCTTGATGTTCTTGTTGGCAGCTTCAACAGCCCCATTCATCTTCGGACGATAAGGCAAAGAATTATGGTGCTCGATCTTGAAGGATTCACACAATTCTTTCATAGTCTTGTTCTTCAAGTTAGTTCCATTATCTGTGATAATTCTGTTTGGAATTCCATAACGACAAATAGTTTCCTTCTTGATGAAGCGAGCAACCACTTACTTGGTCACATTGGCATAGGAAGCAGCTTTTACCCATTTTGTGAAGTAGTCGATAGAAACCAAGATAAAATAATGGCAATGCCACACATAGAAAAAGGCCACAGCGATGATAAAACATTCATCACCGTTGGAGGCACGTGCACCTTATCAACATAGATTTGGCACTTATGCCATTTTTTGGCATATTCGATGCAATCGGATTCCATGGTTAACCAGTAATACCCAGCTCTCAAGATCTTCTTAAACATAGCATGACCATTGGCGTGAGTCCCAAATGGTCCCTCATGAATTTCTTGAATTAACGGGTCTGCTTCACGTCTGTCAACATATCTAAGCAGAACCGTGTCGTGATTTCTTTTATATAACACATCATTGTTGAGGAAGAATTTGGACGCCAATCTTCTCAAAGTCTTTTTATCAAGAGCGGTAGCATCAGCTGGATATTCCTGGTTTTGCAGATACCTCTTGATGTCGTGGAACCATGGTTTTCCATCAGTTTCTTCTTCAACTAATTGGCAGTAGGCCGACTCGGTCTTTCGTTCAATCCGGATGAGTGGTGCTTCATTAATGAATCTGACCTTCCACATGGAGGCTAGAATAGCCAAAGCATCATAAATATTGTTTTTCAGACCTCGGGATGTGTCGGAAAGTGATCTCATCAAAGTATTTGATCATCTCCACAATATAATCATGGTATGGAATCAACTTTTCATCTCGGGTCTCCCATTAACCCTTAACTTGGTATATCACTAAAGCTGAATCTCCACTCACTTCAAGGATTTTGATTCGGAGATCAATGGCTGCTTCAAGGCCTATAATGCATGCTTCATATTCGGCAATGTTGTTTGTGCACTCAAAATATAACCTCATTGTGAACGGAGTATAACCACCATCTGGATTCATCAAAATAACACCTACACCATTCCCAGTGTAATTAGAGGAACCATCGAACATCATCTTCCAACGGGAGCCTGACTCAGGACCCTCATCTGGACCAGGTTCTTCACAATCTTTCTTTATCAACATAATGTCTTCATCGGGGAAGTCAAGTTTTAGAGGCTCGTATTCTTCAACTGGTTGCTCTGTAAGGTAATCTGACAAGATACTTCCCTTGATAGACTTCTGAGTTACATACTGGATGTTATATTCGGATAACAGCATATGCCAATGGGCGAGCCTTCTAGTTTGAGAAAGCTTCTAAAAAATGTACTTTATTGGATCCATCTTAGAGATCAACAAAGTAGTGTGACATATCATATATTTCCTGAGACGTTTAGCTGCCCATGCTAAAGCACAACAAGTTTTCTCCAAGAGTGAATACCTGCTTTCAGAGTCGGTAAACTTCTTTCTCAAATAGTAGATGGCGTGCTCCTTTCGTCCAGTCTCATCATGTTGCCCCAGTACCCAACCCATAGACCCTTCTAGCACAGTCAGATACATGAATAGGGGTTTCCCTGGAACATAAGGAATTAGGATTGGAGGTTCTTGTAGATAACCCTTGATCTTTTTGAAAGCTAGCTGACAATCAGAATTCCATTCAACTTCTTGATCTTTTTGGAGCAACTTAAAGATGGGCTCACAAGTAGCAGTCATATTGAAGATGAATCTGGAGATGTAGTTTAGTCTTCAAAGAAATACTCTGACTTACTTCTCGATTTGCGGAGCCGGCATCTCTTGAATAGCTCTGACTTTATCTGGGTCAACTTCAATCCCTCGTTTACTAACAATGAATCTAAGCAATATTCCAGAGCGAACTCCAAAATTACACTTAGCTGGATTTAGTCGCAATCTAAACTTTCTGAGATGCTCAAACAGTTTAAACAAATGATCCACATGGTCCTCTTTGCTTAGGGATTTAGTAATCATGTCATCAACACATGACTCTATCTCCTTATGCATCATGTTATGGAAAAGCATAACCACCGCCCTTTGGTAAGTAGCACCTACATTTTTAAGACCAAATGGCATGACCTTATAACAATAGGTTCCCCAAGGTGTGACGAATGTAGTTTTCTCCATGCCATCAGGATCCATTTTGATCTGATTGTAACCTGAGAAGCCATCCATGAAAGAAAAGACAAAGAATCTAGTAGTATTATCCACCAAGGTATCAAAGTGCAGAAGAGGGAAGTCATCCTTTGGGTTGGCTTTGTTCAAGCCCCTATAGTCGACACACATTCGAATCTTCCCATCCTTTTTGGTACATGAACAATATTGGCCACCCACTGAGGGTATTTTACAACAACGAGAAATTTGGCATCAATTTGTCTTTTTTAACTCTTCTCTAATCTTCAAGGCCATGTCTGGTCTCGTCCTTCGGAATTTCTGCTTCACGGGAGGACAATCGGGTCGGAGTGGTAGCTTATGAACGACGATGTCTGTGTCCAAACCGGTCATATCTTGATACGACCATGCGAACACATCCACATATTCTTGGAGAAGCTTGACCAACGTTGTTCTAACATCTTCCCTAAGTGTGGTGCCAATTTTGATTTCCTGTCTCTCCTCTTCACTGCCCAAATTGATGGTTTCGACCTGCTCTTGGTGAGGTTAGAGATCTATGTACTTATATTCAAGTATCTTAGCCAATTCATCTGGGATATCGGAATCTTCCTCACCCTCTTCTTCAGCTTGATTGATGGGTGCATCAAAGTTGGGAGAGATTGGAGAGTCATCGGATTCAATGTGGGTATCAATGATTCTGCATGTTTTAGATGATTGTTTTTATTAAAATGAAAAACAAAAGGTAATGCAATGACAATGTTTTTTTTCTCTTTTTAGTAGTTTTTATGAAAGATTTCCATTTTCTTTTAAAAGTGAAAAGAGAAAAACAGTAAATGAACAAAACAAGAATTTAACAAAATGCCTTCATTCATTTAGATTTGAAAATCAGAAGGGGGCCCTACAAAATAATCCTATAGCTTTGGGCATAGCTATGGATTTTTGAAAACATTAAAATGACAAACAACAACAAAATTACTTTGATAAAGGGAGGATTTCGGGAATCTCCACAGAGTCCCAATTGCTCAAAGCCACATTAGAAAGGTACACCAAACTGCTTAAGCCTTCATCTTCAGAATCTTCGTCAATTGCGTTCAGTTGGAAGCCAGCACTGACGAACACTTCTTGGATTTCTTTCGGACGACCCTTGATTAGAGTTGATGCTTTGTTTGTAGTCAGTTTGTAACCCAACCCAAAGTGGTCCATCTTGACTTTGACGTTGATCACTTTACCCCAGCCTTGGTTTACCCTCCTCAATGGTGGAAATGGTGCTCTTTAGAGATACAAAAGATGGAATGACCCTCTGGACAGACTCCTCTACCTCAAACAAAACTGCTTTTGCAATTTCAAGCGCTTGGAAAGAAGTTTCCAACGCGTCCTCATCTGCCTCGATGTATTTGAATGAAGAAAGACTGCTCACCATGAGGTCTTCTTCTCCAAATATGGTCACCAGCTTGTTGTCAACAACAAATTTCATTTTCTGATGCAAGGTTGAAGTCACTGCCCCAGCGGCATAGATCCATGGCCTTCCCAACAAGCAGATATAATTGGGGTTGATGTCCATAACCTGAAAGGTTATATCAAAAACCTGAGGACCAATACAGATGGGCAACTCCACTTCACCAATCACGGTCCTTCTCGAACCATCAAATGCTTTCACAACAAGAGCACTAGGTTTCATCTCCGCTCCTTCGCATGCAAGCTTTGCAAGAGTATTTTTGGGTAACACATTGAGGGATGATCCAGTATCTACCAATACCCTAGCCAAAGTGTCTTCTTGACATTTAACAGAAATGTGCAAGGCACAATTGTGATTGTTACCTTCTTTGGGCAATTCCCCTCCATCAAAGCTTAATGTGTTATAGGCAGTGATGTTATCTATCACATTATCAAATTGTTCAACAGTAATATCATGTGTCACATGAGCTTGAGCAAGAAGCTTCTATAGAGCACTGCGATGTGTGGGATAGCACATAAGGAGGGACAATATTGAGATTTTTGATGGCGTCTGATGCAATTGGTCAATAATATTTTAATCACTTCTTTTGATGATATTGAGGAACTCTTCGTCTTCATCCAAAGAGACAACATCCTTGTCCTTAGAAGGAATAACAGCGGTGGTGTCTTTTGACATATGAGGTATCACATGGACTGGAGGGTTATAAATTCGACCACTACAGATCATTCTACTCAGCCCTGCTATGTTTGTTACCTCATCATTAATAACCTTCAGCCCTTTTTCTGGATTCACAAATTTCTAATTACTAATAGCCACTTCATAGTTCCAAGGCACAACTTTTGTACTCTTGAAAGAAAAAGGAGTGGGTATTTGCTCAACATATGTTTTTGGAACATGAACAGTCTTTTTACCTTGAACAGGAGTCCCAACTGGATCTGGAAGATTGGAAACTAGTTTAGGAAGATTGAAGACAGGTTCAACTTCTTTCTGAGTAGGCCCGACTAAATTGAACATAGGAGTTGGTAAATTGAACAATGGCTCAATCACAGCTACTTCATTCTTCTTCACACATTTGCTAATCTGAAGTGCACTTTGGTCAATTAAAATCTGAACGTCCCTTTGAACTCCTTCACACCCCTTTGGCAGAACAACATATTCGGAACAATTCTTGTGACACACCTTGGCTAAACCTGTTTCAACCAACTTCACATGAAACTTTGGTAATGGAGTTTTGATGTCTTTCACATCACAGATTAAGACTTCATCAACTTCTTCTTCTATGGCATTAACAGATGCCCCATGGGCGGGCAAATGATTACTCTTCACATTTGGATTTGTATCATTGAAAGACAGAATCTTCTTCTCGACCAATTCCCTTACAATATGTTTCAAGGCATAACAACCTTCAAGATCATGACCAGCAGCCCCCTCATGGAAAGGACAATGGGTGTTAGGGTTATAATAAGGTGGAAGTTGATCTGGAGGAGGACCCAGAGGCCTTGGAGTTGCCAAGCCTTGCTCAATGAGGAACGGATACAGTTTTGTGTAAGTCATGGGGATGGGGGCTATAGGAGGCCTCCCTCCATGTCTTCTATTATGACCTTGATTATTCTGGCATTGAACAGGATTCCTTTGAGGAGCGTTGGATGCTTGTTGATATTGAGGAACTGGTGGAGCTTGTTGAAACAGAGGCACTTGTTGATTGAAAGTAGGGGTAACAATTGCCACATATGGTTGAGGGGAAAACTGATATGTTGGTTGTTGAATGAATTGTTATTGTTGTTGGCATTGTTATTGATGCTTCCGAGACTTGTTTCTTCTACAGACAGACATTACAACATTAGTTTCTCCTTCTTTCTTCTTATGAAAACTGCTAGGAGGATTTTTGGCATGATTAGTTGCACCATTGGAACTTCCAACTGAGCTACTCATTTTTCCATTCTTCAAACCCAACTCTACTTTGACTCCCACAGCTACCAAATCAGAAAAGCTGGCAGTGACACTACCCACAATTCTTTCATGAAACTCTGGTCGCACAGTATCGACGAACTAGTCTGCTAACTCTTTCTCTGACAAAGAAGGCTCTACCTGAGAGGTGGTCTCCCTCCATCTTTGTGCATATTCCTTAAAGGATTCAGAACTTTTCTGCGACATACTCAACAACTGTCTTCTATCTGGTGCTAAATCCATGTTGTATTTATAATGCTTAATGAAAGCATCAGAGAGATCTTGGAAGCACCGAATGCGCGGTTGGTCTAAACTCAGATACCACTTAGAAGATGTTCCCTTTAAACTATCTTGAAAGTAGTGGATCATCAACTTGTCGTTATCCACATGGACAACCATTTTGCGGTAGTACATGATAAAGTGGTTTTTAGGACAGGAGGCCCCTTCATATTGGTCAAAGTTGGGAGTTTTGAACTTGGCTGGAATCACCAATCCAGACACCAAGCACATCTCTCGGGTAGCAGCTCCAAATATATGATCACCTTCCATGGCCTTTGGCCTTTTCTAAATTCTTTCCACATTCTCCCTCAATTTATCATTCTTTTCATCTTCGTACTCGGATCCATCGGGTATGTCATATACTTGATGATCAAAGTAAGGCTGATTCACATGAGTATGCACTGCAGCAGGTGCAAAGGTTGAAGTTATGTTGGGAACATCAGCAGTTAACAGAACAGTTTGTTGAGTAGTAACATGCACTTGTGGCTAGGGTACAAAGCCTAGGGGGAGACCAAATGGAGGCAAAGTAACAGAAGTAGTAGTAGCAGGCAGAGAGTCTAACACATGATTTGCAATTTCAGAGACAACAGTTGGCTAAGTGTCCATCTTGGCACGGATTACTTGTAGAATTTTCATGAATTATCATATGTTACCACGTAGGTCTTCCAAGTCATCGTTGACACGGTCTATCTCTTGCTCGCGTTCTTCCATTCTTCTTCTGGCTTGAGCACGGGTGTTGTACTGATGTGGAGGATTCAGCGTGAAAACTGGAGATGATAAGATGGAATGAGTTTTACTTGAAGAAATGTAATTCAAATGTGACAACAAATGCAAAATGCAAGATGAAAGACAAAAAGTTTTGTGGAACTTAATAAATATTTGCAAACATCAAGGAGATACCAAAAGCAACTCATTTTCATTAATAAAAAGAGGATTACAAATATAGTACTTCTTACAAGAGTCCTAAACAAAAGCTAAATAAAAGTTAACAAAAGTCCTAAGGAGATTCTCCTAGCAGTCTCATGTTGAGCTTCTTGATCTGCTCCTCCATCTGAGTCCTAAGGGGAGGCCCAAGTTTTAACGATGATTGCACTGTTGTTTTGAAAACTGTACAGAGGGACTTATACAATATGTGAGGCCCAAAAAGTTTTTATGTACAAGGGGATGAGTCTTACACTCTATTAGAGGCCCAAAGCAATTTAAAGAAAATAAATGAGGCTTATAACACGAGGGTAGTCCCAAATGATTTGTTTTTTTTGAACTGGCGATTGCGCCGAGATTTTTGAAAACACCGTGGGTCTTATACAATGACTGAGGCCCAAACTATTTTGGTTTCAAATAAGGATTGGGTCTTACACTCTATTAGAGGCCCATGAGTGTTTGAAAATGATTGATGAGGGTGGATTCAATCAAAACCCTAATTTCATCATTTTTAAAAGTGAATTCTTAAAGAAAATCAATAAAAAATGATAAAACACCAAATAAGCTTGAATAAACAACTTGTGAATTTTGGTTAAGGTTTGAAAAATGAGGTTTTAATCACAAGATGAATTAAAACTCATTTGGTTTTGATTTTTCAAGATGAATATTCACTTTTAAAATGTTTAAAAATAATTAAAAATGAATTTATTCATAAAAATACCAACTATATTAAATAAATAATATAAATTTGATTTATTTTGTGGAATAAAATATTTCAACATTTTTGTGATTTTTTGCAAAAAGAACCAATACAAAATAATTAAAATTGAGGGAGTTATTAATTTTTCAAATCATTAAAAATAATAAGAAAAATAATAGAAAATGAAAAAAAAACTTAAAAAAGGGGTTTGGGGCGAGGGGGATTCGAACCCCAGACCTCTTGTGTGCAGTGCGCGCCTTCTACCACTGGGGTGGTGATACATCCGTGTATCAAAACCACCCTAGAAGTACATAAGGCATGGTGTGTTTTTGGCCTGGCCAAGGCAAGGCAAGGCAAAGTTTTGGCCAAAAACGTGAAGCTTGTAACTTTCTCATTTCTCCATGGATTGGGACAAAATTTAGGCCTATCCTGCCTAGAATTTCACAAGGAATCCAATGGTGGTGGTGGTTTTTTCAGAAAATAAATCCTCCTCAAAATCCGATAGTGGTTTTGAAATAGGCCATAATTTGCATTTTCTGTGCTACCTCTTGTTGCAGGCATGAATTACATGATGAATTGGTCCAAACATAACATATATAACATGTATGAGATGTGCATGATCAGTGGACTTCAAAGCAATGCATATTTCAAAGAGTTCAAGTTGTGATGCTTACCTCTTTAGGAGCTTTTTGGGCAATCTGTCAAGTGCTTTGTTCCAGAAACAATTTGATGCTTTGGACACCCTCAAATGATCCCTTTGAAGCTTTTAGGATGATTGGAAACAGCTGGAAACCTCCGGAATGGAAACTGGCCCTTTCTTGCAAAAGGGGCAAAAGTGACCAAAATAGTAACTCTCTCAAATGGTGTTCCAGATGTGGGGAGCCATTTGGGACAGTTCAAGGATGATATTTTGAGTGTGTTTGAGGCTTTATCTAGTTTTGAAAGTGACTGAATCAAGACATGGCTTGAAAAATGCAAAAAAGTCCTATTTTGAGGTTTTGAGAAGGGACATTGAGATTTTGGTGTTACAGGTCACTTGTGAGAGTTTGGACAGCTTAGATATGACATATTGGATGTGTTTGGACCATGATCTGTGATGGTATTTCTCTCTAACTCAAAAACTCAGAGTTACCTTGCTAAAGAAGGCATTTTTGCCTAGAGAAAGAGATTTTGAGGAAAACAAGTGTTGTAGTGCTTTGGTGTACTCAAACTGAGCACAAATGAGCTCTATTTATAGTAAAACAAGTTTGTTTTGCAAGAAATAGTGAATGGAGGCTGCTGCAGACGTTTGGCCAATTGGAGCATTTTGGAATCTCAAGTCTCTTCTAGCTATTGACTAGAGGTTAGAGCATATGCCTTTGGTTCCCTAGTTCAGAGATCATCCTTGACTCATTCAGTTGGAAATGGATCAGTTCATGCCACCTTGGTGCATCTATTGAATGCTCCAAAACAAAATTGGAGTCTTGTCCCCTCTTTAGGTTTTTTAGGTTTGACATGCTATTTTTAGTTCCAAAGACTTGGGAGGCTTATGGATCAGTGTTTGTCCCTCCTTGGTCTCTCCCTGAGGTGTTCAGATGGATAAACTTGTTTGTCATTTGTACAAATTGCTCAAATCGACCAAAATGCACAAATCTGACTTGTTATGACAGTTGCGGCAAGGCATATTGCCACTGTCATAACTTTTAGCTCAGATGGGATTTGATGGGGTTCTTGGACATTTTGGAAAGCCCTTATATGATACAACACATGTGTGATCATAGTTTGTTTTGAAACTTTTTGGATCCAAGTGAAAAATGCCCCTATATTTTGAAAAAAGTGAAACATATTCTGACTTAGTGAAAATTTCACTAAGTGTTGGAAAAAGTGACATTTCATGTTTTCAGCCATTTTGATCCAACCATAACTCAAAACCCATGGTGAATTAGAATGAGGTGTAGTTGACACTTTTAAAGTATGTCATGAGAGCTACAAATCCATCTTTGGATCAGCCCTAATGGTTGCTTAGATCTCAAGTTATGATCCTTGGAAGTTGGTACCCTGGCCACTTTGTTCCATAACTTAGAAAATTTCTAAGTTTTTTATGGTTACCCCTTTTACAAGTTATCCCACTTTTCTTGATTTTTCTTGATGAATGATGATTCCAATCCCACATAACATCATTTTAGGGTTAGGGAACCATAATTAATCAAAAAATAAAAAGTCAAACTTTGACTTTTGGGCACAGTTGACTTTTTATCGAATGAATTCCAAAATGTGTGATCCTCTATGAAATCAAGTCCTTGGACTAAATCAAACTTGATGGATTGATTTCATAGGTGTTATAGGGTGTATTGAATCATGTCCCAAGGTTTGGGAGCATGTCTTGGTCAAAAGTCAAAGGTACAATTGACTTTTCTCGCGAAACCCTAATTGTGGTCCTGATGAACTTGAAACTTGTGAATCAAGCTTCTTGGATCAATCCATTGTTGCAAATGGATCAATGTAGTGTATTAGGGACCCTCAAATCATCTCTTGAGGTCTTGGTTCATGTTTTGTCCCAAAAGTCAACTTAGGGGTGAATTAGGTCAAGAAACCCTAATTCCTGATTTTTGGTAAATGTATCCCCTAAGGTTAAATTGACTTGATGATTGGGTCCAAGAGGCCCCTTGGAGTATCTTGGGTTGTGATTTGAAGCATTGGCTCATGCCCAGAGGAAAGTTTCCAACTGGAGGCCTTGGTCGACCAAAACCCTAATTTGGTGACACTGGCGATCTTGAGGCTTAATCCCCTTGAAATGCTGCAACCTTGTGCTTGATTCCTGAAGTGGGAGTCCTCTTGATCCATTGTGGATGTTTGAGAGGCTTAGACAAGTTAAAGATCATGTCATTCCTTGATTGATCCTTTGTCTAAGAGCTCTGAGAGGGCTTGAAACCCTAAGTTTGATTGTAGTGGATGCTCACCCATCTTTGGGGAGACTAATGAGGCATGAAGGTACATCCATATTGTGATGATGATTTGCACAATGATGGTAAATCTTAGTGGTCAAAATTTAGGGTATGACAGATGCCCCTATTTAATCTTCTTGGACCTGAAGGTGTGAATGGAGAAGGTATTCGGGCATTCGGGGTGCAAGAGGATTAAATATCAGAATACCCGAAATTTTGATGGTGGTTATGAATGGCAACTTACGCATTCATCTTCTTTTGCTAAGCGATGATGCTTAGAAAAGGTAAAACTTCCCCTCGATCCTGGTTTCCTACCAAGGAACTGGTCCTAGTTTCTGATGTAAACTTCCCCTCGATCCTGGTTTCCTACCAAGGAACTGGTCTAAGTTTCTGATGTAAACTTCCCCTCGATCCCTGTTTCCTACCAAGGAACTGGTCTCAGTTTCTGATATAAACTTCCCCTCGATCCTGGTTTCCTACCAAGGAACTGGTCTCAGTTTCTGATATAAACTTCCCCTCGATCCTGGTTTCCTACCAAGGAACTGGTCTGAGTTTCTGAAATAAACTTCCCCTCGATCCTGGTTTCCTACCAAGGAACTGGTCTCAGTTTCTGATATAAACTTCCCCTCGATCCCGGTTTCCTACCAAGGAATTGGTCTCAGTTTCTTTTGTCAATAAACTTTCTTGATAAGAAACGCTATTCGTAGCGGTTTTTCCTCAAACTTATCGCCTAATTTCTTTTACTAGGGAGACGCCCTTTGACGGGAAAAACTTTTGATGTCAAACTCGTTGGGGAACCCATCCGTCTGAGCTGTAGAGGTGTACAAACTTCTTTGTTGGAGACGCCATTTGTTGACTCTACTGGGGAAAACGAGTCTCTTGAGAGACTGCTTTCTGCTTGGGGATATTACATCATACTTTTCTCCGAGATCTTCTCGGAGAAATGCCATGTGATGCAATCCAATTTTGAGGTGCTAATGACCTTTTCGTCAGCGAATTTTTTGGAGAAAAACTGCTGTATTGCCGAATCTTTGATTAAGAGGCTTTCTCTGGAGATTTTCCTTAATCCGGGAAAGCGAAGATATCATCTTCAATGGCGAAGAGTAATGTTTGTCGGAATTTCTCTTGCTTTTCAGAGGTTCAAGTTATCAAAGTGGTCAAAGAACCACCTTCAATTCAGAAATGAACTGGAGGAGAGGTTGTTCAGACACGACGTTTCCTCACAAGGAAATAACTGACAACTCGATTGACAAGAGGACTTTTATTACTAGGGGTAAGACCGACTAGCGTGGTAGTGATGCAATATGAACATGTATGAATCAATAATGCATGATGTAGGTATGCTTATGCTGACAAAACTGACGCGACATACAGACTAGTAGATGAACACGACTAGATACTCGGCCACTGCGGGGGACGAAGAGGTACCACTGGGTTCGAAATAGCAATTATGCCTTGCTTAGGAGAGATAGTCCCTACGGGGAAAACCGTTGGCCGGGCTTAGGAGATAAGAACTCTGCCGGGGGGTGTCAGATGAAACATGGTCTCTGACACAGCTGATCCTTCATCCAGGTGCACTGGTTTAGAAGGGGTACTTTGATTCTGCACTTTGAAGTTTGATTACTTCTGGAGAAGCGATCGACGTTCTTTCGGTGTTCAACAGTCAAAATAAATTGCCATCTTTATTATGAAAAGTAAAAAAAATTTGACAAGTAAATTCATTTTTGTTTTATTTCAAGAATCGTTAATCATATTAAAATGTCATTCTGTAAAGCTAAAACAAATGAGAATTGCAAACAAAAGCACTAGGGCTCAAATTTTATTGATAGGATGGAAATCAGCCAAACGCGTGATTCCATGGAGTATGTACAAAGTTTATAAAATGGTAATTTAAGGGAAAAGGGCTATATTAAAACATAACGACCGTTATCCTTCTACCAACTTTGAATTCTGGACATCCTGAGCTTCTGTCGAAGATGACCTTTGTAACACCCCAATTTTGTCATTTTTATTTAATCGAGTCGATTTAATTATTTTCTTTTTATATTATTTTACTATTGACTTTTATTTGGCAATATATTATTTTTCATCGTTGTTTATGTTTTATCGCATTCTGAGAGCGTTTGCGAGATATTTGAGTTGAGGGGTAAAATAGTCTTTTTAGGGGATTAGATATTTTGAATAAATAGAAAGTGGAAAGAAAAAGAGAGAAAAGAAAAGGAAAAGAGAAAGAAAGATAAGAGAAGAGAAAAGAGAGGAAAGAAAAGGGAGAAGAGGAAAAGTGGAGAAATCGAGTATTCGTCCGTTTCGAGCGCGATTAATCGGGTAAGGGTGAGAAGTTTCAATTATATCATGCTTGTATATGTATATGTATGTTTTGTTTGAATGTTTGGGTGAAAAATATATGTTTTTCTATTTGGTTGAAATTGTGAGTAATTTGTAGAAATCGATGTTTTCACGGAAGAATTGATGAAATGTATGCCTAAACGTGTTCTAACATGTTGTTTTGGGTAATTGGGGGTAATACTATCATGTGGGTTGAAGATTTGGATCATTTTTGGGTCCCAAATCCGTTTTGGAGAAATTCTGGTTCGTCCAGATTCGCTAGGCGAGTTAGTGGCGAGTCCGCTTCGCCAGGGGTTCGCCAGGCGAATTTGTCTAGGACAGCAAAAACAGTATTTTCGTATTTTAGCCATAACTTTTGAACCGTAAGTCCATTTTGGTCCCCGTTCGAAGCGTTGGAAAGCTAATGAAATATTATTTCTATTAAAAATGGGTTGGAGGTCAGTAGATGATTTATTTAAGTTGTGGTTTTGAAAAAGTGTTGGTTTTGTCGGAGTTTTACCGTCGTATTGGTGTGCGAATGATGTGTTATTATGCTATATGCTTTTGATATGTAACGTATAGATGGTGTGCTGTTATATGGCGTGAGTATATGTGATGAAATTTTGTGCATGATTGATACGCATTGGTGATGGATGTATGATATTTGAATGGTGTTGTTTTGTCGACTTTTGTCGTTGTCATTGTGTGTAATTGATGTGTATCATGCAATGTGTTATTGATATGGATATTGTATAACTTGTGTACTGTTGTGAAATGAAAATGCACGTGATACATGTTGTGATGATGATTTGTGGCCGAAGGGCAGGAAAATGCAATATGTGGTAATTGATGATATATGCATGATTATGGATGTGTATATGTGTGCATTTGAATGTCATGAGTCATTGTATGCCAAACATCATGATATGCATTCTGGTAACGTCCTGAGTGACGGATTGATTCCAGAGGGAATCCTCTATAACATCGTGTGCCTTAAAAATTAGAGGTGTGAGCGATCGGATGGATCGTGTGCCTTAAAAATAAGAGGTGTGAGCGATGATTATAGACGATCATGTGCCTTATACAAAGAGGTGTGAGCGATCGGGTCGTGTGCCTTATACAAAGAGGTGTGAGCGATCCATAAACGTCGTGTGCCTTAAAAATAAGAGGTATGAGCGATCGGATCGGATCGTGTGCCTTAAAAATAAGAGGTGTGAGCGACGGGGAACATCATATGCCCGACGGGGAGTTACATGAATGATCCTAAGTAACGAACGATGGTTCCAGCAGAGTTCCTGAGTGAACTAGTGATGAAAAATATTGGAAGTCGGTACCGCATGGCATTTGCATAGAGTCGTTGTGTCGCTCTCTGTACATTTGCATAAATCATGGATGCATTATGTGTGGAAAATCATGATTTGATTGATTATGTGTGAGAATTGTGAATGGAAGCATTATGTGTGGAAAATCATGATTTGATTGATTATGTGTGGAAATTGTGCATTGATTTGTTATGTGTTGAGATTGTGATAGCATTGGTAATTTGATGTGCATATGTGATAAATGCATTGGTTGTGGATAATATGTTTTATGCGTAGACATATGCTATGTGATGTGTGATGTGTTTCTAAATGCTATGACTTGGTATGCCTTATGTGCAAATATGTCAGTATATTGGATACTTGATATATTCTATATTGTTGGATTAATAGATATATGTTACGTATATGTGGTATGTTATATGTATTAGTATGTGGTGTTTGTGGTGAGAATAGCTATGCATGTGAATTGTTATGTATTTGCATATTATTATGCAATCTTAATTTTAGTTGTTATTTCTCACCCTTCTGCTATTTTATAATGCTCTATGAGGCATTGCAGATTAGAGTTGCTGGAGGTCTTTTTGTGAAGATTAGTCCTCCGTTCTGTTGTCGGTCTTGGTGTCTGCTCTGATACGTAGCACGGGAGTCGGGGAACGATTATATATATATGTATACATTTGTTGAATGTATTTTGTAGTACTTTTATGTATATAGTTGATGTTCTAAAATGATTTATTTTGTAAAACAAGTTGGTTATGGATCTTTCCGCTTTATTCCATAATTGACCTTTCCCTTTAGATGGAAAAAGTTTCCCCTCGGAGGGTATTCTATTTTATGCTATGTATCAAATTTATGAGCAGGGATGATGTTTTGTTTATTTAAATGTGACATCCTTGTTTCTGTCGAAAAAATAAATTTTTAGTTACTCTGATTTTATTTATGTATTATTTATTCGCGATGGGAATTGGGGTGTTACATTAGTGGTATCAGAGCAGGTCGGTCCGTCAGGCCAAGTTGTTGAGTCAGTTGGTGTGACAGTTGAATACTGTCGGTGTTGGTTGTCCCTTAGTACATGATATGTGTATGGAGCACTGTCGGTACTTTCTGGTTTCCTAATCTTTTGTCTTCAGGTGTTAGAATGAGATAAGTGGGGGAGAAGCTGGTACTTCTCCAAGTTGTTTCAGGTGGAGCGTTGGCTCAGTGTGTTGTGAATTACAAGATTGTAAGTGCTCTTTGGACAGTGTGGTTCCCGGTTCCGGAGGGAATGCGGAGGTAAGGTTTATGTCAACTAAGGATTTGTGCCTTAGGTAGTTTTGTGCGCATGATGTAAGGAATGCTATTATAGTTTGGTAAAGACGGTTTATGCCCCATCATGATTGTCGGCTGTCTATTGACAAATTGAGGAACTGATCACCCTTAATCTCTTGTTGATAGCAGAAGGAATTATGTTGGATGGAATAGACGTGTCTTTCTGGCTTGATAGTGTGTGTAATGAATTCTTGGGAATTTGTTATGTGTTGGTTTGGAAAAGTTGAATTTGGAGGTGTGCAAACCATGGAAATGCAGCAGAAAATTCAGGTTCTGGTGTGATTCGCCAGGTGAATTGGGAATTCGCCAGGCGGATTAAGTCTCGCCAATAGTTAGCCAGGCGAGGTGCTGGCGAAGGGAGATTCGCCAGGCGAAATCGTGAGTTGCCAGGCGAAAACGGAGAGACAGAAATGTGTTAGCTACTGGAAGTTTAGGTTTTCAGAAAATTAGGTTTCGCCGCTTATTCACCAGGTGAAGGGCTGGTGAAGAGGTATTCGCCAGGCGAATTGGGAACTCGCCAGGCGGATCTGGCTGTTTTCCAATAAGTGACTTTCCTTTGAAAAATTCATATCTTTTATCTCGGGTGTCCGATTTAAGCGTTCTTTATATCGATATGAAGCTATTGAAGTGTTCTATGCTGTGGAAAGTGAAATTATTGTTTATGAGACAGATTAGAGGTTTTGGTATGTTGGTCCAGTTGGGAAGTCATTGAGAGAGAACGATTGGGTATCGTTAATGGTTGTTCTCCGAGAGTAGAGTGTGAACTCAAATTTGACGAAGGTGAAGATTTGAGGGTTGGATCTGCTAAGTAAGTAGAAAACTCTTAGTAGATAGGACTAAAATGTTTGTTTTGTCTGTGATGATAGTGTTCTGGGAAATTGGCAGGAAGTCACAGTGTTGGGGCGTCAGTTGTGCATGGTTTCAGATGTGTTTTTGGATGGAACATTAAGGTGTTGTCTTAGAGAGCTCCAGCTTTGTAAGTAACAAAAAGGGAATGATGATGGAATGGAACAACGAGCATGATGTGTATGATGGTATTGAGACTATGGAAAGCAAAACTTAGAGTTCTGGAGAGGGTTGGAATTTATGGAATTTGGACTGTTAAGCAAAGAAATTGTGTATGGATTACTGGCAGTTGAATAAGGTAACGATTAAGAACAAGTGTCCACTTTCATGAATAGATGATTGGAATGGTTTGGTTGAGTTTGAGTGGAGTTGCAAGTGTATGGAATGTTTGATAAGAGTGGTGAATTGTGTGAGTTAAGGCTTTGATCGATTTGATGTGACTGGTTATGTTGTTATCATCAGAATAGGCTGTTAATTACTTGGTTAAGCTTGTGTGTGAGTAGCCAGTTACCCAGTGCAAGGTTTTGCAAAAGCTTTGAGAATTTATATCTTTTGGAATTTGGTTGGGCATTACAACGTACGGTGATGTTGCTTGGCGTTAGTAATGCGTTCGTAATGTTTGTGGAGTATATGAAACGTATCTTCCATATTTAATTGGATAAGTTTGTAGTGGTTTTGATTGAGGATATGCGGATCTGTTAAACTCAGAGGAAGAACAGGTAGAGTGTTTGAGAATTGAATTGCAAGTGTTGAAAAGAGACGAAGTTTTATGTGAAGTTATTCAAGTGAGAATTTTGGTTGAAAAAGGTTAGTTTTCTTGGTTATGTTAATGGACCCGTCGGAAGTAGGTGCAGTTCTACAATGAGAGGTTCCGAAGTTGGTTAAGGAGATTAGAAACTTTTGGGCTCAGTTGGTTGTTACAGAAGGCTATGGAAGACTCTGCTAAGTTCGTACTTCTGTTATCTCAGTTGACTTGCAAAGGGTGAGTCGTTTGTTTTGGATGTTCGTTGTGAGTATGTTTGGTGAGTTAAAGTAGAAGTTGTCTATGGCTTCAGTTTTGATACTGCGTGATCCCGATAAACCGTTTGTGGGCGTCTTTGATGAGTTTAGTCAGTGTGTTAATGCAAGAGGGTATAGTCGTGGCTTATGCTTTACGACAATTGAGGATTCATAAAAGGATCTATACTATTCAAGATTTGGAATTGGTTGCGGTTGTATTATGTTGGAAAATTTGGAGGTATTATCTTTATGGTTCTGGGTTCGAAGTGTTTAGTAATCACAAGGATATTGAGTACCTATTTGGTCGGAAGGAACAGAGTATGAGACAACGAGGATGGTTAGAATTCGTGACGACTTATGAATTTGGCTTGGATTATCCTTCGGGAAAAGCTAAGGTTGTGCCTGAAAAGTTAAGTCGAAAGTTGTTATGCATGTCTGTTTTGATGGTCATAGAATTAAAATTAATTGAGCAATTCCGAGACTTGGGTCTGGTGTGTGAGATAACACAGGAGAGTGTGAGGTTGGGAATGTTAACAGTGAACAGTGATTTTTTTTTGGTGAATATGAGAAAGAATTAGACTTTGGACGTGAGATTGGTAGTTTTGATGGTTACGAGTCCTCAGAGTGCGCAGCGAAAGCGTGATGTGGCACAATTCGTATATGCATGTGTGGGACTTGTAAGAGTTCATAGGTTGAGCATTGGGGACATGTAGGAGTGATGAGACCATTGGACGTTTCAGAATGGAAGTGTTAGGTGAAAGGTTTAACTATTCTGCATGGGTTACTATGTAGATGGATGTCTTGGTTATATGTTCAATTGGGGAATCGTAGCATTATTGTAATAATGTTGTGTGACAAGGATGTTGGTGTTATGGTTATGTAGAGGTTGTTGAATCGATGTTGTGTCGTGGAACTTGTGTTCTTGTTTGTGTTGTTGCCTCATTTCCATCGTGTTGGTTCGAGTGCGAGTAGCTAATTTCGGTGTGTGTTCGTAGCTTGGGTTTTCCTTGAGTCGTGAGTTGGTCGTCAAGTGCATTGTATGGGCTTTGCATCTTGTCATTGTAGTTATCATCTTTGTCGTGTTGTTGTGGTAGTTGCTGTTAGCAAGGTGGTTTGTCAGTTTGTGTATTTGTGGTGTGCTTTTGTTGGCATGTTAGTTTGTTGGTCGGATGCGAGAGTCGTATCCGGAGTTGTTCGTATCGGTTATATTTTCGAGGACGAAAATGTCTAAGTGGGGGAGAATTGTAACGCCCCAGTTTTGTCATTTTTATTTAATCGAGTCGATTTAATTATTTTCTTTTTATATTATTTTATTATTGACTTTTATTTGGCAATATATTATTTTTCATCGTTGTTTATGTTTTATTGCATTCTGAGAGCGTTTGCGAGATATTTGAGTTGAGGGGTAAAATAGTCTTTTTAGGGGATTAGATATTTTGAATAAATAGTAAGTGGAAAGAAAAAGAGAGAAAAGAAAAGGAAAAGAGAAAGAAAGAGAAGAGAAGAGAAAAGAGAGGAAAGAAAAGGGAGAAGAGGAAAAGTGGAGAAATCGAGTATTCGTCCGTTTTGAGCGCGATTAATCGGGTAAGGGTGAGAAGTTTAAATTATATCATGCTTGTATATGTATATGTATGTTTTGTTTGAATGTTTGGGTGAAAAATATATGTTTTTCTATTTGGTTGAAATTGTGAGTAATTTGTAGAAATCGATGTTTTCACGGATGAATTGATGAAATGTATGCCTAAACGTGTTCTAACATGTTATTTTGGGTAATTGGGGGTAATACTATCATGTGGGTTGAAGATTTGGATCATTTTTGGGTCCCAAATCTGTTTTAGAGAAATTCTGGTTCGTCCAGATTCGCCAGGCGAGTTAGTGGCGAGTCCGCTTCGCCAGGGGTTCGCCAGGCGAATTTGTCTGGGACAGCAAAAACAGTATTTTTGTATTTTAGCCATAACTTTTGAACCGTAAGTCCGTTTTGGTCCCCGTTCGAAGCGTTGGAAAGCTAATGAAATAGTATTTCTATTAAAAATGGGTTGGAGGTCAGTAGATGATTTATTTAAGTTGTGGTTTTGAAAAAGTGTTGGTTTTGTCGGATTTTTACCGTCGTATTGGTGTGCGAATGATGTGTTATCATGCTATATACTTTTGATATGTAACATATAGCTGGTGTGCTGTTATATGGCGTGAGTATATGTGATGAAATGTTGTGCATGATTGATACGCATTGGTGATGGATGTATGATATTTGAATGGTGTTGTTTTGTCGACTTTTGTCGTTGTCATTGTGTGTAATTGATGTGTATCATGCAATGTGTTGTTGATATGGATATTGTATGACTTGTGTACTGTTGTGAAATAAGAATGCACGTGATACATGTTGTGATGATGATTTATGGCCGAAGGGCAGGAAAATGCAATATGTGGTAATTGATGATATATGCATGATTATGGATGTGTATATGTGTGCATTTGAATGTCATGAGTCATTGTATGCCAAGCATCATGATATGCATTCTGGTAACGTCCTGAGTGACAGATTGATTCTAGAGGGAATCCGCTATAACATCGTGTGCCTTAAAAATAAGAGGTGTGAGCGATCGGATGGATCGTGTGCCTTAAAAATAAGAGGTGTGAGCGATGATTATAGACGATCGTGTGCCTTATACAAAGAGGTGTGAGCGATCGGGTCGTGTGCCTTATACAAAGAGGTCTGAGCGATCCATAAACGTCGTGTGCCTTAAAAATAAGAGGTGTGAGCGATCGGGTCGGATCGTGTGCCTTAAAAATAAGAGGTGTGAGTGACGGGGAACATCGTATGCCCGACAGGGAGTTACATGAATGATCCTAAGTAACGAGCGATGGTTCCAGCAGAGTTCCCGAGTGAACTAGTGATGAGAAATATTGGAACTCGGTACCGCATGGCATTTGCATAGAGTCGTTGTGTCGGTCTCTGTGCATTTGCATAAATCATGGATGCATTATGTGTGGAAAATCATGATTTGATTGATTATGTGTGAGAATTGTGAATGGAAGCATTATGTGTGGAAAATCATGATTTGATTGATTATGTGTGGAAATTGTGCATTGATTTGTTATGTGTTGAGATTGTGATAGCATTGGTAATTTGATGTGCATATGTGATAAATGCATTGGTTGTGGATAATATGTTTTATGCGTAGACATATGCTATGTGATGTGTGATGTGTTTCTAAATGCTATGACTTGGTATGACTTATGTGCAAATATGTGAGTATATTGGATACTTGATATATGCTATATTGTTGGATTAATAGATATATGTTACGTATATGTGGTATGTTATATGTATTAGTATGTGGTGTTTGTGGTGAGAATAGCTATGCATGTGAATTATTATGTATTTGCATATTATTATGCAATCTTGATTTTAGTTGTTATTTCTCACCCTTCTGCTGTTTTATAATGCTCTATGAGGCATTGCAGATTAGAGTTGTTGGAGGTCTTTTTGTGAAGATTAGTCCTCCGTTCTGTTGTCGGTCTTGGTGTCTGCTCTGATACGTAGCACGGGAGTCGGGGAACGATTATATATATATATATATATATGTTTACATTTGTTGAATGTATTTTGTAGTACTTTTGTGTATATAATTGATGTTCTAAAATGATTTATTTTGTAAAACAAGTCGGTTATGGATCTTTCCGCTTTATTCCATAATTGACCTTTCACTTTAGATGGAAAAAGTTTCCCCTTAGAGGGTATTCTATTTTATGCTATGTATCAAATTTATGAGCAGGGATGATGTTTTGTTTATTTAAATGTGACATCCTTGTTTCTGTCGGAAAAATAAATTTTTAGTTACTCTGATTTTATTTATGTATTATTTATTCGTGATGGGAATTGGGGTGTTACAACCTTGACTGGAGTTTTTCTGACTGATGGCATAACTGTTGAGGAGCTAAACTGATCAGACTTAGTTACCTGCCATTAATCCCTAACTTTTGCCTGGATTGTGCTTTGAGATTTCCAATCCACCGGGATGATTTTTTATTGTGTCTCTAATTTTTGCCTGGACCGCCCTTTCGGGTTTTCAATCCACCGAGACGTTTTTTTATTTAGGCGAAGTATTTCTTGACTACATCAACATTCGTGGGGTAGGAAAATTCTTCTCCATCCATGGTTGTGAGTCTCAAGGCGCCGCCTGAGAAGGCTTTCTTGACCACATAGGTGTAACACCTCAAAATTTGCCTTGTTGTTTTTAGATAACTGGCTTAGGTTTCTTTTCATTTCTTGCATTTACATTGTGCATAGCATTTGGTGCTTAGCATGGGATCGGGGTATTTGGTTCAACTCAAGGGCAAAAGCTTCTTATGAGCTCCATAAGCTTCTCACATCCTTATATGGTGGCCCAAGGGTATTTCAATAAGGGATTCTCCAAGTGGTTATATCAAGGGTTGGTGCCCTTACACTAATGACCAAAACTAGGGTTTTATGGTTAAGGGTCCTAAGCTCAAGGAATTGATTCAAACCTTTCACTAAGGTTCTCCATAGGTCAAAACAAGTCTAAGGATGAATTTTGAGCCAAAAATTCACCATGGAAGGCCTCAGATGATTCAGTAGCTTACAGATGAAGTAATCAGTCAAACTGGTCAACTGAAAAGTCAAACTAAAGTGTTAAGAGGTCCTCATCATGGTAATCAAGTCAAGAGACCTTTATTTGGTCTATGGAAGGCTTTCATGATCACAATTTGCAAGAATCAAGCTTTGGTAAAAAGTTGCTAAATTGGGAAAGTGACTTGTAATTTCAAGTTACTATTTTTGGCATATTTTCAACCAACTTTAACCAAACTTTTCATGATCAAAAATGCTTCAAACGAATTTTTGCCCAACACCAAAGTTGTAGATCTCTTTCTCCTCTTTCCAAAGAGTGGTGGATCATGATCATATCATTTTTAGATCAAGAGTTATGGGCATTTGAAGTTAAAGGGCATTTGGTGTTCCACCATGCATACCATTTTGACATAACTTGCAAGATGCATTTTAACTCACCAATATGGCTTCTAATTTTTCAGTTCACCTCACCACACTCCATTGCACCTCATCTAGCATCATTTTGAGCCAAGAATTGAATGAATCCGTGGATTACATAGTCATAATTCATCATTATGCAATTTTGCAAGTTCACTTGGAATTCATAATTCAGTTACTCTCCAGCCCCAAGATCAATCCAAAGGTGGTCCTTGCATCAAAAGGAAAACAATCATGCACTTTTCATGAAGAATGCACGAGCCAAATACCCCATGTGCACAAACTTGCAAATTTGCAAAACAGCCCAAAACTCATTGCTCTCAAGTCCTTGAAGTTTAAAACCCTAAACAGTAGCATTGGCACACTATATAAGCTAACTCACACGAATTTCTCAGCAGCTACTATTCATTTTTCATCACTTTTCAAAGTTTTGCTCTCAAGTTTCTCTCCTTCGATTCTCCCAATCCTTCAAGGTTCCTCCATTTTTCTTGGTTGGTTTAGGATCAGTGAAGCACAAGGAAGAGAAATCCACCATTGTTTTGAGGTTTGAGCAAGGAATTCATCAAGTTGAGTTCAGAGCTTCAACTTTCGGATTCAAGGATTCAGGCTAGTTTAAAGGTTTAATTGCATTTATTTTGCAATTAGACGGTTGAAAGAGTTGATCTGCAGCTTATCTTGGAGTTTCTTGACGTATTTCCATTTCTGCAAATCTCAGGTGAGCTCCAAATTCATAGATCTAGAATTGATTTTTGTTGTGTGTTTAATGTTCATCTTGATGTGCTGAGCTCATATATGTGTTTGGTTTTGATTTTCAACGTGAATCATGGCTGGAATTTAGATCTGAAATTTTCAGATCCAAACTTGTTTCGTTCGATTCTTGAAATATATGCATGCTAAATGATTTTGAGTGGCATATTTGTGATCTACGTGAGTTGCTGAACATTTTGATGTATGATTTGTTGTTTTTGGTTGTTGTTTGAAGTTTGGTGACCGGAGAGTGGCCGGAGAAGATGACCGGCGCTTCTCCGGCCGGTGAGGGTTTAATTAGGGTTTGTGGTTTTCCAGTTTGAATCTCATGCGTTGGATTGTGATTAATTTTCCAGTTTAATTCTCGTGCGTTGGATCTTGATTAGGTGTTGTTAATTGAGTTTATTAGGGTTTAGTGGATCTGATTAAGTCATGACCGTTTGATTTCATTTAATTAGTGCATTTGAATGTGGACCATTGGATTGTTGACTTTACTTTGTTTGACTGAGAGCGTGAGCCTGTGGATCTGGAGACTTTTTATGTTTGACTCAATCTTAGCCGTTCGTTGTTTCTGAAGGCTTGATAGCGCTTGGGCCTTTTCTGCTGTTTACACCCCCGTTTCTGAGCCCATGATCATTTGCACGCATTTGGATTTCTTTTTGCACCCCTGTCTTCATTTCATTTTCTTTTTATTTTCTATTTTCATACCATTTCATAATTAATTGTTAAAAATACTTGCATGTGCTAAAAAATTCCAAAAAAATTCATCATCCCTCCTCATTATTAAAATTAATTTTTCACATTTTATTTTATTATTTTTGCATTAAATTTACATTAAATATTAATTTTCCAAATTAATTTTTCTCATTTGCACTTCATATTGCATACTTCATGTTGCATTTTTTATTTCTCTCATTTGGAAAGTGATTTGATCCTGATTCTTTTTGGGTTGTGTTCATAACATGTTGAAGTATGTTTGAGATTTTTGGAATGATTTTTAGGTCCTTTTTGGATGACTTTTGATGTGTTGCTTTGAGCATGAATGTATGAAATCCTATTGATGCTTTGACCTAATTGTTGATTGACTTTGGTTTTGATTCGTTGCTTGTGGATTTGATATGTCAATTATACATGTTTGAGATGCTTGAATACTGAATGACATAATTTTTGAGGCATGTTTGTTATTTCTTTGAAGCATGAACTTTAACTTGTCCAACTTGTGAATGTATGCTTCATGTTTGGTTTGCTTGATTATGAAGGCACTTGTGCCATAATTTGGGGTCTTGTTTGAGAATTGATAGCATGTTAATTGACCTCTGGTTGTGATATTTGGATCTCATCTTTGCATGTTTGATGTTTGCCTTGCACCTTAAGTCACTTGTTTCACAAAAATGAATCATGTTTCACTTCACTTCACTTCTTCTTCTTTGCTTCTTAATTGATTGTGAAAGTGTTTGTGTGACTTGAATGCTGTTTGAAGATCATGTTTAGGCACATGTTTAGGATTGTGTCACTTCTGGACTTGGTTTACTTTGTGGAATTTTGACTTGGTTGCTTCACATGATCACTTATTTTCATCTCACTCCTTCTTTAATGACTTGAATGGTACTTGAGTGACTTCTCCTTTTTCTTTTGACTAATTGTGCATGATTAATGTTAGAGGTCAGTAGGACCATTAGGTTCTGAACTTGATGTTTGATTTACCTTAGAACTTGTTTCTTTATTGCCTTATGCTTGTTTGAGTTTCATTTTGCCATATGTGAATACTTCTAACATTTTCAGGGGTAAATGGTAAGTTGTTTGAGTGTGGATATGCTTCCACATTTTACTTTCTTCCTTTATCTTTTAACTTCCATACTTGTGTTTAAAGTGAGCTTAGGCCACTTGTGTTTCACTTCTCTTTCTCCTCCTTCTCTTTCACTCTTTTCATCCCTCGAGTCTCAAGACTTGTTTAAGTCTTGGATTCTCTCCCTTTAGAGCTACCTAGTCCAACTTAATTTTCGATTAAGCTTGGAGTAGGATTAGCATTAGGTTAGGTAGTCGTCTCTCCTAAACCTCACTAACCATAGGACATCCATGCATGATGACATTAGGACTCTTAGTTTCCCTTTAGAGTTTCCTTTTGTGTCGCTTCTCTTCTCATCTCAAACTTCTTGAAAACACTTAATAAAATATAACGTATATTGCGCTCGAGCCTTAAGTGTAGGAAGTGAAGAACGAGGGGTCTCCTCTCTTCTTCTAGGGTGTTTAGCATACGTCTCATTCGGGGGCGACCATGCGACTCACTCGTTCCCGCATGGTAGACTTTGGCGCAATGTAAGTTACGAACTAACTCAAAACACTTCTGTCTAAAAAACGCAAAACAAATTCAAATCTTTTTTTATCCTTCGGGATTGTTGGGTTTCAGACTTCTTTCAGAAAAGAGCTCGTCGTTCACGTAAAAAACACTTACCCATCTGTGGTCGTACCCACGAACTACGTCAGCTCTGATTCCTCTCTCTCGTCCGATTGAGGATACGTAGGCACAAGACAGCGATTGTCTTGACGAGCAACCTCCCCCCAGTTCCCGTCCGAACTACATTGACTCTGACTTTCCCATTGCACTGAGGGAGTACGTAGGCCTAGGACAACGATACCGTCTTATCGAGTCACTTCCTTTTCCTTTCTTCTTCGTTTCTTTGTTCTTTCCCGTTCTCGTTCTTTCTTCGGTCCAGTAGCAGTGGAGTTCCAGACGACGACACCCTTTGATGCATACGACAGGCGTGGATCCCATCGAGTACGATGGACGTGTTGGGTACTAACACCTTCCCTTCGCGTAACCGACTCCCGTACCCGTTCTCTTGGTCGTGAGACCATGTTCTTTCCCTTCCTTCAGGTTTATGCAGTGTTTCCTTTCCTCTCTTGGGATAAATACACTTTGCTGGCGACTCTGTGTTCTTCTGCGCCACTCTCGCGTTTGTACCATTGGATGCGAATCTTTTCGGGAGCGACAGCTGGCGACTCTGCTGGGGACTCTGGTTGACCTATGCTGGTCCTTCCCCTTTAGCGAGTCGATCCTAGCGCTTGTCTATTTATTTTCTCTGGGTGTTTGTTTTTATGGTGCTTTGCTTTGTTGTATATTACTGTATTTACTGTCTTATTTACTTTACTGTACTTACAGCTCTTTATTGCATTGCATTGCATTTCATTTATTACTGTCATACTGGATATTGCTGTGCTGTTCTGCTGCTGGATTTTCTGTTTGCAGGGTGGGTAGGATTCATGAGAGAAAAGCCCAATACCAAGGCTTGAGCATACACCTATGATTAGCGTGGAAAGTAGTGTGACTTGTTTGGCATTTGGCCAGACGAAGTATACATGAAAACTCCACATCCAGACGAGGTTTTCTTGGTAATATTCTGTCCTGTCCATTTGGGGCAGACGATGGAATATAACCTGGAAAGCTGTCGACTCTGGCGACCATCCCCGAGGACTCAGTTGCGGCACTCCTCCCGAGATATGACAGTGGCAGCCCACGTTCTGTGGCAAACCCATTGCACATTCTCGACCCGAGGACCCAATGCTGGGAACTTGCTATAGGATTTCCCTTTTGTAGTGAATCAGCGGACGACCTCTTTGATTGGCGATAGCATTGTATCCTTCGGGCTGAATGTGCTATTGCTTCTCAAACCTCTGAAGCTGAGGATCTTTTGTTTTGGAGAATCGGTTGAGGCCTCCTCTTTTGATGATGATGCCAAACCAGAAATGGTGAACGTATCATCATTTCTCGACCTGAGAGCCCGGGATACTGAACATCCTAGTACCCACATGTGAGAGGGGATGGGTGTTTGTAGGTTTGCAGGTAACCGAGACCTTCAACCTACCTGGTTTCTGGGTTTCTCATCAGTGTACTATTATCATCCTGGCATTCTGGCAGTTTGATTGGGTTGTTATTCTGGATTTTTGGGTTTCTGGTATTCTGGGTCTTATTCAGTCCGCAGAACAGCAGCAGTTTGAGCATTTTGGATACCTTGATCCCATGCTTGCATTTTGCATCATCTTTTTTGCATTCTGACATGTTTGCTCATTTGTAGGGTTGCATCCTAACTTTGATTCCGGTTGTCTGAAGACTGTCCATGATGAGTATTAGCGCTGAAAAAAGAAAGAACATCATCCCGTACAAGTTCCCAGAGCTTCATCTAGACGTTGTGCACAAGATCTCGGCTATGGCAAAACCTGAGGTATTGGCAGATTTCAGAGGAGAATATGGGAGGATTCTGAGTTTCGCCCGGAATGTTACCAATTATGAGTTCAGGGCCCTGCACACTCTGGCACAGTTCTATGACTCTCAACTCCGGTGTTTTCTATTTGCTGATTATCTTTTGGCTCCAACGTTGGAAGAATTTGCTCTTATTTTGGATGTTTCGGTCAAAGAGGGAGCTCCCTTCTATCCTTCTAAGGAGTTTCCTGATTTGGAAAGGGTTGCTGCTACTTTACGTTTGGATCAGTCACTGTTGAAGAAAAATATTGCTAGAAAAGGGGGCTATCAAGGTTTTCACACGAAGTTTTGATCGAACAGGCTGCTACTTGTGCTAAGGCTAAGTGTTGGTCAGTGTTCAATGCAATTCTGGCTATGTAAGTTTATGGAACGGCGTTATTCCCTAATGTGAAGGATTTTGTAGATGCACATGCTGTCCGGATATTCACCACGAAGAATCCGGTACCTACCTTGCTTGGGGATCTGTATTATTCGATGCACTATAAGAATGAGAAAAGGAGAGGCGGACCTCTTTATTGTTGTGCTTCAATTTTCTATAAGTGGTTTGCTGATCGTCTTCCCAAATCTGGGGCATTCGAAGACACTAAAGGAACTTTAGATTGGGCAAAGAGATTAATGGGGTTAAGGGCCGACAACTTAGTTTGGATCAATCGTGATTTGTTGGGCCGAGAGATCCTGGTTAGTTGTGGAGGTTACCCAAACGTACCTTTAATAGGAAGGAAGGGGGGAATTAACTACAACCCCATTCTTGCTATTAGGCAATTTGGGTATGCTTTAAAGGAGCCGCCAAAAGGCCAAGATGTGCAAGAGTCTTTATTTTTGGGTGAGGAAGCCAATCTGGAAGTATTGAAAGAAGCTGCAAACGCTTGGAGAGATCGCCATAAGAAAGGAAAGACTTCTTTTGGAAAGTGTAACAACAAAGCTTTTCTTGCATATGAAGACTGGGTTTAGAGCAGAGTAGAGAGTGTACTTTTTCCATTCTGCAGGGAACCTCCTTCTTACCCTTTGCTGATTGAACCCCCAACCATGATTGAGATGGAGAAGTATAACCAATTATGGGCTGAAAAGGAGAAGATTCGAGAGGAGAACCGTGAGTTGCAAAAGGAAATCTACCAGTTGAAACATGAGCGAAGTGAGGCTGTTCATATTGTCAAGCTGAAGACAGAACGTCTCGCTGAGAAAGAAAAGGAGCTGGTTGAAGAGATAGCAGCTAGGAAAAGGGTAGGACAAGCTCTAAAAGGCGTTTGCAAGACTCTCAAATCCAAGAAGGATGACTTAGCCAAGGCTTGGGCGAAGATTCGCAGGTTCAATGCTTACCGAGATACTGCAATCATGGCCAACAAGCAGAAAGAAGATAAGCATTTGGAGCAGATTGAGAGTCTGAAGTTGAAGCTTAGGAAGAAGGACGAGGAGATCTTGTCAGGGACGTTCCGAAGACACGCAGTTGAGAAACAGCTCAAAGAAGCCATAGCAACCATGGAAGAGCTGAAAATACAAGCAGGAGTGAAGAGGTCTAAGTGGGAGTGCTCTAGCTCAGGCAGTGGCCCTCATACGGTGCAAGATCCTTGAAGGGAACTTTACTCAGTAGTTTGTATTTTGTTATTTCTTTGTATTTTGGGTCACCACCAGAATTGTTGGCTGGGACCTCTGCTTATTTTTGTTTCAGGCCTTTTTTTGGTACCTTGGGTTGTAATTTCTGACAGTGATTCACTCTGATTTATATAAGCAGCAGTTTCATCCTATTTCACCTTTAAACTGGAATCAAGGGGTGGATCACCCTGCAAATATACAAACATGTTTGCATTTGCATTTGCATAATCATAATCATTTTTGCATTGCAGGTTATCTTGGTTTCTCTGGTTTTCTTATGCTCTCTCTTTCTCTCAGTCAGGATTGATCAACCAACTCATCGTTATTCTACTCAGCTCAATCAAAACAGAGTGATGGACAAAGTTCAGGCAGATATGGCCGCTATGCAAGCTCGCATCGACCAGTTCATGGAAATGATGTAGGGTGTGGTGCAAAGTCAGAACGAGTTTAGAACTCTGGTTCAGCCGTTAGTGGCGCAGGTCGACGAAAATGGTATCCTACACGGTGGTCTTATTAACCGTAATATCCCTCCGGGCGGAGTCGGTGCTGGTGGACAGGGCAGAATTCCTACAGTGGTTGGAGAGGGAAGTACTGTTCAAGATATCCATGGCCATCATTTTGATGATCAACAGGACGATGTGTTCTCGGTCAGGAGTCTAGATGCTACCCTTCCTGTGGTCAGTGATGAAAGAATCCGTTTAATCGAAGCTCAATTGAAAGGAGTGGTGAAACAGGATGACTTGGGGATTGATTTGGACGACCTAGGGTTGGTCCCTGATATTGTTATTCCACACAAGATTCAGATTCCTACGCTAGAAAAGTACAATGGTTCTACCTGCCCAAGGACTCATGTGAAGGCCTATACCAGGAAGATGGCTGCTCACGCTAAGGATGAAAAGTTAATGATGCACTTCTTCTAAGACAGCCTGTCTGGCGCGTCTTTGGAATGGTACATGGGGCTAGAAAGCAGAGATGTTCGTACCTGGAGAGAGCTAGCTGCAGCTTTCATCAAGCATTATCAGTACAACACGGGCATGGCTCCCAACAGAACTCAGTTGTTGAGCATGTCCCAGAAGAATGATGAGAGTTTCAAAGAATACGCGCAAAGGTGGCGTGAGTTGGCGGCTAGGGTGCATCCACCAATGCTAGAGAAAGAGATGCTGGATATGTTCATGGACACACTGCCTAAACACTACTATGAGAAGCTTTTGCCTTGTTCTCTAGGCAAGTTTGCAGATGTGATTGCTATTGGACAGAAGATAGAGGTGGGAATTAAGGTTGGGAAGGTTTCTAGCGGTGATGGATTGTCTTCCGGACAGGGAAAAAAGCCGTTTGATAATTACAAGAAGAAAGGAGAGACCAACGCTGTATCATCCCACAGGGGAAAAGGGAAACAGCGCCAGTTTAACAATCAACAGGTAGCATCAGTAACCATTCCAGCAACATTACCTCCACCACAGCAGCAAAGGGGTAATACTAATCAGAATAGGCAGCAGGGTCAGTATCAGAACAGACAGAGGAATGCAGAGAGGCATTTTGATCAACCCCCAATGTCATATGCACAGTTGTTGCAACACTTACTGCAGTTGCGTCTAGTTGAGCTTCGTACCTTGGCTCCACCAACAGGGGAACTCCCAGGAGGCTACGATGCTAACGCACACTGCGATTTTCATTCTGGTGCTCCTGGGCACACGGTGGAGAAGTGCAGGGCATTTCAGCACAAGGTGCAGGACCTTGTGGACTCTAAAGCCATCAATTTCTCAAATGACGGACCCAATGTTATTCAAAACCCGATGCCTAATCACAATGGGCCAAGGGTGAATGCTATAATTGAGGACTGTGAAATTTTGAATTTGATCGTGGATGTGGAGGAACTGAAGACTCCATTGGTGGTGGTTAAGAACAGGTTATTGAAAGGTGATGTCTATCCGGGCTGTGGTGAGAACTGCTCAGATTGTTTGATAAAGGCTAATGGTTGTGATTCGTTGAAGAGGGGTATTCAGAATCTGATTGATGAGGGTTGTTTACAGTTTGACAGAGGTAATCAGCTAGAAGAGGTTGTTAGTGAGAAGGTTGCGACTATCACTATTCCGTTCAAAACAATTACTATTTCTGGTCCAGCAAGGCCGCCTCCAGTCATTATCACAAGGGTTGGACCCATTCCGTACGAGAGTTCTAAGGCTATTCTGTGGAATTATGGTGCAGAGGTGTTTGTCAATGGGTAAAAGTAAGAGCTAATGAATACTTCACCAGTGGGTTCTAGTTCAGGGGTTAAAGTTGAGACTGATGCTATAACCAGAAGTGGTAGAGTGCTTCCTCCGGTTAACGATCAACCCAGTACCTCTAGGCAAGAAAGAGGAAAACAGGCGATGGATGGTTCTGTTCAGATTCCAGTGATTGTGGAATCTACAGTGAAACCGGTTGATGATGCTTTTTCGGAAAATGTAGAGGAATTTATGAGGCTCATCCGAAAAAGTGATTATAAGATCGTGGACCAATTACATCAGACCCCGTCCAAGATCTCTATTCTGTCTCTGCTCTTGTGTTCGAAGGCCCACAGGAATGCTCTTTTGAAGGTTTTGAATGCAGCCTACGTTCCTCAAGAGATCTCTGTTAATCAGCTGGAAGGGGTTGTAGCGCACGTAAATGCGGGTAACGGCCTGGGTTTTACAGATCTTGACTTGACTTCTGCTGGCAGGAATCATAACAATGCCCTGCATATTTCGATCGAATGCCGTGGCTCGCTGATGTCACATGTCTTGGTTGATACCGGTTCATCGTTGAATGTATTGCCCAAGAAAGCGTTAATGAAGTTGGATACTCGAGGACTTATTTGTACACCAAGCGACTTGGTGGTGCGAGCTTTTGATGGCTCGAAGAGATCTGTTTTTGGCGAGATTGTGCTTCCAATCAAGGTTGGACCGGAAATCTTTAATGCAACGTTTTACATTATGGATATTCAGCCAGCGTACAGCTGTTTATTGGGTCGTCCTTGGATCCATGGGGCAGGTGCTGTAACTTCCACTTTACATCAAAAGCTGAAGTATATGGTTGATGGTCACGTAGTGACAGTATGCGGGGAAGAAGACATAATGATCAGTCAGCTGTCAACCTTTAAATACGTGGAAGTGGATGGGGAAATCCACGAGACGTTGTGCCAGGGATTTGAGAAGGTGAAAGTTGTTGAAGAAGTTGTTCAGTCTGAAGCTGTAGTGCAGCCTGTAGTGGTAAATCAACCTGAGGGTTCCATGTCTTCGTTAAGAGACGCCAAAGCTGTGGTTGAAGCGGGTAGCTCACGGAGGTGGGGCCAGGTGGTTGAAGTCCAGAAAAAGAAGGATACTTATGGATTGGGATATAAGCCATCCAAAAGAGATGAGGATCCCCCAAAATTCTATGGCCCTGTCCGGTTCACTAGCGCTGGAGTTTTCTTCGACAGAGTTAATGCTGTTGGTGAAGAAGGAGACAGTGATTGCGACATGGATCGCTGGATCCGTCCTTGTGTCCCAGGGGAAAGTCTGCACAACTGGTCTTCCGAGAAAGTCATTCAAGTGACAGGCTTCGAGTAATTGCTTTGTTTTCCTATTTTGTTAATCCTACGTTCTGCCCAAGACATAGTGATTCTGTTTGTAGGGCTTTTAACTGTCGCATGTTTTGCTTTATCATCAATAAAGGACTTTTCACACTCAAATATTTTGATCTCTGTCTTTCTGTTTTTATTTTTTATGCATTAAAAACCCACATCAAAATGGCAATGTGTTTCTTTGGTTGCATCATAATAAAACATACCTCATAAATCATTGCAGGTCTTTTTGTTCAGATGACACCGATCATGACTCAACTATAGCTCGGTATGACTTTGACAATCCAATTTATCAGGCTGAAGAAGAGGCTAACGAAGATTGTGAACTGCCCGAAGAATTGGCCAGATTGTTGAAGCAAGAGGAGAGAGTCATCCTACCTCATCAGGAGGAAATTGAGATTGTGAATCTGGGAACCGAGGACGCCAGAAAGGAGGTAAGAGTAGGGGCTGCATTGGAAGACAGTGTCAAGGGAAGATTGATTGAAATGCTCCGAGAGTATGTTGACATCTTCGCCTGGTCTTACCAAGATATGCCTGGGCTCGATACTGATATTGTCGTACACCGGCTACCGCTCAAAGAAGGTTGTGCTCCGGTCAAGCAAAAGTTGAGAAGAACTAAACCGGAGATGTTTGTCAAGATCAAGGAAGAGGTTCAAAAGCAGTTGGACGCCGGATTTCTTGCCGTAACAAATTATCCTCCATGGGTTGCCAACATCGTGCCTGTACCTAAGAAGGATGGGAAGGTCAGGATGTGTGTCGATTACAGGGATTTGAATAGAGCCAGCCCAAAGGATGATTTCCCGCTCCCTCACATTGACGTGTTAGTTGACAATACTGCTCAGTATTCTGTGTTTTCCTTCATGGATGGCTTCTCTGGGTATAACCAAATCAAGATGGCCCCAGAGGACATGGAGAAAACAACATTCATAACACCGTGGGGAACTTTCTGCTATAAAGTGATGCCCTTTGGATTGAAAAATGCAGGGGCAACTTACCAGCGGGCGATGGTGACTCTCTTTCATGATATGATTCACAAAGAGATTGAAGTCTATGTTGATGACATGATTGCGAAGTCACAGACGGAAGAAGAACATCTGGAGAATCTTCAGAAACTATTTGAAAGGTTAAGGAAATTCAGACTGAGGTTGAATCCAAACAAATGCACCTTCGGGGTGAGATCAGGAAAATTGCTGGGGTTTATTGTTAGTGAAAAAGGTATTGAGGTTGATCCTGCAAAGGTAAAAGCCATACAAGAAATGCCTGTGCCGAAAATAGAAAAAGAGGTTCGTGGTTTCTTGGGGAGATTGAATTACATTGCTAGGTTCATCTCGCATCTCACAGCCACGTGTGAACCAATCTTCAAGTTGCTAAGAAAAGATCAAGCGGTCAGGTGGAATGAAAATTGTCAAAAGGCATTTAAAAAGATTAAAGAATACTTGCAGGAACCTCCGGTCCTTATGCCGCCAGTACCAGGAAGGCCTTTGATTATGTATCTCATAGTTCTTGAGAATTCAATGGGTTGGGTGCTCGGTCAACAAGACGAGTCAGGTAAAAAAGAGCACGCCATCTATTACCTGAGTAAGAAGTTTACTGATTGTGAGTCAAGATACTCAATGCTGGAGAAAACATGTTGTGCACTCGCTTGGGCCGCTAAGCGTTTGAGGCAGTATATGTTAAACCATACAACCCTTTTGATTTCTAAGATGGATCCAATCAAGTATGTGTTTGAGAAGCAAGCACTTTCTGGTAGAATAGCCCGTTGGCAGATGGTTCTGACAGAATATGATATTCAGTATGTTTCCCAAAAGGCCATTAAGGGAAGTGTGTTGTCAGAGTATCTTGCCGAACAGCCAATTGTGGATTATCAACCAATGAAGTTTGAGTTTCCGGATGAGCACATCATGTATCTGAAGATGAAGGATTGTGAAGAGCCTTTGCCTGATGAAGGACCTGAGATTGGGTCTCAGTGGAAGATGGTTTTTGATGGGGCTGTTAATTCATATGGCAACGTAATCGGGGCAATCATTACGACTCCACAGGGTTCTCATATACCCTTTACTGCCCGATTAGCGTTCATATGCACCAACAATGAGGCGGAGTATGAAGCATGCATCATGGGGTTAGAAGAAGCAATTGATTTGAGAATCAAGAACCTCGATGTTTATGGTGATTCTGCGTTGGTGGTGAATCAGATCACAGGTGAATGGGAGACTCGTCAAGTAAATCTCGTTCCATATAACAATTATGCCAGAAGATTGTTACCTTTCTTTGACAGAATAGACTTCCATCACATTCCCCAGATAGAGAATCAGATGGCTGATGCGTTGGCAACATTGTCATCAATGTATAAAGTGAATCTTTGGAATGAAGCTCCCTCAATCAGAATCATGCGCTTGGATAGACCTGCTTTTGTATTTGCAGTTGAAGGGGTATCAGATGGCCAGCCTTGGTATCATGACATTAAAGTCTTCTTGAAGAGTCAGGAATACCCAGTCGGGGCATCTTCCAAAGATAAAAAGACATTGAGGAGGTTATCAGGAAACTTCTTTTTGAACAAGGATGATGTGTTGTACAAGAGAAACTTTGACATGGTCTTGCTACGTTGTGTTGATGAACACGAGGCAGGCTTGTTAATGGAAGAGGTTCACAAAGGTTCCTTCGGTACTCATGCCAATGGGCATGCTATGGCCAGAAAATTGTTGAGAGCGGGGTATTATTGGATGACTATGGAGTCTGACTGTTTTAAATACGCCCAAAAATGTCATAAATGCCAGATTTATGCTGACAAGGTGCACGTACCGCCTACTCCTCTAAATGTTTTGTCATCACCTTGGCCTTTTGCTATGTGGGGCATTGACATGATTGGAAAGATCGAGCCGACTGCTTCAAATGGACATCGTTTTATCCTGGTGGCTATTGATTATTTCACGAAGTGGGTGGAAGCAGCATCGTATGCCAACGTCACCAAACAAGTGGTAGCCCGGTTTATTAAGAAGGACATCATCTGCCGGTATGGAGTCCCGGAGAGAATCATTACTGATAATGGTTCAAATCTGAATAACAAGATGATGAAGGAGCTATGCCAGACCTTTAAAATCGAACATCACAATTCTTCTCCCTATCGTCCGAAGATGAATGGAGCTGTTGAAGTGGCTAATAAGAACATAAAGAAGATTGTGCAGAAGATGGTAGTGACATACAAAGACTGGCATGAGATGTTGCCTTATGCTTTGCATGGTTATCGTACTTCGGTATGCACATCAACTGGGGCAACTCCTTTCTCACTGGTGTATGGCATGGAAGCAGTCTTGCCATTAGAAGTTGAGATTCCTTCTTTGAGAATTCTGACAGATGTGAAGCTGGATGAAGCTGAATGGGTGTGTTCCTGGCTGAATGAATTGAATCTCATTGAAGAGAAGAGATTGAAAGCCATTGCGCATGGCCGGTTGTATTAGAGCAGGATGAAGAAAGCCTTTGATCAGAAGGTGCGTCCTCGGTGTTTTCAAGCTGGTGAATTAGTTCTGAAAAGGATCACTCCTCCTCAAACAGATCACAGGGGCAAGTGGACTCCGAATTACGAAGGGCCATATGTAGTAAGACAGGTTTTCGCTGGTGGAGCCTTATTACTCTCAACTATGGATGGCGAAGATTTTACGTCCCCTGTGAACGCGGATGTAGTCAAAAAATACTTTGCATAAAAGAGACCCGCTGAGCATAAAAAGAAGGTTCAGGCAAAAATGGGGCATCCTGGCGAACCATAAAAAGAAAAGGTTCGGGCAAAAATTAGGGATAAAAAGAAAAAGAATAAATCCGCAAGGTTGAAAACCTGAAAAGGAAACCTTGGCAAAAATGGGTATCCCGGTGGATTGAAAACCCGAAAAGGGCGATCCAGGCAAAAGTTAGGGATTTTAATGCAAAGACTACGATCCGCGTTCGATCTGTGATCACCGTTCACACTTGGAAAATTCGGAGGAAAGGAATCAGTCCAGTTAGTCGTCTTCGAAGGCCAAAGTATCTGCGGATGAACAAGTCATGTGGGTTATAGCTGAGTCGAGTCATGGTGGATGTCTGTTCCCCACATTGCCAACATTTGTATTTTCTTTTGCTTTTTGCGCAATTACCTCTTTTCAGGAATTGCTTCCAGATGTAAATGCCTATTCACAGGCCAATTCATTCAATAAAGTTTGCATTTCAGTTAAAGAGCTTTTGTTTTCTGTTTTATCTATTTTGTTTGTGAAAATGTCCGATATTTTTGATAAAAACATTACATGCTAAAACGTTGAGCTTTATGACACAAGTTGGAAAACAGTGGCAATTGCTTAGGCGACAATCACTATGTTGATAATCAATGTAATCATTTCTGCGCATAGACCTTTCTGTTGGTTTTGCAGGATGACAGATGTACTCCCCCAATAGAGTAGAGCTCTCCCCTACTTTGAAGTCTGATCGTCCTCAGCAGGTTATTACTCTTCCCCATCAGAGTATCGAGGGTCGTCTTCCTCAACCAGAGTATAAAGAAGTAATTCCCTAAGCGGAGTCGTTAAGGATCGTCCTCCTTAGCAGGATATAAGAGGTTTTTTCCCAGGCCAGAGTTGTGACTTGGCACATCTTTCTTCAGTAAGTGATGTCTCCCCACGGAGCATGGGACAACTATTTGTTCCCCAGCTAGTCAGGAAGCATGTGTTATCCCCTAGTAGGTGAATGTTGACAATTACTTTCTCTCCCAAGCGGAGTCGTTGAGGATCGTCTTCCTCAGCAAAGTACAGAGGATTGTATACCCAGCCGCAGTCGTGTTTGGATTATTATTCGCCAGCAAGTACTCAGAAGTTGATTGCTTTAAGGTGAGTGTTGTCGTACCTCCAACAGGAAGTTTGTGGACGAAGATGTTATTATCCCCACAGGGTCCTGGTGTCTACTTTCCTCGGTTGGTCAGAAAGTATAGTCTCGACGACAATGGTTTGATCTAGTACCCCGCAGGGTGAGGGTAAAGTTACTTCCCTAGCAGCAGATTAAGCTCATTTCCCCAAGCAGAGTCTGGTGGTGAGGGGCATCCCCAGCAGGTCTTAAGGCCGATCGTTTTTGACAGGCACCGAAGCCAAGTTCTGAAATAGCTGGTCATCCCCAGCGGTGGAATTTCCATCTTCAGTATTCATATCCCTCCCTAGCTAAGTGGGTATTCTCTCGAAGCTTCGTCCATCTCCAGCAGAGTAGTTGATCTTGATATTCCCCAACAGAGTGGATATCCTCTTGGAGTTTCATCCATCTCCGACAGAGTTGGTGATTGGATATTCCCTAGCAGGGAGAAGTTTTCCTCAACAAGTTTTCCTTTGTTTCAGGGGCAATTTAGTTTGCCGTCCCTAGCGGAGTTACTTCTGGTCTTCAGCATTTATTTTGCTGGGACGTCTCTTTTGCATTGCATAAGCATTTATTTTGCATAGCATCCTCCCAAATGCGTAGCATTTCCACTTCATGTGGGGCATTACGGCAAAATTCAAACATATGCATCCGAAGCGTAAGCCAGGTTTGAGTTTTCCTTCGTCGGGAAAAGCCGGATTTCGGAAAGATGTCTTTACTCCACAGGTGTTGGGTTAAACAATACTTGACAGTTCCCCGGCAGAATGTCTTGCCAGGATTGTTTATCCTTGCTTCTTTTTGTACCCCTCCGTCCAGGTAGTCCTTTGGTTTATTCCCTCAAGATTTTACCGTCAGACACTCGTCTGTGTTTCCTTCAGCACCCGTCCGTGTTCGAACCTTTTAAGCCAATGCCCATCTGCATTGACTTTCGACACTCGTCCGTGTTCTTTCAGCACCCGTCCGTGTTTGACTCATTTGTTTCAATGCCCGTCCGCATCGACATTTGACACTCGTCTGTGTTTCCTTCAGCACCCGCCCGTGTGTGAACCTTTGATTTCAATATCTGTCCGTATTGACCTTTTGATGACACTCGCCCGTGTTGCCTTCCATTCCCCAGCGAGATTAATTCCCGATAAAGTTGCTTTACAACCTTTTCAGTACCCGTCCGTATTGAAATCTTTTACACCCGTCCGTGTACCCTTTTCAGTACCCGTCCGTATTGAAATCTTTTACACCCGTCCGTGTACCCTTTTCAGTACCCGTCCGTATTGAAATCTTTTACACCCGTCCGTGTACCCTTTTCAATACGTCTGTATTGAATGTTCGACACCTGTCCGTGTGCATTCTCAATCCCCAGGGAGGTCATCTTGAACCTCCTTTGGCACCCGTCCGTGTACCATTTTCAACACCTGTCTGTGTTTGAACATTTATTTCAATGTCCGTCCGCATTGACATTTTACACCCGTCCGTGTATCTTCTCAATACCCGTCCGTATTTGACATCCTGGATTCCTTGACACCCGTCCGTGTTCATCCCCAGCATAGCTAACACTCGTTTGTGTTTATTTCAGGACTTTTCAATACAGTTTTGGTTTCCAACACTCGTACGTGTCGTGACAGTGCAGCATTTTTTTTGTTTGTTCCCCAGTGGAGTCGTCCCTCCCTTGAGGATTGCAAATTTTAGGTTTCTTTTGGTATTCAATCTCCGTGAATCCTTGGAACGCATGATAGCCGTCACTATCATACCTTCAGGATCAAGTTGATTGAATAGGGGCAGCTGTAACACCTCAAAATTTGCCTTGTTGTTTTTAGATAACTGGCTTAGGTTTCTTTTCATTTCTTGCATTTACATTGTGCATAGCATTTGGTGCTTAGCATGGGATCGGGGTATTTGGTTCAACTCAAGGGCAAAAGCTTCTTATGAGCTCCATAAGCTTCTCACATCCTTATATGGTGGCCCAAGGGTATTTCAATGAGGGATTCTCCAAGTGGTTATATCAAGGGTTGGTGCCCTTACACTGATGACCAAAACTAGGGTTTTATGGTTAAGGGTCCTAAGCTCAAGGAATTGATTCAAACCTTTCACTAAGGTTCTCCATAGGTCAAAACAAGTCTAAGGATGGATTTTGAGCCAAAAATTCACCATGGAAGGCCTCAGATGATTCAGTAGCTTACAGATGAAGTAATCAGTCAAACTGGTCAACTGAAAAGTCAAACTAAAGTGTTGAGAGGTCCTCATCATGGTAATCAAGTCAAGAGACCTTTATTTGGTCTATGGAAGGCTTTCATGATCACAATTTGCAAGAATCAAGCTTTGGTAAAAAGTTGCTAAATTGGGAAAGTGACTTGTAATTTCAAGTTACTATTTTTGGCATATTTTCAACCAACTTTAACCAAACTTTTCATGATCAAAAATGCTTCAAACGAATTTTTGCCCAACACCAAAGTTGTAGATCTCTTTCTCCTCTTTCCAAAGAGTGGTGGATCATGACCATATCATTTTTAGATCAAGAGTTATGGGCATTTGAAGTTAAAGGGCATTTGGTGTTCCACCATGCATACCATTTTGACATAACTTGCAAGATGCATTTTAACTCACCAATATGGCTTCTAATTGTTCAGTTCACCTCACCACACTCCATTGCACCTCATCTAGCATCATTTTGAGCCAAGAATTGAATGAATCCGTGGATTACATAGTCATAATTCATCATTATGCAATTTTGCAAGTTCACTTGGAATTCATAATTCAGTTGGCCAGAAGATGGCCAGAAGATGAAATGGTTGTTGTTTCGACAAGGCATGTATTGGCCCACTATGCTGAAGGATTGCATAGAATTTGCTAAAGGGTGCCAAGAATGTCAAATTCATGCTGGCATACAGCACATCCCTGCAAGTGAATTACATTCTATAGTGAAACCATGGCCTTTCAGAGGATGGGCTTTGGATATAGTGGGAGAGATTCGACCAGCATCTTCAAAGAACCAGAGATATATTTTGGTGGGAATTGATTATTTCACCAAGTGGATTGAGGCAATACCACTGGTGAATATAGGTCAGGAAGATGTTATTGAGTTAATCCAAAATCACATTATTTATAGATTTGGTATTCCTGAAACAATTACCACAGATCAGGGATCAGTGTTCACTGGTCGAAAGATACAGGAATTCGCCAAAGAAATAGGTTTTAAGTTATTAACTTCTACACCTTATTATGCTCAGGCCAATGGGCAAGTCGAAGCTGCCAATAAGGTAGTGATTGGACTAATTAAGAAACATGTGGGGAAAAGGCCTAAAAATTAGCACAAGACGTTAGACCAAGTTCTTTGGGCGTGTCGAACATCCCCCAAAGAGGCTACCAATACTACCCCATTTCGACTCACTTTTGGTCATGATGCAGTATTACCTGTTGAGATTTATCTACAGTCTGTAAGAGTTCAAAGACATCATGAAATTCCCTCTGAGAATTATTGGGAAATGATGATGAATGAATTGGTGGATTTGGATGAAGAAAGGCTTAGAGCCTTGGAGTTGCTGAGAAGACAAAAGAAGAGGGTCGAAGAATCCTACAACAAAAAGGTTAAATCTAAATCTTTTGCATGTGGGGAATGGGTTTGGAGGTGATTTTGCCCATGGATCGAAAGGATAGAACATTGGGCAAGTGGTCCCCTAAGTGGGAAGGACCATTCCAAGTCATACAAGTATTCTCTAATGGAGCTTATGAAGTGGAAGAGTTAGACAAAGATAAAAGAATCTTGAAAGTAAATGGAAAGTATTTGAAAAAATATAAGCCTATGCTGCAGGAGATTCATATTAAAACGTAAGCTTTATTGAATAAAAGAAAGCCAAAATAGGCCAAGTCAGGCTAATATGGCATACAAAGCGAAGAGAAACTAATACAAATTTTTTTTTCCTTTCTCAAGGAAAGGTTATTCATAGTCTCTCCAATCAATGGATTTGAGGAAGTCCATATAATCTGCATCTGGCTCATCATCAGAATCTTGGGTGCTGGAGCGCCCTTTCTTGGAGATCTTCATTTTGGTTTCTCTCTTCTTGGCTGAAGAGGTTGCTCCGACGGAGGCATTAGGTCGTTGGGGCACCTCTACCTTCTTTGTTTCCTCAATTACCTTGGCCTTTCCAACCATCTTCTTAGTTGAGGGTTTCTCTGAATTATTCATGGTTGCTTCTACGCAAAACATGGTCAGATGGAAGAAATTTATAGAGGCTAATGGCTGATTGGATTGGCCAGCCAAACGGTGGAAATAGGTGAGTTATTCTTGGAAGTAGGCCTGAGGGCTATGCTATAAATGTTACTTTAAAGTTAGAGGCTTATGCCTTGGAATTTAAAGCTGGAGGGGTGACTTTCTAAGAAAAGGTAGAATGCCTTAATTGCAAATTTGACTGATAAAAGATAACAGTAAAGAACATCATCATGCAATATAGGTCGAAAACAGTTAAAGGAAAAATAATAATGATTAATTAAATCAATGCCAACAGGCATAAAATTGTCATTACATAAAAGGCCTAAAAAGGCCAGGAAACAAATGGTGATTAAACAAATGAGATAAAGGTGTCGAAGGTATCAGAAGGGAAGCCTCGACGCCAACTGAGAAAAAGACTCTATGTGATGTTTGAGACGAGCGTTGCACAAAGATTCGTCAAGTTTTGCTTCTGCGAGCTCTTTCTCATATCTTTGGGCCGCATCAATTCGATCAATAGCATTCTTCGTCTCTTCAGCTATCTCAGTGTCGTCGAGTTGGCGCAGATCACGGTTGCGGTTTTCAGCATTTGCAATTTTAGCTTGTAGCTATGTGATCTATTGCTTCCATGCTTCAATGTCCTTCGTGTTGGAGGCTATCTCGTCTTGCTTTTTCTTTTGATCAGCTTCCATACGTTGGATCTCTTCGTACGCCTCTTGTGCACTACACCAGGCTGCACTCTCACAGCCAGATGTTCTCTCTATGGTCTCCTTGATCGAGGGAAGCAGTTTTATTTCTGCAGCTATTTGGTTTACCACAGCAGTTAGCTCTATCAGAAAACCAGAGACATCTGGATTGAGAGTAGTGAGCTCAATCTTTGCAAGGGTGTCCTTCAGGTAAGCAGTTGCAGTTGGATCTGAGGCCAAAATTTTGTAAGTATCCCCTTTGAAGAATTTTTTCTTGATGGCTTGGAGAATTGACTGGGCGAAGCCATCTGGTGCTGAGGTCGAAGAAACAGAGGAAGAACCATGCCTTTGCTCAAGAATCAATTTGGCAAACTCACGTGGGTTCGACCACTTGAGCGCTATCAGCGAGTCCCCAGATAGTGGAGCGACCATAAGCGAAGGAGTATGGTGGGGGCGAGGCTCATCTTGTTCTTCTTCCTCCTCTGATGATTCTTCTTCCTCTTCATCTTCTTCTCCTCCCATTTCCTCATCAGATTCATCAGCAGCTGGTTGCACATTCTCCTGGTCATCAGCCGGGGTGGTTTGATCAGGAGTGGCACTGTGTGTTTGGATTTCAGGTTCACGCCTTTCTTCTTCAACCATCTGGCCTTTATCCATGGAGGCATCCAGATTGATAGGTGGTGGGCTTGAAGCGTCATCCTCATCAGAGTTAGTTCCCTCAGCTTATGCGTGCTGAGTTGGAGCTGGTGCTGCAGTAGCTACTGTAACATGTGGAATGGGTTGATTAATCTCACTCAAACCAGAGCCAATATCAGAAGATGGGTGATAAGTTGGCTCACCTTGGCTGTTAAGAAGCGTGGTGGTGAGGCTTTCTAAAGTTGGGTGAGGAACAGAAGCGTCAAGTGTGGTGGCGGCAAAGTTGCTTGGAGTTGGTCGGGGATCCGGATTGTTGATTATGGATGCCTAAAGAACACAAGTGGAGATAATGAGAATGAAATAATAGGCGAAGGATGTCAAGCATAATAGAAAAGATAATAGTGCGCATACCTGAGTTTGTTCAACAGCAGGACTTGATTTATCACCCCCATGGTCACCGAGAGGGGTTCTCGAGGCTACCTTGGAGGATTCCTTCTCGACACCACTTGTGGTGGATGCCTTTTCGAGTATTTTGGCCACCTTCGAAGGAGGTGGGCCAACAGGTCCAGAGGCCTTTGTGGGTTTTTTTCCTTTTCCTTGTGAGAACCTCTTCAGGAGATTCATCTGAGGCCTCTGAAGCTATAACTACAGCTGGGGGATCCTTCTTACCTTTCTTGGAAGGTGTTGGAGGTTTTCGACCAGTCTGAAGAGGCAGTGAAAATAAGGAAGAAATTCATAGAGTACAAGTAAAAAATAAAAAGGGGTAAAATATACCTGTGTACTCCCTTGTTCTTTGCCACTTTACAAGGTGGCAGCTCTAGTCGAAGCAGCTTTCCTAGGCACAGCTGAAAGATAGCACACAAGTGTTACAAGTTAATGATTACATGACTAGTCATAAAGCCATGGAGTAAGGATCTCAAACCTTCATATATTTCAGATTCGACACGAACGTCCTGAATTCCTATATGAAGGTGCCCTTTAAAACTGTCTAATGTATGCTTAGTCGAAACCACTCGTTGGGCTTTTGGCTAAGACTGCTGTCGAAGAAGTTTTAAATGCTCCCCACAGACAAACCAATCTGGAAATGGAGGGGCAAGTGCCACTCCAAAGTCAGCATTAGGCAGTCGAGGGAACTTTGGAGGAAAAAGTTTAAAAGCTACCTCATAACGTTTCTCACGAGGGACGTTGGGAGGAATTTTTAGTTGATCCAGCTTTTCTAGAAATTTTCTCTTTAGAGTAACAGCAGACTCATGAATGGTTCGACTAAGATCATCTGGTCGATAGATAGTTTCAAAGTATTTTTGAAAAGCCTATATTTCTTCGATGTGAGTGAACTTACTTTTTTTCATCTTGTCCTGCACATGGAGAAAAGCTTGGTCAAGTAACGAAGAAAACGTAGCCGCATCAAGAAAGTGCTCAGTATAATGCTTCGACCACCATTGGTGGAAGGATGAAGTGCATAAAAAGGAAGGTTCGAAAAACACAGGGGAGAGGATGCTTCTTTTTTCGTTCCTGCTGTTAAGTGCTTCAGAGACGTTCTCCTCGTCGAGGTAGGCGGTGTGAAGAATCACTTGACCCTTTTTCTCATATAAGCACTGAGGGAAGCTCGGGGCCAGCCCAAATTGTCGAGAAACCAAGTTGGGTTGGTAGGCAATCAACGCTGATAAACCTCTCCCTAGGTTCAGCCTGTGGACAATAAATCTAGGAATCAAAAAGGCTTCCCAGATGACAACAGACTCTGGATCAAGGGGTTGGAGAGGATTTGGAAATGGCCTTTGAAACCACTCAGGGCCATGGCTTCGTCGAACAAAGGGTGCCATGCTAGGAGTAAACTCATAGCGTTTGGCGAACATCATTATATAACTGGTGAAAGCCCTTTGAAGGTTTTCACCATCATCATTAGGAGTGAGCTTAGCCAGACGTGTCCCTTCGACGCTCCTCTCCCTGATCTCAGCGGAAGCTTCATCGACTATGCCTTTTCTGGGGAGGCTAGCCTCAAATGTAGCATTGAGCCACAGTTGAAGTAGCCAAAGAGGACCGCTCAAATGCATAGGACCTTGGGCGTCCACATTCTTCAGTCGAGAAGCCCCTTCACTGATAGATTCGTAAAGGTTCGCCAGAATGAGTTCACTCAGGCAGGTCCCTCTGTTGTGGTGGAGTTGGTTCGCCAGGGGCAGGTACTTCTTAGCCACCTGCAAAGACTTGGTACAAAAAACATACCTCGACAGCCAGACTGTGAGGAAAGCAATGTGTTATTCATCAGACACCTCATCATCTTCTTGTTTAAAGTGGTGCTTGATAAAGAGGGTGTAGGTCAGTTTTGAGCCTACAATGTTGATGGTATCATCAGCATCAACCTCAGGATTGTAGACGAGGCCATCTGGTCGAAGCCCCGTGATGGCAGCTACGTCGAAAAGGGTTGGAGTGACCATTCCACATGGCAGGTGGAATGTATAATGGGTGCAGTCCCAAAAGTACAAAGATGCTGCCAACATGTTCAAACAATAGGGTATGTTGGTCTTCGACAGCATCAGAAGGTCATAGATCCCTATCTCCTTCCAATGGTCAGCTTTAACTTTCTCCATCTTTGCCATCCATTGGTCGAATTCCTTTAAAGGGATGACGGCTCTCATCAGTCTAGTGCCATCAGTGAGATAGCCAACATTGAGCTTGGGTAAAGGGATCTCTTCAGGGGAAGCTCCAGCAGCAGAATTAATTTTAGGGAAACTCTTTTGCCCTAATGGTCTGGATTTCCGGTACGATGGAAAAAACTCACTCAGCTTCTCGTTGGAAATGTCCACCTCAGCCAAAGGACCAGATAATGCATAAGTTTTATCAGACATAACGAGGGGAATCATTACCTGAGATTGGTAAATGGCTCTTGCTTCCGTAGAGGTAGGTTCCGGCATACAACGACGGTTATCTACCAGTTGAGGGCCTGGGATGTTAGCGAACGGTGGGATGGTTTGCTTGAATGAAGTGACTTTGCCCTTTTGGGTCTTCTTTGCTTGAGGATTAATGTGGGAGGATGTCATTGTGGAAGAAGATGGAAAGATGGTGTCTTTACTGGGTTTGCGTAAAAAACTGAAGAGAAGAAGAGTTGCTTGAGAGTACTAAAAGAGTGGAAAAATCACAAAGTGGCAGAAATGGGTATATATAGATATTTGAAAACCTTCAGGGACTTGGATCCACCGTTGAAGCTAAGGGGTTAGTAGGACACGTGGCTTCCTCCTGAAGGCATTATGGAAAGGAGCAGTTATGTGTAGACTGTTAACGTCTGTTTTCAAGAAAGGCGTTATGATGAATACGGCTGAAAAGACGTTTTAAGGATTTGTCATGATGGCGTGACGTCAGAGGCGTGGGTTAAAGAAACTGAATAGTTTAGCTATTAGGGAATTAGTGGGATGTTCAGTTAAGGCCATGCAAATAGGCGTCGAAATAAGCATTATGTCAAGAAATGGCCTTCCTACCAAGTCTGGCGAAAGGACATTCCTTGGGGGCAATTTGTTAACCCTCAATTTCGACGCCAGACAAAATCAAAGTTATGTTAATGTTAAAAATTATTTTTAATGTAAAGAAGGCTTCGACCTAACTTTTGAGAGGCCTGAGTCGAATAAATGTGGAGAAACCTTAAAAAATGGCTAAGTATGGAAAGGGTTCTTCGACCATGAGAATGTAGCGCTGCAGTGGTGATATTAAGATTGGAGGGAATTTCCAATATTTGAAATTTAAATAAGAGCAGTTGTGAACGTGGGAACAGTTGAGATCAAGGGGAAGGCGCCAAAATCCACACGTTCGAAGCAGTAACCACCACTGAGTAGTTATTTCTTAGCACTATAAATAGGAGTTGGTTCTATGTAAATGGGGTGTTCATATTTTTGTACAAGTTACTCTAAGAAACTCAAAGTACCCGCGTGTAGAGAAACGAGTTCGTGAGAATGTGCGTAATGTAACACCATTGTCTTCATTAATCTAATTTATCTTCAGCATGTTTACTTTCCATGCCTTTACAGTTTCTTGAAATTTATCTTCCATGCCAAATTTATGTTCAAAGCCATTTAAACTATCTGCGTTTTACTTTCGACTGCGTTTTTACGTTCAAGCATTTAGTGTTCAAGTCTTTACGTTTCAAAGTCTTTCATTTTCAAGAACGTGGAGTTCTCATTTAAATCCATTGCATTTATTTTCAAAGTCTTTTACTTTCCTGCACTTTACCTTCGACAGCACTTTTATTATCCCAGCCTTTACTTTCCAAGAACGTGGAGTTCGTTGCATTTTACTTTCAAAGCTTTTACTCATTCGACGCCTTTAATTTCTGCACCCTTTATTTGCATCACTTTAAATTTCAAGTCTTCACTTTACTTTATTGCCCATAGTCGAACGTGGAGTTCAGTTAGACTTTATTTTCAGCATTGTCGAACGTGGAGTTCAGTTTACATTTTCTTTAATTTACACTTGTCTCTCAAACTTAGCACATGTCCTAGGATTTGTGTGGTCGATCCTGCAAGTTAAATCAATTTGCGTTTAGATTGATAGACCAGAGGTTGTTTACTAAAATTCACGGTAAACAGATCCATGCATGTTTTGCTGCACAATAATTTGGCCAAATGTTCATAATCATGCATAGAGTGTTTACCCTCAATCAATTGCTTTGTTTGAATCGGGTATGGAATTTTTGAGCCTTCATGCAAGTTTTAGGGTTCTTGAGGTTTCTCTTTGATTTCTTATTCCATGCTTAAAATAAATGAAATTAAAGACCATAGACATGATCGTGGGGTGAAAACGAGCAGATTGATATGTAGATTGCATGATATCATCAAGTATTCAGTGAGATTGGATAGAAAATGCAAATCTGCAGAAACAGAGGGTGGCGCTTGTTCTTGCCATGTTCTTGGCGCCCTTTTCACAAATTCAAATATTTGAATTTTGTTATTTTATTTAATTGATTCAAAAATTAATTTCTCGCTGAGTTTTAATGATTTTGAGTTGATTCTTTTTTTAATAATTCACAAAAATGTCAAAATATTTTATTTTACCAAAAAATCCCAAAAAATAGTATTTATTTCATATATTTGATATTTTTACAAAGAATTAATATTTTATTTATTTTTCAACATTTAAAATGTTTTTTCTCCCTTGATTTTCCAAACTTAATTGATTTCCAATCATTTTGTGGATAGAAACACGATTTTTGAAACATTGATCCAAGATCACAATTTGTTTTCACACATGTTTAACAATTTTGATCATTTTAATTGAATTTTTATTCAATTAAAATATATTTTGAAAACAAATTAGGGTTTTAATTAATTCAACCCGCATCAAACTTTTTCAAACTCTTTGGGCCTCTAATAGAGTGTAAGACCCAACCCCTCCTAAAAACCAAAATAATTTGGGCCTCAGTGTATTGTATAAGTCCCGATACCGTCAAAAAGTTCGGCACGATCGTCGCCTTTTTAACAAAAATCACTTGGGCCTCTTCTTGAGCTGTAAGCCCCACCACTTGTACAAAAATAAATTATTAGGCCTCTAATAGAGTGTAAGACCCAACCCCCTTTTAACCAAAACCATTTTGGGCCTCAGATATTATATAAGTCCCTCTGCGTTAAAAGAAAAATCTCGGCACAAACGCCAGTTCAAAACAAGTCATCTGGGCCTACCCTCGTGTTATAAGCCCCATTTCTTTTCTTTAAGTTTATTTGGGCCTCTAATAGAGTATAAGACCCATCCCCTTGTACATAAAAACTTTTCAGGCCTCACATATTGTATAAGTCCCTCTGTACAGTTTTCAAAACAACGGTGCGATCATCGTTAAAACTTGGGCCTCTCCTTGAGCTGTAAGCCCCAACAATCTTTTCAAAACACTTTCTCCTTTGATTTTGAATTCAAATATATGCTGTAATCAAAACTTTCTTTGTTGAACAACTAACCAAACAACATGGAAGCTCTACAATGGGTAAGTGTTTATCCGCTTTCATTTACCACTTTCATATGTATATAACTGTATTGTGGGACTGTTTCACTGTAAGTCTTCTTTCACATCCTTTTATATACTTGTCACATATCCACTGTGTAATACTAGTATAGTTATTTAGAGTTTTCCCCTGAAACTACGTCTAGCACTAGGTAAAGCCCTGTTGGTCACTCTTAAATACAAACAAAATTAGTTCCCCCGTAGGATTCTAGATACAGTCTTCCCTCCTCTTGGGGTTAAACAATATGGAAACGTGAAAGGCAGCATTCTCGGTGAACCCTTTCTCAGACTGTCACCCTTAGAAATTGTCAAAGAAACTCTAACTCCCCAGAGATGATCTTTTCTCTGTGAATGGCATCTCTTGAGTTTCTTCCAAATTCTCAAACTTTCCTGGAATGATCTTTTCTCGGTGAATTGCATTTCTTGAACTTCTCTTGGTTTGGGGGACCCACAGGCTTCCTAAAAGCATCCCCGCCTCCTCTTGGGCGTTGTCAAAGGACCCGTCGGCTTCTTAAAAGTTATCATGCCGTCTTTTGGGCTTAATACAAGGACCCTGACGACCTCTTAAAGTAATAAGATAGAACTTAGTCATCCTTTGCTAGAGCAGTCTTTCCTACGTCAAAAACTCCGACCGTTGTAGGGTTGATACTCATCCCCTAATGCCCGCGCCTCCTCTTGGGCATTGTACAAAAGATAAAACTCTAGACTTGGACAGTCTAAACCTCTTGAGTCTCAAAGACATTCTCAAGTTCCTTTCAAACATAGGAAGAAACCCCGGTCTCTCTCATGAGAGTTCCCCACACTTGGACCCGCTTCGGGATCTCCAGAATCCACATCGGTAAGGTAGCCTTCTCTTGGGCTTTGTACAAATGACTCTCCCTAGTGGAGCTAACCTTTTCAGACTCTCTTGTTGAGTCAACCACTTTTAGCCTCCGTCTTGGGCTTTGTACAAGACATATAAAAACACTCTCTTGTTGGGTATAAAAGACTCTCTTGTTTAGTCAACCACTTTTAGCCTCTGTCTTGGGCTTTGTACAAGACATATAAAATCACTCTCTTGTTGAGTATAAAACACTCTCTTGTTGAGTCAACCACTTTAGCCTCCGTCTTGGGCTTTGTACAAGACATATAAAACACTCTCTTGTTGAGTATAAAAGACTCCCTCATTAATTCAATCTCCTTTTAGCCTCAATCTCGGGCTTCGTACGAGACATCAAATCACTCTCTTTTTTAGTATAAAAAAGAATCTCTTGTTGAGTCAAACAACCTTCGTACTCTCTTGTTGAGTCAATCACACGTTCAAGGCTCTCTTGTTGAGTCAACCTTTCTTAGCCTCCGTCTTGGTCTTTATACAGGACAGATAAAAGTACTCTCTTGTTGAGTCAACCTTTCTTAGCCTCCGTATTGAGCTTTATACAGGAGAAATAAAAGTACTCTCTTGTTGAGTCAACCTTTCTTAGCCTCCTTCTTGGGCTTTGTACAAGTCACATAAAAGTACTCTCTTGTTAAGTCAAACCACTTCAGCCTCCATCTTGGGCTTTATACAAGACATATTCTCCCAAACGGAGTCAAAATCCCTTTTAGCCTCAATCTTGGGCTTTGTACAAGACAGAAAGAACATTTTCCCCGGAAAAGTCAAACTTCCCGCCTCCTCTTAGGCTTTGTATAAAGAAAACCCCGGTTGAGTCAATCAACCTTTTAGCATCAAAGTTGTGCCTTGCTCACATCATACAAACATCAACAACTCCTCTTTAGAGATGACAAATTCTCTCTCAGCCAAAACCCTTTAGCTTCACATCTTGGGCTTTGAACAAGATACAAACCACCTTTAGCTTCATGTCTTGGGCTTTGAACAAGACACCAAAACATCTCTTTCCTCCCATAGAATAGGAGGAACTACGATCGCTCTGATTTCTCTGTTTCGGGAATACGTAGGCATAAGATTGCAAAATCTTAGCGAGCATACTAATCAAAAATCCAAAATCCCGTACCTTCATACATCAATCAAAAAGCATCAAACCTAACATCTTACCAATAGCCTAGACATTGTTTTTAAGCGAATAACCCTAAAGAAGAACCCCCTCTTGATAGCATCTGTAAACCAACAGTTTTGACTATTTAATCTCAGTTTGCAAGCAGGGTTAATTAGAGACATCTATTTCCCTTCCTTAATCAGCTCAACAGGATAAAAATGAATCGAACTATAGTACCCAAGCAATAGTGATTCGAAACCACAAAAATCGCTCTACAGAAATGTGGCGACCACAGTGGGAGGCCGTTCTTTCTAGCCTCTTTTAGGGTGAGAGATTTAAATTCAACAAAATTTCACAGAAATGGCGACTCTGCTGGGGAGTCATTGTCTATATAGGATCATAAGACTAGAGGTCTAAGATGATTAAGATAAATATATATACTGCTTTTCCTAATTGATATCTGTGTTTATTTTTCTGCTAATGGGAATGCGTGTGATGCCGCATGTGGAAAGATTGAGTATACACCTAAGATAGGGGATGGCATTATACGGGTAATCTTGCGGGGAGTGAATCCCAGTTAAGAGTCCCTGGTCGACCATCAAACTCAGTGGAGACTCCCTTTGCAGATGCATTGCCTATATGACTTCGGTTGTTGAAAGTAGTGTGGTCGATTGGGTTATCTGAGAAGCTGAGGTTTTTAGTAGACTGAAACAATTTTGTAGTGCGGAAGCTATCAGAAATAGTTGTCACGCGATACAACCTTTATTTGAGATCACTCTAAGATACATCAGCTCGCTGGCGATCCACTTGCTGTTGTTATCCCAAGAGGGGTCAATGATTTTGCGGATAGGTACAAAAAATACCAGTATAAACCTTTGGGGATGGGTAGAGCCTTGACTTCATGACACCGACCCATTGACCCCATGTTTTTTCTATGTTTTTGTGTGCTGCATTCATGCATTCATCTAAAAAACATTAAAACAAAGAAAAATCTTCTCTTCTAGTATCTCCTTTTCAAATTAAACTAAGACAATGATTACAAATGTCAGATAAAGAGATTGCGCTAATGGATTTCGGTAGAAGGAAAACTCACAAGTACACCTTCAAGGTTCCAAAATTAGAGGATTCAAGAGGTTTGGCAAGGATGATAACCAACCCTGAGGCTTTCAGAGCCAAGTATGGAGGATTGCTGTCTATGTTAAGGGTCCATGTAATTGAAGAAATCCTGTCCACACTAATCCAGTTCTACGATCCGGTTTATCACAGTTTCACATTCCCGGATTATCAACTAGCACCAACACTGAAGGAGTACTCTCACCTGACCGATTTGCATATTATTGACCAGGCTCCCTTTTCTGGACTAGAAGAAATTCCAAAGGATCAAACCATTGCAAGAGCAATTTATTTGGATGAGTCAGAGGTCAGGACTCACATGACCACTAAGGGTGGAATCCAGGGTTTGCCAGCCCAGTTCTTGACAAAGAAAGCTCTATACTTTGCTAGTATAGGGAACGTGCCGCTTTCGAGAGCGTCTTTGTTTTGCTCACCTACGGGTTATTTTTGTTCCCCAACATTGATAACTTCGTTGATATTAACGCCATTAAGAATTTTCTGATTGGAAACCCTGTACTGACCTTGCTCGCAGATGCTTATCATTCTGTACACTTAAGGAATTTGTACAGCGGAGGAATGATCACATGCTGTGTACCCCTGCTATACAAATGGTTCACTTCCGATTTGCCCAAGTCTGCTGCATTTTGGGATCCTAAGAGTTCTTTAAGTTGGTCGCAGAGAATCATGTCCCTTACCAACTCTGACATCGATTGGTACAATCGAATCTATGATGGGATCAGAATCATTGACCATTGTGGAAATTTCCCAAATGTACCCCTTATAGGAACTAAGGGAGGAATCAAATATCATCCAATTTTAGTTCGTCGTCAATTTGGATACCTGATTAGGAATGTCCCGCGTAATTCTCATCTGGAAGGTCTTTTCTTCAAGGAAGGAGAAAATGACAGGGCACTAAAGACAGAAATAGTGCATGCTTGGAAACACGTTCACAAGAAAGGAAGAGAGTCTCTAGGAAAACCAGACTATGTCTCGGTGGAGCCTTATCTCCACTGGGTACAAAGTAGAGCTCTCAAGCTGAAGATGCCTTACCCTCGTCAGGAAGTTCTTCCATTAAGGGACTTTGTCCTTTATTTTATGTCTGAGACAGAAAAACTTCAGGTTACTCTCAACAAAGTTCAGCAGGAGAAGAGGTCTTGGAGGAATAAGTATCGTATTCTCAATGTGGAGTGCAAGAAAATACAACAACTATTAAAAGAAAAAGATGCTCTGATTGAGGTTTTAGAGCAACATGCTATAGAAAATCAGGATGACCAAAGGAATTTGGTCACTCATTTCACTTGGCAAAGGAATGACAACCCGACAACGGCCCAAGAGCCCCGGTCAAAGAAAAGGAAATTACCAAAACCCGCACCTGAGCTCGCTTCAAAGAGGACTCAGGACCCATAAGTTTAGATTTCCTTTTACAGCACTTTGTAAATTTTTGTATTTCCATTTCCGCAATCTTTAAATTCAATAAAATGGGGTTTCCCCACTGTTTGATATTTGCAATCCAATTTTCAAAGTTTATTTTGATTAAAAAAATTAATTAAAATATAATCATTGCATATCATTCATCATTCTCACGTAACGCATTCTTCTTACCTACGAATCTCACGTTTGCGTCTCGATTCTAGAGGGTCAAACTGTCTCATTCGTACAATACTCGGGCCAATCATCATAAAAAGATGGATGATCTCGAGGAAGAGAACAGAGAGTTGAGGGAAGAGATCGACACTCTGAAAGAGGATTTGAGAAAGCTTCATAACGACATGCAAGCTCTAGCAGAAGCTCAGATGCAACAATAAATGACTGTGATCTCAGAGATCACGTCAACGCCCATAGTGGAAAAGTATGATCCTAGGTACAAAATGGTGAAAGATTATCCCTGGGGCATGCCACTCAACTATATCCCGGAAGGATATATTCCGCCGATCACTGAAGATCCAGAAACTGCAGTAGGAACTGCTGGGCCTAAAGGTTACAAACTTCGGGAAAGCGAAGATGTCAGGGGCATGACAACAACTCCTGAAGGTTACAAACTTCGGGAGAGGGAAGGACCTAGAGTCACTGCCGTAATGACTATACCACCACCCGTGGTACACACTGTCCCGGAAGGACAGATTCCACAGATACCTTCTGGTGGAAACGAAAGTATGTTCGACAGAATGAATGAGTTCCAGGAACAATTCCTGGAGATGCAGAAAGAACTGCAAGCCCTTCGCGGTCAGGATTTATTTGGAAAGGACGCCTTAGACCTTTGTTTGGTCCCCAATGTGAAAGTTCCACACAAGTTCCAGGTACCCGATTTTGAAAAGTACAAGGGTAACTCTTTCCCTCAGAGCCATCTGGTGATGTACGCTCGACGAATGTCAGCTCAGACAAAGAACCAAGAGCTACTGATTCACTATTTTTAGGATAGTTTAATTGGTGTCGCACTCAAATGGTACATGGGATTAAACCGCACTAAGATCGGCACTTTCAGAGATCTTGGCACTGCCTTCGTTCAGCAATATAAGTATAACCTGGACATGGCACCAAACAGAGATTAACTCAGAGCCATGTTGCAGAAGGACAAGGAAACCTTTAAGGAGTACGCTCAGAGATGGCGTGAAATTGCCGCCCAGATTTGTCCACCTCTTGAGGAAAAAGAGATGACAAAGATCTTCTTGAAAACCTTAAGCTCATTTTACTACGACAGAATGGTTTCCAGTGCACCCAGTGACTTCACCGAGATGGTGGGCATGGGAGTTCGTCTTGAGGAAGCAGTCCGAGAAGGACGGTTAGTTAAAGACGATGGATCATCAAGTAATACAAAACGATACGGTAGTGCTCTCCCTAAGAAAAAAGAGCAAGATATTGGGAATATCTCTCCCGGAAAGCAAAGGCGACGATACCAACCAGTAGCGGCTGTAACTCCTGTTATCAACCTTGCACCTGTTCCTGCGTATCAACCTCATGTTGCTCAAAGCCAACCGATTCAACAGCATGTCACCAAAGGACACAACGGCCTCTTCAGCAGGCTCTTCCTCCATACAACAACAACAACAACAACTGTACAACGCGACCACCAGGGTTCGATCCTATACCAATGTTGTACGCAAAACTGTTTCCATTACTACTGGTCAAGGGGCATGTATAAACCAGGTCTCCTCTTACAGTACCGGAGAATCCCCCTTTTTGGTTTAAAATGGATCAGACTTGCCCTTACCATCAAGGAGAACCAGGGCATAACATAGAAAACTATCTTAGTTTCAAATCCGATGTGCAAAAGCTTGTTAGGAGCGAGGTCTTATCTTTCAAAGATACGAATCCGAATGTTCTCACGAACCCGCTGCCTCAAAACAAGAAAGCTGCGGTAAATTTGATAGAGGGAGAGGCTAACAACAGCTATCAAATTCATGATGTACTCTTATTAAGGGCCAACTTGGTCAAGATGCATTGTAGACAGAGTGGATACGGCCATGTGCCACCTCATAATTATCACCAGTGTGATATCTTCTCTAAAAACAATCAGGGATGTTCTGTGGTGCAATCAGCTCTACAGGAACAGTTAGATCTCGGATGGATCCAAGAGCATCGAGTTCGTGGAGTTAACATGACTTATACAAATTCTAACGTCATTCAGAACCACGACATCTGTGCAATGAATATCAACTTGGTGGCAATGCACTCAAGGCAAAGCCAATATCATAATCTGGCACGACACGATTACAATTCCTGTCTGATTTGCTAGGTAAACAAACAGGGATACTCTTTTGTACAAGAGGCCCTCCAGCGTCAGATGGATCTTGGATGGATTCAGGACTACCATGATAGAAATCCCTATCAGATCAACATGGTCCAAATCTTCGATATTCGTTTGATGAATACCAGCTTGGTGGAGTTGCACGCTAAGCAAGTCCAACTCAGTTTTCTCACTTCACATGATTATCAGAACTGTACAGTATGTTGTGAGAGTAACCAAGGGTGCGCTCTCATTCAAATAACGTTACAACACTTGCTAAACCACTGGTGGCTTCCGATCTATATGAATGAAGACACGAAACAAATCAGTGTGGTTAACAGGAACCCTACTCGGCATCAAAGTCAGGATGTCTGATCTCTGGAAACTGATCTAGTGAGGTTACATTGCATACAAAGCAGACGTGGCCGGGTGCCACCACACAACTATGAGCGCTGTAGAGTCTGCTCGGAAAATAATCAAGGATGTTACCTAGTGCGAGCAGCCCTTCAAAGTCAGTTGGCTCCTAAAGAGATTCGGCCGTGTCCAGGTTCTGGATCAATCAACTGGACACCAGACTATTTCGCTGATCAGATTAAGGATGTTGTCGTAATCTCTGATCATGAAAGGACCAAAGATGTTTGTACCATCATTCCTCTACTTGACGATTTGAAGGTTCTTAACCAAGAATTGATTGAAGTTACTTACGACAGTCAGAAAAATCAGAAGGCTTCTGTAGTTATCTATCTGCCGGGACCATTACTGTATGAATCAACTAAGGTTATCCCTTACAAATACGGTGCAACAATAGTTGAGAATGGAAAGGAAATTCCATTACTCTCCGTGGTGAATATTGCAAACATCAGTCGAGTAACACGGAGCGGTCAGATCTTCAACAGAGGAGTTGGAGAACCTAATAGAGAAAAGGAACCTCAAACAGAAGTTCCCAATCCACCAGTCGGTCAATCCAGTGATCCCGACCTTTCAAAGAACGATGATGAGATGCTGAAGCTCATCCAAAGGAGTGAATACAACATAGTTGACCAACTGTTACAAACTCCTTCAAAGATCTCTGTGTTATCTCTTTTACTCAGTTCTGAAGCCCACAGAGAGGCTTTACAGAAAGTCTTAGAGCAGGCCTTTGTGGAATAGGATGTGTCAATATGACAGTTCGATAGCATCGTCTCTAACATCACTTCCTACAACAACTTGGGGTTTAGTGATAAGGAATTGCCAGAAGAGGACCCAAGTCACAACATGGCGCTCAATATCACAGTCATCTGCTAGGATGATGCCTTATCCAGTGTACTGGTAGATATCGGACTGGCTCTCAACGTTATACCGAAGTCCACCCTAATGCGACTATCATTCAAAGGATCTCCGATGAGAGGTAGTGAGGTCATCGTCAAAGCATTTGACGGGTCCAAAAAAATTGTTATCGGTGAAGTTGACCTTCCCATAACTATCGGTCCTCACACTTTCCAAGTCACTTTCCAGGTCATGGACATCCGGGTAACATACAGTTGCTTATTTGGAAGACCTTGGATACACAAGGAAGGGGCAGTCACTTCGACACTTCACCAGAAGCTGAAGTTCGTCAGGAATGACCAACTCGTCACAGTCTGCGGGGAGCAAGCCTTGATCGTAAGTAACCTATCATTGGCCACTTGTGTAGAACCCGAGGAGGTCGTTGGAACTCAGTCCCAAGCACTTTCGGTGACCAATGACAATCAGTCAGAAAAAGGAACATCGATTTCCTCATACAAAGATGCTCTCAAAGTAATCGAGAGTAACAACGCAAAAGGACGAGGACAGCTTGTCATTCCTACTGATAATAAAATAAAGAAGGGTCTTGGTTTTTCTGCAACCTGTACCCAGACAGCCGCTAACGATGAAAGTCTTCATCCCATTCAGAACTTCTTCCATAGTGGAGGTTTCCTTCGCCCAGTGTCTCAAGAAGTACATACCATCAACAAAGGAAATTCCTCCGACACAGATGAGGAATGAAAGTCCTATCTCAATGAGGAAGGTTATATGTCTCAAGAAGAGGTACCTATGCCATTTTACTTTCCAGCACAGAGTCCGAGATTTATACCAAGGTTAGATATCAAAATGATATACGAAAATTGTGATCCAGAAGGATGTCGTGCTCCACCCAACTCATTAGAGGAGGACACTCTGATGAAAGACAACTTTGACCACGACTATTATGGCCCAATGGATTGGGACACCCTGGGACAGCCGAGTGGCAAGTACGACTTCCTGGTCAAGTACACCGCTCCTGAAAGCTCTCGTATCAGGCTCGAAGACATCCAGCCAACTGGATGGGGAGATATACCTGAGAGTGCAAATACTATGCAAAATACAACTGAGGAATCCTCCTACGACAACTCTGCTTGGGAGACAGATTCCAATGATCCTGTTCCGCCAGAAATCAGCTTTATTTCTGAAGACAAATCAAGGAAGGTGCCAGACTTTGTGATTCACCGAGGAGTTCGCCGCCAATGGGTTGCAGTCGATGTTCCGAAGATCGTTCATAAGTCAAAGTAATGGCCATCTTTGTTTTAACCTTTCACCCTGCCTAGGTGAAACGGATGTTTTGATAGGGCTCACTTTCTGTAAATATCCCTCTTCGCTTTGCCCAAAGCGACAGAGTTTTGTTTTATACAGCTGTAATTTCAAGAATCGACAAGTTCATAAATAAAATAACGTCATTCTGTAATTCTCGCATTAATTGTTGTTTTCTCTTTTCGCTTTTTCAGAAAATGGTAATCCTAAAAAACAATTCAAATAATAAAAACAAGCAGTAAAAAAAAATACACTGCACACACTCTTGCATTTTCTCTATCTCTTCTAAACACAAATCATCACGTCATGCAAATTGCTTGTTTTAAACCCTATTGAAACGTACGGTCCGATGCCTTCTCCCAACTTTGAATTCCCGGTATTTGAGGCTGAAGAAGAAGAGGATGAAGAAATTCCAGAAGAAATCTCACGATTACTCAGGCAAGAGGAAAGGTCCATCAAGGAGCAGTTGGAAACAGTCAACTTAGGTTCAGAGGAAGCGAGAAAAGAAGTCAAGATTGGGGCACTGCTCAGTCCAACTGCCAAAGAGAGTTTGACAAAGCTTCTTAAAGAATTTCCCGATGTATTCGCTTGGTCCTATCAGGACATGCCAGGGTTGCATACTAGCACCGTGGAACATCATTTACCGTTAAGATCAGAATGTCCGTTAGTAAAATAGAGGCTGAGACGAACTCATCCAAACATGGCCATCAAAATCAAAGAGGAGGTACAGAAATAGATTGACGCAGGTTTTCTCGCCACATCAGAGTATCCTCAATGGTTAGCCAACATAGTACCAGTTTCGAAAAAGGACGGAAAGGTTAGAATGTGTGTAGACTACAGGGATCTGAACAAGGCTAGTCCAAAGGACGACTTTCCTTTACCACACATTGACATGCTGGTTGACAGTACAACAAAGTTCAAAGTCTTCTCCTTCATGGATGAATTCTCGGGCTATAATCAGATAAAAATGGCACCGAAAGACATGGAGAAAACTTCCTTCATCACCACATGGGGTACTTTTTGTTACAAGGTAATGCCGTTCGGGTTGAAGAACGTCGGGGCAACCTATCAACGGGCCATGACTACTCTGTTTCATGACATAATACACAAAGAAATCGAGGTATATGTCAATGACATGATTGCCAAATCTAGAACAGAGGAGGAGCATGTGACCCACTTGTCAAAACTATTTGAGCGGATGAGAAAATACAAACTCTGCTTGAATCCCAACAAGTGCACATTCGGTGCCCGTTCAGAGAAACTTTTAGGGTTCATCATCAACCAGAAAGGAATTGAGGTTGATCCTGACAAGGTTAAGGCCATTCAAGAAATGCCTTCTCCGCGGACTGAAAAACAAGTCAGGGGATTCTTGGGATGTTTGAATTACATTTCCAGATTTATATTCCTCATGACCGCGACATGCGCGCCAATGTTCAAGTTACTCAAAAAGAATCAGGACTACGTTTGGGCAGAAGATTGCCAAACTGCCTTCGATAACATCAAAGAATATATGTTGAATCCACCGATTCTATCACCTCCAGTGGAAGGAAGATCACTAATCGTCTACTTAACAGTCTTGGAAGACTCGATGGGTTGTGTACTTGGCCAGCAGGACGAAACAAAAAGGAAAGAGTCTGCCATCTACTATCTGAGCAAGAAATTCACTATGCTTGAGAAAAATTGATGTGCTCTGGCTTGGGCAGCCAAACGCCTTCGCCAATATATGATTCGTCACACTACTTGGTTAATCTCCAAAATGGATCCAATCAAGTACGTCTTTGAAAAGCCTGCTCTCACGGGAAGGATTGCCCATTGGCAGATGTTGTTATCAGAGTACGACATCGAGTACCATGCTCAGAAAGCCGTCAAGGGAAATGTTTTAGCTGATCATTTGGCTCATCAACCGATTGACAATTAGTAATCAGTCAAATTTGACTTCCCAGACAAGGACGTCATGTATCTAGAAATGAAAGACTGCAACGAACCGCTACCCAGTGAAGGGCCAGAACCAGGTTCCCAATGGGGACTAATCTTTGATGGAGCTGTCAATCATTATGGAAACGAAATTGGGGCAATCATCATAACACCTCAGGGTACCCACATTCCTTTCACCGCCCGACTGACATTCAAGTGCACAAACAACGAGGCCGAATACGAAGCTTGTATCATGGATCTCGAGGAAGCGATCGACTTAAGGATCAAGAACTTGGACGTATATGGCGACTCACCCCTGATTATCAATCAATCAAAGGAGATTGGAAAACATACCAATCAGGATTGATTCCTTACAAAGATTACGCGAGAAGGTTGTTACCCTTCTTCAACAGAATCGAGTTTCATCATATCCCTCGTGAAGAGAATCACATGGCTGATACATTAGCCACCCTCTCTTCCATGATTAGTGTAGGTCAATTGAATGACATACCTAAGATCGACATAATGCGCCTGGAACGGCCCGCTTACATCTTCACGATTGAAGCAGTCATAGATGACAAACCTTGGTATCACGATATCAAATGCTTCCTTCAGAAACAAGAGTACCCTCCTGGGGCATCCAGAAAGGACCGAAAGACCCTCAGAAGACTGGCAAGCAGCTTCTTCCTGAGCGGTGATACACTCTATAAGAGAAACTTCGACATGGTCTTGCTCCGATGTGTAGACAGACCAGAAGCAAACATGCTGATAAAAGAAATTCATGAAGGATCCTTTGGCACTCATGCCAATGGACACACAATGACGAGAAAAATTATAAGAGCAGGGTACTAGTGGTTGACCATGGAATCCGACTACTACAAGTACATGAGGAAGTGTCACAAGTGTCAGATATAGTCTGACAAAATCCATGTACCGCAAACACATCTCAAAGTTCTTTCTTCCCCATGGCCTTTTTCCATATGGGGAATCGACATGATTGGCATGATTGAGCCCAAGGCTTCGAACGGACATCGGTTCATCCTGGTAGCTATTGACTACTTCACCTGGTGGGTCGAAGCAGCGTCGTACGCCAATGTAACCCGACAAGTGGTGGTCCGATTTATCAAAAAAAATATTATTTGCCGTTATGGTGTTCCAAGCTAAATCATTACTGACAATGGATCCAACTTGAACAACAAGATGATGAAGGAGTTGTGCGCTGAGTTCAAGATCAAACACCATAACTCATCTCCCTACCGACCCAAGATGAACATAGTTGTAGAAGCGGCTAACAAGAACATCAAGAAGATTGTTCAAAAGATGGTTGTAACCTACAAAGACTGGCATGAGATGCTACCCTTTGCTCTTCACGGCTATCGCACATCTGTCCGCACTTCAACAGCGGCAACCCCTTTCTCTCTAGTATATGGCATGGAAGCAGTGCTCCCCATAGAAGTAGAGATCCCATCAATCCGGGTATTGATGGAAGCTAAGCTAACAGAAGCTGAATGGTGTCAAAGTCGACACGATGAACTGAATTCGATAGAAGAAAAATGAATAACAGCTTTGTGCCATGGTTAACTATATCAACAGATAATGAAGAAGGCGTTTGACAAAAAGGTCCGACCTCGCGTCTTCAGGAAAGGAGACCTTGTGCTCAAGAAGATACAATCATTCCTCACTGATTCGCGACGCCTTGAGACTCGCAACCAAGGATGGAGAAGAGTTTGCCTACCCCACAAATGTTGATGTAGTTAAGAAATACTTCGCCTAAACTAAAAAAAAATGTCTCGGTGGATTGAAAACCCGAAAGGGCGGTCCAGGAAAAAATTAGAGACATGATTAAAAATTATCCCGATGGATTAGAAATCTCAAAGTACAATCCAGGCAAAAATTAGGGATAATGGCAAGTATCTATGTTCAACAGGGGCAAGTCCCTCAGTAGCAGTTACACCATCCATCAGGAAAACTCCAGTCAAGGTCATCTTCGACAGAAGCTGAGGATGTCCCGAATTCAAAGTTGGTAGAAGGATAACGGTCGTTATGTTTCAATGTAGCCATTTTCCCTTAAATTACCATTTTCTAAACTTTGTAAATACTCCATGGAATCACGCGCTTGGCTGGTTTCCATCCTATCAATAAAATTTGAGCCCTAGTGCTTTTGTTTGCAATTCTTATTTGTTTTAGCTTTACAGAATGACATTTTAACACGATCAACGATTCTTGAAATAAAAAAAAATGAATTTACTTGTCAAAATTTTCTACTTTTAGAATAAAGATGGCAATTTCTTTTGACTGTTGGACATCAAAAGAACATCGATCGCTTCTCCGAAGGTGATTGAACCTCAAAGTGCAGAATCAAAGTACTCCTTCTTGGCTAGTACGCCTGAATAAAGGATCAACTGTGTCAAAGACCATGTTTCATCTGACACCCCCGGCAGAGTGCTCACCCCCTAAGTCCGACCAACGTAGTTCCCAACAGGGACTATCCCTCCTAGGCAAGGCAGGATTGCTATTTTTTTGAACCATCGATACTTTTCATCTCCCGCTATGGCCGAGTATCCAGTCGTGTTCATCCATTAGTCTGTATGTCGCATCAGTTTTGTCAGCATATACATACATACATCGTGCATTATTGATTTAAATTCATATTCATATTGCATCACTATCACTCTAGTCGATCTTGTTCTCTAGTGATAAACGTCTTTTCAACCAAGTTGTCAGTTCTTTCCTCGTTGGGAAAGGTGGCGTCTGAACAACTGTTCCTCCACTTTGCTGCTCAATTGAAGTGGGTCCCTTGACCACTTTGATAACTTGAACCTCTGAAAGGCTAGAGAACCTTCAGCCAACATCACTCTTCGCCATATAGACTAATGGATGAACACTAGAGACTAATGGCTGTAAAGAAAATCCCTAGAGAAAGCCTCTTAATCAGAGATTCGGCAATACAGACGTTTTTCTCCAAAAAAATTCGCTGACGAAATGGTCATTAGCACCTCAAGATTGGATCACATCATATGGCATTTCTCCGAGAAGATCCCGAGAAAAGTATGATGTAATACCCCAAGCGAAAGCAGTCTCTCAAGAGCCTCATTTTCCACCCCAGTAGAGTCAACAAATGGCGTCTCCAATAGAGAAGTTTGCACACCTCTACAGCTCAGACCAATGGGTTTCCCCAGCAAGTCTGACACCGAAACTTTTTCCCATCAAATGGCATCTCTCCAGGAAAGTTCGGCAAGAAGTTTGAGGAAAAACCGCTACAAACAGTGTCCCTTGTCAAGAAGTTTATTGACAAAAGAAACTGAGACCAGTTCCTTGGTAGGAAACCAGGATCGAGGGGAGGTTTATTTCAGAAACTGAGACCAGTTCTTTGGTAGGAAACCAGGATCGAGGGGAAGTTTATATCAGAAACTTAGACCAGTTCCTTGGCTAAAGACCAGGATCGAGGGGAAGTTTTACCCTTTTCTAAGCATCATCGCTTAGCAAAATAAGATGAATGCGTAAGCTACCATTCATAACCACCATTAAAATTTTGGGTATTCCGATATTTAATCATTTTGCACCCCAAATGCCCGAATAACTTCGCCATTCACACCTTCGGGTCCAAGAAGATTAAATAGGGGCATCTGTCATACCCCAAATTTTGACCACTAAGATTCCCCATCATTGTGCAAATCATCATCACAATATGGATGAACCTTCATACCTCATTAGTCTCCCCAAAGATGGGTGAGCATCCACTACAATCAAAGCTTAGGGCTTCAAGCCCTCTCAGGGCTCTTAGACAAAGGATCAATCAAGGAATGACATGATATTCAACTTGTCTAAACCTCTCAAATATCCACAATGGATCAAGAGGACTCCCACCTCAAGAATCAAGCACAAAGTTGCAATATTCCAAGTGGATTAAACCCCAAGATCACCAGTGTCACCAAATTAAGGTTTTGGTCGACTGGGGCCTCCAGAGGGAAATTTTCCTCTGGGCATGAGCCAAAGGCTTCAAAGCACAACCTAAGATGCTCCAAGGGACATCATGAACCCCATCATCAATTCAATTTAGCCTCAGGGGAAGCATTCATCAAAAATCAGGAATTAGGGTTTCTTGACCTAATTCACCCCTAAGTTGACTTTTGGGACAAAACATGAGCCAAGACCTCAAGAGAGGATTTGAGGGTCTCTAACAAACTACATTGATCCATTTGCAATAATGGATTGATCCAAGAAGCTTGAGCCACAAGTTTCAAGTTCATCAGAGCCACAGTTAAGGTTTCGCGGAAAAAGTCAACTGTGCCTTTGACTCTTGACCAGGACATGCTCCCAAACCCTGGGACATGATTCAATACACCATATAACACCTATGAAATCAATCCATCAAGTTTGATTTAGGTCAAGGACTTGATTTCATAGAGGATCGCACAGTTTGGAATTCATTTGATAAAAAGTCAACTGTGCTCAAAAGTCAAAGTTTGACTTTTTGATTTTGTGGTCAATTATGGTTCCCTAACCCTAAAATGATGTTAATGTGTGATTGGAATCATCATTCATCAATAAAAATCAATAAAAGTGAGGTAACTTGCAAAAGGGGTAACCATAAAAAACTTATAAATTTTCTAAGTTATGGAACAAAGTGGCTAGGATACCAACTTCCAAGGATCATAACTTGTGATCCAATCAACCATTTTGGCTGATCCAAAGATGGATTTGTAGCTCTCATGGCATACTTTAAAAGTGTCAACTACACCTCATTCCAATTCCTCATGGATTTTGAATTATGGTTGGATCAAAATGGTTGAAAATATGAAATGTCACTTTTTCCAACACTTAGTGAAATTTTCACTAAGTCAGAATCTGTCTTGTGTTTTTTCCAAAAGTAGGGGGATTTTTCACTTGGATCCAAAAAGTATCAAGACAAAATATGATCACAGATGTGTTGTATCATATAAGAGTTTTCCAAAATGGCCAAGAACACCATCAAACTCCACTTAAGCCATGAGATATGACAATGGCAATGTGCCTTGCTGCAAACTGTCATGGCAAGGCAGATTTGTGCATTTTGCTTGATTTGAGCAAATTTTACAAATGACAAACAAGTTTATCCATCTGAACACCTCAGGCGGGGACCAAGGAGGGACAAACACTGATTCATCAGCCTCCCAATTCATTGGAACCAAAAGTAGCATGCCAAACCTAGAAATGCCTAAAAGAGGGACAAGACTCCAATTTTGGTTTGGAGCATTTAATGGATGCACCAAGGTGGCATGGACTGAGCCCTTTCCAACTGAATTTTGTCAAGACTTATCCAAGAACTAGGGAACCAGTAGCCTGTGCTCTAACCTCTAGTCAATGGCTAGAGGAGACTTGGATTCCTATTGACCAACATTTGACAAACCTCTGCAGCAGTTGCCATTCACTATTGCTTGCAAAACAAACTTGCTCTACTATAAATAGAGCTCATTTGTGCTCAGTTTGAGTACACCAAAGCCATCAAACAGATGCTTTCCTCAAAATCTCTTCCTTCACTCCAAAATTGCCTTCCAAAGCAAGTCACTATCGGGTTTTGAGTTTGAGAGCAATTCCAACCAAACCAATCACATACACACACCTCATAAACATCATATAGAAGTGATCCAAACACTCACATAACATCTGTAACGCCAAAATCACAAAATCACTTGCCAACGGCTCAAGTTCTTGACAGAGGTGCAGTTGAGGTACCATCTCAAGTTTCAGCTTGTTTTAAACCACTCCAAGTATTCAGACACATCACTTGGCACCTAGGGAAGCGGTGCAAATCATTGGAACCAGCTTGCAACACCTCTAACACAAAACACGATCACCAGCTGCAAGAGGTAGGTTTGAGCTCTTCTAACTCTATGATCCATGCATATTTTGCTGCACAATAATTTGGCTGTTAGTTCTGTTATTGGCAGCAATTTTGGTAAAATAATGTGTTTGTTCGAGATGTCATGTATGATGTCTTAACATGTGCTTCTAACATTCTGCATGTGGTGTGTTGTTTGGTATTGCAGTTTTTGTGCATGATGTCAAGACTGGTGTCTTAACATCTGGTGACAGAACATTATACATTCTGTTCAGAATGTGTTGTTTTGTGTGTTGCGCTATTTTAGCAATCTTCAGTGTGAGTTGTTTTCTGATTGTTGCGAAAATCATGGAGTAATTTTTTTATTTGAAGCAATCTTTCTATTGTTTTGAAGAATTAGTTTGTTACTAATTTAGGGGAAAGAGATTTGGAGAATAAATCTGCTTTATTGTTAAATCAAATCTTAGATTTTATTTTGCCCAAGCCCATGAAGATTGTTCTATTTAAAGGCGTATCAACCCTACATGCAAGGTGAAGAGGGTGATTCTAAGAGATGCGTTACTTGTGTTAGGGTTTAAGTTTCGTTGTGTTTTACTATTTGTGAGCCATTCACTCATCTCTTTGATGTTTGAATTGGACTGCTTATTTGAGTTGTAATTTTTCCACTCTAAGCTTTTAAGCACGAGTGTATTGTTCTTGATTGAAGCTTTTAAGCAAGATCAAGGTGTGTCTTTGAAGAGTGTTCTTCTCTACTTTGTAATCTTTCAATTGTCATCACTGTTGTGATTGAGGGGGAGTGAGAGGTGTCTCATATCTAACAGTGTCTTAGGTAGAAGTGTCATTGGGTAGTGATTAAGTGAGTAGATTGTCAACTGGTGTATTGGCTGTAGAGTCTATGAATTAATACTACTAATAGTGAATTTCCTCCCTGGCTTGGTAGCCCCCAGACGTAGGTAGTTAGACCGAACTGGGTAAATAATTCTCTGTGGTTATTTATTGTTCTTCTGTGTTGTTCTTTTACTGTCTTGTTCATACAACAGATATTGATGTTGTGACATCTCACTTAACATCTTATATCTGATACCAGAATTTCAATTGGTATCAGATCAGGCATCCTGCTCTGTATCTGGGTGAGATCTAGGGCTGTTACTTTCTGGTGCTATGGACAGGGAGAGTGGTGGATTTGTGAATAGACCCCCTATTCTAGATGGATCAAATTATGACTATTGGAAACCTCGCATGGTTGCCTTTTTGAAGTCTTTAGACAGCAGGGCTTGGAAGGTTGTTTTGAAAGAATGGAAACATCCTGTCATTATGGGAGAAGATGGTGTGTCAAAGCTGAAACCTGAAGAGGAGTGGACCAAGGAAGAAGATGAACTTGCTCTTGGGAATTCTAAGGCCTTGAATGCCTTATTTAATGGTATTGACAAGAATATTTTCAGGCTGGTCAACACATGTAAAGTGGCTAAGGAGGCTTGGGATATCATGAAAATAACTCATGAAGGAACCTCCAAGGTCAAGATGTCAAGACTTCAGCTGCTAACAACAAAGTTTGAAAGTTTGAGGATGAAATATGAAGAGACCATTCATGACTTTCACATGAATATACTTGAACTGTCAAATGCTTCTAGTGCCCTAGGAGAGAGAATGTCTGATGAGAAGCTGGTGAGAAAAATTCTCAGATCTCTCCCCAAGAGATTTGAAATGAAGGTGACTGCTATAGAGGAAGCTCAAGACATCAGCCAGATGAGGGTAGATGAATTGATTGGTTCCCTTCAGACATTTGAATTAGGGTTGAATAACAGATCTGAAAAGAAGGCCAAAAGCATAGCTTTGGTGTCTAGTACAGAAGATGAGGAGAAATGGTGTGATGTTGAAACCCGGGAGGATCTATCCAATGTAATCGTGATGCTAGGAAGGCAGTTTAACAAGGTGTTGAAAAGAATGGACAAAAGCTATAAACCTTATGTCAAGAACATCACATCTGACATCAACAGGTCAGGTGATCAGATGAAGAAAACCAAAGCAGAGAAGAAGCCTAATAATGACAAAGGAATCTAATGCCATGGCTGTGAAGGGTATGGTCACATCAGAGCTGAATGTCATACATACCTTAAACAGAAAAAGGGTTTGTCTGTCACTTGGTCTGATGAGGACACTGAAAGTGAAGATGAATCTGCCAAGCATGTCAGAGCAATGACTGGAATATGTGAGTCTGATGATGATTCAAGTGATGGAGAAATTACCTATGAGGAACTAGTTGCATCATATAGAGAGCTATGTATCAGAAGTGAAGAAGTGTGTCAAGAAGGGGATAAGCAAAAGGAACTCATAATCCAACTAAAGGCTGACAAGGCTGAACTGGAGAATGAAGTCACTCTGCTGAACTCCAAACTTGATCAAATGTCCAAATCTGTTAGGATGCTGAACAGTGGAACTGACACTTTGGATGAAATCCTTCAAGCTGGAAAGATGGCAGGAGATATGACAGGGCTGGGATTTGATGATAATAAGAAGAAACCCATTACAGATGCTAGTTCATCCGGACTTAAACAAAACATGTCCCATCAGATGTCTCAACATCATGGGAATGTTCATGTTTCTGGACCTAATCATTTTGTGCCTCAACATCATGGGAGAAGACAACCTCAACATCATGGGAGAAGACAACCTCATCATCATGGTAGAAGACAGCCTCAACATCATGGGAGAAGACATCCTCAAGGGAGAAGACATCCCAACCATTTCAGAGGAGGATTTCAAAGATGGAGATGTCATTATTGTGGAAGGTTTGGTCACATAAAACCTTTTTGCTTCAGACTGCATGGATTTCCTGAGCCTGACCCTCAACCTAGATCAAATTAAGGCATTCCTACAAATGGAAAACAATGGGTTTCCAAGGTTGCTGCAAACAACTTGATAGCTCACATGTCTCTAGAAGATTCTACCATAGGAGATTGGTATTTTGATAGTGGATGTTCTAGACATATGACAAGTGTCAAGAATTTTTTGGTGGATATCAAATCTTACTCCACAAGTTATGTGACCTTTGGTGGTGGAGATAAGGGAGAAATCAAAGGTGTTGGAAAGATGAACTGTTCAGGAGTGCCTAACCTTTATAATGTGCTGCTGGTTAAAGGATTGACTGCCAATTTAATCAGCATTAGTCAATTGTGTGATGAAGGTTTCAATGTCAGCTATACAAAATCTGAATGTTTAGTGACTAATGAAAAGAGTGAAGTTGTGATGAAGGGAGTCAGATCTAAAGACAACTGCTATATGTGGATTCCTCAAGGTTCCAGTTGCTCCTCTAAAGATGATGATCTGAAAGGGGTAAAGCAAAGACTGACTAAGTACAATGTCAAGCATGATGTCATGACATCTTACTGTGACAACCCAAGGAGCACTAAGCACATTAATATTCATCATCTGTTCAGAAGAAGACTTGGAGAAAACAAGGCCATTGAGTTTGAACATACTGAAAAGATGTGTGCTGACATTCTCTCTAAGGATATGGATGCGAGTCAATGTGAAACCTTAAGAGAAGAATTGGGTATGTGTAGATATGAAGGTCAACAGCAGTTAATGGCGTATGGTCTACATTCATTAAAATTCAAAAATTTAAAAAGTCATTTATTTTGTTGTGGAAATTTCATTTATTGCCTTTTAAGTGTCCAACAAAAGCAGCCCCCTTACCATAGGCAATCATTTCATATCTCTGCTCCCACACGCTGCCTCCATTTTGATTCATATTGTTGGTTCATCTTCCCTCTCAAGAAAAGAAGTCTTTCCACTCCTTTGTCAATCAGTCGCAAGAAGGTTACAATGTCTCAACAACAGCCATCACCATCCAAGAAATCAGCTACCAAGAATCCTACGCATTCAAAATCTAGGGTTTCTTCGAAAGAGGCCTCCCCTGATGATGCTCTTGACATTGCTCCTCTATCCATGATTCCTCTTTCTGATTCTAAAAAGACAAGGCCTAGTAAACTGCAGGCGAAGAGCTCTAAACGTACTCCTGCAGGTAAATCATCTGACCCTTCTGATTGTAGAAAGTATGATGATAGTGAAGTTAGGAGTGTTGTGACTGGGATTTTGTATGGAGACAAATCAGTTCCTGGGATTTCTACTCCACTCCCTCAAGTTGATAAAAATCAAAATAAGGAAGAAGAGTTTTCAGTGGATAAGAGTCTAGACCAGATAGTTACTAAGGTTCTGGAGAAGGGTATTTCTATGGCTGGGATATCTAGGCCACTTGCTTAAATTTCTGCCCCTCACTCTGAGGCTAAGCAAGGTGAGAATCAAACTGCTGATCCTTCTGACACACATAACTCAGAAGACAATCTTCATAGATTGGCTATATCTGTTCTGGAAGATGCAGAAACTGATGTTGGAGCTGATGTTGAAACATCCTCTACTAAGGAAGGTACTTCTAGTCCTAAAGGAAAGAAGAAGGTTGATGTGGTGGATGTGGATGATTTGTCTGATAATGACCTGATTGCTAATGTGCATCCGAGTATAACAGAAAGGATGAAGGCTAGAAAAGGAAAATCTGTGGACACATCTCCAAGAGAGAATGTGGTCAGGAGTAAGAAAAGGACTACAGTTGTAGGTCCTCCAAAATCTTGGAGAAAGGTTGCTACCTCCTCCAAAAAGAGGAAGATTAGGATTGAGTCTGACTCAGACTATTATGTTGAGGATGATGACCAGGACATCACTCATGTGAAAAAGCCTGTTGTGAGTAGAACAACTGATCAAGTTCCTGATGCTCCACTAGATAATGTTTCTTTTCATTCTGTTGTTATTGTGCAAAAATGGAAGTATGTTTATCAAAGAAGGGTTGCCATGGAAAGAGAACTAGGTAGAGATGCTCTTGAGATGAAGGAGGTTATGGAATTGATCAATCATGTTGGGTTAATGAAGACTGTGTCTAGCTTTTCAAAATGTTATGATATGCTCGTCAAGGAGTTCATTGTGAACATCCCTGAGGACATTACTGATAGTAGGAATATGGACTTTAGAAAGGTTTATGTAAGGGGTAGGTGTATTGAGTTTTCTCCTATTGGTATTAACAGATACTTGGGAAGGAGTGAACAAGCAGAGAGTGAGTTGGAGGTCACTGACAATCAGATTTGCAAGGAGATTACTGCAAATCAAGTGGCTGCATGGCCTTTGAAGGGAAAATTGGCTGCTGGTCTTCTGAGTGTTAAGTATGTTATACTGCATAGGATTGGAGCTGCCAACTGGGTTCCTACCAACCATAAGACTACAATCTCTGTTGGGTTGGGAAAGTTCATCTTTGCAGATGGAACCAAGAAGGACTTAAATTATGGTTCTTATATTTTTGATCAAACAGTCAAACATGCTGGAACAATGGCTGTAAAGTTGCCAATTGCTTTTCCATCCTTAATCTGTGGAATTATTTTGAATCAACATCCTGGGATCTTGGCTGCTACAGATATTGCTTGCAAAAGGGAGTCTATATTGTCTCTTAACTCCAAACTCTTTGCAGGACAACATGTTCCTGATATTGTTTCAACATCTGCAACTGTTGGCAACAAGAATACCACCAAAGGTGAGTTAATCAGTGAGTTGAAGGCTACTTGCAAGGAGATGGAAACAGTGATCAGCGTAAACACTGCTAGGAAAATGAAATTAGAGACCTTGATAAAAAATTTGGAATAGGTTAAAGATGATGGGGAAGAGGAAGCTGGTACCTCTAGTGAGAAGACTGATGATCGTGAATGACTTGGTTCTGGAACTCTGCTGTGTTCTGTTGATGGTGTTGCTGGTGTTCTTTGGTGGTTCTTTTGGTTTTTCTTTCTGTTATTAGTTTTTGTTTTGCACCTTGGGTGCTTGTTATGTAATCTGAACATCTTGGATATTGTTTCCTATGCTCTTGTATGATTATCTTGTTTGGATGGTCCTTGACTTGTCTTGACACGAGTTGCATATTGTGGCTAACAAGGGAGAGCTTTTGACTGACTGGTAGCTAGTATGACTAACTGTGAGTAGTGAGGGGGAGTTCTTGGTACTGTCTTGACTTCTTTCATAACTCTTTGTCAAATTGTGGCTAAAAAGGGAGAGAGAAAGCCTAGTTGTTGCCTAGTTAAGAGTTGTGGCTTTCTGACTTTCTGGGAGAGTTTCTGCTTGGCTTGTGTGGTTCCTTGTCTTGAGGGGAGTTTGAGTTTTAATTGGTGTGCAACTGCTGAATGTTAGTGTTATGAATTATGGTGTGTTTCTGCTGCAGGTATCTCTGATGTGTACTGATATTGTTTTAGCCAAAATTAGCCAAAGGGGGAGATTGTTAGTTCTGTTATTGGCAACAATTTTGGTAAAATAATGTGTTTGTTCAAGATGTCATGTCTGATGTCTTAACATGTGCTTCTAACATTCTGCATATGGTGTGTTGTTTGGTATTGCAGTTTTTGTGCATGATGTCAAGACTGATGTCTTAAAATCTAGTGATAGAACATTTTACATTCTATTCAGAATGTGTTGTTTTGTGTGTTGCGCTATTTTAGCAATCTTCAGTGTGAGTTATTTTCTGATTGTTGCGAAAATCATGGAGTAATTTTTTTATGTGAAGCAATCTTTCTACCGTTTTGAAGAATTAGTTTGTTACTAATTTAGGGGAAAGAGATTTGGAGAATAAATCTGCTTTATTGTTAAATCAAATCTGAGATTTTATTCTTCCCAAGCCCATGAAGATTGTTCTATTTAAAGGCGTATCAACGCTACATGCAAGGTGAAGAGGGTGATTCTAAGAGCTGTGTTACTTGTGTTAGGGTTTAAGTTTCGTTGTGTTTTACTATTTGTGAGCCATTCACTCATCTCTTTGATGTTTGAATTGGACTGTTTATTTGAGTTGTAATTTGTCCACTCTAAGCTTTTAAGCACGAGTGTATTGTTCTTGATTGAAGCTGTTAAGCAAGATCAAGGTGTGTCTTTGAAGAGTGTTCTTCTCTACTTTGTAATCTTTCAATTGTCATCACTGCTGTGATTGAGGGGGAGTGAGAGGTGTCTCATATCTAAGAGTGTCTTAGGTAGAAGTGTCATTGGGTAGTGATTAAGTGAGTAGATTGTCAACTGGTGTGTTGGCTGTAGAGTCTATGAATTAATACTACTAATAGTGAATTTCCTCCCTGGCTTGGTAGCCCCCAGACGTAGGTAGTTAGACCGAACTAGGTAAACAATTCTCTGTGGTTATTTATTGTTCTTCTGTGCTGTTCTTTTACTGTCTTGTTCATACAACAGATATTGATGTTGTGACATCTCACTTAACATCACATATCTGATACCAGAATTTCATTGGCCATATGTTCATAATCATGCATAGAGTGTTTACCCTCAATCAATTGCTTTGTTTGAATCGTGTATGGAATTTCTGAGCCTTCATGCAAGTTTTAGGGTTCTTGAGGTTTCTCTTTGATTTCTTATTCCATGATTAAAATAAATGAAATTAATGACCATAGACATGATCGTGGGGTGAAAACGAGCAGATTGATATGTAGATTGCATGATATCATCAAGTATTCAGTGAGATTGGATAGAAAATGCAAATCTGCAGAAACAGAGGGTGGCGCGTGTTCTTGCCATGTTCTTGGCGCCTTTTTCACAAATTCAAATATTTGAATTTTGTGATTTTATTTAATTGATTCAAAAATTAATTTCTCTCTGAGTTTTAATGATTTTGAGTTAATTCTTTTTTTAATAATTCACAAAAATGTCAAAATATTTCATTTTACCAAAAAATCCCAAAAATATTATTTATTTCATATATTTGATATTTTTATAAAGAATTAATATTTTATTTGTTTTTCAACATTTAAAATGTTTTTTCTCCCTTGATTTTCCAACTTAATTGATTTCTAATCATTTTGTGGATAGAAACATGATTTTTGAAACATTGATCCAAGATCACAATTTGTTTTCACACATGTTTAACAATTTTGATCATTTTAATTGAATTTTTATTCAATTAAAATATATTTTGAAAACAAATTAGGGTTTTGATTAATTCAACCCTCATCAAACTTTTTCAAACTCTTTGGGCCTCTTAATGTAACACCCCCAATCTATACCCCGAGTAATTAAAGCGATAACAAATAATCAGAGTATAATTAAAACATTCATGGCATAGACGGGAGCGTCACATCAAAGTAATGAATTATAATAACCTGCTCCTATAGATATGCAACAATCCGGTAGCAACATAAATAGAAGAACTCGGTTCCTAACACCCATATTTCACATACAGAATAAAAGCGGAAAATCTGCAACTGAAATCTCATATATAAACATAGAAGTTTGTCTGTCATATACAGAGTCATACATGTAGAATCCAAGAGGATATATATATATATATACATAATCACACAACGATCTCCCCGACTACCCGGTGCTACATATCAGAGCCGACCGACAAAAGAATGAAGACATAATCTTCACAAAAAGACCTCCAGCATCTAATCTGCAATGCCTCATAGAGCATTCAAAACAGTAGAAAGGTGAGAAACACAATTATAATATAGTTGCATACAATTATGTAATAACATGAAATATGCATGCAAAACATTCTCACCACAATGTATACCATAATTCAAATACAAAACAAAACAATTCATAATTCATGCATCCATCACAAAGGCATATCAATCATGCTCAACACATTTATCACCAATATATATATATATATATATATATATATATATATATATATATATATGAACTCATCAATCCCATTCACAATTTCTCACACATAATCAATCCAGTCATGACTTATACAAATGTACAGTGACCGACACAACGACTCTATGCATGCGGTACCATTCCATCCATCATTCTCATCATCATTAATTCACTCAGGAATTATTGGAATCATCGCTTGTTACTTAGTGTAACTCCCCGTTGGGCAAACGATGTTCCCCGTCGCTTTAGGTCCTCTTTGTATAAAGCTCACGATGTTTATGGATCGCTTTAGGTCCTCTTTGTATAAGACACACAATCCGATCGCTTTAGGTCCTCTTTGTATAAGGCACACGATCGTCTGTAACGTTGCTTTAGGTCCTCTTTGTATAAAGCACACGATCGTTACAGCAGATTCCCTCTGGAATCGTTTCGTCGCTCACACCCCACAAGGGCACACGACATCACAAGGTGCATATTCATGATGCATGGCATACTAATGACTCATGACAATCAAATGCATATACATATATAACCATGTGAACCAACTCAACATCAATAATCATGTATTGAAGTTTAACCTGAAACAATGCTTTTATTTTTCCATAGGACCACAAACCATCATCACAACCTCTTATCACATGCATTCACATCATATAACAACACACAAGCTATACGTTATATATCAAAAGCATATCGCATGATAACACATCAATCACACACAATTACGACGGTAAAAGTCGACAAAACGACACGTTTCCAAATTCCCGACACAAGTAAGTAGACCACTAATCTCAAAACCATTTTTATAAGAAAGAACATCTCATTAGCTTTCCAACGGTACCAAGAACATCTCGATCCGAGTTATGGATCAAAAGTTATGAATTTTCAAAGAAAAGAATTTATTGAAAAACTGCTAGATTCGCCTGGCGACTTAGGGTTTCGCCTGGCGAATCCCTCTTCGCCAGCACTTCGCCTGGAAAACTAGTAGCGAACCATAATTTTAGAAAAAACCCAAGAGTTCCAGTAGCTAACACATTTCTGTCTCCCCGTTTTCGCCTGGCGACTTATGATTTCGCCTGGCGAATCCCTCTTCGCCAGCACTTCGCCTGGCGAACTAGTGGAGAATCCCAATTCGCCTGGCGAATGGTATCAGAACCAGAATTTTTGTGCTACGGGTTACATGGTTCCAAACCCCAAAATCCAACTTTCTCCAACCAAAACGTTTTCAATCAATCAAAACAAGTATCAATAATGTTCATACATATAATACGATCATACTACGTGATTCATATCGATTTCCAACCGTGAAAACATTAATTTCTATTCATTTTGCTCATTTCAACCTAGAATTGAAAAACTATGAAAAACAAGTAAACATTCAAACACACACATACATATTCATACACAAGCATATAATAACCGAGTTTCGTACCCTTACCCGATTAATCGTGCTTTGAAGTGTCGGTTGAATCGATTTCTTAAACTTCACGTTTTCCTCTTTTTCTTCTTCTCACTCTCTTTTTCTCTTAAACTTTCTTTTCTCTCTTTCTAGTCTCTAAGTTTCTATTTTAAGAAAAACAATAACATCTAACCAAGCAAAATGATCAAAATACCCCTACACTCAATTTTCTCGCAAACGCTCCCAAAACGCGATAAAACATAATAACGATAAACATAACATATTTACTAAATAAAAACCAAGAATAAAATAATATAAAAACAAAAATAATTAAATCGACTCAATTAAATATATCTAACAAAAATCGGGGCGTTACAACTCTCCCCCACTTAGAAATTTTCGTCCTCGAAAATATTACCTGAGACGAACAACTCCGGATACGATTCCCACATCCGAATCTCCAACTCCCAAGTCAAATTGCCCTCAGCAGCGCCTCCCCACGCTACTTTCATAAGCGCAATATCTTTGCCTCTCAACCACTTCAACTCGCGATCCAAAACCCTCATCGGTAATGCCTCAACCGTAAGGTTCCCTCTTACCTCAACCTCATCCATCGGAATCACATGCGACGGATCCAGAACATACTTCCGAAGCTGTGAAACATGGAACACATCATGTAAATTCGAAAGATTCGGTGGCAACGCCACCCGATAAGCCACAACACCCACTCTCACGAATATCTGATAAGGACCAATAAACCGAGAAGTAAGTTTCTTCGACTCAATGCACGTCCAACACCTGTCACCGGTGTAACTCTCAAAAATACATGATCGCCTTCTCGAAACTCAAGATCTTTCCTCCTTCGATCATGATAACTCTTCTGCCTACTCTGAGAAGCCTTCATCTTCTCACGAATAAGTTTCACCTTTTCCGTAGTTTGTTGAACTAACTCCAGTCCAACCACCGAACTCTCACCAGATTCATGCCAACACACAGGTGTTCGACGTCTTCTTCCATACAACGCTTCAAAAGGTGCCATTCCAATACTCGAATGGAAACTGTTGTTATACGTGAGCTCAACCAACGAAAGATAACTATCCCAAGCACCACCTTGCTCAAGAACATAAGCTCTCAGCAAATCTTCCAATGACTGAATAGTTCTCTCGGGCTGACCATCTGTCTGAGGATGATAAGCAGAACTCAATCTCAACTTGGAACCTAACGCCTTTTGCAAACTTTCCCAAAATCTGGAAGTAAACCTCGGATCTCGGTCTGAAATAATACACAATGGAACACAATGTAATCTCACAATCACACGGATATAAATCTCAGCCAACCTCTCCAAAGAAAAACTGATGTCAATCGGAATGAAATGCGTCGATTTAGTCAGCCTATCCACAATCACCCAAATGGCATTATGTCCCCTCTGAGTATTCGGTAACCCTGTCACAAAATCCATAGAAATGCTGTCCCATTTCCACTCGGGAATATCCAACAGTTGCAATAATCCACTAGGCTTCTGATGTTCTTCCTTTGACTTCTGACACGTCAAACACGCATAAACAAACTGAGCCACATCCCTCTTCAATCCGGACCACCAAAAGATCTTCTTCAAATCTTGATACATTTTATTAGCTCCTGAATATATACTCAAACTACTCCGGTGTCCTTCCTCTAAAATCATCTTTTTCAATTCCGAATCATCAGGAATACAAATTCTACCACAGAATCTCAAAACACCCTGATCATCCACTTTAAAGTCACCATTCACACCTTTATCTCCAACCGTCATCAAATCAACAAATTTCAAATCCAGCCTCTGTTTCTCGCTAACGGTCAACAGAAAATCATTAGTGACCTTTAACATACCAAGCCTCACGCTATCAGATGTCAATTCACACACCAAAATCAAATCTCTAATTTCTTCCAAAAGTTCCCACTCTTTAACCATCAAAGCAGACATATGCAAAGATTTCTGGCTTAACGCATCGGCTACCACATTAGCTTTACCAGGATGGTAATTCAAGCTAAAATCGTAGTCCTTCAAAAATTCCAACCATCTCCGTTGTCTCATATTCAACTCTTTCTGATCAAACAAGTATTTTAGACTCTTATGATCACTAAAGACTTCGACTCTTGCACCGTAGAGATAATGTCTCCAAATTTTCAATACAAAAACCACCGCAGCTAATTCCAAATTATGAGTAGGATAATTCTTCTCACGAACCCTCAATTGTCTCGAAGCATAAGCCACAACCTTACCTTCTTGCATCAACACTCCACCTAAATCACTCAAAGACGCATCGCAATACACCACAAACGGTTCACTAGGATTCGGTAAGATCAAAATCAGAGTTGTAGTCAATCTTCTCTTCAGCTTACTAAAACTTTCCTCACACTAAATATCCCAAATAAATGCTTTACCTTTACAAGTCAGCTGGGTCAATGGAAGTGCTAACTTGGAAAAGCCTTCAATGAATCTTAGATAATATCCAGCTAAACCCAAAAAGCTTCTAATTTCGGTAACAGATCTAGGAGCCTCCCATTGTAGAACTGCATCTACTTTGGATGGATCCACAACAATACCAGTACCTGAAATCACATGCCCAAGAAAACTCACTTCTGACAACCAGAACTCACACTTGGACAACTTGGCATAAAGTTTCTTTCCCTTCAAACTTTGCAATACAATACGCAAATGTTTCGCATATTCCTCCCGAGACTTAGAATAAATCAAGATGTCATCAATAAACACAACAACAAATTGATCCAAATGCTCATGGAATATGTGATTCATATACTCCATAAACACTCCTGGCGCATTAGAAACCCCGAACGGCATCACAGAATATTCGTAATGTCTGTATCGTGTCCTAAAAGCCGTCTTCTGAATATCTTCCTCCTTCACTCTAATCTGATGATAACCTGACCTCAAATCAATTTTACTAAACACACACGCACCTACCAACTGGTCCATCAAATCATCAATTCTCGGAAGAGGATACTTATTCTTAATCGTCACCTTATTCAGCTGGCGATAATCAATACACAATCGCATACTTCCATATTTCTTCTTCACCAATAAAACTGGAGCACCCCAAGGCGATACACTCAGCCTCACAAACCTCTTTTCTAACAATTCATTCAACTGCTTCTTCAACTCAACCAACTCAGATGCCGATATACGATATGGTGTCATAGACACAGGTCTAGTACCCAGAACTAGATCTATAGAAAACTCCACCTCTCTTTCTGGCGGCACATCAGAAATATCCTCCGTAAACATCTCCGGAAAATCACACACGACTAGAAACACATCAATTGCCACTTGACTACCCACAGTCAACGATGCAAACAACCCGAACAACTGAGCTTCATCCGCCAAAAGTTTATTCAACTCTTTGGTAGATAAGAAACTCGATTCCTCGTCTTCTTCAAGAGAAGGAAATCTTACCAACTTATGATAACAATCAATATGAACTCGATTGAACTGCAACCAATTTATTCCCAGAACTACGTCTAAACCCTCCAACGGAAGACACACCAAATCCATAGCAAAATCCTTACCATAAATGGTCAAAGGACAACTTAAATAAACTAGAGAAGTAGTTACCGACCCCAATGATGGAGTATCGATAACCATCTCTCCACCCAACGACGACAACAAAAGATTCAAACGCCGCGCACACTCAGACGAAATAAACGAATGAGTCGCTCCGGTATCAATAATAGCAACTAAAGGCGTACTATTAATAAAACAAGTACCTCTGATCAGACGATCTACACTAGTAGGCTGAGTTCCTTCCAATGCAAATACTTTTCCTCCAGCTTGAGCTTGCTTTAGTTTTGGACACCTCGTACTAACATGACCAGGTTCACCACAGTTGAAACACTTCACCATATTCCTCTTGCAATCAGCTGCTACATGTCCTATACCTCTGTAATGGAACACTTTCTCATATCCTTTCTACATTCAAACTGACAATGTCCTAAGTCACCACACTTAAAACATCTCGGAGGATTATACATACCTCCCCCACTTGGCCTTTTATCAAAATTAGCCCTTTGATTTCCCTTGTCAGCTGGTGCCACATAAGGACCACCACGAAACTGTTGCTTTCCTTTCCTTTCATTCACACTCTTATAATGAGTAGAACGAGCTTTGCTATCCTTCTCATAAATTCTACAACCATCCACCAAATCTGAAAACCTCCTAATTCTTTGATAACCAATTGCTTGTTTGATCTCGGGACGCAACCTGTTCTCAAACTTCACACATTTGGAAAACTCCGCAGTTGCTTCAGCATAATGTGGATAAAACTGAACAAGCTCCACAAACTTAGTAGTGTAATCAGTAACAGATATGTTACCCTGTTTCAATTCCAAGCACTCTATTTCTTTCTTTCCTCTAACATCTTCAGGAAAATACTTCCTAAAAAACTCACTGCTAAACAAAGCCCAAGTGATAACTTCACCTGTAGCTTCCCACACATGACGCGTACTAACCCACCAATCATCAGCCTCCTCCTTTAACATGTGAGTACCCAGTCTCACCTTCTGTTCCTCAGCACAGTCAATCACTCGAAAGATTCTTTCAATCTCCTTAAGCCAAATCTGAGCACCATCAGGATCATATCTTCCTTTGAAGATAGGCGGTTTGTTCTTCTTGAACTCATCATTCCCACCAGAATTAGGTGTATTCCGCACAGCCTGAGCCATAGCTTGCATAGCAGCAGCAAGAGCAACATTATTTCTACCAGCCATATTCTGTTTATATCCAATAACACTAATTATGGTTAAACAATCAACTCGCCAGAACACAATTGTCGCACAACAAACAACTTGGTCAAAATGACCGAAACAGGCCTGGCTCTGATACCACTTAATGTAACACCCCCAATCTATACCCCGAGTAATTAAAGCGATAACAAATAATCAGAGTATAATTAAAACATTCATGGCATAGACGGGAGCGTCACATCAAAGTAATGAATTATAATAATCTGCTCCTATAGATATGCAACAATCAGGTAACAACATAAACAGAGGAACTCGGTTCCTAACACCCACAATTCAGATACAGAATAAAAGCATAAAATCTGCAACTGAAATCTCATATATAAACATAGAAGTTTGTCTGTCATATACAGCGTCATACATGTAGAATCCAAGAGGATATATATATATACACATAATCACATAACGATCTCCCCGACTACCCGGTGCTTCATATCAGAGTCGACCAACAAAAGAATGAAGACATAATCTTCACAAAAAGACCTCCAGCATATAATCTGTAATGCCTCATAGAGCATTCAAAACAGCAGAAGGGTGAGAAACACAATTATAATATAGTTGCATACAATTATGTAATAACATGAAATACGCATGCAAAACATTCTCACCACAACGTATGCCATAATTCAAATACAAAACAAAACAATTCATAATTCATGCATCCATCACAAACGCATATCAATCATGCTCAACACATTTATCACCAATATATATATATATATATATATATATATATATATATATATCAACTCATCAATCCCATTCACAACTTCCCACACATAATCAATCCATTCATGACTTATGCAAATGCACAGAGACCGACACAACGAATCTATGCATGCGGTACCATTCCATCCATCATTCTCATCATCATTAATTCACTCAGGAATTATTGGAATCATCGCTTGTTACTTAGTGTAACTCCCTGTCGGGAAAACGATGTTCCCCGTCACTTTAGGTCCTTTTTGTATAAGGCTCACGACGTTTATGGATTGCTTTAGGTCCTCTTTATATAAGGCACACGATCCGATTGCTTTAGGTCCTATTTGTATAATGCACACGATCGTCTATAACGTCGCTTTAGGTCCTCTTTGTATAAGACACACGATCGTTACAGCATATTCCCTCTGGAATCATTTCGTCGCTCACACCCCACAAGGGCACACGACATCACAAGGTGCATATTCATGATGCATGGCATACTAATGACTCATGGCAATCAAATGCATATACATATATAACCATGTGAACCAACTCAACATCAATAATCATGCATTGAAGTTTAACCCGAAACAATGTATTTATTTTTCTATAGGACCACAAACCATCATCACAACCTCTCATCACATGCATTCACATCATATAACAGCACACAAGCTATACGTTATATATCAAAAGCATATCGCATGATAACACATCAATCGCACACAATTACGATGGTAAAAGTCGACAAAATGACACGTTTCCAAATTCCCGACACAAGTAAATTAGCCACTAATCTCAAAACCATTTTTATAAGAAAGAACATCTCATTAGCTTTCCAACGGTACTAAGAACGTCTCGATCCGAGTTACGGATCAAAAGTTATGAATTTTCAAAGAAAATAATTTATTGAAAAACTGCCAGATTCGCCTGGCGACTTAGGGTTTCGCCTGGCGAATCCCTCTTCGCCAGCACTTCGCCTGCCGAACTAGTGGCGAACCACAATTTTAGAAAAAAACCCAAGAGTTCTAGTAGCTAACACATTTTTGTCTCCCCGTTTTCGCCTGGCGACTTATGATTTCGCCTGGCGAATCCCTCTTCGCCAGCACTTCACCTGGCGAACTAGTGGCGAGACCTAATTCGCCTGGCGAATCCTAATTCGCCTGGAGAATTGTGTCAGAACCAGAACTTTTCTGCTGCGGGTTACACGGTTCCAAACCCCAAAATCCAACTTTCTCCAACCAAAACATGTTCAATCAATCAAAACAAGTATCAACAATGTTCATACATATAATATGATCATACTACATGATTCATATCGATTTCTAACCGTGAAAGCATCAATTTCTATTCATTTTGCTCATTTCAACCTAGAATTGAAAAACTATGAAAAATAAGTAAACATTCAAACACACACATACATATTCATACACAAGCATATAATAACCGAGTTTCGCACCCTTACCCGATTAATCGTGCTTTGAAGTGTTGGTTGAATCGATTTCTTAAACTTCAAGTTTTCCTCTTTTTCTTCTTCTCACTCTCTTTTTCTCTTAAACTTTCTTTTCTCTCTTTCTAGTCTCTAAGTTTCTATTTTAAGAAAAACAATAATATCTAACCAAGAAAAATGACCAAAATACCCCTACACTCAATTTTCTCTCAAACGCTCCTAAAACGTGATAAAACATAATAACGATAAACATAACATATTTACCAAATAAAAACCAAGAATAAAATAATATAAAAACAAAAATAATTAAATCGACTCAATTAAATAAATCTAACAAAACCCGGGGCGTTACATCTAATAGAGTGTAAACCCAACCCCTCTTAAAAACCAAAATAATTTGGGCCTCAGTGTATTGTATAAGTCCCGATACCGTCAAAAAGTTCGGCACGATCGTCGCCTTTTTAACAAAAATCACTTGGGCCTCTCCTTGAGCTGTAAGCCCCACCACTTGTACAAAAATAAATTATTGGGCCTCTAATAGAGTGTAAGACCCAATCCCCTTTTAACCAAAACCATTTTGGGCCTCAAATATTGTATAAGTCCCTCTGCGTTAAAAGGAAAATCTCGGCGCAATCGCCAGTTCCAAAAAAGTCATCTAGGCCTACCCTCGTGTTATAAGCCCCATTTCTTTTCTTTAAGTTTATTTGGGCCTCTAATAGAGTATAAGACCCATCCCCTTGTACATAAAAACTTTTCGGGTCTCACATATTGTATAAGTCCCTCTGTACAGTTTTCAAAACAACGGTGCGATCATCGTTAAAACTTGGGCCTCTCCTTGAGCTGTAAGCCCCAACAATCTTTTCAAAACACTTTCTCCTTTGATTTTGAATTCAAATATATGCTGTTATCAAAACTTTCTTTGTTGAACAACTAACCAAACAACATGGAAGCTCTACAACGGGTAAGTGTTTATCCGTTTTCATTTACCGCTTTCATATGTATATAACTATATTGTGGGGCTGTTTCACTGTAAGTCTTCTTTCACATCCTTTTATATACTTGTCACATATCCACTATGTAATACTAGTATAGTTATTTAAAGTTTTCCCCGGCAACTACGTCTAGCACTAGGTAAAGCCCTGTTGGTCACTCTTAAATACAAACAAAACTAGATCCTCCGTAGGATTCCAGATACAGTCTTCCCTCCTCTTGGGGTTAAACAATATGGAAACGTGAAAGGCAGCATTCTCGGTGAACCCTTTCTCAGACTGTCACCCTTAGAAATTATCAAAGAAACTCTAACTGCTCAGAGATGATCTTTTCTCTGTGAATGGCATCTCTTGAGTTTCTTCCAAATTCTCGAACTTTCCTAGAATGACCTCTTCTTGGTGAATTGCATTTCTTGAACTTCTCTTGGTTTGGGGACCCATAGGCTTCCTAAAAGCATCCCCCTTCCTCTTGGGCATTGTACAAGGACCTGTCGGCTTCTTAAAAGTTCTCATGCCTTCTCTTGGGCTTAATACAAGGACCCTGACGACCTCTTAAAGGTATAAGATAGAACTTAGTCATCCTTTGATAGAGTAGTCTTTCCAACGTCAAAAACTCCAGGCGTTGTAGGGTTAATACTCATCCCTTAATGCCCGCGCCTCCTCTTGGGCATTGTACAAAAGATAAAACTCTAGACTTGGACAGTCTAAACCTCTTGAGTCTCAAAGACATTCTCAAGTTACTTTCAAACATAGGAAGAAACCTCGGTCTCTCTCATGAGAGTTCCCCACACTTGGACCCGCTTCAGGATCTCCAGAATCCACAGCGGTAAGGTAGCCTTCTCTTGGGCTTTGTACAAATGACTCTCCCTAGTGGAGCTAACCTTTTCAGACTCTCTTGTTGAGTCAACCACTTTTAGCCTCCGTCTTGGGCTTTATACAAGACATATAAAAACACTCTCTTGTTGAGTATAAAAGACTCTCTTGTTGAGTCAACCACTTTTAGCCTCCGTCTTGGGCTTTGTACAAGACATATAAAATCACTCTCTTATTGTGTATAAAAGACTCTCTTTTTGAGTCAACCACTTTAGCCTCCGTCTTGGGCTTTGTACAAGACATATAAAACACTCACTTGTTGAGTATAAAAGACTCCCTCGTTGAGTCAATCTCCTTTTAGCCTCAATCTCGGGCTTCGTACGAGACAACAAATCACTCTCTTGTTGAGTATAAAAAAGACTCTCTTGTTGAGTCAAACAACATTCAGACTCTCTTGTTGAGTCAATCACACGTTCAAGGCTCTCTTGTTGAGTCAACCTTTCTTAGCCTCCGTCTTGGGCTTTATACAGGACAGATAAAAGTACTCTCTTATTGAGTCAGCCTTTCTTAGCCGCCGTATTGGGCTTTATACAGGACAGATAAAAATACTCTCTTGTTGAGTCAACCTTTCTTAGCCTCCATCTTGGGCTTTGTACAAGACACATAAAAGTACTCTCTTGTTGAGTCAAACCACTTTAGCCTCCATCTTGGGCTTTATACAAGACATATTCTCCCCAACGGAGTCAAAATCCCTTTTAGCCTCAATCTTGGGCTTTGTACAAGACAGAAAGAACATTTTCCCCGGAAAAGTCAAACTTCCCGCCTGCTCTTAGGCTTTGTATAAAGAAAACCCCGGTTGAGTCAATCAACCTTTTAGCATCAAAGTTGTACCTTGCTCACAGCATACAAACATCAACAACTCCTCTTTAGAGATGACAAATTCTCTCTCAGCCAAAACCCTTTAGCTTCACATCTTGGGCTTTGAACAAGATACAAACCACTTTTAGCTTCACGTCTTGGGCTTTGAACAAGACACCAAAACATCTCTTTCCTCCCATTCTACGATCGCTCTAATTTCCCTGTTTCGGGAATACGTAGGCATAAGATTGCAAATTCTTAGCGAGCATACTAATCAAAAACCCAAAATCTCGTACTTTCATACATCAATCGAAAAACATCAGACCTAACATCTTACCAATAGCCTAGACATTATTTTTAAGCGAATAACCCTAAAGAATAGCATCTGTAAACCAACAGTTTTGACTATTTAATCTCAGTTTGCAAGCAGGGTTAGTTGGAGACATCTATTTCCCTTCCTTAATCAGCTCAACAGGATAAAAAATGAATCGAACTATAGTACCCAAGTGATAGTGATTCGAAACTATAAAAATCGCGCTGCACACCGTATTTGTAAGGGATCGCCTTATCGAATTCATACGGCACTGGTCCCGGTAGATAGATAACTACGGGAGCCTTCTAATTTCTCTGACTGTCGTAAGTAACTTCAATAAATTCTTGGTTAAGAACCTTTGATTCATCAAGTAGATGGATGATGGTACAAACATCTTTGGTCCTTTCGCGAACAAAGATCACGACAGCATCCTTAATCTGATCAGTGAAATAGTCTGGCGTCCAGTTGATTGATCCAGAACTTGGACACGGTTGAATCTCTTTGGGAGCCAACTGACTTTAAATGGCTGCTCACACGAGGTAACATCCTTGATTATTTTTCGAGCAGACTCTACAGTGCTCGTAGTTGTGTGGTGGCACCTGGCCACATTTGCTTTGAATGCAGTGTAACCTCACTAGGTCTATTTCCATAGATCGGACATCCTGACTTTGATGCCTAGTAGGGTTCCCATTAATCATACTGATTTTTTGCGTGTCTTCATCTAGATAGATCGGAAGCCACCAATGGTTTAACAAGTGTTGTAAAGTTCTTTGAACGAGAGCGCACCCTTGGTTACTCTCACGACATACTTTATAGCTCAGATAATCATGTGAAGTGAGAAAACCGAGTTGGACTTGTGTAGTGTGTAACTCCACCAAGCTGGTATTCATCAAACGAATATCGAAGATTTGAATCATGTTAACTTGATAAGGATTTCTATCATGGTAGTCCTGGATCCACCCAATATTCATCTGATGCTGGAGGGCCTCTTGTACAAAAGAGCATCCCAGTTTGTTTACCGAGCAAATCATCGTGTCACGGTAGATTATGATACTGGCTTTGCCTTGAGTGCATTGCCACTAAGTTGACATTCATTGCACGAATGTCATGGTTCTGAATGATGTTGGAATTTGCATAAGTCATGTTAACTCCACGAACTCGGTGCTCCTGAATCCACCTGAGATCCAATTGTTCATGTAGAGCTGATTGCACCACAGAACATCCTTGATTGTTTTTAGAGCAAATGTCACACTGGTGATAATTGTGAGGTGGTATATGGCCATACCCGCTCTGTCTACGATACATCTTGACCAGATTGGTCCTCAACAAGAGTACATCATGAATTTGATAGTTGTTGTTAGACTCTCCTTCTATCAAATTTACCGCAGATTTCTCGTGTTGAGGCAGCGGGTTCATGAGAACATTTGGATTCGTATCTTTGAAAGATAAGACCCCGCTCCTAACAAGCTTTTGCACATCGGATTCGAAGCTGAGACAATTTTCTATGTCATGCCCTGGTCCTCCTTGATGGTAAGGGCAAGTCTGATCCGCTTTGAACCAAAAAGGTGGATTTTCTGGTACTGTAAGAGGAGACCTGGTTTGGACATGCCCCTTAACCAGTAATAATGGAAACATTTATGTGTACAACATCGGTATAGGGTCGAACCCTGGTGGTCGCGTTGTACGATTATTGTTGTACTGAGGACGAGCCTGCTGAAGAGGCTGTTGTGTCCTCTCGAACTGCTTCCTTAAGACGAACTCCCATGCCTACCATTTTCGTAAAGTCACTGGGCGCACTGGAGACCATTCGGTCGTAGTAAAATGAGCTCAAGGTTTTCATGAAGATCTTTGTCATCTCCTTTTCCTTAAGAGGTGGGCAAATCTGGGCGGTAATTTCACGGCATCTCTAAGCATACTCCTTAAAGGTTTCCTTGTCCTTCTGTGACATGGCTTTGAGTTGATCTTTGTCTGGTGTCATGTCCAGGTTATACTTATATTGCTGAACGAAAGTAGTGCCAAGATCTCTGAAAGTGCCGATCTTAGTGCAGTTTAAACCCATGTACCACTTGAGTGCGGCACCGGTTAAAATATCCTAAAAATAGTGAATCAGTAGCTCTTGGTTCTTTGTCTGAGTTGACATTCGCCGAGCGTACATCACCAAATGGCTTTGAGGGCAAGAGTTACCCTTGTACTTTTCAAATTCGGGCACTTTGAACTTGTGCGGAACTTTCACACTGGGGACTAGACAAAGGTCTGCGGCATCCTTTCCAAATAGATCCTGACCGAGAAGGGCTTGCAGCTCTTTTTGTATTTCCAGGAACTATTCCTGGAACTCATTCATTCCGTCGAACATACTTTTGTTTCCACCAGAAGGTATCTGTGGAATCTGTCTTTCCGGGACAGTGTGTACCACGGGTGGTGGTATGGTCATCATGGCAGTGACTCTAGGTCCTTCCCTCTCCCAAAGTTTGTAACCTTCAGGAGTTACTGTCATGCCTCTTGCATCTTTGCTTTCCCGAAGTTTATAACCTTCAGGCCCAGCGGATCCTGCTGTGGTTCCCTGATCTTCCGTGATCAGCGGAATATATCCTTCCGATATATAGTTAAGAGGCATGCCCCAGGGATGATCTTTAGGCATGGTATACCGAGGGTCATACTTTTCCACTATAGGTGTTGATGTGATCTCTGAGATCACAGTCCTTTGCTGTTGCATCTGGGCTTCTGCTAGAGCTTGCATGTCGTTATGAAGCTTTCTCAGATCCTCTTTCAGAGTGTCGATCTCTTCCCTCAACTCTCTGTTCTCTTCCTCGAGATCATCCATCTTTTTCTGTCAATTGGCCCGAGTATTGTACGAATGAGACAACTTGACTCTAGAATCGAGACGCAAACGTGAGATTCGTAGGTAAGAAGAATGTGTTACGTGAGAATGATAAATGATATGCAATAATTATATTAATTATATATTTTTTTTGGTTTAATCAAAATACACTTCAACAATTGGATTGCAAATATCAAACAGTGGGGAAACCCCATTTTATTAAATTCAAAGATTACGGAAATGGAAATACAGTAATTTACATAGTGCTGTAAAATTAAATCTAAACTTATGGGTCCTGAGTCCTCTCTGAGGGGAGCTCAGGTGCTGGTTCTGGTACTTTCCTTTTCTTTGACCGGGGCTCTTAATTCGTTGTCGGGTTGTCATTCCTTTGCCAAGTGAAAGGAGCGAGCAAATTCCTTTGGTCTTCTTGATTCTCTACAGTATGTTGCTCTAAAATCTCAATCAGAGCATCCTTTTATTTTAACAGTTGTTGTACTTTCTTGTACCCCACATTGAGAACACGGTACTTGTTCTTCCAAGACCTCATCTCCTGTTGAAATTTGTTGAGAGTAACCTGATTTTTTTCCGTATAAAACATAAAGTAAAGGACAGGGTCCATTAATGGAAGAACTTCCTGATGAGGGTAAGGCATCCTCAGCTTGAGAGCTCTAGTTTGTACCCAATTGAGATAAGGTTCCACCGAGACACAGTCTGATTTTCCTAGAGACTCTCTTCCTTTCCTATGAACGTGTTTCCAAGCATGCACTATTTCTGTCTTTAGTGCCCTGTCATTTTCCCTTTCCTTGAAGAAAAGACCTTCCAGATGAGCATTACGCGGGACATGCCTCATCGGGTATCCAAATTGACGACGAACCAAAACTGGATGATAGTTGATTTCTCCTTTAGTTCCTATGAGGGGTACATTTGGGAAATTTCCACAACAGTCAATGATTCTGATCCCGTCATAGAATCGATTGTACCAATCGATGTCAGAGTTGGTAAGAGACATGATTCTCTGCGACCAACGTAAAGTATTCTTTTGATCCCAAAATGCAGCAGACTTGGGTAAGTGGGAAATGAACCATTTGTATAGCAGGGGTACACAGCAGGTGATCATTCCTCCGCTGTACAAATTCCTTAGGTGTACATAATGATAAGCATCTGCGAGCAGGGTCGGTACAGGGTTTCCAATCAGAAAAATCTTAATGGCATTGATATCTACGAAGTTATCAATGTTGGGAAACAAAAATAACCCGTAGGTGAGCAAAACAAAGATGCTTTCGAAAGCGGCCACGTTCCCTATACTAGCAAAGTACAGAGCTTTCTTTATCAAGAACTGGGCTGGCAAACCCTGGATACCACCCTTAATGATCATGTGAGTCATGACTTTTGACTCATCCAAATAGATTGCTCTTACAATAATTTGATCCTTTGGAATTTCTTCCAGTCCAGAAAAGGGAGCTTGGTCAGTAATATGTAAATCAGTCAGGTGAGAGTATTCCTCCAGTGTTGGTGCTAGCTGATAATCCAGGAATGTGAAACAGTGATAGACCGGATCGTAGAACTGGATTAGTGTGGACAGGATTCCTTTAATTACATGGACCCTTAACAGAGACAGCAGTCCTCCATACTTAGCTCTGAAAGCCTCAGGGTTGGTTATCATCATCGCCAGACCTCTTATATCCTCTATTTTTGGAACCTTGAAGGTATACTTGTGAGTCTTCCTTCTACTGAAATCCATTAGCAATCTCTTTATCTGACATTTGCAATCATTTTCTTAGTTTAATTTGAAAAAGAGAGACTATAAGAGAAGCTTTTTCTTTGTTTAAAGTTTTTTTAATGAAACGAATGCATGAATGCAACACACAAAAACATAGAAAAAACATGGGGTCAGAGGGTCAGTGTCATGAAGTCAAGGCTCTACCCATCCTCAAAGGTTTATACTGGTGATTTTTTGTACCTATCCTCAAAATCACTAACCCCTCTTGGGATAACGACAGCAAACGGATCGCCAGTGAGCTGTAGTATCTTAGAGTAGTCTCAAATGAGGGTTGTATCACGTGACAACTATTTTCGATAGCTTCCGCACTACAAAATGGTTTCAGTCTACTAAAATCCTCAGCTTCTCAGATAAACCCAATGGAACAATCTGCTTTCAACAACCGAAGTCGTATAGGCATTGAATCCGCAAAGGGCATCTCCGCTGATTCGATGGTCGACCGAGACCTCTTATCTGGGATTCACTCCCTGTAAGATTACCCGTATAATGCCATCACTTATCTTAGGTGTATACTCAATCTTTCCAGATGTGGAATCACATGCATTCCCATTAGCAGAAAAGTAAACACAGATATCAATTAGGAAAAGCAGTATATATATTTGTCCTAACATCTTAGACCTCTAGTCCTATGATCCTATACAGACAATGACTCCCCAGCAGAGTCGTCATTTCTGCGGTACTGTGTAAACTTAAGGTTTCACCCAAAGCGGTGCAAGAAAGAATGCCTCCCACTGTGGTCGCCATTTTTTTGTAGCGCGATTTTTGTGGTTTCGAATCACTATCGATTTGGTACTACAATTTGATTCATTTTTTATCCTGTGAAGCTGATTAAGGAAGGGAAATAGATGTATCCAATTAACCATGCTTGCATACTGAGGTTAAACAGTCAAAATTATTGGTTTACAGATGCTATCAAAATAGGGGGGTCTGTCTTTAGGTTATTTGCTTAAGAATACAATGTCTGGACTATTTGAAAGGCTTTTGGTAAGGTGTTAGATCTGATGCATTTTTATTGATGTATGGAGATACTGGACTTTGAGTTTTTGATTAGTATGCTCGCTAAGATTTCGAGATCTTATGCCTACGTATTCCCGTTTAACGAAACAGGGAAATCAGAGCGATCGTAGTTCCTCCTATTCTATGGGAGGAAAGAGATGTTTTGGTGTCTTGTTCAAAGCCCAAGATTGAAGCTAAAGGTGATTTGTATCTTGTTCAATGCCCAAGATGTGAAGCTAAAAAGTTATGACTGAGAGAGAATTTGTCATCTCTAAAGAGGGATTGGACTTCCTCTGAGGGAATTGTTGATTTTTGTGTGCCCTGATTAAAGCACAAATTTGATGCTAAGAGGTTGATTGACTCAACCGGGGGGGTTTCTTTATACAAAGCCTAAGAGGAGGCTGGAAGTTTGACTTTTCCGGGGAAAATGTTCTTTTTGTCTTGTACGAAGCCCAAGATTGAGGCTTAAAGGGATTTTGACTCCGCCGGGGAGAATGTATCTCGTATAAAGCCTAAGATCGAGGCTGAGAGGGTTTGACTCAACAAGAGAGTGCTTTTATCTGTCCTGTATAAAGCCCAAGACGAAGGCTAAAAAAGGTTGACTCAACAAGAGAGTATTGAACAGGTGATTGACTCAACAAGAGAATATGAAGGTTGATTAAATCAACAAGAGAGTCTTTTATACTCAACAAAAGAGTGATTTGTTGTCTAGTATGAAGCCTGAGATTGAGGCTAAAAGGAGATTGACTCAACGAGAGAGTCCTTTATACTCAACAAGAGAGTGTTTTTCTATCTCGTACGAAGCCCGAGAGTGAGGCTAAAAGGAGGTTGACTCAATAAGAGAATCTTTTATACTCAATAAGAGAGTGTTTTATATGTCTTATACAAAGCCTGAGACAGAGGCTAGAAGGAGATTGACTCAACAAGAGAGTCTGAAAAGGTTAGCTCCGCTGGGGAGAATCATTTGTACAAAGCCCAAGAGGAGGCTGACTTACTGCTGAGGGTTATTGAGATCCTGAAGCGGGTCCAAGTATGGGGAACTCTCATGAGAGAGACCAGGTTTCTGAGTGATCGGTGTCTCTTCCTATGTTTGAAAGGAACTTGAGAATGTCTTTGTGTAGCGAGCGATTTTGGACGTGGTTCTTAAGCACTGCCGCTCTGGGGTACTACATGTCGATTCATTTTTTATCCTATTGAAGCTGATGAAGGAAGTGAAATAGATGTCTCCAACTAACCCTACTTGCATACTGAGTTTAAACAGCAGTCTGTTAGGTTACGGATGCTATGTGGAAGTGGGGCCTCTTTCTGCTTATTTTGTTAAGACAGAAATGACGGGACTATGCTATTGGTAGGATGTTAGGACTGATGCTTTTCGATTGATGTATGAAGGTATGGGATTTTGGGTTTTTGATTAGTGTGCTCGCTAAGATTTCTCTTTCAATCTTATGCTTACGTATTCCCGTTTACCGAAACAGGGAAATCAGAGCGATCGTAGTTCCTCCTATTCTATGGGAGGAAATGGTGTTTTGGTGTCTTGTTCAAAGCCCAAGACATGAAGCTAAAGGTGGTTTGTATCTTGTTCAAAGCCCAAGATATGAAGCTGAAGGGTCTATTTGTATCTTGTTCGAAGCCCAAGATGTGAAGCTAAAAGGGTGTTGACTTTAAAGAGAATTTGTCATCTCTAAAGGGGTCTGTTTGTCACAATTGTTGGGTGACTAATTATAAAGGAGAATTACTTTAACTAGGATATGTGAATCCAACAATGCCATAATTTCCTTTATAAGGGATTTTTTAACCTAAAGGAGAAGACTTTAACTCAGTGTAGAGCAATGTTATCTTTCTTTAGGAATTTTTCATGCAAAAAGAGGGACAGTGGCGTGGATGTAAATAATCCAGAGGCTTACCGCTTACAGCCAATAGATGAAGGGGAAAGGAGTTATTGATGTTTGTATACTGTGAACGAGGCACATCTTTGATGCTAAAAGGTTGATTGACTCAACCGGGGTTTTCTTATACAAAGCCTAAGAGGAGGCTATTGGCCCAACAAGAGGGTGTTTTTATGTGTGTCTTGTACGAAGCCCAAGACGGAGGCTAAAAGGGTTGATTCAACAAGAGAGTGCCTTTGTATGTGTCTTGTACGAAGCCTAAGACGGAGACTGAAGGTTGTTTGACTCAACAAGAGAGTCTTTTATACTCAACAAGAGTTTGATTTTGTATCTCGTATGAAGCCCGAGATGGAGGCTAAAGGTGTTTGACTCAACAAGAGAGTCTTTTATACTTAAGAAGAGAGTGATTTTGTATCTCGTACGAAGCTCGAGATAGAGGCTGAAGGTGTTTGACTTAACAAGAGAGTCTTTTATACTCAACAAGAGAGTGTTTTTGTATCTCGTACGAAGCTCGAGATGGAGGCTAAAAGGTGTGACCCAACAAGAGAGTCTTTTATACTCAACAAGAGAGTGATTTTGTATCTCGTACGAAGCCCGAGATAGAGGCTGAAAGGGTTTGACTCAACAAGAGAGTCTTTTATACTCAACAAGAGAGTGTTTTAGTATCTCGTACAAAGCCCGAGATGGAGGCTAAAGGTGCTTGACTCAACAAGAGAGTCTTTTTGTATCTCGTACAAAGCCTGAGATGGAGGCTGAAGGTTTCACTCAACAAGAGAGTCTTTTATACTCAACAAGAGAGTGATTTTGTATCACGTACAAAGCCCGAGATAGAGGCTGAAAGTTTTGTTCTGTTGGGGAGAATCATTGTACAAAGGGTATTTGAGACTGTCCAAGTCTACGGGTGTTGTTCCCTATTTTTGAAAGGAACTTGAGAATGCCTTCGAGACTCAAGGAGATTAGACTGTCCAAGTCTAGAGTTTTATCTTTTGTACTATTCTTAAGAGAAATTAAGAGACAGCACGTTCACGGTAGAAAGATCTAGACTCTTTGAAAGACTGTTCTATTAAGATGACTAATTTCTGTTCCTATACCTTTAGGAGGTCGTCGGGACAATTTGTACAAAGCCCAAGAGGAGGCGATAATCTTTTAAGAAGCCGAGGAACAATTTGTACGAAGCCCAAGAGGACGCTATCTTCCCGGAGGAAGAATCATTATACGAAGCCTAAGAGGAGGCTGTGAAAACTTCTAAGAAGCCGACGGGTCCTTGTACAACGCCCAAGAGGAGGCGGGGATGCTTTTAGGAAGCCTGTGGGTCCTTGCACTAAGCCCGAGAGGAGGCTGATGAACAGTTCCAGAAGGGGTTTCACTTGGAACATTGGCCTTCTGTATATGAACTTATCAGAGGGGGGGGGGGGGGAGATTTCTTAAATCTAGTTATCTAAAATTGTTGTGAAAGAAAATTCTCATGGTTTAAGTCATGTTGAAATATCCGGTATAACGTCGGATGTAGGGAGACGAGGTTTTGTCTAGTTCTAGACGTAGTTGCCCGGGAAACTCTAAATATCTATACTATTATTACACAGTCGATATGAGTTTATGAAAGAAGACTTACAGTGAAACAGCCCCACAATACAATTATATACATATGAAAGCGGTAAATGAAAGCGGGTAAACACTTACTCGGTTGTAGAGCTTCCATGTTGTTTGGTTAGTTTGTTCAACAAAGAAAACTTTGATAACAATATTATATTCAATATCAAAGGAGAAAGTACTTTTGAAAGGAAAATTGGGGCTTACAGCTCAAGGAGAGGCACAGGGTTTTATCAGTGATAGCACTGTCATTTTGTACAGGGACTTATACAAGTGACTGAGGCCCAAAAAGGTTTTCTGTACAAAGGGATGGGTCTTACACTCTCTCAAGAGGCCCAAAATGATTGAAAGAAAAAAATAATGGGGCTTATAACACGAGGGTAGGCCCGGATGATTCTTTTGAACTGGCGATCGCGCCGAGCTTTTCTTTTAACGCAGAGGGACTTATACAATATCTGAGGCCCAAAATTGTTTTGGTTAAAAGGGGATTGGGTCTTACGCTCTATTAGAGGCCCAAAAATTTTGAATGGGTCTTATAGCTCGAGGAGAGGCCCAGATGGTTTGTTTAAAACGACGATGATCGCGCCAAACTTTTGAAATACAACGGGACTTATACAATAAGTGAGACCCAAAATAGGTTTGTATTTACAAAGGATTGGGTCGTACGCTCTATTAGAGGCCCATGAGTGTTTGAAAAAGTTTGTTAGGGAGAAAATCAATAAAACCCTAATTTCATTTTTTTAAAGGCATTTTTCAAAGAAAAATCAAGTAAAAAATGATAAAAATATCAAATAAAATCATTAGTCATGTTATAAACAATAATTAAGGTTTATAAAAAAGTAATTTATCCACATGAATATTTAAAATCATTTTGGTTTTAAAAACCAAGAAAAAGAAATCATTTTAAAAGCATTTAAAACAATTTAAAACAATATTTTTTAATATACTAAAAATATATCAAATAATAATATTTTTTGTGAATTTTTATGGATTAAAATATTATGGAGTGTGAATAAGAAGTGTGCAAAACAAAATTGGAAAATGATGATTTTTGCTATTTAAAAGAATTAGTTGAGTTTTTGAAAATAAACTAAGAAAAAGAGGAAAGATGTCACAACATCACATTCGACATCTTTCATGAGTTTTGAAGACAAGAGAAAAAGGAAAGATGTCACAACATCACATTAGACATCTTAAAAAAATCAGAACTGAAACTTTAGTTTCAACTTCTTTTTTATCAAACTTCAAACATTCATAACTCTCTCAATTTTTAACGAAATTAAAATCCGTAAGAACCTATCTTGACCGATTTTTCACAAGGAATCCAATGGTATTACTCATGCACACTGAAACCTAATGTACAGAACACACAAAGTAAAAAACCAGAACTGCACATGTAGTTTTCGACATCTTTTGTCGTCAAACTTCCAACACGCATAACTCTCTCAATTTTTAACGAAAATAAAATCTGTAAGAACCTATGTTGACCGATTTTTTGCAAGGAATCCAATGGTATTATTCATGCACACTGAAACATAATGTACATAACACACAAAGCATAAAACCAGAACTGCATGTTGATTTTAAAACAACAAAATCTCCACATATAAACATGTTAAAGTGGAAACAGTAGGAGGATCACATCATACACAATAAGGACTACAGTTTTTCTTCAAGAATTATTCAATATGATGCATGTATGTGGACAACAAAGGAAAGCATGATTCAAAGAATTCAAGTTGTGAATTTTACCTCTTTTTTGGGGATTTTGTGCAACCTACCAAGTGCTTTGTTCCAGAAATGATTTGATGCTTTGGACACCCTCAAATGACCTCTTAGAAGTTTTTAGGATGGTTGGAATCAGCTGGAAACCTCTGGAGCAAGTTTGAGCTCTTTCTTGCAAAATGGGCAAAAGTGGCCAAAATGCCACTCTCTCAAATGGTGTTCCAGATGGGAGGAACCATTTGGGACATTTCAAGGATGATATTTGGAGTGTGTTTGAGGTTTTATCTGGTTTAGAAAGTGACTGAATCATGACATGGCTTGAAAAATGCAAAAAAGTCCAATTTTTGAGGTTTTGAGAGGTGACTTTGTGATTTTGGTGTTATAGGTCACTTGTGAGAGTTTGGACAGCTTAGATATGACATATTGGATGTGTTTGGATCATGAGCTATGATGGAAATGCTCTCTAACTCAAAAACTCAGATTTATCTTGCTAAAGAAGGCATTTTGGAGTGAAAGAAGTGATTTTGAGGAAAGCATCTGTTTGATGGCTTCGGTGTACTCAAACTGATCACAAATGAGCTCTATTTATAGTAGAGCAAGTTTGTTTTGGGATCAACAGTGAATGGTGGCTGTAGCAGAGGTTTGGCAAATGTTGGCCAATGAGAATCCAAGTCTCCTCTAGCCATTGACTAGAGGTTAGGGCACAGGCTGCTGGTTCCCTAGTTATTGGAGGAATCTTGACTGAATTCAGTTAGAGGAAGCTCAGTTCATGCCACCTCTAAGCATCCATTAAATGCTCCAAACCAAAATTGGAGTCTTGTCCCTCTTTTAGGGTTTTCTAGGATTGGCATGCTACTTTTGGTTCCAAGGACTTTGGAGGCTTAGAGATCAGATCATCCCCCTTGGATTTGATCCTCAGATGTGTCCAAAATGATGACAAGGCTTAAAAATTCGTGTGGCGCAAGAAATGTGCAAATCTGTCCTGAAACCTGTCTTAAAAATCAGCTGCAGCAAGCCTTGTTGTAAAATCCATAACTTCTTGCTCAAGAATGATAAATGGTTGTTCCAGGACTTTATGGAAAGCTGAGATGACATACTTCAACTTTGATGTTTGACCCTAGACTTGGTTCAACTTGGATCATGGAGAAAAACATCCTTGAAGTTGGGACATTCTTCCTGGAAAAATATTAATAATGTCCTATGAAATGTTGAAACATTTGACAACTTTGAACATTAACAATTCCAAACTCAAATCACTTATATCTTTTAATCCACTATGATAGTTTGAGTTGAAGTGAATTGTACCTTTGATGCGTGTCCTGCATGGTGACAAAGCTTGAAAATTGTGTGGCACAAGAAAAAGTGCACAAAATCTGTCCTAAAAAACGGCTGCAGCAAGCCTTACTGTACAGCCCATAACTTCCTGCTCGAGTATGATAAATGGACGTTCTACAACTTTCTGGAAAGCTGAGATTACGTACTTCAACTTTGATGTTCAAGGTTTGGCTTGAATAACTTGGATCATGGAGAAAAACATCCTTGAAGTTGGGACATTCTTGCTGAAAAAATATTAAGGATGTCCTATGAAATGTCGGAACATTTGACATTAAGAATTCCCAACTTTGGTCACTTATATCTTTCAATCCTTATGATATTTTGAGTTGATTTCTTCTTCAATGTTGAAGTATCAAAAACCCTCTTTAAAAGTAGCTCTTACGCAAAATCAATGGATGCTTGGATCAATAGTTACAACCTTGAAAAGTTGTGCACTTGAACATGATTTTAACTTAGAAAAAATTTCTAAGTTTCTTTCAATTTGATCAATTTTGCAATTTTGTATGATTTCTTGATTTAAATTTGATCAAATTAAATTATCCATCATATTTTCTTGAGTAATGGCTTGTGAAGCTAAAATTTGACCAAAAGTCAAACTTTGACTTTCTGCGTCAGTTAACTTTGTATTAGATGAACTTGAGGCTTGATCCACTTGAAATGTTGCACTCTTGTGCTTAATTCTTGAAATGGGAGTCCTTTTGATCCACTGTAGAGGTTTGAAGGTTAGACAAGTTGAAGATCATGTCATTTCTTGATTGATCCATTGTCTAAGGCTCAAAGAGGGCTTGAAACCCTAATTTTTTTTGTAGTGAGTGCTCACCCATCTTTGGGGAGACTAATGGTTCATCCATATGGTGATGATGATTTGAACAATGATGGGAAATCTTAGTGGTCAAAATTTGGGGTATAACAGATGCCCTTATTTAATCTTCTTGGACCCGAAGGTGTGAACGGCGAAGGTTTTCGGGCATTCGGGGTGCAAGATGATTAAATATCGGAATACCTAAAATTTTGACAGTGATTATGAATGGTAGTTTACGCATTCATCTTCTTTTCATAAGAAATAATGCTTAGAAAACGTAAAAACTTCCCCTTAATCCTGGTCTTCAGCCAGGGAACTGGTCTCAGTTTCAGATATAAACTTCCCCTCGATCCTGGTTTCCTACCAAGGAACTGGTCTCAGTTTCTGATATAAACTTCCCCTCGATCCTTGTTTCCTACCAAGGAACTGGTCTCAGTTTCTGATATAAACTTCCCCTCGATCCTGGTTTCCTACCAAGGACCTGGTCTAAGTTTCTTTTGTAAACTTCCCCTCGATCCTGGTTTCCTACCAAGGAACTGGTCTAAGTTTCTTTTGTCAATAAACTTTATTGACAAGGGACGCTACTTGTAGTGGTTCTCCTCAAACTTCTCGTCGGATTTTCCTGGGGAGATGCCATTTGATGGAAAAAGTTTTTATTGTAGAGAAGCACAAACTTCTCTGTTTGAGACGCCATTTGTCGACTCTACTGGGGAAAACGAGTCTTCTTGAGAGACTGCTTTCATTTGGGGATATTACATCATACTTTTCTCGAGATCTTCTAGGGGAAATGCCATATGATGGGATCCAATTTTGAGGTGCCGATGACATAGCTGATCCTTCATTCAGGCACACTGGTTTAGAAGGAGTACTTTGATTCTGCACTTTGAAGCTCGCTTACTTCTGGAGAAGCGATTGATGTTCTTTCGATGTTCAACAGTTAAAAGAAATTGCCATCTTTATTTTAAGCAGAAAAATTTTACAAGTAAATTCATTTTTGTTTTATTTCAAGAATCGTTAATCATGTTAAAACGTCGTTTTGTAGCTAAAACAAATAAGAACTGCAAACAAAAGCTCAAGGGCTCAAATTTTATTGATAGGATGGAAATCAGCCAAGCGCGTGATTCCATAGAGTATTTACAAAGTTAGAAAATGGTAATTTAAGGGAAAAGGGCTACATTGAAACATAACGACCCCTATCCTTCTACCAACTTTGAATTCTGGGCATCTTGAGCTTCTGTCGAAGATGACCATGACCGGAGTTTTCCTGACGGATGATGTAACTGCTGAGGAGGATTTGCCCTTGTTGAACGTAGTTACTTGCCATTATCCCTAACTTTTGCCTGGATTGTACTTCGAAATTTCCAATCCATCGGGATGATTTTTTTTATTATGTCTCTAATTTTTTCCTAGACCGCCCTTTCGGGTTTTCAACCCACCGAGACGTTTTTTTTTATTTAGGCGAAGTATTTCTTGACTACGTCAACATTTGTGGGGTAGGTAAATTCCTCTTCGTCCATGGTTGCAAGTCTCAAGGCGCCGCCTGAGAAAGCTTTCTTGACCACATAGGGGCCGTCATCATTCGGAGTCCACTTGCCCCGGGAATCAGTGAGAAATGATTGTATCTTCTTGAGCAGTTTGAAGATTGGTGCGCATGTCGCGATCATGAGGAATATGAATCTGGAAATGTAGTTCAAACTTCCCAGGAATCCCCTGACTTATTTTTCAGTCTTTGTAGAAGGCATTTCTTGAATGGCGTTGACCTTGTCAGGATCAACCTCAATTCCTTTCTGGCTGACGATGAACCCTAAGAGTTTCCCCAAACGGACACCGAAAGTGCACTTGTTGGGATTCAAGCGGAGTTTGTACTTTCTCAACCACTCGAATAGTATTGACAGGTGGGTCACATGCTCCTCCTCTGTTTTAGATTTGGCAATCATATCATCGACATATACCTCAATTTCCTTGTGTATCATGTCGTGAAACAGAGTAGTCATGGCCCTTTGATAGGTTTCCCCGGCGTTCTTCAAACCGGATGGCATTACCTTGTAACAAAAGGTACCCTATGGGATAATGAACGAAGTTTTCTCCATGTTTTTCGGCGCCATTTTGATTTAATTATAGCCCGAGAATCCATCCATGAAGGAGAAAACTTTGAACTTTGCTGTACTGTCAACCAGCATGTCAATGTGTGGTAAAGGAAAGTCGTCCTTTAGACTAGCCTTGTTTAGATCCCTGTAGTCGACACACATTCTGACCTTTCCGTCCTTCTTCGGAACAGGTACTATGTTGGCTAACCATTGAGGATATTCAGACGTAGCGAGGAAACCCGCGTCAATCTGTTTCTGTACCTCCTCTTTGATTTCGATGTCCATGTCCGAGTGAGTCTGTCTCAACCTCTGTTTTACTGGCAAACATTTTGACCATAACGGTAAATGATGTTCCACGATGCTGGTATCCAACCCTGGCATGTCCTGGTAGGACCAAGCAAATACATCGGGAAATTCTTTGAGAAGCTTTGTCAAACTCTCTTTGGTAGTTGGACTGAGCAGTGCCCCAATCCTGACTTCTTTTCTCTCTTTTTTCGAACCTAAGTTTACTGTTTCCAACGGCTCTTTGTGAGGTTCATTGGACCTTTCCTCTTGTTTGAGTAATTGGGAGATCTCTTCTGGAATTTCTTCGTCATTTTCTTCTTCAACCTCAAATACCGGGAACTCAAAGTTGGGAGAAGGCATCAGATCGTATGTTTCAACGGGGTTTAAAACAAGCAATCTGTATGACGTGATGATTTGTGTTTAGAAGAGATAGAGAAAATGCAAGTGTGTGCAGTGATTTCTTTTACTGCTTGTTTTTATTATTGAGTTGTTTTTTAGGATTACCATTTTCTGAGAAAAGCAAAAACAGAAAACAGTAATTAATGCGAAAATTACAGAACGACGTTATTTTATTAACGAACAAGTCGATTCTTGAAACTACAGCCCTATAAAACAAAACTATATCACTTTGGGCGAAGCGAAGAGGGAAAATTTACAGAAAGCGAGCCCTATCAAAACATCGGTTTCACCTGGGCAGAGTGAAAGGTTAAGATTAAAACAGCAATTACTTTGACTTATGAATGATCTTCGGAACATCGACAGCAACCCATTGGCGGCGAACTCCTCGGTGAATCACAAAGTCTGGTACCTTCCTTGATTTGTCTTTAGAAATAATGCTGATTTCTGGCGGAGCAGGATCGTTGGAATCTGTCTCCCAGGCAGAGTTGTCGTAGGAGGATTCCCCAGTTGTATTTTGCATGGTATTTGTACTCTCAGTTGTATCTCCCCATCCAGTTGGCTGGAGGTCTTCGAGCCTGATACGAGAGCTTTCAGGAGCGGTGTATTTGACCTTGAAGTAGTATTTTCCACTCGGTTGTCCCAAGGTGTCCCACACTTCTTTGGAACTGGAGGAGTCATCCCTCTCGATGACGTTGACCTCGGGAAAATCATAGTTAATGAATTCTAGTCCTGCAAGCATTGCGAATTCATCGTCGTGCTGGGTATTTTCAGGATAACCTGGGTGTTGATCCCATGACATGGTGGGGACACAAGTATTCTCTTCAATGATGCTCAGCTGATTTTCATTGTTCGGCTGATTTTCTTGCCCCAAGTCTCCGGGATACGGTTGCCAAATAGGCAAGCCATCCATTGGGCCATGATAGTCGTGGTCAAAGTTATATTTCATCGGAGTGTCTTCCTCTAATGAATTTGGCGGAGCATGGCATCCTTCAGGATCACAATCTCCAAATATCATTTTGACGTCTGACCTCGGTATAAATCTCGGGCTCTGTGCAGGAAAGCAAAAGGGAGTCTGCGTTCCGCCCTGAGACGTATAACCGTCCTCGTTGAGATAGGACTTCCATTCTTCCTCCGTATCGAAGGAATCATCTTTATTGATGGTATGTACTTCTTGAGACACTGGGTGAAGGAAATCTCCACTGTGGAAGAAGTTCTGAATGGGACGAAGACTTTCATTATTGGTAGCAGCCTGTGTACAGGTTGAGGAAAAGCCAAGACCTTTCTTTTTCTTATTGTCAGTAGGAATGACAAGCTGTCCCCATCCTGTTGTATTGGTATTCTCGACCGCTTTGATAGCATCTTTGTATGAGGAAATCGAGGTTCCTTTCTTTGATTGATTCTCATTGCTCACCGAAAGTACCTGGAACTACGTTCCAACAACCTCCTCGGGTTCTACACAAGTAGATAATGACAAGTTGCTCACTAGCAAGGCTTGTTCTCCACAGACTGTGACGAGTTGGCCCTTCTGGACGAACTTTAGCTTTTGGTGGAGGGTCGAAGTGACCGCCCCAGCCTGATGTATCCAAGGTCTTCCTAATAAACAACTGTATGTTGCCTGGATGTCCATGACCTGGAAAGTGACTTGGAAAGTGTGAGGACCAATAGTTATGGGAAGGTCGACTTCGCCGATAACTGTTTTTCTGGATCCTTCAAATGCTTTGATGACGACCTCGCTGGTTCTCATCGGAGGTCCTTTGAATGATAATTGCATCAAAGTGGACTTCGGCATAACATTCAGGGATGACCCTGTGTCTACCAGTACGCTGGCTAAAGCATCGTCCTGGAAGTTGACTGTAATGTTGAGCGCCATGTTATGACGACGACCCTCTTTAGATAATTCCTCATCACTAAATCCCAAGTTATTGCAGGAAGTGATGTTAGAGACAATGCTATTGAGCTGTCTGATGGTTACATCCTGTTCTACAAAGGCTTGCTCCAAGACTTTCTGTAGAGCCTCCCTGTGTGCTTCTGAACTAAGTAACAGTGATAATACCGAGATCTTTGAAGGAGTTTGTAACAGCTGATCAACAATGTTGTATTCACTCCTTTGGATGAGCTTCAGTATCTCATCATTGTTTTTTGAAAGGTCAGGATTACTGGATTGACCGACTGGTGGATCAGGAGCTTCCGTTTAAAGTTCATTTTCTTTGTTAGGTTCCCCAACCCCTCGGTTGAAGATTCTACCATTCCGTGTTACTCGACTGATGTTTGCAATATTCAAGATGAAGGGTAATGGAATTTCCATTCCATTCTCAACTGTTGTTGCACCATATTTGTAAGGGATATCCTTAGTTGATTCATACGGTAGTGGTCCCGGTAGATAGATGACTATGGGAACCTTCTGATTCTTCTGACCATCGTAAGTAATTTTGATCCGTTCCCAGTTGGGAACTCTCGATTTTCATCCAGTAGAGGGATAATGGTACAAACATCCCTAGTCCTCTGATGATCAGAGATTACGACGACGTCCTCGACTTGATCATCAAAATAGTTGACTGATCCAGAACTTGACCATGGTTGAATCTCTTTGCGGTCCAACTGACTTTGAAGGGCTACTCGCACGAGGTAGCATCCTTGATTAACCACTGAGCAAACTCCACACCGCTCATAGTTGTGTAGTGGCACCTGGCCACGTCCGCTTTGAATACAGTGTAACCTTACTTGATCTGTTTCCATCGACCGAACATCCTGACTTTGATATCTAGTAGGATTCCCGTTAGTGATACTAATTTGCTGGGTGTCTTTATCCATATAGATTGGAAGCCACCAGTGGTTCAACAAGTGCTGAAGTGTTTCCTGGACAAGGGCACAGCCCTGATCGTTTTTGCAACCCACTTTACAGTTCTGATAATCATGTGATACCAGGAACCCGAGCCAGACCTGTTTAGCATGTAACTCCACCAGGCTGGTATTCATCAAGCGAATATCGAAGATTTGAACCATGTTGATTTGATAATGATTCCTATCATGGTAGTCTTGGATCCATCCAAGATCCATCTGACGCTGGAGGGCCTCCTGTATGAAAGAGCTTCCTTGTTTGTTTACTGAGCAAGTCAGACAAGAATTGTAATCGTGCCGCGGCAGATTATGATACCGGCTTTGCCTTGAGTGCATTGACACCAGGTTGACATTCATCGCACGGATATCATGGTTCTAAATGATGTTGGAATTCATATAAATCATGTTAACTCTATGAAATCGGTGCTCCTGGATCCATCCGAGATCCATCTGTTCCTGTAGAGTTGATTGCACCACAGAACATCCTTGATTGCTTTTAGAGCAGATATCACACTGGTGATAATTATGAGGTGGCAAATGGCCATATCCACTCTGTCTACAATGCATCTTGACCAAGTTGGCCCTTAACAAGAGTACATCATGAATTTGATAGGTGTTGTTAGACTCTCCCTCTATCAAATTGACTACAACTTTCTCATGTTGAGGCAACGGGTTCGTGAGAACATTCGGATTCGTATCTTTGAAAGATAAGACCCCGCTCCTAACAAACTTTTGCACGTCGGATTTGAAACTGAGACAGTTTTCGATGTTATGCCCTGGTCCTCCTTGATGGTAAGGGCAAGTCTGATCCACCTTAAACCAAAAAGGCAGATTTTCCGGTACTGTAAGAGGAGACTTAGTCTGGACATGCCCCTTGGCCAGTAGTAACAGAAATAGTTCTATGTACGATACGGGTATAGGATCAAATCCTGGTGGCCGCGTTGTACGGTTGTTGTTGTATTGAGGACGAGCCTGCTGAAGAGGCTGTTGTGTCCTTTGCTGAAATTGCTGCGAATGTGGTTGGCTTTGAGCAACCTGAGGTTGATACGTAGAAACAGGCGCAGGGTTGATAGCAGGAGTTACAGCTGCTACTGGTTGGTACCGTCTCCTTTGCTTTCCAAGAGAGATATTCCCAATATCTTGCTCCTTTTTCTTAGGGAGAGCACTACCGTATTTTTTAGTACCGCTTGTCGACCCAGTGTCTTTGACTAGACGTACTTCTCGAACAACTTCCTCGAGACGCACTCCTATACCGACCATTTCGGTGAAGTCGGTGGGCGCACTGGCAACCATTCTGTCATAGTAGAATGAGCTCAAGGTCTTTAAGAAAATCTTTGTCATCTCTTTTTCCTCAAGAGGTGGACAAATTTGAGCGACAATTTCACGCCATCTCTGAGCGTATTCCTTAAAGGTTTCCTTGTCCTTTTACGACATTGATCTGAGTTGATCTCTGTCTGGTGCCATGTCCAAATTGTATTTATATTGTTGGACGAAAGAAGTGCCAAGATCTCTGAAAGTGCTAATCGTAGTACGGTTTAAACCCATGTACCATTTTAATGCGGCACCGGTTAAACTATCCTGAAAGTAGTGAATCAGTAAATCCTGGTTCTCTGTCTGAGCTGACATTCGCCGAGCGTACATCACCAAATGGCTTTGAGGGCAAGAGTTACCCTTGTACTTTTCAAAATCGGGTACTTGGAACTTGTGCGGGACTTTCACATTGGGGACCAAGCAAAGGTCTGCGGCGTCCTTTCCAAATAGATCTTGACCGCGAATGGCTTGCAGTTCCTTCTGCATTTCCAGGAACTGCTCCTGTAATTCATCCATTCTATCAAACATACTTTCCTTTCTACCAGAAGGTATCTCTGGAATCTATCCTTCCGGGACAGTGTGCACCACAGGGGGTGGTATCGTTACTACGGCAGTGAATCTTGGCGTTTCCCGAAGTTTTTAACCTTCAGGAGTCCTCATTATGCCTCTGGCATCCTCACTTTCCCGAAGTTTGTAACCTTCAGGCCCAGCAACTTCTGCTATGATTCCCTGATCTTTAGTGATCGGCGGAACATATCCTTCCGGGATATAGTTAACAGGCATGCCCCAGGGACGATCTTTCGGCATTTGATACCTAGGATCATACTTCTCCACTATGGGCGTTGAGGTGATCTCTGAGATCACAGTTCTTTGTAGCTGAGCTTCTGCCATGGTTTGCATGTCGTTACAAAGCTTTCTCATATCCTCTCTTAGGGCGTCGATCTCTTCTTTCAACTCTCGATTCTCTTCCTCGAGATCATCCATCTTTTTCTGACGATTGGTCCGAGTATTGTACGAATGAGACAGTTTGACTCTAGAACTGAGACACAAACGTGAGATTCGTAGGTAAGAAGAATACGTGACGTGAGAATGATGAATGCAATGATTATATTAATTGTTTTTTTGGTTTAATCAAAATAAACTTCGACAATTAGATTGCAAATTTCAAACAGTGGGGAAATCCCCATTTTATTGAATTCAAAGGATTGCGGAAATGGAAATACAGTAATTTACAAGGTGCGGAAATAGAAACCTAAGCTAATGGGTCCCGAGTCTTCTCTGAGGAGAACTCAGGTACTGATTTTGGTACTTTCCTTTTCTTGGACCGGGGCTCTTGGGCCGTTGTCGGGTTGTCATTCCTTTGCCAAGTGAAAGGAGCGAGCAAGTTCCTTTGGTCATCCTGATTTTCTACAGCATGTTGCTCCAAAATCTCAATCAGAGCATCCTTATCTTTCAATAGCTACTGTATTTTGGTACACTCTACATTGAGAATGCGGTACTTGTTCTTCCAAGACCTCCTCTCCTGTTGAACTTTGTTGAGAGTAACCTGAAGTTTTTTCGTTTCAGTCATGAAGTACATGACAGATTCCCTTGGTGGAAGAACTCCGTGACGAGGATAAGGCATCTTTAGCTTGAGAGCTCTAGTTTGTACCCAGTGGAGATAAGGCTCCACCGAGACACAGTCCAGTTTTCCTAGAGACTCCTGCCCTTTCTTATGAACATGTTTCCAAGCATGCACTATTTCCGTCTTTAGTGCCCTGTCATTTTCTCCTTCCTTGAAGAAAAGACCTTCCAGATGAGTATTACGCGGGACATGCCTCATCGGGTATCCAAATTGAAGACGAACTAAAACTGGATGATAATTTATTCCTCCCTTAGTTCCTATGAGGGGTACGTTGGGGAAGTTTCCACAACGATCAATGATTCTGATCCCATCATAAATTCTATTGTACCAATCGATGTCAGAGTTGGTAAGAGACATAATTCTCTGCGACCAACGTAAAGCACTCTTATGATCCCAAAATGCAGCAGATTTAGGCAAATGGGAGATAAACCATTTATATAGCAGGGGTACACAGCACATGATCATTCCTCCACTGTATAAATTCCTTAAGTGTACAGAATGATACGCATCCGCGAGCAAGGTTGATATGGCGTTTCCAATGAGAAAAACCTTAATGGAGTTGATATCGACGAAGATATCAATGTTGGGAAACAAAAATAACTCGTAGGTAAGCAAAACAAAGATGCTTTCAAAAGCAGTTACGTTCCCTATACTAGCAAAGTATAGAGCCTTCTTTACTAGAAACTTGGCTGGTAAACCCGGGATTCCTCCTTTGGTGGTCAGGTGAGCCTTGACTTCTGACTCATCCAAATAAATTGCTCTTGCAATGGTCTGATCCTTCGGAATTTCTTCTAGTCCAGAAAAGAGAGCTTGATCAGTAATAGGTAGATCAATCAGATGGGAATACTCCTCTAGCATTGGTGCGAGCTGGTAATCCGGGAATGTGAAACAGTGATAAATCGGATCGTAAAACTGAACGAGTGCCTCCATGATTCTTTCAATCACATGGACCCTTAACAGAGGTAGCAGACCTCCGTACTTGGCTCTGAAAGCGTCAGGGTTAGTGATCATCATTATTAATCCTCTTAAATCCTCTAGTTTTCGAACCTTGAAGGTATACTTGTGAGTTTTCCGTCTACCGAAATCCATGAGCGCAATCCTTTTCTCTCTGACATTTGCAATCATTGTTTTAGTTTAATTTGAAAAAGAGAGACTAGAAGAGAAAATTTTTCTTTGCTTAATGTTTTTAAAATGAATGCATGAATGCAGCATACAAAAACATAGAAAAAACATGGGGTCAAATGGTCGGTGTCATGAAGTCTAGGCTCTACCCATCCCCAAAGGTTTTATACTGGTGATTTTTGTACCTGTCTCTCAAAATCATTGATTCTTGAGATAACATCAGCGGGCCAGGAACCGTGCTAGGTGATGTATCGCAGAGAAATCTTAAATGAGGGTAGTATCGCGTGACAACTATTTTCGATAGCTTCCGCACTACAAAATGGTTTTAGTCTACTACATCAGCATCGACAACAGCCACAATCGAACAACACGGCTTTCAACAATCGAAGTCGTATAGGCAATGCATCCGCAAAGGGTGTCTCCACCGATTCGATGGTCAAGGTCTCTTATTTGGGATTCAATCCCAGTAAGATTTCTCGTTTAGCCATCCCCTATCTTAAGAGTATACTCAAACTTTCCACATGCGGCATCACACATATTCCCATTAGCAGAAAAATAAACACAGATATCAATTAGGAAAAGCAGTATATATACTTGTCCTAACATCCTAGACCTTTTAAGAGTTATGAATCCTATGATCCTAACAGAAAATGGCTCCCCGGCGGAGTTGCCATTCTGTGGCACCTTCCCAATTTAAAGGTCTTTGACCTAAGATCCTAGTGAGGGCCGATTCTAACAATAATGACAATCCCCGATGGAACCGTCATGAAAATAACTTGTCCATGGTTTTCACCTTAAATTATAAGAAAGAAAGACAGACCCCACGGTGGGCGCCACTTTTTTGTAGCGAGCGATTTTGGACGTGGTTCATAAGCACTGCCACTCTCGGGTACTACAGGTCGATTCATTTTTTATCCTATTGAAGCTGATGAAGGAAGGGAAATAGATGTCTCCAACTAACCCTGCTTGCATACTGAGTTTAAACAGCGGTCTGTTAGGTTACAGATGCTATGTGGAAGTAGGGCCTCTTTCTGCTTATTTTGTTAAGACTGAAATGACGAGACTATGCTATTGGTAGGATGTTAGGACTGATGCTTTTCAATTGATGTATGAAGGTACGGGATTTTGGGTTTTTGATTAGTGTGCTCGCTAAAATTTCTCTTTCAATCTTGTGCCTACGTATTCCCGTTTACCGAAACAGGGAAATCACAGCGATCGTAGTTCCTCCTATTCTATGGGAGGAAATGGTGTTTTGGTGTCTTGTTCAAAGCCCAAGACATGAAGCTAAAGGTGGTTTGTATCTTGTTCAAAACCCAAGATGTGAAGCTGAAGGGTCTATTTGTATCTTGTTCGAAGCCCAAGATGTGAAGCTAAAAGGGTGTTGACTTTAGAGAGAATTTGTCATCTCTAAAGGGGTCTGTTTGTCACAATTGTTGGGTGACTGATTATAAAGGAGAATTACTTTAACTAGGATATGTGAATCCAGCAATGCCATAATTTCCTTTATAGGGGATTTTTTAACCTGAAGGAGAATACTTTAACTCAGTATAGAGCAATGCTATCTTTCCTTAGAAATTTTTCATGCTAAAAGAGGGACAGTGGCGTGGATGTAAATAATCTAGAGGCTTGCCGCTTACAGCCAATAGATGAAGGGGAAAGGAGTTGTTGATGTTTGTATACTGTGAACGAGGCACAACTTTGATGCTAAAAGGTTGATTGACTCAACCGGGGTTTTCTTATACAAAGCCTAAGAGGAGGCTATTGGCCCAACAAGAGGGTGTTTTTATGTGTGTCTTGTACGAAGCCCAAGACGGAGGCTAAAAGGGTTGACTCGACAAGAGAGTGCTTTTGTATGTGTCTTGTACGAAGCCCAAGATGGAGGCTAAAGGTTGTTTGACTCAACAAGAGAGTCATTTATACTCAACAAGAGTGTGTTTTTGTATCTCGTACGAAGCCCGAGATGGAGGCTAAATGTGTTTGGCTCAACAAGAGAGTCTTTTATACTCAACAAGAGAGTGATTTTGTATCTCGTACGAAGCCCGAGATGGAGGCTGAAGGTGTTTGACTCAACAAGAGAGTCTTTTATACTCAACAAGAGAGTGTTTTTGTATCTCGTACGAAGCCCGAGATGGAGGCTAAAAGGTGTGATGCAACAAGAGAGTCTTTTATACTCAATAAGAGAGTGATTTTGTATCTCGTATGAAGCCCGAGATGGAAGTTGAAAGGGTTTGACTCAACAAGAGAGTCTTTTATACTCAACAAGAGAGTGTTTTAGTATCTCGTACAAAGCCCGAGATGGAGGCTAAATGTGCTTTACTCAACAAGAGAGTCGTTTTGTATCTCGTACAAAGCCCGAGATGGAGGCTGAAGGTTTGACTCAACAAGAGAGTCTTTTATACTCAACAAGAGAGTGATTTTGTATCTTGTACAAAGCCTGAGATAGAGGCTGAAAGTTTTGTTCTGCTGGGGAGAATCATTATACAAAGCCCAAGAGGAGGTTAGGGTTACTGTTTCAGTTGAGTGACAAGTCCAGTATGTTGGTTAAAAGAGAAAATCATTTCTTATAAAGAGACTGATTAAAGGTAAGGTTGTGCTTTGGGATTGATCAGAGGATCAGGGTTATTTCCTGTTCTTTAAGGAAATGGGAAATACAAAGGGTATTTGAGACTGTCCAAGTCTACAGGTGTTGTTCCCTATTTTTGAAAGGAACTTGAGAATGCCTTCGAGACTCAAGGAGATTAGACTGTCCAAGTCTAGAGTTTTATCTTTTGTACTATTCTTAAGAGAAATTAAGAGACAGTACGTTCGCGGTAGAAAGAACTAGACTCTTTGAAAGACTGTTCTATTAAGATGTCTAATTTCTGTTCCTATACCTTTAGGAGGTCGTCGGGACAATTTATACAAAGCCCAAGAGGAGGCGAGAAACTTTAAAGAAGTCGAGGGACAATTTGAACGAAGCCCAAGAGGAGGCTATCTTCCCGGAGGAAGAATCATTATACGAAGCCTAAGAGGAGGCTGTGAAAACTTCTAAGAAGTCGACGGGTCCTTGTACAACGCCCAAGAGGAGGCGGGGATGCTTTTAGGAAGCCTGTGGGTCCTTGCACTAAGCCCAAGAGGAGGCTGATGAACAGTTCCAGAAGGGGTTTCACTTGGAACATTGGCCTTCTGTATATGAACTGTTCAAAGGGGGGGAGATTTCTTAAATCTAGTTATCTAAAATTGTTGTGAAAGAAAATTCTCATGGTTTAGATTATGTTGAAATATCCGGTATAACGCCAGATGTAGGGAGACGAGGTTTTGTCTAGTTCTAGACATAGTTGTCGGGGAAACTCTAAATATCTATACTATTATTACACAGTCGATATGAGTTTATGAAAGAAGACTTACAGTGAACCAGCCCCACAGTACAGTTATATACATATGAAAGCGGTAAATAAAAGCGGGTAAACACTTACTCGGTTGTAGAGCTTTCATGCTGTTTGGTTAGTTTTTTCAACAAAGAAAACTTTGATAACAATATTATATTCAAAATCAAAGGAGAAAGTGCTTTTGAAAGGAAAATTGGGGCTTACATCTCAAGGAGAGGCCCAGGGTTTTATCAGTGATCGCACTGTCGTTTTGTACAGGGACTTATACAAGTGACTGAGGCCCAAAAAGGTTTTTTGTACAAGGAGATGGGTCTTACACTCTCTCAAGAGGCCCAAAATGATTGAAAGAATAAAGAATGGGGCTTATAACCTGAGGGTAGGCCCAGATGATTCTTTTGACCTGCCGATCGCGCCGAGCTTTTCTTTTAACGCAGAGGGACTTATACAATATCTGAGGCCCAAAATTGTTTTGGTTAAAAGGGGATTGGGTCTTACACTCTATTAGAGGCCCAAAGATTTTGAATGGGTCTTATAGCTCGAGGAGAGGCCCAGATGATTTGTTTTAAACGGGTGATGATCGCGCCGAAATTTTGAAATACAACGGGACTTATACAATAAGTGAGGCCCAAAATAGGTTTGTATTTACAAAGGATTGGGTCTTACACTCTATTAGAGGCCCATGAGTGTTTGGAAAAGTTTGTTAGGGAGAAAATCAATAAAACCCTAATTTCATTTTTTTAAAGGCATTTTTCAAAGAAAAATCAAATAAAAAATGATAAAAATATCAAATAAAATCATTAATCATGTTATAAACAATGATTAAGGTTTATAAAAAAGTATTTTATACACATGAATATTTAAAATCATTTTGGTTTTAAAAACCAAGAAAAAGAAATCATTTTAAAAGCATTTAAAACAATTTAAAACAATATTTTTGAATATACTAAAAATATATCAAATAATAATATTTTTTTGTGATTTTTTGTGGATTAAAATATTATGGAGTATGAATAAGAAGTGTGCAAAACAAAATTGGAAAATGATGATTTTTGCTATGTAAAAGAATTGGTTGAGTTTTTGAAAATAAACTAAGAAAAAGAGGAAAGATGTCACAACATCACATTCAACATCTTTCATGAGTTTTCAAGATAAGAGAAAAAGGAAAGATGTCACAACATCACATTCGACATCTTAAAAAAATCAGAACTGAAACTTTAGTTTCAACTTCTTTTTTATCAAACTTCAACCATTCATAACTCTCTCAATTTTTAACGAAATTAAAATCCGTAAGAACCTATCTTGACCGATTTTTCGCAAGGAATCCAATGGTATTACTCATGCACACTGAAACCTAATGTACAGAACACACAAAGTAAAAAACCAGAACTGCACATGTAGTTTTCGACATCTTTTGTCGTCAAACTTCCAACATGCATAACTCTCTCAATTTTTAACGAAATTAAAATTCGTAAGAACCTATGTTGACCGATTTTTTGCAAGGAATCCAATGGTATTACTCATGAACACTAAAACCTAATGTACAGAACACACAAAGCAAAAAACCAGAACATCATGTTGATTTTAAAACAACAAAAACTCCACATATAAACATGTTAAAATGCAAACAGTAGGAGGATCACATCATACACATTAAGGACTACATTTTTGCTTCAAGAATTGTTCAATATGATGCATGTATGTGGACAACAAAGGAAAGCATGATTCAAAGAATTCAAGTTGTGAATTTTACCTCTTTTTTAGGGATTTTGTGCAACCTACCAAGTGCTTTGTTCCAGAAATGATTTGATGCTTTGGACAGCCTCAAATGACCTCTTGGAAGCTTTTAGGATGGTTGGAATCAGTTGGAAACCTCTGGAGCAAGTTGGAGCTCTTTCTTGCAAAATGGGCAAAAGTGGCCAAAATGCCAACTCTCTCAAATGGTGTTCCAGATGGGGGGAACCATTTGGGACAGTTCAAGGATGATATTTGGAGTGTGTTTGAGGTTTTATCTGGTTTGGAAAGTGACTGAATCAAGACATGGCTTGAAAAATGCAAAAAAGTCCAATTTTTGAGGTTTTGAGAGGTGACTTTGTGATTTTGGTGTTATAGGTCACTTGTGAGAGTTTGGATAGCTTAGATATGACATATTGGATGTGTTTGGATCATGAGTTGTGATGAAAATGCTCTCTAACTCAAAAACTCATAATTACCTTGCTAAAGAAGGCGTTTTGGAGTGAAAGAAGTGATTTTGAGGAAAACATCTGTTTGATGGCTTTGGTGTACTCAAACTGATCACAAATGAGCTCTATTTATAGTAGAGCAAGTTTGTTTTGGGATCAACAGTGAATGGTGGCTGCAGCAGAGGTTTGAAAAATGTTGGCCAATGAGAATCCAAGTCTCCTCTAGCCATTGACTAGAGGTTAGGGCACAGGCTGCTGGTTCCCTAGTTGTTGGAGGAATCATGACTGAATTCAGTTAGAGGAAGCTCAATTCATGCCACCTCTAAGCATCCATTAAATGCTCCAAACCAAAATTGGAGTCTTGTCCCTTTTTTAGGGTTTTCTAGGTTTGGCATGCTACTTTTGGTTCCAAGGACTTTAGAGGCTTGGAGATCAGATCATCCCCCTTGGATTTGATTCTCATATGTGTCCAAAATGATGACAAGGCTTGAAAATTCGTGTGGCACAAGAAATGTGCAAATCTGTCCTAAAACCTGTCTTAAAAATTAGCTGCAGCAAGCCTTGTTGTAAAATCCATAACTTTTTGCTCAAGAATGATAAATGGTTGTTCCAGGACTTTATGTAAAGCTTTATGGAAAGCTGAGATGACATAATTCAACTTTGACGTTTGACCCTAGACTTGGTTCAACTTGGATCATGGAGAAAAACATCCTTGAAGTTGGGACATTCTTGCTGGAAAAATATTAATGATGTCCTATGAAATGTTGAAACATTTGACAACTTTGAACATTAACAATTCCAAACTCAAATCACTTATATCTTTTAATCCACTATGATAGTTTGAGTTGAAGTGAATTGCACCTTTGATGCTTGTCCTGCATGGTGACAAAGCTTGAAAATTGTGTGGCACAAGAAAAAGTGCACAAAATCTGTCCTAAAAAACAGCTGCAGCAAGCCTTATTGTACAGCCCATAACTTCCTGCTCGAGTATGATAAATGGACGTTCTACAACTTTCTGGAAAGCTGAAATTACGTACTTCAACTTTGATGTTCAAGGTTTGGCTTGAATCAACTTGGATCATGGAGAAAAACATCCTTGAAGTTGGGACATTCTTGCTGGAAAAATATTAAGGATGTCCTATGAAATGTCGAAACATTTGACATTAAGAATTCCCAACTTTGGTTACTTATATTTTCAATCCTTATGATATTTTGAGTTAATTCCTTCTTCAATGTTGAAGTATCAAATACCCTCTTTAAAAGTAGCTCTTACGCAAAATCAATGGATGCTTGGATCAATAGTTTCAACCTTGAATAGTTGTGCACTTGAACATGATTTTAACTTAGAAAAAATTTCTAAGTTTCTTTCAATTTGGTCAATTTTGCAATTTTGCATGATTTGTTGATTTAAATTTGATCAAATTAAATCATCCATCATATTTTCTTGAGTAATGGCTTGTGAAGCTCAAAGTTGACCAAAAGTCAAACTTTGACTTTCTGCGTCAGTTGACTTTGTATTAGATGAACTTGAGGCTTGATCCACTTGAAATGTTGCACTCTTGTGCTTAATTCTTGAAGTGGGAGTCCTTTTGATCCATTTTAGAGGTTTGAGAGGTTAGACTAGTTGAAGATCATGTCATTTTTTGATTGATCCATTGCCTAAGGCTCAAAGAGGGCTTGAAACCCTAATTTTTGTTTGTAGTGAGTGCTCACCCATATTTGGGGAGACTAATGGTTCATCCATATGGTGATGATGATTTGCACAATGATGGGAAATATTAGTGGTCAAAATTTTGGGTATGACACTTTGAGACTCAAGAGGCTTAGACTGTCCAAGTCTAGAGTTTTTATCTTTTGTACAATGCCCAAGAGGAGGCGCGGGCATTAAGGGATGAGTATCAACCCTACAATGGCTGGAGTTTTGACACTGGAAAGACTGTTCTAGCAAAGGATGACTAGGTTCTGTCTTATACCTTTAAGAGGTCGTCCGGGTCCTTGTATTATGCCCAAGAGAAGACATGAGAACTTCTAAGAAACCGAAGGGTCCTTGTACAACGCCCAAGAGGAGGCGGGGATGCTTTTAGGAAGCCTGTGGGTCCCTAAACCAAGAGAAGTTCAAGAAATGCAATTCACAGTGAAGAGATCATTCCAGGAAAGTTCGAGAATTTGGAAGAAACTCGAGAGATGCCATTCACGGAGAAAAGATCATCTCTGGGGAGTTAGAGTTTCTTTGACAATTTCTAATGGTGATAATCTGAGAAAAGGTTCACCGAGAATACTGCCTTTCTCTTTGTTCCATATTATTTAACCCCAAGAGAAGGGAAGACTGTATCTGGAAATCTTATGGGGGATCTAGTTTTGTTTGTATTTAAAGAGTGATCAACGGGGCTTTACCTAGTTCTAGACGTTGTTTCCGGGGAAAACTCTAAGTAACTATACTAGTATTACACAGTGGATATGTGACAAGTATATAAAAGGATGTGAACGAAGACTTACCGTGAAGCAGCCCCACAATACAGTTATATACATATGAAAGCAGTAAATGAAAGCGGATAAACACTTACCCGTTGTAGAGCTTCCGTGTTGTTTTGTTAGTTGTTCAACACAGAAATTAAAGAAAGTTTTGATAACAACATATATTTGAATTCAAAATCAAAGGAGAAAGTGATATGAAAAGATTGTTGGGGCTTACAACTCAAGGGAGGCCCAAGTTTTAACGATGATTGCACTGTTGTTTTGAAAACTGTACAGAGGGACTTATACAATATGTGAGGCCCAAAAAGTTTTTATGTACAAGGGGATGGGTCTTACACTCTATTAGAGGCCCAAACCAATTTAAAGAAAAGAAATGGGGCTTATAACACGAGGGTAGGCCCAAATGATTTGTTTTTTTTTTGAACTGGCGATTGCGCCAAGATTTTTGAAAACACCGTGGGTCTTATACAATGACTGAGGCCCAAACTACTTTGGTTTCAAAGAAGGATTAGGTCTTATACTCTATTAGAGGCCCATGAGTGTTTGAAAATGATTGATGAGGGTGGAATCATTCAAAACCCTAATTTCATCATTTTTAAAAGTGAATTCTTAAAGAAAATCAATAAAAAATGATAAAACACCAAATAAGCTTGAATAAACAACTTGTGATTTTTGGTTAAGGTTTGAAAAATGAGGTTTTAATCACAAGATGAATTAAAACTCATTTGGTTTTGATTTTTCAAGATGAATATTCACTTTTAAAATGTTTAAAAATAATTAAAAATGAATTTATTCATAAAAATAACAACTATATTAAATAAATAATATAAATTTGATTTTTTTTTTTGTGGAATAAAATATTTCAACATTTTTGTGATTTTTGCAAAAAGAACCAATAAAAAATAATTAAAATTGAGGGATTTATTAATTTTTCAAATCATTAAAAATAATAAGAAAAATAATAGAAAATGGAAAAAAAACATTAAAAAGGGGACTGGGGTGGTGATACATCCGTGTATCAAAACTACCCTAGAAGTACATAAGGCATGGTGTGTTTTTGGCCTGGCCAAGGCAAGGCAAGGCAAAGTTTTGGCCAAAAGCGTGAAGCTTGTAACTTTCTCATTTCTCCATGGATTGGGACAAAATTTAGGTCTATCCTGCCTAGAATTTCACAAGGAATCCAATGGTGGTGGTGGTTTTTTCAGAAAATAAATCCTCCTCAAAATCCGATAGTGGTTTTTAAATAGGCCATAATTTGCATTTTCTGTGCTACCTCTTGTTGCAGGCATGAATTACATGATGAATTAGTCTAAACATAACATATATAACATGTATGAGATGTACATGATCAGTGGACTTCAAAGCAATGCATATTTCAAAGAGTTCAAGTTGTGATGTTTACCTCTTTAGGAGCTTTTTGGGCAATTTGTCAAGTGCTTTGTTCCAGAAATAATTTGATGTTTTGGACACCCTCAAATGATCCCTTGGAAGCTTTTAGGATGATTGGAAACAACTGGAAACCTTAGGAATGGAAACTGGCCCTTTCTTGCAAAAGGGGCAAAAGTGACCAAAATAGCAACTCTCTCAAATGGTCTTTCAGATGTGGGGAACCATTTAGGACAGTTCAAGGATGATATTTGGAGTGTGTTTGAGGTTTTATCTGGTTTTGAAAGTGACTGAATCAAGACATGGCTTGAAAAATGCAAAAAAGTCCTATTTTGAGGTTTTGAGAAAGGACTTTGAGATTTTGGTGTTACAGGTCACTTATGAGAGTTTGGACAGCTTAGATATGACATATTGGATGTGTTTGGACCATGAACTGTGATGGAATTGCTCTCTAACTCAAAAACTCAGAGTTACCTTGCTAAAGAAGGCATTTTTTCCTAGAGAAAGAGATTTTGAGGAAAGTAAGTGTTGTAGTGCTTTGGTGTACTCAAACTGAGCACAAATGAGCTCTATTTATAGTAGAGCAAGTTTGTTTTGCAAGCAATGGTGAATGGAGACTACTGCAGACCTTTGGCCAATTGGAGCATTTTGGAATCTCAAGTCTCCTCTAGCCATTGACTAGAGGTTAGAGCACAGGCCTTTGGTTCCCTAGTTCAGAGATCATCCTTGACTCATTCAGTTGGAAATGGCTCAGTTCATGCCACCTTGGTGCATCTATTGAATGCTCCAAAACAAAATTGGAGCTTGTCCCCTCTTTAGGGTTTTTTAGGTTTGGCATGCTATTTTTAGTTCCAAAGACTTGGGTGGCTTATGGATCAGTGTTTGTCCCTCCTTGGTCTCTCCCTGAGGTGTTCAGATGGATAAACTTGTTTGTCATTTGTAAAAATTGCTCAAATCGAGCAAAATGCACAAATCTGCCTTGTTATGACAGTTGCAGCAAGGCATATTGCCACTGTCTTAACTCTTAGCTCAGATGGGATTTGATGGGGTTCCTGGACTTTTTGGAAAGCCCTTATATGATACAACACATGTGTGATCATAGTTTGTTTTGAAAATTTTTGGATCCGAGTGAAAAATGCCCCTACATTTTGAAAAAAAGTGAAACAGATTCTGACTTAGTGAAAATTTCACCAAGTGTTGGAAAAAGTGACATTTCATGTTTTCTGCCATTTTGATCCAACCATAACTCAAAATCCATGATGAATTGGAATGAGGTGTAGTTGACACTTTTAAAGTATGCCATGAGAGCTACAAATCCACCTTTGGATCAGCCCAAATGGTTGTTTGGATCTCAAGTTATGATCCTTGGAAGTTGGAACCCTAGCCACTTTGTTCCATAACTTAGAAAATTTCTAAGTTTTTTATGGTTACCCCTTTTACAAGTTATCCCACTTTTCTTGATTTTTCTTGATGAATGATGATTCCAATCACACATTAACATCATTATAGGGTTAGGGAACCATAATTTATCAAAAAATCAAAAAGTCAAACTTTGACTTTTAGGCACAGTTGACTTTTTATCGAATGAATTCCAAACTGTGCGATCCTCTATGAAATCAAGTCCTTGACCTAAATCAAACTTTATGGATTGATTTCATAGGTTTTATAGGGTGTATTGAATCATGTTCCAAGGTTTGGGAGCATGTCTTGGTCAAAAGTCAAAGGTACAGTTGACTTTTCTCGCAAAACCCTAATTGTGGTCCTGATGAACTTGAAACTTGTGAATCAAGCTTCTTGGATAAATACATTGTTTCAAATGGATCAATGCAGTGTATTAGGGACCCTCAAATCATCTCTTGAGGTCTTGGCTCAAGTTTTGTCCCAAAAGTCAACTTAGGGGTGAATTAGGTCAAGAAACCTTAATTCCTGATTTTTGGTAAATGTATCCCCTGAGGTTAAATTGACTTGATGATTGGGTCCAAGAGGCCCCTTGGAGTATCTTGGGTTGTGCTTTGAAGCATTGGCTTATGCCTAGAGGAAAGTTTCCATCTGGAGGCCTTGGTCGACCAAAACCCTAATTTGGTGACACTGACGATCTTGAGGCCTAATCCCCTTGGAATGCTGCAACCTTGTGCTTGATTCTTGAAGTGGGAGTCCTCTTGATCCATTGTGGATGTTTGAGAGGCTTAGACAAGTTGAAGATCATGTCATTCCTTGATTGATCCTTTGTCTAAGAGCTCTGAGAAGGCTTGAAACCCTAAGTTTGATTGTAGTGGATGCTCACCCATCTTTGGGGAGACTAATGAGGCATGAAGGTACATCCATATTGTGATGATGATTTGCACAATGATGGGAAATCTTAGTGGTCAAAATTTGGGGTATGACATTTGTTCAAAGCGATCTTTAACTTCTCTGCTTCTGACTTGAAGATTAGAGTGGGCTTTTTCTTTAGAGATATGGGCTCTTGACGAGGATAAGGCATTTTCAGCTTGATGGCCCTATCTCGTACCCATTGGAGATAGGGTTCCAAAGAAACACAGTTAGGTTTTCCCAAGCCTTTCTTTCCCTTCCTATGCAAATGACGCCAAGCAAACATAATCTTTTCCTTGAGCTCCTTGCTATCTTCACCATCCTTGGGTTTGTGTTTCAAAGGATACCCTAGCTGATGGCGAGCCAAGACTGGATTGTAGTTGATCCTTCCTTTGGTACCAAGAAGAGGTACATTAGCAAAGTATCCATAACTATCAATGATCATTACCCCATCATATACACGATTTTACCAATCAATATCAGAGTGAGTAAGGGACATAATTTTTTGTGACCACCACAAACCATTCTTGAGATCCCAAAAAGAGCTAGACTTGGGCAAGTGAGAGATAAACCACTTGTACAGTAATGGCACACAACATGTGATCATCCATCCTCTATGGAATTTCCTTAGGTGAACGGAGTGATAAGCATCTACTAACAAGGTAGGCACTGGGTTCTTCTTTAGGAAAATCTTGATAGCGTAGATGTCGATGAAGTCCTTAAAGCTAGGGAAGAGAAACACACCATAGATGAGTAAGGCAAGAATAGCCTCAAACACATCCTTGCTCAAGTTATCAGTATAGTATTGAGCTTTGCCCATCAAAAACTTTGTGGTTAACCCACTCCTCCTTTAGTGGTCATGTTGGCTTGGATTTCAGACAGTCCCAAATATGTGGCTTTGGCAATGTCTTGTTCTTTAGGATCTTTCTCCAAGATAGGAAAGGGAGACTCATCAAGGATTGGCAAACCAACTAGATAAGAGTACTCTTCCAATGTAGGCACATGTTGGGAGTCGGGGAAAGTGAAACAATGATAGACTGGATCATAAAACTGAAGTAGGGTAGAGAGAAGTCCATCTTCCATCTTTGTCTTCAACAGTGATAAAAGCTTCCCATACTTGTTCTTAAAACCTTCTTGGTCTGCAACCAAAGCTCCCAATCTCCTTAGGTCATCCAGCTTAGGACTCTTGAAAGTGTACTTCAAATTCTTTTTCCTTTCATAATCCATGACAATCCTATGATGTTTGCAAACAAAAGTTCTAAGTTCCATGAAACTTTGATGAAAATGATGCTTATGAATGCATGTATGCATAAACATAGCAAGGTCAAACACAAACAAGGTTTAAGGCTTGCATGAAGTCCAAGGTTTACCCCTCCCATTAGGTATGTACTAGGGTTTATTGTGTACATGTACAACGGGTTCTAACAAGTTCTCAAAGTCATCAGTCCATCTTTTGGATATTAGTAATTTCCCAATTACTCGGTAGTTAATAATATTCTCAAGAGAACCTCTTTTGAGTGTAGTATCGTGTATCAACTATTTTGGGTCTACACCCTCATAGTCATCGCACTACGTTCCTTACAAGGCCAAGTGGGGTTAAAGGTGACTAAAGGTTCTCAGCTTTGTAAGCTCAATCAAGAAATAGTATTGTTTTCACAATCTCTTGATCAACAATACTTATTCTCAAAAGTGTCTTCACTGAGTGGTGATTTCTCAAGTTAGCTTGATTGGGAATCAACTCCCTATAAGCCTCCTTGAATGTACCACCTTCATATCTTATTTTATGCTCGAGTCCAAGGTTGGGACTTATCTCACCACATACAAGGTATCCACCCATGAGAGACAGTAAAAAAAAGCAAGCATACAATATAAAAAATATAAGCAAGTTAGGCTTAACCCTCTTGGATATCCCCAGTGAAGTCGCCATTTCTGTTGCGGTGAGAATTAGATATCAAACTATTAATTAACTTGAATCACAAATCTTTAAATATTCACCACCGAACTTTGTTTTATCCAAGGGAAAGGGAAAAGATCATATAAAACCCTAAGTTGCAATGTAACAACAAAGCTTAGAGATCGTAAGGTTCGAGGGTTGGTTATACCTAGGGAAGGTGTTAGAATCCTAAGCATCTATAGTAATCTATAGGAACCTCTTGACTATATTTGTGTTATTGTTTGCTATTTGTTTTGAAATGTCTTATGTTTGGGTTTTATTGGTGAGGACAGGAACCTAAGGGTTTATTACTAAGTATGATCGCCAAAACTTCGCGGTCTTGTGCCTATATATCCTTACAAGGATGGAATCAGAGCATTTGTAGTTCACCTTACAAGGGATGAATGAACACTTGATAATGATCAAGGTCAAGAGGGAATTGGGTATTGCTAAACTACTTATGACATTGAGTCAATGAAGTATTCTTTCCCTTGGATTTGGAAATAAAAGGCAACTAAGGAGGATAGAAGCTAACAAGCAAACATCACTTGGGGAATAACTTGACAAAGTTAAAAGAGTATTAACAAAATGGATGAGATAAACAAGTATGATATTCAAACATGATATCAGTTGTAAGTAATAAAAGGTAACATTCAAACATGATGTTAATTGTGAATAATCAAAGGTTAAAGAACATGGTTACAACCAAAGAATAAAAGTAGGTGTGATAACATCTAAAGCAAAGACTTGACAAAGTCATAAAAGATCAAGGTAACAACCATGATCACATTCAAAGTTTAGTGAAGTTACAAATCAACATGGTGGCAACCAAAGTAAATACATACAAGCAAAGATGCTACAACACCTAAACATTCATGAGGTATAGTTATAACAAGACTAAATTATCATGGATGACAAGTTTAAGTACATAATTAGGGCAAGCATGCATTATGGTTTACTAACACCACTTAATCATGAATACGAGACAAGCGGATAAGTTGTAACAACACTTAATCATGAATACAATTTAAACATTCAAACATGGATAAGATGAAGTAAAACATGTATAAGTCAAAACATCACTTAACATGGTATAATTCATGGTTTAAAATAAACATGCATGAGTCAAAACATTACTTAACATGTATAGAGGTTCAAAAGTTCAACAAAGCATGGATATGGATATCAAACATGAATAAGGTCAATCAACATGAGTGGATTAAAAAGATTGTTCAAACATGACATATACAAACTAAGGAAGCATATTGAAGCATGGTTTAAGTTAGACACCACTTAATCATGAATACAATTTAAGATATTTAAGACAAGTAAAGGTAACAACCAACTTATACTTAAGCAAAGAGACATGTTCATGACAATAACATGTGGATGGAAGATGCAAGCACATAAAGGATGACATGTGAGCATACATATAGATGACAAGTTATAATTTGAGAATCATATGAACAAGTTAAGACATTACTTGAATATTCAATCATGGATACAAGTTGAATATGTTTAGGACAAGTAGGTAACAACCAAACATACATGCTAGGGATTCAAACATGGTCTTAAACAAGATGGGAACATCACAAAAGTTTAGACATACAATCATGTATACAAATTTACATTTAAGACAAAAATCAAGTATTTGAGAACACCTAAACATGTTATGATTCAAACAAAGCAAATATGGACATCAAGGTTCATATAAACATGGAGGAAAATCATATGTTAAAGACAAAAGACCAAGCAAAAATCTTATGATATGATTGAAGTTTCAACATACACTTTAACATGTAAACATACATTAAAAATGCATCAAACTCATGTTAAATGAAGGATGCACAAGTTCACAACATCACATAATGTATATACAAAGTGTAAGAAGTTTATACAAGTCAATATACACAAAGGAAATTAAAGAATCAATCAAAGAATACAAAAGAACACCTAAGAAAACCCTAAAAAGTTACTTACTTTGAACACACATAAGTGCAAGAAAAATAAATGTTTTTGGAAATTTCTTTTTACAAACAGAAATTAGACATCCTCATGAACATTTAGAAAAAAGAATGGCTCAAAAATCATTTGGGATGAAGATGTTATAGTGTTTTCAATTTGCGAAGAAAATGAGAAAAATGAGTGATAAAAAAAAATAATGGAATGGCCTTGGTAGGTGTTGAACCCAAGCCACTGAACTTGCCACTCAAAACAATACCAACCCAACCAGCGCGTGCAGGTGAATAACAATAGAAGCATACATATATATTTAAAACCCACTCAAAAATGAAAAGAAATAAAAAGAACTAGGGCGAGGGGGATTCGAACCCCAGTTCTTACACACAAACGCACCTCTTGGAGCAAAAATTCAAAATCCTCCAAAGATGTTACAGAGTAGTTTTGATGATCTGGATACCTTCAATGGACCTCCTATGAAACTTTAGAATGCTTAGAACCCAATGGAACCAACTGGAACAGGTTGTGCTTCCCTTCTTGCAAAAATGGGAAAAGTGAGATTTTGAACCTTAGCCAAATGGAGTTACAGTCATGTTTTGATGTTGTGGATAATTCAAGACATGTTTGAGGGTTGATTTTGGATGATCAAGTGGTTTGGAAAGGGTCAGAATCAAGTTTCAGTATAGAAGATGCAGAAAGTCAACAGTTTGTGGTTTTGAGAGTTGACTTTTTAATTTTGATGGTTTCTGATGAAGATGAAGGTTTGGACACCTTCAAAATGTGTTTTGTGGTGTGTTATGACAGTTGATTTGGTGATTTGAGGTTTGGAAGTGAAACTGGTTGTGTTTATGCAAAATCAGGTTGTTTGGCATAAGTTGTGGACCGATTTCTGTGACCCCACCGATCCTGAGATGGTTAGATCCTTGTAAACCGTGCTTGTGCCACTTCTGAATTCTAATATTTATCCTATGATGCTCAAAAGTAAGGGGAAGGAATCTAAACTAACCCTGCGTGCAAGTGTTTTTCCTACAAATGCGAAGAGATTTGGAATCGGGGGTTGGTTATACTAAGGTAAGCTATTAACACCCTAAGTATATATAGTACTCTATAGGAACATTTTGTACACTTTTTACCATTAGTTATCTTATCTACTTAAAATGTTTATTGTTTGATTTGGGAAAGTTCTAACCTATGGATGAGAATGAGAATGTGAGATGTTTTCGGTAGTTTTTTATGAAAGGGTACGGGGACCTAAGGGGTTTTATTCAAAGGTGTGCTCGCTACGATATTGCAATTTTATGCCTACGTATTCCCAAAAAAAGAGACTTTGGGAAATCAGAGCATTTGTAGTTCCACCTAACTATGGGTGGAATTTGTAACTTGTTCAAAGCCCAAGATGTTGAAGCTGAAAGGGTGTTTGTGTATCTTGTTCAAAGCCTAAGATGATGAAGCTAAAAGTTTTGTTGGTTTGAAAGAAAAGACAAATTGTCATTCTTTAAGGGAGATACCTTGCCTATTCATCACAAACATTTGAGTATAATATCATAAGGTAAGAAGCTTTGAACTTGGATGTTAAAGAATCTTAAGCAATACCACATCTTCCTTTATGAGTCTTTGCATGCTAAGAGAAGAACCTTAACTTGGATATAGTATCAACAAGTGTGCCACTTACATCACTTAGATGAAAGAAAAGTTTTGGACCATGATAAGAGAAGGACTCCAGCTTAGATTTTGAATCAACAAGTGTGGCACTTACATCACTTATATGTAGAAAAAGTTTTTAATGTTTGATTTTGAATTGTGGTATATAAAAGAGATATCTTCCTACAAAGAAGATTTAATGTCTCATCTCTGGGGAGAAGTTGAATTATTTGAGTATCTTGTTCAAAGCCCAAGATGTGAAGCTAGAAATTTTGTTTGTATCTTATTCAAAGCCCAAGATGTGAAGCTAAAATGTTTTCTTGTTTCAAAGCCCAAGATGTGAAGCTAAAAAGTTTGTTTGTATCTTGTTCAAAGCCCAAGATGTGAAGCTAAAAAGTTTGTTTGCCTGAGAGGAGGCTGACTTAACTAGGGTGAGTTTTGAATTGATGGTATCTTGTATGAAGCCCAAGATGGAGGTTATGATGCTTTTAAGAAGCCTGAAGGGTCCTTGTATGAAGCCCAAGAGGAGGCTATGGTGAAGTTGACTTCATCCAAGCGGAACTAGGGTTTGAACTAAGTCTAAACTAAGGATGAGATGTTATAAATGTCAAGAGAAACTTAATATGAATAAGTACATGACAAGTATTGAAAGTGGAGGGTTTTACACTCTTATAGAGGCCCATGTCTAAGCATGGTTGAACTTGAAAAGATGATGGGTCTTACACTCTTATAGAGGCCCATGTCTAAGCATGGTTGAACTTGAAAAGGTGATGGGTCTTATACTCTTATAGAGGCCCAAGTTTAAGCATGGTTGCCACTAGGGTTGTGTTTGATGAAAGTTTAAGATTGAGTTTTGAACTGTTGAAAGATTTGAGAAATTGAAGAAAGTTTTGAGGAGGAGGGGAGGGACTTACACTCTAATAGAGGCCCAGAAGTTTTGAAAATGTAATGGATCTTACACTCTTACCGAGGCCTAGAAGTTTTGAAAATGTAATGGTTCTTACACTCTTACAGAGGCCCAGAAGTTTTGAAAATGTAATGGGTCTTACACTCATACAGAGGCCCATAAGTTTTGAAAATGTAATGGGTCTTTTACTCTTACAGAGGCCCAGAAGTTTTGAAAATGTAATGGGTCTTACACTCTTAACAGAGGCCCAGAAGTTTTGAAAATGTAATGGGTCTTACACTCTTACAGAGGCCCAGAAGTTTTGAAAATGTAATGGGTCTTACACTCTTACCAAGGCCCAAAAGTTTTGAAAATGTAATGGGTCTTACACTCTTACAGAGGCCCAGAAGTTTTGAAAATGTAATGGGTCTTACACTCTTACAGAGGCCCAGAAGTTTTGAAAATGTAATGGGTCTTACACTCTTACAGAGGCCCAGAAGTTAAAGCAAGTATATGTATTCAAGATGAATCGAGGATCCAATGAATATAGTAAGGGAAACAACCAAGCATACTTGGACAAAATGACATGTTTATGAAAACAACATGTGGATGAAGATGTAAACATACAAGAGATGGCATATGAGAATACTTAAAGATGACAAGTTTAAAGTTTAAACATCATGTGAACAAGTTAAGGAATTACTTGAACATTTAAGCATGGATACAAGTTGAACATGTCAAGACAAGTTGGTAACAACCAAACATGGATATTAGGGTTCAAACATGATCATAAGCAAGTAAGAACATCACAAAAAGTTTAGGCATACAAGTGTGTATTCATAGTCATTATCAAGACAAAATTCAAGTGTATAAGGAAACCTAAACATGGTAAAAGCAACACAAAGACAAATATGCACATCATGGTTATGTAAACATGGAAAGAACATCTCATGTTAAGGCAAAATAGTCAAGCAAATAGCTCATGGTATGGACAAAGTTCAACATATACTTTTAACATGTAAACATGCATCAAAAAGGTATAAAACTCAAGTAATAGCATAATTCACAAGTTCATAACGTCAAACAAAGTTTCTACAAAGTGTATATGGTTTATACAAAGGAGCATGTACAAGAGAAAGTAAGGGAATACTCAAAAGAATAAAAAGAACTTTATGGAAACCCTAAAATGAACACATACTTTGAACATTCATAAATGCATAAAAAATAATCATTTTTGGTGTTTTATTTTCACAAATAGAAAATAGGCATTATCATAAACAATTTGCAAAAAGAATGGGTTCAAAATGATAAAAAAACGAGAAAGTTATAATCAATTAGATTTACATAGGAAAAACAAGAAAATTAGTCATTAAAAATAATGAGGAATGGTCCCCATGGGTGTTGAACCCATGCATCACGCTTACCAACCAAAACACTAGCCAGTCCAACCACACGCGCGTGGTGATCATAAGAGGAAGGCAACATATTATATGTGTTATCCAATTGAATAATCAGAAAAATAAAATGAAACTGGGGCGAGGGGGATTCGAGCCTCAATTTCAGTAGTGACAAGTACTTAAGGCGTGCAGGTTAACGACTGGGGTGTTGATACATCCATTGTATCACCCCACCCCATTAATACATATGCCTAGCAAGCTTGGTCTTGCCAGAAGAAAAGGGCGCCCAAGGTTGGTCATGACCAAGATTTTCAGGTTTTATGTTATTTGCAAAACCAACCATAACTTGGTCATTTCTCCATGAAAATGGATGAAATAAAAACCAAACCTGACTAGAATTTCCTAAGGAATCTAATGGTACAATTGGTTTTGTCTGAAGATGCTCTCATTTTAAAACTCAAAGGCTACACTAAAAATGACCAATTCTTTCAAGTTCAACATAATAGTCATGTATATTCAAATATAGCACTCAAAAATTGTTCAAACACAACATATATTATATATCAAGCATGGCTAAACTCAATGAACATCAAAGCACAACATATTTTGCAAAGTTCAAGTTCTTTTGGAACTTACCTCTTGAAGCACAAATCTAAACCTCCAAGATGCTTGCTACATAAGTGAATGAATGCCTTGGACACCTCTAATACACCCTTAGGAAGCTTTTAGGATGCTTTGAAATCAAAGAAAATCTCTGGAACAAAAAGTGACCTCTTCTTGCAAGATGTTCAAAAGTGACCAAAATGGAACCTTCACCAAATTATGTTACAATTGAGAAAATGTTGTTGGAACAGCTTAGGGATGTTATTTAGAGTGTGTTTAAAGTGTTGGATAGTTTTCAAATTGAGAGAATCAAGACATGGCTTGTGTAATGCAAAAAGTCAAAGATATGAGGTTTTGATAGTTGACTTTTTGATTCTGGTACTTGGAGAGGAAGATGAAGGTTTGAACACTTTCAAGGGATAATTTGTGATGTGTTTGGATGGTTGTTTGAGTGGTTTAAGCTCTAGTTTTGAAAAATCGATTTTCACTCTTTGGAAATTTGAAATTTTGAAGTGAAAGAGGAAGAATGAGAAAACAAGTATTGTGATTGTTTTGGTGTGCTTTGAATGATCAAATGTGGCCTCTATTTATAGGGGAGCAAGTTTGTTTTTTAGGAATAGTGATGGTTGAAGGATGAGCTCAATGTTCAATGGTTTTGGAAATGCATAATTACTTCCAACTCAAGCTACCTTATCTCTTCCACTAGCATAGCTCTTCTTTTGACCAATTCCACATTCTGCAGAGATGTTTATTGTTGTTTAAAAGTGCATCTTGACTGGTGAGAGTGGTTTCTTTGACAATGCATTATTCCACATAAATTCCTCTTGAATTCAAGGCTTAAAGTGATGATGTCTCATCATTTCAAAGGGATTCCTCTTGACTTAGTGGCTTTATCTTGCAGGTTTTAGATGATTCATTCAGATTCTTGTTGAATGAGCATTGTATGATCATCACACTTGGACTAAAGAAATCGTGCATCACAAGTAATGTCAAATCTGCCTTATCAAAACAGTTGCATCAAAGCATTTTGTGCACTCCATATCTCCTTGCTCAAATGGAATTAGATTGTTTTCTTGGACATTTTGGAAAGCTGGCATATCATACTTCAACTTTGATGTTTGAATTTGGTCTTGATTCATCTTGGATCATGGTGAAAAATAGTCTCAAAGTTGGCTCCAACACAAGACAGATTCTGTCTAAAATTTTTCTAAGTGTCAAAGTTCAAAAAGTGTGGAAACCCTAACTCATGGCCTTATATCTTAAAATATATGCACTTTTTGGGAATCCACCCTAAGTGACAAAGCTATAGTATGTAACAAGCTCTTCAATTTGATCTTTGGATCAAAGAAAATGGTTACTTGGTTTGGAAGTTATGACCTTGGAAAGTAGGGCAAAAATCATTGTTTTTGATGACTTAGAAAAATTTTAAGTTCTCCATGGTTGCCCTTTTTACAAGTAACCTCAATTTTCTTGATTTTTCTTGATCAATCATGATCCAAATCATATATTAACATTGTTCTTGGCTTGAAGAGGTCATGTTTGACCAAAAACTCCAAAAGTCAAACTTGATTTTAACCACAGTTAACTTTTTGTATCAGATGAATTTTGAACTTTGTGATCCTTTATGAAATCAAATCCTTGGGCTAAATTAAACATCATTGATGGACTCCAAAGGTGTTTTTGAATGTCTTGAAACATGTCCCAAGATTTGAGATCATGCCTTGCTCAACAGTCAAAGGTATGGTTGACTTTTCATCAAAAACCCTAATTTGTGGTCCAGATGGATTTGAATTCTTCTATTGCTTATGAATCAAGTTCTTTGGATCAATCCAATCATATCAATTGACTAATATGAGGCATTTGATGTCCTTGAAACATATCTTGATGTCTTGGATCATGCCTTGCTCCACAAGTCAGCCCAAGGACTGAATTAGGTCAAAACCTTAATTTTGGTGCACTGAAGATCTTGAGGCTTGTTGATTTTGAAATGAGGAAACCTTGTACTTGATTATTTGATGAATAAGAGATCTTGGTCTTCATGGATGAATGAGAGGCTGGGTAAGTTGAAGATCATGCCCATTCTTGATTGATCCTTTGCCTGAGTCTCTTTTGAGGCTCGAAAACCCTAATTGGTAATCAAATGAAACAAACAACAATATTTGTATATCCAAATGGGTTAGTGATGCATAAAAATATACACACATATGGTGCTAATGAAATGCAAATGATGTGGGATCTTAGGGTCAAAAACTAGGGTATGACACAAGTGAAGGTTTGGTTTGCAAGATGCTGAGTTTGGGAGGTTTGAGGGATGTTTTCTATGGGTTTTTGTTATGTGTTAGAAGCATGAGAGGGTCCTCTATTTATAGGGAAAGAGTGAGGCTCAAGGTGTTGCAGAATTGTAACTTGAAAAATCCATGGTTTGGTTGGAATGTAACTTGGCAATTCATGGAGTTTTGAGTTTCAATGCATAATACTAACTCCTTTAGAGTTGTTGAATGATTTAGAGGCTTTTCTTCTGTGAAAAGGAAGAGGTTTCTGCAGATGCAATAAGTTAGAAGCTCAAGATAAGTTGACTTTGTGATTAAAGTCACTTTTCCAAAATGGCATTGTGAACTTTCTTCCAAAAATGGCATAATCACTTGGTTAATGCCTTAATTCAATGTGTAATGCCTCTAAAGCTTGTACAACCTTATGATTATGGATAGATTTTCAAGTCTCAAGACCTATAATCAAGGGATTTGCATATTTGGTTTGATCTTGCTACTTGCATTTGACATGAAAATTACCAAAACTTCAAGTATGGAGGGCCAATTTTCCCTCTTCGAAACTCCTAGATCAAAAATGGGATCAAGGAGTTTTTGTACTTTTTGAAAAGCCCCAAACATGCACTACAACTTTCATGTTTGATGAATTTCTTGATTCTTAATGGATCATAATGAAAACTGGCTCCAAAGTTTGGTACTTTTTGAAAACAAAAACTACCTTGAAATTTTTCTAAGTGTGGAAAGATTTTCACTAACTTGATGGCCTCATAACTCAAAATCTATTCACTTTTTGGAGATTGACCCTAACTGACAAAGTTGTAGTATGTTGTGAGGGATTCAATTTGATCTTTGGAACACAAAAAATGGTGGTCTAGATTGAAAGTTATGACCTTTCAAAGTTGGCACCAAATTAGGGTTTTTTTCTCCACACTTAGAAAAAAATTCAAATTCTTCCACTTTACCCCTTTTGCAAGAAACTTCCAAATTCTTGATTTTTCATGCTCAAATTCAATGACCAAACATGTTTCCATGGAATTTAGCTTGAGGACTTCAATTTTGACCAAAAATCTTGAAAGTCAAAGGGTTGACTTTCCAGTTAAAAGCTTGTGTATCAGATGAATTTGAATGTGTGATCTTCAATGATCTTGTGTTCTTGATTCTTTCAAACATCATGGGTGGACTCCAAGGATGTATTTGAGCATATTGAATCATGTCCTAAGTCTTGGGATCATGCCTTTATCAAAAGTCAAAGGCACAGTTGACTCTGTCTGATAGAACCCTAATTGGTGACCAGATGAAGTTGAGTCTTGATGAACTTGTAATGAGACCAATTTGGACATGATTCTGGATAGAGAGAGACCTCTTGAGTGTATGCACACTTGTTAGGTTGATGATCAATCCAATACATTGATTGATCAAGTGAATATCCTCTTGATTCCATTGGTTCAAAACCCTAATTCATGGATGAAACAAACAAAAAGAAATTTGCGTAAGGTTAGGGTTAGCAATTAAATTTTGGGGTATGACAGTGCCCACAGAAGAAAATCCTAGGAGTGAAAAAAAATAAAGTGGTTGATTATGAATTAGAAATCATAGATGGGGGAGAAGTTAAAAAAGAACAAGAAGAAAAAATGTAAGGGAGAAAAAAGTGAGAATGGAGTGAGAAACACCATTGAAGGAGAAAAAGGTGAGAAGTTTATTAATAAATAACCAATTTTGAGGAGAACCAAGAAGAGGATTCTCATGGACAGTGTACTTGCTAAAAGTACAATACGTGAAAACCCCTTGTGTTATAGGGTAGTTAGATATTTTTAAGGTTGTTATGGTGTTAGAGCTAGCTCACATAAGGAGGTAAGAAGCTCTTTATATTAGTGTTTATAGGTGAGGTTGAATTGTCTCTTCTCAACTCTATATCTAAACGATTTATAAGGGCCTCTTAGCCCATGGCTAAAGACAGTTGCCTAATTTGAATTACCAAAAACATGAGGAGGAAGAAATGCTTCCTTAAATTGTGGATAGATGGTTAAATTCACTTGAATAACTCTTAGTCACTTATTATTGGAACACGTCATTCCTAGGTTCAAGGAATGAGTGGATCATGAGTATTAGTTCGGATGGCCAAACTCCTAGTGGGTGAATTGTAAGCCCATTTTAGGAGGCCTTATGTCCCATTCTTTGCGATCTATAGCCCTTTATTGGGCGAATTTTGAGAATCCTAAGGTCGACTAGTGGCGCTTCTTGTGTACTCGTATAGTGTCTATGTGTTTTTTCTTTCTTATTATTAATAAATTATCCCTTCTTATGGCCCAATAAAAATATACTAATACACATTCTCTTAAGCACGAGGGCTTGAAGAGGACGAAGTAATTAGGGCTCATATCCCTTCTCATAATAGTTCAATAGTAGGTTTATGGCTTTTATCAATAGTTCCTGAACCAACAATTTTACCTTTGTAGTTACTATAACATGAAACTTCTCCTCTCATAAAGGTACAATAATATTAAACATGTATATCTTTGGTCATATGATTTGAACAACCGCTATCATATTTTGAGTTTGAGTTGTCTAGCATATCTACATAATAAATTGACTTTTTAACCTTGGTACCTAATTCATTTTTGGTTCGTTAGTATTAGTCGAATTAAGGTGGCTCTAGTCATTAGATTTAAATCTATTTGACCAATTTAAATATTTTATTTTGTTAAAACAATAAGGCTCAAGATGGCCAAGCTTGCAATAGTAATTGCGTTTATAAAAAGAGTGATTCGTTTTCTTTTTTGCATGGCATATGTCATTAAAACTTTTATAAATTATTTTAAGTTCAATACCTAAACCAACCTTATTTTATGATGCTATTTGATTACCTAAGAGAAGATTTTGGTTGTCTCTTATTTTAGTGAATTCATTAAGTGTGTTTTGTATATAATCATTTTTACTTTTAAAAATATTGAATTGATCAGACTTGGTAAATTTAACTAAGACTCTGTGAGAGGAGAAAGAGTTTTAAATTAAATCATCTTGTCTCTCTTTAATAATTTTTATTTCTTCCAATAAGTTTTTATTTTCAAATACAAGGAAAGAAATAATGGTTTTAGAGGTGGAGGCAAGGTCTTTTAATTTACTTGTTTCTTTATTTAATTCCTTACAAGAGTGGTATTGATGATATTCTTAGGTTTCAAACTACGCTAAACTTTTTCGCTTTCCTCTTTGGTCCAATTATCTTCTTCTTTTTTACCACAACACCATCATTTGGAAGTGTAGGAACAAAAGGACTATTTTTTTTAGAACTTTTCAAATATAAAAATCCATATCCTCTATAAAGATTTTCATCTTCTTTTTCCATAAAGTTCACCTTTCTATATTAAAAGATGGAGGTTTGTTTAGTGAATCGTTTGAAGTAAACCCTTCCTCATGGGACAATTAGTCTTAAAACAAGAGTTAGGCTCTGATGTCACTTGTTGACCAAGTGACGTTAGACATAATAGGGGGTGAAATGTGATATTTAGAAATCAAGATTATTTTAAAAATTCTTTCTAAAAAATAGTTTATGTTAGTCCAATAGAGATAAAGCAACAAAGATGAATAAGGAATTATAGAGTATTAGAAAATAAATGACATAAAGTAAAGAGGTGGAGTTAGAAAGAGTGCACCACAGATTTATACAGGTTTGACCTACCACTTGACCTACTACTGTTCCCAAGAGTTTCCTTTTGAGAGTTCCACTAAAATATCTCTCTAGCTTTTAAAGATACGCCCACAAACCTTCTTACAAAAAATGGAGATTTTACACAGGCTGGTACATAAACCAGACGGAGCTTTTAACAGGTTAAGCTCACTAACACAACAGATTTTTTAGCTGGCCAATATAAAGAACCAAAGAGTTTAGTTTTCTTTTCTATGACTGATAACACGAAAATGTATCATATATTTGTCTTGATTTACGACTAATAATTACGTTATTTCAGCTTAACTTCCGATTATTCCGCGAGTATTCTAGTGTTTTCGCAGGTATTTCATTGTCCAAGCTAAAAAGGAGCAAAGTAGAAAAACATGAAGAAATGAGAAGAAAACAGGAAGAAATGACAAAGAAAAAAATAGAAAATGGAAAGTGGTGTGTGTGAAGACCGTCACATAACCACCACGACCGTCACGCTTCCAAAGGCTGCCACGCCCGTCACATACTCACCACGACCGTCAACCCGCACAAAGTGGTTATTATGTTCAGAGACGCAGACGTGGACAAATAAGACCAACGCACACACACGATCAGCATTTTCTCCTACATTCTCTCAAACACAGCTTCTCCAACTTCCCATTCTCTCCACTACTTCTCCAACTTCCCATTATCTCCACTATTTTTCCCATGAATTCTTAAGTAACTTCCAACCTATTATCACTATATATAGGACCTATCATTTAGTTACCGAGGGGATCTAAGTTTTGTGCGCGAAAGCGCTATTCGTAGTTTTAGGCAGAAAATTACAATTGTAAAAGGAGTATTTTCTCACATCGAGGAATTACTCCACCATTAGTAGTTAGGCCTATGTTCTATGTAACTTGCTTGGATCAACAATCTTTCCGTAATTATTGAAGTTAAAGTTAATTCAAGTTTCTTTATTTCCCGCATTTTACTTCAAGTCTTTACAGGTTCTTTATCGCATTGCTTATTATTATTGTTTATCGCTTTCCTAAATTAATTATTATGATGTTTTCAAATGCAATTATAATCTTTAATTTGTTTACGTTTAATTCCATGTCTTGCTAAATTGTCCTGAGTCCGGCGTATGAGGACCGTCGTTACCGGCGGGACTCGGTAAAAAATAATAGGTGCGAACTTATGATTAAAATTCTGTTTTGGTTTTAATTTCCAAGTCTAATTTAAGTAGATTTGTCACGAGAGTGAGAGGTTATTTAACACGATTTTGTCACGAGAGTGAGAAATTAATTAAGGTTAGAGTCGGCACTGCGAGAGCGTGGAGGTCGACCTGGATAGTCGAAATTAGGCAACATCTCTAAATACAGTGAGAGCGCTTTAGATACGTTTAGGATATTATCGGCTTTCAAAATATATTTCCTAGTTACCGTGCAAGCGAGAGCAAAATCTTGGGATTAGGGAACATGACTTTAGCTAATACCGCGAGAGCGTGAGGCGAAGTCTTTAAGTTGGTATATTCTACGGAACTAAGTTATAGTTGTAATTAGTACCTGAATCCTACAAAGTCCTTTAGGAACGCGGAATCCATATTCCGGCCTCTCTTTATTATCAAATTTTCTTAGTTTTATTTTAGTTTTAGTCTTAGTTTCCCTTTTATCAATTATCATTAGCCTTAGCTTTACAAAGTAACGATAGATTACGGTAGGTTGACATTGGTCTCTGTGGGTTCGACAATCTTTTATATTACTTCAATATTTCTGTGCACTTGCGGATGCATCAAGTTTTTGGCGCCGTTGCCGGGGACCAACAGTCAATATTGTTATTTCGTTGTTGCACCGTATAGACTAAGGTACTCATTACTATGTATCACCCAAATTTTTTCTACAATCACCACTCCCAGTATTTCGAGGAATCGCAAGAATCCCATAATTCCAACCTTGAAATACAAATGGAGAACTTCAATGCATCACTAACTCATTCTCACCCAAATTTCCTCTACAACTACCAATCTCAACATTTTGAGGAGCCACAAGAATCTCATAATTCCAACCTAGAAATATTAATGCAGGATTTCAATGCGACACTGACCCACTCCCAAAATTTTGAGGAGCCGTACCCAAATTTTTTCTATTACCAGCCGCAAGACTCCCAATATTTTGAGGAACCGCAACCAAATTTTCCCTATGATTACCACTCCCATTATTTTGAGGAACCGCAAGAATCCGTCAATTCCAACCTCGAAAGATTAATGGAGGATTTCATTGAAACAACAACTAATTCAAGGTTAAAATCTATGATGGAGCACTTTGTGGAGACCCAAACTCTCCATAATGAAGAGCTTAGAAGACAACATCTCGATACTTATGAAACCCTTAGGTAGATAAACACTATGGTTGAGTCCCTCGCGACTCACACTGAGGCATTGGAGACTCAAATCTCCCTGCTTGCACAGACACCTATAGAACCCTACCCTGAGGAGCATGTGGATGTTGTAACAACCATTAATGAAAAACAAATCGAGAATCCCGAGGAGAGTGATAATTAGGTTAAGGAGAGTAATAATGAGGTTGAGGAGAGTTCTAGTGAGAAGAGAGTAGAGATTGAGAAAAATCCATCGACACCATCCGAAAGGGAGGTTGTCGAAGAGGTAGCGAAGGAAACACTTAATGTTGTTCCTCCTCCATATACCCCACCAATTTCTTTCCCGCAATGGTTTGTGGAAGCTAAGGTAGAATCCCAATCTAAAACATATGCGGAGGTATTGGAAAATATCTAAACCGATGCATCTTTGTTTGAGGTCATGCATAAAAAGAGAAAATTCGAGGACCATGAAACTAGGGATATCATCACTACTAAGAGGGTAAGGTTAAACTTTGAGGCGATGGATGAAATAACTAAGCCCAAACTCGAAAATCTAATACTTAGGATAGATCCAGAACCACCACCACAAGTTCAAAAGAATGAACCGCCCCACAGAAGGTAGAAAATAAAAGGTGAGGGATATGTGAGATGGCTTGATAAGTGGCCCTGGAAACCGAAAATTATTAGCCGTCGAGCTATCGACGCTAAAGAAAGCCCTACGTGGGAGGCAACCCACGAGATTTTAATTTATTGCTTTCCTTTTATTGTTTATGTTAGTAAAAAGTAAATAATTGTATCGCTTGTCACGTCTCAGCTACATTTAGGCAAAAGATCTCTAGATGACAATCCCTTAAGATGAGTTGGTGCCCACGCACATTCCTATGAATGTCGCTGCTGGTGGTGACACCAATGATGAGTATGATGGGAGAAAGCATGTCTCTCCTGTTCGTAACTTACATCCTCCTTGTTCTTTGCATGGTCAGGTTCCACCTGCACACACCGCACCGTATTTTTCTAACAATTTTTGCAGGTACTTCCTTCGGAAATAGGCAATATGATGAGAGGCTTCAATAAAATGAAGTTTCAGCAAATTCAGATAACTCGTAGTACAAGACGCTGGAATAGAAGTGGCCAGCAAAGACAGTGACAACAAGGCAAGAATCAGCGCGAATTTGGTTGTGGTAACACGAAGTGGAATTCATACAGGTTCTATCTTTCCTCTACCACCTTTTATCAAAACATTAAGGACAATGTTTGGTTTAAGTGTGGGGGAGGAACATTTACAGCTTTCATTTTACCGCTTTCTAGTTAGATTTACTGTTTTCTAGCATGATTTTAAATTTTTTCTATTTTAATGTTTCGTTTCATCTTTGCATGTGCTGTCGAGTCTTTATGTTGATTTTATGTTGTTTATCGATTTCCCCACTCCCTTGAGCCACACAAAATATTTTGAAAATTTTTGAGTTAAAAATAGTGTTTCTTTTAAAAATCTTAGGTTACAGACGAAATTGAGGTTATACTGTGAGACTTGGGAAAATTCTGCAAGATCGGTATCGTCTTAACACCGTGAGCCTCTAAATTATGGAAATCGATTTGAGTACTTGTTATGCCATAGCCTTAAGTTCTCACCCCCTTAGTAGTCCCTAAGTAGTTTATTTAGCAGTCAGCACCATCCTAAGCACGCACTAAGTAGGAAGCCGATGCAAATAAGTGTATGATCTCAGGCTTAAAAGGCAAATTAAGAAAATAAAAAAATGAATGCTCCTTCTAAGTTAGGTGATCCTCACCTGATCATTTAGCCCAACGGTGCAAACTTCTTTAGTGATATTTAAGACAATGTGCCAAAAGAAAGAAAAAAAATGATAATAATGAGATCATAGTCACTAACAGGCCACCCTACCATGAGTGTGAATGGATAACGGGCTTAATGTGATTGTGCCAGAATGAAAAGGGATAAAAGAAGGATGAGTGAGTTAGGCTTAGGTATAATGACATGATTCTGATTGGTTTGTATAGGGTGGAGGTTGATGACCGCAAAAGCGGAATTGTGTTGTTACGATATCCTTAGTGTGTGAGCAAGTACCTATCGACACAAACTTAATCAAAGTAGAGTTGGTATCCTAGGATGAGTATCCGTATGCACTATTTGTCTTACGAGTCATGTTTTGCTTGAGGACAAGCAAAGGTTTAAGTGTGGGGGTGTTGATAACACGAAAATGTATCATATATTTGCCTTGATTTACGACTAATAATTACGTTATTTCAGCTTAAGTTCCGATTATTCCATGAGTATTCTAGTGTTTTCGCAGGTATTTCATTGTCCAAGCTAAAAAGGAGCAAAGTAGAAAAACATGAAGAAATGAGAAGAAAACAGGAAGAAATGACTAAGAAAAAAACAGAAAATGGAAAGTGGTGTGTGTGACGACCGTCACACAACCACCACGACCGTCACACTTCCAAAGGCTGCCACGCCCGTCACACACTCACCACGACCATCACACGCACAAAGTGGTTATTATGTTCAGAAACGCAGACGTGGACAAAGAAGACCAATGCACACGCACGATCAGCATTTTCTCCTACATTCTCTCAAACACAACTTCTCCAACTTCCCATTCTCTCCACTACTTCTCCAACTTCCCATTATCTCCACTATTTTTCACATGAATTCTTAAGTAACTTCCAACCTGTTATCACTATATATAGGACCTATCATTTAGTTCCGAGGGGATCCAAGTTTTGTGCGCGAAAACGCTATTCGTAGTTTTAGGAAGAAAATTACAATTGTAAAAGGAGTATTTTCTCACATCGAGGAATTACTCCACCATTAGTAGTTAGGCCTATGTTCTATGTAACTTGCTTGGATCAACAATCTTTCCGTCATTATTGAAGTTAAAGTTAATTCAAGTTTCTTTATTTCCCGCATTTTACTTCAAGTTTTTACAGGTTCTTTATCGCATTGCTTATTATTATTGTTTATCGCTTTCCTAAATTAATTATTATGATGTTTTCAAATGCAATTATAATCTTTAATTTGTTTACGTTTAATTCCATGTCTTGCTAAATTGTCCTGAGTCCGGCGTATGAGGACCGTCGTTACCAGCGGGACTCGGTAGAAAATAATAGGTGCGAACTAATTATTAAAATTCTGTTTTGGTTTTAATTTCCAAGTCTAATTTAAGTAGCTTTGTCACGAGAGTGGGAGGTTATTTAACACGATTTTGTCACGAGAGTGAGAAATTAATTAAGGTTAGAGCCGGCACTGCGAGAGCGTGGGGGTCGAACCAGATAGTGGAAATTAGGCAACATATCTAAATACAGCGAGAGCGCTTTAGATACGTTTAGGATATTATCGGCTTTCAAAATATATTTCCTAGTTACCGGGCGAGCGAGAGAAAAATCTTGGGATTAGGGAACATGACTTTAGTTAATACCGCGAGAGCATGAGGCGAAGTCTTTAAGTTGGTATATTCTACGGAACTAAGTTATAGTTGTAATTAGTACCCGAATCCTACAAAGTCCTTCAGGAACGCGGAATCCATATTCCGGCCTCTCTTTATTATCAAATTTTCTTAGTTTTATTTTAGTTCTAGTCTTAGTTTCCCTTTTATCAATTATCATTAGCCTTAGCTTTACAAAGTAACGATAGATTACGGTAGGTTGACATTGGTCTCTGCGGGTTCGATAATCTTTTATATTACTTCGATATTTCCGTGCACTTGCGGACGCATCAAGGACAACCTCAAGGGTTTCGGTATTTTCTTTATTTTTCTTATTTTTTGCCTATTCAGGGTCTAAAACTTCGACAAAACCTTTCTTCCCCTCAAATTCCTTAAAGTCTACACCTTAAAATTGTTTGCAAAGGTTACCTTGATGCTCAACTTCAGGCTAAAATATTGACAAATATTAGCACAATTAGAAGGAAATTTGAGAAATGAAAAGAGTTAGGAGACAAACCTTTATCTTTCCTTCACAGCTCTCAGCTCTCCATTTTTTCTACATCACTTCTCCAATATTCCTACAGGCAATATTTCTCACCATCTCCATCCTCACCCACTTATCTCAATGGAATCTAGGACATTCGCGAACATAAAATTTTAAAAAAGAAAATGATATAGTTTTCAATCAAAAATTATGATATTAGTATTTTTTATTTATTATTTATTTTAAATACATATATTTTGCATTTTTATTTTTTAAAAATAAAAATATATTTTGTATCATAGTAAAATTTGTAAAAGCACATGCATTTGATAATATTTTAATTTCTATTAAAAAATAAATATCCAACAAAATCTATTGTTTATGTCTGGACAAAAAACTAAAACCAGATCCAACTCGCATAAACTGAATCAAGCAAATTGAACTAACCCAATTTCAAACTGATAAACGAATTTTCAAGTCCAAAATTCGGCTTCAAGTGGATTAGAGCGGTTTGGTTTGGATGGTCACACTAACTTTGCCGAAAATCGAACTTGCCCAAATAATTAAACCATTGAATATTTACATAATATTAGTATAAGAAATAATACTAATACAAAACTTAAAGCAATTATGTGATAAGACATGGGCTTAGCATTCCTACAAGCAATAATAATACTGAATTTCTTAACGCACCCTAGATCTTTCTAATGCACTACGTGAATTTCCACAAATGCTCCCTATTTTCGGAGATGCATCTCCGGACGCACCTCTTGCACACTCAAGTAAGGTCATTTTGAGAGGCGCCTTATATGTTGGGTTATTTTTATTTCAAAGATGCATCTCTAAAACATTTTTAAAAAGGCCTTAATTATTTACCAGTTCAGAAGATATTTTGGAGATGCATCTTCAGATTTATGGACAACATTTTGAAATTTACATCACCTTTGTATGTGTCTCCAAAAATATCTGATCAAAGAACCAACTGCATGATCACACAACCATTGTTGACATAGTTGGTTTTTAACCAAACCCTTCACCCTAAAAACCCTTCATTCTCAGTCCATTTTTTCACTTTAAATCTCTATCCTTTTGGTTCATCATATCATAGGGATCACAAAAAGATAAAATTTCTGGTAAATATTCTTCTTTTCCCTCTGCATTTCTCACATTAATCTTCACTTTTTCCTGAAAAAATTTATGTGGTGTCTGGAAATGTATCTCCGGAACGTATATGAACTTGTCCGGAGATGCATTTCGTGAAGTTGTCTGTGTTCATTTTTTAAGTTATTTTGTAGCAGTAGTAGCGCTTATGTTCTGTTATGGTTTTAATTATTTTCATTAGATATGGTGTACCCCAATATTTTCCTAAAACAATTTGTTTCTCTGATTGTCTAAGGTATAGTTGTTTCTCTTAATGTTCAAGGTGTTGTTGTTAAAGCGGTAGATGTTGGCAATGACTTTAAAAACAAACAAGAGTTTGAATCTCATGATCAAATGCTTCAATGGATTTGTATGGAGGCCTCTAAACTTGGATTTGGTGTGGTTATCGGAAGGTCCAATAATGATTCAGATAGAAGATGCACATTTGTGACAATGACGTGCGAAAGAAGCAGGAAATATAGAACTTCTCTCCAGAATTTTAAAAGAGATGACATTGGTACAAGAAAATGTGATTTTTCTGTTTAAGGTTCGTGGTTACATGTTGCAAAACAAAATTTAGAGATTTAATGTGATATATGGTTTACATAACCATGATTTGTGTTTAAAATTAGTCGGTCATCCTAGTGTCTGTTGGCTCAAGCCGGGAAAGAAGGAATGTGTTGCTGACATGACCTTGAATCTTGTTCAACCGAAAAATATACTTGCGACATTGAAATTAAAAAGACCCGAAAATATATCAAATATCAAGCAAGTGTATAATATTCGGTACCTCACTAACAGACGCTTAGGGGGGATAGAACTGAGATGCAACAACTCTTGAAACTGTTGGATGATAACAATTACGTGTCTGGGTACCGAACGTGTGATGATGGAGTTACTACTAGAGATCTTTTTTGGACTCATCCTGATTCTATAAAGTTGTTGAACACGTTTCCTACGGTGCTCATACTTGATTCAACCTACAAGACCAACAAGTATAGACTTCCAGTATTGGAGATGGTTTGTGTTACCTCAACTTAGAAGACATATTTTGTTGATTTTACATTTCTTGAGTGTGAAAAAGAGGACAAATTTACTTGGGCATTCGAGGTGTGTAGGACACTCTTGAAGGTCCACGCTGAGATGTCTAAAGCAATTGTTACCGACCGCGATACCGCATTGATGAATTCGATAGAAAAGGTATTTCCTTCTTCTTATGCATTACTTTGCAGGTAACACATAATAAAGAATGTGAGAAGTCGGGTTAAACACGCGGTAGGGAAAAAACAGATAGAGTCCGAAGATGGAAAAATTGTGAAGGCGGATGTGGTTGTGGAAAAAATAATGGATGCATGAAATCGTATAATAAATTCTTCCACAAAAGAACTATATGTCGATTCTGTTAATCATTTCAGGAAAGTGTGTGAAAATTATCTAGATTTGTTGAAATATGTTGAAAGCATAATTCTTGACCAGGTGAAGGAGAAAATAGTTTGTGCGTGGACTAATAATGATTGTTGACTAAGTGACGTTAAACACAATAGGGGGTGAATTGTGATATTTAGAAATCGAGATTATTTTTAAAAATTCTTTCTAAAAAATCGTTTAGGTTAGTCCAATAGAGATAAAGCAACAAAGATGAATAAGGAATTATAGAGTAATGGAATAAATAAATGACATAAAGTAAAGAGATAGAGTTAGAAAGAGTGCACCAGAGATTTATACATGTTTGACCTACCACTTGGCCTATTACTGTTCCCAAGAGTTTCCTTTTAAGAGTTCCACTAAAATATCACTCGAGCTTTTTAAGACACGCCCACAAACCTTCTTATAAAAAATGGGAGATTTTACACAGGCTGATACACAAACCAGACAGAGCTTTTAACAGGTTAAGCTCACTAACATAACAGATATTTTAGCTGGCTAATCTCTAGAACCAAAGAGATATTTTTATAGGATAATCTCAAGAATCAAATATAGATTTTCATGGGCTAATCTCAATGACAAAAAAGAAAAGCTTTTCACAGGCTAAACTCAACAACCACATAGAGCATTTCACGAGTTGAGCTCAAGAACCATACAAGGATATTTCTCAAGAGAGCCACACTCACCACCAGACAAATACAACACAATTATCATAAGGTATTTTTCACTCTTAAGGCACTAAGGAAACTTTAGAGAAAAATATAAAGAAGAATAAAGAATAGTAGAAAGAATGAGAGACAAGATTCTTTCCAAATATAATGGTGTATTATGGAATTAGGAGAAGCCTCCTTTATATAGAAAATAATTTGGGTTTAAAAAGGAAATGATCCATGAGCCAAATTAAATTATTTAATCGATTAAATCCCTATTTAATCGATTAAGGCACTTTAAAAGGTGTCAACCTTAATCCAGAAAAGGAAAAATCCTAAAACAGAATTAGGTTTTAATCAATAAAAATTGTTTCTAATCTATTAAGAAATCATTTACCTTACTCTAATATATTATACCATGTCCTTAATCGATTAGGAAGTGTAAAAACTTTCCCAATTAATTATTAATATTTCTTAATAAATTCCACACAAGCCTTTACTAGTTTTCAAGAAATTTCAAGAAATAACGGAGGTTTTAAGAGACTTTTGTGTGTGTCTGTGTGTGGTTGCCTTAGTATTTTTAGAATTACTCTAATAACTTTTATATTAAATTGATAACTCATACACACACTAAGCTCATGACCATGCAAGTTCTCAGACTTCCTTTATTTCATAACTTCAAGTCCCTCACCTGATTCAACATTTACTTAGCACTTCATATATTATTTGAGTCTTCTAAGTTATGAGGCTTGAGATAACTTATTTGATCAAACACCATCATCATGGATTCACCAAGACTTCATGAATGTTGTTTGACCTTAGATGTTCTCATCATCAAAACCACCATGATCATTTAATGGCTGTAGACAATTGAACCTGCAAACACATAGATCCAAGTCTTCTTTATGGCGAGATGATATGTAACACAAAGTCTGGAATCAATAAAACTATAAAATAATTGGGTGACATTCTTTTTCCCTACAAGGGAAAAGGTTTTTGATGAGGCACTATTGTTATTATATAAACTTTGTATTTGAAACTAGGTACTTTGATCTAGAACATCTTTGACTTCTTACAAGGTGTCATGCTATAATCTTAAAGAGTATCCTTGCACATATGAGTGACACCCTATAAGGTATCATGCTAGAAGCCTAAGGGGTAGTCTTGCGCTTACGGCTGACTCCCTACGGGGTATCATTATGGAACTTTTTGGGGTATCCATGCGCATATTGGTGACTCCCTATGGGATATCATGATGGAACCCTAAGCGGTATCCCTCCACTACGAACGACTCCCCATGGGGTATCATGTTAGAACCTTAAATGGTATCCTTGCGCTTAAGGGTGACCCCTATGGGATAATATGTTGGAACCCTAGGTGGTGTCCTTGCACCTATGAGAGACTCCATACTGGGTATGATCAATAAAATCCAAAAAAGTCAAATCACATATGAAGTTAGGTCGCCAAAAAAGTGAACAAAGGGGACGTGTTCGGCCCTCTCAGTGCATAAATAAACAAGGATGCGAGTAAACATTAACTTGACAAAAAAACCTTTTGAACAAAAGAGTAATCCAAAACTTTATTTAAAGTGCCCCAAAGGCGAACTGATACAAACATTATTCATATTACTTAAACCAAATATGAAAAAACCCAAATTTATGGGGGGCATCTTCAAATAAATCACCATGTTGAACACACTCATTTCCTCTCGTAGTCGCCTTTTACTCTTGATGTTCAGTTAGTTCCTCCTTAAAATTAACTTAGGTCTCTTTATTCACACTAACTGATTCTTCAACCAATTCTTGACCTTCTTCGGGGTCAATTTTCTCTCCCAACCGGCCATCCATGATAAACTTAAAGTATTTAATGGGCCAAGATTGAGCTCTGGATATAAAAAGTGAACCTTCTCATTTCCTTTTTCAAAACCTTGATCATTATAAATAAGACCTTCCATATGAGCTTCCTATAGTTGGGTTTGAAGAACATTCAAGATAGAAGCATGAGTTCATGACACCTCTTTAAGTTCTTTCACATCGGTCTCAACCAGAACAAGCTCAATGTTAAGACTTTGGTAGCTCGCCTCCATGGTTTTTTCTCTCTTTGGATTCTCTCATATTTCCTACCATACTTTTTCTAGGGCAGTTTGTATGTCTTTGTAATCCTTGTCATGAGTGGTTATCCTCTCATTATCCAACGTTAGCAAGATTTTTTCAAGGTCATAACTCTTTTTCGTCTTATGGAACACAAACTTTAGTGTTTCTTCTCAATTTTATAAAAATATGAGTCATCAAACATCACTCTACCCAACATTGATCCCGCTTTTGTTTTGAAATTGATGCTTACTCTCTCCTATTTGATTCCGCTTCTACAATTCCAACTCCCTTCAACGTTGGCCTCATTTGTCCAAATACTATATTGATTCATTACACAATTAATCATGTACTTTCCCTAAGGAAAGGTAACTATAGTTCCCTCCAAAAATCAGATGTCCTTTTAGTTTGGTTTTTAGAAAACCAAATTGTGAAAAACTAGGCTAATTTCGTACTTCACCACGTGTTAGATAGTAAGAGGAAAAACCTAACCTTACCATATGTCGAACTAGTCACCAAAATCTTATCCTAAAATTACTATGAGTTTTGAGAAGATGAACCAAACTTTGTGCATACAAAGATAGAACAAGCGATTATATGCAATATGGGATATGAAATTCAAGACGGAGAATTCGTCGCCACGAGTCATTGCATCTTTCCGACCATGGTCTTCTGAAGATTGGTTGACTTTGTGTTCTTCTTGGGAAGTCCCATTTTTTTTCTTGGGCGGAGGGGTTAACGTATCAACATTCGTTTGGAGAAACATCTTCCTCAGTGTCTAAGTTCATGACTGTATGATTGAAATCTAGAATTTTAGAGTCGGAAGATGAGTCCTCAAATTGTTGGCCTTTAACCATTACTTTCTCATGTTCCACAAAATTTTCCTCAACCACGATTGTTAGTTTGTTGATAGTGACCTCCCCGACAACCTCTCTGATAATGCCAAGTTGGACTGAAGGAGAACTTGTAGAAACAGGCAGCGTATATTTAATGCTCGACATGGCATTAATGGAGTCGGTGCCAAACCTGATAGACGGTTGGTCCTTCAGAAATTTGCTTTGACATCTAAGAATATTGAATTGTCAAACAAAGACAATCAGTGAATAAAATGAAATACCTAGGATGCTTCATCATCAGGGCTAGATTTAGGGCTCTCAAATTTGCTGCACAGGATAGTCTTTTTTTTCTTTTTCACCTTCGTGTGGGCCAATGAAAGAGCTCCCTTTGTTTCTTCCGTCTTGATAACTCGAGCAATGGAAGGGCTTTTAGTTTTCTTTTCCAGGACAACCTTAAGGGTTTTGGTATTTTCTTTCGATTTCTTCTTTTTTGCTAATTCATAGTCTGAAGCTTCGATAAAACCTTTCTTGCCCTCAAATTCCTTAAAGTCTACGCCTTTAAATTGTTTGCAAAGGTTACCTTGATGCTCAACTTCAGACTAAAATATTGACAAATATTAGCACAATTAGAAGGAATCTTGAGAAATCAAAAGGGTTAAGAGACAAACCTTTATCTTTCCTTCTTCGACAGAAGCCTCTTCCTCCTGTTTAGCTTTCTTGCTTTGGAGTGTGGTAGTCAAACTACCTCCCATTTTTTCGACTCTACGACAAATTGGGAGTTAGGATGCCATCAATGAAGAATGAAAAATGGGGAATTAAAAGAGGATACATGTGCCACTTCAGCTGGTTGGTCAGGATTTTTGCCAGCATCAGCAATGCCCTTTCTGGCTTTCCTTATAGCAACAGCTACAAGAATACGACACATTCGGATTAAAATTCATAATAGGTCTAAGAAGGATAATCCAAAAGGTGTTATTTCCCGCCTGCAAATTCGGGGGATGTGGTCCTAACATGCTTGATGTCGACATGAAGGTGACCTTTATAATTATGTATATCATGCTTAGTCAAAATTACTCTTTGGGTCAGGTTTTTACATTCATTTTGCAAAACTTATAAAGAAGACCCACAAGTAAACCACCATGAAAAATGAGGTTGAAAAGCCAAAGAAAACTCACAAGTGGGAAAAGGTGTGAATTTAGGTGGATGAAATTCTAGAGCAAAAGCATACCTTATTGGTGTAAACCCTAGAGGCTAATACTTTTGGTTCTTGTATTGAATTATTTATTATTAATAAAAGGCATTTCTTTAGTATGTTTGATTTTCCAGAATAATAAATTCCCTAGAAATATTAAGTGTGACTTAATCATGAGATCCCATTAAACATAAGGACATTATTCTTAAAGTATCCGTAGTCGAGATTTACTGTGAAGTAGGATAACCTTAAAGCATTAAGACTATTATGTAGATAGACTGATGATCATGTCTCATGGATCATGGATAAGGAGTTATCAAGTCTTAACATAGGTATGAATAGTATGAGTAATATTTATACTGGATTGACCTGCTATGAGAGTACTATATTAAATGTTATTTAAAGTGTCATAAGTTACTTTCATGGTGATAATGGTGTATACCACCCTTAGACCTAAAACCACTATGGACCCTAGATGTAGAGTCGAGTACTTTATTGCTGATCTAACATTGTCCGTAACTGGATGACCATAAAGACAGTTGATGGGTACTCCACAAAGCATGTTGAGGAACATGAGTGACCTAGATGGAATTTTCCCATCCTGCATAATAGGATAAATGTCTAAGGGTCCAATATTGAACTAGACAAGGATGACACGGTATATGCCTTGTGTTCAATATAGACATAAGGAAAAAAGGGTAATTGTGCACAAAAGTATTATCACAAAAGGTTTTGTTAAATCACATGATATTTCCGTGACTTGAGTAGCAGTGATGCATTGCTAGATATCGCTCACTATTTATTATGTTAAATGTGTGATTTAATACAATTGCCAACGTCGCGAAAACCTACGGGGTCACACACATAAGGACAGATTGATAAGAGGTAGAGTAAATAAGTAACACTGTAAGGTACAATGCACTTAAGTAAATGTAGAACATCGTAAGGTACTGTGCACTTAAGTAGAATACAGAATATGGTAAGGTACTACGCGCTTAGGTGATATACGGTACACCATAAGATATGGTGCACATGCACTTAAGTGGGCTTTTTAGCTTGCAACCCACACAATTGGTTCTATAAATATAACCCTTGTGCAGAAGCATTCATTCTTGATGAAAATTTGGACTATGAAACCCTAGCTGTATTTTCTTTCTCTCTCACTCAAAGCCTTCAATCGTAGAAGCTAGCACTGAGACTGAAGGAATATGTTCGTGTGGACTGAGTATAGGCATTGTCATTGTTCAACGCTCGTGGTCACTCCTTTGATGCTGAATCAAAGGTTTCATCTCCACAAGAGGTAACCGTTTCTATAACTGATCATGACCATTTGTAAGGATTACTAAAGGGAAAATTTTAATTTCTGGTACGTTTTGGATCGCGATTTCCCTTCAGTGGTATCAGAGCCACTTACAAAACCATGCATCTGATAAATGTTTATTTTTTGTAATTTCTATTTTAATTCGATTAAAACACAGAATAAATTAAATTATAATCGAGTAATTTAATTTTTGGCATGAGGTTGTGTATGATTTGGATGATCGATATTGACTATGTTTCAGAATCCGGCATTAGTATGTTGAAGCAGCGATATATCCATCGTCCTTAAGTTACACAAATATGATCGATCAAATTTTATATGTGATATAAGTAACTCTGGTGCAAGATGGTTTATTGGATATATTGTTTCTACTATGTCTATTCAATCACGTAATGATTGTTATTCCTTTGAGCGATTCATGCTCATTTACTTCAAAATCGGACATTAGTATGGTGAAGCAATGGAATGTCGATCAATCATATTGAATTATTGATCATGGTGTTTTGACGGTATGAAGTTGTTGCATTAGGGTTCATAACGGCACAAGGGTTGTGCTGTCAAAGAGGTATGCGATTAGAGTTTTGACGGCACAAAAGTTGTGATTAAACGTTTATTAACAGGGCAGCGGAACCCTCGGCTACTCTGTGTAGTGTGATCATTTGCCAAAATTTAATTTGATTTATTTAATTAACAAGATTTAAATTAATAATAATAAAATGTATTTATTATTGTTCTCTTGTGTTGATCAGTTATGGCCTTAGTTTTTCTTTATTTTGTTTTGGGATTTTAAAATACGACCTGCGTGTCGTGCCTCTATTTTAATCTCTTGAGGTAACTTCTTTTCTCATCTCACTCCCTTGTATGTAAAACGAGTATTCTTTGATGTAATGTAATGTTATGAAAAAACAAAAGAATACAAGGTCAAAGGAGGACAACCTTGGAGATTTTGCTTGAGAAGTGTAGATCGTTACTAGATTTAGCTTATGTTCTCTCATTGGCGTAAGAGAACACTTGCGCTAGGGGCCATAACTGTTCATTTTGTATGTATGTTGATGCATGTGAATGCATGTTGATTCATGTGAGAGACGATTTATATGATAAATGAGCCGGTGAGATCAAACTAATTGAAAATCCCCTCAAAATTGAATATTAAGTTTATGCTTTCCAAGTTTTATAACTCATCAAAACTAGTATCAAATAATGTAGGTTTATCCTAACATGAGGTGCATATTCTATATTGGTAAGGTGCGATGGGATAAATGTAATATCCAATTTCTAAAATAATGGGTCAAACTTAACTAAACAAATTATAATAAGATTATATACGTTTGGAAGCAAAAGTTGGGAATGATCCATATGATGGATTAGAATAAGGAGTTATTCACCCAACTGAAAATATTCAAGAATTGTATTAGATAAAATTGGAAGGAGTTCCTACCTAAATAATTGAGTTTTGTGTAATCGGCCTAATGCTGACTTAAAACAAAGTGAAATATGGATCCTGATCCACTAGAAAATCTTCCAACGGGATTTTCTGAATCAAATGGTGAGGGTCATTTGGTTTGAGTAAAATAGTGGGATCATATTTAATTAAAGGCCTAATTGAATATGTTGGTTTTAATTTATACTTATAATTTCACATTTTTTATGTAGATTACCATGACAACAAACACCTATAACAACATTTTACGATCAATCCTTGATAAGGAAAAATTTTCTGGCACAAATTTTTTGGATTGGCAGCGAAACCTGAGGATTGTCCTCAAACATGATAAAAAGTTGTATGCCTTAGAGACACATGTTCCTGAAGATGAGCCTTCTAGTTCTGCTCCTAAGGCAGAAAGAGGTGCTTATAAGAAGCATGTTGATGATGCCAATGAAACTGCTTGCCTCATGCTGGCTACCATGAATTTTGAATTACAAAAGCAACATGAAAACATGACAGCGTTCGATATGATCGAACACCTGAAGATGCTCTATCAAGAGCAGTCAAGGCATAAGAGATTTGAAGTTTCAAAAGCCCTTTTTAAATGCAAGCTAGCTGAGGGATTCCCAGTAGGTCCCCATGTACTCAAGATGATTGGGTATGTCGAGAACCTTGAAAGATTGGGTTTTCCCCTAAAAAAGGAGCTTGTGGCTAATATGATCCTACAATCGTTGTCGGAGAGCTTCAGTCAATTTGTCCTTAATTTCAACATGAATGATATGGACAAAATTCTTCCAGAGCTTCTAACCATGTTAAGAACTGTTGAGCAGAATCTAAAGTTAAAAGGGAAGTCCATTATGATGGTCAGTAATGGAAAGAAACAGAATAAAAGTCCCACCAAGCAGAGTGGTAAATGGAAAGGCAAGGAAGTTGCGAAACCCAAACATATTGCTCTTGCTTTGAAGCCTAGTGGAGGCATAGCAAAGGAGGGAACTTGCTTCTATTGCGGTGAGACCGGACACTGGAAGAGAAACTGCCCAAAGTACCTGGAAGATAAGAAGAATGGAGTAGAGACTTCAACTTCAGGTATTTTTGTTATAGAAATTTGTAAGTTCTATGTTGGCAGCAATTTTGGTAAAACATACTGCTCTGTTAAATGTTATGAATGATCCGTTAACATGTGTATAGAACATCTCTGTTCAGTAAAACATACATGCAGGTTTATAGATGTCAAAGCAGATGTCTTAACATGTGATTCCAGAACTGAACATGTTTCTGTTTTAGAATTATTATGCGTTGTTTGTTACTTAGTTTGGAATATCTGATTGATTCTTTGATGGCGCAAAATAAGGAGGAGATTTTCTAAGTCCATAAATAGTTCTGTTACGATCTGTTGGAGATCTTCTATTCTACTTTTATGGAGAAAATCATGGGATATTTAAAGCATTAAACTGATTTGATTTGGCCCAAGCCCATGCTGCGTGTTTCTTTATAAAGACCTGCTAAACCCTATTTGCTAATCAGAGAGAATAGTGTGAATTGTGCACTTTGTTTTAAGGATTAGGGCTTTTGTCTTTTGTGATTTGTGAGCCACTCTTGTATTGTTTTAATACTAGAGTTGGACTGTTAGTTGAGTTGTAATTTGTTAATCATCTATAAGCTTTTAAGCAAGGATGATTATGTGTCTTTGAAGTGTGTCTTCTATCTCTTGTGATTTTTGTATTTGTCGTTGTGTGTGATTGAGGGGGAGTGAGAAGGGTCTCATATCTAAGAGTGTCTTAGGTAGAAATTGCACGGGTAGAGATTAGGTGAGAAGGTTGCAAACCAGAGGTTGTGTGCTGAGAATCTTCAAACTAATTCTATTTAGTGAATTTCCTTCCTGGCTTGGTAGCCCCCAGACGTAGGTGTGTTTGCACCGAACTGGGTTAACAATTGCTTGTGTTATCTCTCTTTTCGTTTACTGCTTTTGTTACATTGTTTTATGTGGATCAGTTCTCAGATATTTGTGTCGTAACATCTCCTTCGACATCACATTTCTGATACCAGAATTTCAATTGGCATCAGAGCGGGCATTCTGCTCTATTTGTGAACATACCACCCATTTTAGATGGAACCAATTATGACTATTGGAAAACATGCATGGTGGCCTTCTTGAAATCCTTGGATAGCAAGGCTTGGAAAGCTGGCTTAAAAGGGTGGAAACACCCTGTCACTCTGGGGAAAGATAGACAACCTACCTCTGAGTCAAAGCCTGAAGAAGATTGGACTAAAGAAGAGGATGAATTAGCTCTTGGAAATTCTAAAGCTTTGAATACATTATTCAATGGTATTGATAGAAACATTTTCAGGTTGGTAAACACTTGTGAGGTGGCTAAAGATGCTTGGGATATACTTAAAACTACTCATGAAGGCACATCTAAAGTGAAGATGTCAAGACTTCAGTTGCTCACTACCAAATTTGAAAACCTAAGGATGAAAGATGATGAAAACATTCATGACTTTCATATGAATATTCTTGAGATAGCCAATGCATCCAGTGCCTTAGGAGAAAGAATATCAGAAGAAAAGCTGGTAAGGAAGATTCTCAGGTCTCTTCCCAAGAGGTTTGACATGAAAGTTACTGCCATAAAAGAAGCTCAAGACATTAGCAAGATGAGAGTGGATGAACTTGTTGGATCTCTCCAAACATTTGAGTTAGGCATCAGTGACAGACCTGAAAAGAACAACAAAAGAATAGCTTTTGTGTTCAATTCTGAAGATGGAGAGAAGGAAGGTGATATGGATACTAATGAAGGAATATCCAATGATTTAGTGCTACTTGGAAGGCAGTATAACAAGGTGCTGAGAAAGATGGACAGGCATTCTAGACAAAATGTCAAGAACAACTCATCTGACATCAGCAAGTCAAATGACTTTGGAAGAAGAACAAGGGCTGAAGAAAAATCCACTCAAGGCAAAGGGATACAGTGTCATGGATGTGAAGGTTTTGGGCACATTAGAGCTGAATGTCCTACATACCTCAAGAAACAAAAGAAGGGTCTAACTGTATCTTGGTCTGATGAGGATTCTGAAAGTGAGCTTGAAGAAGAATCTTCCAAGCATGTTACTGCACTTACTGGCAGATGTGTCTCTGATGAAGACTCTAGTGATGATGAGGTGACCTATGATGAGTTAGCTGCCTCCTACAGAGAATTGTGTCTCAGAAGTGAAGAAGTATGTCAACAAGGGGAGAAACAGAAGAAACTTATAATCCAACTGAAGGCAGAAAAGGAAGAGCATCTGGAAACTATCTCTAAGCTAGAAGATGAAGTGAGTTTCCTGAACTCTAAACTTGACAGAATGTCCAAGTCTGTCAGAATGCTGAACAGTGGGTCTGACACATTAGATGAAATTCTTCAGGTTGGAAAATTGGCTGGAGATATGAGTGGACTAGGATTTAATAAAGGAAAGGAACCTCTTTCAAACTTCATTCATCCCAAACCTAAAATAAAGATGTTGAATCAAATGTCTCAACATCATGACAGAAGGGAATTCAATCACACAAGAGGGAAATTTCAACGCTGGAGATGTCATTACTGTGGGAGGTTTGGTCACATAAAACCTTTTTGCTTCAAGCTGTATGGGTACCCTAAGCCTGCACCTCAGCCCAAACCTAATCAGGTCATTCCAAATGTCAAAGAGAAGAAACAATGGGTTCCCAAGGGTAATGTTACCTGTCTTATAGCTCACACCTCTCTCAAAGCCTCAGCCAAAGAAGAGTGGTACTTTGACAGTGGCTGTTCAAAACATATGACAGGTATCAAGAATCTGTTGGTGGATATCAAATCTCACTCCACTAGTTATGTGGCTTTTGATGATAGAGCCAAAGGTGAAATCAAGGGGGTTGGAAAGCTGGATTGCTCAGGAGTTCCAAACCTTGATGATGTACTGCTTGTGAAAGGGTTGACAGCCAACCTAATTAGTATTAGTCAACTTTGTGATCAAGGTCTCAAAGTCAACTTCACAAAATCTGAATGCCTTGTTACCAATGAGAAGAGTGAAGTAATTATGAAAGGAGTTAGATCTAAGGACAACTGCTACTTATGGGTTCCTCAAGATTTAAGTTATTCCATCACATGTGCCCTAGCCAAAGAAGATGAAGTCAACTTGTGGCACCAAAAACTTGGACACTTGCATCTAAAAGGGATGAAAAGGATCATCTTTATGGAAGCTGTAAGAGGGATCCCAAAGCTCAAGATTGAAGAAGGAAGGGTATGTGGTGAATGTCAAGTTGGAAAGCAGACTAAGATGTCACATCAGAAGATTCAACATCTCACCACCTCAAAAGTGTTGGAACTCCTTCACATGGACTTGATGGGACCTATGCAGGTGGAAAGTCTTGGTGGAAAGAAGTATGCCTATGTGGTTGTGGATGATTATTCTAGATTCACTTGGGTGAATTTCATCAGAGATAAATCATAAGTGTTTGATGTGTTCAAGGATCTCTGTCAAAGACTTCAAAGAGAAAAGGCAAGTTATGTTATTAGAATCAGAAGTGACCATGGGAAGGAATTTAAGAACAACAAATTTGCTTAATTTTATTCATCTGAAGGAATTGATCATGAATTCTCATCTCCCATTACTCCTCAGTAAAATGGAGTTGTGGAACGCAAAAACAGAACTCTCCAGGAATCTGCTAGAGCCATGATTCATGCAAAGAAATTACCTTACCACTTTTAGGCTGAAGTTGTGAATACTTCCTGCTACATTCATAACAGAGTGACTTTGAGAAAAGGTACCTCAGTTACTTTATATGAAATATGGAAGGGAAGAAAGCCTACAGTCAAATATTTTCATGTTTTTGGAAGCAAGTGCTACATCTTGGCAGATCGTGAACAAAGAAGAAAGATGGATCCAAAGAGTGATGAGGGAATATTTATGGGCTACTCCATAAACAGCAGAGCTTATAGGGTTTTCAACTGCGGAACCAAAGTCATGATGGAGTCCATAAATGTTGTTGTTGAGGATAAAGGGTTGAATGAGGAAGCTGGTGTCCTAGAAGATGTTGGAAATTTCTGAATGATATCCCAGCAGAAAATGCCGAAAGAAGTACTGATCTTAATTCTACTAATGCTGAATCTGAATCTAGTCAAGTCAACAAAGGGCCCTCTATCAGAATTCAGAAAGATCATCCTAAATAACTTATCATAGGAGATCTGAATGAAGGAGTCACTACTAGATCAAGAGAAGTCATATCAAATTCCTGTTTTGTATCAAAAATTGAGCCTAAAAATGTTAAAGAAGCTTTAACTGATGAGTTCTGGATCAATGCTATGCAAGAAGAGTTAGGGTAATTCAAGAGAAATGAAGTCTGGGATCTGGTTCCAAGACCCGAGGGAACAAATGTGATTGGAACAAAATGGGTGTACAAGAATAAGTCAGATGAAAAAGGTGTGGTCACTAGAAATAAAGTAAGATTGGTTGCTCAAGGGTATACTCAAGTTGAGGGGGTTGATTTTGATGAAACTTTTGCTCCTGTAGCTCGTCTTGAATCCATCAGATTACTCCTAGGAGTTGCCTGCATTATGAAATTTAAGCTGTCTCAGATGGATGTAAAGAGTGCCTTCTTAAATGGATACTTAAATGAGGCGGTGTATGTGGAACAACCTAAGGGATTTATTGATCCAACCTATCCTAACCATGTGTACAAGTTAAGGAAAGCTCTTTATGGGTTGAAGCAAGCTCCAAGAGCTTGGTATGAGAGACTGACAGAATTTCTTGCTGAGAATGGTTACAGGAAAGGTGGTATAGACAAGACTCTATTTGTCAAAGAAGAAGGAGGGAAAATCATGATTGCCCAAATTTATGTTGATGATATTGTGTTTGGTGGGATGTCTGATGAGATGATTCAACATTTTGTCAAACAGGTGCAGTTAGAATTTGAGATGAGTCTTGTTGGTGAGTTAACCTATTTTTTTGGTCTACAAGTCAAGCAAAAGGAAGATTCTATATTCTTGTCTCAGAGTAAATATGCCAAGAATATAGTAAAGAAGTTTGGGACGGAGAATGCCAGTCACAAGTGGACACCTGTTCCCACTCATCTAAAGTTGTCTAAAGATGAAAAGGGTGTGAGTGTGGATCAAAGTCTCTACAGAAGTATGATAGGTAGCCTGTTGTATCTTACAGCAAGCAGACCTGACATTGCCTTTGCTGTGGGGGTGTGTACTAGATATCAAGCTGAACCCAAAGTGAGTCATATCAATCATGTGAAGAGGATACTGAAGTATGTGAATGGGACATGTGACTATGGTATGTTATACTCTCATGGATCTGGCTCTATGTTAATTAGATATTGTGATGCAGATTGGGCAGGAAGTGTTGATGATAGGAAAAACAAATCAGGAGGATGCTTCTTTTTGGGGAATAATCTTATATCCTGGTTCACTACGAAGTAAAATTGTGTCTCCCTGTCTACTGCTGAGGCTGAGTACATAGCAGCTGGAAGCAGCTGTTCTCAACTGGTTTAGATGAAACAAATGTTGTCTGAATACAATGTCACACAAAATGTCATGACATTATATTGTGACAACCTAAGTGCTATAAACATCTCTAAAAATCCTATTCAACACAGCAGGACCAAACATATTGATATTCGTCATCATTTCATAAGAAAACTTGTTGAGGACAAGATTGTCGCCTTAGAACATGTAGCCACTGAGATGCAACTAGCTGACATTTTCACTAAGGCCTTGGATGCTAATCAATTTGAACTTTTGAGGGGAAAACTAGGGATTTGCATATATGAGGATTTGTAGCAATTAATGGCGTGTGGGAAACTTTCCTTATGTGTTCAAAAATTAAAGTGCAAATTAATGTCTTGGGTGAGTATTATTCAATTTTTCTTATGTTTCCAACAAATAAAGTGCCTCTATCAAAGGCAATCATTTCAAGATTCTCTCACACGCTACATATGCATTGTTCCATACTTCAATAGCTCTTTCATCTTCTATCGTAGAAAAAGGAATTCTTTTGCTCATAACCTTTTCATTCACAAAAATCCCAAGATGTCTCAACAACATGCATCGTCTCCTTCTAAACACTCATCTGACAAGGCAACTGCTTCCGCGTCTAACTCTAGGGCGCACCCTGTGAATATCTCTTTTGATGATGTTGTTGATGTTGCTCTATTGGCCATGGTTACTTGTACTGAAACAGAGCTGAAAAAGTCCAGAACACCCCATGCAAGAGGATCAAAAGACGCCTCTGTTGGTAATTCTTCTAAGCCCTCTCTTGACTCTTCTTTCGCAAATAGGGCAGAGGAAGAAGTTTTTTCTGTTGATAGAAGCATAAGAAGGTTAGTTTCTAGGGTTTTGAATGAAGGTTTTGTGGTTCCTGGGATTTCAAAACCCCTTTCCCAAATTTCTACTTCTCCTTTCTCTGAGACTAACAAAAATACTGATATTGAAAAATCTGCTGACCCATCTGTGACTGAGAAAGATGATTCAGAAGATAATCTGCACAAGCTTGCTACCTCTATGTTGGAAGAAGCTGGAACCAGTGTTGAGCCAGATGTTGAGACATCATTTGCAAGGGAAGGTCCACTTACCAAGAATGATATTCCTGACCCAAGGGAAAAGAAGAATGCTAATGCTGAAGATGTTGTGGATGTTGATGACTTGTCTGACAATGATTTGATCAAGAGTCTAACCCCTGGTATTGCTAAGAGACTCAAGACAAGAAAAAGGAAGGTTGTTATTGACAACATTCCTACTAAGAATACCAAGAACAAGGTTGTTGTTGGTCCCCCAAGGTCCTGGAGCAAAGTGATTACTTCCTCCAAAAAGAGGAAGGGTAGGTCTGATTCTGAGTCAGAATATGATGTTGAGGATGATGTCCAGGACATCACCCCTGTGAAGAAATCTGTGATCAAGAAAATCTCTAATGTAGTGCCTGATGCTCCTCTAGATAACATTTCATTTCATCATATTGAGAGTGTTAAGAGATGGAAGTATGTGTACCAAAGGAGGATTGCTCTTGAAAGAGAATTGGGAAAAGATGCCTTGGAGTACAAAGAGGTGATGGATCTTATTTCTTTTGCTGGTTTAATGAAATATGTGTCTAGGTTTGCTAAGTGCTATGATGTTCTTGTGAAGGAATTTATTGTCAATATTCCTGTGGATTATGCTGACAGAAAAAGTAAGGATTTTATGAAGGTATTTGTTAGAGGCAAATGTGTTGAATTCTCCCTTACCATCATCAATAGGTATCTGGGAAGAAGTGAAGAAAATCAGAGTGAGCTGGAGGTTACTGATAACCAGGTTTGCAAAGAAATTACTGCAACCAGGTGGTTGCATGGCCTATGAAAGAAAAATTATCTGATGGGAGGCTTAGTGTAAAATATGCCATCCTGCATAGAATTGGAGCTGCCAATTGGGTCCCTACCAATCATACCTCAACCATTTCTGTTGGTTTGGGAAAATTCATTTATGTTGTTGGAACCAAGAAGCTATTTGACTATGGCACCTATATTTTCGATCAAACCTTGAAACATGCTGGAACTTGTGCATTGAAGATGTCTATTGCCTTTCTCTCCCTGATCTGTGGTATTATCCTAAATCAGCATCCTGGAATCTTATCTAGTGTTGATGTTGTGTGTTAAAGGGAATCTGCTCTGTCTCTCCATTATAAATTGTTTGTAGGAAAACCTGTCCCAGACATTGTCTTGACATCTGCTTCTGTGAAAACAAGCCCACAACTAAGGCAGGTGTGATCTCTGAATCAATGGAGGCTTGCAAAGAACTTGATGAGGTGATTCGTGCTAGTACTGAGAGGAAGCTCAAGTTTGAGAAATTGATCAAGTCCCTGCAAATGGATGAAGGTGATAATGTTGGTGATGACATTGAGGAGGAAGGTGCTGAGGAGCATGACTCTGATGGAGATGTTGATGGTGATGACAATGAGGAGGAAGGTGCTGAGGAGAACAACTCTGATGGAGAGGCTGATGGTGAAGAATGAAGTTCTGCGACTGATGATGTTGTTGGTTCTGAAGACAATTAAGTGTTCTGTTCTTGAAGAAATCTGTTTGTTTTCTTTCTTTGTTTTTTTGGATTCTAGTTTGGATTTCTGGCACCTAAGTGTGCTTGGTTTGTACTGCTCTTCTCCTTGGATCTTGATGAAATCTGTTTCTTTTCTGATTATGACTAATTCATGTTTCTTGCTCTGTCTTGTCATATTATGGCTAAAAAGGGGGAGAGAATATATGTGCTTATAAACCTGGTGTTGAGGGGGAGTTTTGGCTTGAGGGGGAGTTTTTCCTTGGTTTTGTATAATGTCTGATCAGATGATCTGACATCTTTCTGATGTGGTGCTGCTTACATGTTTCAATGTTCAAAGAATGTTTTAGCCAAAATTAGCCAAATGGGGAGTTTGTAAGTTCTGTGTTGGCAGCAATTTTGGTAAAACATAATGCTCTGTTAAATGTTATGAATGACGCTTTAACATGTGTATAGAACATCTCTGTTCTGTAAAACATACATGCAGGTTTATGGATGTCAAAGTAGATGTCTTAACATGTGATTCCAGAACTGAACATGTTTCTGTTTTAGAATTATTGTGCGTTGTTTGTTACTTAGTTTGGAATATCTGATTGATTCTTTAATGGCACAAAATAAGGAGGAGATTTTCTAAGTCCATAAATAGTTCTGTTACGATCTGTTGGAGTTCTTTTGTTCTACTTTTATGGAGAAAATCATGGGATATTTAAAGCATTAAACTGATTTGATTTGGCCCAAGCCCATGTTGCGTGTTTCTTTATAAAGACCTGCTAAACCCTATTTGCTAATCAGAGGGAATAGTGTGAATTATGCGCTTTGTTTTAATGATTAGGGTTTCTGTCTTTTGTGATTTGTGAGCCACTCTTGTATTGTTTTAATACTAGAGTTGGATTGTTAGTTGAGTTGTAATTTGTTAATCATCTATAAGCTTTTAAGCAAGGATGATTATGTGTCTTTGAAGTGTGTCTTCTATCTCTTGTGATTTTTGTATTTGTCACTGTGTGTGATTGAGGGGGGGTGAGAAGGGTCTCATATCTAAGAGTGTCTTAGGTAGAAATTGCACGGGTAGAGATTAGGTGAGAAGGTTGCAAACCAGAGGTTGTGTGCTGAGAATCTTCAAACTAATTCTATTTAGTGAATTTCCTTCCTGGATTGGTAACCCCCAGACGTAGGTGTGTTTGCACCGAACTGGTTTAACAATTGCTTGTGTTATCTCTCTTTTCATTTACTGCTTTTGTTACATTATTTTATGTGGATCAATTCTCAGATATTTGTGTCGTAACATCTCCTTCGACATCACATATCTGATACCAGAATTTCAAAATAAATTTATCTACCTTTTCCTCATGGGTATTGGATACTGGATGTGGTTTTCATATTTGTATTAACGTGCAGGGGCTAAAAAGGAGTAGAGATTTGGAAAAAGGTGAAGTTGACCTACGAGTGGCAATGGAGCAAAGGTTGTTGCTTTAGTCGTAGGAACTTATGTATTGACTTTACCTAGTGGTTTTATAATTCAATTAGAGAACTGTTATTATGTACCTTTAATTAACAGGAATATTATTTTCGTTTCTTGTTTGGACAAATTTGGTTTTTCATTCATAATAAAGAACAATTGTTGCTCGATTTATTTGAATGATATATTCTATGCTACTGCACAAATGACCAATGGAATATATGTACTTGATCTTGAAATTCCTATTTATAACATTAATACTAAAAGGATAAAACCTAATGAATTAAATCCAAATTACCTTTGGCATTGTCGATTAGGCCACATAAATGAGAAACACATTTTCAAACTTCATAAAGATGGACTTTTGGACTCGTTTGATTATGAATCATATGAGGCATGTAGATCTTGTTTAATTGGAAAGATGACAAAGTCCCCATTCACAGGAAAAGGTGAAAGGGCTAATGATCTTTTGGCCCTCATACATACTGATGTATGTGGCCACTGAACATATCACCCAGAGGAGGTTTTCAATACTTCATCACACTTACTGATGATTTTAGTAGATATGGTTATGTGTATTTAATGAAACACAAATATGAGTCCTTTGAAAAGTTAAAGGAATTCAAGAATGAAGTAGAAAACCAACTAGGTAAGAATATTAAAACTCTTTGATCAGATCGAGGCGGTGAATATTTAAGCCTAGAGTTTGATGACCATCTAAGAGAGTGTGGGATTCTATCCCAACTCACCCCTCCTAGAACACCACAATGGAATGGTGTATCTGAGAGAAGAAATCGAACCTTGTTAGACATGGTCTGATCCATGATGAGTCACGTTGATCTTTCAAACTCCTTTTGGGGATATGCACTACTAACAGCAGCTTACACACTTAACCGTGTTCCATCCAAAAAGGTTGAGAAGACACCATATGAGATATGGAGTGGTAAGAAACCACATATGTATTACATGAAGATTTGGGGTTGTGAAGTTTATGTGAAACGAAAAATTTCAACTAAGCTTGAGCCCAAATTTGATAAATGCTTTTATGTAGGGTATCCTAAAGAAACAAGAGGGTAATAGTTCTACAATCCTTCTGAGGGCAAAGTGTTTGTCGCTCGAATTGGAGTTTTCTTGGAAAAAGACTTTATTTTCAAAGGAATCAATGGGAGGAAAGTAGATCTTGAATAAATTCAAGAATCACAAAGCATTTATACACCTATGGAGGAATTAGAGCAGAAATCAGAAGTAGTTGTGGAAGAGCAACCTGCTCAAGTAGAATAAGACCAGCATAGGTCGAGCACGATACGTCACCAACTAAAGAGATGTGGATATCTTGTAACTGATCAAGGTGATGTATTACTCATGGATCAAGATGAACCTGTAACCTACCAAAAGGCTATAACTGGTCCCAAGTCTGAAAAGTGGCTAGAAGCCATGAAATCTGAAATGGATTCCATGTACACAAACCAGGTTTGGACCTTGGTAGAGCCTCTTATAGGAGTTAATCCTATAGGATGCAAGTGGGTCTTCAAAAAGAAGACTGACATGGATGGTAAGGTACATACCTATAAGGCAAGACTAGTTGCTAAAGGCTATAAACACATTCATGGGGTAGACTATGATGAAACATTTTCACCAGTTGCAATGCTTAAATATGTTCGTATTTTACTTGTTATCGATGCATATCATGATTATGAAATATGGCATATGGATGTCAAGATTGCTTTCCTTAATGGGAATCTTCTTGAGGATATGTACATGACACAACCTGAAGGATTTGACAATATATGGATTGAAGCAAGCTTCCAGAAGCTGGAATCTTCGCTTTGATGAAACTATAAAACAATATGGATTCATAAAGAATGAAGACGAGCCTTGTGTCTACAAGAAGGCTAGTGGGAGCATGATCATCTTCCTGGTATTATATGTAGATAACATATTACGCATTGGAAATGATGTCCTTACCTTGCAGCAAGTGAAAACTTGGTTAGAGAAATGCTTTTCTATGAAAGACCTTGGTGAATAAGCCTATATGTTAGGAATCAGGATCTATAGAGATAGATCACAAAAACTGTTTGGCCTAAGTCAGAGTACATACATAGACAAAGTGTTGAGATGCTTTAATATGCATGATTCCAAGAAAGGATTCATACCTATGCAACATGACATGTGCCTATCAAAAACACAATTTCCTTCAACTAAGGAAGAAAGGGATCACATGAATAAGATTCCATATGCATATGCAATAGGATCTATCATGTATGCCATGTTATGTACTCGATCAGATGTCTCGTATACTTTAAGTGCAACGAGTAGGTACCAATCTGATCCCAATGATGCTCATTGGGTAGCTGTCAAGAATATTCTTAAATTATTGAGAAGGACTAAGGACTCATTCTTGGTATATGGAGGTCAGGAAGAGCTTGTCGTAATTGGATACACCGATGCTAGCTTCTAGACAGATAATGATGACTTCATATCGAAATCTGGTTATGTGTTTTGCTTAAGTGGTGGCGCTGTGAGCTAGAAAAGTTCAAAGTAAGAAACAATTGATGGCTCTACAACCGAGGTTATGTGTTCTGCTTAAGAGGTATCATTCAAAGTAAAAAGAAATTATCCTTCCTAACTATGAAACCCAGTAACATAAACATATACACTTACTTCATCGTCATCGATCTCACGAAAATCACTCCTCTCCAAAAGTTACACACAAACCAAATTTGAAATTAATAATCAATCTAACTTTAGACCAAATCTGAAATAAGTAAAACAACATCATATTCAAACATAAAACATGAGTGATTCGAGTAAATGTGATTGGTTCGGGTGAAAGGAAAGTATAGCTAGAATAAAACTCAATCAAATGGAAAATCAAAAACAACGGAATCAGAATCGAAACTTACAGACCAAGAACCAGTTGAAATACATTCCAAACTTTCATCCAAATCCTAGTAAAAATAAGAAACGACATCGAAACAAAATCGAGAATCAAAAGAGCTTGAAACAGGAGCCGTCAAAAATTAAATCCGCAATCAGAACAACCACCGTGCAGATCCGAGCCAAACTCCTCACAACCACCAGGAAAACACGACCCATTATCCCTGCCGAAGTCACGCCGTCGAGCATCTCCCGCCACGCACGTCGAGAACCACCACACCAACGACCTTCGAGCCACACCGCACTGCCGCGAAATTTTGTGTCGTCCTCACTCCCTCTGTCGTCGGTCCGATCGTTCCCACCCTACACCCCTCTCCGACAGCCACTGTAAGCCGGTTGTCTCCTCTCGTGTCATAATTTATGCGGTTGTGTGCTTGTTTTGGGAAAGAAAAAGTACAGTGAAGGGAGGACATTGGGTTAGATTAATAATAGATCCAAAAGTTTGAAACTGAGATTGAGTGAAAGAGAAACAGAGGTCGTGCACGAGATAGAAGAGGAAAATGTGATTCTAATTTTGACCTCCACCTCCAATTTTAACTTTATTTTATTTATTTATTTATTTTTTGAAAATTATTATTATTAAGGTGCCAGATACATACAAGAAAATGGGTGGGGGCTACTCATACAAGTTAGTTTGGTGTTGTTTTTTTAGGGTTTTCTAATGATGGGCCTGGGACCACCCTTATTCCTTTCCACATCCCCAGTTTCGGCCTAGTACCAATCATGTTAAATATACACCCTTGCGTTTTTTTAATTAATTAGTAAAAATTTAATTAATATTATATTTGGTCTAATAACTTGGTTAATTGATATCTAATTGAATTTTCTTCTCATTAATAATTCTGGGTTAATTGGGTTTCTTTTCATTATCAATGATAATTAATTATTTTTTTTAATTGGGGTTTATTTATTTATTTATATTTTAATTGATTAGTAATCAATTAGGGATTATTTTAAATTAGGGCTTAATATCTTTTTTTGATTAAATGGTATAATTAGCTAATGGCCATAATTAGGGTTAATTTTTAATTAATTTTTTTAATATCAATTTGTGTGATTAAATGGTTTGACTCTTTTTATTAATTTCTATTTATTCATGATCTATAATATAATTAATCATTTTTATAGTGAAGTGTTTAATTAGGGATAAATATTAAAGATGGAGATAATTGGAAATATTTAGATAAGGGATATGGGATAGCTTGTTAGGGTTTTAAGGATTTAATTATAATTTGGAATAATTTTCTTAATTAATTTAAGGTTTATATTTCACAAATATTAGGGATAAAATGGGATATTAGGAATAGAATTGGGATAAACTCTTTTAGGATAAAACTCTTAAGATCTGAGAGTATAAACTTAGGATTAGGGATAAGGGATATTAAATTTGGGGTTTTCCTTTATATAATATAATTGATTTATTTTTTAAAAATAAATTTAAAAGGGATATTTTCAATAATAAAAATGGGATAAAATCAACACTACAGACCTAAAGTGTAAGTTCTTTACCCTTGTGTATTGAGGCACTTTTTAAAATTAAGTCTTCCTCCACCACTTTTGTGTGAGGATAATTTTCAAGGGATAAAATCAACTAACCAAACAAATAAATTTTTTTGAGAGGAACTACGGTACTCTGATCCCTCATCTAAGTTGAGGGTACGTAGGCATAGGGTTGTAAACTCTAGCGAGTACAATGATAAAAATTATTTTTAGGTTTATTTGTTTCTTTGTAAATTAAATTAAATATTCTTTGTAAATAAATAATTATGTAAATATTCAAGAAAACATACTTTAGACAAGCAATTAACCCTAGGACTTAAGGAGGATCCTATTGGATACAATAGAGGTGAGCGGTGCCTAACACCTTCCTCTCACTTAACCGAATCCCGAACTTAGTGTCTCACCCTTAGAATTAGGGTTTTATCATTGTTTCCTCGTCTCTTAGGAACAAATAAAGGACGATGGTGACTCTGTCATTTTGCCGGACGCGACAGCTGGCGACTCTGCTAGGGAAAATTCCCTAAAGAGAGTTCATCCTAACCTTGGGTCTTAGGGTTTCTTGCTTGTTTGTTTTATATTTTATATATATAATTTTGGTTTTATATATATTGTGTATAGTTGTATATATATAATTTTGGTTTTATATATATTGTTTATATTTTTATTATATATATTTTTGGTTTTTATATATATTGTTTATATTTTTGTCATATAAATTGTCATCATTTGGTTGGGATACTCATGTGTGAAGCTAAAACCCAAGCCTGAAGGATAACCCTAAGTTAGAACGTAGAACGAAAATGTTTTTGGGGAGATGTGTCATCTCACCAATGCATGGATGTTACACTTAGAAGAGACCCTCCAAAGTTGTCTTCATGGTAAGGCACGCCCTTAATATAGTTGATGATTTGGATGTGGTCCATGACTCCGAGAGCCTTTAGAACCCCTTATCAACTCATGGTGACCTTATGTATACAACCCGCAAGGGTCGTTACTAGGGTCCCGCCTAGATGAGACTTATCCCAAAGGATTACTGTAGGAAGGCTTGCTCTTTCTCACGGTAAAACAAGGGTATAATCTGTAAATTTTATGGTTGTTATGCTACCAAAAACTGTATATACTACATGTGAGGGAATTAAGTATACTAAACTTAGATCTAGTCTATCATAGGGAGCCTACCTAAGCTAGGTCATGATTGCATATTAACTTATCCTAACCTAAAAAAAAGAGCATTCATTCACCATCCTCATCAAAATCTTTTTGCATTTTGTGTCACACAAGAGTCTTAAACATTTGTTTTTGAAAAAAAAGTAAAGCAAAAGAAAATGGAATTTGGAAAGAAGAAAAAATTCCCAACCAAAATAAGGGAATATGACATAGAGGGGTTGAAGGCCTATGTCGTAGGGTTGCCACAAGAAAGAAGGAAACCCATAATTCGTAAGTATAGGGAGATCTTGGACCTTGTTACTATTCTCGTTCAAAAATAAGGTTTGACTGTGTCGCGGCCGGCTAAAAATTTCGAGTCGCCATCATATTTTTTAAGGAAAATAATGATAAACCTAAAAATCCTTAATCCCAAGGGCAGAGATTCCTAAGGTTCGGGAGTCAGTTAAGTGAGGGGAAGGTGTTAGGCACCCCTAACCTCCATTGTACTCAATGGGATCCTCCTTAGATTTTAGGGTATGCTTGTTTGTTTGTCTAAATGACTTATTTACAAAAGAATCCTAAGTTTTTTATTATTGTACTCACTAGGGTTTACAGCCCTATGCCTACGTACCTTCAATTTTGAAGGATCAGAGTAACCGTAGTTCACCTCCCCTATTCCTACCCCCTAATCCTATTCCCATTCCTAATCCTAAACCCAATCCACTATTTATACTCTTGGATAAAGAGTTCTATCCCTTGATCTATTATTTATACTCCTAGATAAGGAGTTTTATCCCTTAATCTAATATTTATACTCCTAGATAAGGAGTTCTATCCCTTTATCTATATTTATACTCCTAGATAAGGAGTTTTATCCCTTAAATCCCGATCCACTTATTTATACTCTCGGAGGAAGAGTTTTATCCCTTATCCATTGTTTATACTCTTGGATGGAGAGTTATATCCCTTATCCATTATTTATACTCTCGGATGGAGAGTTCTATCCCTTATCCATTATTTATACTCTCGGATGGAGAGTTCTATCCCTTATCCATTGTTTATACTCTCGGATGGAGAGTTCTATCCCTTATCCATTATTTATACTCTCGGATGGAGAGTTCTATTCCTTATCCATTATTTATACTCTCGGATGAAGAGTTTTTATCCCTTATCCATTGTTTATACTCTCGGATGGAGAGTTATATCCCTTATCCATTATTTATACTCTCGGATGGAGAGTTCTATCCCTTATCCATTGTTTATACTCTCGGATGGAGAGTTCTATCCCTTATCCATTATTTATACTCTCGGATGGAGAGTTATATCCCTTATCCATTATTTATACTCTCGGATGAAGAGTTTTATCCCAAAATCCCTAATCCCTTGGCCTATGTTTATACTCTTGGAACCTAAGAGTTTTATCCCCAAAGCTTTATCCCAATTATATCCATAATATTTTATCCCAAAATGTTTCTTAGAATTTATCCCTATTTAAAAACAAACAAGTTATTTTAAATACAAAAACCAAACCCACAAAAATGATTTTATTTTTATCCCCAATCCCATATTTAAATCCAATTAAAAATCTAATTTCCTTAAAATAAACCCCAAACCTAATTTCAATAAAATTCTAAATTTACTAAAATACCTTATCCCAAAAAAAACAGGAATAAAACCTATTTCTAACCCCTAATTAAATAATTAAATTAAGTAATTAATTTAATTAATTAAAACCCGAAAACCTTATTTCTACATCTTAATTAAAATTTAACCTAATTAAATAATTAAATTAAGTTATTAATTTAATTATTAAAAAAACCCTAACACCCTATTTCTAAACCCTAATTAAAATCTAAAACCTAATTCAGTGATTAAATTAATTTATTAATTTAATCAATAAAAAATCCTAATTAAAATTTACCCTAATAATAATAATCCTGAAGTCCTAATTTTAAATCCTAATTAACTATCTAAAACCTAGTTAATTAATTAAATTAAGTAATTAATTTAATTAATTAAAAAAACTTAAACCCTAATTAAAATTTAACCTAATTAAATAATTAAATTAAGTTATTACTTTAATTATTAAAAAAACCCTAACACCCTATTTCTAAACCCTAATTAAAAATTAACCTAATTAAATAATTAAATTAAGTTATTAATTTAATTATACAAAAAAACCCTAAAATCCTATTTCTAAATCCTAATTAAAAATTAACCTAATTAAAATAATTAAATTAAGTTATTAATTTAATTATTAAAAACCCTAAAACCCTGAATAAATCCCTAGAAAATAAAATAACAATTCTAAAATCCCTAATTATATTTTTCCATAATAATAAACTCGAATCCCCTAATTAATCCCTTTATCCCCAATTAATAATTAAATTAAAGATTTAATTTAATTAAATTAATCAAAACCCTAAGGGTTCAATATGAACCTTAACCTTTTTCCCCAAGAACCCTAACCCTTTCGTATGAACCAAGAACCCTGGCCCTAAATTTTCTAGAAATATCCCTAAAAACCCAATCAATCAACAGCAACACACAACAATAACAAAAATAAGCTAAGTATTCGAATTACCTCCCCTTGCCGTGACTAATTTAAGCTGCTTCATCCCTTCTTTTCTTTCCTTTGCCTTTGTGCTTTTTCCCATTCTTTTTCCTTTTTCCCTTCTTTCCCTTTTTTTTTATTTCTTTGTGTATTCCTTTTTCTCTTGGTGGTGATTTCCTTGTATCCCGTTTCTCCTTTGGTGTGAGATCTCCTTTTCCTTTTTGACTCGGAGGGATGTTGAAGGTTTAGGGTTGTTGAAGGTTTATGGTTTTAATGTTGTTGAGGGTTTAGGGTTTTAGTGTTGTTGAGGGTTTAAGGTTTATTTGTTGAGGGTTTAGGGTTGTTGAAGGTTTATGGTTATTGAAGGTTTATGGTTTTAATGTTGTTGAGGGTTTAGGGTTTTAGTGTTGTTGAGGGTTTAAGGTTTATTTGTTGAGGGTTTAGGGTTGTTGAAGGTTTATGGTTTTAATGTTGTTGAGGGTTTAGGGTTTTAGTGTTGTTGAGGGTTTAAGGTTTATTTGTTGAGGGTTTAGGGTTTATTTGTTGTTGTTCTTCAATGTGAAGAACAAAAACTTTTTATCGTATGGTTTGTAAAATTTCCCCCCCAAAATTGTAAGAAATAGACTCTACTTATAGGACAAATTAGGTTAAACAAAAAAGGAAATTAATAAATTTGATCCATCAACAAAATCAAAAGTCCGTAAATCAATTTTATGTGATTTTTAATTTTGTTATAAATCATATTAACTTTATTCTAAAAGTAAATATTGTCCTAAAAATAAAAAGAACAAAATCTTTTCCAATACTTTTTATTTTATGATTTTTTGAATATTTTTTGAGTAAAAAGTAAAAAAAGTGAAAATTAATATTTTTTAAAAATGCCTAATAAATAAATACGAAAATTAAATTTAAAAAGATGGAAAATGCAATTTTTGTGATTTTGATTTTGTAATAACTCTTTATCAATCATATTGATTCTCAAAATAAATAATAATTAAAAATATACTAATATAACCATAATCATGTAAAAATAAAATAAATAATAAATATAACAAAAAACCATATTAATAAATAAATAAAAACAAAATAAATAATAATTAATAACCATAATTCCGACTGATCGGCCCATCACCCAATTAAGTTTAAATCTCACTAACCTTAATTAATGATAACAGAAAATGACCCTAAATGAAATAAATAAAATAAGTAATAATTATAAATAATAAATAATAATGAATTAAAATAAAATAAACTACCAGTCTCTTTAAATTAGTATATCCTAATATCATCCAAAACCAAAAATACAAATTATCCCTAATCAATAATTAATTTAAAATAATATACTTAATCTCTAAAACTTAATAAAAATTATTCCTAGTTAATAATTAAAAATAATATACTTAATTTTTAAACCTATTTAATTAATTCTAATGAGCCTTAGAAAATAGTAAAATAAAGGCTAAAATACAGTTTTGGTTCCCCTGTTTGTCAAAATTCACGGTTTTGGTCCCCCCATTTTGTTTTTTAACAGTTTTGGTCCCCCACCCCTCACTGTTCATGTACGGACCAAGTACTGTTCATCATTTTTTTGGGCCAAAATTGGGGTGGGGGACCAAAACTGTTAAAAAAAATGGGGGGACCAAAACTGTGAATTTTGACAAACAGGGGGACAAAAACTGTATTTTAGCCTAAAATAAATAAACACTGATATATTTAATCCTTTAAAATAAATCAATCACAATATTCAAAAATAAATTAAAAATAAATAATTCTGAAATAAAATCCTGATTATTATACTATTAAATTAAAAAATCTCAAACTTCCTAACTAACTCTAAAATGATTGCCTCTAAAATAAAATAAATCCTAACAAATTATTAAAATTAAACAAGCCCCCTTTAAATAAAACAAATAATAAAAAAACCCTTTATACCACCACACCAATTCCAAAATGGGCCTAAAAGTGCTAGTAATCTCAGGAGCCCACGGACATCTAAATGACACCCTCTGGTAGCACAAAAATCCAAAAATAGTAACAAACCACTGGTCAAAATTTAGGGTACTATAGACTGCTTTAGCTCAATTCTATGACCATGAACTAAAGTGCTTCCAGTTTAAAAATTTCCAAAAAGCCCCTACCCTTGAAGAGTTTCGTAAGATCTTGGGGTCTCCTAAGATTAAAAAGGGTTTGTTCAAATCAATAGGGTATCGCCATTCATTTAGGGAAATTGCCAATTATTTCCACATTCATGAGGGTTACTTACAAGCTAATTGGAGGGTCCAAGAGGGTTTTCATGGGCTCTCAAAGGGTATTTAGGAAAAGAAAGCCACTGATTATGTTGCTTACAAGATTTGGGAGGCAGTGGACAATATTATGGTACTTCTTATCTTTGGGTTGATCTTGTTTCTGAGTGAAAGGAATTTTGTGGATATTATGGTTATTAATTTGTTCTTGGCGGTAACTATTGGGGAAGAAGATCCTATATCGGCTCTCCTTGCGGACGTGTATCTCACCCTCCATCAAAGGCATGAAAAGAAGGGAGGGATAATGTTATGTTGTGCTCTATTGTTATATAAATGGATTGGGTCTCATTTTTCAAAGATTCTAGCTGACATTGAAAAGATGAATGGATACAAATGGGCCCAATACTTGGTCTCCAGCACTGATAAGGACATCCTATGGTTCCCTCAAATCCTCCGCCATAAATATGTGATCCTAAGTTGTGGGGATTTTCTCAATGTACCACTGATAGGGTCAAGAGGGTGTATAAGTTATAATCCCATTTTGGCTATGAGATAATTGAGCCATCCTTTAGCTTATAAACCCAAAGACAAGTTATTGGAGGGTTTCATCTTACAAGAAGTGACCGTGAATAATCCTGTTATTCTTAGAATTGTTCATGCATGGAGGCAGATCATCAAAGGAAAGAGTAGCCTTAAAAGACCTAGGGAGGAATCCATAATACCCTACGCCTAATGGATGAGGGAAAGGGTAAGAATAGTAAAGTTACCATTCGTTTTGGATCATCTTGTGGAATCAAGGGCTCCCACACCAGTTGTGATCTCCATGGAAGAGTGAGAAAACCTCAAGGACACTATCCTACAATTGAGGAAGGAAAAAGAAGAGTTGGAAGGGAAGTTCTATCATACTATGTGCGAAAAAAGTCAATTAAACAAAAGTCTTAATGAAGAACTAGAACGGCTCAGAATTAGTGAAAGGTTGACCAAGGTGGAAGAAGAAAATAAAGAACAAGCTTATGTCGACCTTGGAGTTTTGAGTTCACGTCTTAGAGCCCACAAGGACGAGTTAGATAGAGCTTGGTACCAAATGGATGAGTGGAAAAATATATGGTTAATCTCTACTCAGAGGGAAGTTAGGGAAGGTTATGAAGGACGTGTTCAAACCTTGGAGGTTGAAGTCCAAAGCTTGGTCAATGCATTCCGTGAAACCAAAAGGCAAGCTATAGACTCAATGTTGCGAAGGAGAGTCGCAGAAGAACTTCTTGCTCAACGTCCATATGAATGGAGGCAAACTAATGAAGAAGTTTTGGAACATAGAAGACGGGTGGTGTAACACCCCAAATTTATTAGAATATTTATTTAATTTATTTAAATATAATATTTGTGAATTTTCGGTGAATTTTGGTGGTTTGTGTTGACGTTGGTGTTTTCGTGGAGTTTCGTTTATTTAATTAAATAATAGTATATAATATGAATATATTAGCATTATTATTAATTTAAATAATATTAGAGGAATTAAGGGTAAGATGGACTTTTGAGGAGGATTAGTGAGGGTATTATTGAGAAAGCCATTTTAGAAGCCCAAAGGTTTAACAAAAGGAGAATTTGAGATTAGGTTTCATTTGTTGGTCAGAACGTGAAAAGAAGAAAGAAGTGAGAGCTCGGAGGAAAAAGGAAAAGGCGAGGATTCAGGAAGGTTTCCGAAGACTCAATAGAGAAAGCTCTGAATCACAATCTAAGGTATGGTGAGTATTGCCTTTCATTGTTTTCAATATAGAAAGTGATGTGTTTAAAGTGGATGTTGGGGTTTTTGAAGGGTTTATGAGTTATTGATGATTTAGAGGTATTTCTGAGGATCGATGATGGATTATTAAGGGTTGGATTGATTCGGGTGAAAAATAAGCCTTCTGAGGCAAAACCTTCTTTGATGATATGTGGGATTTTGTATGAGAAAGGGGTTTATGGGAATCTTGAGAATTTGTGAAGGTTTAGTTATTTCGAGTTAGAATAGTGAAATTAACTGACCTAATAGTCGTAGGTTTTATGCTTTGATTGCCTTAATGTTTCAGGACTGTTTGGGGAGTGTTTTGGGGTGAATTGGGGTTGGAATCGTAAAAGGTTTTGGGGCCGAAATGCTACTGGTGCGTAGCAGCGATTTGCAGAAATTGCAGGTTCGCAAAGTGAACCATTCCTTCGCAAGGAAAATGTTCGCCCAGGCTCGCAAAGCGAGCAGCTCAGCGAATGCGTTATAACCCATGTGATGATACTGGGATGGACTCTGAGATGTGAATTTGAGGGCTCACATAGAGAATGTCCCAGCGAAGGACTTCATACAATGAATAGAGGAGTGAGGAGAGGGAGATTGGGGAACTCTCTGATGTTTTGTGTGGGATTGGGGCTTCGCTGCCAGCTTCGCAAAGCGAAGGTCCCAGCGAGCAGGTTCGCACAGTAAACTCAGCAGCAAACGTCCGTTGTTCGCGAAATTTTGTTTATGATTTCTGTGATGTTCTGATGTTTGACGCTCTGATCTTTTTGATGGTTTACTGTGATGTTACTGATGATTATGAGATGATGATGTGTGATGCTTTGATGAATATATGATGACATGATTAACATGATGTTTTGGTGAATGATGATGCACATAATGATATTTTTGAATGATGATGATTATTGATGTTGTGTATCATGCATTCATAGCATATTCTGGTGATGATGTTAGGACTTCGGTCCAGTGATGATGATGTTAGACTTCGGTCTATTTGCGGCTTCCATCCCATCGTGTGGATGTGAAGTGGATTATGACATGCTCCGGTTCTTGTGTAGAATCGATCATATTTGACGGGGATCTTTGGAGGGTGATGGCCTAAGTGTCCGTCGATTGTGACGATTGTTACCACATGCATGAGTCTTATTGTGCATTGCATTTATCTGGCATTTATTGTGATTTCTGATGACGTGTTTTGATGTTTTCCTTCTGATGACTCTGATGATGTTGTATATATATGATGATGACACCATTTCTACGCATATCTTATTTTATATTGATTATAATGGATTGTATTACTCACCCTGCCTGTTTGAATGCCTCCACGTGGGTAACGTGCAGGTGATCAAGATTAGCTATGGATGCTTTTGAGGACTTTTGAAGTTATTTGCTTTTGGTCGACTTAGAGGGTCTTTGCTCTGATAGTGTAACATCGGGTTGGGGTCGTTGAGTCGAACCATTGTTGAGTTTTATTTGGCTATTATTTTATTGATTATTTGATGACTATGGTTTATTTTAATAAACCCTTTTGTGGGATTTTTGTGGTTATGGTGGTTCTGCTGCCCCTTTGAAGGCATTTTGAGTTATTTTGAGGAAAACCCGTTGTTTAAGGAGCATATTTTGTTGATTTGAATTTATTGAAAAATGTGCACCCTTTGAGGTGATTCTGATTTTACTATGATTTTATGTTTATTCCGCTGTGATAATTGTGGGGTAGAAAAAGGGCGTTACATTAGTGGTATTAGAGCAGGTCGGTCCGTCCAACCAGGTTTTTACGTGATGTCAGTCCCCTGTCGGTCGACAAGTGTGTGTACATTATCGATGTTTTAGTTCTTATAACCTTGTTGGTGGTGTGCAAGATGGCTGGAAGAAATGATCGTGCTATTACTGATGCTTTGGAATCAGTTGCTAATGTGGTGGCGCAACTCAATCCGAATGGTGGAGTCCCATATGAGTTTCGTGCTTTGGGGGAGTTCAAGAGGAACAATCCACCGGAGTTTGAGGGTACTCACGATCCAGCAAGTGCACACAAGTGTCTGAAGGCGATCGATAAGATTTTCCGAGGAATGGGATGTACTGATGCACAACAAGTTCAGTTTGGAACTCATATGTTGTCGGAAGAGGCTGAGGATTGGTGGGATAACACCCGTCAGAGACTAGAAGATGTTGGCACTATGATAACATGGGCTGTGTTAAAGCAGGAATTTCTGGGAAAGTATTATCCAGAGGATGCTCGTGGTAAGAGAGAAATAGAGTTCCTTGAGCTGAAGCAAGGAGACATGACTGTTTCAGAGTATGCTGCGAAGTTCGAGAAGCTGGTGAAGTTCTGTCCTCACTACAACTGTGCTGATGCTGAGATGTCCAAATGCCTCAAGTTCGAGAATGGGCTGAGACCAGAAATTAAGCAGGGTATTGGGTATCAGCAAGATCCACATGTATGTTGAGTTGGTGGACAAGAGCAGAATCTACGATGAGGATAGTTGAGCTCGATCTGCTCACTACAAGCAGTTGAGTGAGAAGAAAGGGCAGTATAGGGGGAAGCCTTATACAACTTCATCTAACAAGGGGAAGCAGAAGGCTTCAGATGGGAAAAAGACAAGTGGGGGAGAAACTCCCATTTCTGGGAAGTGTTATAGGTGTGGCGAGCAAGGTCACCGTGCTGATGTTTGTACTAATAGTGTGTTGAGGTGCTACAGGTGTGGTAAGAATGGTCATAAAGCTACTGATTGCAAGGATGAGGGTCCAACTTATTTCAATTGTGGTGAGAAGGGTCACATCAGTACCAAGTGTCAGAAACCAAAGAAGACGGCTACTGCTGCTCAGACCAACAGTATAGTGTTTGCTTTGAGAAGTGCAGAAGTGTCAGAGAAGGACAACCTGATTCGAGGTACTTGTTTTATTAATAATATTGAGTTGGTTGCTATAATTGATACTGGTGCTACTCATTCTTTTATCTTGCTTGAATGTGCTAATAGATTGGGTTTGAAGTTGTCTTATATGAATGGTAGTATGCTAATAGAGACTCCTGCTAATGGTTTTGTTACTACTACTTTTGTGTGTTTGAGATGTCCTTTGATGATTTTTGGGAAGAGTTTTGTGATGGATTTGGTGTGTTTACCCTTGCACCAAATCAATGTAATCCTTGGAATGAACTGGTTGGAGTTCAACCATGTTCATATCAATTGTTATACTAAGACTGTGGAGTTTCCTGAGTTTGGTGATAGTGGAGAGTTGATGTTCCTGTCTGCTAAGCAAGTGGATGAGCTTATGGAAGATGAAGCCTTGGTGTTTGCAATGTTTGCATCGTTGCAGATTGATCGTGAAGCTGCAAGTGTCGACTTACCTGTTGTATGTGAATTCCCAGATGTGTTTCCAGATGACATCAGTGATTTGCCTCCTGAACGGGAAGTAGAGTTTGCGGTGGACTTAATACCAGGCGCGAGTCCACTGTCGATGGCTCCCTATCGGATGTCAGCTTATGAGTTAAGTGAACTGAAGAAACAACTAGAAGAATTGCCCGAGAAGAAGTTTGTTCGACCAAGTTTTCTCTGTGGGGTGCTCCTGTGCTGTTAGTGAAGAAGAAGGACGGAATGAGGTCGTGTGTTGATTATCGGCAGTTGAATAAAGTGACTATCAAGAATAAATATCCACTTCCGAGAATCGATGATTTGATGGATCAGTTAGTAGGTGTTTGTGTGTTTAGTAAGATTGATTTGAGGTCTGGTTATCATTAGATTTGTGTTAAGCCTGATGACATTCCGAAGACAGCTTTCAAAACGAGGTATTGTCCAATGCACCTAGTGTGTTCATGGAGTATATGAATCGGATTTTTCATGAGTATTTGGATCAGTTTGTGGTGGTTTTCATTGATGATATCCTGATATATTCTAAGTCTGAAGAAGAGCATGTTGAGCATTTGAGAACTGTGTTGCAAGTGTTGAAAGAGAAGAAGTTGTATGCGAAGTTGTCAAAGTGTGAATTCTGGTTGAAGGAGGTGAGTTTCCTTGGCCACGTGATTTCGAGTGGTGGAATTGTTGTAGATCCTTCCAAGATTGATGTTGTGTTACAGTGGGAGATTCCAAAGTCTGCTACTGAGATACGAAGTTTTCTGGGATTGGCGGGTTATTACTGCAAGTTTATCGAGGGCTTTTCTAAGTTCGCATTACCTTTGACTCAATTGACTCAAAAGGGTCAATCGTTTGTGTGGGATGTAGCTTATGAAGAGAGTTTCGTAGGATTGAAGAAGAAGTTGACGACCGCTTCATTGTTGATTTTTCCTAATCCGAGCGAGTCTTTTGTGGTGTACTGTGATGCGTCGAAGATGGGTCTTGGTGGAGTATTGATGCAGAATGGATAAGTTGTTGCCTATGCTTCGAGACAATTGCGAGTTCATGAGAGGAATTATCCTACACATGACTTGGAGTTGGCTGCTGTGGTGTTTGTGTTGAAGATTTGGAGACATTATCTATTTGGCTCTAAGTTTGAAGTGTTCAGTGATCATAAAAGTCTGAAGTACTTATTTGATCAGAAAGAATTGAATATGAGGCAGAGAAGGTGGTTAAAGCTGTTGAAGGATTTTGATTTTGATTTGAGTTATCATCCGGGCAAAGCAAATGTAGTGGCTGATGCATTGAGCGGGAAGTCATTGCATGTGTCGATGCTTATGGTGAAAGAATTAGAATTAATTGAGCAATTCAGATATTTGAGTTTGGTATGTGAAGAGACTCCTGACAGTGTGAAATTGGGAATGTTGAAATTGACTAGTGGCGTTCTGGAAAAGATCAGAGTGGGACAACAATCTGACTTGAAGTTAGTGGACCAGTTGACTTTGATCAACCAAGGTAACGGAGGAGAATTTCGAATTGACGAGAATGGTGTGATGATGTTCAGAGACAGGGTGTGTGTTCCAGATGTCCCAGATATTAAGAAGAGCATACATGAAGAAGGACACCGAAGTAGGTTGAGTATTCATCCCGGTGCTACGAAGATGTACCAGGATTTGAAAAATTTGTTTTGGTGGCCAGGTATGAAGAAGGATGTTGCGGAGTTTGTTTATGCGTGTTTGACTTGTCAGAAGTCGAAGATTGAGCATCAGAAGCCTTTAGGCATAACGCAGCCGTTGAGAATTCCAGAATGGAAGTGGGATAATATTTTGAAGGATTTTGTGGTGGGATTGCCGAAGACTGCTCAGGGAAATGATTCCATTTGGGTGATTGTGGATAGATTAACTAAATCGCTCATTTCTTGCCGAGATGTTATCCGAGATGTACATTGAGGAGATTGTGAAGTTGTATAGGATACCTTCGAGTATTGTGTCAGATAGAGATCCAAGATTTACATCGAGGTTCTGGAAGAGTTTGCAAGATGCGTTGGGTACAAAGTTGAGGATGAGTTCTGCCTACCATCCACAGACGGACGGTCAGACAGAAAGGATTATCCAATCCTTAGAGGATTTGCTGAGAGCTTGTGTGTTGGATCATGGAGGATCTTGGGATAGCCATTTACCGTTGATTGAATTCACGTACAATAATAGTTTTCATGCTAGTATTGGAATGGCGCCCTATGAAGCTTTGTATGGGAGAAGGTGTATGACTCCTTTGTGTTGGTATGAGTCGGGCGAGAGTGCTGTACTCGGACCTAAGATTGTACAAGAGACGACTGAGAAGATTAAGATGATCCAAGAAAGGATGAGAGCGTCGCAGAGTCGCCAGAAGAGCTACCATGATAAGAGGAGGAAAGCACTTGAATTCCAAGAGGGAGATCACGAGTTTTTTAGGGTGACGCCAGTGACTGGTGTGGGACGAGCTTTTAAGTCTAGAAAGTTTACTCCATGTTTTGTGGGTCCGTATCAAATTTCACAGAGGGTAGGAGAAGTAGGCTATCGGATTGCTTTACCGCCGTCACTTGTGAATTTGCATGACGTGTTCCATGTGTCTCAGTTGAGGAAGTACATTCCAGATCTGTTGCATATGATTCAGATGGATGATGTACAAGTGAGGGATAACTTGACTGTTAGAGCTTTACTGGTATAGATTGACGGTCGAGAGATGAAGCAACTGCGGGGTAAAGGCATAACTTTGGTGAAGGTGTTGTGGGGCGGACCAGCTGGCGAAAGTTGGACTTGGGAACGCGAAATCTTCAGTTTATGTGTGAAATCTTCGTGCTCATTTTCGAGGGTGTTAGAGCAGTTATCAATGTTTTTTATTGCCATATTCTGAATCTCCGTGAAAAAACGTACAAGATGTTGTCAAATTTTGTGAGTTTTGATGAAGTTTGCAGGAATCTCCGGTGAGGGTTATCGGAGAAGATGACCGGAGCTAGGGCTCCGACATCTGATGTGTGTTGTTGAGTCATGCTTTGACTAGCACACGTGGTGAGTTGACCATGATGTGGAACGCCACCTCGTTTAATGAAATGATACGTTTCATGGAGGTCATTCCCTTTTTTTTGGTTTTTCTGACTTGTATTTTAAATGGATCATGGGCCTAAGCATTCTTGCTCTTCGTACCCTCCTTTTCTTAAGGCCCAACGTGTTCTAACTTGATTTCTGTTATGATTAGCTATGCTAGTGCACCCCCTGCCATGTTCATTGTTTTTATTTTAAATTTTATTTTCTTGCTATATTTTTCTTTTCAATTTCGTTTTAATTGTTAAACTCTTTTAAAAAATCAACAAAAATATGTTTCTAGTCAATTGATGTCTTGTGATAATTACCATGATTTTTATTTTATTTTCTCATTTATTTTCCTATTTTATTCGGATTTATTTTGTCAATGTATTCCCAATGATACCCTTCATCTAGGGTTAGGGAATTTTTTAACCATTGCTTATCTTTTGAGGCTGATTTTTTTCCCACACTTAGACCTTCATATGAGGTTGTTTTGACCCTTGTTTGGACTTGGTTTGAGTTAATTTTAGTGACTTTCCATCCAAATTTTGTTGGCCCTTGATTGTTACTCGATTACTTGACTACCTTGCCTTATTGATCACTTTTGGACATGTTCTTGAACTTGTTTTACTTCCATCCTTTGGAAATGTTTAGTTGGATGTTTGAACTTACCTTTGGATATTTTTGGAGATTTTACTGAATCGCTTTGCTATTTTTGATTGATGCTTTCATTTGGTGATGTTTTGAACATGTTAATGCACACACCTTGACCTAATTCTTGTGTCTTTGAATGACATGAATCTCTTTGGTGCTTGGTGATCATTCTTGGCTTAATAAGACATGTTTAAGGTTTTGATTTGCCTTGGCTCTTGATGTATGACTTTCCTTTGATGTTGTCTTGCTTGTATGAGAACATGTGAATCATTTTGGACTTGATCTTGTTGAATACATGCCTAGTTTTGATATGTGCTTTGAGCATGACACTTGATGCTCCTTCTTGGATGATTTAAGTGTGATTATGTTTCATGATGGATTATGCACTTGCTACTGCCCACTTGGATTCACATCATGTTTTCACTTCACTTGGTCATTGTTGATTGATTTCCATGATATATTTCACTAGCATTTGATTGTTCCCACTTTGGGTCCATGATGCATGTTAGTGTGAGCTTTCTTACATGTTTGAATTGGATGATCATGATATAACTTGAGTTATTAATTTTCTTCATTCTCACCACACTTTGTTCACACCACCTTTGCATGATGGTTAATGGTGTTCAATTATGATCCTAATGCAAGTTGTTTGCACCCATTCTTGTTTCCTTCTTGTTTGAACTTCAATGTATGATCATTTGAAACATGTTTGGTAATTTTGAATGTGAATTGAATGTGATGTGATGTTCTTGCTTCCCTACAATGTTTCTCATCTCTTGTTGCATTCTTTTCTTTCATCTCTTACTTCTTTCTGAAGGTGCGAGAAAGACACAAGAAATGGGGGTTTGAATTGTGTATTTACTCTTTAACGACTTTTCGCTTCTTATCATTAAGACACTGAGATAACATTAGAGTTCGTTGAGAGACTTTGACTTGCGCAGTAACATTCAGACTTGCCATGCATGAAGCATAAGAACCAACAAGAGTCTGAACGTTGTGTACATAATTCAGAACTTGCAGAGTGGAAGCTTATCAGAGTTACAAGGTTCTGACATGCTTATGTAAGGTTCTGATACTCAATATAGAAACTTAAACAAAGACATTAAGCATAAGAGTAAAGGACACACGATATATCCTGGTTCACCACAAAGGCTAATCCAGTCCACCCTCCTCATGTGAGTTCACCTTGAACACAAGGTCTTAATCCACTATAATCATACTCGATTACAGAAGCACGGGCAACAGCCGGTGACTAACAACTTGCACAGCCGCACTGTGACTAACCCACAATGAACCGTTCAGGGATTCAAATCAATGAATATAACGAACATTGACCTGTAGGTTCCAATCTCGCAAGATCTACCGCTAGGATTTCACAGCTAGACATTCAGGGATTCATCGAAATAAATATAACGGTACTGACCCTATTTCAGGCTTTTCCCACAATGACATCTCGCCATTGTCTTCTCGAGTCTCCGGTCACACTAACCACTCAAGGAATCCTAATTCACCAAGAATTAGTTTTTACAGGAGATTACAAAGATGCTTCTTAACAAGCAGATTACTCCTAAGTTTAAGTACAAAGAACACACAAGTGTTCAAGCAAGATGATTTCAGACATACTCATCAGATTCCTTAAGGATACAGAGATCATTTCAGACTATCTAAGTGCTTTTTCACTCTGACTCTGATCTTCCTACATTATGATCATAAGAATCATGTTTCAGATGATCCATTTTTCTTGTTCAGAGATGTTTATCTGACTTCTAAGAACAACCAATCAGAGACTTTGAATCTGCGTAGTCAGAACTACAAGCTTCCATCAAGCTCTCAGTTTTTCATAAGATCATTAATTTATAATCATCAACCATTTAAGATTATGTGCTTCTAGAATTGATTTCCACAACATCTTCTGACATTGTTTCTTCAAACTGATGCGGATCAAATTCAAAGCTGACTATCATCCAGCATGTGTACAACATGAAACATAGTTTGCATGATACACCTTGGTCTCACAATGCTGATCCAGCTTAAAACATCATATTTACTTCTGAAGGGAATGTCAGCAAATTTCTTCAATCTGAAATACATCAGCAACTTAAGCCTTTTTGACTTGAGAAGAAGATTTAAGTGTTTTGACTAATACCTTCTGATTCTGGACTAAGGAAGTTCTGAGAAACTTATCAGATAGAGATCTGATCAATAACGTTTGATTCAACTGAGAGATAGTCTCAAGTTATCAAACTTAGTTGTGCTGATTCAGTCAAAACTTAAGAGTTCATATTGATCAAGTGCTTAATGAATCTTTGAAATTCTTCTTCCTGAATATTCTATCAATTTTCTGCATAACTCACCAAGAAAACAATATTCAGTTCTTCATTGAATCTTTTAACGTACTTGATCAATCAAGATTCATATGTTGAATTATTTCTAAGAGTTTGAATTCTTCAGATTTTCCGACTTCAACAGACTTCACTCTGAAGTTCAAAATCATAAAACAACAATCTTTCTTCTTTACATGAAGAAGTTATGAATGAGTTTTTACACGAGAAAGTCAAGGGTGGACCTAATCCATTTCTTGAAAACATCTCAAAAACTCATAAAGAATTAATCTTCAGCAAACAAGACTTCTTGTTTTCTGATGATTCAACTTTGAGCAAATACTACTTCTTATCTGATGAATCTATCTTATCAGCTGATTCTTTAATCTTCATTAAAACTTAAGTGAGGAAGATTTAGTTGTTTGACAACTGCAAAAACTTCCAGAATCAGTGATTTGCTCAAGTACTCAGATTGATTACAATTTTGTACACAGCCATCTTCTGAACCGTTACAGAAATTGTAAGTGGATTTCAATCTCACCCAGAGTATTTCTACGCACCCCATCTCGATCTTTTTCTGACACTGTTAAGTGTTTGATATCCATCAATAACAGAACCAGAGCTCTGATACCAATTGAAGGTGCGAGAAAGACACAAGAAATGGGGGTTTGAATTGTGTATTTACTCTTTAACGACTTTTCGTTTCTTATTGTTAAGACGCTGAGATAGCATCAGAGTTCGTTGAGAGGCTCTAACTTGCGCAGTAACATTCAGACTTGCCATGCATGAAGCATAAGAACCAACAAGAGTTTGAACGTTGTGTACATCATTCAGAACTTGCAGAGTGGAAGCTTATCAGAGTTACAAGGTTCTGACATGCTTATGTAAGGTTGTGATACTCAATAGAGAAACATAAACAAAGACATTAAGCATAAGAGTAAAGGACACACGATATATCCTGGTTCACCACAAAGGCTAATCTAGACCACCCTCCTCAGGTGATTTTGCCTTGAACACAAGGTCTTAATCCACTATAATCAATCTCGATTACAAATGCACGGGCAACAGCCGGTGACTAACAACTTGGACAGCCGCACTGTCACTAACCCACAATGAATAGTTCAGGGATTCAATTCAATGAATATAACGAACATTGACCTGCAGGTTCCAATCTCGCAAGATCTACTACTAGGATTTCACAGCTAGACGTTCAGGGATTTATCGCAATAAATATAACGCTACTGACCCTATTTCAGGCTTTTCCCACAATGACATATCGCCATTGTCTTCTCGAGTCTCCGGTCACACTGACCACTCAAGGAATCCTAATTCACCTAGAATTAGTTTTACAGGAGATTACAAAGATGATTCTTAACAAGCAGATTACTCCTAAGTTTAAGTACAAAGAACACACAAGTGTTCAAGCAAGATAAGAGCAACAACTTCTTGCTTATTCTAAGAAACTACAAAGATGTATTTGAATTTGACAGTTGTTGACATCTTGTAGATCTTCTTCTTCTTCGTCTTCTTGGGCGAGCAAGCTTTGAGCAACAACTCCTTGCTTCAGATCTTCGATATAGCGATGACGAGAAGGTGGTTGATGACTTGACTAATTTGCAATGTTGTCTTCTTCATCAATAGCTTTTGTACCAATTGATTATTGTTGTGTTGAATGATGATCTTAAGTTCCAACAATAATGGCCATGTGTAAAATGGTGATAACTTTTGATATTTAAGTGTTACAACAAGAACTCATCGTTGTTGCTATCTTTACACAATGACTTTGATCAATTGTCCATTCATGGACTGAATCGATACCTTTAGAAGCGAAAACTCCTTTCTTTAAATAGCCCAGTAAAATATAGCCATTGAAATACTATTGGCTGTTAGAAAAGAGACGTTGTGTAATAATTAGCTGTACTGACGCATCTCGTTTTGCTGTGGGAGAAGTGATGGGATATATCTTTCTTGGGTAGTGTGTACAACCGTTCACAACGGTAACATTTGACTTCAAAACTTCAGAGGCTTTTGATGGTAATTTGATGAAGCATGAGTAGACCCTTCTTAACAGGATATCTGGTACGTCAAATCTTCAGTCATTTGAAGAAGTCCATTAGAAATCAGTCTTCAGAACTTCATCACTTGTCTTTAAGAACATTATCCTTTACTACTTCAAGTCTTCTGAAACTTCAGAGCTGTCCATTAGGAATCCGTCTTCAGAGGCTTCAGCACTTGTCCTTTTGGAACCGTAATCTTCAGAACACATAAGTCTTCAGAATCTTTCTGCACTTGGTCTTCAGAGCCTTCTGCCTTCAGAGCTTTAAGTCATGAGAGTCTTCAGCACTTGAGTTCTCCAGAAGATTAACTTCTTCAGAAGCTTCGCTATCTTCAGAATCTCAACCACTTTCAGAGAGCATCCACAAGAGCATTGCAACAGCAATATCGGCATCCTTGGATCTGACTGATCATGATCAGATACATAAGTGTTCTTGCTTCTTGCGACTTGTGTCACACATAGTAACTTCGCATATTATCAATTACGCACATTTGGCTTGGGCTTGTTGGATCGGATATTGTAGCGAGCGATTTTGGACGCGGTTCTTAAGCGCTGGTCGCTCTCTGCGGCTGAGCTTAAAACTACATGTCGATTCATTTTTTATCCTATTAAAGCTGATAAAGGAAGGGAAATAGATGTCTCCAATTAACCCTGTTTTGCATACTGAGTTTAAACAGCGGTCTGTTAGGTTACGAATGCTATCAATGTGGGGGGCCTTTGTACTGGTTATTTGTATTTTCGCCAATACTGGTTTTTATCTAGACAGAAGGTTTCTGGCGGGGAACAAGGATTAGGATGTTAGGACTGGTGCTTTTGAATTACTGCTTTTGATATGGGATTTTGGGTTTTTGTTTAGTGTGCTCGCTAAGATTTTTCTTTCAATCTTATGCCTACGTATTCCCGTTTATCCAAAACAGGGAAATCAGAGCGTTCGTAGTTCCTCCTATTCTATGGGAGGAAATGGTTATTTTTGGTGTCTTGTTCAAAGCCCAAGACGTGAAGCGAAAAGGTGGTTTGTATCTTGTTCAAAGCCCAAGATGTGAAGCTGAAAGGTCTCAACTTTAGAGAGAATTTGTCATCTCTAAAGAGGGGGTTGTATGTCACAACTGTTTATAAAGGGGAATTACTTTAACCGGGATATGTGAATCCGGCAATGCCATAATTTCCTTTATAGGGGAGTTCTACCTGAAGGAGAAGACTTTAACTCAGTGTAGAGCAATGCTATCTTTCCTTAGGAATTTCTCATGCTAAAAGAGGGACATTGGCATGGATGTAGATGATCCAGAGGCTTGCCGCTTACAACAATTAGATGAAGGGGAAGGAGTTGTTGATGTTTGTGTACTGTGAACGAGGCACAACTTTGATGCTAAAAGGTTAATTGGCTTAACCAGTGGTTTTCTTATACAAAGCCTAAGAGGAGGCTATTATGTGTCTCGTACAAAGCCCGAGAGAGAGGCTAAAAGGTTTTGACTCAACGAGGGAATCTTTTGGTATCTCGTATAAAGCCCGAGATGGAGGCTAATTGACTCAACAAGGGAGTCTTTTGTATCTCGTACAAAGCCCAAGATGGAGGCTGTTGTTTATTTGGTTCAATAGGAACCTTTTTGTATCTCGTATAAAGCCCGAGATGGAGGCGAAAGGGTGATTGACTCAACGAGGGAGTCTCTTATGTGTCTCGTACAAAGCCCGAGAGAGAGGCTAAAGCTTGCTTGACTCCACTGGGGAGGATCATTGTACAAAGCCCAAGAGGAGGCTATAGTGACTGTTCAGTTAAGTGACAGGTCCAGTATACTGATTTTAAAGAGAAAATCAGTTCTTATATGAGCAACACTGTACTCAGGGATTTGGTTCAAGGATCTGGGTTATTCCTGTTCTTTAAGGAAGCGAGAAATCCAAAGGGTATTGAGACTGTCCGAGTCTGCGGGTTTCCTTCCTATTTAACGAAGGGGTCACTTGAGAATGTCTTTGAGACTCAAGGAAGTTAGACTGTCCAAGTCTAGAGTTTTAGCCTTTGTACTATGTTTTGAGAAACAGTAGTAGACTCTATGAAAGGACGGTTCTATGCAAATGACTAAGTTCTGTTCCTATACCTCTAGGAGGTCGTCGGGATAATTTGTACGAAGCCCAAGAGGAGGCTGGAAACTTTTAAGAAGCCGATTGGTCCTTGTACGAAGCCCAAGAGGAGGCTATCATTCCCGGAGGAAGAGATCATTATACGAAGCCTAAGAGGAGGCTGTGAATACTTCTAAGAAGCCGACGGGTCCTTGTACTAAGCCCAAGAGAAGGCTATCATTCCCGGAGGAAGAGATCATTATACGAAGCCTAAGAGGAGGCTGGGTTGCTTTTAGGAAGCCTGTGGGTCCTTGTACGATGCCCAAGAGGAGGCCGATTGCTTTTAAGAAGCCGATGGGTCCCCAAATCCCAAAAAATTCAAGGCAAGCTATTCACAAGGAATATATCAAGTCAGGAAAGTCTGAGAATTTGGAAGAAACTCAAGAGATGCAATTCACGGAGAAGAGATCATCTCTGGGGAGTAGAGTTTCTTGACAAGTACTTTTAAGAAGCCTGTGGGTCCCCAAATCCCGAAAAATTCAAGGCAATGCTATTCACCGAGAATAGATCAAAGTCAGGAAAGTTCGAGAATTTGGAAGAAACTCAAGAGATGCCATTCATAGAGAAAAGATCATCTATGGGGAATAGAGTTTCTTTGACAACTTCTATGAGTGACAGTCTATGAAAGGGTTCACAGGAAATGCTGCCTTTCATATCTCCATATTGTTTAACCCCAAGAGGAGGGAAGACTGTGTCTGGTAATCCTGTGGGGATCTAGTTTAGACTATTTCTAAGAGCGATCAACGGGCTTAATGCTAGACGTAGTTGCCGGGGAAACTCTAAATATCTATACTATTATTACACAGTTGATATGAGTTTATGAAAGAAGACTTACAGTGAAACAGCCCCACAATACAGTTATATGCATATGAAATCGGTAAATGAAAGCAATAACCACTTACTCGGTTGTAGAGCTTCTATACTGTTTGGTTAGTTGTTCAACAAAGAAAGATTGAAAACAACAGTATATTCAAAATCAAAAGAGAAAGTGCTTTGAAAAAGAAAGATTTGGGACTTACAGCTAAAGGAGAGGCCCAGGGTTTTATCAGTGAGCGCACTGTTTGAATTTGTACAGAGGGAGTTATACAAGTGACTGAGGCCCAAAATGTTTTCTGTACAAAGGGATGGGTCTTACACTCTCTCAAGAGGCCCAAAAAGTTTAAAGAAAAGAGTGGGGCTTATAACACGAGGGTAGGCCTAGATGATTTTTCCGTTTGAAATGGCGATCACGCCGAGGTTTTCTTTTAACGCGGAGGGACTTATACAATAAGTGAGGCCCAAAATAGGTTTTGGTTAAAAGGGGATTGGGTATTACACTCTATTAGAGGCCCAAAGTGTTTTTGAATGGGTCTTATAGCTCAAGGAGAGGCCCAGGGTTATTTTTCAAAAGGCGATGATCGTGCCGTTTATTTGAAAATGTACAGAGGGACTTATACAACGAATGAGGCCCAAAATATTTCTGTACAAGTGGGTTGGGTCTTACACTCTCTCAAGAGGCCCAAAATGTTTTGAAAATGATTTATGAGGGTTGAATTAATCCAAAAACCCTAATTTGTTTTCAAAAATGTATTTAATTGAATAAAAATTCAATTAAAAATGATCAAAATTGTTTAACATATGAAAAACAAATTGTGATCTTGGATTAATGCTTCAAAAATTAAGTATTGACCTACAAAATAATTAGAAAGCATTAAAAGTTGCAAAATCAATGTAGAAAAAATATTTAAAATGTCAAAAACAATTAAAATATTAATTCTTTGCAAAAATATCAATTATATGAAATAAATAATATTTTTGGGATTTTTTGATAAAATAAAATATTTTAACATTTTTGTGAATTATTAAAAAAAGAATCAACTCAAAATCATTAAAACTCAGAGAGAAATTAATTTTTGAATCAATTATATAAAAATCACAAAATTCAAATATTCAAATTTCTAAAAATGGCGCCAAGAACAAGCAGAAGAACACGCGCGTGCTCTAAGATTCTCAGATTTGCATTTTCTATCCAATCTCCCTGAATACTTGATTATAACATGCAATCCACATATCATTATGCTCGTCTCAACCTCACGATCATGTCTATGTCCATTAATATCATTTAAATTAAACATACAACAAGAAATCATGAAAAATCCTCAAGAACCCTAATTTCTGCATGAAGGCTAGGATTTTTGATACACGATTCAAACAATGCAATTAATTGAGGGAAAATATTCCATGCATGATTATGAACATATGGCCAAATTATTGTGCGAGGAAATATGCATAGATTGAGAGATGACCAAGTATATGCTTACCTCTAAGCCGTGACAGCAAGTGCAATGTGATTTTTGATTTGGAGGTGTTACATATGAGTGGTGATGATCTGAACAGCTTCCCTACACCCTATGGAGTGTGTTTGAATGCTTGGACCTGATTGAAAATGGCTGGAACAATTTGTGGTACCTCAGCTGCAACTTGATTGAAAATTTGAGCAACCAGCTGGTGATTTTGTGAAGTTGGTGTTTCAGAAGTGATCTAAGTGTTTGATCAGCTCATATGTGATGTATGTGAGGTGTGTGAGTGATTGGTTTGATTGGAAAAGCTCTCAAACTCAAAACCCGATAGCTACCTTGCTAAGAAAGGCATTTTTGCCAAGAGAAAGAGATTTTAAGGAAAGCATCTGTTAGATGGCTTTGGTGTACTCAAACTGATCACAATTGAGCTCTATTTATAGTAGAGCAAGTTTGTTTTGGGATCCACAGTGAATGGCAACTGCAGCAGGTGTTTGTTCAATGTTGGCCAATGGAAATGCAAGTCTCCTCTAGCCATTGACTAGAGGTTAGGGCACAGGGCTGTGGTTCCCTTGGTCTTGGATAAGTCTTGACTGAATTCAAATGAAAATGGCTCAGTCCATGCCACCTTGATGCTTCCATTGAATGCTCCAATCCAAATTTGGAGTCTTGTCCCTATTTTGGCCATTCTAGGTTCAACATGCTATTTCTTGTTCCATGGACTTTGGAGGCTTGGCTCAGTGATTGTCCTCTTTAGATTCAATCCTCAGATGTGTCCAAGTGGATAGGAGCATTTGAATTTGGCTGATTTTGGCAAATCGAGCAAAGTTGCAAATTCTGCCTTGCCTTTGACAGATTTCAGCAAGGCGACTTTCCAATGTCATATCTCATGACTCAAATGGAATTTGGCAATGTTCTTGGCCATTTTGGAAAGCCCTTACATGATATAACAACTGTTTGAACATATTTGGTTTTGATCTCTTTTGAATCCAAGTGAAAAATCCCCCTACATTTGGCAAAAAGTGAAGGCAGATTCTGACTTAGTGAAAATTTCACTAAGTGTTGGAAAAAGTGACATTTTCACTTTTCAGCCATTTTGATCACTCCATAACTCAAAATCCTTAACGAATTGGACTTAGGTCTAGTTGAAGTTTTTGTAGAGGGTAATGAGGGCTACAAATCCATCTTTGGATGAGAAAAAATGGCTTTGTGGTTTAGGAGTTATGATCCTTCAAAGTTGGTACCCTTGTCACTTTATTTTTAACTTAGAAAATTTTCTAAGTTTTTATGGTTACCCCTTTTACAAGTTATCCCACTTTTCTTGATTTTTCTTGATGAATGATGATTAAAATCATACATTAACATCATTTTAGGGTTAAAAATCCATTTTGGTGAAAAATCTCAAAAAGTCAAAGTTGACTTTTGTGCACAGTTGACTTTTTATCAGATGAATTCTAAACTGTGCAATTCTTCAGGAAATCATGTCCTTGACCTAAATCAAACTTGATGGACATGTTCCATTGGTGTCATAGGGTATATTGATGCATGTCATAGGGTTTGAGAGCATGTCCTGGTCAAAAGTCAAAGTTACAGTTGACTTTCCTCGCGAAACCCTAATTGTGGTGCAGATGAAATTGAGACTTGTTGCTCAAGCTTCTTAGATCAATCCATTGTCCCAAATGGATCAATATAGTTCATTAGAGACCCTCAAATCCTCTCTTGAGGTCTTGGTTCATGATTTTTCCCAAAAGTCAACTTAGGGGTGAATTAGGTCAAGAAACCCTAATTCCTGATTTTTGATGCATGCATCCCCTGAGGCAAAATTGACTTTATGAATGGGTCCATGAGGTTCCATGGAGTACATTAGGTTGTGTTTTGGATCTTTGGCTTGTGGCCAGATGAAAATCTCCATCTGGAGGCCCTGGTCGACCAAAACCCTAATTTGGTGACACTGGCGATCCTGAGACTTGATCCACCTAGAAGGGAGAAACCTTGTGCTTAATCCTTGAAGTGGGAGTCCTTTTGATCCATTGTGGATGTTTGAGAGGTTAGACAAGTTGAATATCATGTCATTCCTTGATTGATCCTTTGTCTAAGGCTCTGAGAGGGCTTGAAACCCTAATTTTGATTGTAGTGAATGCTCAACAACCCTTAAGGCATTTGATGAGGCATGATGGTTCATCCACATTGTGATGATGATTTGCACAATGATGGGAAATCTTAGTGGTCAAAATTTGGGGTATGACAGATGCCCCTATTTAATCTTCTTGGACCCGAAGGTGTGAATGACGAAGGTATTCGGGCATTCGGGGTGCAAGAGGATTAAATATCGGAAAACCCAAAATTTTGATGGTGGTTATGAATGGTAGCTTGCGCACTCATCTTCTTTTGCTAAGCAATGATGCTTAGAAAAGGTAAACTTCCCCTCGATCCTGGTCTTTAGCCAAGGAACTGGTCTCAGTTGCGGAAACAAACTTCCCCTCGATCCTGGTTTCCTACCCAGGAAATGGTCTTAGTTTCTGTTGTAAACTTCCCCTCGATCCTGGTTTCCTACCAAGGAACTTGTCTTAGTTTCTGATTTAAACTTCCCCTCGATCCTGGTTTCCTACCAAGGAACTGGTCTTAGTTTCTGATTTAAACTTCCCCTTGATCCTGGTTTCCTACCAAGGAACTGGTCTTAGTTTCTTTTGTCAATAAACTTTATTGACAAGGGACGCTATGCGTAGCGGCTTTCCTTCAAACTTGTTGGGGAGATGCCATTTGACGAAAAAAGGTCTGAGGTTAGACTTGTTGGGGGAACCCAATCGTCTGAGTTGTAGAGGTGCACAAACTTCTCTGTTGGAGACGCCATTTGTTTCTACTTGGGGAAAGCGAGTCTCTTGAGAGACTGTTTCCACTTGGGATCTTACATCATACTTTTCTCGGGATCTTCCCAGAGAAATGCCATATGATGGGGTCTAATTTTGAGGTGCCGATGACCTTTTCATCAGCAATCTTTTCGGAGTGAAACTGGCATGATGCCGAATCTCTGATTACGAGGCTTTCTCCGTGGATTTTCCTCAATCTAGGAAAGCAAGGATATCATCTTCAATGGCGAAGAGTGATGCTGACTGAAGGTTCCTCTGGTCTTTCAGAGGTTCAAGTTATCAAAGTGGTCAAGGGCCAACTTCCTTCCAGAAATAAAATAGAAGCGAGGTTGTTCAAACGCAGCGTTTCCTGACGAGGTAAGAACTGACAACTCGATTGAGAGGACTCCTATCACTAAGGGACAAGACCGGCTAGAGTGATAGCGATGCAATATGAAATGTGAATGTAAATCAATAATGCATGATGTATGTATGTATATGCAGACAAAACTGACGCGACACACAAACTAAAAGATGAACATGACAGGATACTTGGCCATCGCGGGGCGTGTAGAGATATCGCTGGTTCAAGATAGCAATTCCACCTTGCTTAGGAGAGATAGTCCCTGCGGGGAATACCGTTGATCGGGCTTAGGAGATAAGAAATCGGCCGAAGCGTGTCAGACGAAACAAGGTCTCTGACACAGTTGATTCCTTCATTCAGGCGTACTGGGTTAGAAGGAGTACTTTGATTCTGCACTTTGAAGTTCGCTTACTTTTGGAGAAGCGGTTGATGCTCTTTTGATGTTCAACAGTCAAAAGAAATTGCCGACTTTAAAAGCAGAAAAAGTTTTAACAAGTAAATTCATTTTTGTTTTATTTCAAGAATCGTTGATCATGTTAAAATGTCGTTCTGTAAAGCCAAAACAAATAAGAATTACAAACAAATGCACAAGGGCTCAAATTTTATTGATAAGATGGAGATCAGCCAAAAGCATGATTCCATTGAGTATTTACAAAGTTTGAAAATGGTAATTTACAGGGAAAAGGGCTACGTTGAAACATAACGACCACTATCCTTCTACCAACTTTGAATTCGGGGCACCCTGAGCTTCCGTCGAAGATGACCTGGACTGGAGTTTTCCTCCAATGGATGATGTAACTGCTGCTGCTGAGGGACTTGCCTCTGTTGAACATAGTTACTTGCCATTATCCCTAATTTTTGCCTGGATTGTACTATGAGATTTCCAATCCATCGGGATGATTTTTTTCATGTCTCTAACTTTTGCCTGGACCGCCCTTTCGGGTTTTCAATCCACCGAGACGTTTTTTTTTAGGCGAAGTATTTCTTGACTACATCAATATTCGTGGGGTAGGCAAATTCCTCTCCGTCCATGGTTGCAAGTCTCAAGGCCCCGCCTGAGAAAGCTTTTGTGACCACATAGGGGCCATCATAATTCGGAGTCCACTTGCCTCGCGAATCAGTGAGAAATGATTGTATCTTTTTGAGCACGAGGTCTCCTTTTCTGAAGACACGAGGTCGGACCTTTTTGTCGAACGCTCTCTTCATTCTCTGTTGATACAACTGACTATGGCATAGTGCCGTGATTCTCTTTTCTTCGATCAGATTCAGTTCGTCGTGTCGACTTTGATACCATTCAGCTTCGGTGAGCTTAGCTTCCATCAATACTCGGATTGACGGGATCTCTACTTCTATGGGGAGCACTGCCCCCATGCCATACACTAGAGAGAAAGGGGTAGCCCTTGTTGAAGTGCGAACAGATGTTCGATAACTGTGAAGAGCAAAGGGTAGCATCTCGTGCCAGTCTTTGTAGGTTACAACCATCTTTTGAACGATCCTCTTGATGTTCTTGTTAGCCGCTTCTACCGCTCCGTTCATCTTGGGTCGGTAGGGAGATGAGTTATGATGTTCAATCTTGAACTCTGCGCACAACTCCTTCATCATCTTATTGTTCAAGTTAGATCCATTATCAGTAATGATCTCGCTTGGAACACCATAATGGCAGATGATATTGTTTTTGATAAATCGGATCACCACTTGTCGGGTTACATTAACGTACGACGCTGCTTCGACCCACTTGGTGAAGTAATCGATGGCTACCAGGATGAACCGATGTCCGTTTGAAGCCTTAGGTTCGATCAAGCCGATCATGTCGATTCCCCATATGGAAAAAGGCCACGGGGAAGAGAGAACTTTGAGATGTGATGGCGGTACATGAATTTTGTCGGAGTATATCTGACACTTGTGACACCTCCTCATGTACTTGTAGCAGTCGGATTCCATTGTCAACCAATAGTACCCTGCTCTCAGAATTTTTCTCGTCATTGTATGTCCGTTGGCATGAGTGCCAAAGGATCCTTCATGAATTTCTTTCATAAGCATGTCTGCTTCTGGTCTGTCGATGCATCGGAGCAAGACCATGTCAAAATTTCTCTTATAGAGAGTGTCACCGCTCAGGAAGAAGTTTCCAGCCAATCTTCTGAGGGTTTTCCTGTCTTTTTTGAGTGCCTCAGGTGGGTACTCTTGTTTCTGAAGGAAGCATTTGATATCTTGATACCAAGGTCTGTTATCTATGACTGCTTCAATCGTGAAGACGTAAGCAGGCCATTCAAGGCGCATTATGTCGATCTTAGGTATGTCATTCCATTGACCTACACTAATCATGGAAGAGATAGTGGCTAATGCATCAGCCATGTGATTCTCATCACGAGGGATGTGATGAAACTCGATTCTGTTGAAGAAGGGTAACAACCTTCTTGCATAGTCTTTGTAATGAATCAATCCTGATTGGTATGTGTTCCAATCTCCTTTTATCTGATTGATGACCAAGGCTAAGTCACCATATACGTCCAAGTTTTTGATCCTTAAATCAATCGCTTCCTCGAGACCCATAATACAAGCTTCGTATTCGGCCTCGTTGTTCGTACACTTGAACGTGAGTCTAGCAGTGAAAGGAATGTGGGTACCCTGAGGGGTAACAATGATTGCCCCAATTCTGTTTCCATAATGATTAACTGCTCCGTCAAAGATAAGTCCCCATTGGGAACCTGGTTCTGGCCCTTCACTGGGTAACGGTTCATCGCAATCTTTCATTTTCAAATACATGACATCTTCGTCTGGGAAGTCAAACCCGATTGATTCTTGATCATCAATCGGTTGATGAGCCAAATGATCGGCTAAAATACTTCCCTTAAAGGCTTTTTGAGCGTGGTACTCTATGTCATATTCTGATAACAACATCTGCCAACGGGCAATTCTTCCCGTAAGAGCAGGTTTTTCGAAGACATACTTGATTGGATCCATTTCTGAGATTAACCAAGTAGTGTGACGAATCATGTATTGGCGAAGACGTTTGGCTACCCAAGCCAAAGCGCAGCAAGTTTTCTCAAGCATCGTGTACCGAGTTTCGCAGTCGGTGAATTTCTTGCTTAGATAGTAAATGGTAGACTCTTTCCGTTTAGTTTCGTCTTGTTGGCCAAGTACACATCCCATTGAGTCCTCTAGAACTGTGAGGTAAATGATCAGTGGTCTTCCTTCCACTGGAGGTGATAGAATCGGAGGATTCAACAGATATTCCTTGATATTGTCGAAGGCGGTTTGGCAATCTTCTGACCAAACGCAATCCTGATTCTTTTTGAGTAATTTGAAAATCGGCGCACATGTGGCGGTCATGAGGAATATGAATCTGGAGATGTAGTTCAAACGTCCCAGGAATCCTCTGACTTGTTTTTTAGTTTTCGGAGAAGGCATTTCTTGAATGGCCTTGACCTTGTCAGGATCAACCTCAATTCCTTTCTGGCTGACGATGAACCCTAGTAGTTTCCCTGAACAGAAACCAAAGGTGCACTTGTTGGGATTCAAGCGGAGCTTGAATTTTCTTAGACGTTCGAACAATTTTGACAGATGTTCAACGTGCTCACTCTCTATTTTTGATTTTGCAATCATATCATCGACATATACCTCGATTTCCTTATGTATCATGTCATGAAACAGAGTAGTCATGTCCCTTTGATAGGTTGCCCCGGCGTTCTTCAAACCGAAAGACATTACCTTGTAACAAAAGGTACCCCATGGGGTAATGAACGAAGTTTTCTCCATGTCTTTCGGCGCAATTTTGATCTGGTTATAGCCCAAGAATCCATCCATGAAGGAGAAGACTTTGAACTTTGCTGTACTGTCTACTAGCATGTCAATGTGTGGTAAAGGAAAGTCATCCTTTGGACTTGCCTTGTTCAGATCTCTGTAATCAACACACATTCTGACCTTTCCGTCCTTTTTGGGAACGGGTACGATGTTGGCTAACCATTGAGGATATTCAGACGTAGCGAGGAAACCCGCGTCAATCCGTTTCTGTACCTCCTCTTTGATTTTGATGGCCATGTCCGGGTGAGTGCGTCTCAACCTTTGCTTTACTGGAGGACATTTCGATCTCAACGGTAAATGATGTTCCACGATGCTGGTATCCAACCCTGGCATATCCTGATAGGACCAAGCGAATACATCGGGAAATTCTCTGAGAAGCTTTGTCAAACTCTCTTTGGCAGTTGGACTGAGCAGTGCCCCAATCCTGATTTCTTTTCTCTCTTTTTCTGAACCCAAGTTTATCGTTTCCAACGGTTCTTTGTGAGGTTCAATGGACCTTTCCTCTTGTCTGAGTAGTCGAGAGATCTCTTCTGGAATTTTGTCGTCATTTTCTTCTTCAACCTCGAATACCGGGAACTCAAAGTTGGGAGAAGGCATCGGATCGTATGTTTCAACGGGGTTTAAAACAAGCAATCTGCATGACGTGACAATTCGTGTTTAGAAGAGATAGAGAAAATGCAAGTGTGTGCAGTGTTTTATTTTACTGCTTGTTTTTATTTGAATTGTTTTTTAGGATTACCATTTTCTGAAAAAGCAAAAAGAGAAAACAGTAATTAATGCGGAAATTACAGAACGACATTATTTTATTAATGAACAAGTCGATCCTTGAAACTACAGCCCTATAAAACAAAACTTTGTCGCTTCGGGCAAAGCGAAGAGGGAAATTTACAGAAAACGAGCCCTATCAAAACATCCGTTTCACCTGGGCAGGGTGAAAGGTTAAAGGACGGCAATTACTTTGACTGATGAACGATCTTCGGAACCTCGACGGTAACCCATTGGCGGCGAACTCCTCGGTGAATCACAAAGTCTGGCACCTTCCTTGATTTGTCTTCAGAAATGACGCTGATTTCTGGTGGAGCAAGATCATTGGAATCTGTCTCCCAGGCAGAATTGTCGTAGGAGAATTCCTCTGTTGCATTTTACATAGCATTTGTGCTCTCAGTTGTATCTCCCCATCCAGTTGGCTGGATGTCTTCGAGTCTGATACAAGAGCTTTCGGGAGCGGTGTACTTGACCATGAAGTCGTATTTTCCACTCGGTTGTCCCAAGGTGTCCCACACTTCTTTTGAACTGGAGGAGTCATTTCTCTCGATGACGTTGACCTCGGGAAAAGGATAGTTGATGAATTCAAGTCCTGCAAACATTGCGAATTCATCTTCATGTTGAGTAGTTTCAGGATGACCTGAGTGTCGATCCCATAACATGGTGGGGACACAGGTATTCTGTTCAATGATACTCAGCTGAGTTTCATTACTTGGCTGACTTTCTTGCCCCAAGTTTCCTGGATAAGGTTGCCACATTGGCAGACCATCCATTGGGCCATAGTAAATGTGGTCAAAGTTGTCTTTCATCAGAGTGTCCTCCTCTAATGAATTTGGCGGAGCGCGGCATCCTTTCGGATCACAATCCCCGTAGATCATTTCGACATCTGATCTTGGTATAAATCTCGGACTCTCTGTAGGAAAGCAAAAAGGCATAGGCACCTCTTCCTGAGACATATAACCGTCCTTGTTAAGGTAGGACTTCCACTCTTCATCTGTGTCAGAGGGATTTTCCTCATTGATGGCATGAACCGCTTGAGACACTGGGTGAAGGAAACCTCCACTGTGGAAGAAATTTTGAAGGGGATGAAGACTTTCATCGCTGGCAGCTGTCTGGGTACAGGTTGCAGAAAAACCAAGACCCTCCTTTGTTTTATTGTCAACAGGAATGACAAGCTATCCCTATCCTTTCGTATCGGTACTCTCGACCGCTTTGATAGCATCTTTGTATGAGGAAATCAAGGTTCCTCCTCCGAACTAATTGTTCTTGCTTACCGACAGTGCTTGGAACTGAGTTCCAATAACCTCCTTGGGTTCTATGTCAGTAGATGATGACAAGTTGCTTACAAGCAAGGCTTGTTCCCCACAAACTGTGACAAGTTGATCGTTCTTGATGAACTTTAGCTTTTGGTGGAGGGTCGAAGTGACCGCTCCAGCCTGATGTATCCAAGGTCTTCCTAATAAACAACTGTATGTTGCCCGGATATCCATGACCTGGAAAGTGACTTGGAAAGTGTGAGGACCGATAGTTATGGGAAGATCAACGTCGCCGATAACTATTTTTCTGGATCCGTCGAACGCTTTGACGACGACCTCGCTGGTTCTCATCGAAGGGCCCTTGAATGATAATTGCATCAAAGTGGACTTCGGCATAACATTCAGGGCTGACCCTGTGTCTACCAGTACACTGCTAAAGCATCGTCCTGGCAGTTAACTGTGATATTGAGCGCCATGTTATGACGACGACCCTCTTCAGGTAATTCCTCATCACTAAATCCCAAGTTGTTGCAGGAAGTGATGTTAGAGACAATGCTATCAAACTGTCTGATTGTTACATCTTGTTCCACAAAGGCTTGCTCCAAGACTTTCTGTAGAGCCTCCCTATGTGTTTCTGAACTGAGTAACAGTGATAATACCGAGATCTTTGAAGGAGTTTGTAACAGTTGATCAACAATGTTATATTCACTCCTTTGGATGAGCTTCAGCATCTCATCATCATTTTTCGAAAGGTCGGGATTACTGGATTGACCGACTGATAGATCGGGAGCTTCTGTCTGAAGTTCCTTTTCCTTGTTAACTTCCCCAACCCCTCGGTTGAAGATTCTACCACTCCGTGTTACTCGACTGATGTCTGCAATGTTCACAACGAAGGGTAATGGAATTTCCTTTCCATTTTCAATTATTGTTGCACCGTATTTGTAAGGGATCGCCTTAGCTGATTCATACGGTAGCGGTCCTGGTAGATAGATGACTACAGGAGCCTTCTGATTTTTCTGACCATCATAAGTAATCTCGATCCATTCCCGGTTGGGAACTTTAGATTCGTCAAGTAGAGGGATGATGGCAAAAACATCCCTGGTATGGTGATGACCAGAGATTGTGACAACATCTTCAATTTGATTGGCAAGGTAGTTCGGCGTCCAGTTGATGGGTCCAGAACCTGGATATGGACGAATTTCTCCACGGTCCACCTGCCCCTGGAGAGCTGCTCGCACAAGGTAGCACCCTTGGTTACTTTCCGAACAGACGCTACAACGATCGTAATTGTGTGGTGGCACCTGGCCACGCCCACTTTGAATACAATGTAACCTCACTAGGTTAGCTTCCACTGATCGGACATCCTGACTACAACGATCGTAATTGTGTGGTGGCACCTGGCCACGCCCACTTTGAATACAATGTAACCTCACTAGGTTAGCTTCCACTGATCGGACATCCTGACTTTGACGTCGAGTGGGGTTTCTATTACTGATACTAATCTGCTGAGTATCTTCATCCATGTAGATTGGCATCCACCAATGATTTATCAAGTGCTGAAGCGCCTCCTGAACAAGGGTACAACCTCGATCGTTTTCACAACCCGCTTTACAGCTTTGATAGTCATGTGATATTAAGAATCCGAGTCGGACCTGTTCAGCATGTAACTCTACCAGGTTGGTATTCATCACGCGAATATCGAAGATCTGAACCATGTTGATCTGATAAGGGTTCATATCATGGTAGTCTTGGATCCATCCAAGATCCATCTGACGCTGGAGGGCCTCCTGTATGAAAGAGCATCCCTGTTTGTTTACCGAGCAAATCAGACAAGAACTGTAATCATGCCGCGGTAAATTATGATACCGGTTTTGCCTTGAGTGCATTGCCACCAAGTTGACATTCATTGCACAGATGTTGTGGTTCTGAATGACGTTAGAATTCGTGTAGACCATGTTAACTCCACGAACTCGGTGCTCTTGGATCCATCCGAGATGCATCTGTTCCTGTAGAGCTGCTTGCACTACAGAACATCCTTGGTTGTCTTTAGAGCAGATATCACACTGATGATAATTATGAGGTGGCACATGGCCATATCCACTATGTCTACAATGCATCTTAACCAGATTGGTTTTCAACAAGAGTACATCATGAATTTGATAGACGTCGTTAGTCTCTCTCTCAATCAGGTTGACTGCAGCCTTCTCATGTTGAGACAGCGGGTTCGTAAGAACATTAGGATTCATATCCTTGAAGGATAAGACCCCGCTCCTAACAAGCTTTTGCATGTCGGACTTGAAATTGAGACAAGTCTCTATGTTATGCCCTGAACCTCCTTGATGATAAGGGCATGTTTGATCCACCTTAAACCAAAAAGGCAGATTTTCTGGTACTGTAAGAGGAGATTTAGTCTGAATGTGCCCCTTAGCTAGTAGTAGTGGAAATAGTTCTGCGTACGTCATGGGTATATGATCAAATCCTGGTGGCCGTGTTGTACGGTTGTTGTTATATGGAGGACGAGCCTGGTGAAGAGGCTGTTGTGTCCTTTGCTGATCAGGTTGGCTCTGCGCAACCTGAGGTTGATACGTAGGAATAGACGCAGGGTTGGTAGCAGGAGTCACAGCTGCTACCGGTTGATATCGTCGTCTTTGCTTTCCGAGAGAGATATTCCCAATATCTTGCTCTTTTTTCTTAGGGAGAGCACTACCGTATTTTTTAGTACCGCTCGTCGATCCAGTGTCCTTTATCAAACGTCCTTCTTGGACGGCTTTCTCAAGACGTACACCCATGCCGACCATTTCGGTGAAATCACTGGGTGCACTGGCAATCATTCGGTCATAGTAAAATGAGCTTAAGGTCTTTAAGAAGATCTTTGTCATCTCTTTTTCCTCAAGAGGTGGACAAATTTGAGCGGCGATTTTACGCCACCTTTAAGCATATTCCTTAAAGGTTTCCTTGTCCTTTTGCGACATTGATCTGAGTTGATCTCTGTCGGGTGCCATGTCCAAATTGTATTTGTATTGTTGGACGAAGGCAGTACCAAGATCTCTGAATGTGCTAATCGTAGCACGGTTTAAACCCATGTACGATTTTAATGCGGCACCGGTTAAACTATCCTGAAAGTAATGAATCAGTAGGTCCTGATTCTCCGTCTGAGCTGACATCTGCCGAGCGTACATCACTAGATGGCTTTGAGGGCAAGAGTTACCCTTGTATTTTTCAAAGTCGGGCACTTGAAATTTGTGCGGAACTTTCACATTGAGGACTAAGCAGAGGTCTGCGGCGTCCTTTCGAAATAAATCCTGACCGCGAATGGCTTGCAGTTCTTTCTGCATTTCCAAGAACTGTTCCTGGAATTCATCCATTCTGTCAAACATAGTTTCCTTCTTACCAGAAGGTATCTGTGGAATCTGTCCTTCCGGGACAGTGTGCACCACAGGGGGTGGTACCGTGACTACGGCAGTGAGTCTTGGCGTTTCTCGAAGTTTGTAACCTTCAGGAGTCTTCAGTATACCTCTGGCATCTTCGCTTTCCCGAAGTTTGTAACCTTCAGGCCCAGCGGCTTCTGTTGTGATTTCCTGATCTTCAGTGATCAGCGGAACATATCCCTTCGGGATATAGTTAACAGGCATGCCCCAAGGACGATCTTTCGGCATCTGATACCTAGGATCATACTTCTCCACTATGGGCGTTGAGGTGATCTCTAAGATCACAGTTCTTTGTAGCTAAGCTTCTGCCATGGCTTGCATGTCGTTACGAAGCTTTCTCATATCCTCTCTCAGAGCGTCGATCTCTTCTTTCAACTCTCTGTTTTCTTCCACAAGATCATCCATCTTTTTCTGACGATTGGCCCGAGTATTATACGAATGAGACAGTTTGACTCTAGAACCGAGACACAAACGTGAGATTCGTAGGTAAGAAGAATATGCGATGTGAGAATGATGAATGCAATGATTATATTAATTGTTTAAGGTTTAATCAAAATAAACTTCGACAATTAGATTGAAAATATCAACGGTGGGGAAACCCCTTTTTATTGAATTCAAAGGATTACAGAAATGGAAATACAGTAGATTACAAAGTGCAGAAACAGAAACCTAAGCTAATGGGTCCTGAGTCCTCTTTGAAGAGAAATCAGGTGCTGATTCTGGTATCTTCCTTTTCTTTGACCGGGGATCTTGGGCCGTTGTTGGGTTGTCATTCCTTTGCCAAGTGAAAGGAGCGAGCAAATTCCTTTGGTCATCCTGATTATCTACAGCATGTTGCTCCAAAATTTCAATCAGAGCATCTTTTTCTTTCAGTAATTGCTGTATTTTGATGCACTCTACGTCGAGGGTGCGGTACTTGTTCTTCCAAGACCTTCTCTCCTTTTGAATTTTGTTGAGAGTAACCTGAAGCTTTTCAGTTTCCGTCATGAAGTACATGACAGATTCCCTCGGCGGAAGAATTCCGTAACGAGGATAAGGCATTTTCAGCTTGAGAGCTCTAGTTTGTACCCAGTGGAGATAAGGCTCCACCGAGACACAGTCTGGTTTTCCCAGAGACTCTCGTCCTTTCTTATGAACGTGTTTCCAAGCGTGCACTATTTCTGTCTTTAGTGCTCTGTCACTTTCTCCTTCCTTGAAGAAAAGACCTTCCAGATGAACACCCAGTGGGATGTGTCTCATCGGGTATCCAAATTGACGGCGAACCAATACCGGATGGTAGTTGATTCCTCCTTTAGTTCCTATAAGGGGTACGTTGGGGAAGTTTCCACAACGGTCAATGATCCTGATTCCCTCATAAATCCTATTGCACCAATCTATATCAGAGTTGGTAAGAGACATGATCTTCTACGACCAATGTAAGGCACTCTTGCAGTCCCAAAAAGCAGCAGACTTGGACAAGTGAGAGATAAACCATTTGTAAAGCAGAGGTACACAGCATGTGATCTCCCCTCCACTGTACAATTTCCCCAAGTGTACAGAATGATACACATCTGCGAGCAAAGTCGGCATAGGATTTCCAATGAGAAAAACCTTAATAGCATTAATATCGACGAAGTTATTGATGTTGGGAAACAAAAATAACCCGTAGTTGAGCAAGACAAAGATGCTTTCAAAAGCAGTCACGTTTCCTATACTGGCAAAATACAGGGCCTTCTTTGTCAAGAACTGGGCTGGCAAACCTTGGATGCCACCCTTAGTGGTTAGGTGAGTCCTAACTTTAGACTCGTCCAAATGAATTACTCTTGCAATAGTCTGATTCTTTGGAATTTCTTCCAGTCCAGAAAATGGAGCTCGATCTGTAATGTGTAGATCAATCAAATGAGAATACTCCTCCAACGTTGGTGCGAGCTGGTAATCCGGGAATGTGAAACAGTGATAAACCGGATCATAAAATTGAATGAGCGAATCCATGATTCCCTCAATCACATGGACTCTTAACAGTGGTAGTAAACCTCCGTGCTTGGCTCTGAAAGCCTCTTGGTTAGTGATCATCCTCGCTAACCTTCTCAAATCCTCTAGTTTTGGAACCTTGAAGGTATACTGGTGAGTTCTCCTTCTACCGAAATCCATTAGCGCAATCCTTTTCTCTGATATTTGCAATCACAGTCTTAGTTTATTTTGAAAGAACAGAGTGACTAGAAGAGAAGATTTTTTGAATGTTTTAATGTTTTTTAAATGAATGCATGAATGCGGCACACAAAAACATAGAAAAAACATGGGGTCAAAGGGTCGTTGTCATGAAGTCAAGGCTCTACCCATCCCCAAAGGTTTATACTAGGGTGATTTTTGTACCTGTACTCATTATCATCAGCTCCTCCCAGGAAAGCAAAACAACAAGCGGATCGCCAGCGAGTTGTAGAGCAATCTTAGAGTAAGTGCCATTCACCGAGAATAGATCACCAGCCTCAAATGAGGGTAGTATCGCATAACAACTATTTCCGATAGTTTCTGCACTACGAAAGGGTTTGGCTCCTCAGCTTCTCAGATTTAACAACCGGCCCATTGTCTAGGTGAGAGAATGGGTTGCGTTGGTCAGCCTCCACTGAGGTTGATGGTCGACCCCGTCGCCATCACTTATCTTAAGTGTATACTCAATCTTTCCACATACGGCATCACCCGCATTCCCATTAGCAGAAAAATAAACACGTATAGCAATTAGGAAAAGCAGTATATATATTTGTCCTAAACATCCTAGACCTTTAAAGTTATGAATCCTAAGTTCCTGACAGAAAATGGGTTCCCCGGCGGAAGCCCCAATCTGTGGTTTTCACACAAGAGGTGAAAAGAAAAGGAAGACCGTGCCTAGATCTAACTTTGATACGCCCCACGGTGGGCACCATTTTTCTGTAGCGAGCGATTTTGGACGCGGTTCTTAAGCGCTGGTCGCTCTCTGCGGCTGAGCTTAAAACTACAGGTCGATTCATTTTTTATCCTATTAAAGCTGATAAAGGAAGGGAAATAGATGTCTCCAATTAACCCTGCTTTGCATACTGAGTTTAAACAGCGGTCTGTTAGGTTACGAATGCTATCAATGTGGGGGGCCTTTGTACTGGTTATTTGTATTTTTGCCAATACTTGTTTTTATCTAGACAGAAGGTTTCTGGCGGGGAACAAGGATTAGGATGTTAGGACTGGTGCTTTTGAATTACTGATTTTGATATGGGATTTTGGGTTTTTGTTTAGTGTGCTCGCTAAGATTTTTCTTTCAATCTTATGCCTACGTATTCCCGTTTATCCAAAACAAGGAAATCAGAGCGTTTGTAGTTCCTCCTATTCTATGGGAGGAAATGGTTGTTTTTGGTGTCTTGTTCAAAGCCCAAGACGTGAAGCGAAAAGGTGGTTTGTATCTTGTTCAAAGCCCAAGATGTGAAGCTGAAAGGTCTCAACTTTAGAGAGAATTTGTCATCTCTAAAGAGGGGGTTGTATGTCACAACTGTTTATAAAGGGGAATTACTTTAACCGGGATATGTGAATCCGGCAATGCCATAATTTCCTTTATAGGGGAGTTCTACCTGAATGAGAAGACTTTAACTCAGTGTAGAGCAATGCTATCTTTCCTTAGGAATTTCTCATGCTAAAAGAGGGACATTGGCATGGATGTAGATGATCCAGAGGCTTGCCGCTTACAACAATTAGATGAAGGGGAAGGAGTTGTTGATGTTTGTGTACTGTGAACGAGGCACAACTTTGATGCTAAAAGGTTAATTGGCTTAACCAGTGGTTTTCTTATACAAAGCCTAAGAGGAGGCTATTATGTGTCTCGTACAAAGCCCGAGAGAGAGGCTAAAAGGTTTTGACTCAACGAGGGAATCTTTTGGTATCTCGTATAAAGCCCGAGATGGAGGCTAATTGACTCAACAAGGGAGTCTTTTGTATCTCGTACAAAGCCCAAGATGGAGGCTGTTGTTTATTTGGTTCAATAGGAACCTTTTTGTATCTCGTATAAAGCCCGAGATGGAGGCGAAAGGGTGATTGACTCAACGAGGGAGTCTCTTATGTGTTTCGTACAAAGCCCGAGAGAGAGGCTAAAGCTTGCTTGACTCCACTGGGGAGGATCATTGTACAAAGCCCAAGAGGAGGCTATAGTGACTGTTCAGTTAAGTGACTGGTCCAGTATACTGATTTTAAAGAGAAAATCAGTTCTTATATGAGCAACACTGTACTCAGGGATTTGATTCAAGGATCTGGGTTATTCCTGTTCTTTAAGGAAGCGGGAAATCCAAAGGGTATTGAGACTGTCCGAGTCTGCGGGTTTCCTTCCTATTTAACGAAGGGGTGACTTGAGAATCTCTTTGAGACTCAAGGAAGTTAGACTGTCCAAGTCTAGAGTTTTAACCTTTGTACTATGTTTTGAGAAATAGTAGTAGACTCTATGAAAGGACGGTTCTATGCAAATGACTAAGTTCTATTCCTATACCTCTAGGAGGTCGTCGGGACAATTTGTACGAAGCCCAAGAGGAGGCTGGAAACTTTTAAGAAGCCGATTGGTCCTTGTACGAAGCCCAAGAGGAGGCTATCATTCCCGGAGGAAGAGATCATTATACGAAGCCTAAGAGGAGGCTGTGAATACTTCTAAGAAGCCGACGGGTCCTTGTACTAAGCCCAAGAGAAGGCTATCATTCTCGGAGGAAGAGATCATTATACGAAGCCTAAGAGGAGGCTGGGTTGCTTTTAGGAAGCCTGTGGGTCCTTGTACGATGCCCAAGAGGAGGCCGATTGCTTTTAAGAAGCCGATGGGTCCCCAAATCCCGAAAAATTCAAGGCAAGCTATTCACATGGAATAGATCAAGTCAGGAAAGTCCGAGAATTTGGAAGAAACTCAAGAGATGCAATTCACGGAGAAGAGATCATCTCTGGGGAGTAGAGTTTCTTGACAAGTGCTTTTAAGAAGGCTGTGGGTCCCCAAATCCCAAGAAATTTAAGGCAATGCTATTCACCGAGAATAGATCAAAGTCAGGAAAGTTCGAGAATTTGGAAGAAACTCAAGAGATGCCATTCACAGAGAAAAGATCATCTATGGGGAATAGAGTTTCTTTGACAACTTCTATGAGTGACAGTCTATGAAAGGGTTCACAGGGAATGCTACCTTTCATATCTCCATATTGTTTAACCCCAAGAGGAGGGAAGACTGTGTCTGGTAATCCTGTGGGGATCTAGTTTAGACTATTTCTAAGAGCGATCAACGGGCTTAATGCTAGACGTAGTTGCCGGGGAAACTCTAAATATCTATACTATTATTACACAGTTGATATGAGTTTATGAAAGAAGACTTACAGTGAAACAGACCCACAATACAGTTATATGCATATGAAAGCGGTAAATGAAAGCAATAACCACTTACTCGGTTGTAGAGCTTCCATGCTGTTTGGTTAGTTATTCAACAAAGAAAGATTGAAAACAACAGTATATTCAAAATCAAAGGAGAAAGTGCTTTGAAAAAGAAATATTTGGGACTTACAGCTCAAGGAGAGGCCTAGGGTTTTATCAGTGAGCGCACTGTTTGAATTTGTACAGAGGGACTTATACAAGTGACTGAGGCCCAAAATGTTTTCTGTACAAAGGGATGGGTCTTACACTCTCTCAAGAGGCCCAAAAAGTTTAAAGAAAAAGAGCGGGGCTTATAACACAAGGGTAGGCCCAGATGATTTTTTCGTTTGAAATGGCGATCGCGCCGAGGTTTTCTTTTAACGCAGAGGGACTTATATAATAAGTGAGGCCCAAAATAGGTTTTGGTTAAAAGGGGATTGGGTCTTACACTCTATTTGAGGCCCAAAGTGTTTTTGAATGGGTCTTATAGCTCAAGGAGAGGCCCAGGGTTATTTTTCAAAAGGCGATGATCGTGCCGTTTATTTGAAAATGTACAGAGGGACTTATACAACGAATGAGGCCCAAAATATTTCTGTACAAGTGGGTTGGGTCTTACACTCTCTCAAGAGGCCCAAAATGTTTTGAAAATGATTTATGAGGGTTGAATTAATCCAAAAACCCTAATTTGTTTTCAAAAATGTATTTAATTGAATAAAAATTCAATTAAAAATGATCAAAATTGTTTAACATATGAAAAACAAATTGTGATCTTGGATTAATGCTTCAAAAATTAAGTATTGACCTACAAAATAATTAGAAAGCATTAAAATTTGCAAAATCAATGTAGAAAAAATATTTAAAATGTCAAAAACAATTAAAATATTAATTCTTTGCAAAAATATCAATTATATGAAATAAATAATATTTTTGGGATTTTTTGATAAAATAAAATATTTTAATATTTTTGTGAATTATTAAAAAAAGAATCAACTCAAAATCATTAAAACTCAGAGAGAAATTAATTTTTGAATTAATTAAATAAAAATCACAAAATTCAAATATTCAAATTTCTAAAAATGGTGCCAAGAACAAGCTGAAGAACACGCGCGTGTTCTGAGATTCTCAGATTTGCATTTTCTATCCAATCTCCCTGAATACTTGATTATAACATGCAATCCACATATAATTATGCTCGTCTCAACCTCACGATCATGTCTATGTCCATTAATTTCATTTAAATTAAACATACAACAAGAAATCATGAAAACTCCTCAAGAACCCTAATTTCTGCATGAAGGCTAGGATTTTTGATACACAATTCAAACAATGCAATTAATTAAGGGAAAACATTCCATGCATGATTATGAACATATGGCCAAATTATTGTGCGAGGAAATATGCATAGATTGAGAGATGACCAAGTATATGCTTACCTCTAAGCCGTGACAGCAAGTGCAATGTGATTTTTGATTTGGAGGTGTTACAGATGAGTGGTGATGATCTGAACAGCTTCCCTACACCCTATGGAGTGTGTTTGAATGCTTGGACCTGATTGAAAATGGCTGGAACAATTTGTGGTACCTCAGCTGCAACTTGATTGAAAATTTGAGCAACCAGCTGGTGATTTTGTGAAATTGGTGTTTCAGAAGTGATCTAAGTGTTTGATCAGCTCATATGTGATGTATGTGAGGTGTGTGAGTGATTGGTTTGATTGGAAAAGCTCTCAAACTCAAAACCCGATAACTACCTTGCTAAGAAAGGCATTTTTGCCAAGAGAAAGAGATTTTGAGGAAAGCATATGTTAGATGGCTTTGGTGTACTCAAACTGATCACAATTGAGCTCTATTTATAGTAGAGCAAGTTTGTTTTGGGATCCACAGTGAATGGCAACTGCAGCAGGTGTTTGTTCAATGTTGGCCAATGGAAATGCAAGTCTCCTCTAGCCATTGACTAGAGGTTAGGGCACAGGGCTGTGGTTCCCTTGGTCTTGGATAAGTCTTGACTGAATTCAAATGAAAATGGCTCAGTCCATGCCACCTTGATGCTTCCATTGAATGCTCCAATCCAAATTTGGAGTCTTGTCCCTATTTTGGCCATTCTAGGTTCAACATGTTATTTCTTGTTCCATGGACTTTGGAGGCTTGGCTCAGTGATTGTCCCCTTTAGATTCAATCCTCAGATGTGTCCAAGTGGATAGGAGCATTTGAATTTGGCTGATTTTGGCAAATCGAGCAAAGTTACAAATTCTGCCTTGCCTTTGACAAATTTCAGCAAGGCAACTTTCCAATATCATATCTCATGACTCAAATGGAATTTGGCAATGTTCTTGGCCATTTTGGAAAGCCCTTACATGATATAACAACTGTTTGAACATATTTGGTTTTGATCTCTTTTGAATCCAAGTGAAAAATCCCCCTACATTTGGCAAAAAGTGAAGGCAGATTCTGACTTAGTGAAAATTTCACTAAGTGTTGGAAAAAGTGACATTTTCACTTTTCAGCCATTTTGATCACTCCATAACTCAAAATCCTTAATGAATTGGACTTAGGTCTAGTTGAAGTTTTTGTAGAGGGTAATGAGGGCTACAAAACCATCTTTGGATGAGAAAAAATGGCTTTGTGGTTTAGGAGTTATGATCCTTCAAAGTTGGTACCCTTGTCACTTTATTTTTAACTTAGAAAATTTTCTAAGTTTTTATGGTTACCCCTTTTACAAGTTATCCCACTTTTCTTGATTTTTCTTGATGAATGATGATTCAAATCATACATTAACATCATTTTAGGGTTAAAAATCCATTTTGGTGAAAAATCTCAAAAAGTCAAAGTTGACTTTTGTGCACAGTTGACTTTTTATCAGATGAATTCTAAACTGTGCAATTCTTCAGGAAATCATGTCCTTGACCTAAATCAAACTTGATGGACATGTCCATGGGTGTCATAGGGTATATTGATGCATGTCATAGGGTTTGGGAGCATGTCCTGGTCAAAAGTCAAAGTTACAGTTGACTTTCCTCGCGAAACCCTAATTGTGGTGCAGATGAAATTGAGACTTGTTGCTCAAGCTTCTTAGATCAATCCATTGTCCCAAATGGATCAATATAGTTCATTAGAGACCCTCAAATCCTCTCTTGAGGTCTTGGTTCATGATTTGTCCCAAAAGTCAACTTAGGGGTGAATTAGGTCAAGAAACCCTAATTCCTGATTTTTGATGCATGCATCCCCTGAGGCAAAATTGACTTGATGAATGGGTCCATGAGGTTCCATGGAGTACATTAGGTTGTGTTTTGGATCTTTGGCTTGTGTCCAGATTAAAATCTCCATTTGGGGGCCCTGGTCGACCAAAACCCTAATTTGGTGACACTGGCGATCCTGAGACTTGATCCACCTAGAAGGGAGCAGCCTTGTGCTTAATCCTTGAAGTGGGAGTCCTTTTGATCCATTGTGGATGTTTGAGAGGTTAGACAAGTTGAAGATCATGTCATTCCTTGATTGATCCTTTGTCTAAGGCTCTGAGAGGGCTTGAAACCCTAATTTTGATTGTAGTGAATGCTCAACAACCCTTAAGGCATTTGATGAGGCATGATGGTTCATCCACACTGTGATGATGATTTGCACAATTATGGGAAATCTTAGTGGTCAAAATTTGGGGTATGACAGATATCTTCTATGATTATGATCTGCACACAACACATGTTAGAACATAAAATAGTTCTTTCACAAATACGTATTGTTATCATCAAAACATAGATTAACTTGTAGAGACAACTCTTGCTCTCACACTTTCTTCTCCCTTGAATATTTAGACTTATTTAAGTCTTAGTTTTCCCTTTGCATGCTCCCTTAGGACTCCGTAGTCCAACTTAATCTTTGATTGAGCTTGGATTAGGATAGACATTAGGATTTAATCCATGCATGCTAAAATTAGGTAGAATTTCCCCTTCTTACCTCAACCTTAGGGCCATCTTTGCATGACAACACTAGGATAGAATTCCCATTAGTGTTTTCTTTTCAACTTTGAGTCTTCTCTTCTCATCTCATAAAAAGTCTAAAACACTTAATAAATGCAACAAGCATTGTGCGCCATGAGCCTTAAGTACATGGGAAATGAAGAATGAGGGGTTTCCCTTTATTTTTCTAGAGTGTTTAGCGGACGTACTGTCTTGGGGAGATTTGCCACGCATTCGCTCCTATGTCATAGACTTTAGTGCAATGTAAATTTCAAACTAACTTCAATTCACTTCAGTCTAAAAAACACAAAACAAATTCAAATCTTTTTCATCCTTCGGGATTATTGGATTCCAAATCATTTTCAAAAAAGAGCATGTTACTTCCGTTCAGTCGCAAACAGACATCGACCTTAACTGCCAGACGCGAACCTAACGTCGCTCATAAAAAACACTTACCGACCCGTAGGTCGAACTACGACTGCTCTGACTTCCTCTTTCTCATCCGATTAAGGATACGTAGCCACAAGACTGCGATGTCTTGGTGAGCAAACCCTCCCCCTTTAGTGAGTAGTCCGTCGAACTACGTCGACTCAGATTCTTCGTTCGTCCACGAAGATACGTAGGCATAGGATTGCGATGATCCTTATGAGTCCATTTTTTTTCTTTCACTTTCCCGTTTTCATTTAGCAGTAGGTTTGAGATAACTCACTCTTTGATTAGACAACAAATGTGGATCCCATCGAGTACGATGGACGCGTGGGGGTGCTATTACCTTCCCCTCACGTAACGGACTCCCGAACCCGGACTATGGTTGCGATGACCATGTCTTCTCCCTTTTGAGGTTTCTTCGATCATTTCCTTTCCCTGCGTCGGGATAAATAATGTTCGGTGGCGACTCTTCTGTTCTGTTTTCGCCGATTGTTTTTTGCAGTTGCGATAGGTGGCGACTCTGCTGGGGAGGATGGTTCCCTATGCGAGTCAATCCTAGCGCTTATCTATTTTCATTTCATAGGGTGTTTACTGTTGTGCATTATATGTTGTATATTACTGTATTTTCCCGCATTTATCGCATTTGATTACTATTATCATATTGCTCTACTGCTGTTGTGCTTTTGGGTGGATTGGATTCATGAGAGATAAGCCTAATACCCAGGCTTGAGTATAGACCTAGAACTAGAGTGGAATGTAGTGTGCATTACGTAGCGTCTTGGTACATTTGTTTACACGAAATCCACATCCAGACGTGGTTTTCATGGGAGATATTTTGATTTGCGCGTCTTGTGCATTTCGGGGTATTAACCTTGGGAGTTGTCGACTCTGGTGGCCATTCCCCGAGGACTCAGTTGAGGCACTCCTCCCAAGAGGTAGTAATGGTAGACCAGAAATGGAAAACCCATTATGCTTCTTGATCCGAGGACCCGAAGCGGGGAACTTATCATAGGACGACCATTTTGAGCGGAACCAGTTGAGGCCTCCTCGATTGATGATGATGCCAAACCAAAAATGGTTACCGTATCATCATTTCTCGACTTGAGAGCCCGTGATGCTGAGGAACCTCAGATTTTCTAGAACCCACAAGTGGGAGGGGCTGGGTGTTTACAGGTTTGCAGGAAACGTTGACGTTCAACATACCCGGTATTCTGGTTTTCTTATTAGTGTGGATTTATCAGTCTGGTATTCTGGTATTATGATTATTCTGGCATTCTGGTATTCTGGTATTCTGATTATGCCAATGTTCTGGTTTTCTGATTATGTCGGTATTCTAGTGTTCTAGTATTCAGATTATTTCGGTATTCTGGTATTCTTATATTCTCCTCAGAGCAGACCTATTCCGTCAACAGCACAACAACTATTCAGAATTTACGGATACCTTGATCCCGTGGCTTTGCATTTGCATCACATGACATTTTCATTCTCATACTCATATGCATAACAGGTGCTCAGGAACGAATTTCTTATTTCTGACTTGGTATTATCTTTAGAACTGCCAGCTTGACTTCTCACCACTACTCAACTTGTGATAGTTAGAGGATAGCCATGGAACAACTCCATGCAGAGGTGACTAAAATGAAGATCCAGATGGGGCATTTTATGATGGATATGCAGGCCATGTCCCAAAGTCAGAAACTGCTAAGAGAGGAAGTAGACCAGATGAAGACTCAGATGAGTCTGGTTATAGAAGCCTTGAATACGGTGTTAAGGAAGGAAAACAATCATGTGCCCGCTTCTGCAATAGAAGTTCTTAATCCTTCCATCTCTTTGGGATCTTCTCTAGATCATGGATTGCCTCGTGAATCTCCTCCACAATCTGAAGTTTCAGAGCCTTCCCATCAGCAATCACTTCCTGCTCCCCAAAAGGATCCTAGGCCAGAGAGGCCTAAGAAGAAATTTGATCCCCTTCCAATGCCGTATAGGCAACTGCTTCCTTATCTGCTCCAGCTCAAACTAGTCGAGCTTGTCACTTTAGGACCACATCCAACCAGGTTTTCTTTGGGCTTCAATATCAATACTAGGTGTGACTTCCACTCTGGTGCACCTGGTCACAATGTTAAAAATTGTACAAGGTTCAAGTATAAGGTCCAAGAGCTCATTGATTTAGGGGCAATCAAGTTCACGTCAGTCGGTACTGGTAAACAAGGTGATTTTACTCCATTTGTTGCCAAGGAAGTAGAGACTCCTGCCTTTTCCGTAGGATCTACCTCACGTCATGGATCTCTTCCACAACCTTATGCTTCAGAAGCTCTACGTTAGCAACCCTTGTTTGTGCCTCTGCCGAATGTGAAAAGGAAAGTACAAGGGCAGATTGGGCGCCCGAATCAGCATCGGCAGCAGAACTATCAACAATAAAGGCAACTCAGACCAAGAAGGCCCAATAGGATATTTGATCCTATTCCTATTCCTTGTAGTCAGTTGCTTGCTCGCTTGCTCAAAAGATCTCTGATTCAGCTGAGGAATACCACGCCAGTGCCGTACCCTATTCCTCCGGACTATGACATGAATGCTAGGTGCGAGTTCTAATCAGGAACGTTTGGGCATACAATTGATAACTGTAATGTGTTCAAACACCAAGTGCAAGATTTGATCGACTCAAAGGTCATCACCCCAGATGGTACCCCCATGGGCTGAAGCCTCCTTGTCAGAGCGAGCACCAGATCGCAAGGGCGTCATCAGAAGCAATAAGTCCATACGGAGTCAGGCTTCCTCAACAATGGCAATCTTCGGCTTCTTTACTGCATTTTCATGTGTAGTTTTTCATTGTTTGTTAGTACAGTGTTTGCATGAAAGAACTTGTTTGTGTTTTGAATGATGATTTTAATGCAATGAATATGTTTTTCTTGAAGTGTTATATTTGTGTTCATTCATCTAAATGTTTGTATGCACTGTAATATCAACTTTCTTGCTTAAACTCTTGGAGGGAGGATGATGAATTGAAAAACGCAAAATCTTTGGTTGTATGCTTTTGGATAAAACCCTGTTGATGATGTACATGAATTGCTTCAAATCCCCAAATACCGGAGATATCAGGGGACCCTTGTTAAACCCGTTGAGCCTCGAAGTAGGAGTTTCTTTTTATTTGAAAAAACCCTCATATCTAACCCAGGGGCAGGGTAGTTGTCAGTTGATTTTACTGAGCGTTCAACTTTTAAAAGGAGTGTGCATCTGAGGATCTATTACGTTTCTTTCCTCACATATCAGGAGGTCAAGGGGCGTGATACCACAATAGTTATCCCTTACCGCAAGGAGTGAAGTAGTCACAATCCTTTCAGAGAAATCAGGACAGCCAGTGTCACAAGATTCGTTCAAGAATCAAAAAGAAAAAGAAAGAAACCCCGCTAAGTCGAAAACTTGAAAATAAGTGACTTAGGCAAAAATTAGGACATCCCGCTGGACTTCAAAATCGAAAAAAAATTCAAAAAGAATCAGTCCAGGCAAAATCAGGGAAACAAAAGAAGAAAGAACGAATAGAAAAAGCGAAAAGGCTTAAAAAGGGAAAACCCTCGAGCAAAAGCAAGTCGTGTGACCACAGGCACCAAAGACGAAAGGAGCGACTACCACTCCAAAACCCTTGTAGACTCCTTAATTGTCACCAATGACATGTTGTAACCTTTTGGTAGGAAAGCGCTCATGATGGATTAACTGAACGTAGGACCGAAGGACATCATGGAGAATGGGTGGGTACAGACAAATTTCGAGCCATAAATCCTTTGTTCTCAAACCGCGAACCAGGCCATGTTACAACCCTTATAAGTCCTAATTGAAGCAGGGTTTATTCCGAAAGCGTACTTCAGCGAGATAGCGTTCCTGACTCCTATGAGTTATCCAAATAAGTTTTTTGTTGGTATTGCATGTGCGTATTGTTTTTCATTCAAAAATCAATGTCGCATCCCAGCTAGTGATTTGTTCATGAGGCTTGGCGACACATTTTCATTAAAAAAAACTTCAAGGTTAACATGTGTATTGCATTAGAATTGTCATTCTCATAATAAACATTTTCTGCTTGCACGTGCTTAAGCATCAGGGGAGTTTACATATTGAACGTCAGTCGAGAAGCTCAATCCTGCCGAGTTGAGATGCTTGAAATTTACGAAGGACATTCATGTCAAGGGGCATGTGGCCAAGAGACTTTGAGCAGCCTGGGCGTTCCCAATGAGTGGTGATAAGATGTAGCTAATCTGGAGCAGTCGCATTGAAAACTCTCCCTAAAGCAGCCAAACAGGGGAAATCACGCTGAGATTTGGAAAATCTCTCGAAGACCAGTCGGTCAGAGGCAAATTCACTTCAAGGATCATATCGAGGCAGGCCACCTCAAGATCAAGGGAAGGTATCCTCTCTAGAAGACGATTAATCGAAAGCACCTCTTCGAGGTTCAAAATACAGAGGCAGAGTATTTCAGGTCATTACAAATCCTTTCGAGGCAATTTACTTCATCGATTATGAAGTCTGGGGCAGTTATGTTGAGATCTGATACATCTCTCCAGGAGTTTGAAGACCTTGGGGCATGTGAGAGCCAGGTTTTCTGTAAAATCCTCTTGAGACGATTTCTTTCGTTAAACCTTGTGGTCTGGGGCAAGTGGAGAGTTCAAAGGGCCGTTGGTCACGTATGAGAATCAGCATGCAGTCGATCAACAGAAGCATGAAGCGCCAAAGTAGTTCCCAGCATGGAATTTCTCTTCCTCAGCAAGGCGCCAAGAGGCATCTTTTCCCAGTGAGGGAGGCGTTTGAATCGCCATTCGTCCTCAGCAAAGATAGTTAAAGTTCTATAATCCATGGCAGAGCATTATGAAAATTCTGACTATCCTTCCCAACAAGAGTTTAGAATTTGCTCTCCCCCGGCTGGGTTGGCGAAGTTTATTGCTTTTTAGCATGAATTCATAGTGTTGGGTCGGTGATTCTCAAGTTTGTGGTAAGGTGGTTCCTGTCTCTCTATCGGAGTAATAGTAGAATGTCGTCCACTAGCAGAGCAGATATTGTCAATTATCGTTCCCCAAGCAGATTTGTGGGTGGTGGTTAGCTTTCCTCAGTAGGTCAAAGAGCCAATTGCCATTGGTATTTCTCTCCAACAAAGCCCTGAGGAATTTTCAGCGGATGTCGGTGATAGAATGGGGTTTGGTTGGATTCTCAAGCAGAGTCTAGGAACATAGAGACAGTCAGTTTGGGTGGCATGATTGTTTCTCCTAGTAGATTTACTCTCCCCAGCATTGAAACTTCATCATTCTCAGCAGGGCATGCTTTCCCTAGCAGGAGTTCAAAAGATTGTTTTCCCCAGGCAGGGTTAGTTTATTATTCCCCAGCAAGCATTCAAAATCTGGTTGCCCCGGGTTGGACAATATTACATCTCCAGCAAAAATTGTTGGATATCTTTCCCAGACGAAAATTTTATCTTCCCCACAAAGCTTTGATGCTACTGTCCTCATCAGATCAGAAGTATAGTCTCGTCGACAACAATATGTTTTATCCCTAGCAGTGTAAAGTCATTCCTCCAGCAGCAGGTTAAGTTCAGTGATATTCTCGACAGGTCTGGTATTATTGGCTTCTCTCCCCAAGCAGAGTTTGGTGTCAATCTTTGCAACAATTCGTTCAACAGTGGTTGACATCCCCAACAGGTTCTAAGTCCATTGGTTATGGGCATTTTCCGATATCAGGTTTTGGGTTCTATCTTCAACAAGGGTTATTTGTTATCCCCGACAGAGGGAAAGCTCTCTTTGGGTTCCATCTTTAGCAGAGGTTGTTAATTAGGAAGGCAGTTCAGGGTGACTTCCTCAGCAGAGTTTGTGATTTCGGAGACAATTTAGTTTGTCATCCCCGATAGAGTTGCATTCGTTTTCAGCGTTTATTTCGCTGAGGCGTTATTGTTGCATAGCATAAGCACTTTTGCATGGCATCCTCCCAAATGCGTAGCATTTCCATTTCGTATGGAGCATTACGCCATAGAAAAATTCAAACATATGCATTCGAAGCATAAGCCAGGTTTGAGTTCTCATTTACCAGGCGTTTCCCTAGCAGGAAGCACAGAAATTTGGGAGATATCGTTCAACTCTATTCCCTAAGCATTGGATTTGGTTGTCCAAAAAAAACTATTTGGTATTCCCCTGCGGAGTTGTCAGTTAGAATTGGTAGCCTGTGATTTCTGTTCTTTTCACCCCTTCGTCCAGGAGGTCTTTGATTTATCCCTTCAGTGTTGTTAGCATTAGTTAGACACCCGTCCATGATATTTCGACACCCGTTCGTGATCGATCTATTTTCTTTCAATACCCGTCTATATTGATACCTTAGACACCCGTCCGTGTTCTTTCGACACCCATCCGTGTTGGATCTCTTTTGCTTCAATACCCGTCCGTATTGATACCTTAGACACCCGTGTGTGTTCTTTCAATACCCATCTGTGATCGATCTTTTTTCTTTCAATACTCGTCGTATTGATACCTTAGACACCCGTCCGTGTTCTTTCAACATCCATCCGTGTTGGATCTCTTTTGCTTCAATACCCGTCCGTATTGATACATTAGACACCCGTCCGTGTTCTTTTGACACCCGTCCGTGTTGGATCTCTTTTGCTTCAATACCCGTCCGTATTGATACCTTAGGCACCCGTCCGTGTTGGATCTCTTTTGCTTCAATACCCATCTGTATTGATACCCTAGACACATGTCCGTGTTCTTTCGACACCCGTCCGTGTTTGATCTCTGTTGCTTCAATACCCATCCATATTGATACCTTAGACACCCGTCCGTGTTCTTTCGACACCCATCCATGTTGGATCTCTTTTGCTTCAATACCCGTCCGTATTGATACCTTAGACACCCGTCTGTGTTCTTTCGACACCCATCCGTGTTCGATCTCTGTTGCTTCAATACCCGTCCGTATTATTACCTTATACACCCGTCCGTGTTCTTTCGACACCCGTTCGTGTTCGATCTATGTTGCTTCAATACCCGTTCGTATTGATACCTTAGACACCCGTCCGTGTTCTTTCGACACCCGTCCGTGTTGGATCTCTTTTGCTTTAATACCCGTCCGTATTGATTCCTTAGACACCCGTCCGTGTTCTTTCGACACCCGTCCATGATCGATCTCTTTTGCTTCAATACCCGTTCGTATTGTTACCTTAGACACCCGTCTGTGTCCTTCCGACACCTTTCCGTGCTCGATTTAGCATTTTAATCCCTCGAGGAGTTGCCATATTGATTTAAACACCCGTCCGTGTTTGCTTTTGTTCTTTCAGCACACATCTGTGTTTGAACTCTTTTCTTTCAATACCCGTCCATATTGACCTTTGAGACACCCGTCTGTGTTCTTTCAGTACCCGTCCATGTTTGAACCTTTGTTTCCAATACCCGTCCGTATTGACCTTTGAGACACCTGTTCGTGTTCTTTCAGCACCCGTCTGTGTTTGATTCATTTCCTCAATGCTTCGTCCGTATTGATTCTAGACACTCGTCCGTGTTCTTTTTGTCTACTTTTTGGTACCCGTCTGTATTGGCATTTCGACACTCGTCCGTGTTTATCCCCAGCGTAGTTGACACTCTTCCGTGTACACCTTTCGATTTTTGTTACCCATTCCTATTGATCTTTGGCACTCGTCCGTGTTCTTCCAACACCCGTCTGTGTTTTGGTTTCATACCTCTTATTACTTGTTCCCCTGCGGAGTCGTCCCTCCCTTTGCAGGTTGCAAATTTGTGTGATTATTTTGGTATTCAATCTCCGTGTATCCATATTGTCTGAAAGCTTTTGCTTCTGTACCCTCAGATCCAGGAAGATTGAATAGGGGCAGCTGTAGCACCCCAAAATTTGCCCTCCGTTTTCTAACTCTAACTGGCTTATGTTTAATTTCATTTTGCATTATCATTTGTGCATATCATTGGTTTTATGCATAGGATCAAGGTGTCTTGGTCAGCTTAAGAGAATAAGATGTTTTTCATAGGTTCAAGCAGGAGATTATGTGTGCATAGAGGTGCATTATTCAAGGTGATTAGATTTGGCAAGTGTTTTGAAGTGGATTACTGCTTTCTATCTGGTGGTTATCAAATTAGGGTTATGAACATCTGGGTATGTAACACTCCAATAGACAAGATCTTTGAAGGTTTATCATCATCATGTGGCACATTTCATCTTTGTTTGAGAGGATACACATCATACTCAAAGGAATTTGAGTTTTGAGCTTGGGTCGATTTCTCCTAGACTGGGGGTGCCAAAACTAGGGTTTTACCTAAAATCAATTCATTTCTGATTTTTTTTAGGCAAGACTTGATTCCATGACCCTCTACATGTCCCTAAGGGTCTAGGAATGGAAGATTGACCATCTATTTGTTTCAAAAGGTCTTCAATTGATCAGAGAATTGAAAATAAGGAGAATTGAGAATAAAGTCAACTGTGTAGTGAAAAAGTCAACTCCTGACTTTTTAAAGTCAAATTCTTGTTCATCATGTCAAATATGATCAGTGGACCCAATTTGATCAAGAAATGTCAAAAGAATCACAAAAAAATCAAGAAGTTGAGAAGTTTCCATTTTTAGGAAGAACTAGGTTTTAGAAAGTTACCATTTTAGGAAAGTTTTCATGTTTTCGAATCATTTTCAAAGCCAATTTTTATCATGATCAAAGCTTCATTTGCAAATCTTTTCCACATGGAAGTTGTAGTTTGAAACATTTCCTTCAAAATGGGCACAAGAACCATATCATTTGGATCATTTTTCACTAAGTTATGAGTGAACAAAGTGAGCCATTTCAAACTTGTAATTTTTCAATAACTTAGAATTTTTCTAAGTCTTTTTGGCAGCTTCAAGGACACATATTCATGGCAATTTTTCACATACCTCTAAGCATTGTTTTAACCTATTTTCAACATGAAACTTTTTCTTCATGATCCCACCTTTCTAAAGAACCCAAGATTGTCTCATTTGGATCACTGTGGTGCAAGATATGGTATTTCCAATATCAAGGTTTCAAATGAGAATTGTTAAAGAACTTAGATTTTTTTCTAAGTAATTTGGACAGATTTGAGGGCACACATTCATGGCCTATTTTCACCATGATCCAAGCCTTCTTTCAAGACCTTTCCTTCATGTTTTTTGCTCTATGTTCTCCCTAGTTTATTGTGAGCCCAAGAACTCATGGTTTGGCAAAGAATTCAATGAGTTGTGATGATTCAAAGTAGCACTCATCAATATAATGGGAGTACATCATCAAGCTGCCATTTTTGTACATGGCCTGAATTCCTTCATGTAGGGTCCCATGTATCCCATTACACACGCATAGTACATCACTTTTAGTGCCTAAGATGATCTAGCACACATGCCATACGTACCATGCACCATACTTCATGTTGCTTTGCCAAAAAGGGAAAAAAGGATATAATTTACACAAAGCTGGTACAATTTCATTCTCCCTTTCACGTGCCTTGCCTCATGCTCACTTCCTGATCCTTTTTTCCACTCAGAAAACCCCACAATAACCACTCCCCATGTGCCTGCCCGTGTGCAATTCTCTCTCTCACTTGAAATTTTAAATTGGCATAACAAACTTTCAGCTGATTTTCACTCTTGCTCTCACATGCCAAAGCCACTATATAAGTCTTCAAAACCCTAAAAATGAGCCGACCACTTCATTTCACACAAAACCAGATCACAACGAGCTCCCTTCTTCTCTGAAATCTCTCTTTTCGAAACTGCTTATTTTCTCATTTTTTCTTAAGTTTATGAACGGATCTCTCACCAATGAGGCATCAGGAAGCTTTTGGATCCATTTATTTGAAGCTCATACTTCAGATCAAGAGCCAACGGAGCTCCTCCGTTAGGTATTTTTCTTGAACTTTCTTTCTCATTTTAGAGGCATGTTTAGGACTCATACTGGTGCATCTGAAGTCCTCTTGTGATGGAGGCAATGTTTTCTTGGTGTTTGTGCAAGATTGTGAGTTTCAATTTATGTGTGAAATCTTCGTGCTCGTTTTCAAGGGTGTTAGAGCAATTATCAGTGTTTTTTATTGCCATATTCTGAATCTCTGTGAAAAAACGTTCAAGATGTTGTCAAATTTTGTGAGTTTTGATGAAGTTTGCAGGAATCTTCAGTGAGGGTTATCGGAGAAGATGACCGGAGCTAGGGCTCCAACATCTGATGTGTGTTGCTGAGTCATGCTTTGACTGGCACACGTGGTAAGTTGATCGATGATGTGGAACGCCACCTCGTTTAATGAAACAGTGCGTTTCATGGAGGTCATTCCCTTTTTTTTTTGGTTTTTCTGACTTGTGTTTTAAATGGATCATGGGCCTTGCTGTTTTACTCTTCGTACCCTCCTTTTCTTAAGGCCCAGCGTGTTCTAACTTGATTTCTGTTATGATTTGCTTTGCTAGTGCACCCCCTGCCATGTTCATTGTTTTTTTTATTTTATTTTCTTGCTATATTTTTGTTTCAATTTCGTTTTAATTGTTAAACTCTTTTAAAAAATAAAAAAAAATATGTTTCTAGTCAATTGATGTCTTGTGATAATTACCATGATTTTTGTTTTATTTTCTCATTTATTTTCCTATTTTATTCGGATTTATTTTGTCAATGTATTCCTAATGATACCCTTCGTCTAGGGTTAGGGAATTTCTTAACCATTGCTTATCTTTTGAGGCTGATTTTTTGGTCACACTTAGAGCTTCATATGAGGTTGTTTTAATGATTGTTTGGGCTTGGTTTGAGTTACTTTTAGTGACTTTCCATCCAACTTTTGTTGGCCCTCGATTGTTGCTCGATTACTTGACTACCTTGCCTTATTGATCGCTTTTGGACATGTTCTTTAACTTGTTTTTCTTCCATCTTTTGGACATATTTAGTTGGATGTTTGAAATTACCTTTGGATATTTTTGGAGATTTTATCGAATCACTTTGATATATTTGATTGATGCTTTCATTTGGTGATGTTTTGAACATGTTAATGCACACACCTTGACCTAATTCTTGTGCCTTTGAATGATATGAATCTCTTTGGTGCTTGGTGATCTTTCTTCGCTTAATAAGACATGTTTAAGGTTCTGATTTGCCTTGGCTCTTGATGTATAACTTTCCTTTGATGTTGTCTTGCTTGTACATGTGAATCATTTTGGACTTGATCTTATTGAATACACGCCTAGTTTTGATATGTGCTTTGAGCATGACACTTGATGCTCCTTCTTGGATGACTTAAGTGTGATTATGGTTCATGGATTATGCACTTGCTACTGCCCACTTGGATTCACATCATGTTTTCACTTCACTTGGTCATTGTTGATTGATTTCCATGATATATTTCACTAGCATTTGATTGCTCCCACTTTGGGTCCATGGTGCATGTTAGTGTGAGCTTTCTTACATGATTGAATTGGATGATCATGATATGAATTTAGTTATAACTTAGCTTCATTCTCACCTCACTTTGTTCACATCACCTTTGCATGATGGTTAATGGTGTTCAATTATGATCCTAATGCAAGTTGTTTGCACCTATTCTTGTTTCCTTCTTGTTTGAACTTCAATGTATGATCATTTGAAACATGTTTGGTAATTGTGAATGTGACTTGGATGTGATATGATGTTCTTGCTGCCCTACATTGTTTCTCATCTCTTGTTGCCTTCTTCTCTTTCATCTCTTACTTCTTTCTTCTCCCTTGAATCTTTAGAATTGTTTAAGTCTTAGTTTTGCCTTTGCATGCTCCCTTAGGACTCCCTAATCCAACTTAATCTTTGATTGAGCTTGGATTAGGATAGACATTAGGATTCAATTCATGCATGCTAACATTAGGTAGAATTTTCCCTTCTTACCTCAACCTTAGGGGCCACCTTTGCATGACAACATTAGGATAAAATTCCCATTAGTGGTTTCTTTTCAACTTTGAGTCTTCTCTTTTCATCTCATAACAAGTCTAAAACACTTAATAAACGCAACAAGCATTGTGCGCCATGAGCCTTAAGTACATGTGAAATGAAGAATGAGGGGTTTCCCTTCATTTTTCTAGAGTGTTTAGCGGACGTCCCGTCTTGGGGCGATTTGCGACGCATTCGCTCCTATGTCATAGATTTTAGTGCAACGTAAGTTTCAAACTAACTTCAATTCACTTCTGTCTAAAAAACACAAAACAAATTCAAATCTTTTTCATCCTTCGGGATTGTTGGGTTCCAAATCATTTTCAAAAAAGAGCACGTTACTTCTGTTCAGTCGTAAACAGACATCGACCCTAACTGCCGGATGCGAACTTAACGTCGCTAATAAAAAACACTTACCGACCCGTAGGTCGAACTATGACTGCTCTGACTTCCTTTTTCTCGTCCGATTGAGGATACGTAGGCACAAGATGGCGATGTCTTGGCGAGCAAACCCTCCCCCTTTAGTGCGTAGTCCGTCGAACTACGTCGACTATGATTCTTCATTCGTCCACGAAGATACGTAGGCATAGGATTGCGATGATCCTTGTGAGTCTGTTTTTTGTCTTTCCCTTTCCCGTTTCCGTTTAGTAGTAGGCTTTAGATAACTCACCCTTTGATTAGACAACAAATGTGGGTCCCATCGAGTACGATGGATGCGTGGGGGTGTTAATACCTTCCCCTCGCATAACCGACTCCCGAACTCGGACTATGGTTGCGATGACCATGTCTTCTCCCTTTTGAGGTTTCTTCGATCATTTTCTTTCCCTACGTCGGGATAAATAACGTTCGGTGGTGACTCTTCTGTTCTGTTTTTTCCAGTTGTTTTTCGTAGTTGCGACAATAACAAGACAAGAAAAAGTCATGGTTTCTCTCCGGCCTGTACCCAGAACACTAAGAAAGACGAAAGTTATCGTCCCATTAAGGATTTCTTCCACAGTGGAGGTTTCCTCCACCCAGTGTCTCAAGAAGTACACACCATCAATGAAAGTGATTCCTCCGATACAGATGACTTGCCTATCTGGAAGCCATACACAGAAGACTTGGGGAAAAAGAGTCAGCCGGATGAAGCCTATCAGCTAAGTAATATTGAAAAGAATACCCATGTCCCCACCGAGTCATGGAATCATTACTCAGGACATTTCGAAAATGTCCGACACCATAAGCTATTTGAGCGTTTGAGAAAATACAAACTCTGCTTGAATCCCAATAAGTGCACGTTCGATGTTTGCTCAAGAAAGCTCTTAGGATTCATCGTCGGGCAGAAAGGAATCGAGGTTGATCCTGACAAGGTCAAGGCCATTCAAGAAATGCCTTCAACGAGGACTGAAAAATAGGTCAGAGGATTTCTAGGACGTCTGAATTGCATCTCCAGATTCATATCCCTTATTACCGCGACATGCGCGCCCATCTTCAAACTACTCTGAAAGAATAAAAGTTACGTGTGGACGGAAGATTGCCAAAAAGCTTTCGACAGCATCAAAGAATATCTGTTGAATCCACCTATTCTATCTCCTCCAGTGGAAGGAAGACCACTGATCATTTACTTAACAGTCTTGGAAGACTCTATGGGTTGTGTGCTTGGCCAACAAGACGAAACAAAAAGAAAAGAGTCTGCCATTTACTACTTAAGCAAGAAATTCACAGACTGTGAAACTCGGTACACTATGCTTGAGAAAACTTGCTGTGCTCTGGCTTGGGCAGCCAAACGTCTTTGCCAGTACATGATTTGTCACACTGTTTGGTTAATCTCCGAAATGGATCCGATCAAGTATGTCTTTGAAAAGCCTGCTCTCACGGGAAGGATTGCCCGTTGAAAGATGTTATTATCAGAATACGACATCGAGTATCATGCTCAGAAAGCCATTAAAGGAAGTATTTTAGCCAATCATTTGGCTCATCAACCGATTGACGATAGGAATCAGTCGAATTTGACTTCCCGAACAAGATGTCATGTACTTGAAAATGAAAGATTGCAATGAACCGCTACCCAGTGAAGGGCCAGAACCAGGTTCCCAATGGGGACTAATTTTTGATGGATCTATCAACAATTATGGAAACAGAATTGGGGGCAATCATCGTAACACCTCAGGGTACCCACATTCCTTTCACTGCCCGACTGACTTTCAAATGCACAAACAACGAGGCCAAATAAGAAGTATCATGTGCCTCGAAGAAGCAATTGACTTAAGAATTAAGAATTTAGATGTGTATAGAGACTCGGCCCTGATTATCAATCAGATCAAAGGAGAGTGGAACACATAGAAATCAAGATTGATTCCTTACAAAGATTACACGAGAAGATTGTTACCCTTCTTCAACAATATTGAGTGTCATCACATCCCTCGTGAAGAAAATCACATGGTTGATGCACTAGTCACTCTCTCTTCCATGATTGTTGTAAATCATTGGAATGACGTACCTAAGATCGACATAATGTGCCTTGAGAGTGTAACAGCCCGGGCCCCTCGCAAGGCGATCCCGGCACTGCCACCTCACGATCTTCTCTACCCCCCTCACTAGTAGAGTTTTTGCCTTCCGTGGGAATCGAACCATGTACCCTGGGGTTCAAGTACATGTTCAATCCATTCCCACTACCAATTGAGCTGTAAATGTAACACCCTTCTAATCCCCGCGGAAAACATATAAATAATCAGAGTAAATTATCATGCATCTCAAAAAAGGGTGTCACATATATTTTCAAAACATCATAAAACACCTGTCATGCTCATTAACACTTTAATAGTTTCATGCTTTTCAAAACTTCTCTTAGCATGTAGCAGCGGATCCAAATTAATCATATTTAACATAAAGAGAGTTTCATGCTCATCACATTAATAAACGATACTTAGGCATAAGAGCCAACTTCATACAAATCAAGTAAGTATAAAAATATAAGGTTGAGTACATAGTGTATCTCTAAAACCTAAACCAAACGATCCCAGTGTTACATAATCAGAGCACGACTCGACCCAACATAAATAAAGACGCTAAACAGCTGCATCAGTGGCTACCTCGAGCTATGAGCAAGTCTACTCCTCGGCACCTGAGCGATGTCGTATAAAACATCATTCCAACAGAAGGGTGAGAATTCACATCATTATTGAATTATAAGATAATGATTATCGTAAAACATATAAACACAAATAATAAATAATCTCACACTTCAATATTCATCAACAAGTATCACTCAAGTATCCACACAATTCATATTAAATTCCAATACTCAACAAGTCACAATCACACACATACTTCCATATAACAATCATATATGCCATGCGACTCGATGCAAACTCAATGCAACTCATGCCATGTGGTACCAACACTTGTTTTTTTTTTTCGGTTTTTACATTTAAACCGGGTCCGTCCCCTAGACCAATAACAAAACAAAAGCCCGTCCCCTAGGCTTTCAAACCCCACTCTAGGTTTGGGACAAGTCACTAGCTCCCACGGAACTAGCAAGCATTGCCTCTTGACACAAATGATGCGTATGCAAACAACAACCATATGCAATTAAGATCATTCCCTAATCTTAATATCACACATATCTCAAATAATTCATCACACTTGAATTATCACACAATTGCACACACAATTACATTTTATAATCAAGTACTCATACTTTAAAAATCATCACCACAATTAGCAATTTATACACAAGGATCGGCTCGATCCAATCACAATTCACAAAACACAAATACCGATTAAATATAGATTAATTAATCAATCACCAATAATTGAATCCAATATTCAATAAATTCCACCATTCAATAAATATGAATTGATATTTAAATAAACAAACAATTTTTAAATAATCTATATTTGGTAATTAACTAATATTTACTCAAATAATTAATATTTAAATAAATAGTCCAGATTTAATAAATATTCAATATTTAATAATTAATAATTAAATAGTTAATCAATATTCAAATTTGTCTTTAATTAACTTTAGCAATACATTTAGTTCTTAATAAAAAAATATTAATAATAATAATGTATAGTTTATATACAGCGCATGATTCTCATGGAACAAGACTACCTTAATAATGTACTTCAACTCCCACTCTTACAAACCATATCTACATATTGCAGGGAAAATTCTACATTACAAATATCTTAGTTAATTTTTTATATTTGTTACACTATACTACAGTAGGAGCTGCTAGACAGTTTGAAGTACCAAATGAGAAAGTAGTAGTTAGCAAACAGAACAGTGAAAAATAAGTTAATAATTCAATAGCAGTGCAAAACAAAATGTAAATTCAAAATCTGGAATAAAGACTTAAGACTTTAAGTTTATTAAAGTCATAGAAAGAATTCTGTGAAACCAACTAGAACTCTACAAATATCAATATGATGACCAACCAGTGTAATAAAATTCATAATGCTAATTAACATTAACACGGATCGTCGTAAAATTAACCTCGCAGCTACTACATACATACCAATCAAATTCGTACAAAAGAACTCACCATCACAAGCTGAACGTAAGCATACTAAATAATTATGAAAAGAAACTTGATATAAAAAGGACACGGAACAAATTGTATATTTCAATTTCAAATGGGTATTCTAAAGATTAAATGGATCTCTAAAGTATTACCAAAAATCAATTTCTAAACATCAAAAATTAATAATTTCAGAAATAATCATTAACCTAATTAATTTCAATTTCATAGAAAATTTTTGGGGATTTTTCACTAACTCTATTTCTACCCAATAATCAACACCCAATAATCCCAATAATGAGAGAAAAACCCACCCTTACCTTAGATTTTCTTGATGAATTGTTCTTGTTCTTTGGGTTCCTCTCTTCTTCTACTCTTTCTCTTTTCTCTTCTCCTCTTCTACTCTTTCTCTTTAATTTTCTGATTTTTCACTCTTACTAACTTCTTCCTCTAAAACCCTACTATTCATAACTAAATGGGCCTAACTCACTTATTATACTTAATATCAACACCTCCCCTTAAGCCCAACAATTTCTAGCAACTATAAAATCATATTAAATAGAATAAATTAAATAGTTCACTAAATACCAATAATCCAATTAAATAATTAATTAGATAAATTCAACAATTCAATTTATTTTCAAATAATAAATTAAATCACACATTTCACTTTAATCAATTAAACCAATTAATTCACATAAATTAAATTAACCAATTAATTTATATAAACTCAATAAATTATATAAATCAAACAATTCATAGAAATTCACTAAATCAAATATTTCACTTAAATCAAATAATTCAAATAATTTAGATAAATCACATAAATCAATTAATTCATAAAATCACTCAATTAATTAATATAAATAATTAATTACTTAAATTGGGGTGTTACAGAGAGGCCTGCCGATATCTTCGCGATTGAAGTAGTCATAGATGACAAACCTTGGTATCATGATATCAAGTGCTTCCTTCAAAGACAAGAGTACCTGCCTGGGGCATCAAGAAAAGATAGGAAAACCCTCAGAAGACTGGCTGGAAACTTTTTCCTGAGCGGTGATACACTCTATAAGAGAAACTTCGACATGGTTATGCTCAGATGCGTAGACAGAAAAGAAGCAAACATGTTGATGAAAAAGATTCACGAAGGATCCTTTGGAACTCATGCCAATGAACACACAATGGCAAGAAAAATTTTGAGAGCAGTATATTATTGGCTGACAACGGAATCTGATTCCTACAAGTACATGAGGAAGTGTCATAAGTGTCAGATATACGCAGATAAAATCCATGTACCGCCAACGCATCTCAAAATTCTTTCTTCTCGATGACCTTTTTCTATATGGGGAATCGAAATGATTGGCATGATTGAACTCAAAGCTTCAAACGGACATCGGTTCATCCTAGTAGCCATCGACTACTTCACTAAATGGGTCGAAGCAGTATCATACACCAATGTGACCCGACAAGTGGTGGTCCGATTTATCAAGAACAGTATCATCTTCCGTTATGGTGTTCCAAGCCAGATCATTATGGATAATGGATCCAACTTGAACAACAAGATGATGAAAGAGTTGTGTGCTAAGTTCATGATCGAACACCATAACTCATCTCCCTACCGGCCTAATATGAACGGAGCGGTAGAAGCGGCTAACAAGAATAACAAGAAGATCATTCAAAAGGTGGCTATAACCTACAAGACTGGCAAGAGATGCTACCCTTTTCTCTTCACGGTTATTGCACATCTGTTCGCACTTCAACAGGGACAACCCTTTTCTCTCTAGTATATGGCATGGAGGCAGTGCTCTCCATATAAGTAGAGATCCCATCAATCTGGGTATTGATGGAAGCTAAGCTAACAGAGGCTGAATGATGTCAAAGCCGACCCGAAAAACTGAACCTAATCGAAGAAAAGTGAATAACGGCTCTATACCATGGTCAGTTGTATCAGCAAAGAATGAAGAAAGCGTTCGACAAAAAGGTATGACCCCGTGTCTTCAGAAAAGGAGACCTCGTGCTCAAGAAGATACAATCATTTCTCACTGATTCTCGGGGCTAATGGACTCCGAATTATGACGGCCATATGTGGTCAAGAAAGCCTTTTCAGGCAGCGCCTTGAGACTCGCAACCATGGATGGAGAGGAGTTTACCTACCCCACGAATGTTGATGTAGTCAAGAAATACTTCGCATAAATAAAATAAATAAAAAACGTCTCGGTGGATTGAAAACCCGAAAGAGCAGTCCTAAGAAAAATTAGAGGCATAAGCAAAAAATCATCCCGATGGATTGAAAACCTCAAAAGGCAATCCAGGAAAAAGTTAGGGATTCATGGCAAGTAACTACGTCTGACAAGGTTAAATCCCCAGCGGTAACACCATCCGTCGAAAGTCTCCCGCTAAGATCATCTTCGACAGAAGCTCAGGATGTCCAGAATTCAAAGTTGGTAGAAGGATAACGGTCGTTATGTTTCAATTTAGCCCTTTTTCCCGTAAATTACCATTTTCTAAACTTTGTAAATGTTCTATGGGATCACGCGCTTGGCTGATTTCCATTCTACCAACAAAATTTGAGCCCTAGTGCTTTTGTTTGAAATTCTCATTTATTTTTACTTTACAAAGCGACATCTTTTAAATATGATCAACGATTCTTGAAACCAAACAAAAATGAATTTACTTGTCAAATTTTCTTCTGCTTTTAAAATAAAGATCGAATTTCTTTTTGACTACTGAACACAAAAAGGAACATCGATGGCTTCTCTGGAAGTGATTAAACCTCAAATGCAGAATCAAAGTACTTCATCTAAACCAGTACGTCTGAATGAAGGATCAACTGTTTCAGATGTAATGTCCCATCTGATATCCCCGACAGAATTCTTACCTCTTAAGACCAATTGATGGTTCTTTCACCCCCAGAAAGGTCTACCCCTCCTAAGCAAGAAAGGATTGCTGCCTTGAACCAATGATACTTCTTATCCCCCCCCCCCCCCCCCCCCCCCGTGCAGTGGCTGAGTATCTCTTTGTGTTCATTCACCAGTCTGTATGTCGCGTCTGTTTTGTCAGCATAAACATGCATACATCATGCATAATTTATTCATATTCATACATAATTGCATTAATATCACTCTGGTCATTTTTATCCCCAAGTGATAATGTCCTCACACCGATAGAGTTGTCAGTTCTTTCCGCATTCGAAAATGTATCGTCCGAACAATTTCTCCCAAGTTTATTTCTAGATTGGAGACGGTCCTCGACCACTTTGATAACTTGAACCTCTGAAAGACGAGAAAACATTCGACGAACACCTCTGGAACATCACTCTTAACCATTGAAGATGATATTTTTGCTTTCCCGGATAAAAAAAAATCCCCAGAGAAAGCCTCTCAACGAAAAACTTTTGGCAATACAGCTGTTTCTCCCAAAAAAAAAAGTCATCAGTATCTCAAAATTGGATTACATCACATGGTATTTCTCCGAAAAGGTCTCGAAGAAAAGTATGATGAAATATCCCCATGCAAAATGCAGTCTCTCAAGCGAATCATTTTTCCCAGTAGGTCGACAAATGGCATCTCCCACAGAGAAGTTTGTACACCTCTACAGTTCAGAAAAATGGGTTTCCCCAGCAAGTCTGACATCAATTAATTTTTCCATCAAACGATATCTCCCCAGTATAGCTCGGCGATAAGTTTGATGAAGACCACTACACATAACGTCCCTTGTTAAGGAAGAAACTCGACAAGAAAAAGCTGAGACCAGTTTCGTGGCTAATCCATTTACAACAATGGATTGATCCAAGAAGCTTGATTCACAAGTTTCATTTTCATCTGGACCACAATTAGGGTTTTGAAGAAAAAGTCAAGTGTACCTTTGACTTTGGACCAAGACATGCTCCCAAACCTTGGGACATGATTCAATATACCCTAAAACACCTATGGAATCAATCCATTAGGTTTGAATTAGGTCAAGAACTTGATTGCATAGAGAATCACACAGTTTAGAATTCATCTGACAAAAAGTCAACTGTGCCCAAAATCAAGTTTGACTTTTTGGATTTTTTCACAAATGTGGCTCCCCTAAGTAAAAAATAATGTTAATGTATGGTTTTGATCATCATTCATCAAGAAAAATCAAGAAAATTGAGGTTTCTTGCAAAAGGGGCAACCATAGAAAACCTAAAATTTTCTAAGTTATGAAACAAAATGGATTTTGTACCCACTTTGCAAGGTCATAACTCCCAAACTCTAAGGCCTTTTTCTTCCATCCAAAGCTCAAATGAAAGTTCATATGAAATACTTCAAAAGTGTCAACTACATCAGATTCCAAATCCTCATAGATTTTGAGTTATGGATTGATCAAAATCACAAAAAGTGAAAATGACCACTTTTTCCAACACTTAGTTAAAATTTTCAAAGTCAGAATCTGTTTCATTTTTTACCTTTTTGAGGTCATTTTTCACCTTGATCCAAGCTGAACCAGGTCCATTTATGGACATCAAAGTTAAAGTATGTCATGAGAGCTTTCCAAAGAATACAAGAACTCCCATTGATTCAACTTAATCAAAGAGTTATGAACCTCACGACATGCCTTGCTCAAACTGATTTCCAAGACAGATTTTGTGCATTACTTGTGGCACACGATTCTTGAGTCCAATTTTGGTGACTATGCAAGAATGATCCTCATCCAAATTCAACAAGAATCTCAGTCAATCATGAAAAAGCTGCAAGCTTGGGCCCTAAGGCAAGAATCCAATCACTTTGGCATGTGATCATCAAGTTTCAAATCCAAAACTCCAAGTTTGTCATTTGGCATTGATGTGGAACATAAAGCTATCATGAACCAAGCCATATCAGTCCAATTAAGTCAAGATTGACTCAAAACTCAGAAGACCTAGAGCTACAAAGATCAACTCTAGTCAATGGCCAAGTAAAGACTTGGTACCTTGGCAATTAAGGAAGTGATACATGGCCATATCCATTGGATAATAGAGTGATCCCTTATCCAACACTATTCCTTCAAAAGCAAAACTCCTCTACTATAAATAGAGGTTATTTCTGATGTTTCAAACCACACAAAAACAATACCAAAGCCTTGTTTTCTCACTCTCCCTCTCTTACTTCAATTTCAAGTCACATTGGAGCAATTTGGGAATTCTTGAAACCAGAGCAAAAAACACTCAAATAACCATCCAAACATATCATAAATCATCCATTGGAGGTGTTTAAACCTTCATCCACATTGTACAACCTCAAAATCAGAAAGTCAACCTCCAAAACCTCAAATTTTGACTTTTCTGCATTTCACAAGCCATGTCTTGATTCAGTCACTTTCAAAACCAAACAAAACTTCAAACACACTCCAAATATCATCCTCAAACTGTCCCAGCAGGTTTCCCTCAACTGTAACACCATTTGAGTGAGTTACCATTTTGATCACTTTTGCCACTTTTGCAAGAAAGAGCCAATTCTTGTTCCTGAGGTTTCCAGCTGGTTTTGATCATCCTAAAAGCTTCTAAGGGATCAATCAAGAGTGTCTAAAGCATTAGATTACTTCTGGCACAAGCATCTTGACAGTTAGCACAGGGAGCTTCAAGAGGTAAGTGCATCACAACTTGAACTTTTAAAATATGCATTGCTTTGATGTCCATTAATCATAAACATGTAATATATATCATATGTGTTGTGTTTGAACCAATTTACCATGCTGTTATTGCTTGTATGATGAGATAGCATTGAACTTACAAATCTTGGCCTATTTTGAAACCACTATCGGATTTTAAAATAGAATCATCTTTAGAAAATTCTAAAAGCACCATTAGATTCCTCATGAAATTCTAGGCAGGATCCATCTAAATTTCATCCAATTCCATGGAGAATTGAGGAAGTTATGGCCTTCTTGCAAATCCACCAAAACTTGGTTTTTTCCTTAGCCAAGCCTAGAATTCAGGCCACCTATATATGTTTATGAGGTGGTTTTTATACACGGATGTATCACCACCCCAGTGGTAGAAGCGCGCTTATGTTTGGTTGGAGGTCGTGGGTTCAAGACCCACCCAGACCATTTTGCTATTTCTCTCATTTTTCCTATTTTTCTCATTTTTTTTATGGTTTTTATTAATTAATTTCTCATTCAATTTTAATTATTTTTTATTGGTTCTATTTTAAAAAATTCACAAAATTTTTGAAATATTTTATTCCACAAAAAAATTGAATTTATATTATTTATTTAATATAGTTTGAATTTTTTTAATTAATTTCATTTTATTTGTTTTCAAACATTAAAAAATGAAATTTCCACCTTGATTTCTCAAAATCAATTGAATTTCAAGCCTTCTTGTGATTAAAAAAGATTTTTCAAAGCTTACCACTTGTTTTTGAATATATTTGATATTTTATATTTAATTTCCTTTGAAAATAATATTATATTAATTAAAATTAGGGTTTCCCTCAATTTTAATCATTCAAACTTCATTTGAAACATTCTTGGGCCTCTTGATAGAGTGTAAGTCCCATCCCTTTGTAAATAAACCATTTTGGGCCTCAGTCATTGTATAAATCCCGATACGTTTTAAAAAAAATATCAGCACGATTGTCGTTTTCAAAACAATTTCCATCTGGGCCTCTCTTTGAGTTGTAAGTCCCATCTCTTGTATAAAAATAAACTCTTGGGCCTCTAATAGAGTGTAAGACCCATCCTCTTTGTGAAAACAATAATTTGGGCCTCATTCATTGTATAAGTCCCTTTGTGGTTTTCAAAATGCCGACGCGATCGTCACCTTTTCAAAAGAGATCATCAGGGCCTCTCCTTGAGTATAAGCCCCAAACTTCTTTTCACAACAAAATTTCTTTTTGATTTAGATTCAAATCTTAAGTTTCATCAAAACTTTCTTCAATTTCTTGAATAACTAACCATACAGTTGTAATTACAATGTTGGAGCTTGCACACCTGTAAGTTCTACTGTTTCTTCAATACTTACTTGTTTATATATTTCATATGTATATATATGCTTGTATATACTTGCTTAGAGTTTTTCCCCAACAATTAGGTGTAGTTTTAGATCAAACCAGTGGTTACTCTTTCAACATAGTCAAAACTAGTTCCCTATAGGAAATTCCAGATACAGTCTTGCCTCCTCTTGGGCTTATACAATATGGAACAAAGAAAGACATTATTCCCAGTGAAACTTTTCTTAAGACTGTCACAACTTAGAAATGTGTATACAAGAAATTCATTTTCCCAAAGAGGACTAATTCCCGGTGAAACCTCTTTTGAATTTCTTCAAACCCTAAAACTGTTCACTAAGGAAAGGATTATTCCCGATGAAACCTTTCTTGAACTTTTCTCAGGCTTGGACCCACGTGCTTCCTAAAAGCATCCCCAGCCTCCTCTTGGGCTTTGTACAAGGACCCTCAGGCTTCTTAGAAGTTCTCAGCCTCCTCTTAGGCTTAGTACAAGGACCCGAAGACCTCCTACAGGTATAGGACAAAACATAGTCATCTCTACTAGTTCAATCCTTCAGAAGGTCAGAATTCCAAAACATCAGACCAGTTTAGGGTTGATTCTTATCCTTTAAAACATCAGCCTCCTCTTGTGCATCATACAAAGATCAACCTCTTCATACCAGTAGACTTGGAAAGCCTCGTCTCCTCTTGGATCTCAAAGAAACCCTCAAGTTTCCTAAAGACACAGAAAAAAAACCTGATGACTTCATTGTCGCTCCCAGGATTTTCATCCAGGTACAAACACGAAAGTGGCGTGGAACACAGAGTCGCCAGCCGTGTAAATTTATCCCAAGAGAGGGAAAGGGAACACCGCATAAACCTGAGGTAGAGGGAAAGGAATGGTCATCGCAACCATAGCCTGGGTTCGGGAGTCGGTTACGCAAGGGGAAGGTGCTAGCACCCCACGCGTCCGTCGTACTCGATGGGATCCACGCTTGATGTCTATTCTAAGGGTGAGTTATCCTAACATCTGTGGCTGTACTAAGACGGGGGAGGGGAAAATCTAAGACAGACTCGGTAGGACGTCATCGTCCTAGGCCTACGTACCCCCTTTGTGCAATGGGGAATTCAGAGTCAACGTAGTTTGGACCAAGTTCTTTTTGTGTTTTTTATGAGCGACGTTAAGTTCGCGTCCGGCAGTTAGGATCGATGCCTGTTTGCGACTCAGACTGAAAGTAACGTGCCCTTTTTGAAAATAGTCTTTAGTTTGACAATACTGAAGAACAAAAAGGTTTGAAGTTCGTTTGTATTTTTTAGGACAGAAGTGACTTGAGTTAGTTCGTAACTCAACTTGAACCAAAGTCTATGACACGGGAGCGAATGCGTCGCATGGTCGCCCCCAATGGGACGTATGCTCAACACTCTAGAAGAGAGAAGGGGGACCCCTCAATCTTCATTTCCTATGTTTAAGGCTCGTGTGCAAGGCAAGTTGACTTTATTAAGTATCTTAGAGATGTTATGAGATGAGAAGAGGGACTCAAAAGAAAAGAAAAACGCTACGGGGAAAATCTATCCTAATGTTATCATGCAAAGATGGCCCTAAGGGGAGGTTTGACAACAACCTAAGCCTAAATAAAATAAAAGATGAGAGAAAGAAAGAATGAGAGTGAGCATGGATAACTATCCACACTCTCAAATTACTTACCTCTACCTCTGCATAAAAGGTTAGTACAAAACAGACATAAGTAAAAAAACAAGGCAAATGAAACCCAAGCAAGTCATAAACCAAGGAGAAAAGGTGACAAACCAAATGAAACTCATCCCAACCAGAATATACACCTTAGAGGTGACCCCCAATGTTTACCAAACAAAATCAAGCAAATAGAATGCAAACCAGTGGCAAAACAAACAAGAGAGTAATCAAAGGAGGAGTAGAAGAAGGAAGAGTGGACATGCAAGGTAATCATGCAAGAATGCTTCAAATAGTATCCAAGTCAGAATGTGGATGACCTAAACATGTGCCTAAACATGTTATGCAAATTTCACATGAGGCATGCAAACAGATATCCAAACATCAAACATCAATAGAAGAAGAAGGAATCATTTAAGTGAAACATGAATAACATGCAAGAGGAAACATGAATGACATATGGCATGAATGAATGCAAAGCTCCAAAGTCAGAAACATACATCAAGTTAAATGCAAATGAATGATATGGCATGGCATACATAAACCAAACATAAATCATGAAGAGACACAGATGAGAAGAAGGGAGAGGAGAAGCCAAAAGAGGCATGTGAATCAAACATTGAACATGTGCACACAAATGCAACAACCTCACACCAATGACATATAATGGCAATTAAGTGGCCTATAACAATTCAAACATGGTTTAAGAAGTCAAAGACACAATCCAAAAACAATGGCACAAGTGCCTTTTCAAACAAGTAATCAGACATGATCAAGGATGTGCATACAAGAGGACCTCAAACAAAGAGCAATCACATAATTGGCAAAACATCTTCTAAAATTACCAAATTAATTATCAACATATCTCAACCAGAAACAAACAACATATTAAAAACTCATGCTAAAATTCACAGGATAGGTCACCCAATGCAAAGTTCAGACAAGACACATGACTCAATATGCAAAAGAGGAGGACTAAAATGCAATATGAAAAAGTTTTAAAAATGAGAGAAATTTTTTTTAATGAACTTCAATGTGTTGATAAAATAATACAACAAGAATGGGCTCTAAATGTTATGTATGCTATGAGAACAAAATTCTACAAGTTTAAGTGTGCAAAATGAAGCAAATTCAAAAAGAAAATAAACAAATAATTAATTTAGATGATAAAAATAAAATAAAAAAATAAAAAATAAAATTTGGGAAAATTTTATAAAACTATAAATATGATTCAAGAATTTTTTGGGAATTTTTTAATGCAAGAAACTATTTTTAAAAAATAAAAATGAAATGCAATAATTAAATAAAAATAAAAATAAAGAAATAAGCATGGGGGGTGTGTACAGCAAGCCAAACACGTTGGGAAATGATAATGGGCTGAAAGGGGGGTGCGAACAGAAGGCCCAAACACCAAGATCCATCAGAAAAATAAAAAAAGAAAAAAAGAAGTTCACGTGTGACCCAGTCAATGGATTGACTCAACACGTACCATGGGATCAATCTGACGCTTCATATCAAGTCAACACAAGCACAAGTAATAATGATGAGTGGTACAGATTCACATGCCCATCTTAATAATGGTGCACACTCACACACGCAAGTATTCAGAAAATAAATGAAATAAAAAGTGGCACGTGGTAGGGCGCATAGTATCATTAATGCGTTGGCACCCTATAAGCCACATGATCAAACCAACGTCCAGGATTAGTCATCACAATCAAAAGTTAAAATAAACGAATGGCTTAGAGTAGCGATGCATGGTAATAATTGTGGGAGGGCACACATATAAACCAATAAAATAAAACAAAATTTAAAACGCGTGGCAGCATATGGGTCACACGATCAAAGTCACGGACGGCGGGGATTTCATCTTCCTCACCCAAACCCTAATCTCGCCGGAAAACACAACCAGACGCCGGAACTAGGGTTCCGGTCATCTTCTCCGGTAACCACCACCCAAAAATTTCCCAGAAATGGCATGCGAGTACACTATTTTGATCAGAAAAACATGAGGATTCCAAATATCATGCTACTTTTAACAAACAATCAACGTACATGGCAAATCGAAGGAAAAAAGTCACGGTTCAAAAACTTCAAACCCACCATACAATCAATATAAACGTCCAAAATCAAAACAAACTATATCAGGATTGTCAGTACACACCACAGATCATCATGCACGTTTAAAAAGAGAGTTCTAGGATCATGAAAAGTATCACTGACCTGAGATTATGCAACCTTCGCCCTTGCTATTAGCCTCCAATGATGGTTGCTTAATGCTCTATGGATTCCAAGGGTTCAGATGGTGAAAGAAGTTTTGGAAAAACTCCAAAGGATTGAGAGATTCGAATGATTGAAGTTTTAGGGTTCAAACTTTTGTTCTCCTCAAAATCACGTGTGTTCTCCCATGAGTCTATGATTTTTTGCTTAAATATCTAGGGTTATTCCACATCTGATCATTTAGGTCTTAATCACTCCTTGGTTAATGAGTTTTGGGCCATTTGACAAATTTGCATAATGTGGAATACACCCTCCTCCATGCATGCACACCCAAGCCTTTCATGATGGATCACTTATGTTTCAATTGCTAATCATACCTGAATTGGATTTGGGCCTTGAGATGTCTTGGTTCATGGGTTTTAAATGATCTTGCAATTTTGCATAATGGGAAATACGTGATGAATAAACCATGGATCCACTTGATTCAAAGGCCAAAAATGATCCTTATGGATTGTTCTTTGATGTTAGAATGTGGCTTGAAACAAAGGAATCAATTATAGGTCACTATGTCCCAAAATGCAAAAGTTGTGAAAATGGAACCATAAGGAAATCCTAAAACCCACCTTGCCTTCTTTTGATCATAACTTGAGTTTGACAAATGATATGGAGACCATCTAGTACTTGTTGGAAAGGGGAGAAAAATATCTTCAACTCTCATGTTTGAGGAAAATTCATTTGAAGCTTCTTTGATGATGAAAAGTCAAGTTGAAAGTAGTGTAAGAACTTGCCCAAAATGGAAACTTTCAAATTATAGGTCATTTCCATATTTAGTAACTTTTGTACCAACCCTTGATTCTTGATAAATGGTATGAAACTTGACCCTTGAAGACCATATGAGGATGTGAGACCTTGAAAACCTTGAAGAGAACTTCAAAATTTCACAGTTGACTTCCCCTCTCACTGTTGACTTTTCCACTAATTCTCCTAATTCCCAATCCATTGGCCAATTGAATCTCTCATGAACCACACTGATGGACCATCTTCCATTCCTAGATACTTAGGGACCCAAGGAATACCATGGAATCAAGTCTTGCCCAAAAAATTAGAAATAAACTGACTTTATAGCAAACCCTAATTTTGGTACCCTCAGTCTAGGAGGAAATAACACAGTCTCCAAATCCAAATTCCTCTGAATATGATGTGTATCCTCTCCAACAAAGATAAGATATGCCATTTGGTGATGATAAAAACCCAAGAAGCTTGCTCATTGGAGCAATAAACCCAAGAATCTCAAAACCCTAATTTCTGCATTGGTTAGGAGAGATTGGTCCACTTGAGCTCTCTTGGACAATATAAGGACTCTTGCTTGACTCTTTGAAGAACATCTTCTCCTCTTGAGCTACCTCAAGCACCTTGACCCCATGCTAAGAACCAATGATATTCACACATGATAATTGAAAAATGAAATGAAACATAAGCCAGTTAGTACTAAAGTAAGGAGAGCAAATTTTGGGGTGCTACAGCTGCCCCTATTCAATCAACTTGGTCCTGAAGGTATGATAGCAATGGTTGTCATGCGTTCAAAGGATTCACGGGGATTGAATACCAAAAGGAACCTGGAATTTGCTAACGGTGAGAATAACGAACTCGAGCGTGCTAAAAAATAAGGGGTATGACCTTAACCATACCCACAAAAATAAGACGAATACGACCTCAATCGAACCCGCAAAGGAAGACTGACCTCAATCACCCTACCCATAAAGAAAAGGACGAATACGACCTCAATCGCACCCGCACAAGAAGACCGACCTCGATCACTCTACCCACAAAGAAACTATGAATACGACCTCAATCGCACCCACAAAACGAATACAACCTCCATTGTACCCTCAAAGGAAGACTGGCCTCGATCACTCTACCCACAAACAAAACATGAATACGACCTCAATCGCACCCACAAAACGAATACAACCTCAATTGTACCTGCAAAGGAAGACTGACCTCGATCACTCTACCCACAAAGAAAATATGAATACGACCTCAATCGCACCTACAAAACGAATACAACGTCAATTGTGCCCGCAAAGGAAGACTGACCTCAATCACTCTGCCCACAAAGAAAACATGAATACGACCTCAATCACACCCACAAAACGAATACAACCTCAATTATACCCGCAAAGGAAGACTGACCTCAATCACTCAACCCACAAGGAAAATATAAATATGACCTCAATCGCACCCACAAAATGAATACAACCTCAATTATACCCGCAAAGGAAGACTGGCCTCAATCACTCTACCCACATGGAAAATATGAATACGACCTCAATCGCACCCACAAAATGAATACAACCTCAATTATACCCGCAAAGGAAGACTGACCTCAATCACTCTACCCACAAGGAAAATATGAATACGACCTCAATCGCACCCACAAAACGAATACAACCTCAATTATACCCGCAAAGGATAACCAACATAAAGTGGACTTCGTTGGGGATAACGTGAAACAAAACTTCTGGTTTATACCACCCCTACCGAGAAAGGGAAGCTGGCAAACAAAATATGTCAAGCGAGAACTGACTACCAGGCGAGAACTGGATTTCACAAAAGGGAAAGGCCGAACAAAGGAAAACTTCTAATGGACTCACGATCCACAGATAAGATGACTCCGCTGGGGAAAGGAGAAGTCTAAATAAAAGACTCTGTCGGGGAGCACAAGTACGAGGAACGCATCCCTCCAAAATCTCCTGAGTTATGCCATCTCTGCTGAGAAAGAGAACTGGCAAGGAAAGTATCAAACCTGGCTTATGCTTTGAATGCAAATGTTTGAATTTTGCCGTAATGCTCCACATGAAGTGGAAATGCTACGCGTTTGAGGATGCAATGCAAATGCTTATGATATGCAAAAGGGGTCTCTCCAGCAAAATAAATGCTGGAGAGAAAAGACCAATTCAGCTGGGGATGACAAAAATAAATTGTCCTCTGAATCCAAGAACTCTGCTGAGAAGGATCACGCTGACCGACCCTTTGAATCAACAACTTATACTGGGGGTGAAATCCCAACAGAACATCCACACTACCGGGGATTACACCTGTCCTTTACTGAAGGTCACATCCGAAACCTGAGATTCCTCCTCTGCTGGGGGAGTTGAGAATGAATGCCAATAACGGAACCGGAAGTCTGTTACTGAGGATTGCCAATAACAGATGGGCTTAGGACCTGCTGGGGGATGCCAGCCCATAATACCATCCTCCTTGGGGATACTACTGAACTTAGCCTGCTGATGGGGAGAATGACTTTACTCCCTTCTTGCTGGGGACTAGAATATGACATCGTCGGTGAAAGCACGCTTCCTGACTGGATGGGGAAGGTGAACACCCTAATTCTGTGGGGAAATAACATCTTGATCCGGAGAAAATACGTCCCAAGTCTCCTGCTGGGGAAGGTCTGCCCTGCTGAGGAAAGGTGCAATCTCAATGCTGGGGAGAGCAACCCTACTGGGGGAGTACAATCCTGTTGCCCTACAACCTGACTTGTCTTTATGGTCATAAGCGGCTCTTTGAACTTTTCACTTACCCCAGACCACCAGGTCTAATGGAAGAAATCATCTCAAGAGGATTTTATAGAAGATCGGGCGTTCGCACTGCCCCAGGGTCTTCAAACTCTTAGAGAGATTTATCATATCTCGACATAACTGCCCCAGTCTTCATAATCCATGAAGTACATTACCTCGAAAGGGATTATAATGACTTGAAAATACTCTGATTTAGTATCTTGAACCTTGAGGAGGTGTTTTCAATTAACCATTTTCAGGAGTGGACAATCTCCCACGCTCTAGAGGTGGTCTGCCCCAATATGAGCTTTAAAGTGACTTTGCCCTTGATCTTAGAATGAATGCCCCAGAATAACTGAATTTCGGAGGGATTTCTCGACGTGACTGCCCCAGATTGGCTACATCTTAACACGACTTACTGGGGAGAGCCCACTCTATACTAAGTCTCTTGGCAGCATGCCCTTTGATATGATTGTCCTTCCGAATTTTCAAGCATCCCAACTTGGCAGGATCAAGCTTCTTGACTGACGTTCACTGTGTAAGTTGCATTGATGCTTAGGCACATGTATGCAAATAGAACAAGTTATTTATGAGAATGATAATTCTAATGCAACAAATATGTTAACCTTGAAGTTTTTATTGAAGATGCGTCGCCAAGCCTTGTGAACGAATCACTAGCTGGGATGCGACCTTGACTTTTGAATGGAAAAATAATGCGCACATGCAATACCAACAAATCTTATTAGCACAACTTATAGGAGTCAGGAACGCTATCCTGTCAAAGTACGCTTTAGGAAAAAAATCCTGTTTCAATTAGGACTTTTAAGGGTTGTAACGTGGCCTGGTTCACGGTTTCAGCAAAAAGGATTTATGGCTCAAAATTTATCGGTGCCCACCCACTCTTCATGATGTTCTCCAGTCCTATGTTCAGTTAATCCGACACAAACGCTCATCTCTCAAAAGGTTTATGATCTTCAAGGAACCCATGCAACTAATGGTTTGACACCTAAGGAGGCTTTGGAGTGACAGTCATCCCTTTTGTGTCTGTAATCACACGAATTTGTTCTTATCGAGGATTTTCTTTTGTAACGCTTTTCGCTTTTTCTTTCTTTTGCTTTTTTGATCCCTAATTTTTGCCTGGACTGACTCTTTTGAGTTTTTTCGATTTTGAAGTCTAGCGGGATGCCCTGACTTTTGCCTAAGTCACTTGTTTACAAGTTTCGACTTAGCGGGCTTTTCTTTTTTTTTATTCCCCTTTTTGAACAAAGCGTGTGACACTGGTTGTCTTACTTGCTTGAAAGGGTTGTGATTGCCTCACTCCTTAGTTGTTGATGGATAACCATCGTGGTTTCACATCTCTTGACCTCTTTGCGGTGGGATAGAAGGTAATGGTTCCTCGGATGCACACTCTCCTTGAAATTCGAATGCTCGGTCAAACTAACTGACGCCTACCCTAACCCTGGGTTAAGTATGAGGGTTTTTTCGTACGAAAGAAACTCATACTTCAAGGCTCAAAAGGGGTTAACGAGGGTCTATCTCCCTTATACCTCCAGTGTTTAGGGGTTTGAAACAATTCCTGTACATCCTCAACAGGGTTCTATCCTTGAACGTACAACCAGAGATTTTTCGTTTTTACTTCATCATCCTCCCTCAAGAGTTCTAGACAAGAAAATTGGTATTGCAGTGCATATAAACATTTAAGAGTGAACACGAATGGATTACTTCAAGAAAGACATATTCATTGCATTAATATCGTCATTAAAAACAAAGCAAGTCTTACATGCATACAATGCTTTAACAAGAAATGAAAAACTACAAATGAAAATGCAGTAAAGAAGCTGAAGATTGCCATTGCTGCGGAAGCTTGATTCTGCCTGGACGTACTTGCAGACTGAGTGCTCACTTGAGAAGGGAGGCTTCAATTGATGTACATATCATCTTCAGTGAATGCAATGATCTCTGAGTCTACCAGGTCTTGCACCTTGTGCTTGAACACGTTGCAGTTTTCAATTGAATGACCCAGTGTATCTGAGTGATATTCACATCTGGCATCCAGATCATAATCAGGAGGAATAGGGTCGGGAACAGGCTTGGCATCCCTTAGTTGAACCAAAGAACTTTCAAGTAGATGGGCAAGAACATGGCTGTGAGGAATAAGGAGTGGATCAAACCTTCTCTCAGGCCTTCGTGATCTTTGTTGTCCCTTTCCAGAGCAGTTCTCTTATTGACCCTGATTCGAGTGCATAATCTTTTCAGGAACTTTTCTCTTCGGACTTGGTCGAGGCGTAGGAAGCATTTGCGGATGTAGGGATTCTAAGACCAAGGACTGCAAGAAATGCCCCTGACCTGATGTGGCTTTGGGAGAGGCAACAGGGATACCCATTTGTTTTTCAATAGCTAGAGTGGGACCACCTTGTATGCTTACGCCGCTCGGTGTGAATTCAATTTTCCTCAAGTCAATCAGATCCTGGACAGTGTGCTGAAGGGCCCTACACTTCTCCACAGTATGCCCTGGTGTCCCAGAATGGAAATCACAACGGGCTCTTGCATTGTAGCCTGGTGGGGGATTACCAGTGAGAAGAGCCAAAGTCCTTTTCTGTACTAGTTGCAACTGAAGGAGATGCTGCAATAGTTGAGAATATGGCATAGGGAGTGGATGAAAAACTCTTTCAGGCTGCTTCGGTCTCTGTGCACACTTTTTATTCTTAGGCTTATCTTGGGAGACACGACCTGGTTGCGGTTGGGAAAGTCCTGGAACTTCAGCTTGTGGAAGAGATTCACGAGGCAATCCACGATCAAATCCCAAAGAGATGGGAGGAGTAAGGACCTCTGTTGTGGAAGCGAGCACATGACTGTTTTCCTTCTTTAACACTGTTTTCAACATTTCTGTGACCAAACCCAACTGAGCCTTCATCTGATTGACCTCCTCCTTCATCATCTTCTGCTCCTGGGACATGACCAGCATGTCTTCCCCAAATTGCCTCATCTGAACCTTCATTTCAAGCATCTCTGCACAGAATTGTTCCATGGCTATCCTCTGGTTATCGCAGACTGAGTAGAATACCGATGAACTGGCTGATCAATCCTGACTGAGGAGGAGAACAAAATAAGAACACCAGAGATAAACACTTATTATACAAAATGATTATGAATATGCAAATGCAAATGAACATGTTTGAATATTCGCAGGGCGATCCACCCCTTGATTCCAGTTTAACAACAAGATAGAACGGAACTTCTGCTCATGCATTAAGAAAAACCAGAGGATGACCAATTGTCAACAATCACAACCCAAAATAATAAGTCTGAACACAATAATCATAGATCCCAACCAACAGTCCTGGTGGTGATCCAAACACAATAAGAGAGAATAGAAAACTACGGCATGTCATCAAAGTCGACGAGTGTCAATCCCCCCATCCATTATGCTTTTTGCTCCAGTCTTGAATTTCCTTGAATAGCTTTTTGGTGTCGGGATGCTTCGGTCTCTGAATTAGCTCTTGAATGAGAATGTCTCTCTTATGCATGATCCCTTCCAAGTATCGACAATGCAACTCCCAAGCGTCTTCTCCAGAAACACCATCCATGCTAGGACCCTCATTTCTAGGTCTCTTCACTTCAGCTTGGATCTTCAGTTCCTTTATGGAGGCTATGGCTTCATTGAGTCGACCCTCGATAGCTTGTCTCTGGAATACCCCTGATAGGATCTCAGCGTCTTTTTTCTTGAGCTTCAACTTCAATTGATCAATCTGAGCTAAATAATCGTCTTCCTTTCGCTTATTCTCAGCCATTGCAGTGTCTCGGTGAGCATTGAACCTGTGAATTTTCAGCAAAGCCTTGGCCAATTCCTCCTTCTTAGACTTGAGAACCTTAGTGATACCCTCTAGAGCTTGCTTCATCCTTTGTCTGGATGTGACCTTGTCAGCCAGCTCCTTTTCTGCCTTAGCAAGAAGCTCTGTCTTCAACTTGGCCGTATGAATAACTTCACCCCGCTCATGTTTCAACTGATAAATCTCTCTTCGTAGCTCACTGTTTTCTTCTCGCAGCTTTTCTTTTTCAGCCCACAACTTGTTAAACTTCTCTATCTCAACTGTGGTAGGAGGCTCAATCAGCAAGGGGTAAGATGGTGGTTCTTTGGAGAATGGCAGAAGCTCCTCCTCCACCCTTTTCTGAATCCAATCTTCATACGCAGGAAATGTTCTGTTGTTGCTCTTCCCGAAATAAGTCTTCCCTTTCTTATGACGATCTTCCCAAGTATTTGCAGCTTCTTTTAACTGTTCTGGATCGATTTCCCCACTTAGATATAAAGATTCTTGGACCTCCTCGTCTCTTGGTGGCTCTTTCAAGGTATACCCAAATTGCTTAATAGAGAGAATATGGTTGTAGTTAATTCCCCCTTTCCTTCCTATTAAAGGCACATTTGGGAGACCTCCACAACTAATCATGATATCTTGGCCCAACAAGTCACGGTTAACCCAAATTAGATTATCTGCCCTCAAGCCCATTAATCTTTTGGACCAATCCAATGTTCCTTGAGTATCTACAAATGCCCCAGATTTGGGAAGACGATCAGCAAACCATTTGTAGAAGACTGGCGCACAAAAATAAAGGGGTCCTCCCCTCCTCTTCTCGTTCTTATAATGCACTGAATAATACAGATCTCCAAGCAAAGTAGGTACCGGGTTCTTCATGGTAAATATCCGGACAGCATGCATGTCCACAAAATCCTTCATACTTGGAAACAACACCGTTCCATAGACGCACATAGCCAAGATGGCGTTGAAAACTGACCAACATCTAGCCTTAGCATACATAGCAGCCTGTTCTACCAAAAATTTCACGTGAAAGCCTTTACACCCTCCCTTACTGGCAACATTGTTTTTCAACAAAGACAAATCCAAATGCAAAGCCTCGGAAACTTTCCCAAATCAGGAAGTTCTTTAGAAGGATAGAAAAGAGCCTCTTTTTTAATGTCAACATCCAGAATGAGAGCAAATTCTTCCAATTTCGGAGCCAAAAGATAATCAGTGAATAGACAACAACGCAGGTGAGGGTCATAGAATTGCACCAGAGTGTACAAAGCCCTATACTCGTATTCAGTGATGTTGCGAGCAAAATCCAGAATTCTTCCATACTCTCCTCTAAAGTCTGCCAATACCCCATGTTCTGCCATAGACACAATCTTGTGAACAGGATCCAGAATAAGTGATGGGAACTTGTACATTATGATGTTCTTTCTCTTCTCAGTACTCATCCTTAATAGTCTTCAAAAACCAGAATCAAAGTTAGGATGCAGCCCTGCAAATGAATAAACATGTTAGGATGCAAAATGATGATGCAAATGCACACATGGGATCAAGGATGCCACACAGACTGGACAACTGCTGCACTGAACAATTGTATAATCTCAAAGGTCTGCCCAAATACCCAGAATACCAACATAACCATAGTACCACGCTGATAAATCTGCTGATCAGAAAACCGGGTATGTTGAAGGTCAAAGTTACCTGCAAACCTGTAAACACCCTGCCCTATCACATGTGGGTACTAGAAAGCTGAGGATCCTCAATATCACGGGCTCTCAGGTCGAGAAATGATGATACGTTCACCATTTCTGGTTTGGCATCATCACCAATCGAGGAGGCCTCAACTGATTCCCCTCAAAAGAAAACATCCTATGGAAAGTCCTCAGTTTCGGCACTGAGGTCGAGAAGCAATAGTACATTCATCCCTCGGGGTACAGTACTATCACCAATCGAGGAGTGCTTCCACTGATTCTTTCCCAAAAGGAAACCTTATAGCAAGTTCCCAGCATTGGGTCCTCGGATCGACATGTGTCGACAATTTTCCAAGTTACATTCAATCATCTGCACCAATGCGCAGGATAGAACATTACCAAAGAAAACCTCGTCTGGATGTGGAGTTTTCATGTATACTATGTCTGGCCAAATTCCACACCAGTCACACTACTTGCCACGCTAATCCTACGTGTATGCTCAAGCCTGGGTATTAGGCTTATCTCTCAGAACCCCCAACCCGCCAAACAGAAGAACAGTGCAGCAGATGATAATAATATGCAATGCAGAAAATGCGGTAAAAATAAAATACAACAGATAAAGCAAAACAAAAAAACAAAAACACCTAAAGAGAATAAAGACAAGCAAGCGCTAGGATTGACTCGCTTAGGGATGGACCAGCATAGGTCAACCAGAGTCCCCAGCAGAGTCGCCAGCTGTCGCTCCCAGGATTTTCATCCAGGTACAAACGCGAAAGTGGCGCGGAACACAGAGTCGCCAGCCGTGTAAATTTATCCCAAGAGAGGGAAAGGGAACACCGCATAAACCTGAGGAAGAGGGAAAGGAATGGTCATCGCAACCATAGCCCGTGTTCGGGAGTCGGTTACGCAAGGGGAAGGTGCTAGCACCCCACGCGTCCATCGTACTCGATGGGATCCACGCTTGTTGTCTATTCTAAGAGTGAGTTATCCTAACATCTGTGGCTGTACTAAGACGGGGGAGGGGAAAAACTATGACATACTCGGTAGGACGTCGTCGTCCTAGGCCTACGTACCCCCTTTGTGCAATGGGGAATTCAGAGTCAACGTAGTTCAGACCAAGTTCTTTTTGTGTTTTTTATGAGCGACGTTAAGTTCGCGTCCGGCAGCTAGGATCGATGCCTGTTTGCGACTCAGACTGAAAGTAATGTGCCCTTTTTGAAAATAGCCTTTAGTTTGACAATCCCGAAGGACAAAAAGGTTTGAAGTTCATTTGTATTTTTTAGGACAGAAGTGACTTGAGTTAGTTCCTAACTCAACTTGAACCAAAGTCTATGACACGGGAGCGAATGCGTCGCATGGTCGCCCCCAATGGGACGTATGCTCAACACTCTAGAAGAGAGAAGGGGGACCCCTCAATCTTCATTTCCTATGTTTAATGCTCGTGTGCAAGGCAAGTTGACTTTATTAAGTATCTTAGAGATGTTATGAGATGAGAAGAGGGACTCAAAAGAAAAGAAAAACGCTACGGGGAAAATCTATCCTAATGTTATCATGCAAAGATGGCTCTAAGGGGAGGTTTGACAACAAACTAAGCCTAAAGAAAATAAAAGATGAGAGAAAGAAAGAATGAGAGTGAGCATAGATAACTATCCACACTCTCAAATTACTTACCTCTACCTCTGCATAAAAGGTTAGTACAAAACAGACACAAGTAAAAAAACAAGGCAAATGAAACCCAAGCAAGTCATAAACCAAGGAGAAAAGGTGACAAACCAAATGAAACTCATCCCAACCAGAATATACACCTTAGAGGTGACCCCCATTATTTACCAAACAAAATTAAGCAAATAGAATGCAAACCAGTGGCAAAACAAACAAGAGAGTTATCAAAGGAGGAGTAGAAGAAGGAAGAGTGGACATGCAAGGTAATCATGCAAGAATGCTTCAAATAGTATCCAAGTCAGAATGTGGATGACCTGAACATGTGCCTAAACATGTTATGCAAATGTCACATGAGGCATGCAAACATATATCCAAATATCAAACATCAATAGAAGAAGAAGGAAGCATTTAAGTGAAACATGAATAACATGCAAGAGGAAACATGAATGACATATGGCATGAATGAATGCAAAGCTCCAAAGTCAGAAACATACATCAAATGAAATGCAAATGAATGATATGGCATGGCATACATAAACCAAACATAAATCATGAAGAGACACAGATGAGAAGAAGGGAGAGGAGAAGCCAAAAGAGGCATGTGAATCAAACATTGAACATGTGCACACAAATGCAACAACCTCACACCAATGCCATATAATGGCAATCAAGTGGCCTATAACAATTCAAACATGGTTTAAGAAGTCAATGACACAATCCCAAAACAATGGCACAAGTGCCTTTTCAAACAAGTAATCAGACATGATCAAGGATGTGCATACAAGAGGACCTCAAACAAAGAGCAATCACATAATTGGATAAACATCTTCTAAAATTACCAAATTAATTATCAACATATCTCAACCAGAAACAAACAACATATTAAAAACTCATGCCAAAATTCACAGGATAGGTCACCCAAACAATTATGCAAAGTTCAGACAAGACATATGACTCAATATGCAAAAGAGGATGACTAAAATGCAATATGAAAAAGTTTTAAAAATGAGAGAAAAATGTTTTAATGAACTTCAATGTGTTGATAAAATAATACAACAAGAATGGGCTCTAAATGTTATGTATGCTATGAGAACAAAATTCTACAAGTTTAAGTGTGCAAAATGAAGCAAATTCAAAAAGAAAATAAACAAATAATTAATTTAGATGATAAAAATAAAATTAAAAACAAAAAATAAAATTTGGGAAAATTTTATAAAACTATAAATATGATTCAAGAATTTTTTGGGAATTTTTTAATGCAAGAAACTATTTTTAAAAAATAAAAATGAAATGCAATAATTAAATAAAAATAAAAATAAAGAAATAAGCATGGGGGTGTGTACAGCAAGCCAAACACGTTGGGAAATGATAATGGGCTGAAAGGTGGGTGCGAACAGAAGGCCCAAACACCAAGATCCATCAGAAAAATAAAAAAAGAAAAAAAGAAGTTCACGTGTGACCCAGTCAATGGATTGTCTCAACACGTACCATGGGATCAATCTGACGCTTCATATCAAGTCAACACAAGCACAAGTAATAATGATGAGTGGTACAAATTCACATGCCCATCTTAAGAATGGTGCGCACTTACATACGCAAGTATTCAGAAAATAAATGAAATAAAAAGTGGCACGTGGTAGGGCGCATGGTATCATTAATGCGTTGGCACCCTATAAGCCACATGATCAAACCAACGTCCAGGATTAGTCAACACAATCAAAAGTTAAAATAAACGAATGGTTTAGAGTAGCGATGCATGGTAATAATTGTGGGAGGGCACACATACAAACCAATAAAATAAAACAAAATTTAAAACGCGTGGCAGCATATGGGTCACACGATCAAAGTCACGGACGGTGGGGATTTCATCTTCCTCACCCAAACCCTAATCTCGCCGGAAAACACAACCAGACGCCGGAACTAGGATTCCGGTCGACTTCTCCGGTAACCACCACCCAAAAATTTCCCAGAAATGGCATGCGAGTACACTATTTTGATCAGAAAAACATGAGGATTCCAAATATCATGCTACTTTTAACAAACAATCAACGTACATGGCAAATCGAAGGAAAAAAGTCACGGTTCAAAAACTTCAAACCCACCATACAATCAATATAAACGTCCAAAATCAAAACAAACTATATCAGGATTGTCAGTACACACCACAGATCATCATGCACGTTTAAAAAGAGAGTTCTAGGATCATGAAAAGTATCACTGACCTGAGATTATGCAACCTTCGCCCTTGCTATTAGCCTCCAATGATGGTTGCTTAATGCTCTATGGATTCCAAGGGTTCAGATGGTGAAAGAAGTTTTGGAAAAACTCCAAAGGATTGAGAGATTCGAATTATTGAAGTTTTAGGGTTCAAACTTTTGTTCTCCTCAAAATCACGTGTGTTCTCCCATGAGTCTATATTTTTTGCTTAAATATCTAGGGTTATTCCACATCTGATCATTTAGGTCTTAATCACTCCTTGGTTAATGAGTTTTGGGCCATTTGACAAATTTGCATAATGTGAAATACACCCTCCTCCATGCATGCACACCCAAGCCTTTCATGATGGATCACTTATGTTTCAATTGCTAATCATACCTGAATTGGATTTGGGCCTTGAGATGTCTTGGTTCATGGGTTTTAAATGATCTTGCAATTTTGCATAATGGGAAATACGTGATGAATAAACCATGGATCCACTTGATTCAAAGGCCAAAAATGATCCTTATGGATTGTTCTTTGATGTTAGAATGTGGCTTGAAACAAAGGAATCAATTATAGGTCACTATGTCCCAAAATGCAAAAGTTGTGAAAATGGAACCATAAGGAAACCCTAAAATCCACCTTGCCTTTTTTTGATCATAACTTGAGTTTCACAAATGATATGGAGACCATATAGTACTTGTTTGAAAGGGGAGAAAAATATCTTCAACTCTCATGTTTGAGGAAAATTCATTTGAAGCTTCTTTGATGATGAAAAGTCAAGTTGAAAGTAGTGTAAGAACTTGCCCAAAATGGAAACTTTCAGATTATAGGTCATTTTCATATTTAGTAACTTTTGTACCAACCCTTGATTCTTGATAAATGGTATGAAACTTGACCCTTGAAGACCATATGAGAATGTGAGACCTTGAAAACCTTGAAGAGAACTTCAAAATTTCACAGTTGACTTCCCCTCTCACTGTTGACTTTTCCCCTAATTCTCCTAATTCCCAATCCATTGGCCAATTGAATCTCTCATGAACCACACTGATGGACCATCTTCCATTCCTAGATACTTAGGGACCCAAGGAATACCATGGAATCAAGTCTTGCCCAAAAAATCAGAAATAAACTGACTTTATAGCAAACCCTAATTTTGGTACCCTCAGTCTAGGAGGAAATAACACAGTCTCCAAATCCAAATTCCTCTGAATATGATGTGTATCCTCTCCAACAAAGATAAGATATGCCATTTGCTGATGATAAAAACCCAAGAAGCTTGCCCATTGGAGCAATAAACCCAAGAATCTCAAAACCCTAATTTCTACATTGGTTAGGAGAGAGTGATCCACTTGAGCTCTCTTGGACAATACAAGGACTCTTGCTTGACTCTTTGAAGAATATCTTCTCCTCTTGAGCTGCCTGAAGCACCTTGACCCCATGCTAAGAACCAATGATATGCACACATGATAATGCTAAAATGAAATGAAACATAAGCCAGTTAGTACTAAAGTAAGGAGAGCAAATTTTGGGGTGCTACATTCATCAATCTCCAGCAGAGTTAAAACCTCCATAGGTTTTAAAAACTCAATCTTTAAACTTTCATTCTAAGTTCCCCAGCTAAGGTCAACTTACCATCAATACAACACTAATAGAATCAGAACCTCATGGTCTCTGATATTTCAACTCTTCTGTAATCCTCAGCAAGAGTTGATTCCCCAATTTGGACCTGTCTCTGGATCTCAATAATCCTCAGCAGAAGCTAGCCTCCTCTTAGGCTTCATATAAGTGTAGCGAGCGAAACTAAACGTGTTTCTTAAGCATTGTCGCTCTTTGGGGGTTACTACAGTTCGATTCATTTCAAATCCTATTGAAGCTGGTGAAGGAATGGAAATAGATGTCTCCAATTAACCCTGCTTGCATACTGAGTTTAAACAGCGGTCTGTTAGGTTACGGATGCTATATGGTAATGGGGCCTTTTTCTTCTTACTTTTTTTTTGAGATTGAAAACGTTGGACGGTTCATGGGTAGGATGTTTAGGACTGAGAGTATGGGATTTTAAGTTTTAGTTTAGTGTGCTCGCTAAGATTTTTCTTTCAATCTTATGCCTACGTATTCCCGTTTTCCGAAACAGGGAAATCAGAGCGATCGTAGTTCCTCCTATTCTATGGGAGGAAATGGTGTTTTGGTGTCTTGTTCAAAGCCCAAGACGTGAAGCTAAAAAGGTGGTTTATATCTTGTTCAAAGGCCAAGATGTGAAGCTGAAGGGTTTATTTGTATCTTGTTAAAAGCCCAAGATGTGAAGCTAAAAGGGTGTTGACTTTAGAGAGAACTTGTCATCTCTAAAGGGGGTTTGTTTGTCAGGGGTGACTGATTATAAAGGAGGATTACTTTAACCGGGATATGCGAATCCTAGCAATGCCATAATTTCCTTTATAGGGAGTTTTAACCTAAAGGAGAAGACTTTAACTCAGTGTAGAGCAATGCCATCTTTCCTTAGGAATTTCTCATGCTAAAAGAAGGACAGTGGCGTGGATGTAAATAATCCAGAGGCTTGCCGCTTACAACAATTAGATGAAAGGGAAAAGAGTTGTTGATGTTTGTATACTGTGAACGAGGCACAATCTTGATGCTAAAAGGTTGATTGACTCAACCGGGGTTTCCTTATACGAAGCCTAAGAGGAGGCTATTGACCCAACAAGAGGGTGTTTTATGTGTCTCGTACGAAGCCCGTGAGAGAGGCTAAAAGGGTTGACTCAACAAGAGAGTACTTTTGTATGTGTCTTGTATGAAGCCCAAGACGGAGGCTAAAGGTTGACTCAACAAGAGAGTCTTTTATACTCAACAAGAGAGTGTTTTTGTATCTCGTATGAAGCCCGAGATGGAGGCTAAAAGAGAGATTGACTCAACAAGAGAGTCTTTTATACTCAGAAAGAGAGTGATTTTGTATCTCGTACGAAGCCCGATATGGAGGCTAAAGGATGGCTGTTTCATTTAAGTGACAGATCCAATATGTTGGTTAAAAGAGAAAATCAGTTCTTATAAAGAGACTGATTAAAAGTAAGGCTATGCTTTGGGATTTGATCAAAGGATCAGGGTTATTTCCTGTTCTTTAAGGAAATGGGAAATCCAGAGGGGGGTGTTGAGACTGTCCAAGTCTACTGGTGTTTTTTCCCTACTTGAGAATGCCTTCGAGACTTAAGGAGATTAGACTGTCCAAGTCTAGAGTTTTATCTTTTGTACTATGATAAAAGAAACAGTAGTAGTACGTTCACGGTAGAAAGATCTAGACTCTTTGAAAGACTGTTCTATTAAGATGACTAATTTCTGTTCCTATACCTCTAGGAGGTCGTCAGGACAATTTGTACGAAGCCCAAGAGGAGGCTAGAATCTTTTAAGAAGCTGAGGGACAATTTGTACGAAGCCCAAGAGGAGGCTATCATTCCCGAAGGAAGAAATCATTTATACGAAGCCTAAGAGGAGGCTGTGAATACTTCTAAGAAGCCGACGGGTCCTTGTACAACGCCCAAGAGGAGGCGGGGATGCTTTTAGGAAGCCTGTGGGTCCCCAAACCCCGAGAAATTCAAGACAGGCTATTCACAGGGAATAGATCAAGCCAGGAAAGTTCGAGAATTTGGAAGAAACTCAAGAGATACCATTCACGGAGAATAGATCAACTCTGAGGAGTAGAGTCTCCTTGACAATTTCTAAGAGTGACAATCTGAGAAAGGGTTCACCGAGAATGTTGCCTTTCACGTCTCCATATTGTTTAACCCCAAGAGGAGGGAAGACTGTATCTGGTAATCCTATAGGGATCTAGTTTAGTCTATTTAAGAGTGATCAACAAGGCTTAGTGCTAGACGTAGTTGTCTGGGAAACTCTAAATAGCTATACTATTATTACACAGTTGATATGAGTTTATGAAAGAAGACTTACAGTGAAACAGCCCCACAGTACAGTTATATACATATGAAAGCGGTAAATGAAAGCGTATAAACACTTACTCGGTTGTAGAGCTTCCATGCTATTTTGTTAGTTGTTCAACAAAGAAAGATTGAAAACAACAGTATATTCAAAATCAAAGGAGAAAGTGCTTTGAAATAAAAATTGGGGCTTACAGCTCAAGGAGAGGCCCAGGGTTTTTACCAATGATCGCACTATCGTTTTGTACAGAGGGGCTTATACAAGTGACTGAGGCCAAAAATGTTTTTTGTACAAAGGGGTGGGTCTTACACTCTCTCAAGAGGCCCAAAAGTTTTTAAGAAAAAGAGTAGGGCTTATAACACGGGGTAGGCCCAGATGATTTTTCGTTTTGAAATGGAGATCGCGCCGAGATTTTGAAAATTCAGTGGGTCTTATACAATGACTGAGGCCCAAGATAATTTGGTTTTCAAAAGGGGTTGGGTCTTATACTCTAATAGAGGCCCAAAAGTTTTGAATGAGTCTTATAGCTCGAGGAGAGGCCCAGATGGTTTATTTTTAAACGGGCGACGATCGCGCCGAACTTTTCTTTTAACGCAGAGGGACTTATACAATATCTGAGGCCCAAAATTGTTTTGGTTAAAAGGGGATTGGGTCTTACACTCTATCAGAGGCCCATGAGTGTTTGAAAATGATTGATGAGGGTGAAAATCAAAGAAACCCTAATTTGTTATTCTTTTAAAAGTAAATATTAAAAGAAAATCAAGGAAAAATACCGAATGAATTTGAATAAACCACTTGTGATTTTTGTTCAAGGTTTGAAAAATGAAGTTCTAATCACAAGAGATACCAAAACTCATTTGGTCTTGATTTTCAAGATAAATATTCACTTTTAAATGTTTAAAAACAATTAAAAATGAATTTATTCACAAAAATACTGATTATATTAAATAAATAATATAAACTTAATTTTTTTTGTGGAATAAAATATTTCAACATTTTTGTGATTTTTTGCAAAAAGAACTAATAAAAAATAATTAAAATTGAAAGAGTTATTAATTTTCCAATTAATTAATAAGACATAAAATATTGAATAAAAAAAGGCAAAATATGAAAAAACACAAAATGGGATGGGTGGGGTTTGAACCCACGACCTCAAGGTCAAAAGGCGCGCGCCTTACCACTGGGATGGTGATACATCCATTGTTTGAAGTGAAACCACAAATATACAAGTCATGCCTTGGTTTTAGGCCTGGCCCAAGGCAAGGCAAGACAAGTTTTGGCTCAGAAAAGTGAAGGTCACAACTTTCTCAATTCTTAATGGTTTGAGACAAAATTTATATGCATCTGGACCAGAATTTCACAAGGAATCCAATGGTGGTGGTAGTTTTTTTAGATCACACTCCCTCCTCAAAACCCGATAGTGGTTTTGAAAAAGGCCTATAATTGCATTTTCTATGCTACACTTTGATACAGGCATGAATTACATGATCAATTGGTTCAAACACAACATATTTAACATGTATGAGGTGTGCATGATCAGTGGACTTCAAAGAATTGCATATTTTGGAAAGTTCAAGTCATAAGGCTTACCTCTTTTTGAGCTTTTTGGAGTTTTTGTGCAATCTGTCAAGCCTCTTGTTCCAGAAATGATTTGATGCTTTAGACACACTCAAATGATCCCTTAGAAGCTTTTAGGATGATTGGAATCAGCTGTACTTGCAAAAACACAAACTGGCCCTTTCTTGCAAAAGGGGTTAAAAGTGACCAAAATAGCAACTCTCTCAAATGGTGTTCCAGATGGGGGGAACCATTTGGGACAGTTCATGGATGATATTTGGAGTGTGTTTGAGGTTTTATCTGGTTTGGAAAGTGACTGAATCAAGACATGGCTTGAAAAATGCACAAAGAGCCTATTTTGAGATTTTGAGAGGTGACTTTGTGATTTTGTGATTACAGGTCGTGAGAGTTTGGATCACCTACATATGATGTTTATGAGGTATGTGTGTATGATTGGATTGATTGAAAAAGCTCTCAAACTCAAAAACTCAGAGTTACCTTGCTAAAGAAGGTATTTTTGCCAAGAAAAAGGGATTTTGAGGAAAGCATCTGTTTGATGGCTTTGGTGTACTCAAACTGAACACATCTCTATTTATATTAGAGCAAGTTTGTTTTGGGATCAATAGTGAATGGCAACTGCAGCAGAGGTTTGGCCAATGTTGGCAAATGAAAATCCAAGTCTCCTCTAGCCATTGACTAGAGGTTAGAGCACAGAGCTTTGGTTCCCTACTTGTTGGAGGAATCTTGACTGAATTCAGTTGTAAATGTTTCAGTCCATGCCACCTCTAAGCATCTATTAAATGCTGCAATCCAAAATTGGAGTCTTGTCCCTCTTTTATGCAATTCTAGGTTTGGCATGCTACTTCTTGTTCCAAAGACTTTGGAGGCTTGGCTCAGTGATTGTCCCCTTTAGATTTGATCCTCAGATGTGTCCAAGATGATGACAAGGCTTGAAATTGGCTGATTTTAGCAAATCGACCAAAAATCCAAAATTCTGCCTTGCCTTGGCAGTTTTCAGCAAGGCATTTTGCCACTACCATAACTCTTAGCTCAAATTGAATTTGGTGATGTTCTTGGCCATTTTGGAAAGCCCTTATATGATACAACAACTGTTTGATCATATTTGGTTTTGATACTTTTTGGATCCAAGTGAAAAATGTCCCTACATTTGGAAAAAAGTGAAGGCAGATTTTGACTTAGTGAAAATTTCACTAAGTGTTGGAAAAAAGTGACATTTTCACTTTTTGTGATTTTGATTAATCCATAACTCAAAATCCATGAAGAATTGGAATGAGGTCTAGTTGAAGTTTTTGTAGAGGGCCATGAGATCTACAAATCAAGCTTTGGATGGGGAAAAATGGCTTTGTGGTTTAGGAGTTATGATCCTCCAAAGTTGGTACCCTTGCCACTTTGTTCATAACTTAGAAATTTTTTTAAGTTTTTATGGTTACCCCTTTTACAAGTTATCCCACTTTCTTTGATTTTTCTTGATGAATGATGATTCAAATCATACATTAACATCATTCTAGGGTTAAAAATCCATAATTGTGAAAAATCTCAAAAAGTCAAAGTTGACTTTTGTGCACAGTTGACTTTTTATCAAATGAATTCCAAACTGTGCAATCCTTTAGGAAATCATGTCCTTGACCTAAATCAAACTTGATGGACATGTTCCATGGGTTTTATAGGGTATATTGAATCATGTCTTAGGGCTTGGGAGCATGTCCTGGTTAAAAGTCAAATTTACAGTTGACTTTTCCCGCGAAACCCTAACAGTGGTTCTGATGAATTTGAGACTTGTTGCTCAAGCTTCTTGGATCAATCCATTGTTACAAATGGATCAATGTGGTGTACTAGGTACCCTCAAATCCTCTCTTGAGGTCTTGGCTCATGATTTGTCCCAAAAGTCAACTTAGGGGTGAATTAGGTCAAGAAACCCTAATTCCTGATTTTTTTTATGACTGCATGCCCTGAGGCAAAATTGACTTGATGATTGGGGTCATGAGGTTCCATGGAGCATATTAGGTTATGTTTTGAAGTATTGGCTCATGCCCAGAGGAAAATTTCCATCTGGAGGCCCTGGTCGACCAAAACCCTAATTTGGTGACACTGGCGATCTCGAGGCTTGATCCACCTAGAAGGGAGCAACCTTGTGCTTAATCCTTGAAGTGGGAGTCCTTTTGATCCATTGTGGATGTTTGAGAGGTTTAGACAAGTTGAAGATCATGTCATTCCTTGATTGATCATTTGTCTAAGAACTCAGAGAGGGCTTGAAACCCTAATTATTGACTGTAGTAAGTGTTCACCCATCTTTGGGGAGACTAATGAGGCATAATGATACATCCATATTGTGATGATGATTTGCACAATGATGGGAATCTTAGTGGTCAAAATTTGGGGTTTAACAATAAGAAATTCCCCAACCAGCCTCCTCTTAGGCTTTGTATAATGATTTTTTTCCTCAGCAAAGTTAGCCTCAATCTTGGGTTTTACAGATCATATTCTCCAGCTGAGTCAATGAACCTTTTAGCCTCAATATTGGGCTTTGTACAAGACAGATAAAACCTCTCCCCAGTGGAGTCAATTCTTTTTTAGCCTCAATCTTGGGCTTTGTACAAGACAGGCAAAACTTTCCCCGAAAGAGTCATCTCTTTCAGGCTCAATCTTGGGCTTTGTACAAGACAGATATAGAACTCCCTAATAGAGTCAACCTTTTAACTTCAAACCTTGGGGTTTGATCAAGGCACATAAAACCAACATCCCCTCAGAGGAAATCAAAAGTTCTCTCTGTAGGAAGACATTTCTATGTACATCACACATTTAAACAAACAATAAAAAAACCCTAATCCCAGATAACTGTTGTAAGTGGCACACTTATTGATTCAAAAATCCAAGCTGTGGTCCCTCTCTTATCCTGGTAAACTTCCTCTTTCATCTAATTACTGTAAGTGGCAAGCCTCTTGATTATTTACATCTAAGCTCATGTCCCTCTCTTAGCATGTAAAGACTCCTAAGAAAAAATGGCATTGCTCTACACTGAATTAAAGTTTCCTCCTTCAGGACATCACCCTTGTAAAGGAAATTATGGAATTGCTGGATTCCATGTATTCCAGTTAAAGTAATTTCCCTTTTTAACCAAACCTTCCATAAACTGTGATGAACAGGTGAGATATCTCCCTTTAGAGATGACAAATTCTCTCTTAGTCACCCTTTAGCTTTAATCTTGGGCTTTAAACAAGACATAAAACATATTTCCTCCCATAGAATAGGAGGAACTATGATTGCTCTGATTTCCCTGTTATCTTTACGGGAATATTTAGGCATAAGATTGCAAAATCTTAGCGAGAACACAAATAAAAAACTTTAGGTCCAGTACCTTACCAAAAAAACAACAAAAACACTCTCTCAACATTCCTAACCTATAACAGTAAACACCAAAAAGTATTTGAACATGCCATACAAAATCTATGGATAACCATATATACATCGGGTAATTAACAACTCCCCTCTGTATAACCTGACCCCGGACCCTTCCAATCTCTTAGCATTTGTTAAAGAAAAAAATTGTGTGCAAGGTTAGTTTTAGATAGCTTCCCTTTCCTTTCCAGCTTCATAGGATAAATAAAAAATTGCAAGCTAAAACCCTACCGGGGGTAAAAGAATCATCAATTGGTCTTTAGAGGTAAAAACTCTGTCAGGGATATCAGACGGGGTATTACATCAGAAATAGTTGATCCTTCATTCAGGCGTACTGGTTTAGAAGGAGTACTTTGATTCTGTATTTTAAGGTTTAATCACTTCCGGAGAAGCCATCGATGTTCCTTTTTTGTGTTCAATAGTAAAAAATAATTACCATCTGTATTTTAAAAGCAGAAGAAAATTTGACAAGTAAATTCTTTTTTTTTGTTTCAAGAATCGTTGATTATGTTAAAAATGTCATTCTATAAAGCAAAATAAATGAGAATTGCAAAAAAAGCATTAGGGCTCAAATTTTATTGATAGAATGGTAATCAGCCGAACGCGTGATCCCATAGAGCATTTACAAAGTTTAGAAAATGGTAATTTACGGGAAAAGGGGCTACATTGAAACATAACGACCGCTATTCTTCTACCAACTTTGAATTCTGGACTTCCTGAGTTTCTGTCGAAGATGACCTTGACTGAAGTCTTTCGACAGATGGTGTTACCGCTGGGGATTTAACCTTGTCAGACGTAGTTACTTGCCATGAATCCCTAACTTTTGCCTGGATTGTCTTTTGAGGTTTCCAATCCATCGGGATGATTTTTTGCTTATGTCTCTAATTTTTGCCTGGACCGCCCTTTCGGGTTTTTAATCCACCGAGACGTTTTTTATTTTATTTTATTTAGGCGAAGTATTTCTTGACTACATCAACATTCGTGGGGTAGGTAAACTCCTCTCCATCCATGGTTGTGAGTCTCAAGGCACCGCCTGAAAAGGCTTTCTTGACCACATAAGGGCCGTCATAATTCGAAGTCCATTTGCCCCGAGAATCAGTGAGAAATGATTGTATCTTCTTGAGCACGAGGTCTCCTTTTCTGAAGACACGGGGTCGAACTTTTTTGTCGAACATTTTCTTCATTATTTGCTGATACAATTGACTATGGCATAAAGCCGTTATTCGCTTTTCTTCGATTAAGTCCAGTTCATCGTGTCGACTTTGAAATCATTAAGCCTCTGTTAGCTTAACTTCCATCAATACCCTGATTGATGGTATCTCTAATTCTATGGGAAGCACTGCCTCCATGCCATATACTAGAGAGAAAGGGGTTGCCCCTGTTGAGGTGCGAACGGATGTGCGATAACCGTGAAGAGCAAAGGGTAGCATCTCATACCAATATTTGTAGGTTACAACCATCTTTTGAATGGTCTTTTTGATGTTCTTGTTAGTTGCTTCTACCGCTCCATTCATTTTAGGCCGGTAGGGAGATGAGTTATGGTGTTCGATTTTGAACTCAGCACGCAACTCTTTCATCATCTTGTTGTTCAAGTTGGATCCATTATTCGTAATGATCTAGCTTGGAACACCATAACGGCAGATGAGATTGTTCTTGATAAATCAGACCACTACTTATCTGGTTACATTGGCGTATGTCACTGCTTCGACCCACTTGGTGAAGTAGTCAATGGCTACCAGGATGAACCGATGTCCGTTTGAAGCCTTGGGTTCAATTATGCCAATCATTTTGATTCCCCATATAGAAAAAGGCCATGGAGAAGAAAGAACTTTGAGATACGTTGGCGGTACATGGATTTTGTCTGCGTATATCTGACACTTATGACACTTCCTCATGTACTTGTAGCAATCGGATTCCATTGTCAACCAATAATATCCTGCTCTCAAAATTTTTCTTGTCATTGTATGTCCATTGGCATGATTGCCAAAGGATTCTTCGTGAATCTCTTTCATCAACATGTTTGCTTCTTGTCTCTCTACGCATCTGAGCAAAACCATATCGTAGTTTCTCTCATAGAGTGTATCACCGTTCAGGAAGAAGTTGCCAGCCAGTCTTCTGAGAGTCTTCTTGTCTTTTCTTGATGCCCCAAGTGGGTACTCTTATTTTTGAAGGAAGCATTTGATATCATGATACCAGGGTTTGTCGTCCACGACTGCTTCAATTGTTAAGATGTAGGTGGGCCTTTCAAGGCGCATTATGTCAATCTTTGGTACGTCGTTCCATTGACCTACACTAATCATGGAAGATCGAGTGGCTAGTGCATCAGCCATTTAATTTTCTTCACGAGGGATATGATGAAACTCGATTATGTTGAAGAATGGTAACAACCTTCTCGCGTAGTCTTTGTAAGGATTCAATCCTGATTGATATGTATTCCACTCTCCTTTGATCTGATTGATAACCAGGGCTGAGTCTCCGTACACATCCAAGTTCTTTATCCTTAAGTCAATTGCTTCTTCGAGACCCATGATACAAGCTTCGTATTCGACCTCGTTGTTTGTGCATTTGAATTTCAATCTGGATGTGAAGAGAATATGGGTACCCTGAGGTGTTACAATGATTGCCCCAATTCCATTTCCATAAGTGTTGGACAGCTTCGTAAAAAACTAGTCTCCATTGGGAACCTGGTTCTGGCCCTTCACTGCCCGACTGATTCCTGATCATCAATCGGTTAATGAGCCAAATGATCGGCTAAAATACTTTTTTTGACGGCTTTCTGAGCATGGTACTCAATGTCGTATTCTGATAACAACATCTGCCAACTGGAAATCCTCCCCGTGAGAGCAGGCTTTTCAAAGACGTACTTGATTGGATCCATCTCAGAGATTAAGCAAGTAGTGTGACAAATCATGTACTGGCAAAGACGTTTGGCTACCCAAGCCAGAGCAGAGCAAGTTTTCTCGAGCATAGTGTACCGAGTTTCATAGTCTGTGAATTTCTTACTTAAGTAGTAAATGGTAGACTCTTTTCTCTTTGTTTCGTCTTGTTGGCCAAGCACACAACCCTTGGAATCTTCCAAAACTGTTAGGTAGATGATCAGTGGTCTTCCTTCCACTAGAGGAGACAGAATCCAAGGATTCAGCAGATATTCTTTGATATTGTCGAAAGGTTTTTGGCAATCTTCTGTCCATATGCAGCTTTGATTCTTTCTGAGTTGTTTGAAGATTGGCGTGTATGTCGCGAACATAAGGGATATTAATCTGGAGATGTAATTTAGACGTCCCAAAAATCCTCTGACCTGTTTTTCAGTCTTCGGAGAAGGCATTTCTTGAATGGCCTTGACCTTGTCAGGGTCAACCTCGATTCCTTTTTGGCTGACGATGAATCCCAAGAGTTTTCCCGAGCGAACACCGAATGTGCACTTATTAAGATTCAAGTGGAGTTTATACTTTCTCAGGCGCTCGAATAACTTTGACATGTGTGTCACATGCTCTTCTTCTGTTTTAGATTGGGAAATCATGTCATCGACATACACTTCAATCTCTTTGTGCATCATGTCGTGAAACATAGTTGTCATGGCCCTTTGATAGGTTGCCCCCGCATTCTTTAGACCGAACGACATTACCTTGTAACAAAAGGTGCCGCATGGGGTGATGAATGAAGTTTTCTCCATATCTTCCGACGCCATTTTGATTTGATTATAACCCAAGAATCCATCCATGAAGGATAAGACTTTGAATTTTGCTGTACTATCTACCATCATGTCAATGTGTGGTAGGGGGAAGTCATCCTTTGGACTTGCTTTGTTCAGATCCCTGTAGTCTACACACGTTCTGACTTTTCCGTCTTTCTTCAGAACTGGCAATATGTTGGCCAACCATTGAGGATATTCTGAGGTGGCAAGGAAACTTGCGTTGATCTGCTTCTGCACTTCCTCTTTAATTTTGATGGCCATATCTGGATGAGTCCGTCTCAGTCTTTGTTTTACTGGAGGACATTCTGTTTTTAGTGGCAAATGATATTCCATGATGCTAGTATCCAACCCTGGCATGTTCTGATAGGACCAAGCAAACACATCTGGAAACTCTTTGAGAAGTTTTATCAAGTTTTCTCTGACAGTTGGAGTAACCAGTGCCCCAATCTTAACTTCTTTCTTTTCTTCTTTTGAACCCAAATTGACTGTTTCCAACGGCTCTTTGTGAGGCTCAATAGACCTTTCCCCTTGTCTGAGTAGTCGGGAGATCTCTTCATGAATTTCTTCGTCCTCTTCTTCTTCAGCCTTAAATATCGGGAAATCAAAGTTGGGAGAAGGCATTGGATCGTACGTTTCAATGGGGTTTAAAATAAACAATCTGCATGACGTGATGATTCGTTTTTTAGAAAAGACAGAGAGAATGCAAGAGTGTGTGCAGTGTATTTTCTGAAAAATGCTTGTTTTTATTTTGGGTTGTTTTTAGGATTACCATTTTTTGAAAAATGAATAGTGAAAATAACAATAAATGCGGGAATTCAGAATGAAATTATTTATTCATGATTTGTCGATTCTTGAATCATAACCCTATAAAACAAAACTCTGTCGCTTTGGACGAAGCGAAGAGGGATATTTACAGAAAGGTGATCCCTATAAAAACATCCACTTCACCCGAGCAAGGTGAAAGGTCAAAACAAAGATGGTAATTACTTAGAATTATGGACGACTTTTGGGACATCGACAACAACCCAATGGCGGGGAACTCCTCTGTGAATCACAAAGTTTGGTACTTTCCTTCTTGGTTTGTCTTCAGAAATAACACTGATTTTCGGCGGATTAGGATCATTTGAGTCTTCTTCCCATGCAGAGTTGTCATAAATAAACTCTTCTGTTGTATTTTCCACAGTGTTTTCACTCTCAAGCAGATCTTCCCATCCAGTTGGTTGGATGTCCTTGTATCTGATGCGAGAACTTTCGGAAGTAGTGTATTTGACTAGGAAGTCATACTTGCCACTCGGCTGTCCTAAGGTGTCCCATGTTTCTGTGGGAATAGAGGAGCCATCCTCCTCAATGACATTGACCTCAGGAAAAGCATAGTTAATTAATTCTTGTCCTGCAATCTTTGTAGATTCATCACCATGGTGTCGGACATTTTCGGAATGTCCTAAGTAATGATTCCATGACTCGGTGGGGACATGGGTATTATTTTCAATGTTACTCAGCTGATAGGCATCGTCTGATTGACTCTTTTGCCCCAAGTCTTCTGGGCACGGCTTCCAGATAGGCATGTCATCCAGGGGATCATAATAATCACAGTTTTCTTTCATTAGATTGTCTTCCTCTAATGAATTGGGCGGAGCACGACATCCTTCAGGATCACAATCTCCATAGATCATCCTGACGTCTGATCTTGGAATATATCTTGGGCTCTGGTTGGGAAAACAAAATGGCGTGAGCGCTTCTCCCGGAGATATATAACCGTTGTCATTGAGATAAGACTTCCACTCCTCATCCGTATCGGAGGAGTCACTCTCATTGATGGTGTGTACTTCTTGAGACACTGGGTGGAGGAAGCCTCTGATACGGAAGAAATCATGAATGGGACAAAAAATTTCATCCTTCTTATTAGTCTGGGTACAAGTTGGAGAGAAACCAAGACCTTTTCTTGTCTTGTTATCTGTAGGAATTACAATCTGTCCCCATCCTTTTATGTCACTACTCTCGTTTACTTTGAGAGCATCCTTGTATGAGGAAATCGACGTACCTTTTTCTGGTCGATTCTCATTGCTCACCGAGAGTGCTTAGAACTGGGTTCCAACAACCTCCTTTGGTTCTACACAGGAGAATGATGATAAGTTACTCACGATTAAGGCTTGCTCTCCACACACTGTGACTAAATTTTCATTCTTGACGAACTTCAGCTTCTGGTGAAATGTCGAAGTGACTGCCCCAGCTTCGTGTATCCAAGGGCTTCCTAATAAACAGTTGTATGCTGCCCGGATGTCCATGACCTGGAAAGTGTGAGGACCGATGGTAATGAGAAGATCGACTTCGCCGATAACTATTTTTCTAGATCCGTTAAAGGCTTTGACGACGATCTCACTGCCTCTCATCGGGGCTCCTTGAAATGATAGTCGTATCAGAGTTGATTTTGGCATAACATTCAAAGATGATCTTGTGTCCACCAGTACGATGGCTAAAGCATCGTCTTGGCAGTTGACTGTAATGTTGAGCGCCATGTTATGGTTTTTGCCTTTTTCCAGTAGTTCTTCATCACTGAATCCCAAGTTGTTACAGGAAGTGATGTTGGATATGATGTTGTCAAATTTTCCTACTGTCACATCTTGTTCCACAAAGGCTTGCTCTAAGACTTTCTGTAGAGCTTCCCAATGAGCTTCTGAACTAAGCAGGAGAGAAAGTACAGATATTCGAGACGGAGTTTGCAATAATTGGTCCACAATGTTGTACTCGCTTTTCTGGATGAGCTTCAGCATCTCATCATTGTTCTTTACAAGTTCTAGATTACTAGATTGACCAACTTGTTGATTGGGAACTTCCATTTGAGGTTCCTTTTCTTTGGTAGGTTCTCCAACTCCTCTGTTGAAGATCTGACCGCTCCGTGTGACTCGACTGATGTCGGCAATGTTTACAACGGAGGGTAATGGAGTTTCCTTTCCATTTTCGATGGTCGTTGCACCGTACTTGTAAGGGATGACCTTTTCTTATTTGTACAATATTGGTCCTGGCAGGTAGATAACCACATAAGCTTTTTTATTTCTCTGACCATCGTAGGCAGCCTCAATTGGTTTGAGGTTGAGAATTTTTCTACTGTCAAGAGAGACTCTTGACTCGTCGAGCAGAGGGATTATGGCGCGAATGTCCTTGGTTATTCCATGATTGGAGATTACGACAATGCTTTTGCTTTGACTAGGGAGGTAATCTTGTATCATGTTGATCGACCCTGAACTTGAACATGGTCGAATCTCCTTCCGGTTCAACTGATTTTGGAGGGCTGCTCGTACGAGATAACATCCTTGGTTATTTTTCGAGCATACTCTATAGTGCTCATAATTGTTCGGTGGTACCCGACCATAGCCGCTTTGTACGTAGTGCATCTTTACTAGATCTGTTTCTAATGAGCGGATATCACGACTTTGATGTCTACCACGATCCCCATCAGTCATGCTAATCCGTTGTGTAGCTTCATCCATATAGATCGGGAGCCACCAGTGGTCCAACAGATGTTGAAGTGTGCTTTGCACAAGCGCACACCCTTGGTTGTTTTCGCAACATTCTTTACAGTCTTGATAATCATGTGAAGCCAGAAAACCAAGTCTGACTTGCTTAGCATGTAATTCCACTAGACTGGTATTCATTAGGCGTATGTCAAAGATATGAACCATATTGACTTGATGGTCATTTCTTTCACGGTAGTCCTGGATCCATCCGAGATCCATTTGACGTTGGAGGGCCTCTTGTACAAAAGAGCATCCCTGATTGTCTGTTGAGCAGACTGGACAAGCACTTTAATCGTGCTGTGGCAGATTATAATACTGACTTTGTCTCAAATGCATCGCCACTAAGTTGACGTTCATTTGACGGATGTCGTGGTTCTGTACAATGTTGGGATGTGCACGGGCCATGTTTACTTCATGAATCCTGTGATCCTGAATCCAGCCCAGATCCATTTGTTCTTGCAAAGTTGTTTGTACTACGGAACACCCTTGATTGTCCTTGGAGTAGATATCACACTGATGATAGTTATGAGATGGCACATAACCGTACCCGCTCTATCTGCAATGCATTTTTACCAGAATGGTTCCTAATAGGAGCACATTGTGAATTTGATAACTGTTGACAGGTTCTCCTTCTATCAAATTCATTGTAGTCTTCTCATGTTACGGTAATGGGTTCGTATGAACATTTGGATTTATATCTTTGAAAGATAAGACCCCATTCCTGACAAGTTTTTGTACATCGGACTTGAAGCTGAGACAATTCCCAATGTTATGTTCGTTCCTCCTTGATGGTAAGGGCAAGTTTGACCTGCTTTAAACCAAAAAGGTGTATTTCTGGTACTGCGAGAGGAGTCCTGGTTTGGACGTGCCCCTTGGCCAGTAGAAGTGGAAATAACTCTGCGTACAACATTGGTATAGGGTCAAACCCTGTATGGACGAGCCTGCAGAAAAGGCTGTTATGGCATTTGCTGATACTGTTGTTGACTTGGTTGGCTCTGAGCAACCTGAGGTTAATAAGTTGGAGTTGGCGCGGGGTTGATAGCGGGAGTTACCTCTGCTACTGGTTGATACCTTCGCCTTTGCTTTCCCAAAGAGATATTACTGATATCTTGCTCTTTTTTCTTTTGGAAAGCACTACCGTATCTCTTGGTACTGCTGGATGGCTCTGCATCTTTGACCAATCATCCTTCTCAGACTGTTTCTTCAAGGTGTACTCCCATGTTCACCATTTCAGTGAAGTCACTGGGCGCACTTGCAACCATTCAGTCGTAATAGAATGAGCTCAAGGTTTTTAGGAAGATATTTTCATCTCCTTTTCCTCAAGAGGGGGACAGATATGAGCACCAATTTCACGCCATCTCTGAGCATATTCTTTGAAAGTTTCTTTGTCTTTTTGTGACATTGCTCTGAGCTGATCCCTATCCGGTGCCATGTCCAAGTTGTATTTATACTGCTGAACAAAGGCTACGCCGAGATCTCTGAAAGTACTGATCTTGGTGCGGTTTAAACCCGTGTACCATTTAAGTGCGACACCGGTTAAACTGTCTTGGAAGTAATGGATCAATAGCTGTTGATTTTCTGTCTGAGTAGACATTTTTCGAGCGTACATCACCAAATGACTTTGAGGGCAAGAGTTGCCTTTGTATTTTTCAAAGTCAGGCACCTTGAATTTGTGATGTATCTATACATTAGGGACCAAACAGAGGTTTGTGACATCCTTTACAAATAAGTCTTGACCGCGAATGGCATGTAGTTCCTTCTGCATTTCCAAGAATTGTTCCTAGAACTCATTCATCCTTTCGTACATGTCTTCGTTTCCACCAGAAATTGCTTGCGAAATCTGTCCTTCCGGGACAGTGTGTACCACTGGTTGTGGTATAGAAATTACAGCGGTGACCCTTGGCGCTTCAGTGCCCTGAAGTTTGTAACCTTCAAGAGTTGCTGTTGTAACCCTTGCATCTTCATTTTCCCGAAGTTTGTAACCTTCAGGTCCAACGGTTCCTGTCGTGGTTTCTGGGTCTTCAGTGACCGGTGGGATGTATCCCTCAGGTATAAAGTTGAAAGGCATACCCCGGGGGCAACCCTTAGGCATTTTGTACCGAGGGTGGTTCTCATGTGTCTCCAATATAGGTGTGGATGTAATCTCTGAGATCACAGTCCTTTGATGTTGCTGCTCCTGAGCTGCGGCCAGGGTTTACAAGTTTCTGTGAAGTCTTTCCAAAATTTCCTTTAGAGCGTCGATTTCTTCTCTTAGCTCTCTGTTCTCTTCCTTGAGATCGTTCATTTTCTTTTGTCGATTGGCCCGAGTATTGTATGAGTGAGACAGTTTAACTCTAGAATTGTGACACATACGTGAGACTCAAAGATAATAAAAATGCGTTATGTGAGAATGATGAATGATATGCAATGATATATTTTTTTTTAGTTTTTGTTTTAATCAAAAAGAAACTTCAACAAATAGATTGGAAATATCACACAGTGGGGGGGGGGGACCCCTTTTATTGAATTCGAAAGATTGCAGTATTTTACAAGGAAAAGTATAATATTTTACAAAGTGCTATAAGGAAATGTCTAAGCTCATGGATCCTGAGTCCTCTCTGAGGAGAGCTCAAATGCCAGTTCCTGTATTTTTCTTTTCTTTGATCGGGTCTCTTCATCCATTTTCGGATCATCAGTCCTTTGCCAAGTGAAAGGAGCGAGCGAATTTCTTCGGTCTTCCTGACTCTCTATAGCATGCCGCTCTAATATCTCAATTAGAGCATCCTTTAGATTTAGTAGTTCCTGAATCTTGGTACATTCCAAATTAAGGATCTGGTATTTGTTCTTCCAAGAGCTCTTCTCACGTTGAACTTTGTTGAGAGCTACCTGAAGTTTTTTCGTATCAGACATGAAATAAAGGACAAACTCTTTTAATGGAAAAACTTATTGACGAGGGTAAGGCATCCTCAGCTTGAGGGCTCTAGTTTGCACCCAGTGGAGATAAGGTTCCATGGAGGTACAGTTTGGTCTTCCCAGAGACTCTCTGCCTTTCTTATGAATATGTTGCCAGACATGCACTATTTCCTTCTTTAGTGCCCTGTCATTTTCCCCTTCCTTGAAAAAAAACCTTCCAGATGAACGTTATGTGGGATATTCTTCATTGGGCATCCGAGTTGACGACGAGCTAAAATTGGATGATAGTTGATTCCTCTTTTAGTTCCAATGAGGGGTACGTTAGGGAAATTTCCACATCTGTCTATGATATTTATCCCTTTGTAAATCCGATTGTACCAATCTATGTCAGAGTTGGTAAGAGACATAATCCTTTGTGACCAACATAGAGTACTCTTGTGATCCCAAAAAGCAGCAGACTTGGGCAAATGGTAAATGAACCATTTGTAGAGTAAGGGTACGTAGCATGTGATCATTCCTCTGCTGTACAAATTCCTTAAGTGTACAGAATGATAAGCATCTGCGAGAAGGTTGGTACGGGGTTTCCTATTAAGAATATCTTAACAGCGTTGGTATCGACGAAGTTGTCAATGTTGGGAAAGAGGAATAACCCATATATGAGCAGAATAAAGACGTCTTCGAAGATGGTTATGTTTCCTATACTACCAAAGTACAGAGCTTTCTCCATCAGGAATTTAGCTGGTAAACCCTGGATTCCTCCTTTGGCGGTTATGTGAGTCCTAACTTTTGACTCGTCTGAAGAGATTGCTCTTGCAATGGCCTGATTCTTTGGAATTTCTTCCAGTCCAGAAAATTGAGCTTGATCAGTGATAGATGAATCAATCAGGTGGGAGCACTCTTCCAGTGTTGGTGACAGTTGGTAATCCGAAAATGTGAAATAGTGGTAAACCGGATCGTAGAACTGTACCAGCGTAAACATGATTCCTTCAACCACGTTGACCCTTAACAGAGATAACAGCCCTCCGTGCTTAGCTCTGAAAGTCTCGGGATTTGTAATCATCCTTCCCAATTTCCTTAAGTCTTCTAGTTTCGGATCCTTGAAGGTGTACTTGTGCGTTTTTCTTCTTTCGAAATCTCTAACGCAACCTCTGATATTTGCAATTATTGTTTTAGTTTTTTTTTTAAAAAAGTTTTTTTTCTTGTTTGAAAAGAGTTTTTTTTTTAATGAATGCATTAATGCATCACACAAAAACATTTGAAAACATGGGTTCAAGGGTTCAACGTCACGAGCATGGAGTCATGGCTCTACCCATCCCCAAAGGTTGTACTATTTTGGTCAATTTTGTACCTGTAGAACGAGTTTTAAAAGGTTCCCAAAGTCATTGACTCCTCCTAGGGATACCAACAGCAAGCTAATTCACTCAAGAAAGCTGTAATATCCTAGGATGAACCTCATTTGAGTGTAGTATCGCGTATGATTTATTCCCGATAGTCACCGCACTACCAAATGGCCATATGGTTAATGTCTACTAAATCCTCAGGGTCAGGGGTACCGCACTAGGAAAGACAATGCTTTCACGATAATCGGTCGTTCAACATCGATACTTTCGCACAGGTACCTCGATTGATTTGGTGGACTGCCAAGTTAGCATGGTCGGGATTCACTCCCTATAAGCATTTCTTGGATATGCCACCACTTATCTTAATGTTCTCTCAAACTTTCCACATGCGTATCAATCGCATTCCCAGTTGACAGAAAATTAAACACGGGTATCAAGTAGTATAACAGTAAATGATATATATATATATATATATATATATATATATATATATATATATATATATATATATATATAGTAGAAAATATAGAAAATGCCAACAAAGCTTAGACCTCTTAGGAACTCTAATCCTAGGACTCCCCAGCAGAGTCGTCATTTTTCTGTAGCGTGCGATTTTTGTCGGTGACGCGACCACCTTACCGGAATGGTTAGAATTGGGTGCTACTTTCTGGTTTCTTATTTATCCTATGAAGCTGGAAAGGAAAGGGAAGCTATCTTAAACTAACCTTGCACACAAATGTTTTCTTTAACAAATGCTAAGAGATTGGGGGGTCAGGGGTCAAGTTATACAAAGGGAAGTTGTCAACTACCCAGTGTATATATGGTTATCCATAGACTTTCTTTGGCATGTTTAAATACTTTCTGGTGTTTATCTGTTATGGGTTAGGAAATTTTCTTCTTTGGGAGTGTTGAGAAAGTGTTTTTGTTGTTTTTGGTAAGGTTCTAGACCTAAAGTTTTTGGTTTGTATGCTCACTAAGATTTTGCAATCTTATGTCTACGTATTCCCGTAAAGATAACAGGGAAATCAGAGCAATCGTAGTTCCTCCTATTCTATGGGAGGAAAAATGTTTGGTGTCTTGTTCAAAGCCCAAGATTGAAGTTAGAGGGTATTTGTGTCTTGTTCAAAGCCCAAGAATGAAGCTAAAAGGTTTGACTGAGAGAGAATTTTTCATCCCTAAAGGTAGATATCTCACATGTTCATCATAATTTATTGGGTAACTGATTATAAAGGGGAATTACTTTAACTGGAATGTATGGAATCCAGCAATGCCATAATTTCCTTTATAAGGGGATGTCCTGAAGGAAGAAACTTTAACTTAGTGTAGAGCAATGCCATTTTTCCTTAGGAGTCTTCCACGCTAAGAGATTCCACATTGGCTTGGATGTAAATAATCCAGAGGCTTGCCACTTATAGCTGTTAAATGAAAGAGGAAGTTTACCAGGATAAAAGAGGGACCACAACTTGGGTTTTTGAATAAACAAGTGTGCCACTTACAACAGTTATTTGGGATTGGGTTTGTTTGATTATCTGTTTTGATGTGTGATGTACAGATAAATGTCTTCCTATAGAGAGAACTCTTGATTTCCTCTAAGGGGATTTTTGTTTTATGTGCCTTGATCAAAGCCCAAGATTGAAGCTAAAAGGTTGATTTTGTTTAGGGAGTTTTATATCTGTCTTGTACAATGCCCAAGATTGAGGCTGAAAAGAATTGACTCTTCCGGGGAAAGTTTTGCCTGTCTTGTACAAAGCTCAAGATTGAGGCTAAAAGAATTGACTCCACTGGGGAAAGGTTTTATCAGTCTTGTACAAAGCCCAAGATTGAGGCTAAAAGGTTGATTGACTCAGCTGGAGAATATGATCTGTATTGTACAAAGCCCAAGATTGAGGCTAAATTTGCTTAGGAAAAATCATTATACAAAGCCTAAGAGGAGGCTGGTTGGGGAAATTCTTATATGAAGCCTAAGAGGAGGCTAGTTTCTGCTGATGATTATTGAGATCCAGAGATAGGTACAAATTGGGGAATCAACTCTTGCTGAGGATTGAAGAAGAGTTTAAAGTATCAGATGCCCTGAGGTTCTGATTCTGTTAAGGTTTTATTGATGATGAAGGTTTAAACCTTGAGTATGAAAACCTATGGAGGTTTCAAACTCTGCTGGAGATTGATGGAATGATCAGGATTTTTCCTGTTTTATTAGGAAACTTGAGGGTTTCCTTGAGGTCCAAGAGGAGATGAGACTTTCCAAGTCTACTGGTATGAAGAGGTTGACCCTTAGTTGTAGAATGATCTTTGTATGATGCCCAAGAGGAGGCTGATGTTTTTAAGGGATGAGAATCAACCCTAGAATGGATGTTCTGAAATTCTGACTCATTGGAGGATTGAACTAGTAGAGATGACTAAGTTCTGTCCTATACCTGTAGGAGGTCTTTGGGTCCTTGTACTATGCCCAAGAGGAGGCTGAGAACTTCTAAGAAGCCCGAGGGTCCTTGCACAAAGCCCAAGAGGATACTGGGGATGCTTTTAGAAAGCCTGTGGGTGAAAGCCTGAGAAAAGTTCCAGAGAGGTTTCACCGAAAATTAATCCTTTCTTTGCTGAACAGTTCTAGAGTTTGAAGAAATTCAAAAGAGGTTTCACCGATAATTAGTCCTCTTTGGGGAAATGAATTTCTTGTACACACATTTCTAAATTGTGACAGTCTTGAGAAAAGTTTAACCGGGAATAATGTCTTTCTCTCTTCCATATTGTATAAGCCCAAGAGAAGGCAAGACTGTATCTGGAATTTCCTATGGGGGGACTAGTTTTGACTATGTTAAAAGAGTAACCACTGGTTTGATCTAAAATTAGACCTAATTGCTAGGGAAAACTCTAAGCAGGTATATACAAGCATATATATATATATATATATATATATATATATATATATATATAAAGTATATAAGCAAGTATGTGTGGAAGAAATAGTAGAATTTACAGTTGTACAAGCTCCAGCATTGTAACCACAGCTGTATTGTTAGTTATTCAAGAAATTGAAGAAAGTTTTGATATAACTTTGAAGTTGAATTTTGAATCAAAGTGGAAAGTTGTTGTAAAAGGAAGTTTGGGGCTTATACTCAAAGAGAGGCCCAAATGAAAAAACAACGATCACACCGTTATTTTGAAAATCGTATCAGGACTTATACAATGACTGAGGCCCAAATTATTTATGTACAAAGGGGTTGGGTCTTACACTCTATTAGAGGCGCAAAAAAATAAAAATGGGGCTTACAACACAAAGGGAGGCCCAGATGAAAATTGTTTTGAAAAAAGAGATCGCGCCGAGAATTTTTTTAAAACGTATCGGGACTTATACAATGACTGAGGCCCAAAATGGTTTATTTACAAAGGGGTTAGACTTACACTCTATCAAGAGGCCCAAAAGTGTTTTAAAAAGAAGAGAGTGGGACTTGCACTCTATCAAGAGGCCCAAATGAAAAACAGCGATCGCACCGTTGTTTTTTTGAAAATCGTATCGGGACTTATATAATGACTGAGCCCTAAAAAGGTTGAGTGTGACAAGGGATGGGTCTTACACTCTATTAGAGGCCCAAAAGTGTTTTGAAAATGTTTGTGAGGGTGAAAATAATTAAAACCCTAATTTGATTTAAAAATGTATTTTAATTTGAATAAAAATCATTTAAAATGATCAAAATTATCAAACATGTGTGAAAAACAAGTTTTGATCTTGGATTAATGTTTGAAAAATCATGTTTTATTCATAGAATGATTTGAAAATCATTTGAATTTGAAAAATTAAGAGAAAGAAATATTTTTAAATGTTTAAAAACAAATAAAAATAAATTCTTTACAAAAATATCAAATATATAAATTAAATAATATTTTTGTGAAATTTTTGTAAAATAAAATATTTTGACATTTTTGTGAATTTTGAAAAAAAGAATCAATTCAAAAACATTAAAATTCAAAGAAAAATTAATTTTTGAATCAACTAAATAAAATATGAAAACATTTAAAAATTCAAATATTCAAATATTCAAATATATTCAAATATTAAAAAAACACATGTTCTTGGTCTCGCATGTTCTTCCTCCCCAGATTTGCAAAATCTATCATATCTCTCTGATTACTCAATGAAAACAACTTTTGTAAACATGAAACTTGTTCGGTTTTGAACAAGGATTACAACCATATAAATTAATTGCATTTATATTAAGTGTGGAGTGAGAAATCAGAAGATGAACTCAAGAACCCTAATTTTTGCAAGAACACTATGAAATGCTATACATGATTCATACATAGCAATTTATTGAGGGTTATCACTCTATATACATGCAGAAACAAGATGGTAACTCAAAAACACATTTATGATGCATGTAGTATGGAGTTTGAGAGTGTCAGGCTTACCTCTTGCAGCTGGTGATTGAATCCTATGTTGGAGGTGTTACAGATGTTGTGTAATGATCTGGACAACTTCAATGGACCTCAAGTAATGTGTTTGAAAGCTTGGAATGGATTGAATCAGCTCAAAACTTGTTTTGATACCTCATCTGCAACCTTGCCAAAAAGCTTGAGCAAATGAATGGTGACTTTATGATTTTGATGTTCTAGATGAGTTTCAGGTCATAGATCACTCATATATGATATATGTGAGGTGTTGGCATGATTGGTTTTGATAGATTTGCTCTCAATTTGAAAACTCGATAGTGACTTCAAGAAGAAGCAAAATCTGGTTTTTGGAATATGATTTTGAGGAAAGCATCAGTTCTGGTGCTTTGGTGTACTCAAACTAATCATAAATGAGCTCTATTTATAGTAGAGCAAGTTTGTTTTGCAAGTAATGTTGAATGACAGGTGGTACAACTCATTGTCCAATGGTTGCATAAAGGAATCTAAGTCTTCTCTAGCCATTCACTTGGGTCAGTGCAGCAGGCCTATGGTCTTCTGATGCTTGAGTTCTTCTTGACTTATTTCCAATGTTGTGGACTGATAGATGCCAGCTCTATGCACTCCTTGAATGCTTCATGACAAATTTGAAAGTTTTGGATTTGCAACATTGAATTTCACATGCCTACATGATAATCTTTTATCTTGGGAGGCTTGTGGCTCAGAGATCTTTTGCTTTGATCTAATTTTCAATGTTTCTAGAAGGATTACAAGACTTGTAATTGCACAAAGTGACCAATTCGAGCAAATGACCTATAATCTGCCTTGGGAAGAAACCAGTCTTTGATGCCATGTTCCAAGGGTTGTAACTCCCTACTCAAATTGAATTTGGAGATGATCTAGTACTTGTTGGATAGCTCTCATGACATACTTTAACTTTTATGTCCACCAATGGACCTGGTTGAGCTTGGATCAAGGTGACAAATGACCTCAAAGATGGTAAAAAAAAAATGAAACAGATTCTGACTTGAAAATTTGACTAAGTGTTGGAAAAAGTGGTCATTTTCATTTTTTGTGATTTTGATCAATCCATAACTCAAAATCCATGAGCATTTGGAATTTGATGTAGTTGACAATTTTAAAGTATGTCATATGAACTTTCATTTGAGATTTGAATGGAAGAAAAATGCCTTAGGTTTTGGGAGTTATGACATTGCAAAGTGGGTACCAAATCCATTTTGTTCCATAACTTAGAAAAATTGAAGTTTCTTATGGTTGCCCCTTTTGCAAGAAACCTCACTTTTCTTGATTTTTCTTGATGAATGATGATCAAAACCCTACATTAACATTGTTTTTGACTTAGGGGAGCCACATTTGTGAAAAAATCCAAAAAGTCAAACTTGATTTTGGGCACAGTTGACTTTTTGTCAGATGAATTTCAAATTGTGTGATCCTCTATGTAATCAAGTTCTTGACCTAATTCAAACCTAATGGATGGATTTCATAGGTGTTTTAGGGTGTCTTGAATCATGTCCCAAGGTTTGGGAGCATGTCTTGGTCCAAAGTCAAAGGTACAGTTGACTTTTTCTTGGAAACCCTAATTGTGGTCCAGATGAAAATGAAACTTGTGAATCAAGCTTCTTGGGTTAATCCATTGTTGTAAATGGATCAAATGTGGTGTATTTGAGGTCCTCAAATCATGTCTTGAGGTCTTGGTTCATGTCTTGTCTCAAAAGTCAACTTAGGGGTGAATTAGGTCAAGAAACCCTAATTCCTGATTTTTGATGAATGCTTCCCCTGAGGCTATTTTGACTTAATAATTGGATCCATGAGGTCCCTTTGAGTATTTTGGGTCATGTTTTGAAGTATTGGCTCATGCCCTGATGAAAATTTCCATCGGGAGTCTTTGGTCGACCAAAATCCTAATTTGGTGACACTCGCGATCTTGAGGCTTGATCCACTTGGAATGTTGCAACCTTGTGCTTGATTCTTGATATGGGAGACCTCTTGATCTTTATTGGATATTTGAGAGGTTAGAAAAGTTGAAGATCATGTCATTTCTTGATTCAGACTTTGTCTAAGTGCTCTGAGAGGGTTCAAAACCCTAATTCTTGATTGTAGTGAATGCTCAATAATTCTTGAAGAGATTGATGACGCATGAAGGTACATCCATATATAATATATGTGAGGTGTTAACTTATTTCCAATGTTTTGGACTGATACATGCCATCTCTATGCACTCCTTGAATGCTTCATGACAAATTTGAAAGTTTTGGATTTGCAACATTGAATTTCACATGCCTACATGATGATCTTTTGTCTTGGGAGGCTTGTGGCTCAGAGATCTTTTCTTTTGATATGATCTTCAATGTTTCTAGAAGGATTACAAGACTTGTAATTGCACAAATTAGCCAATTCGAGCAAATGACATATAATCTGCCTTGGGAAGAAACCAGTCTTTGATGCCATGTTCCAAGGGTTGTAACTCCCTACTCAAATTGAATTTGGAGATGATCTGGTACTTGTTCGAAAGCTCTCATGACATACTTTAACTTTGATGTCCACCAATGGACCTGGTTCAACTTGGATCAAGGTGAAAAATGGCCTCAAAGTGGGTAAAAAATGAAACAGATTCTGACTTGAAAATTTCACTAAGTGTTGGAAAAAATGGTCATTTTCATTTTTTGTGAATTTGATCAATTAATAACTCAAAATCTATGAGGATTTAGAATCTTTTGTAGTTGACACTTTTGAAGTATGTCATGTGAACTTTCATTTGAGCTTTGGATGGAAGAAAAAGGCCTTAGGGTTTGGGAGTTATGACCTTGCAAAGTGGGTACCAAATCCATTTTGTTCCATAACTTAGAAAAATTTAAGTTTCTTATGGTTGCCCCTTTTGCAAGAAACCTCACTTTTATTGATTTTTCTTGATGAATAATGATTAAAACCATAAATTAACATTGTTTTTTACTTAGGAGAGCCACATTTGTGAAAAAATCCAAAAAGTCAAACTTGATTTTGGGCACAGTTGACTTTTTGTCATATGAATTCCAAACTGTGTGATCTTCTATGTAATCAAGTTCTTGACCAAATTAAAACCTAATGGATGGATTCCATTGGTGTTTTAGGGTGTCTTGAATCATGTCCCAAGGTTTGGGAGCATGTCTTGGTCCAAAGTCAAAGGTACATTTGACTTTTACTTCAATACACTAATTGTGGCCAAATGAAATTGAAACTTGTGAATCAAGCTTCTTGGATCAATCCATTGTTGTAAATGGATCAATGTGGTGTATTTGAGGCACTCAAATCATGTCTTGAGGTCTTGGTTCATGTCTTGCCTCAAAAGTCAACTTAGGGGTGATTAGGTCAAGAAACCCTAATTCCTGATTTTTTTTTATGAATGCTTCCCCTGAGGCTACTTTGACTTAATGATTGGATCCATGAGGCCCCTTTGAGAATTTTGGGTCATGTTTTGAAGTATTGGCTCATGCCCAGATGAAAATTTCCATCTGGAGGCCTTGGTCGACCAAAACCCTAATTTGGTGACACTGGCGATCTTGAGGCTTGATCCACTTGGAATGTTGCAACCTTGTGCTTGATTCTTGATGTGGGAGACCTCTTGATCCTTTATGGGTGTTTGAGAGGTTAGACAAGTTGAAAATCATGTCAATTCTTGATTGATCCTTTGTCTAAGTGCTCTGAGAGGGCTCAAAACCCTAATTCTTGATTGTAGTGAATGCTTAACAATTCTTGAAGAGATTGATGAGGCATGATGGTACATCCATATTGTAGTAATGATTTGCATAATGATGGGAAATCTTGTGGTCAAAATTTGGGGTGTGACAGATGCCCCTATTTAATCTTCTTGGACCTGAAGGTGTGAATGGCGAAGATATTCAGACATTCGGGGAGCAAGAGGATTAAATGTCGGAATACCCAAAATTTTAATTGTGGTTATGAATGGTAGTTTGCTCATCCATCTTCTTTTGCTAAGCAATGTTACTTAGAAAAGGGTAAAACTTCCCCCCGATCCTGGTTTTTAGCCACAGAACTGTGTCATACCCCAAATTTTGACCACTAAGATGTCCCATCATTGTGCAAATCATCATCACAAAATGGATGAACCATCATGCCTCAGCAATCTCCTTAGAGATGTTTGAGCATTCACCACAATCAGGAATTAGGGTTTCAAGCCCTCTTAGAGCCTTAGACCAAAGATCAATCAAGAAATGACATGATCTTCAACTTGTCTAACCTCTCAAACACCCAAAATGCATAAAGAGGACTCCCACATCGGGAATCAAGCACAAAGTTGCAGCATGCCAAGTGGATCCGGCCTCAAGATCGCCAGTGTCACCAAATTAGGGTTTTGGTCGACTAGGGCCCCCAAATGAAAATTTTCCTCTGGGCATGAGCCAATGCTTCACAATATAACTTAAAATACTCCAAGGGACCTCATAAACCCAATCATCAAGTCAATTTAGCCTCAGGGGATGCATTCACCAAAAATCAGGAATTAGGGTTTCTTGACCTAATTCACCCCTAAGTTGACTTTTGGGACAAAACATGAGCCAAGACCTCAAGACATGATTTAAGGGTCTCTAGCACACTACATTGATCCATTTGCAACAATGGATTGATCCAAGATGCTTGATCCACAAGTTTCAATTTCATCTGGACCACAATTAGGGTTTTGAGGAAAAAGTCAACTGTACCTTTGACTTTTGACTCAGACATGCTCCCAATGCTTGGGACATGATTCTATACACCCCATAACACCTATGGAACATATCCATCAAGTTTGATTTAGGTCAAGGACTTGATTTCATAGAGGATCGCTCAGTTTGGAATTCATCTGGAATCATCATTCATCAAGAAAAATCAAAGAAAGTGGGATAACTTGTAAAAGGGGTAACCATAAAAACTTAGAATTTTTATAAGTTATGAAATAAAGTTGCTAGGGTGCCAACTTCCAAGGATTATAACTTAAGATCCAAGCAACCATTTTGGCTGGTCCAAAGATGGATTTGTAGCTCTCATGGCATACTTCAAAAGTGTCAACTACACCTCATTCCAATTCTCCATGGATTTTTAGTTATGGAGTGATCAAAATGGCTGAAAACATGAAATGTCACTTTTTCCAACACTTAGTGAAATTTTCACTAAGTCAGAATCTGTCTTGCTTTTTTTCAAAATGTGGGGGCATTTTTCACTTGGATCCAAAAAGTGTCAATACAAACTATGTTCACACATATGTTGTGTCACATAAGGGCTTTCAAAAATGTCCAAGAATCCATCAAACTCCACTTGAGCTAGGATTTATGAAAGCTGCAACATGCCTTGCTGCAAACTGTCTTGGCAAGGCAGATTTGTGCATAATGGCACGATTTGCTCAAATTGTGCAATTCCAAGCATGCTTATCCATCTGCACACCTCAAGGGGGACCAACCAAGGGACAAGCACTGATCCATCAACCTCCCAAGTCCAAGATTCCCAAAGTAGCATGCCAAACCCTAAAAAGCCTAAAAGAGGCCAAGACTCTAATTTTGTTTCCAAGCATTCAATGGATGCACCAAGGTGGCATGAACTGAGCCTATTCCAACTGAATGAGTCAAGGATATGCTCTGAACCAAAGAACCATATGTCTGTACTCTAACCTCTAGTCAATGGCTAGAGGAGACTTAAGATTCCAAAGTGATGCAATTGGACAATGAGCTACTGCAGTTGCCATTCACTATTGTTTGCAAAACAAACTTGCTTTACTATAAATAGAGTTCGTTTGTGCTCAGTCTGAGTACACCAAAGCACTACAACACTTGCTTTCCTCAAAATCTCTTTCTCTAGGCAAAAATACCTTCTTTTGCAAGGTAACTCTGAGTTTTTGAGTTAGAGAGCATTTCCATCATAGCTCATGATCCAAACACATCCAATATGTCATATCTAAGCTGTCCAAACTCTCATAAGTGACCTGTAACACCAAAATCACAAAGTCCGCTCTCAAAACCTCAAAATTGGACTTTTTTGCATTTTTCAAGCCATGTCTTGATTCAGTCACTTTCAAAACCAGATAGGACCTCAAACACACTCCAAATATCATCCTTGAACTATCCCAAATGGTTCCCCACATCTGGAACACCATTTGAGAGAGTTGCCATATTGGTCACTTTTGCCCCTTTTGCAAGAAAGAGCTCAAACTTGTTCCTGAGGATTCCAGTTGATTCTAAATATTCTAAAAGCTTCTAAGGGGTCATTTGAGGGTGTCCAAAGCATCAAATTATTTCTGGAATAAAGCACTTGACAGATTGCCCAAAAAGCTCCTAAAGAGGTAAGCATCACAACTTGAACTCTTTGAAATATGCATTGGTTTGAAGTCCACTGATCATAAACATCTCATACATGTTATATATGTTGTGTTTGAACCAATTTGTCATGTAATTCATGCATGTAACAAGAGATAGCATAGAAAATGCAAATCATGGCCTATTTCAAAAGCACTGTCGAGTTTTTCAATAGGAGCCTCATCTGAAAAAACCACCACCACCATTGGATTCCTTGTGAAATTCTAAGCAGGATAGACCTAAATTTTGTCCTAGTCCATGGAGAAATAAGAAAGTTACAAGCTTCACGTTTTTGGCCAAAATCTTGCCTTGCCTTGCCTTGGTCAGGCCAAAGACAAGGCATGCCTCATGTATTCATGGGGTGGTTTTGATACACGGATGTATCACCACCCCAATGGTAGAGGGCGCGCGCTGCACCCAAGAGGTCTGGGGTTTGAATCCCCCTCGCCCCAGATCCTCTTTTTATCATTTTTCCCACTTTTTCATTATTTTTTCATGTTATTTTTTTAAATGATTTGGAAAATTAATAACTCTCTCAATTTTAATTTTTTTTATTGGTTCTTTTTGCAAAAAATCACAAAAAATTTTAAATATTTTATTCCACAAAAAAATCAGATTTATATTAATTATTTAATATAGTTGATATTTTTGTAAATAAATTCATTTTCATTGTTCTTAAACCTTTTAAAAAATGAATATTCACCTTGAAAAATCAATACCAAATGAGTTTTAATTCATCTTGTGGTTAAATATCATTTTTCAAACCTTAACCAAAAATCACAAGTTGTTTATTCAAACTTATTTGGTATCTTTATCATTTTAATTAATTTTCTTTGAATAATTACTTTAAAAAATGATGAAATTAGGGTTTTGTTGATTTTCACCCTATGAAACTTTTTCAAAACACTCATGTGCCTCTTGAGAGAGTGTAAGACCCAACCCTTTGAAAATACAAAACCATTTGGGCCTCGGTCATCGTATAAGACCCACTGTGTTTTCAAACCTCGGCGCGATCGCCATTTTTCAAACAAATAACTTTGGTCCTCTCCTCGAGCTATAAGTCCCATTCTTTTTCTTAAACAACACTTTGGGCCTCTAATAGAGTGTAAGACCCAACCCCTTTTTTTGTAAATAAACATTTTTTGGGCCTCACATATTGTATAAGTCCCTCTGTGTATTTTCAAAACAACGGCGCGATCGTTGCCTTTTCAAAATCAACTGGGCATCTCCCTGAGTTGTAATCCCCATCTCCTGTACAAAAATAAACTTTGGGCCTCTAATAAAGTGTAAGACCCAAATCCCATGTTGACCAAAACTTTTTGGGCCTCAGTCGTTGTATAAGTCCCGATACGATATTCGAAACAACAGTGCAATTACTGTTAAAATTTGGGCCTCTCCTTGAGCTGTAAGCCCCAATCTCTATTCAAAATACTTTCTCCTTTGATTTTGAATCCAAATGTATAGTTGCTATCAAAACTTTCTTTAATTTCTTTGAACAACTAACAAAACAGCATGGAAGCTCTACAACGGGTAAGTGTTTATCCGCTTTCTTTTATATGCTTTCATATACATAACTGTATTGTGGGAAGCTGCGCATGGTTAGTCTTCTTTCATACCTTTTAATACTTGTCATATATCAACTGTATATATACTAGTATAGTTATTTAGAGTTTTCCCCGGCAACTATGTCTAGAACTAGGTAAAGCCCTGTTGGTCACTCTTAAATACAAACAAAACTAGACCCCCCATAGGATTCCAGATACAGTCTTCCCTTTTCTTGGGGTTAAACAATATGGAACAAAGAGAAAGGCAGTATTCTCAGTGAACCTTTTCTCAGACGGTCACCCTTAGAAATTGTCAAAGAAATCCTACTCCCCAGAGTTGATCTATTCTCCATGAATAGCATCTCTTGAGTTTCTTCCAAACCCTCGAAATTTCCTGGAATGATGTCTTCTCTGTGAATTTCATTTCTTGAACTTCTCTTGGTTTAGGGACCCACATGCTTCCTAAAAGCGTCCCCGCCTCCTCTTGGGCTTTGTACAAGGACTCTCCGGCTTCTTAGAAGTTCTCATGCCTTCTCTTGGGCTTAATACAAGGACCCTCACGACATCTTAAAGGTATAAGACAGAACTTAGTCATCCTTTGCTAGAGCAGTCTTTCCAGTGTCAAACCTCAGGCCACTTTAGGGTTGATTCTCATCCCTTAAGGCCCTTGCCCTCTTTTGGTAATCCTACAAAAGATAAAACTCTTTAATACCAGTAGACTTGGACAGTCTAAACCCCCCCGAGTCTCAAAGACATTCTCAAATTCTTTTCAAACATAGAAAGAAAAACACCGATCACTCTGGATGAATCTCCAGCAAAAACCCGGTCTTTCTCATGAGAGTTCCCCACCCTTGGTCCTGCCTATGGATCTAATCCTCAGCAGTAAGATAGCCTCCTCTTAGGCTTTGTATAATGATTTGTCCTCAACACAGTCAGCCTCCTCTTGGGCTTTGTACAATAATTCTCCCCCTAGCGGAGCTAACCTTTTCAGACTCTCTTGTTGAGTCCATTACTTTTTAGGACTCTCTTATTGAGTCAATACCCTTTTAGCCTCAATCTCGGGCTTCGTACGAGACAGAAAATCACTCTCTTGTTGAGTATAAAAGACTCTCTTGTTGGGTCAATCTCCTTTTGGCCTCAATCTCGGGCTTCGTACGAGACAGAAAATCACTCTCTTGTTGACTATAAAAGACTCTCTTGTTGAGTGAATCAACTTTCAGACTCTCTTGTTGGGTCAATCACCTTTGCAAGACTCTCTTATTGAGTTAACTCTTTTTAGCCTCCGTCTTGGGCCTTGTACAAGACATATAAAAACACTCTCTTGTTGAGTCAGTCTTGTCTAGCCTCCTCTTAGGCTTCGTATAAAGAAATCCCTAGCTGAGTCAATCAACCTTTTAGCATCAAATTTGTGCTTTGATCAAAGCACAAACAGTTCCTCTTTAGAGATGACAAATTCTCTCTCAGCCAAAACCATTTAGCTTCATATCTTGGGCTTGAACAAGATACAAATCACCTTTAGCTTCATATCTTGGGCTTTGAACAAAACACCAAAACATCTTTTTTCCTCCCATAGAATAGGAGGAACTATGATTGCTCTGATTTCCCTGTTTCTTTAAACGGGAATACGTAGGCATAAGATTGTGAAATCTTAGTGAGCATACTAATCAAACACTCTAGGTCCAGTACCTTCATACACCAGTCAGAAAAATTTTAAATACAACATCTTCCCAAAAGCCTCATAGACATTCTATTCTTAAGCCAAATAACCAAAGAGAGACCCACGATTTTGATAGCATCTGTAAACCAATAGTCATCTGTTTAAACTCAGTATGTAAGCAGAGTTAATTAGAGACATCTATTTCCCTTCCTTAATCAGCTTCACAGGATAAAAAATGAATCGAACTGTAGCACCCCAAAGCGATAGTGATTTAAAACCACAAAAACCGCGCTACAGAAGAATGGCGACCCCAAAGCGATAGTGATTCGAAATCACAAAAACCGCGCTACAGAAGAATGGCGACCACAGTGGGAGGACCGTTCTCCCATCTCTTAGGTAGAATCCCTTAAGTTTAGAAGGTACCACGGTGAATGGCGACTCTGCTGGGGAGTCATTTACTGTTAGGATCATAGGACTAGAGGTCTAGGATGTTAGGACAAATATATATACTGCTTTTCCTAATTGATATCTGTGTTTATTTTTCTGCTAAGAGAAATGCGTGTGATGCCGCATCTGGAAAGATTGAGTATACACCTAAGATAAGTGATGGCACTAGACGTGTAATCTTAGAGGGAGTGACTCCCAAATAAAAGGTCTCGGTCGACCATCGAATTAGTGGAGATGCCCTTTGCGGATTCAATGCCTATATGACTTCGATTGTTGAAAACAGATTGTTCGATTGGGTTATCTGAGAAGCTGAGGATTTTAGTAGACTGAAACCATGTTACTATTTTGTAGTGCGGAAGCTATCGGAAATAGTTGTCACGCGATACTACCCTCATTTGAGATTACTCTAAGATACTACAGCTCTCTCGGGTGATTCAAGCCTGCTGTTGTTATCCCAAGAGGGGTCAGTGATTTTAAGGACAAGTACAAAAAATCACCAGTATAAACCTTTGGGGATGGGTAGAGCCTTGACTTCATGACACTGGACCTTTGACCCCATGTTTTTTCTATGTTTTTGTGTGCTGCATTCATGCATTCATTTCATTAAAAAACATTAAACAAAAAACTTCTCTTCTAGTCTCACTTTTTCAAATTAAACTAATACAATAATTGCAAATGTCAGATAAAGAGATTGCGTTATGGATTTTGGTAGAAGGAGGACTCACAAGTACACCTTCAAGGTTCCAAAACTAGAGGATTTGAGAGGTTTGGCAAGGATGATCACCAACCCTGATGCTTTCAGAGCTAAGTACAGAGGACTGCTGTCTCTGTTAAGGGTCCATGTAATTGAAGGAATACTGGCTACACTCATTCAGTTCTACGATCTGGTCTATCACTGTTTCACATTCCTGGATTATCAACTAGCATCAACACTGGAGGAGTACTCTCACCTGACTGACTTACACATCACTGACCAAGCTCCCTTTCTTGGACTGGAAGAAATTCCAAAGGATCAAACCATTGCAAGAGCAATTTATTTGAACGAGTCAGAAGTCAGGACTCACATGACCACTAAGGGTGGAATCCAAGGTTTTCCAGCCCATTTTTTGATAAAGAAAGCCCTGTACTTTGCTAGTATAGGGAGCGTGGCCGCTTTTGAGAGCATATTTGTTATGCTCACCTATGGGTTATTTTTGTTTCCTAACATCGATAACTTCGTAGATATCAATGCCATTAAGATATTTTTGATTGGAAACCCTGTGCCGACCTTGCTCGCAAATGCTTATCATTCTGTACATTTAAGGAATTTGTACAGCGGAGGAATGATCACTGTAGCGAGCGCTTTTGGACGTGGTTGCGAAGCACTACCGCTCTTTGGTATCTACAGTTCGATTCATTTTTTATCCTATTAAAGCTGATGAAGGAAGGGAAATAGATGTCTCAAATTAACCCTGCTTGCAAACTGAGGTTAAACAGTCAAAACTGTTGGTTTACAGATGCTACAAAGATTCAGGGTCTCTATTGGGTTTATTTTGTTAAAAGTGGTGTTTGGTCGATTGGTGGGAGGTTAAGATGTTAGGACGGATATATGAAAGTATGGGATTTTGGGTTTTTGTTTAGTGTGCTCGCTAAGATTTTTCTTTCAATCTTATGCCTACGTATTCCCGTTTTTTCTGAAACAGGGAAATCAGAGCGATCGTAGTTCCTCCTATTCTATGGGAGGAAATGGGGTTTTGGTGTCTTGTTCAAAGCCCAAGACGTGAAGCGAAAGGTGATTTGTATCTTGTTCAAAGCCCAAGATGTGAAGCTAAAGGTGATTTATATCTTGTTCAAAGCCCAAGATGTGAAGCTTAAGAGTCTATTTGTATCTTGTTCAAAGCCCAAGATATGAAGCTAAAAGGGTTTGACTTTAGAGAGAACTTGTCATCTCTAAAGAGGGGTTTGTATGTCACAACTGTTGGGTGACTGGCTATAAAAGAGGATTACTTTAACCGGGATATGTGAATCCGGCAATGCCATAATTTCCTTTATAGGGGTTTTCCAACCTGAAGGAGAAGACTTTAACTCAGTGTAGAGCAATGCTATCTTTCCTTAGGAATTTATCATGCTAAAAGAGGGACAGTGGCATGGATGTAGATGATCCAGAGGCTTGCCGCTTACAACGATTAGATTAAGGGGAAGGAATTGTTGATGTTTGTGTACTGTGAACGAGGACAACTTTGATGCTAAAAGGTTGATTGGATCAACCAGTGGTTTTCTTATATAAAGCCTAAGAGGAGGCTATTGACCCAACAAGAGGGAGTTTTTATGTGTCTCGTACGAAGCCCGGGAGAGGCTAAAAGGGAAGTGACTCGACAAGAGAGCCCTCTATGGTATCTCGTACAAAGCCCGAGATGGAGGCTAAGGATTTTATACTCAACAAGAGAGTGATTTGTGTCTTGTAGAAAGCCCAAGACAGAGGCTAAAGGGTTTTGACTCAACGAGGGAGTCTTTTAGTATCTCGTATAAAGCCCGAGATGGAGGCTAAGGATGATTGACTCAACAAGAGAGTCTTTTGTATCTCGTACGAAGCTCGAGATGGAGGCTAAAATTGTTAGCTCCGCTGGGGAGAATCATTGTACAAAGCCCAAGAGGAGGCTGTTGTAACTGTTTCAGTTGAGTGACAGGTCCAGTATGCTGATTTAAAGAGAAAATCAGTTCTTATATGAGTAATGTTTGCACTCAGGGATTTTGATTCGAGGATCAGGGTTATTTCCTGTTCTTTAAGGATATGGGAAATCCAAAGGGTATCGAGACTGTCCGAGTCTACGGGTTTTCTTCCTATTCTTGAAGGGTACTTGAGAATGTCTTGGAGACTCAAGGAAATTAGACTGTCCAAGTCTAGAGTGTCATCTTTTGTACTATGCTTTGAGAAACAGTAGTAGACTCTTTGAAAGGCTGTTCTATTAAGATGACTGATTTCTGTTCTTATACCTCTAGGAGGTCATCGGGACAATTTGTACGAAGCCCAAGAGGAGGCTGGAAACTTTTAAGAAGCCGAGTGGTCCTTGTATGAAGCCCAAGAGGAGGCTATCATTCCCGGAGGAAGAATCATTATACGAAGCCTAAGAGGAGGCTGTGAATACTTCTAAGAAGCCGACGGGTCCTTGTACTAAGCCCAAGAGGAGGCCGAGATGCTTTTAAGAAGCCGATGGGTCCCCAAACCCCGAGAAATTCAAGACAGGTTATTCACGAGGAATAGATCATGCCAGGAAATTCCGATAATTTGGAAGAAACTCAAGAGATGCCATTCATAGAGAAAAGATCATCTCTGGGGAGTAGATTTTCTTGACAAGTGCTTTTAAGAAGCCTGTGGGTCCCCAAACACCGAGAAATTCAAGACAGGCTATTCACGAGGAATAGATCAAGCCAGGAAAGTCCGAGGAATTTGAAAGAAACTCAAGAGATGCCATTCACGGAGAAAAGATCATCTCTGGGGAATAGAGTTTCTTGACAACTTCTACGAATGACAGTCTATGAAAGGGTTCACCTAGAATGCTGCCTTTCATGTCTCCATATTGTTTAACCCCAAGAGGAGGGAAGACTGTATCTGGTAATCCTATGGGGATCTAGTTTTGACTATTTAAGAGTGATCAACGGGCTTAGTGCTAGACGTAATTTCCGGGGAAACTCTAAATATCTATATTATTATTACACAGTTGATATGAGTTTATGAAAAAAGACTTACAGCGAAACAGCCCCACAATACAGTTATATGTATATGAAAGCGGTAAATGAAAGCGGATAAACACTTACTCGGTTGTAGAGCTTCCATGCTGTTTGGTTAGTTGTTTAACAAAGAAAGATTGAAAACAATAGTATATTTCAAAATCAAAGGAGAAAGTGCTTTGAAAAAGAAAGATTTGGGGCTTACAGCTCAAGGAGAGGCCCAAGTTTTTATCAGTGAGCGCACTGTTGAATTGTACAGAGGGACTTATACAAGTGACTGAGACCAAAAAATTGTTTTCTGTATAAAGGGATGGGTCTTACACTCTCTCAAGAGGCCCAAAAAGTTTTAAAGAAAATAAATGGGTCTTACTACTCGAGGGTAGGCCCAAGGTTTGTTTTTCAACGAATGATGATCGCGTCGAACTTTTTGAATACAATGGGACTTATACCATAAGTGAGGCCCAAAATAGGTTGTATTTACAAAGGGTTGGGTCTTACACTCTATTAGAGGCCCAAAGCAAAAAAAAAGTCGGGCTTATAACACGAGGGTAGGCCCAAATGATTTTTCGTTTAAAAATGGCGATCGCACCGAGTTTTCTTTTAACGCAAAGGGGCTTATACAATATCTGAGGACCAAAATGGTTTTGGTTAAAAGGGGATTGGGTCTTACACTCTATTAGAGGCCCAAAAGTTTTGAATGAGTCTTATAGCTCGAGGATAGGCCCAATTGATTTTTAAAAGGCGACGATCGCGCCTTTCACTTGTACAGAGGGACTTATACAATAAGTGAGGCCCAAAAAGTTTTATGTACAAGGGGGTTTGGGTCTTACACTCTCTCAAGAGGCCCAAAAAGTTTTGAAAATGATTTATGAGGGTTGAATTAATCCAAAACCCTAATTTGTTTTCAAAATGTGTTTTAATTGAATAAAAATTCAATTAAAATGATCAAAATTGTTTAACATATGGAAAACAAATTGTGATCTTGGATTAATGCTTCAAAAATTAAGTATTGACCTATAAAATAATTAGAAGGCATTAAAAGTTGCAAAATCAAGGTGGAAAAAATATTCAAAATGTCAAAAACAATTAAAATATTAATTCTTTGCAAAAATATCAATTATATGAAATAAATAATATTTTTGGGATTTTTTGGGAAAATAAAATATTTTAACATTTTTGTGAATTATTAAAAAAAGAATCAACTCAAAATCATTAAAACTCAGAGAGAAATTAATTTTTGAATCAATTAAATAAAAATCACAAAATTCAAATATTCAAATGTTGGAAAATGGCGCCAAGAACAAAGGCAAGAACACGCGCGTGTTCTGAGTTTCCCAGATTTGCATTTTCTATCCAATCTCATTGAATACTTGATCATATCATGCAATCCACATACCAATCAACTCGTTTTAACCTCACGATCATGTCTATGGCAATTAATTTCATTTAAATGGAGCATAAAATAAGAAATCACGAAAAATCCTCAAGAACCCTAAATTCTGCATGAAGGCTGGGATTTTTAATACACGATTCAAACAAAGCAATTACTTGAGGGGAAACATTCCATGCTTGATTATGAACATTTGGCAAAAGTATTGTGCGAGGAAATATGCATAGATTGAGAGATGACCAAGTTTAGGATTACCTCTAGGTCGTGACAGCAAGAGCAAATTGATTTCTGAGTTGGAGGTGTTACAGATGAGTTGTGATGATCTGAACAACTTCCCTACACCCCATGGAGTGTGTTTGAATGCTTGGACTTGACTGAAATTGGCTGGATCACTTCATGGCATCTCAACTGTAACTTGGTTAAAACCTTGAGCAATTGACTGGTGATTCTGAGAAATCAGTGTTCCAGATGTTGTTTAAGTGTTTGATCAGCTCACATATGATGTATATGAGGTGTGTGTGTGATTGGTTTGAGTGGAATTGCTCTCTAATGAAAAACCCGATAGTGACTTGCTAAGGAAGGCATTTTTGAGAGTGAGAAGTGGATTTTGAGAAAGGCAAGTGTTGTAGGCCTTTGATGTACTTAAACTGATCATAATTGAGCTCTATTTATAGTAGATCAAGTTTGTTTTGCAAGGAATAGTGAATGGCAACTGCTGAGTAGGTTTGGCCAATGTTGGCAAATGAAAATCCAAGTCTCCTCTAGCCATTGACTAGAGGTTAGGGCACAGGCTGCTGGTCCCCTTGGTCTTGGATAAGTCTTGACTGAATTCAGTTGAGAATGGCTCAGTCCATGCCACCTTGATGCTTCCATTGAATGCTCCAATCCAAAATTGGAGTCTTGTCCCTATTTTGGGCAATTCTAGGTTAAACATGTTATTTCTTGTTCCAAGGACTTTGGAGGCTTGGCTCAGTGATTGTCCCCTTTAGATTCAATCCTCAGATGTGTCCAAAGTGATGACAAGGCTTGGAATCGGCTGATTTTGGAAAATCGAACAAAAGTGCAAAAATATGCCTTGCCTTGGCAGGTTTCAGCAAGGCAACTTGCCAATGTCATATCTCATGGCTCAAGTTGAATTTGGTGATGTTCTTGGCCATTTTGGAAAGCCCTTACATGATACAACAAATGTTTGATCATATTTGGTTTTGATACTTTTTGGATCCAAGTGAAAAATTCCCCTACATTTGGAAAAAAGCAAGGCAAAATATGACTTAGTGAAATTTTCACCAAGTGTTGGAACAAAGTGACTTTTCTTGATTTTGATCACTCCATAACTCAAAATCCATGAGGAATTTGGACATAGGTCAGTATGAAGCTTTTGTAGAGGGCAATGAGATCTACAAATCAAGCTTTGGGTGGAAAAAAATGGCTTTGTGGTTTAGGAGTTATGATCCTCCAAAGTTGGTACCTTTGTCACTTTTTTTCATAACTTAGAAAATTTTCTAAGTTTTTATGGTTACCCCTTTTACAAGTTATCCCATTTTCTTTGATTTTTCTTGATGAATGATGATTCAAATCATACATAAACATCATTTTAGGGTTAAATATCCATTATTGTGAAAAATCTCAAAAAGTCAAAGTTGACTTTTGTGCACAGTTGACTTTTTATCCGATGAATTCCAAACTGTGCAATTCTTCAGGAAATCATGTCCTTGACCTAAATCAAACTTGATGGACATGTTCCATGGGTGTTATAGGGTGTATTGAATCATGTCTTAGGGCTTGGGAGTATGTCCTGGTCAAAAGTCAAAGTTACAGTTGACTTTTCCCGCGAAACCCTAATTGTGGTCCAGATGAAATTGAGACTTGTTGCTCATGCTTCTTGGATCAATCCATTGTTCCAAATGGATCAATATGGCATATTGGAGATCCTCAAATCCTCTCTTGAGGTCTTGGGTCATAATTGGTCCCAAAAGTTAACTTAGGGGTGAATTAGGTCAAGAAACCCTAATTCATGATTTTTGATGAATGCATCCCCTGAGGCAAAATTGACTGGATGATTGGTTTTATGAGGTTCCATGCAGCATATTAGGTTATGTTTTGGATCTTTGGCTCATGCCCAGAGGAAATTTTCCATCTAGAGGCCCTGGTCGACCAAAACCCTAATTTGGTGACACTGGCGATCTTGAGGCTTGATCCACCTAGAAGGGAGCATCCTTGTGCTTAATCTTTGAAGTGGGAGTCCTTTTTGATCCTTTGTGTATGTTTGAGGGTGTAGAAAAGTTGAAGATCATGTCATTCCTTGATTGATCCTTTGTCTAAAAGCTCTGAGAGGGCTTGAAACCCTAATTTTGATAGTAGTGAATACTCACCCATCTTTGGGGAGACTGATGAGGCATAATGACACTCCCATATTGTGATGATGATTTGCACAGTAATGGGAAATCTTAGTGGTCAAAATTTGGGGTATGACAGATGCCCCTATTTAATCTTCTTGGACACGAAGGTGTGAATGACGAAGGTATTCGGGCATTCGGGGTGCAAGAGGATTAAATATCGGAATACCCGAAATTTTGATGGTGGTTATGAATGACAGATCGCATTCATCTTCTTTTGCTAAGCAATTATGCTTAGAAAAGGTAAACTTCCCCTTGAACCTGGTCTTCAGCCAAAGAACTGGTCTCAGTTTTCTTAAATAAACTTCCCCTCGATCCTGGTTTCCTACCAAGGAACTGGTCTTAGTTTATGATTTAAACTTCCCCTCGATCCTGGTTTCCTACCAAGGAATTGGTCTTAGTTTCTGATTTAAACTTCCCCTCGATCCTGGTTTCCTACCAAGGAACTGGTCTTAGTTTCTTTTGTCAATAAACTTTCTTGACAAGGGACGCTATGCGTAGCGATTTTCCTCAAACTTCTCGCCGAATCTTCCTGAGGAGATGCCATTTGACAGAAAAAGTTGACGTCAGACTTGCTTGTCAATCCAGTCGTCTGAGTTGTAGAGGTGCACAAACTTCTCTGTTGGAGACGCCATTTGTTTCTACTGGGGAAAACGAGTCTCCTGAAAGACTGCCTTCGTTTGGGGTCTTACATCATACTTTTCTTGGGATCTTCCCGGAGAAATGCCATATGATAGGATCCCATTTTGAGGTGCCGATGACCTTTTCATCAGTGGTTCTTTTGGAGAAAAACTGTCGTATTGCCGAAACTCCGATTAAGGGGCTTTCTCTAGGGATTTTCCTTAATCCGGGAAAGCAAGGATATCATCTTCAATGGCGAAGAGCGATATCTGTTGAAAGTTTCTCTGGGTTTTCAGAGGTTCAAGTTATCAAAGTGGTCGAGGAGCCAACTTCATTCCAGAAATAAACTGGAGGAGAGAGATTGTTCAGACGCAGCATTTCCCGACGAGGAAAGAACCGACAACTCGATTGAGAGGACTTTTATCACTAGGGGATAAGACCGACTAGAGTGGTAATGATGCAATGCGAATGTGAATGCAAATCAATAATGCATGATGTATGTATGTTTATGCTGACAGAACTGACGCGACATACAGACTAATAGATGAACATGACGGGATACTCGGCCACAGTGGGAGATGTAAAGTATCACTTGTTCACGATAGCAATTATGCCTTGCTTAGGAGCGACAATCCCTGCGGGGAATACCGTTAATCGGGCTTTAGGAGATAAGGATTCTGCCGAAGAGGTCAGATGGAATAGTCGCATCCGACACTGTTGATCCTTCATTCAGGCGCACTGGCGTAGAAGGAGTACTTTGATTCTGCACTTTGAGGTTCGCTTACTTCTGGAGAAGCGGTTGATGTTCTTTTGATGTTCAACAGTTAAAAGAAATTGCCATCTTTATTTTAAAGCAGAAAAAGTTTTACAAGTAAATTCATTTTTGTTTTATTTCAAGAATTGTTAATCATATTAAAATGTCATTCTGTAAAGCTAAAACAAATGAGAATTACAAACAAAAGCACAAGGGCTCAAACTTTATTGATAAGACGGAGATCAGCCAAATGTGTGATTCCAAAGAGTATTTACAAAGTTAGGAAATGGTAATTTACAGGGAAAAGGGCTACGTTGAAACATAACGACCACTATCCTTCTACCAACTTTGAATTCGGGACATCCTGAGCTTCTGTCGAAGATGACCTTGACGGGAGTTTTCCTCCGATGGCTGGTGTAACTGCTGCTACTGAGGGACTTGCCTCTGTTGAACATAGTTACTTGCCATTATCCCTAATTTTTGCCTGGACCGCCCTTTCGGGTTTTCAATTCACCGAGACATTATTTTTAGTTTAGGCGAAGTATTTCTTGACTACATCAACGTTTGTGGGGTAGGCAAATTCTTCTCCATCCATGGTTGCAAGTCTCAAGGCGCCGCCTGAGAAAGCTTTCATGACCACATAGGGGCCATCATAATTCGGAGTCCATTTACCCCGAGAATCAGTGAGAAATGATTGTATCTTTTTTAGCACAAGGTCTCCTTTCCTAAAGACGCGAGGTCAGACCTTTTTGTCAAACGCCTTCTTTATTCTCTGTTGATACAACTGACCATGGCATAGTGCCGTGATTCGTTTCTCTTCAATCAGATTCAGTTCGTCGTGTCGACTTTGACACCATTCAGCTTCTGTAAGCTTTGCTTCCATCAATACCCAGATTGATGGGATCTCTACTTCGATGGGGAGCGCTGCTTCCATGCCATATACTAGAGAGAAAGGGGTTGCCCATATTGAAGTGCGGACAAATGTTCGATAACCGTGAAGAGAAAAGGGTAGCATCTCGTGCCAGTCTTTGTAGGTTACAACCATCTTCTGAACAATCTTCTTGATGTTCTTGTTAGCCGCTTCTACCACTCCGTTCATCTTGGGTCGGTAGGGAGATGAGTTATGGTGTTCAATCTTGAACTCTGCACACAACTCTTTCATCATCTTATTGTTCAAGTTAGATCCATTATCAGTAATGATCTGGCTCGGAACACCATAACGACAGATGATACTGTTTTTGATAAATCAGACCACCACTTGTCGGGTTACATTAGCGTATGACGCTGCTTTGACCCACTTGGTGAAATAGTCAATGGCTACCAATTTGAACCGATGTCCGTTTGAAGCCTTGGGCTCAATCATGCCAATCATGTCGATTCCCCATATGGAAAAAGGCCACGGGGAAGAAATAACTTTGAGATGTGTTGGTGGTACATGAATTTTGTCGGAGTATATCTGACACTTATGACACCTCCTCATGTACTTGTAGCAGTCGGATTCCATGGTCAACCAATAGTACCCTGCTCTCATAATTTTTCTCGCCATTGTGTGTCCGTTGGCATGAGTGCCAAAGGACCCTTCGTGAATTTCTTTCATCAGCATGTCTGCTTCTGGTCTATCGACGCATCGGAGCAAGACCATGTCAAAATTTCTCTTATAGAGAGTATCACCACTTAGGAAGAAGCTACCTGCTAGCCTTCTAAGGGTTTTTCTGTCCTTCCTTAGTGCCCCAGAAGGGTACTCTTGTTTTTGAAGGAAGCATTTGATATCGTGATACCAAGGTTTATCGTTTATGACTACTTCAATCGTGAAGACGTAAGCGGGCCTTTCAAGGCGCATTATGTTGATCTTAGGTAGGTCAGTCCATTGACCTATGCTAATCATGGAAGAGAGAGTGGCTAATGCGCCAGCCATGTGATTCTCATCACGAGGGATGTGATGAAACTCGATTCTGTTGAAGAAGGGCAACAACCTTCTTGCATAGTCTTTGTAAGGAACCAGTCCTGATTGGTATGTGTTCCAATCTCCTTTTATCTGATTGATAACCAGGGTTGAGTCGCCATATACATCCAAGTTTTTGATCCTCAAATCAATTGCTTCCTCGAGACCCATAATACAAGCTTCGTATTCGGCCTCGTTGTTCGTACATTTGAACGTGAGTCTGGCGGTGAAAGGAATGTGGGTACCTTGAGGGGTAACAATTATTGCTCCAATTCCGTTTACATAATGATTAACTGCTCCGCCAAATATTAGTCCCCACTGGGAACTTGGTTCTGGCCCTTCACTGGGTAGCGGTTCGTCGCAGTCTTTCATCTTTAGATACATGACATCTTCGTCTGGGAAGTCGAACCCGATTGATTCTTGATTGTTAATCGGATGATGGGCCAAATGATCGGTTAAATACTCCCCTTAACGACTTTTTGAGCATGGTACTCTATGTCATATTCTGATAGCAACATCTGCCAACAGGAAATCCTTCCCGGGAGGTGATAGAATCGAAGGATTCAACAGATATTCCTTAATACTATCGAAGGCGGTTTGACAATCTTCTGTCCAAACGCAATCCTGGTTCTTTTTGAGTAACTTGAAAATCGGCGCACATGTTGCGGTCATGAGGAATATGAATCTGGAGATGTAGTTCAAATGTCCCAAGAATCCTCTGACTTGTCTTTCAGTTTTTGGCGAAGGCATTTTTCGAATGGCCTTGACCTTGTCAGGATCAACCTCAATTCCTTTATGGCTGACGATGAACCCTAAGAGTTTCCCTGAACGGACACCGAAGGTGCACTTGTTGGGATTCAAGCGGAGTTTGTACTTTCTCAGACGCCCGAAAAGTTTAGACAGGTGGGTCACATACTCCTCCTCTGTCTTATATTTTGCAATCATATCATCGACATACACTTCGATTTCTTTGTGTATCATGTCATGAAATAGAGTAGTCATGGCCCTTTGATAGGTTGCCCCGGCGTTCTTCAAACCGAACGGCATTACCTTGTAGCAAAAGGTACCTCATGGGGTGATGAACGAAGTTTTCTCCATGTCTTTCGGCGCCATTTTTATCTGATTATAGCCCGAGAATCCATCCATGAAGGAGAAGACTTTGAACTTTGCTGTACTGTCAACCAGCATGTCAATGTGTGGTAAAGGAAAGTCGTCCTTTGGACTAGCCTTGTTTAGATCTCTGTAATCCACACACATTCTGACTTTTCCATCCTTTTTCGGAACTGGTATGATATTGGCTAACCATTGAGGATATTCTGACGTAGCGAGGAAACCCGCATCAATCTGTTTCTGTACCTCCTCTTTGATTTTGATGGCCATGTCCGGATGAGTGCGTCTCAACCTTTGCTTTACTGGTGGATATTCCGATCTTAACGGTAAATGATGTTCCACGATGCTGGTATCCAACCCTGGCATATCCCGATAGGACCAAGCGAATACATCGGGGAATTCTTTGAGAAGCTTTATCAAACCCTCTCTGGCAATTGGATTGAGCAGTGCCCCAATCCTGATTTCTTTTCTCTCTTTTTCCGAACCCAAGTTTACCGTTTCCAACGGCTCTTTGTGAGGTTCAATGGACATTTCCTCTTGTCTGAGTAATCGGGAGATCTCTTCTGGAATTTCGTTGTCATCTTCTTCTTCAGCCTCAAATACCGGAATTCAAAGTTGGGAGAAGGCATTGGATCGTATGTTTCAACGGGGTTTAAAACAAGCAATCTGTAAGACGTGATGACTCGTGTTTAGAAGAGACAGAGAGAATGCAAATGTGTGCAGTGTGTTGCACCCTAATTTTTGACCCTAACATCCCCGCTTTGCCTTTTGCATAACATCCTAGGCCAATTATTCGTGCATAACTAACTGTTTTATCTAGCTTTGTGTGTTTGTTTCTCTTTTAAGGACAGGTGCTGCTACAGAGGGTTCAAGGTCTTGAAGGATGTGTTGTGTGTGTGTTTGTGGAGGTTCTCTGGTCTTTGAAAGTTGTGTTGGGTTCCTGCGAGAATGTGTCCTCATTCTATTAATCCCTAAGTCAGTACAAGGTTTTTCTTTCATCAAGATTTCTCAAGAAGATCCAAGGAGGACTAAGACTCCTATCTGTTGGCACTGGGATTAAGTATTTTATGAGAAGTTACGATTCAAGTGGTGCTCCTAAGGTCTCCTCAAGACATGACATTTGTGTTTACGTAAAAGATCATTTGAATTTTGTCAATATATGGCTTAAGAACTGATGTGTTGGATTTGCGATTTATTGGAGATTAAGACTAATGGTGGATTCAAAGGTGTTTCACTTTATTTAAATTCTTGGACATTTATTTTGTCCTGAACTTTGATCCAAGAAGAGGATGTCTTGTGTGGCTGGCATAATGTTGCGATCCAAAGAAGAAGAATTTAAGATTTAAGAGTGTTTATTAAAAAAAAAGAAGTTCAAGCTTAATTGGAAGAAAGAGGAATGATAACTTTGGTACAGGGTTCCAAATTCCATCACCCAAGATACACGGTCTACTTCAAGGATGTTTCCACTAAGTTATTCAAAATTTAAAGACTTCGCATAGGATTGAGAGACCATTCCAAAGCCCATTTCAACGATTAAGTGCTAAGTTCAAAGCGAAGAGTCTCATTTTTTATTTCATACCAAAGGTTAAAGTTACGAGTTCACATCTTTAAAATCAAACTCAAATCAATGCCCAGAAGCTTTTAATTACAAGTCAAACTCTCAAAAGTAAAAATAAAAATAAAGTTATTACAATGGAACATTGGCACGATACTAAGAAAAACAACTCATACTTTGAGCACCAAGTATTACAGCGCCCAAGACAAAATCAATAAGGTTTGGCAGAATTAAGGGAATATATACCTGACATGGTGTCGGTAGCCACTACGAAAAGATCCAGCTGAAAGCAACAATAACGAAAGGCGTCAGAACAACACGAATGAGTCTGCACCATTAATAGCAACCAATTCAAAACTAAGAAACCAGAACGACCTGCGATAGGATTCACGGACGAATTTTGTGACGGTTAGTTTGGGTGCACGAGAAAAGAAACACAAGCATTAGTGGAAAAGAGGAGGAGGAGATGACAACATTACTCTTAAAGCTTAATAATGGAAATATATTATATCTTCACCATGGAACAATGCTGCGCACACTCAATCCATAGAACAAGTAATAAGCTATAATATGTGCAACACGGTTTGGATTCATGACGAATTTTGCGATGTCAATTCGTAAGATTCTAGCATACAAGCATTTGAAGTACATGATAGGAGTCACCTGGCATTGGCTTTATCTGAAGTCTAAATGACGATGTCGCAACATTTCCAAGCAGCACCATCACTCTAAACTGCAAAGGGAATGCCAAAGTGACGTCAGGTGAGCAAAACGGTAATCATATGAGAGATGTAGAAGACATAATCATTTCCAAAATAGAATTGTGACTTAATAAGTTAGATAAAAAAAAACATAAACATGTTTCAAACATGCCTAATTGGAAATGGGAAGATTCTATTATGTTTACAATACAGAAGTCTGCAGCATCACTTTCACGTTATTTTTTTTAAGTCCAAGAAACAAGGGCAATCAAAATGATGCGAACATGATCAAACAATGTTAATGTTCTCTCCAAAACAATACATAACATAGTTTCCAAAACAACAATGCAGACATCATCAATATACCTTCCTGAAAGTCATTAAACCAGATATCACACCATCAAAACAGATCCGACATGTTTAGACAGTATTCAAAGCATTCCAAAACAAGCCATTGGCAATTTTCAACCATCATAAATCACTGTCCAAGACAACTTGAATACTTTCCATAGCACACACAAGCATGTTACCGACATAATCAGACACAATTCGAATTCTTTCCAAACGAGATTCAGACATGTTCAAACAAATATGGAATCCTCGTCATCACACAATCACTAGCAGCATTTCCTTCACATTCAATTCAAAATGGAATATCACCTATAAAAAGAGGCGCATAGGAATAGAGGGGGGGATCGAAAAACATCAATACACACACTAGAATATCACAGCATAGCAGCAGCATCATACCTTGATACAATTTGAAAAAAAAAACACGAGCATCACTCATACACACCAAGTTCGCACACCACAAAATCTACCTTCATCATATCAAAAGAAAGAAGACATATAAAACCGTCAGCATCGTACACAGCAACCAAAAAGAAATCATCAGAACATCATACCCACAACAAAGATACGATGTACAAATTCACCGCACACCACACCAAATCGAAGACGATGAACACCAACTCAGAGCAATAGCAACACATACAAAGTCAACAGAAGGGAAGAACATTCAAAAGTTAGTACCTGGGCGAACGGAAATTCCGAGATCGATGGCTTTCTCTCCTTTTGCTTTTCCGCTCTAATTATTTTGTATTTTTGTCATCAAGAATTAATGAGAACAATGGGGTATCGGGTATGATTGGGGCTAGGGTAGACTTAGGATTTGTGTTTGTCGATGTTTGATTGAGAAACGAGGCGATCGAGAGAGATGGAGAGTGATGACGATAGGGGTTTTGAGAGGGTGACGACGAGTTCGATTTTTAGGTTTTGAACCCCATCGTTGAAACGGAAAGAAGAGCGAGAGAGGACGACTTCTGGGGGGATCTCCCTCTGTTTTTTTTTTTCCGTTCGTTTTTGTTTTTTTTTTTTATTTTACATTTCAAAAAAAAAACCTTTTTTTTTTATAATAAATTTAACCTTTCTTTTTTTTTTAATTTAAATCAAAACCTTTTACAATCAAGATAAAACCTTTTTTTATCACGTTTAAATCTTTTATAATTAAAATTTGTTTTTTTAGTAATTACAGTTAAAACTTTTAATAATTAAATTTTCTCTTTTACCATAGTATTCAATTTCAAGCTTTTTTCTTTTAGAATAACAAATAAAACATTTTCTTTGGTACTAATAATTTAAAAAAAAACTTTTTTCTTTTATATTAATTTAATTCAAAACCTTTTTAAACTTTAATAATTAAAATTTTTTTTTATAATAATTAATTTAACAGAAACTTCTCTTTTCTATAATAATTAAGTTAAACTTTTTTTTTTATATATAATGTTAATAAAACTTTCACAAAAGGACATTAACACTAAACCTTTTAGTTTAAACTTTCTTAATCTAAAAAAATCTAAAACTAAATAATAAAATCCCTTTATAGAATTCCTCTAATCTTTAATTAACTTCTAATAAATAAATCAATCTTTTCTTAATAGATCGTCCCCGCTTAGAAACCTCTTGCCTGGTCGTAGGTTCGTGAGCGTTCGAATGTTATGTCTTGTTTGCCTGCATTTTGTATTTGATTTATGTTCTTGCTTTAAACCTTTTCAAAAACAATAAAAATCCTCGATCCAACGTCGAGCCAATTTTCTACCCATGTAAGTCGACCACCTTAGGGCATCGCATTCGACCTATTGATCACTGGACACAAGTCTAGCATCACTTTGCTAGCACCCTTGCCTAAATAACATTAAATTAATCGCATAAATATCCAAGGGAAAATCCCATGCATGATAACCATGTTATTGTGCATGGTGCACATCATTTGCATTGCATAATCGACACCCTTAAGTTAATATTATTAGATAACTTAGGATAGATTTCCTAGGTTAGTCCCCCCTTTAATTTTGATTTTTTTTTTAAATCAAACTTTAGCCCACCTAATTCTCCACACAAGAGAGTTAGATGTTAATCATCTCAAAGAAGGGACATACAATCCCATACCCCACAAATTCAAACATTTTCAAAACTGTGGTGGTCTTTCTTAAGATGATGACTCATCTTCCTCTCCTAAACCTTTAAAACATTTAGTATCCTTAATAAGGAACTACAAGTGCTCTGATTCCCTCCTGACAGGATATGTAGGCACAAGATGCGATATCTTGTCGAGCACACTTAGGAATAAAAATAATAAATCACCTACCCTTAAACCCTTAGCAAAACAGATAACAAATAACAGATAATATAAAATGAATCAAGAGGTTCCTGTAGAGTACTACAGATATCTAGGATGCTAACACCTTCCTTAGGTATAACCAACCCCCGAACTTAGAATCTTAGTGCATTTGCATTGCATTGTGGGAATTCGGTTTTTCTCCCTTCCCTTGGATAAAATCAAAGACCGGTGGTGACATTAAAAATGCGATCCTAGTTAACAAATAACTATGGTATCTAATTTTCACCGCGACATAAATGGAGACTTCACTGGGGATACTCATAAGAGGGTTCCCCCTAACTTGATTAATTATGTTTTTGTTATAGTTATCTGTTATGTTTGCTGGGGTTATTACTTGTGTGGTGAGACAAAGTCCTACACCCGGACTAGAGTGAAAATTATGATAGGAACGGTGAGACTTCAATGATACTTTGAGGGAGTCGATTCCTGAAAAAGTAAATTGAGACTTCACCACTCAGTCTAGGCCCTCTCGAATAAAATATTTGTCCAACGAGTTCATTCGTGAAGACGGTATGGTTTCGATCTAAAGGCCCTCGGGACTGGGGACCGTAGTTACCTTTAACCCAACTTGGCCTATTAGGGCGTAGTGCGGGGACTATGTGGGAGTCTATTTCTGCGATAGTTGCTACACGATACTACACTCGGACGAGATTCTCTTGAGGATATTATTGACTACCAAGTGATTTAGGAAATCGATAATATCCGAAAGATGGGTTGTAGACTCTGGGAACTTTGTAGAACCCGTTCGGCAGGTACATTTGAAACCATAGTACACACCTATTGGGATGGGTAAACCTTGGCTCCATGATGTGACCCTTCAAACCTAGGACTCTTTGTGTGTGTGCTTTGTGCTTTGTGCATGCATTCATAAGTATCATATCATAAAGATTCCTGGAACTTAGTCTTGTTTATAAACATCATAAGGATATCATGGACTCTAAAAAAAATTTTAAAAAAAAAAAAGTTGAAATACACTTACAAGAGTCATAACCTGGACGATCTAAAGGGATTGGAGGCCTTATTGACGGATAAAGAAGGGTTCAAGACCTTATATGGGGAAGCCCTTATTGATAAGGAAATACTATCTACTCTACTCCAGTCCATCACTATTGGTGACAACTCTTGAAGAATATTCTCAGCTAATGGAGTTACTTATTCAAGACAAGAATCCATTTACTATCTTCGGCAAATGTTCGAGCTAATATGACTACAAAAGGAGAAATTTTGGAAAGAAGTTACTTTAGTCCTTAATCGGAAGAAGAAGTCAAAAGATTCAAGAAGACCGTTGGAAGAGTCTCCTTAGATCCATCATTATTAGCTTTTATTTAGCTTTTCCGTTATGACTGTTGTAAGGCGTACCGACGCGTTATTAATAAATCTGTTTTAATATTCCGGATATTGATTATTGTAACTGTTTTAATGATTTTTTAAATCGAGTCTCTTGATATTCCATGATGATTATAAATATTTGAGTTCCATGAATCTTGTTACATCATACGCATCTTTTGCATTTGCATTCGCATTTCTTTGCATTCCAGGTTCTTATCCGTGTCTCCTTTCAGAAGACAAGCTGGATCATCGATACGATACTCGGGTCGGTCGCAAGAAAATGATGAATCATTTGGAACGGGAAAACCAAGCACTCCGAGCGGAGATTGTCACTCTAAAGGCCAACATGGAAACTTTTTCTACTACTATGAAGAATCTAATAGACATTCAAGAGCATGAAAAGCAAGAACTTCGCGACGAGGTTGCAGACTTAAAGATTACCGAGAGGAGCCTGATGGATTTGGTCAAAGAGTTAGCCATGTCCCAACGCCAGGATGGAATTTCTGCCTCCTCAGCCAACCAGCCAGTTGAACGAAATGGTGAATTGTTGGATATCCATGTGCTCTACGCTAATCTGTTCCCTACCCTCTTACAATATGGTTTAATCAAGAAGGAAACTCCACTATCCATCCCGGTGACCCATGGGAGTTATTTCAAAGCTGATACCTTCTGTGCCTTCCATCAAGGGGCACCCCGCCATGATATCGAGGAATGTTATGTCTTGAAGGAGAAAGTGAAAGAGATGGTTCAGAAGGGAGTCTTGTCTTTCGAAGTGTGCGAACCCCAAGTTGAGATCCATCTCTCACTCGAACAAGAAGTAATTCCCTCCTTACACATGGTGGATTGATACACATGACGGTTTTCCCCAGGCTATGTCTGGCCATATTTTAAGCTCATTTGCTATTTTCATATGTTAATTTTCTACGTTCGTTAATGCGTTTGTTTTGCGTGTAAGAACTCGTTTAATTTTGAATAATTAATGCAATAAACATGTTTATCATGAAGAAATCCATTCGTTTCACTCATTTTTTAAAATGCTATTTTATAATGCCAATGTTGCCCAATCTCTTGCCTTGGCAGAGAACTGAATGGAGGATGATGAAATCAAACGCAGGATCTCTCGTAGTATGCTTTTGAATAAAACTCTGCTAGTGATATGAGGCATTGTTTCAAATCCCTAAACACCGGAGATATAAGGAGATAGACCCTCGTTAACCCTTTTGAGCTTTTGAAGTAGGAGTTTTCTTCTCCAAATAAAAAACCCTCATTCTTGACCTGGGGCAGGGTAATTTAAAAAAAAAAACAGAGTAAAATATCACGAAGATTGGGTGGGCACAAACAAACTTTGAGCCTTATATCCTTTGTTCCCTAAACCGTGAACCAATCCACGATACAACCCTCAGAAGACCTTATTGAAGCAAGGTTTATTTCAAAGGCATACTCATTGAGACATCGTTTACTCTTATGAGCTATGCTCAAAAATTTGTGTTGGCATTATAAAATCGGCAATTCAACCACCAAAAATTTTTTTAATAAAATTTTCAAGACAAATATATGTTGCATTAGGAGTTTCAGAATTAACATTTTCTGCGTGCTAACATTGCTTGACATCATAGAAGCTAGCATACGAGCATCAGCAATGAGCTAGATCTTTTGAGATTTGAAGCTCTGATGAGTAGATGGCAGATCATTTCAAAGATGACTATATCCAGGGGCACGATACCTGAAGACTCTACTAAGCAGGGGCAGGTTGTTGCCCAGTTGTTTCTTTCATAGTCTGACCCCAAGGGGCAAGTCTGAAGACTCGGTTATACAAGACACCGTCAATCTGGGGCAGTTACGTCGAGATTTGGTAAATCTCTCAAAGAATTTGAAGACTCGGTTACAGAACATAGTCAATCCGGGCCAGTTACGTCGAGATTTGGAAAATCTCTCTATTGTCTGAAGATTCAGAATACCGTCAATCCGAGCCGGTTACGTCGAGATTCGGCAAATCTCTCCAAGATTAAAGACTAAGTTATACGTAATGCAGTCAATCAGGGGCAATTACGTCGAGATTGGGAAAATCTCTCCAAGAGTTGGAATACATTGGAACATCTCGAGTACAAAATTTTCTGTAAAAATCCTCTTGGGATAACTTCTTCTCATAAACCAGGTGACCTGGGGCATTTTTGAGAATCAAAGATTACTTTTCGTCTAATCACAACAAATGTTTATTCAAAATGGTGACTACTATACAATGTCAATGCAGAGTTTTCATCCTTCGTCCACGGCCTAAGGAGTTTTTGATTCAAATGGTGTGACGACTCCCCAGCAAGATTCTATTTCAGGCAATCACGACTATTCTCCTGTAAAGCTCCATTTCAAGAAGTTATGGTACGTTTGACGCAAGATTTCTCCAGCCGGCAACCCAAGAATCCTCAGTGGATTTTCCTACAACTTCAACTTTCCTCAGCAAAGCGAGTGTTTATTTCACTCTTCAACTCAACTTTCACCAGTGAAGACGGATGTTTATTTCATCCCTTCGAAATTTTCCTGATATTTTCAACTACAAATGATCAAATCCTCCCCAATGAAATGGATATTTATTTTATCCAGTTATAATGATCATTCAGACTACTTCAATGGATATTTATCTTATCCCCCATAAAGTCTTTCCAATCACAAGATTGATTCGTTCCCAGTGAATCTTTCTTGACAATCCAAATTGAAGTCATGTTGTTCATCCCCAAGTGGAGTGTTCTCTTTTCCCCAGAGAAAGTTTGAAGCTTTGAAGTGGTACATGTTTCCATATACGGATTTCCTTTCATCCCCAGTGATGCTTCTTATATTGCAAAGATTGGTCGAGTATCCGTATCGAGATGCTTGTCCTTGTCTCCAGTTTGCTTCTGGTCATTGTTTTGTAAGCATAAGCATATCATGGCATTCTTTCATGTAGATTCATGGCATGTGCGCTTTTTTCTTGCATCTTGCATTTCCTTGTGCTTGTTTGTTTTGTTCTGTCACTTTGGCCGCGGTTGTCCCAAGTGATCTGGGTGTGTCTGCTCCCCCCAAGTAGAGTCGTCAGCCCTAGGCAGAAAGAGCACATACTTTCTAACTCCCCACTGAGTTCGATCCTCATGGAAGATGGTTGCTTTAGTTTTCTTTTCCATTTCTGGATAAGGATAAACCTGTTGAGTTCAATCCTCCATGGATGGAGTCCTTGTTTGACCGTTTCTTTCTAGTTATTTCCTAGATTGAACTTTGGTCCCTAACAGTCACAAATTTTGGATATCTCTAGGCTGTTGAACCTAGATCAAGCGTGCATTTATTTTGCGCCCTATCTCCCCAAGAGTTTATTCGAGGATCTCTATGGAAGACAAAAGTTATTCCTCCAGCACTATTATGAGATTTAAATCCAGACAACAAGTGGTAGCTCTTTATTTGAGCTCTGTTTTCTATCCGGATGACAAATAGCAATCTCCTCAGGACAATTTTTCTATCCCCGATGAAGTTGTCAAGATTATCGGCTTATTCTCCAGAGAAAGTTATTGAAGACCTTCCAGGTGTTTCTCTTTATTTGAGAATCCTTTTTGCAAGAATTTTATCAGCTTCAACGTTATTCTCAGCTACAACGATTTTACTTCTCGGTGACATTTCCCCCAGTGAGTCCACAATTCAATTTGGTTCCGTCAAATGGAATCTCTTCGAGAAGTTTGATGAATATTCAGATGATCTTACTCTTTATGTGAGAAGACATATTTTACAAATCAGTCGGCCCGCATTTCTTTTGAGGATCCCCGGTGAAGCTTCCAGGATCTCGGCAGTAGATTCCTTGGTTTATTTCAAATTTTGACAAACAGTCATTTCTTTCCAGGATCTCGGCAGTAGATTCCCTGGTTTATTTTAAACTTTGACAAACAGTCGTTTATTTTCCAGTTTATTCTCGGCAGTAGATTTCCAGAAGACCTCGGCAGTAGGTATCTCAGTTTATATTTCCTGGTTATTCTCGGCAGTAGATTTCCAGAAGACCTCGGCAGTAGGTATCTTATTTTATATTTCCTGGTTATTCTCAGTAGTAGATTTCCAAAAGACCTCGGTAGTAGGTATCTCATTTTATATTTCTTGGTTATTCTCGGCAGTAGATTTCCAGAAGACCTCGGTAGTAGGTATCTCCTTTTATATTTCCTGGTTATTCTCGACAGTAGATTTCCAGAAGACCTCGGTAGTAGGTATCTCATTTTATATTTCCTGGTTATTCTCAGTAGTAGATTTCCAAAAGACCTCGGTAGTAGGTATCTCATTTTATATTTCTTGGTTATTCTTGGCAGTAGATTTCCAGAAGACCTCGGTAGTAGGTATCTCATTTTATATTTCCTGGTTATTCTCGGCAGTAGATTTCCAGAAGACCTCGGTAGTAGGTATCTCCTTTTATATTTCCTGGTTATTCTCGACAGTAGATTTCCAGAAGACCTCGGCAGTAGGTATCTCATTTTATATTTCTTGGTTATTCTCGGCAGTAGATTTCCAGAAGACCTCGGCAGTAGGTATCTCATTTTATATTCTCTGGTTATTCTCGGCAGTAGATCTCCAGAAGACCTCGGCAGTAGATTCCTCAATTTTTTTTCTCTTCTTCTAAACAAGGTATTCAGAGGAGAAGCTGAGTCGTTATTTTGATCATTGGAAGCTTATTTTGGTTATTATCTTTGCTCAGGCTATCATATGTTTGATAGTAGGTAATATACCGTATATATTTGGTCAGATGCCTAGCTTAGGCTACCGTGGTGGTAGTAGGTCATTTTTCCTTCTGTGTTTACCTTGCTCAGGCTACCATTTGTTTGGTAGTAGGTAATACACGCCCTTTTATTTCAAATGGACATATTTGCTTAGGCTACCACTTATTGTTTGAACCATCATCATTGCCTAAGATATCTTTGTGATTGTCAGTTGACAGTCTCTTTCCCCAGTGGAGTTAGATCTTTCCCCGTGGAGTCTTGCTTTGCTAGTCGTCCTTGTCGAGTCTTTCTTTCTTTGCGTTTCAACCTGTTGTCCCCTGTGACTTTATCCCTCACAGGATCTTTGTCTTGCATTTCATATCATTGTCATACAATATCATGTGCATTTGGCGGTATCTTAGGACCAAAAATTTGTGCATGTTTGTATTTAAGTCTCTCCTATCTCGTCGAGACGAAGATTTCAATCTCCATATCTCCGAATAGGAGAAACTTAAATAGGGACATCTTTTGTACCTTAATTTTTGACCCTAAGATCCCCGCTTTGCCTTTTGCATAACATCCTAGGCCAATCATTCGTGCATAACTAACTGTTTTATCTAGCTTTGTGTGTTTGTTTCTCTTTTAAGGACAGGTGCTGCTGCAGAGGGTTCAAGGTCTTGAAGGATGTGTTGTGTGTTTGTTTGTGGAGGTTCTCTGGTCTTTGAAAGTTGTGTTGGGTTCCTGCGAGAATGTGTCCTCATTCTATTAATCCCTAAGTCAGTACAAGGTTTTTCTTTCATCAAGATTTCTCAAGAAGATCCAAGGAGGACTAAGACTCCTGTCTGTTGGCACTGGGATTAAGTATTTTATAAGAAGTTACGATTCAAGTGGTGCTCCTAAGGTCTCCTCAAGGCATGACGTTTGTGTTTACGTAAAAGATCATTTGAATTTTGTTAATATATGGCTTAAGAACTGGTGTGTTGGATTTGCGATTTATTGGAGATTAAGACTAATGGTGGATTCAAAGGTGTTTCACTTTATTTAAATTCTTGGACATTTATTTTGTCCTGAACTTTGATCCAAGAAGAGGATGTCTTGTGTGGCTGGCATAATGTTGCGATCCAAAGAAGAAGAATTTAAGATTTAAGAGTGTTTATTAAAAAAAAGAAGTTCAAGCTTAATTGGAAGAAAGAGGAATGATAACTTTGGTACAGGATTCCAAATTCCATCACCCAAGATACACTGTCTACTTCAAGGATGTTTCCACTAAGTTATTCAAAATTTAAAGACTTCGCATAGGATTAAGAGACCATTCCAAAGTCCATTTCAACGATCAAGTGCTAAGTTCAAAGCGAAGAGTCTCATTTTTTATTTCATACCAAAGGTTAAAGTTACGAGTTCACATCTTTAAAATCAAACTCAAATCAATGCCCAGAAGCTTTTAATTACAAGTCAAACTCTCAAAAGTAAAAATAAAAATAAAGTTATTACAATGGAACATTGGGACGATACTAAGAAAAACAACTCATACTTTGAGCACCAAGTACAAACACCTGGAGTACCCTCAGTCCCTAGTCATGCAAATACCCAATGCTAGCTTTCCCACCGAATGTCCTTGGAACCAATTCATCAACACCTTCAACCAAAGGCTATGAAGTTACGAATGACAACATTCAACCACCTAAGGACAATTACTAATCTGGTCAGTCAGTATGCTATTTTGTATGGAATTGCCCAACAACAACTTGAAACTTATGGAGCGAAGCTTATCAAACAATATGAATGTGAGGAAATTGTACGAAGTATTATTCCTGGGTGAAAGAACTTGTATTACTAGAATTCTCTTCCCAAAGACCACATCTCTTGGTACTGGCAATCTTGATGTTTAATTTGACGGCGGTAATTTACATTAGCTGGAGAGCATGTAGCTGCAAATCACAATTCAATGATCATTATTTCAGACAACAATCCAACACAGCTATCAATCGAGGATAAGACGGAAACAGTAAAGAATCACAGCGCCCAAGACAAAATCAATAAGTTTTGGTAGAATTAAGGGAATATATACCTGACATGGTGTCGGTAGCCACTACGAAAAGATCCAGCTGAGAGCAACAATAACGAAAGGCGTCAGAACAACACGAATGAGTCCGCACCATTAATAGCAACCAATTCAAAATTCAAACGTCATAGCACTTACAAGAAAGAGCTCGATCATGAGAAGGAGCTTCGATGTTAAAACCCCCTGCACGTGATTGTTGACATTACCTTTCGCTGGCAACGAAGACCACACGAGTTCACCGTCAAAACTAAGAAACCAGAACGACCTGCGATAGGATTCACGGACGAATTTTGTGACGGTTAGTTTGGGTGCACGAGAAAAGAAACACAAGCATTAGTGGAAAAGAGGAGGAGGAGATGACAACATTACTCTTAAAGCTTAATAATGGAAATATATTATATCTTCACCATGGAACAATGCTGCGCACACTCAATCCATAGAACAAGTAATAAGCTATAATATGTGCAACACGGTTTGGATTCATGACGAATTTTGCGATGTCAATTCGTAAGATTCTAGCATACAAGCATTTGAAGTACATGATAGGAGTCACCTGGCATTGGCTTTATCTGAAGTCTAAATGACGATGTCGCAACATTTCCAAGCAGCACCATCACTCTAAACTGCAAAGGGAATGCCAAAGTGACGTCAGGTGAGCAAAACGGTAATCATATGAGAGATGTAGAAGACATAATCATTTCCAAAATAGAATTGTGACTTAATAAGTTAGATAAAAAAAAACATAAACATGTTTCAAACATGCCTAATTGGAAATGGGAAGATTCTATTATGTTTACAATACAGAAGTCTGCAGCATCACTTTCACGTTATTTTTTTTAAGTCCAAGAAACAAGGGCAATCAAAATGATGCGAACATGATCAAACAATGTTAATGTTCTCTCCAAAACAATACATAACATAGTTTCCAAAACAACAATACAGACATCATCAATATACCTTCCTGAAAGTCATTAAACCAGATATTACACCATCAAAACAGATCCGACATGTTTAGACAGTATTCAAAGCATTCCAAAACAAGCCATTGGAAATTTTCAACCATCATAAATCACAGTCCAAGACAACTTGAATACTTTCCATGGCACACACAAGCATGTTACCGACATAATCAGACACAATTCGAATTCTTTCCAAACGAGATTCAGACATGTTCAAACAAATATGGAATCCTCGTCATCACACAATCACTAGCAGCATTTCCTTCACATTCAATTCAAAATGGAATATCACCTATAAAAAGAGGCGCATGGGAATAGAGGGGGGGATCGAAAAACATCAATACACACACTAGAATATCACAGCATAGCAGCAGCATCATACCTTGATACAATTTGAAAAAAAAAACACGAGCATCACTCATACACACCAAGTTCGCACACCACAAAATCTACCTTCATCATATCAAAAGAAAGAAGCCATATAAAACCATCAGCATCGTACACAGCAACCAAAAAGAAATCATCAGAACATCATACCCACAGCAAAGATACGATGTACAAATTCACCGCACACCACACCAAATCGAAGACGATGAACACCAACTCAGAGCAATAGCAACACATACAAAGTCAACAGAAGGGAAGAACATTCAAAAGTTAGTACCTGGGCGAACGGAAATTCCGAGATCGATGGCTTTCTCTCCTTTTGCTTTTCCGCTCTAATTATTTTGTATTTTTGTCATCAAGAATTAATGAGAACAATGGGGTATCGGGTATGATTGGGGCTAGGGTAGACTTAGGATTTGTGTTTGTCGATGTTTGATTGAGAAACGAGGCGATCGAGAGAGATGGAGAGTGATGACGATAGGGGTTTTGAGAGGGTGACGGCGAGTTCGATTTTTAGGTTTTGAACCCCATCGTTGAAACGGAAAGATGAGCGAGAGAGGACGACTTCTGGGGGGATCTCCCTCTGTTTTTTTTTTCCGTTCGTTTTTGTTTTTTCTTTTATTTTACATTTCAAAAAAAAACCTTTTTTTTTATAATAAATTTAACCTTTCTTTTTTTTTTAATTTAAATCAAAACCTTTTACAATCAAGATAAAACCTTTTTTTATCACGTTTAAATCTTTTATAATTAAAATTTGTTTTTTTAGTAATTACATTTAAAACTTTTAATAATTAAATTTTCTCTTTTACCATAGTATTCAATTTCCAGCTTTTTTCTTTTAGAATAACAAATAAAACATTTTCTTTGGTACTAATAATTTAAAAAAAAACTTTTTTCTTTTATATTAATTTAATTCAAAACCTTTTTAAACTTTAATAATTAAATTTTTTTTTTATAATAATTAATTTAACAGAAACTTCTCTTTTCTATAATAATTAAGTTAAACTTTTTTTTTTATATATAATGTTAATAAAACTTTCACAAAAGGACATTAACACTAAACCTTTTAGTTTAAAATTTCTTAATCTAAAAAAATCTAAAACTAAATAATAAAATCCATTTATAGAATTCCTCTAATCTTTAATTAACTTCTAATAAATAAATCAATCTTTTCTTAATAGATCGTCCCCGCTTAGAAACCTCTTGCCTGGTCGTAGGTTCGTGAGCGTTCGAATGTTATGTCTTGTTTGCCTGCATTTTGTATTTGATTTATGTTCTTGCTTTAAACCTTTTCAAAAACAATAAAAATTCTCGATCCAACGTCGAGCCAATTTTCTACCCATGTAAGTCGACCACCTTAGGGCATCGCATTCGACCTATTGATCACTGGACACAAGTCTAGCATCACTTTGCTAGCACCCTTGCCTAAATAACATTAAATTAATCGCATAAATATCCAAGGGAAAATCCCATGCATGATAACCATGTTATTGTGCATGGTGCACATCATTTGCATTGCATAATCGACACCCTTAAGTTAATATTATTAGATAACTTAGGATAGATTTCCTAGGTTAGTCCCCCCTTTAATTTTGATTTTTTTTTTAAATCAAACTTTAGCCCACCTAATTCTCCACACAAGAGAGTTAGATGTTAATCATCTCAAAGAAGGGACATACAATCCCATACCCCACAAATTCAAACATTTTCAAAACTGTGGTGGTCTTTCTTAAGATGATGACTCATCTTCCTCTCCTAAACCTTTAAAACATTTAGTATCCTTAATAAGGAACTACAAGTGCTCTGATTCCCTCCTGACAGGATATGTAGGCACAAGATGCGATATCTTGTCGAGCACACTTAGGAATAAAAATAATAAATCACCTACCCTTAAACCCTTAGCAAAACAGATAACAAATAACAGATAATATAAAATGAATCAAGAGGTTCCTGTAGAGTACTACAGATATCTAGGATGCTAACACCTTCCTTAGGTATAACCAACCCCCGAACTTAGAATCTTAGTGCATTTGCATTGCATTGTGGGAATTCGGTTTTTCTCCCTTCCCTTGGATAAAATCAAAGACCGGTGGTGACATTAAAAATGCGATCCTAGTTAACAAATAACTATGGTATCTAATTTTCACCGCGACAGAAATGGAGACTTCACTGGGGATACTCATAAGAGGGTTCCCCCTAACTTGATTAATTATGTTTTTGTTATAGTTATCTGTTATGTTTGCTGGGGTTATTACTTGTGTGGTGAGACAAAGTCCTACACCCGGACTAGAGTGAAAATTATGATAGGAACGGTGAGACTTCAATGATACTTTGAGGGAGTCGATTCCTGAAAAAGTAAATTGAGACTTCACCACTCAGTCTAGGCCCTCTCGAATAAAATATTTGTCCAACGAGTTCATTCGTGAAGACGGTATGGTTTCGATCTAAAGGCCCTCGGGACTGGGGACCGTAGTTACCTTTAACCCAACTTGGCCTATTAGGGCGTAGTGCGGGGACTATGCGGGAGTCTATTTCTGCGATAGTTGCTACACGATACTACACTCGGACGAGATTCTCTTGAGGATATTATTGACTACCAAGTGATTTAGGAAATCGATAATATCCGAAAGATGGGTTGTAGACTCTGGGAACTTTGTAGAACCCGTTCGGCAGGTACATTTGAAACCATAGTACACACCTATTGGGATGGGTAAACCTTGGCTCCATGATGTGACCCTTCAAACCTAGGACTCTTTGTGTGTGTGCTTTGTGCTTTGTGCATGCATTCATAAGCATCATATCATAAAGATTCCTGGAACTTAGTCTTGTTTATAAACATCATAAGGATATCATGGACTCTAAAAAAAATTTTTAAAAAAAAAACGTTGAAATACACTTACAAGAGTCATAACCTGGACGATCTAAGGGGATTGGAGGCCTTATTGACGGATAAAGAAGGGTTCAAGACCTTATATGGGGAAGCCCTTATTGATAAGGAAATACTATCTACTCTACTCCAGTCCATCACTATTGGTGACAACTCTTGAAGAATATTCTCAGCTAATGGAGTTACTTATTCAAGACAAGAATTCATTTACTATCTTCGGCAAATGTTCGAGCTAATATGACTACAAAAGGAGAAATTTTGGAAAGAAGTTACTCTAGTCCTTAATCGAAAGAAGAAGTCAAAAGATTCAAGAAGACCGTTGGAAGAGTCTCCTTAGATCCATCATTATTAGCTTTTATTTAGCTTTTCCGTTATGACTGTTGTAAGGCGTATCGACGCGTTATTAATAAATCTGTTTTAATATTCCGGATATTGATTATTGTAACTGTTTTAATGATTTTTTAAATCGAGTCTCTTGATATTCCATGATGATTATAAATATTTGAGTTCCATGAATCTTGTTACATCATACGCATCTTTTGCATTTGCATTCGCATTTCTTTGCATTCCAGGTTCTTATCCGTGTCTCCTTTCAGAAGACAAGCTGGATCATCGATACGATACTCGGGTCGGTCGTAAGAAAATGATGAATCATTTGGAACGGGAAAACCAAGCACTCCGAGCGGAGATTGTCACTCTAAAGGCCAACATGGAAACTTTTTCTACTACTATGAAGAATCTGATAGACATTCAAGAGCATGAAAAGCAAGAACTTCGCGACGAGGTTGCAGACTTAAAGATTACCGAGAGGAGCCTGATGGATTTGGTCAAAGAATTAGCCATGTCCCAACGCCAGGATGGAATTTCTGCCTCCTCAGCCAACCAGCCAGTTGAACGAAATGGTGAATTGTTGGATATCCATGTGCTCTACGCTAATCTGTTCCCTACCCTCTTACAATATGGTTTAATCAAGAAGGAAACTCCACTATCCATCCCGGTGACCCATGGGAGTTATTTCAAAGCTGATACCTTCTGTGCCTTCCATCAAGGGGACCCCCGCCATGATATCGAGGAATGTTATGTCTTGAAGGAGAAAGTGAAAGAGATGGTTCAGAAGGGAGTCTTGTCTTTCGAAGTGTGCGAACCCCAAGTTGAGATCCATCTCTCACTCGAACAAGAAGTAATTCCCTCCTTACACATGGTGGATTGATACACATGACGGTTTTCCCCAGGCTATGTCTGGCCATATTTTAAGCTCATTTGCTATTTTCATATGTTAATTTTCTACGTTCGTTAATGCGTTTGTTTTGCGTGTAAGAACTCGTTTAATTTTGAATAATTAATGCAATAAACATGTTTATCATGAAGAAATCCATTCGTTTCACTCATTTTTTAAAATGCTATTTTATAATGCCAATGTTGCCCAATCTCTTGCCTTGGCAGAGAACTGAATGGAGGATGATGAAATCAAACGCAGGATCTCTCGTAGTATGCTTTTGAATAAAACTCTGCTAGTGATATGAGTCATTGTTTCAAATCCCTAAACACCGGAGATATAAGGAGATAGACCCTCGTTAACCCTTTTGAGCTTTTGAAGTAGGAGTTTTCTTCTCCAAATAAAAAACCCTCATTCTTGACCTGGGGCAGGGTAATTTAAAAAAAAAACAGAGTAAAATATCACGAAGATTGGGTGGGCACAAACAAACTTTGAGCCTTATATCCTTTGTTCCTTAAACCGTGAACCAATCCACGATACAACCCTCAGAAGACCTTATTGAAGCAAGGTTTATTTCAAAGGCATACTCATTGAGACATCGTTTACTCTTATGAGCTATGCTCAAAAATTTGTGTTGGCATTATAAAATCGGCAATTCAACCACCAAAAATTTTTTTAATAAAATTTTCAAGACAAACATATGTTGCATTAGGAGTTTCAGAATTAACATTTTCTGCGTGCTAACATTGCTTGACATCATAGAAGCTAGCATACGAGCATCAGCAATGAGCTAGATCTTTTGAGATTTGAAGCTCTGATGAGTAGATGGCAGATCATTTCAAAGATGACTATATCCAGGGGCACGATACCTGAAGACTCTACTAAGCAGGGGCAGGTTGTTGCCCAGTTGTTTCTTTCATAGTCTGACCCCAAGGGGCAAGTCTGAAGACTCGGTTATACAAGACACCGTCAATCTGGGGCAGTTACGTCGAGATTTGGTAAATCTCTCAAAGAATTTGAAGACTCGGTTACAGAACATAGTCAATCCGGGCCAGTTACGTCGAGATTTGGAAAATCTCTCTATTGTCTGAAGATTCAGAATACCGTCAATCCGAGCCGGTTACGTCGAGATTCGGCAAATCTCTCCAAGATTAAAGACTAAGTTATACGTAATGCAGTCAATCAGGGGCAATTACGTCGAGATTGGGAAAATCTCTCCAAGAGTTGGAATACATTGGAACATCTCGAGTACAAAATTTTCTGTAAAAATCCTCTTGGGATAACTTCTTCTCATAAACCAGGTGACCTGGGGCATTTTTGAGAATCAAAGATTACTTTTCGTCTAATCACAACAAATGTTTATTCAAAATGGCGACTACTATACAATGTCAATGCAGAGTTTTCATCCTTCGTCCACGGCCTAAGGAATTTTTGATTCAAATGGTGTGACGACTCCCCAGCAAGATTCTATTTCAGGAAATCACGACTATTCTCCTGTAAAGCTCCATTTCAAGAAGTTATGGTACGTTTGACGCAAGATTTCTCCAGCCGGCAACCCAAGAATCCTCAGTGGATTTTCCTACAACTTCAACTTTCCTCAGCAAAGCGAGTGTTTATTTCACTCTTCAACTCAACTTTCACCAGTGAAGACGGATGTTTATTTCATCCCTTCGAAATTTTCCTGATATTTTCAACTACAAATGATCAAATCCTCCCCAATGAAATGGATATTTATTTTATCCAGTTATAATGATCATTCAGACTACTTCAATGGATATTTATCTTATCCCCCATAAAGTCTTTCCAATCACAAGATTGATTCGTTCCCAGTGAATCTTTCTTGACAATCCAAATTGAAGTCATGTTGTTCATCCCCAAGTGGAGTGTTCTCTTTTCCCTAAAGAAAATTTGAAGCTTTGAAGTGGGACATGTTTCCATATATGGATTTCCTTTCATCCCCAGTGATGCTTCTTATATTGCAAAGATTGGTCGAGTATTCGTATCGAGATGCTTGTCCTTGTCTCCAGTTTGCTTCTGGTCGTTGTTTTGTAAGCATAAGCATAGCATGGCATTCTTTCATGTAGATTCATGGCATGTGCGCTTTTTTCTTGCATCTTGCATTTCCTTGTGCTTGTTTGTTTTGTTCTGTCACTTTGGCCGCAGTTGTCCCAAGTGATCTGGGTGTGTCTGCTCCCCCCAAGTAGAGTCGTCAGCCCTAGGCAGAAAGAGCACATACTTTCTAACTCCCCACTGAGTTCGATCCTCATGGAAGATGGTTGCTTTAGTTTTCTTTTCCATTTCTGGATAAGGATAAACCTGTTGAGTTCAATCCTCCATGGATGGAGTCCTTGTTTGACCATTTCTTTCTAGTTATTTCCTAGATTGAACTTTGGTCCCTGACAGTCACAAATTTTGGATATCTCTAGGCTGTTGAACCTAGATCAAGCGTGCATTTATTTTGCGCCCTATCTCCCCAAGAGTTTATTCTAGGATCTCTATGGAAGACAAAAGTTATTCCTCCAGCACTATTATGAGATTTAAATCCAGACAACAAGTGGTAGCTCTTTATTTGAGCTCTGTTTTCTATCCGGATGACAAATAGTAATCTCCTCAGGACAATTTTTCTATCCCCGATGAAGTTGTCAAGATTATCGGCTTATTCTCCAGAGAAAGTTATTGAAGACCTTCCAGGTGTTTCTCTTTATTTGAGAATCCTTTTTGCAAGAATTTTATCAGCTTCAACGTTATTCTCAGCTACAACGATTTTACTTCTCGGTGACATTTCCCCCAGTGAGTCCACAATTCAATTTGGTTCCGTCAAATGGAATCTCTTCGAGAAGTTTGATGAATATTCAGATGATCTTACTCTTTATGTGAGAAGACATATTTTACAAATCAGTCGGCCCGCATCTCTTTTGAGGATCCCCGGTGAAGCTTCCAGGATCTCGGCAGTAGATTCCTTGGTTTATTTCAAATTTTGACAAACAGTCATTTCTTTCCAGGATCTCGGCAGTAGATTCCCTGGTTTATTTTAAACTTCGACAAACAGTCGTTTATTTTCCTGGTTATTCTCGGCAGTAGATTTCCAGAAGACCTCGGCAGTAGGTATCTCATTTTATATTTCCTGGTTATTCTCGGCAGTAGATTTCCAGAAGACCTCGGCAGTAGGTATCTCATTTTATATTTCCTGGTTATTCTCAGTAGTAGATTTCCAGAAGACCTCGGTAGTAGGTATCTCATTTTATATTTCCTGGTTATTCTCGGCAGTAGATTTCCAGAAGACCTCGGTAGTAGGTATCTCCTTTTATATTTCCTGGTTATTCTCGACAGTAGATTTCCAGAAGACCTCGGCAGTAGGTATCTCATTTTATATTTCTTGGTTATTCTCGGCAGTAGATTTCCAGAAGACCTCGGCAGTAGGTATCTCATTTTATATTCTCTGGTTATTCTCGGCAGTAGATCTCCAGAAGACCTCGGCAGTAGATTCCTCAATTTTTTTTCTCTTCTTCTAAACAAGGTATTCAGAGGAGAAGCTGAGTCGTTATTTTGATCATTGGAAGCTTATTTTGGTTATTATCTTTGCTCAGGCTATCATATGTTTGATAGTAGGTAATATACCGTATATATTTGGTCAGATGCCTAGCTTAGGCTACCGTGGTGGTAGTAGGTCATTTTTCCTTCTGTGTTTACCTTGCTCAGGCTACCATTTGTTTGGTAGTAGGTAATACACACCCTTTTATTTCAAATGGACATATTTGCTTAGGCTACCATTTATTGTTTGAACCATCATCATTGCCTAAGATATCTTTGTGATTGTCAGTTGACAGTCTCTTTCCCCAGTGGAGTTAGATCTTTCCCCGTGGAGTCTTGCTTTGCTAGTCGTCCTTGTCGAGTCTTTCTTTCTTTGCGTTTCAACCTGTTGTCCCCTGTGACTTTATCCCTCACAGGATCTTTGTCTTGCATTTCATATCATTGTCATACAATATCATGTGCATTTGGCGGTATCTTAGGGCCAAAAATTTGTGCATGTTTGTATTTAAGTCTCTCCTATCTCGTCGAGACGAAGATTTCAATCTCCATATCTCCGAATAGGAGAAACTTAAATAGGGACATCTTTTGTACCTTAATTTTTGACCCTAAGATCCCCGCTTTGCCTTTTGCATAACATCCTAGGCCAATCATTCGTGCATAACTAACTGTTTTATCTAGCTTTGTGTGTTTGTTTCTCTTTTAAGGACAGGTGCTGCTGCAGAGGGTTCAAGGTCTTGAAGGATGTGTTGTGTGTTTGTTTGTGGAGGTTCTCTGGTCTTTGAAAGTTGTGTTGGGTTCCTGCGAGAATGTGTCCTCATTCTATTAATCCCTAAGTCAGTACAAGGTTTTTCTTTCATCAAGATTTCTCAAGAAGATCCAAGGAGGACTAAGACTCCTGTCTGTTGGCACTGGGATTAAGTATTTTATAAGAAGTTACGATTCAAGTGGTGCTCCTAAGGTCTCCTCAAGACATGACGTTTGTGTTTACGTAAAAGATCGTTTGAATTTTGTTAATATATGGCTTAAGAACTGATGTGTTGGATTTGCGATTTATTGGAGATTAAGACTAATGGTGGATTCAAAGGTGTTTCACTTTATTTAAATTCTTGGACATTTATTTTGTCCTGAACTTTGATCCAAGAAGAGGATGTCTTGTGTGGCTGGCATAATGTTGCGATCCAAAGAAGAAGAATTTAAGATTTAAGAGTGTTTATTAAAAAAAAGAAGTTCAAGCTTAATTGGAAGAAAGAGGAATGATAACTTTGGTACAGGATTCCAAATTCCATCACCCAAGATACACTGTCTACTTCAAGGATGTTTCCACTAAGTTATTCAAAATTTAAAGACTTCGCATAGGATTGAGAGACCATTCCAAAGCCCATTTCAACGATCAAGTGCTAAGTTCAAAGCGAAGAGTCTCATTTTTTATTTCATACCAAAGGTTAAAGTTACGAGTTCACATCTTTAAAATCAAACTCAAATCAATGCCCAGAAGCTTTTAATTACAAGTCAAACTCTCAAAAGTAAAAATAAAAATAAAGTTATTACAATGGAACATTGGCACGATACTAAGAAAAACAACTCATACTTTGAGCACCAAGTACAAACACCTGGAGTACCCTCAGTCCCTAGTCATGCAAATACCCAATGCTAGCTTTCCCACCGAATGTCCTTGGAACCAATTCATCAACACCTTCAACCAAAGGCTATGAAGTTACGAATGCCAACATTCAACCACCTAAGGACAATTACTAATCTGGTCAGCTCAGTATGCTATTTTGTATGGAATTGCCCAACAACAACTTGAAACTTATGGAGCGAAGCTTATCAAACAATATGAATGTGAGGAAATTGTACGAAGTATTATTCATGGGTGAAAGAACTTGTATTACTAGAATTCTCTTCCCAAAGACCACATCTCTTGGTACTGGCAATCTTGATGTTAAATTTGACGGCGGTAATTTACATTAGCTGGAGAGCATGTAGCTGCAACAATCGAGGATAAGACGGAAACAGTAAAGAATCACAGCGCCCAAGACAAAATCAATAAGTTTTGGTAGAATTAAGGGAATATATACCTGACATGGTGTCGGTAGCCACTACGAAAACATCCAGCTGAAAGCAACAATAACGAAAGGCGTCAGAACAACACGAATGAGTCCGCACCATTAATAGCAACCAATTCAAAATTCAAACGTCATAGCACTTACAAGAAAGAGCTCGATCATGAGAAGGAGCTTCGATGTTAAAACCCCCTGCACGTGATTGTTGACATTACCTTTCACTGGCAACGAAGACCACACGAGTTCACCGTCAAAACTAAGAAACCAGAACGACCTGCGATAGGATTCACGGACGAATTTTGTGACGGTTAGTTTGGGTGCACGAGAAAAGAAACACAAGCATTAGTGGAAAAGAGGAGGAGGAGATGACAACATTACTCTTAAAGCTTAATAATGGAAATATATTATATCTTCACCATGGAACAATGCTGCGCACACTCAATCCATAGAACAAGTAATAAGCTATAATATGTGCAACACGGTTTGGATTCATGACGAATTTTGCGATGTCAATTCGTAAGATTCTAGCATACAAGCATTTGAAGTACATGATAGGAGTCACCTGGCATTGGCTTTATCTGAAGTCTAAATGACGATGTCGCAACATTTCCAAGCAGCACCATCACTCTAAACTGCAAAGGGAATGCCAAAGTGACGTCAGGTGAGCAAAACGGTAATCATATGAGAGATGTAGAAGACATAATCATTTCCAAAATAGAATTGTGACTTAATAAGTTAGATAAAAAAAAACATAAACATGTTTCAAACATGCCTAATTGGAAATGGGAAGATTCTATTATGTTTACAATACAGAAGTCTGCAGCATCACTTTCACGTTATTTTTTTTAAGTCAAAGAAACAAGGGCAATCAAAATGATGCGAACATGATCAAACAATGTTAATGTTCTCTCCAAAACAATACATAACATAGTTTCCAAAACAACAATGCAGACATCATCAATATACCTTCCTGAAAGTCATTAAACCAGATATCACACCATCAAAACAGATCCGACATGTTTAGACAGTATTCAAAGCATTCCAAAACAAGCCATTGGCAATTTTCAACCATCATAAATCACTGTCCAAGACAACTTGAATACTTTCCATAGCACACACAAGCATGTTACCGGCATAATAAGACATAATTCGAATTCTTTCCAAACGAGATTCAGACATGTTCAAACAAATATGGAATCCTCGTCATCACACAATCACTAGCAGCATTTCCTTCATATTCAATTCAAAATGGAATATCACCTATAAAAAGAGGCGCATAGGAATAGAGGGGGGGATCGAAAAACATTAATACACACACTAGAATATCACAGCATAGCAGCAGCATCATACCTTGATACAATTTGAAAAAAAAAACACGAGCATCACTCATACACACTAAGTTCGTACACCACAAAATCTACCTTCATCATATCAAAAGAAAGAAGCCATATAAAACCATCAGCATCGTACACAGCAACCAAAAAGAAATCATCAAAACATCATACCCACAGCAAAGATACGACGTACAAATTCACCGCACACCACACCAAATCGAAGACGATGAACACCAACTCAGAGCAATAGCAACACATACAAAGTCAACAGAAGGGAAGAATATTCAAAAGTTAGTACCTGGGTGAACGGAAATTCCGAGATCGATGGCTTTCTCTCCTTTTGCTTTTCCGCTCTAATTATTTTGTATTTTTGTAATCAAGAATTAATGAGAACAATGGGGTATCGGGTATGATTGGGGCTAGGGTAGACTTAGGATTTGTGTTTGTCGATGTTTGATTGAGAAACGAGGCGATCGAGAGAGATGGAGAGTGATGACGAGAGGGGTTTTAAGAGGGTGACGGCGAGTTCGATTTTTAGGTTTTGAACCCCATCGTTGAAACGGAAAGATGAGCTAGAGAGGACGACTTATGGGGGGATCTCCCTCTGTTTTTTTTTTTCCGTTTGTTTTTGTTTTTTGTTTTATTTTACATTTAAAAAAAAACCTTTTTTTTTTATAATAAATTTAACCTTTCTTTTTTTTAATTTAAATCAAAATCTTTTACAATCAAGATAAAACCTTTTTTTTATCACGTTTAAATCTTTTATAATTAAAATTTGTTTTTTTAGTAATTATAGTTAAAACTTTTAATAATTAAATTTTCTCTTTTACCATAGTATTCAATTTCAAGCTTTTTTCTTTTAGAATAACAAATAAAACGTTTTCTTTGGTACTAATAATTAAAAAAAAACTTTTTTCTTTTATATTAATTTAATTCAAAACCTTTTTAAACTTTAATAATTAAAACTTTTTTTTTTATAATAATTAATTTAACAGAAACTTCTCTTTTCTATAATAATTAAGTTAAACTTTTTTTTTATATATAATGTTAATAAAACTTTCACAAAAGGACATTAACACTAAACCTTTTAGTTTAAACTTTCTTAATCTAAAAAAATCTAAAACTAAATAATAAAATCCCTTTATAGAATTCCTCTAATCTTTAATTAACTTCTAATAAATAAATCAATCTTTTCTTAATAGATCGTCCCCGCTTAGAAACCTTTTGCCTGGTCGTAGGTTCGTGAGCGTTTGAATGTTATGTCTTGTTTGCCTGCATTTTGTATTTGATTTATGTTCTTGCTTTAAACCTTTTCAAAAACAATAAAAATCCTCGATCCAACGTCGAGCCAATTTTCTACCCATGTAAGTCGATCGCCTTAGGGCATCGCATTCGACCTATTGATCACTGGACACAAGTCTAGCATCACTTTGCTAGCACCCTCGCCTAAATAACATTAAATTAATCGCATAAATATCCAAGGTAAAATCCCATGCATGATAACCATGTTATTGTGCATGGTGCACATCATTTGCATTGCATAATCGACACCCTTAAGTTAATATTATTAGATAACTTAGGATAGATTTCCTAGGTTAGTCCCCCCTTTAATTTTGATTTTTTTTAAATCAAACTTTAGCCCACCTAATTCTCCACACAAGAGAGTTAGATGTTAATCATCTCAAAGAAGGGACATACAATCCCATACCTCACAAATTCAAACATTTTCAAAACTGTGGTGGTCTTTCTTAAGATGATGACTCATCTTCCTCTCCTAAACCTTTAAAACATTTAGTATCCTTAATAAGGAACTACAAGTGCTCTGATTCCCTCCTAACAGGATATGTAGGCACAAGATGCGATATCTTGTCGAGCACACTTAGGAATAAAAATAATAAATCACCTACCCTTAAACCCTTAGCAAAACAGATAACAAATGACAGATAATATAAAATGAATCAAGAGGTTCCTGTAGAGTACTACAGATATCTAGGATGCTAACACCTTCCCTAGGTATAACCAACCCCCGAACTTAGAATCTTAGTGCATTTGCATTGCATTGTGGGAATTCGGTTTTTCTCCCTTCCCTTAGATAAAATCAAAGACCGGTGGTGACATTAAAAATGTGATCCTAGTTAACAAATAACTATGGTATCTAATTTTCACCGTGACACAGTGTATATATTTTTTTTATTACTGCTTGTTTTTATTATTGAATTGTTTTTTAGGATTACCATTTTCTGAGAAAAGCGAAAAAGAGAAAACAACAATTAATGCGGAAATTACAGAACGACGTTATTTTATTAATGAACAAGTCGATCCTTGAAACTATAGCCCTATAAAACAAAACTCTATCGCTTTGGACGAAGCGAAGAGGGAAAATTTACAGAAAGCGAGCCCTATCAAAACATCTGTTTCACCTGGGCGGGGTGAAAGGTTAAAGATGGCAATTACTTTGACTGGTGAACGACCTTCGGAACATCGACAGTAACCCATTGGCGGCGAACTCCTCGGTGAATCACAAAGTCTGGCACCTTCCTTGATTCGTCTTCAGAAATGACGCTGATTTCTGGTGGAGCAGGATCATTGGAATCTGTCTCCCAGGCAGGGTTGTCGTAGGAGAATTCCTCTGTTGCATTTTGCATAGCATTGGTGCTTTCAGCTGTATCTCCCCATCCAATTGGCTGGATATCTTCGAGCCTGATACGAAAGCTTTCGGGAGCGGTGTACTTGACCATATAGTCGTATTTTCCACTCGGTTGTCCCAAGGTGTCCCACACTTCTTCGGAACTAGAGGAGTCATCCCTCTCGATGACGTTGACCTCGGGAAAAGCATAGTTAATGAATTCTAGTCCTGCAAACGTTGCAAATTCATCATCATGTTGAGTAGTGTCTGAATGACCTGAGTGTTGATCCCATGACATGGTGGGAACACAGGTATTTTGTTCAATGATGCTCAGTTGAGTTTCATTACTCGACTGACTTTCCGGCCCCAAGTCTCCTGGGTAAGGCTGCCACATTGGCAGGCCATCCATCGAGCCATAATAGTTGTGGTCAAAGTTGTCTTTCATCAGAGTGTCCTCCTCTAATGAATTTGGCGGAGCACGGCATCCTTCCGGATCACAACCTCTATATATCATTTCGACATCTGACCTAGGTATAAATCTCAGACTCTGTGCGTGATAACAAAATGGCGTAGGCACCTCTTCCTGAGACATATAACCGTCCTCGTTAAGATAGGACTTCCATTCTTCATCTGTGTCGGAGGGATCCTCCTCATTGATAGCATGGACTATTTGAGACACTGGGTGAAGGAAACCTCCACTGTGGAAGAAATCCTGAATGGGATGAAGACTTTCATCGCTAGCAGCTTTCCGAGTACAGGTTGTAGAAAAACCAAGACCCTTCTTTATTGTTTACTAGTAGGAATGACAAGCTGTCCCCATCCTGTTGTATCGGTACTCTCGACCGCTTTAATAGCATCTTTATACAAGGAAATCGAAGTTCCTCCTCCAGATTGTTCGTCCTTGTGTAGCGAAAGCGCTTGGAACTGGGTTCCGATTATCCCTTTTGGTTCCACATAAGTGGATGATGATAAATTGCTGACGAGCAAGGCCTGTTCCCCACAGACTGTGATGAGTTGGCCGTTCTGGACGAACTTTAGCTATTGGTGGAGGGTCGAGGTAACCGCACCAGCCTGATGTATCCAAGGTCTTCCTAATAAACAAATGTACGTTTCCCGGATGTCCATGACCTGGAAAGTAATTTGAAAAGTGTGAGGACTAATAGTTATGGGAAGGTCAACTTCGCCGATAATCGTTTTTCTGGATCCGTCGAACGCTTTGACGATGACCTCGTTGGTTCTCATTGGAGGATCTTTGAATGATAATTGTGTCAAAGTGGACTTCGGCATAACATTCAGGGCTGACCCTGTGTCTACCAGTACGCTGGCTAAAGCATCGCCCTAGCAGCTGACCGTGATATTGAGCGCCATGTTATGATGGCGACCTTCTTCAGGTAATTCCTCATCACTAAATCCAAAGTTATTGCAGGAAGTGATGTTAGAGACAATACTATCGAACTGTCTGATTGTTACATCCTATTCCACAAAGGCTTGCTCCAAGACTTTCTGTAGAGCCTCCATGTGCGCTTCTGAACTGAGTAACAGTGATAATACCGAGATCTTTGAAGGAGTCTATAATAGCTGATCAACAATGTTGTATTCACTCCTTTTGATGAGCTTCAGTATCTCATCATCGTTTTTCGAAAGGTCAGGATTACTGGATTAACCGACTGGTGGATCGGGAGCTTCTGTCTGAAGTTCCTTTTCTTTGTTGGATTCTCCAACTCCTCTATTGAAGATTCTACCACTCCTCATTACACGACTGATGTCTGCAATATTCACGACGAAGGGTAATGGAATTTCCTTTCCATTTTCAATTATCATTGCACCGTATTTATAAGGGATTGCCTTAGCTGATTCATACGGTAGTGGTCCCGACAGATAGATGACTATGGGAACCTTCTGGTTTTTCTAACCATCGTAGGTAATCTCGATCCGTTCCCGGTTGGGAACTTTGGATTTGTCAAGCAGAGGAATGATGGTGAAAACATCCCTAGTTCTTTGATGATTAGAGATTACAACAACGTCCTCAATTTGATCGACAAGGTAATTCGGCGCCCAGTTGATGGGTCCAGAACCTGGATATGGGCGGATCTCTCCACGATCCACCTGCCCCTGGAGAGCTGCTCGCACAAGGTAGCACCCTTGGTTACTTTCCGAACAGACTCCACAACTTTCATAATTGTGTGGTGGAACCTGGCCACGCCCACTTTGAATACAATGTAACCTCACTAGGTTAGCTTCCACGAGTCGGACATCCTGACTTTGACGCCGAGTGGGATTCTTGTTATTGATACTAATCTGCTGAGTATCTTTATCCATGTAGATTGGCATCCACCAATGATTTAACAAGTGCTGGAGTGCTTCCTGGACAAGGGAACATCCCTGATCGTTTTCGCAACCCGCTTTACAGCTGTGATAATTATGTGATATCAGAAATTTGAGTCGGACCTGCTCAGTATGCAATTATACCAAGTTGGTATTCATCAAACGAATGTCGAAGATCTGAACCATATTGATCTGATAGGGATTCCTATCATGGTAGTCCTGGGTCCATCAAAGATCCATCTAACGCTGGAGGGCCTCCTGTATGAAAGAGCATCCCTGTTTGTTTATCGAGCAAGTCAGACAAGAACTGTAATCGTGCCGCGGAAGATTATGATACTGGCTTTGCCTTGAGTGCATTACCACCAAGTTGGCATTCATCGCACGGATGTCGTGGTTCTGAATGACGTTGGAATTTGTGTAAACCATGTTAATTCCACGAACTCTGTGCTCTTGGATCCATCCGAGATCCATCTATTCCTGCAGAGCTGCTTGCACCATAGAACATCCTCGATTTCTTTTAGAGCAGACATCACACTGATGATAATTATGAGGTGGCACATGGCCGTACCCACTCTGTCTACAATGCATCTTGACCAGATTGGTCCTCAACAAGAGTACATCATGAATTTGATAGACATTGTTAAATTCTTTCTTAATCAAGTTAACTGCAGTTTTCTCATGTTGAGGCAGCGGGTTTGTGAGAACATTAGGATTCGTATCTTTTAAAGATAAGAGCCCGCTCCTAACAAGCTTTTGCACGTCGGATTTTAAATTGAGACAATTCTCTATGTTATGCCCTGGTCCTCCTTGATGATAAGGGAATGTCTGATCCACCTTAAACCAAAAAGGCGGATTTTCCGGTACTGTAAGAGGAGACTTAGTCTAGATGTGCCCCTTAGCCAGTAGTAACAGAAATAGTTCTGCGTACAACATGGGTATAGGATCAAACCCTGGTGGCCGTGTTGTACGGTTGTTGTTGTATTGAGGACGAGCCTGCTAAAGAGGTTGTTGTGTCCTTTGCTGATTAGGTTGGCTTTGCGCAACTTGAGGTTGATACGTAGGAATAGGCGCAGGACTGATAGCAGGAGTTACAGCTGCTACCGGTTGATAATGTCGCCTTTGCTTTCCGAGAGAGATATTCCCAATATCTTGCTCTTTTTTCTTAGGGAGAGCACTACCGTATTGTTTCGTACTACTCGATGATCCAGCGTCTTTTACCAAATGTCCTTCTCGAACGGCTTCCTCAAGACGAACTTCCATGCCTACCATCTCGGTGAAATCACTGGGTGCACTGGCAACCATTCTATCGTAGTAAAATGAGCTTAAGGTCTTTAAGAAGATCTTTGTCATCTCTTTTTCCTCAAGAGGTGGACAAATCTGAGCGGTAATTTCACACCATCTCTGAGCGTACTCCTTAAAGGTTTCCTTGTCCTTTTGTGACATTGATCTGAGCTGATCTCTGTCCGGTGCCATGTCCAAATTGTATTTGTATTGTTGGACGAAGGCAGTACCAAGATCTCTGAATGTGTTAATCGTAGCACGGTTTAAACCCATGTACCATTTTAATGCGGCACCGGTTAAACTATCCTGAAAGTAGTGAATTAGTAGGTCCTGATTCTCCGTCTGAGCTGACATTCGCTGAGCGTACATCACCAGATGATTTTGAGGGCAAGAGTTACCCTTGTATTTTTCAAAGTCGGGCACTTGAAATTTGTGCGGAACTTTCACATTGGGGACCAGACAAAGGTCTGCGGCGTCCTTTCCAAATAGATCCTGATCGCGGATGGCTTGCAGTTCCTTCTGCATTTCCAGAAACTGTTCCTGGAATTCATCCATTCTATCGAACATAGTTTCCTTCTTATCAGAAGGTATCTGCAGAATATGTCCTTCCGGGACAATATGCACCACAGGGGATGGTACCGTGACTACGGCAGTGAATCTTGGCGTCTCCCAAAGTGTGTAATCTTCAGGAGTCTTTAGTATGCCCCTGGCATCTTCGCTTTCCTGAAGTTTGTAACCTTCAGGCCCAACGGCTTCTGTTAGGATTCCCTGATCTTCAGTGATCGGCGGAACATATCCTTCCGGGATATAGTTAACAGGCATGCCCCATGGACGAGCTTTCGGCATTTGATACCTAGGATCATACTTCTCCACTATGGGCATTGAGGTGATCTCTGAGATCACAGTTCTTTGTAGCTGAGCTTCTGCCATGGCTTGCATGTCATTACGAAGCTTTCTCATATCCTCTTTCAGAGCGTCGATCTCTTCTTTCAACTCTCTGTTTTCTTCCTCAAGACCATCCATCTTTTTCTGACGATTGGCCCGAGTATTATACGAATGAGACAGTTTGACTCTAGAATCGAGACACAAACATGAGATTCGTAGATAAGAAGAATACGCGATGTGAGAATGATGAATGCAATGATTATATTAATTGTTTTTTGGTTTAATCAAAATAAACTTCGACAATTAGATTGCAAATATCAAACACTGGGGAAACCCCTTTTTATTGAATTCAAAGGATTACAGAAATGGAAATACAGTAGATTACAAGGTGCAGAAACAGAAACCTAAGATAATGGGTCCCGAGTCCTCTCTGAAGAGAAATCGGGTGCTGACTCTAGTACTTTCCTTTTCTTTGACCGGGGCTCTTGGGCCGTTGTCAGGTTGTCATTCCTTTTCCAGGTGAAAGGAGTGAGCAAATTCCTTTGGTCATCTTGATTCTCTACAGCATGTTGCTCCAAAATTTCAATCAGAGCGTCCTTATCTTTCAGCAGTTGCTGTATTTTGATGCACTCTACGTTGAGGGTGCGGTACTTGTTCTTCCAAGACCTCTTCTCCCGTTGAACTTTGTTGAGAGTAACCTGGAGCTTTTCAGTCTCAGTCATGAAGTACATGACAGACTCCCTCGGTGGAAGAACTCCATGACGAGGATAAGGCATCTTTAGCTTGAGAGCTCTAGTTTGTACCCAGTGGAGATAAGGCTCCACCGCGACACAGTCCGACTTTCCTAGAGACTCCCGTCCTTTCTTATGAACATGTTTCCAGGCGTGCACTATTTCCGTCTTTAGTGCTCTATCACTTTCTCCTTCCTTGAAAAAAAGACCTTCCAGATGAACACCCCATGGGACGTGTCTTATCGGGTATCCAAATTGACGACGAACGAGAACTGGATGGTAATTTATTCCTCCCTTAGTTCCTAAAAGGGGTACGTTGGGGAAGTTTCCACAACGGTCAATGATCCTGATTCTGTCATAAATCCTATTACACCAATCAGTGTCAGAGTTGGTGAGGGACATGATTTTCTGCGACCAACGTAAGGCACTCTTGTGATCCCAAAAAGCAGCAGACTTGGGCAAATAAGAGATAAACCATTTATAAAGCAGAGGTACAAAGCATGTGATCTCCCCTCCGCTGTACAAATTTCCCAAGTGTACAGAATGATACGCATCTGCGAGCAAAGTTGGCACAGGGTTTCCAATGAGAAAAACCTTAATGGAGTTGATATCGACGAAGTTATTAATGTTGGGCAACAAAAATAACCCGTAGGTGAGTAAAACAATGATGCTTTCAAAAGCAGTCACGTTCCCGATACTGGCGAAGTACAAGGCTTTCTTTGTCAAGAACTGGGCTGGTAAACCTTATATGCCACCCTTAGTGGTCATGTGAGTCCTGACCTCAGACTCGTCTAAATGAATTGCTCTTGAAATGGTCTGATTCTTTGGAATTTCTTTCAGTCTAGAAAATGGAGCTTGACCTGTAATGTGTAGATCAATCAGATGAGAGTACTCCTCCAGCGTTGGTGCTAGCTGGTAATCCGGGAATATGAAACAATGATAGACCGGATCGTAGAACTGAATGAGCGCATCTATGATTCCCTTAATCACATGGACTCTTAGCAGAGATAGTAAACCTCCGTACTTGGCTCTGAAAGCCGCTTGGTTTGTGATCATCCTTGCCAAACCTCTTAAATCCTCTAGTTTTGGAATCCTGAAGGTGTATTTATGAGTTCTCCTTCTACCAAAATCCATTAGCGCAATCCCTTTTCTCTGATATTTGCAATCACAGTCTTAGTTTATTTTGAAAAAACAGAGAGACTAGAAGAGAAAATTTTTTTTTGAATGTTTTAATGTTTTTTAAATAAACGCATGAATGCAGCACATAAAAACATAGAAAAAACATGGGGTCAAAGGGTCGTTGTCATGGAGTCAAGGCTCTACCCATCCCCAAAGGTTTATACTAGGGTGATTTTTTGTACCTGTACTCAAAATCATCAGCTCCTCCCAGGATAACAAACAGCAAGCGGATCGCCAGCGAGCTGTATGAAATCTAATAGTAAATACTATTCACCGAGAATAGATCATCAGCCTCAAATGAGGGTAGTATCGGGTGACAACTATTTCTAATAGCTTCCGCACTACAAAAGGGTTGGATCCTCAGCTTCTCAGACGTCACAATCGGCCCATTGCCTATGAGAGGGAATGGGTTGCATTGGGAAGCCTTCACTGAGGTTGATGGTCGACCTCATCGCCATCACTTATCTTAAGTGTATACTCAATCTTTCCACATGCGGCATCACACGTATTCCCATTAGCAGAAAAATAAACACAGATATCAATTAGGAAAAGCAATATATATATTTGTCCTAATGTCCTAGACCTTTTAAAAGCTAAGAATCTTAAGTTCCTGACAGAAAATGGTTCCCCGGCGGAGACGCCATTCTGTGGTTCCTTCCCCACTTAAAGGGTTTTTTGACCTAAGATCCTAGTGAAGTCAACAAAGAGTCCTATCCCAGAAAGAAAGAAAGACCGGCCCCACGGGGCGTAACTTTTAAGGTTTCCACCTAATAGATGGGAAGAGAACAAGATCTCGCTACAAAGGTGAGACAGATCCTAATGACACCTTCCCTATTGAAGTCGCCATTTTTCTGTAGCGAGAGATTTTGGACGTGGTTGCGAAGCACTACCGCTCTTTGGTATCTACAGTTTGATTCATTTTTTATCCTATTAAAGCTGATGAAGGAAGGGAAATAGATGTCTCAAATTAACCCTGCTTGCAAACTGAGGTTAAACAGTCAAAACTGTTGGTTTACAGATGCTACAAAGATTCGGGGTCTCTATTGGGTTTATTTTGTTAAAAGTGGTGTTTGGTCGATTGGTGGGAGGTTAAGATGTTAGGACGGATATATGAAAGTATGGGATTTTGGGTTTTTGTTTAGTGTGCTCGCTAAGATTTTTCTTTCAATCTTATGCCTACGTATTCCCGTTTTTTCCGAAACAGGGAAATCAGAGCGATCGTAGTTCCTCCTATTCTATGGGAGGAAATGGGGTTTTGGTGTCTTGTTCAAAGCCCAAGACGTGAAGCGAAAGGTGATTTGTATCTTGTTCAAAGCCCAAGATGTGAAGCTAAAGGTGATTTATATCTTGTTCAAAGCCCAAGATGTGAAGCTAAAGAGTCTATTTGTATCTTGTTCAAAGCCCAAGATATGAAGCTAAAAGGGTTTGACTTTAGAGAGAACTTGTCATCTCTAAAGAGGGGTTTGTATGTCACAACTGTTGGGTGACTGGCTATAAAGGAGGATTACTTTAACCGGGATATGTGAATCCAGCAATGCCATAATTTCCTTTATAGGGGTTTTCCAACCTGAAGGAGAAGACTTTAACTCAGTGTAGAGTAATGCTATCTTTCCTTAGGAATTTCTCATGCTAAAAGAGGGACAGTGGCATGGATGTAGATGATCTAGAGGCTTGCCACTTACAGCGATTAGATGAAGGGGAAGGAATTGTTGATGTTTGTGTACTGTGAACGAGGCACAACTTTGATGCTAAAAGGTTGATTGGATCAACCAGTGGTTTTCTTATATAAAGCCTAAGAGGAGGCTATTGACCCAACAAGAGGGAGTTTTTATGTGTCTCGTACGAAGCCCGAGAGAGAGGCTAAAAGGGAAGTGACTCGACAAGAGAGTCCTCTATGGTATCTCGTACGAAGCCCGAGATGGAGGCTAAGGATTTTATACTCAACAAGAGAGTGATTTGTGTCTTGTAGAAAGCCCAAGACGGAGGCTAAAGGGTTTTGACTCAACGAGGGAGTCTTTTAGTATCTCGTATAAAGCCCGAGATGGAGGCTAATGATGATTGACTCAACAAGAGAGTCTTTTGTATCTCGTACGAAGCCCGAGATGGAGGCTAAAATTGTTAGCTCCGTTAGGGAGAATCATTGTACAAAGCCCAAGAGGAGGCTGTTGTAACTGTTTCAGTTGAGCGACAGGTCCAGTATGTTGATTTAAAGAGAAAATCAGTTATTATATGAGTAATGTTTGCACTCGGGGATTTTGATTCGAGGATCAGGGTTATTTCATGTTCTTTAAGGAAATGGGAAATCCAAAGGGTATCGAGACTGTCCGAGTCTATGGGTTTTCTTCCTATTCTTGAAGGGTGCTTGAGAATGTCTTGGAGACTCAAGGAAATTAGACTGTCCAAGTCTAGAGTGTCATCTTTTGTACTATGCTTTGAGAAAAAGTAGTAGACTCTTGGAAAGACTGTTCTATTAAGATGACTGATTTTTGTTCTTATACCTCTAGGAGGTCGTCGGGATAATTTGTACGAAGCCCAAGAGGAGGATGGAAACTTTTAAGAAGCCGAGTGGTCCTTGTATGAAGCCCGAGAGGAGGCTATCATTCCCGGAGGAAGAATCATTATACGAAGCCTAAGAGGAGGCTGTGAATACTTCTAAGAAGCCGACGGGTCCTTGTACTAAGCCCAAGAGGAGGCCGGGATGCTTTTAAGAAGCCGATGGGACCCCAAACCACGAGAAATTCAAGACAGGCTATTCACGAGGAATAGATCAAGCCAGGAAAGTCCGAGAATTTGGAAGAAACTCAAGAGATGCCATTCACGGAGAAAAGATCATCTCTGGGGAGTAGAGTTTCTTGATAAGTGCTTTTAAGAAGCCTGTAGGTCCCCAAACCCTGAGAAATTCAAGACAGGCTATTCACGAGGAATAGATCAAGCCAGGAAAGTCCGAGAATTTGGAAGAAACTCAAGAGATGCCATTCACGGAGAAAATATCATCTCTGGGGAATAGAGTTTCTTGACAACTTCTACGAGTGACAGTCTATGAAAGGGTTCACCGAGAATGCTTCCTTTCATGTCTCCATATTGTTTAACCCCAAGAGGAGGGAAGACTGTGTCTGGTAATCCTATGGGGATCTAGTTTTGACTATTTAAGAGTGATCAACGGGCTTAGTGCTAGACGTAGTTGCCGGGGAAACTCTAAATATCTATACTATTATTACACAGTTGATATGAGTTTATGAAAGAAGACTTACAGCGAAACAGCCCCACAATACAGTTATATGTATATGAAAGCGGTAAATGAAAGCGGATAAACTCTTACTCGGTTGTAGAGCTTCCATGCTGTTTGGTTAGTTGTTCAACAAAGAAAGATTGAAAACAACAGTATATTTCAAAATCAAAGGAGAAAGTGTTTTGAAAAAGAAAGATTTGGGGCTTACAGCTCAAGGAGAGGCCCAAGTTTTTATCAGTGAGCGCACTGTTGAATTGTACAGAGGGACTTATACAAGTGACTGAGGCCAAAAAATTGTTTTCTGTACAAAGGGATGGGTTTTACACTCTCTCAAAAGGCCCAAAAGGTTTTAAAGAAAAGAAATGGGTCTTACTACTCGAGGGTAGGCCCAAGGTTTGTTTTTCAACGGATGATAATCGCGTCGAACTTTTTGAATACAACTGGACTTATACCATAAGTGAGGCCCAAAATAGGTTGTATTTACAAAGGGTTGGGTCTTGCACTCTATTAGAGGCCCAAAGGAAAAAGAGTGGGGCTTATAACACGAGGGTAGGCCCAAATGATTTTTCGTTTAAAAATGGCGATCGCGCCGAGATTTTCTTTTAACGCAAAGGGGCTTATACAATATCTGAGGACCAAAATGGTTTTGGTTAAAAGGGGATTGGGTCTTACACTCTATTAGAGGCCCAAAAGTTTTGAATGGGTCTTATAGCTCGAGGAGAGGCCCAATTGATTTTTAAAAGGCGACGATCGCGCCGTTCACTTGTATAGAGGGACTTATACAATAAGTGAGGCCCAAAAAGTTTTATGTACAAGGGGGTTTGGGTCTTACACTCTCTCAAGAGGCCCAAAAAGTTTTGAAAATGATTTATGAGGGTTGAATTAATCCAAAACCCTAATTTGTTTTCAAAATGTGTTTTAATTGAATAAAAATTCAATTAAAATGATCAAAATTGTTTAACATATGGAAAACAAATTGTGATCTTGGATTAATGCTTCAAAAATTAAGTATTGACCTACAAAATAATTAGAAGGCATTAAAAGTTGCAAAATCAAGGTGGAAAAAATATTCAAAATGTCAAAAACAATTAAAATATTAATTCTTTGCAAAAATATCAATTATATGAAATAAATAATATTTTTGGGATTTTTTGGGAAAATAAAATATTTTAACATTTTTGTGAATTATTAAAAAAAAAAATCAACTCAAAATCATTAAAACTCAGAGAGAAATTAATTTTTGAATCAATTAAATAAAAATCACAAAATTCAAATATTCAAATGTTGGAAAATGGCGCCAAGAACAAAGGCAAGAACATGCGCGTGTTCTGAGTTTCCCAGATTTGCATTTTCTATCCAATCTCATTGAATACTTGATCATATCATGCAATCCACTTACCAATCAACTCGTTTTAACCGCACGATCATGTCTATGGCAATTAATTTCATTTAAATGGAGCATAAAACAAGAAATCACGAAAAATCCTCAAGAACCCTAAATTCTGCATGAAGGCTGGGATTTTTAATACACGATTCAAACAAAGCAATTACTTGAGGGGAAACATTCCATGCATGATTATGAGCATTTGGCAAAAGTATTGTGCGAGGAAATGTGCATAGATTGAGAGATGACCAAGTTTAGGCTTACCTCTAGGTCGTGACAGCAAGAGCAAATTGATTTTTGAGTTGGAGGTGTTACAGATGAGTTGTGATGATCTGAACAACTTCCCTACACCCTAGGAAGTGTGTTTGAATGCTTGGACTTGACTGAAATTGGCTGGATCACTTCATGGCATCTCAACTGCAACGGTTAAAACCTTGAGCAATTGACTGGTGATTCTGAGAAATCAGTGTTCCAGATGTTGTTTAAGTGTTTGATCAGCTCACATATAATGTATATGAGGTGTGTGTGTGATTGGTTTGAGTGGAATTGCTCTCTAATGAAAAACCTGATAGTGACTTGCTAAGAAAGGTATTTTTGAGAGTGAGAAGTGGATTTTGAGAAAGGCAAGTGTTGTAGGCCTTTGATGTACTTAAACTGATCATAATTGAGCTCTATTTATAGTAGAGCAAGTTTGTTTTTCAAGGAATAGTGAATGGCAACTGCTGAGTAGGTTATGCCAATGTTGGCAAATGAAAATCCAAGTCTCCTCTAGCCATTGACTAGAGGTTAGGGCACAGACTGCTGGTCCCCTTGGTCTTGGATAAGTCTTGACTGAATTCAGTTGAGAATGGCTCAGTCCATGCCACCTTGATGCTTCCATTGAATGCTCCAATCCAAAATTGGAGTCTTGTCCCTATTTTGGGAAATTCTAGGTTAAACATGTTATTTATTATTCCAAGGACTTTGGAGGCTTGGCTCAGTGATTGTCCCCTTTAGATTCAATCCTCAGATGTGTCCAAAGTGATGACAAGGCTTGGAATCGGTTGATTTTGGAAAATCGACCAAAAGTGCAAAAATCTGCCTTGCCTTGGCAGATTTCAGCAAGGCAACTTGTCAATGTCATATCTCATGGCTCAAGTTGAATTTGGTGATGTTCTTGGCCATTTTGGAAAGCCCTTACATGATACAACAACTGTTTGATCATATTTGGTTTTGATACTTTTTGGATCCAAGTGAAAAATTCCCCTACATTTGGAAAAAAGCAAGGCAAAAACTGACTTAGTGAAATTTTCACTAAGTGTTGGAACAAAGTGACTTTTCTTGATTTTGATCACTCCATAACTCAAAATCCATGAGGAATTTGGACATAGGTCAGTATGAAGCTTTTGTAGAGGGAAATGAGATCTACAAATCAAGCTTTGGATGGAAAAAAATGGCTTTGTGGTTTAGGAGTTATGATCCTCCAAAGTTGGTACCTTTGTCATTTTTTTTCATAACTTAGAAAATTTTCTAAGTTTTTATGGTTACCCCTTTTACAAGTTATCCCATTTTCTTTGATTTTTCTTGATGAATGATGATTCAAATCATACATAAACATCATTTTAGGGTTAAAAATCCATTTTTGTGAAAAATCTCAAAAAGTCAAAGTTGACTTTTGTGCACAGTTGACTTTTTATCCGATGAATTCCAAACTGTGCAATTCTTCAGGAAATCATGTCCTTGACCTAAATCAAACTTGATGGACATGTTCCATGGGTGTTATAGGGTGTATTGAATCATGTCTTAGGGCTTGGGAGTATGTCCTAGTCAAAAGTCAAAGTTACAGTTGACTTTTCCCGCGAAACCCTAATTGTGGTCCAGATGAAATTGAGACTTGTTGCTAAAGCTTCTTGGATCAATCCATTGTTCCAAATGGATCAATATGGCATATTGGAGATCCTCAAATCCTCTCTTGAGGTCTTGGTTCATAATTGGTCCCAAAAGTCAACTTAGGGGTGAATTAGGTCAAGAAACCCTAATTCTTGATTTTTGATGAATGCATCCCCTGAGGCAAAATTGACTGGATGATTGGGTTTATGAGGTTCCATGGAGCATATTAGGTTATGTTTTGGATCTTTGGATCATGCCCAGAGGAAATTTTCCATCTGGAGGCCCTGGTCGACCAAAACCCTAATTTGGTGACACTGGCGATCTTGAGGCTTGATCCACCTAGAAGGGAGCATCCTTGTGCTTAATCCTTGAAGTGGGAGTCCTTTTTGATCCCTTGTGTATGTTTGAGGGTGTAGAAAAGTTGAAGATCATGTCATTCCTTGATTGATCCTTTGTCTAAAAGCTCTGAGAGGGCTTGAAACCCTAATTTTGATAGTAGTGAATACTCACCCATCTTTGGGGAGACTGATGAGGCATAATGACACACCCATATTGTGATGATGACTTGTACAGTAATGGGAAATCTTAGTGGTCAAAATTTGGGGTATGACAATCACCTGCTGTGTGCCCCTGCTGTACAAATGGTTCATTTCCCACTTGCCCAAGTCTGCTGCATTTTGGGATCCTAAGAATACTTTACGTTGGTCGCAGAGAATCATTTCTCTTACCAACTCTGACATAGACTGGTACAATCAAATCTATGACGGGATCAGAATCATTGACCGTTGTGGAAATTTCCCTAAAGTACCTCTCATAGGAACTAAAAGAGGAATCAATTATCATCCAGTGTTAGTTCGTCGTCAATTTGGATACCCGATGAGGCATGTCCTGCGTAATGCTCATCTGGAAGGTCTTTTCTTCAAGGAAGGAAAAAATGACAGAGCATTAAAGACGGAAACAGTGCATGCCTGGAAACATGTTCACAGGAAAGGAAGAGAGTCTTTAGGAAAACTGGACTGTGTCTTGGTGGAGCCTTATCTCCACTAGGTACAAACTAGAGCTCTCAAATTGAGGATGCCTTACCCTCATCAAGAAGTTCTTCCATTAAAGGAATCTTCCCTTTATTTTATGCCTGATACGAAAAAACTTCAGGTTACTCTCAACAGAGTTCAACAAGAGAAGAAGTCTTGGAAGAACAAGTACCGTATTCTAAATGTGGAGTGTAAGAAAATACAGCAACTATTAAAAGAAAAAGACGCTCTGATCAAGATTTTAGAGCAACATGCTGTAGAAAATCAAGAAGACCAAAGGAATTTGCTCGCTCCTTTCACTTGGCAAAGGAATGACAGCCCGACGACACCTCAAGAGCCCCGGTCAAAGAAAAGGAAAATACCAGAACCAGCACCTGAGCCCTCCTCAGAGAGGACTCAAGATCCATAGTTTAGACATTTCCTTTTACAGCACTATGTAAATTACTGTATTTCCGTTCCGCAATCTTTGGATTCAATAAAACGGGGTTTCCCCACTGTTTGATATTTGCAATCCAATTGTCGAAGTTTATTATGATTAAACAAAAAAATATATATAATTAATATAATCATTGCGTATCACTCATCATTCTTACGTAACACATTCTGCTTGCCTACGAATCTCACGTTTGTGTCCCGATTCTAGAGTTAAACTGCCTCATTCGTACAATACTCGGGCCAGTCAACAAAAGAAAATGGATAATCTCGAGGAAGAGAACAGAGAGTTGAGAGAAGAACTCGACACTTTGAAAGAGGATTTGAGAAAGTTTCACAACGATATGCAAGCTCCAGCAGCAGCCCAGATGCAACAAAAAAGGACCGTGATCTCAGAGATCACATCTACGCCCATAGTGGAAAAGTATGACCCTCGATATACCATGCCTAAAGATCGTCCCTGGGGCATGCCACTCAACTATATCCTGGAAGGATATATTCTGCCGATCACTGAAGATCTGGAAACTGTAGCAGGAACCGCTGGGCCTGGAGGTTACAAACTTCGGGAAAGCAAAGATGCCAGGGGCATGACAGCAACTCCTGAAGGTTACAAACTTTGGGAGAGGGAAGTACCAAGAGTAACTACCGTAATAACTATACCACAACCTGTGGTACACACTGTCCCGGAAGGGCAGATTCCACAGATACCTTCTGGTGGAAACGAAAGTATGGACGAGAGAATGAGGGAATTCCAGGAACAGTTCCTGGAGATGCAGAAAGAACCGCAAGCCATTCGCGGTCAGGATCTATTTGGAAAAGACGCCGCAGACCTTTGTTTGGTCCCTAATGTGAAAGTTCCGCACAAATTCAAGGTGCCTTAATTTGAAAAATACAAGGGTAACTCTTGCCCTCAAAGTCATCTGGTGATGTATACTCGGAGGATGTCAACTCAGACAGAGAACCAACAACTAGTGATCCATTATTTCTAGGATAGTTTAACCGGTGCCGTACTCAAATGGTACATGAGTTTAAACCGCACTAAGATCGTCACTTTCAGAGATCTTGGCACTGCCTTCTTTCAACAATATAATTATAACCTGGACATGGCGCCGGACAGAGATCAACTCAGAGCCTTGTCGCAGAAGGATAAGGAAACCTTTAAGGAGTACGCTCAGAGATGGCGTGAAATTTCCGCCCAGATTTGTCCACCTCTGGAGGAAAAAGAGATGACAAAGGTCTTTTTACAAATCTTGAGCTCATTTTACTACGATAGAATGGTCGCCAGTGCGGCCAGTGACTTTACTGAGATGGTAGGCATGGGAGTTCGTCTTGAGGAATCAGTCCGAGAAGGACGTTTAGTTAAAGACACTGGACCATCAAGCAGTACCAAAAGATACGGTAGTGCTCTCCCTAAGAAAAAAGAGCAAGATATTGGTAATATCTCGCTCGAAAAGCAAAGATGACGGTATCAACCAGTAGCAGTTGTAACTCCTGCTATCAACCCTGCGCCTGTTCCTACGTATCAACCTCAGGTTGCATAGAACCAACCGATTCAACAAAAATATCAGCAAAGGACACAACAGCCTCTTCAGTAGGCTCGTCCTCCGTACAACAACAACCGTACAACGCGATCGCTAGGGTTTGACCCTATACCAATGTTGTACGCAGAACTGTTTCCATTATTATTGGTCAAGGGGCATATCCAAACTAGGTCTCCTCTTATAGTACCGGAGAATCCACCTTTTTGGTTCAAAGCGGATCAGACTTGCCCTTACCATCAAGGAGGACCGGGGCATAACATAGAAAACTGTCTCAGCTTCAAATCCGATGTACAGAAGCTTGTTAGGAGCGGGCTTATCCTTCAAGGATATGAATCCAAATGTTCAGACAAACCCGCTGCCTCAACACGAGAAAGCTGCGATAAATTTGATAGAAGGAGAGTCTAACCACAACTATCAAATTCATGATGTGCTCTTATTGAGGGCCAACCTGGTCAAAATACATCGCAGACAGAGCGGATATGGGCATGTACCATCTCATAACTATCACCAATGTGATATCTGCTCTAAAAACAATCAAGGATGTTCTATGGTGCAATCAGCTCTACAGGAACAGTTGGATCTCGGATGAATCCAGTATCACCGAATACGTGAAGTCAACATGACTTATGCAAATTCCAAAGTCATTCAGAACCACAACATCCTGGCAATGAATGTCAACTTGGTGGCAATGCACTCAAGGCAAAGCCAACATCATAATCTGCCACGGCACGATTACGATTCCTGTCTGATTTGCTCGGTAAACGATCAGGGATGCTCTTTTATATAAGAGACCCTCCAGCGTCATCTGGATCTTGGATGGATTCAGGATTACCATGATAGAAATTAGTATCAAGTGAATATGATTCAAATCTTCGATATTCGCTTGATGAATACCAGCTTGGAGGAGTTACATGCTAAGCAAGTCCAGCTCGATTTTCTGATTTCGCATAATTATCAGAGCTATACCGTATGCCGTGAGAGCGACCAAGGATGCGCTCTCATTCAAAGAACTTTGCAACACTTGTTAAACCAATGGTGGCTTCCGATCTATCTAGATGAAGACACACAACAAGGCAGCATAATTAACAGGAACCCTACTAGGCATCAAAGTCAGGATGTTCGATCAATGGGAACAAATCTAGTGAGGTTACCTTGCATACAAAGCGGACATGGATAGGTGCCACCACACAACTATAAACGTTGTAGAGTTTGCTCTAAAGATAATCAAGGATGTTACCTCGTGCGAGCAGCCCTTCAGAGTCAGTTGGCCCACAAAGAGATTCGACCGTGTCCAAGTTCTGGGTCAACTAATTCGATGCCAGACTTTGTCGCTGATCGAATCAAGGACGTTGTCATAATCTCTGATCTTAAGAGGACCAAAGATGTTTGCGCCATCATCCCTTTACTTGACGAATCAAAATTTCCCAACTAGGAACTGATTGAAATTACTTACAATGGTCAGAAGAATCAGAAGGCTCATGTAGTTATCTAACTACCGGGACCATTGCCGTATGAATCAACTAAGGTTATCCCTTACAAATACGGTGCAACAACAATTGAGAATGGAAAGGAAATTCCATTACCCTCGGTCGTGAATATTGCAGACATCAGTTGAGTAACACGGAGTGGTCGAATCTTCAACCGAGGAGTTGGAGAACCTACCAAAGAAAAGGAACCTCAAACGAAAATTCCTGATCAACCATTCGGTCAATCCTTCGATCCCGACCTTTCAAAGAACAGTGATGAGATACTGAAGCTCATCCAGAGGAGTGAATACAACATTGTTGATCAGCTGTTGCAAACTCCTTCAAAAATCTCGGTGCTGTCTCTTTTACTCAGTTCCGAAGCCCACAGGGAGGCTCTACAGAAAGTCTTAGAGCAAGCCTTTGTGGAAAAAGATATGTCAATACGACAATTCGACAGCATCTCTCTAACATCACTTCCTGCAACAACTTGGGATTTAGTGATGAGGAACTGCCAGAAGAGGGCCAAAATCATAACATGGCACTCAATATTACAGTTAACTGCCAGGACGATGCTTTAGCCGGCGTACTGGTAGACACCGGATCAGCTCTAAACTTGATGTCAAAATCCACTTTAATGTGACTATCATTCAAAGGATCTCCGATAAGAGGCAGTGAGGTCACCGTCAAAGCATTCGATGGATCCCGAAAAATAGTTATCGGCGAAGTTGACCTTCCCATAACTATCGGTCCCCATAATTTCCAAGTCACTTTACAAGTCATGGACATCCGAGCAACATACAGTTGTTTGTTGGGAAGACCTTGGATACACGAGGTCGGGACAATCACTTTGACACTTCACCAAAAGCTGAAGTTCGTCAAGAACAACCAACTTGTCACAGTCTGTGGAGAGCAAGCCTTAATCATGTGCAACTTATCATCGTCCACTTGTGTAGAACCAGAGGAGGTTATAGGAACCCAGTTCCAAGCACTTTTGGTGAGTAATGATAATCAATCAGAAAGAGGAACGTCGATTTCCTCATACAGAGATACTCTCGAAGTGATAAAAAATAACAATGCAAAGGGATGGGGACAACTTGTCATTCCTACTGACAATAAGAAAAAGAAGGGTCTTGGTTTTTCTTCCAACTGTACCCAGACTACTATTAACGATGAGAGTCTTCATCCCATTCAGAACTTCTTCCATAGTGGAGGTTTCCTTCACCCAGTGTCTCAAGAAGTACATACCATCAATGAGGGAGATTCCTCCAATACTGATGAAGAGTGGAAGTCCTATCTTAACGAGGACGGTTATATGTCTCAGGAAGAGGTGCCTACACGATTTTGCTTTCCGGCACAGAGTCTGAGATATATACCAAGGTCATATGTCAAGATGATATACGGAGATTGTGATCCGAAAGGATGTCGTGCTCCACCAAACTCATTAGAGGAAGACACTCTGATGAAAGACAACTTTGACCACGACTATTATGGCCCAATGGATGGCCTGCCTATCTTGCAGCCGTACCCAGGAGACTCAGGACAAAAGAGTCAGCCGAACGATGAATATCAGCTGAGCATCATTGAGAAGAATACCTGCGTCCCCACCATGTCATGGGATCATTACTCAGGGAATTCTGAAAATATCCAGCACGACGATGAATTCGCAACAATTACAGGACAAGAGTTCCTTAACTACGCTTTTCCTGAGGTCAACGTCATCGAGAGGGATGACTCCTCCAGTTCCAAAGAAGTGTGGGACACCTTAGGACAACCAAGTGGAAAATTTGACTTCATGGTCAAATACACCGCTCCTGAAAGCTCTCGTATCAGACTCGAAGACATCCAGCCAACTGGATGGGGAGATCCTCCTGAGAGTGCAAACGCTGTGCAAAATACAACGGAAGAATTCTCCTACGACAACTCTTCCTGGGAGATAGATTCCAATGATCCTGCTCCACCAGAAATCAGCGTTATTTCTGAAGACAAATCAAGAAGGAAAGTACCATACTTAGTGATTCACCGAGGAGTTCGCCGCCAATGGGTTGCTGTCAACGTTCCAAAAGTTGTTCATAAGTCTAAGTAATTGCCGTCTTTGTTTTAACCTTTCACCTTGCCCAGGTGAAACTGATGTTTTGATAGGGCTCACTTTCTGTAAATATCCCTCTTTGCTTTGTCCAAAGCGACTGAGTTTTGTTTTATAGGGATGTAGTTTCAAGGATCGTCAAGATCATAAATAAAATAACGTTGTTCTGTAATTTCCGCATTTATTTCCGTTTTATCTTTTCGCTTTTTCAGAAAATGGTAATCCTAAAAAACAACTCAAATAATAAAAATAAGTAGTTATCAGAAAATACACTGCACACACTCTTGCATTTCTCTCTATCTCTTCTAAAACAAGTCATCGCGTCATGCAGATTGCTTATTTTAAACCCCATCGAAATATACGATCCAATGCCTTCTCCCAACTTTGAATTCCCGGTATTTGAGGCTGAAGAAGAAGATGACAAAGAAATTCCAGAAGAGATCTCCCGATTATTCAGACAAGAGGAAAGGTCCATTAAACCTCATAAAGAACTGTTGGAAACAGTCAACTTGGGTTCAGAGGAAGAAAGAAAAGAAGTCAACATTGGGGCACTGCTCAGTCCAACTGTCAAAGAAAGTTGGACAAAGCTTCTCAAAGAGTTTCCCGATGTATTCGCTTGGTCCTATCAGGATATGCCAGGGTTGGATACCAGCATCGTGGAGCATCATCTACCGTTGAGATCGGAATGTCCACCAGTAAAACAAAGGTTAAGACGGACTCACCCAGATATGGCCATCAAAATCAAAGAGGAAGTACAGAAACAGATTGACGTGGGTTTCCTCGCCACATCAGAATACCCTCAATGGCTAGCCAACATAGTACCTGTTCCAAAAAAGGACGGAAAGGTCAGAATGTGTGTAGACTACATGGATCTGAACAAAGCCAGTCCAAAGGATGACTTTCCCTTACCACACATAGACATGCTGGTAGATAGTACAACAAAATTCAAAGTCTTCTCCTTTATGGATGGATTCTCGTGCTATAATCAGATAAAAATGGCGCCGAAAGACATGGAGAAAACTTCATTCATTCCACATGGGGTACCTTTTTGTTACAAGGTGATGTCGTTCGGTTTAAAGAACGCCGGGGAAACCTATCAAAAGGCCATGACTACTCTGTTTCATGACATGATACACAAAGAAATTGAGGTGTATGTCGATGATATGATTGCCAAATCCAAAACAGAGGAGGAGCATGTGATCCACCTGTTAAATCTATTCGAGCGGTTGAGAAAATACAAACTCCGCTTGAATCCCAATAAATGCACATTCGGTGTCCGCTCGGGAAAACTCTTAGGGTTCATCGTCAGCGAAAAGGGAATTGAGGTTGGCCCTGACAAGGTCCAGGGCATTCAAGAAATTCCTTTTCCAAAGACTGAAAAACAAGTCAGGGGATTCCTGGGACGTTTGAACTATATTTCCAGATTCATATTCCTCATGACCGCAACATGCGCGCCAATCTTCAAATTACTCAAAAAGAATCAGGACTGCATTTAGACAGAAGACTGCCAAACTGCCTTCGATAGTATCAATGAGTATCTGTTGAATCCACCGATTTTATCACCTCCAGTGGAAGGAAGACCACTGATCATCTACCTAACAGTCTTGGAGGACTCAATGGGTTGTGTACTTGGCCAATAAGACGAAACAAAAAGAAAAGAGTCTGCCATCTACTATTTGAGCAAGAAATTTACCGACTGCAAGACTCGGTACAATATGCTTGAGAAAACTTGATGTACTCTGGCTTGGGCAGCCAAACGTCTTCGCCAGTATATGATTCGTCACACTACTTGGTTAATCTTTGAAATGGATCCAATCAAGTATGTCTTTGAAAAGCCTGCTCTCACGAGAATGATAGCCTGTTGGCAGATGTTGTTATCAGAATACGACATCGAGTGCCATGCTCAGAAACCCGTTAAGGGAAGTGTTTTAGCCGATCATTTGGCTCATAAACCGATTGACGATCAGGAATTAGTCGGATTTGACTTCCCAGACGAAGACGTTATGTACTTGAAAATGAAAGATTACGATGAACCGCTACCCAGTGAAGGGCCAGAACCAGGTTCCCGATGGGGACTAATCTTTGACGGAGCTATCAATCATTATGGAAATGGAATTGGGGCAATAATCATAACACCTCTGGGTACCCATATTCCTTTCACCACCCGACTAACATTCAAGTGTACAAACAACGAGGTCGAATACGAAGCTTGTATCATGGATCTCGAAGAAGCGATCGACTTAAGGATCAAGAACTTTGATGTATATGGCGACTCAGTCCTAGTTATCAATCAGATCAAAGGAGATTGGAACACATACCAATCAGAACTGATTCCTTACAAAGATTACGCGAGAAGGTTGTTACCTTCTTTAACAGAATCGAGTTTCATCATATCCCTCGTGAAGAGAATCACATGGTTGATGCATTAGCCACCCTCTCTTGCATGATTAGTGTAGGTCAATGCAACGACATACCTAAGATTGACATAATGTGCCTTAAATGGCCTGCCTACATCTTCACGATTGAAGCAGTCATAGACGACAGACCTTGGTATCACGATATCAAATGCTTCCTTCAGAAACAAGAGTACCCACTGGGGCACCAAGAAAAGACAGAAAGACTCTCAGAAGGCTAGCAGCAGCTTCTTCCTAAGCGGTGACACACTCTATAAGAGAAACTTTGACATTGTCTTGCTCCGATGTGTAGACAGACCAGAGGCAGACATACTGATAAAAGAAATTCACAAAGGATCCTTTGGAACTTATGCCAATGGACACACAATGTCGAGAAAAATTCTGAGAGCAGGGTACTACTAGTTGACCATGGAATCCGATTGCTACAAGTACATCAGGAGGTGTCACAAGTGTCTGATATACTCAGACAAAATCCATGTACCGCCAACATATCTCAAAGTTCTTTCTTCCCCATGGCCATTTTCTATATGGGGAATCGACATGATTGGCATGATCGAACCCAAGGCTTTGAACGGACATCGGTTTATCCTAATAGCCATTGACTACTTCACCAAGTGGGTCAAAGTAGCGTCATACGCCAATGTAACCCGACAAGTGGTGGTCCGATTTATCAAAAATAATATCATTTGCCGTTATGGTGTTCCTAGCCATATCATTACCGATAATGGATCCAACTTGAACAACAAGATGATGAAAGAGTTGTGTGCTGAGTTCAAAATCGAACACCATAATTCATCTCCCTACCGACCCAAGATGAACGGAGCGGTAGAAGCGGCTAAAAAGAACATCAAGAAGATTGTTCAGAAGATGGTTGTAACCTACAAGGACTGGAACGAAATGTTACCCTTTGCTCTTCACGGTTATCGCACATCTGTCCGCACTTCAACAGGGGCAACCCCTTTCTCTCCGTATGGAATGGAGGCAGTGCTTCCCATAGAAGTAGAGATCCCATCAATCTGGGTATTGATGGAAGCTAAGCTAACAGAAGCTGAATGGTGTAAAAGGCGACACAATGAACTGAATCTGATCGAAGAAAAGCGAATCACGGCTCTATGCCATGGTCAGTTGTATCAACAAAAGATGAAGAAGGCGTTTGACAAAAAGGTCAAACCTCGCGTCTTCAGAAAAGGAGACCTTGTGCTAAAAAAGATACAATCATTTCTCACTGATTCTCGGGGCAAATGGACTCCGAATTATGATGGCCCCTACGTGGTCAAGAAAGCTTTCTCAGGCGGTGCCTTGAAACTCGCAACCATGGATGGAGAGGAATTTGCCTACCCCACAAATGCTGACGTAGTCAAGAAATACTTCGCCTAAATAAAAAATAAATAAAAAAACATCTCGGTGGATTGAAAACCCAAAAGGGCGATCCAGGCAAAAATTAGAGACATGATCAAAAAATCATCCCGGTGGATTGGAAATCTCAAAGTACAATCCAGGCAAAAGTTAGGGATAAATGGCAAGTAACTACGTCCAATAAAGGGGCAAGTCCCCCAGCGGCAGTCATGCCATCCGTCAGGAAAACTCCAGTCAAGATCATCTTCGACGGAAGCTCATGATGTCTAAAATTCAAAGTTGGTAGAAGGATAGCGGTCGTTATGTTTCAATGTAGCCATTTTCCCTTAAATTACCATTTTCTAACTTTGTAAATACTCTATGGAATCACGCACTTGGCTGATCTCCATCCTATCAATAAAATTTGAGCCTTAGTGTTTTGTTTGCAATTCTTATTTGTTTTAGCTTTACAGAACGACATTTTAACATGATCAACGATTCTTGAAATAAAACAAAAATGAATTTAATTGTCAAACTTTTTCTGCTTTTAAATAAAGATGGCAATTTTTTTTATTGTTGAACATCGAAAAAAATCAATCGCTTCTCCAGAAGTAATCGAACCTCAAAGTGAAGAATCAAAGTACTCCTTCTTAATCAGTACACCTGAATGAAGGATCAGATGTATCAGATGCGAATATTCTGTCCGACATCCCCGACAGAGTTCTTATCTCCTAAGCCTGATTAACGTTGTTCCCCGCAGGGACCACCTCTCTCCTAAGCAAGGCAGAATTGCTACTGTTGGACCAGTGATACTTTTCATCCCCTGCAGTGGTCGAGTATTCAGTCGTGTTCATCCACTAGTTTGTATGTCGCGTCAGTTTTGTCAGCATATACATACCTACATCATGCATTATTGATTTACATTCATATTCATATCGCATCACTATCACGCTAGTCGGTCTTATCCCCTAGTGATAAAAGTCCTCTCAATCGAGTTGTCAGTTCTTTCCTCGTCAGGAAATGTTGCGTCTGAACAATCTCTTCTCCAGTTTATTTCTGGATTGAAGCTGGTCCCTTGACCACTTTGATAACTTGAACCTCTGAAAGGCAAGAAGACCATCGACAAATGTCACTATTTGCCATTGAAGATGATATTTTCAATTTCCCGGATTAAGGAAAATCCCCAGAGAAAGCCTCTTAACTAAAGATTCAGCAACATGACAGCTCTTCTTCAGAAAATTCACTAACAAAAAGGTCATCAGCACCTCAAAATTGGATTACATCACATGGCATTTCTCCGAGAAGATCTCTAGAAAAGTATGATGTAGTATCCCCAAGCGGAAAGCAGTCTCTCAAGAGACTCGTTTTCCGCAGTAGAGCCAACAAATGGCGTCTCTAACGGAGAAGTTTGTACACCTCTACAACTCAGACGAATGGGTTCCCCAGCAGGTATGACATCAAAAATTTTCCATCAAATGGCATCTCCCCAAGAAAATTCGTCGAGAAGTTTGAGGAAAACCGCTACGAATAGCATCCTTTGTCAAGAAAGTTTATTGACAAAAGAAACTTAGACCAGTTCCTTGGTAGGAAACCAGGATCGAGGGGAAGTTTTTATCAGAAACTGAGACCAGTTCCTTGGTAGGAAACTAGGATCGAGGGGAAGTTTGTATCAGAAAACTTAGACCAGTACCTTGGTAGGAAGCCAGGATCGAGGGGAAGTTTGTATCAGAAACTGAGACAAGTTCCTTGGTAGGAAACCAGGATCGAGGGGAAGCTCTACCTTTTCTAAGTATCAACGCTTAGCAAAAGAAGATGAATGCGTAAACTACCATTCATAACCACTGTTAAAATTTTGGGTATTCCGATATTTAATCATCTTGCACCCCGAATGCCCGAATACCTTCGCCATTCACACCTTCGGGTCCAAGAAGATTAAATAGGGGCATCTGTCATACCCCAAATTTTGACCACTAATATTTCCCATCATTGTGCAAATCATCATCACAATATGGATTAACCATCATGCCTCATCAATCTCCTCAGAGATGTTTGAGCATTCACCACAATCAAGAATTAGGGTTTCAAGCCCTCTTAGAGCCTTAGACCAAAGATCAATCAAGAAATGACATGATCTTCAACTTATCTAACCTCTAAAACACCCAAAATGGATCAAGAGGACTCCCACATCAGGAATCAAGCACAAAGTTGCAGCATTCCAAGTGGATCCAGCCTCAAGATCGCCAGTGTCACCAAATTAGGGTTTTGGTCGACTGAGGCCCCCAGATGAAAATTTGCCTCTGGGCATGAGCCAATGCTTAACAATATAACTTAAGATACTCCAAGGGACCTCATAAACCCAATCATCAAGTTAATTTAGCCTCAGGGGATGCATTCACCAAAAATCAGGAATTAGGGTTTCTTGGCCTAATTCACCCCTAAGTTGACTTTTGGGACAAAACATGAGCCAAGACCTCAAGACATGATTTGAGGTTCTCTAACACACTACATTGATCCATTTGCAACAATGGATTGATCCAATAAGCTGGATCCACAAGTTTCAATTTCATTTGGACCACAATTAAGGTTTTGAGGAAAAAGTCAACTGTACCTTTGACTTTTGACTCAGACATGCTCCCAAAGCTTGGGACATGATTCAATACACCCCATAACACCTATGGAACATATCCATCAAGTTTTATTTAAGTCAAGGAATTGATTTCATAGAGGATCGCTCAGTTTGGAATTCATCTGGTAAAAAGTCAATTGTGCATAAAAGTCAAAGTTTGACTTTTTGAGATTTTTCATAATTATGGTTCCTTAACCCTAAAATGATGTTAATGTGTGATTGGAATCATCATTCATCCAGAAAAATCAAAGAAAGTGGGATAACTTGTAAAAGGGGTAACCATAAAAACTTAGAATTTTTCTAAGTTATGAAATAAAGTGGCTAGGGTGCCAACTTCCAAGGATCATAACTTGAGATCCAAGCAACCATTTTGGCTGGTCCAAAGATGGATTTGTAGCCCTCATGGCATACTTCAAAAGTGTCAACTACACCTCATTCCAATTCTCCATGAATTTTTAGTTATGGAGTGATCAAAATGGCTGAAACATGAAATGTCACTTTTTCCAACACTTGGTGAAATTTTCACTAAGTCAGAATCTGTCTTGCTTTTTTTCAAAATGTGGGGGCATTTTTCACTTGGATCCATAAAGTTTCAAGGCAAACTATGTTCACACATGTGTTGTGTCACATAAGGGCTTTCCAAAATGTCCAAGAACTCCATCAAACTCCACTTGAGCTAGGATTTATGACAGCTGCAACAACCTTGCTGCAAACTGTCTTGGCAAGGCAGATTTGTGCATAAAGGCACGATTTGCTCAAATTGTGCAATTCCGAGCATGCTTATCCATCTGCACACCTCAAGGGGGAACAACCAAGGGACAAGCACTGATCTATCAGCCTCCCAAGTCCAAGATTCCCACAGTAGCATGCCAAACCCTAAAAAGCCTAAAAGATGCCAAGACTCCAATTTTGTTTCCAAGCATTCAATGGATGCACCAAGGTGGCATGAACTAAGCCTATTCCAACTGAATGAGTCAAGGATGTGCTCTGAACCAAATAACCATAGACCTGTGCTCTAACCTCTAGTCATTGGCTAGAGGAGACTTAAGATTCCAAAGTGATGCAATTGGACAATGAGCTGCTGTAGTTGCCATTCACTATTGCTTGCAAAACAAACTTGCTCTACTGTAAATAGAACTCATTTGTGCTCAGTTTGAGTACACCAAAACACTACAACACTTGCTTTCCTCAAAATCTCTTTCTCTAGGTAAAAATACCTTCTTTTGCAAGGTAACTCTGAGTTTTTGAGTTAGAGAGCATTTCCATCATAGCTCATGATCCAAACACATCCAATATGTCATATCTAAGCTGTCCAAACTCCCATAAGTGACCTGTAACACCAAAATCACAAAGTCCCCTCTCAAAACCTCAAAATTGGACTTTTTTACATTTTTCAAGCCATGTCTTGATTCAGTCACTTTCAAAACCAGATAGGACCTCAAACACACTCCAAATATCATCCTTGAACTGTCCCAAATGGTTCCCCACATCTGGAACACCATTTGAGAAAGTTGCCATATTGGTCACTTTTGCCCCTTTTGCAAGAAAGAGCTCAAACTTGTTCCTGAGGATTCCAGTTGATTCCAACCATTCTAAAAGCTTCTAAGGGATCATTTGAGGGTGTACAAAGCATCAAATTATTTCTGGAACAAAGCACTTGAAAGATTGCCCAAAAAGCTCCTAAAGAGGTAAGCATCACAACTTGAACTCTTTGAAATATGCATTGCTTAGAAGTCCACTGATCATAAACATCTCATACATGTTATATATGTTGTGTTTGAACCAATTTGTCATGTAATTCATGCTTGTAACAAGAGATAGCATAGAAAATGCAAATAATGGCCTATTTCAAAACCACTATCGGGTTTTTAATAGGAGCCTCATCTGAAAAAACCACCACCACCATTGGATTCCTTGTGAAATTCTAGGCAGGATAGACCTAAATTTTGTCCCAATCCATGGAGAAATAAGAAAGTTACAAGCTTCACGTTTTTGGCCAAAACCTTACCTTGCCTTGCCTTGGCCAAGCCAAAGACAAGGCATGCCTCATGTATTCATGGGGTGGTTTTGATACACGGAGGTATCACAGCCCTAGTGGTAGAAGGCGCGCGCTGCACCCAAGAGGTCTGGCCAAAACATCTTTTTTCCTCCCATAGAATAGGAGGAACTACGATTGCTCTGATTTCCCTGTTTCGTTAAACGGGAATACGTAGGCATAAGATTGCGAAATCTTAGCGAGCTTACTAATCAAAAACTCTAGATCCAGTACCGTTATACACCAGTCAGAAAAATTTTAAATACAACATCTTCCCAAAAGCCTCATAGACATTCTATTCTTAAGCCAAATAACCAAAGAGAGGCCCATAATTTTGATAGCATATGTAAACCAACAGTCATCTATTTAAACTCAGTATGCAAGCAGTGTTAATTTGAGACATCTATTTCCATTCCTTAATCAGCTTCACAGAATAAAAAATGAATTGAACTGTAGCACCCCAAAGCGATAGTGATTCGAAACCACAAAAATCGCGCTACAAACTGGTCTTAGTTTCTCTTTGAAATAAACTCCCCCTCGAACCTTATCTTCAGCCATGGAACTGGTCTCAGTTTCTTCTTGAAATAAACTTCCCCTCGATCCGTGTCTTCAGCCACGGAACTGGTCTCAGTTTCTTCTTGTCGAGTTCCTTCCTCGACAAGGAATGTTATTTGTAGCGGTCTTCATCAAACTTCTTGCTAAGTTTTTACTGGGGAGACGCCATTTGATGGAGAAAGATTTGATGTCAGACTTTATGGGGAAACCCATTAGTCTGAGCTGTAGAGGCGTGCAAACTTCTCTGTTGGAGATGCCATTTGTCGATCTACTGGGGAAAAACGAGTCTCTTGAGAGACCATTTTTTGTTTGGTGAGGTTACATCATACTCTTCTTCGAGATCTTTTTGGAGAAATGCCATGTGATGTAATCCAATTTTAAGGTATTGATGACTTCCTTGAAGGCAATTTTTCGGGGAGAAATCGTCGTATTGCCAAAAGTCTTTGGTTGAGAGGCTTTATCTGGAGATTTTCTTTAATCTGGAAAAGCAAAAATATCATCTTCAATGGTGAAGAGTGATGTTCCAGAGGTGTCTATTGAATGTCTTCTTGCCTTTCAGAGGTTCAAGTTATCAAAGTGGTCGAGGACAGGCTCCAATCCAGAAATAAACTAGGGAGAAATTGCTTAAGCGGCACTTTTCTGGACGAAGAAATAACTGACAACCTTATCGGTGAGAGAACGCCTATCACTTGGGGATGAGAATGACCAGAGTTATATTAATGCAACATGTGTATGAATATGAATCAATTATGCACGATGTTGTCGCTCCCGAAAAGATTCGCATCCAACGGTACAAATGCGAGAGTGGCGCAGAAGAACACAGAGTCGCCAGCAAAGTGTATTTATCCCAAGAGAGGGAAAGGAAACACTGCATAAACCTGAAGGAAGGGAAAGAACATGGTCTCACGACCAAGAGAACGGGTACGGGAGTCGGTTACGCGAAGGGAAGGTGTTAGCACCCAACACGTCCATCGTACTCGATGGGATCCACGCCTGTCGTCTGCATCAAAGGGTGTCGTCATCTGGAACTCCACTGCTACTAGACCGGAGAAGAAAACGAGAACGAAAAAAGAACGGAGAAACGAAGAAGAAAAGAAAAGGAAGTGACTCGATAGGACGGTATTGTTGTCCTAGGCCTACGTACTCCCTCAGTGCAATGGGAAAGTCAGAGTCAACGTAGTTCGGACGGGAACTGTGGGGGAAGGTTGCTCGCCAAGACAATCGCTGTCTTGTGCCTACGTATCCTCAATCGGACGAGAGAGGAATCAGAGCTGACGTAGTTCGTGGGTACGACCACGGGTGGGTAAGTGTGTTTTTACGTGAGCGACGAGCTCTTTTCTGAAAATGAAGTTTGGAACCCAACAATCCCGAAGGATAAAAAGATTTGAATTTGATTGGTGTTTTTTAGACAGAAGTGTCTTTTAATTCGTATCGTAACTTGCATTGAACCCAAGTCTTGAATACAGGAACGAATACTTTCACGCATCGTCCCCAACAGGACAAACACTAGGTATTCTAGAAGAATGAGAGGAAGCCCCTCACTCCCCACTTCCCACATAGAAGGCTCAAGCGCAATACACCTTAACTTTTATTACGTGTCTTGAAGAAGTTTTGAGATGAGAAGAGAAGCGACACAAAAGGAAACTCTAAAGGGAAACTAAGAGTCCTAATGTCATCATGCATGGATGTCCTATGGTTAGTGAGGTTTAGGAGAGACGACTACCTAACCTAATGCTAATCCTACTCCAAGCTTAATCGAAAATTAAGTTGGACTAGGTAGCTCTAAAGGGAGAGAATCCAAGACTTAAACAAGTCTTGAGACTCGAGGGATGAAAAGAGTGAAAGAGAAGGAGGAGAAAGAGAAGTGAAACACAAGTGGCCTAAGCTCACTTCAAACACAAGTATGGAAGTTAAAAGATAAAGGAAGAAAGTAAAATGTGGAAGCATATCCACACTCAAACAACTTACCATTTACCCCTGAAAATGTTAGAAGTATTCACATATGGCAAAATGAAACTCAAACAAGCATAAGGCAATAAAGAAACAAGTTCTAAGGTAAATCAAACATCAAGTTCAGAACCTAATGGTCCTACTGACCTCTAACATTAATCATGCACAATTAGTCAAAAGAAAAAGGAGAAGTCACTCAAGTACCATTCAAGTCATTAAAGAAGGAGTGAGATGAAAATAAGTGATCATGTGAAGCAACCAAGTCAAAATTCCACAAAGTAAACCAAGTCCAGAAGTGACACAATCCTAAACATGTGCCTAAACATGATCTTTAAACAGCATTCAAGTCACACAAACACTTTCACAATCAATTAAGAAGTAAAGAAGAAGAAGTGAAGTGAAGTGAAACATGATTCATTCTTGTGAAACAAGTGACTTAAGGTGCAAGGCAAACATCAAACATGCAAAGATGAGATCCAAATATCACAACCAGAGGTCAATTAACATGCTATCAATTCTCAAACAAGACCCCAAATTATGGCACAAGTGCCTTCATAATCAAGCAAACCAAACATGAAGCATACATTCACAAGTTGGACAAATTAAAGTTCATGCTTCAAAGAAATAACAAACATGCCTAAAAAATTATGTCATTCAGTATTCAAGCATCTCAAACATGTATAATTTACATATCAAATCCACAAGCAATGAATCAGAACCAAAGTCAATCAACAATTAGGTCAAAGCATCAATAGGATTTCATACATTCATGCTCAAAGCAACACATCAAAAGTCATCCAAAAAGGACCTAAAAATCATTCGAAAAATCTCAAACATACTTCAACATGTTATGAACACAACCCAAAAAGAATCAGGATCAAATCACTTTCCAAATGAGAGAAATAAAAAATGCAACATGAAGTATGCAATATGAAGTGCAAATGAGAAAAATTAATTTGGAAAATTAATATTTAATGCAAATTTAATGCAAAAATAATAAAATAAAATGTGAAAAATTAATTTTAATAATGTGGAGGGATGATGAATTTTTTTGGAATTTTTTAGCACATGCAAGTATTTTTAACAATTAATTATGAAATGGTATGAAAATAGAAAATAAAAAGAAAATGAAATGAAGACAGGGGTGCAAAAAGAAATCCAAACGCGTGCAAATGATCATGGGCTCAGAAATGGGGGTGTAAACAGCAGAAAAGGCCCAAGCGCTATCAAGCCTTCAGAAACAACGAACGGCTAAGATTGAGTCAAACATAAAAAGTCTCCAGATCCACAGGCTCACGCTCTCAGTCAAACAAAGTAAAGTCAACAATCCAATGGTCCACATTCAAATGCACTAATTAAATGAAATCAAACGGTCATGACTTAATCAGATCCACTAAACCCTAATCAACTCAATTAACAACACCTAATCAAGATCCAACGCACGAGAATTAAACTGGAAAATTAATCACAATCCAACGCATGAGATTCAAACTGGAAAACCACAAACCCTAATTAAACCCTCACCGGCCGGAGAAGCGCCGGTCATCTTCTCCGGCCACTCTCCGGTCACTAAACTTCAAACAACAACCAAAAACAACAAATCATACATCAAAATGTTCAGCAACTCACGTAGATCACAAATATGCCACTCAAAATCATTTAGCATGCATATATTTCAAGAATCGAACGAAACAAGTTTGGATCTGAAAATTTCAGATCTAAATTCCAGCCATGATTCACGTTGAAAATCAAAACCAAACACATATATGAGCTCAGCACATCAAGATGAACATTAAACACACAACAAAAATCAATTCTAGATCTATGAATTTGGAGCTCACCTGAGATTTGCAGAAATGGAAATACGTCAAGAAACTCCAAGATAAACTGCAGATCAACTCTTTCAACCGTCTAATTGCAAAATAAATGCAATTAAACCTTCAAACTAGCCTGAATCCTTGAATCCGAAAGTTGAAGCTCTGAACTCAACTTGATGAATTCCTTGCTTAAACCTCAAAACAATGGTGGATTTCTCTTCCTTGTGCTTCACTGATCCTAAACCAACCAAGAAAAATGGAGGAACCTTGAAGGATTGGGAGAATCGAAGGAGAGAAACTTGAGAGAAAAACTTTGAAAAGTGATGAAAAATGAATAGTAGCTGCTGAGAAATTCGTGTGAGTTAGCTTATATAGTGTGCCAATGCTACTGTTTAGGGTTTTAAACTTCAAGGACTTGAGAGCAATGAGTTTTGGGCTGTTTTGCAAATTTGCAAGTTTGTGCACATGAGGTATTTGGCTCGTGCATTCTTCATGAAAAGTGCATGATTGTTTTCCTTTTGATGCAAGGACCACCTTTGGATTGATCTTGGGGCTGGAGAGTAACTGAATTATGAATTCCAAGTGAACTTGCAAAATTGCATAATGATGAATTATGACTATGTAATCCACGGATTCATTCAATTCTTGGCTCAAAATGATGCTAGATGAGGTGCAATGGAGTGTGGTGAGGTGAACTGAACAATTAGAAGCCATATTGGTGAGTTAAAATGCATCTTGCAAGTTATGTCAAAATGGTATGCATGGTGGAACACCAAATGCCCTTTAACTTCAAATGCCCATAACTCTTGATCTAAAAATGATATGATCATGATCCACCACTCTTTGGAAAGAGGAGAAAGAGATCTACAACTTTGGTGTTGGGCAAAAATTCGTTTGAAGCATTTTTGATCATGAAAAGTTTGGTTAAAGTTGGTTGAAAATATGCCAAAAATAGTAACTTGAAATTACAAGTCACTTTCCCAATTTAGCAACTTTTTACCAAAGCTTGATTCTTGCAAATTGTGATCATGAAAGCCTTCCATAGACCAAATAAAGGTCTCTTGACTTGATTACCATGATGAGGACCTCTCAACACCTTAGTTTGACTTTTCAGTTGACCAGTTTGACTGATTACTTCATCTGTAAGCTACTGAATCATCTGAGGCCTTCCATGGTGAATTTTTGGCTCAAAATCCATCCTTAGACTTGTTTTGACCTATGGAGAACCTTAGTGAAAGGTTTGAATCAACTCCTTGAGCTTAGGACCCTTAACCATGAAACCCTAGGTTTGGTCATCAGTGTAAGGACACCAACCCTTGATATAACCACTTGGAGAATCCCTCATTGAAATACCCTTGGGCCACCATATATGGATGTGAGAAGCTTATGGAGCTCATAAGAAGCTTTTGCCCTTGAGTTGAACCAAATACCTCGATCCCATGCTAAGCACCAAATGCTATGCACAATGTAAATGCAAGAAATGAAAAGAAACCTAAGCCAGTTATCTAAAAACAACAAGGCAAATTTTGAGGTGTTACAGCTGTCCCTATTCAATCAACTTGATCCTGAAGGTATTATAGTGACGGCTATCATGCGTTCCAAGGATTCACGGAGATTGAATACCAAAAGAAACCTAAAATTTGTAATCCTCAAGGGAGGGACGACTCCACTGGGGAACAAACAAAAAAAATGCTGCACTGTCACGACACGTACGAGTGTTGGAAACCAAAACTGTATTGAAAAGTCCTGAAATAAACACAAACGAGTGTTAGCTATGCTGGGGATGAACACGGACGGGTGTCAAGGAATCCAGGATGTCAAATACGGACGGGTATTGAGAAGATACACGGACGGGTGTAAAATGTCAATGCGGACGGACATTGAAATAAATGTTCAAACACAGACGGGTGTTGAAAATGGTACACGGACGGGTGCCAAAGGAGGTTCAAGATGACCTCTCTGGGGATTGAGAATGCACACGGACGGGTGTCGAACATTCAATACTGACGTATTGAAAAGGGTACACGGACGGGTGTAAAAGATTTCAATACGGACGGGTACTGAAAAGGGTACACGGACGGGTGTAAAAGATTTCAATACGGACGGGTACTGAAAAGGGTACACGGACGGGTGTAAAAGATTTCAATACGGACGGGTACTGAAAAGGTTGTAAAGCAACTTTATCGGGAATTAATCTCGCTGGGGAATGGAAGGCAACACGGACGAGTGTCATCAAAAGGTCAATACGGACAGATATTGAAATCAAAGGTTCACACACGGGCGGGTGCTGAAGGAAACACAGACGAGTGTCAAATGTCGATGCGGACGGGCATTGAAACAAATGAGTCAAACACGGATGGGTGCTGAAAGAACACGGACGAGTGTCGAAAGTCAATGCGGACGGGCATTGGCTTAAAAGGTTCGAACACGGACGGGTGCTGAAGGAAACACAGACGAGTGTCTGACGGTAAAATCTTGTGGGAATAAACCAAAGGACTACCTGGACGGAGGGGTACAAAAAGAAGCAAGGATAAACAATCCTGGCAAGACATTCTGCCGGGGAACTGTCAAGTATTGTTTAACCCAACGCCTGTGGAGTAAAGACATCTTTCCGAAATCCGGCTTTTCCTGACGAAGGAAAACTCAAACCTGGCTTACGCTTCGGATGCATATGTTTGAATTTTGCCGTAATGCCCCACATGAAGTGGAAATGCTACGCATTTGGGAGGATGCTATGCAAAACAAATGCTTATGCAATGCAAAAGAGACGTCCCAGCAAAATAAATGCTGAAGACCAGAAGTAACTCCGCTAGGGACGGCAAACTAAATTTCCCCTGAAACAAAGGAAAACTTGTTGAGGAAAACTTCTCCCTGCTAGGGAATATCCAATCACCAACTCTGTCGGAGATGGACGAAACTCCAAGAGGATATCCACTCTGTTGGGGAATATCAAGATCAACTACTCTGCTGGAGATGGACGAAGCTTCGAGAGAATACCCACTTAGCTAGGGAGGGATATGAATACTGAAGATGGAAATTCCACCGCTGGGGATGACCAGCTATTTCAGAACTTGGCTTCGGTGCCTGTCAAAAACGATCGGCCTTAAGACCTGCTGGGGATGCCCCTCACCACCAGACTCTGCTTGGGGAAATGAGCTTAATCTGCTGCTAGGGAAGTAACTTTACCCTCACCCTGCGGGGTACTAGATCAAACCATTGTCGTCGAGACTATACTTTCTGACCAACCGAGGAAAGTAGACACCAGGACCCTGTGGGGATAATAACATCTTCGTCCACAAACTTCCTGTTGGAGGTACGGCAACACTCACCTTAAAGCAATCAACTTCTGAGTACTTGCTGGCGAATAATAATCCAAACACGACTGCGGCTGGGTATACAATCCTTTGTACTTTGCTGAGGAAGACGATCCTCAACGACTCCGCTTGGGAGAGAAAGTAATTGTCAACATTCACCTGCTAGGGGATAACACATGCTTCCTGACTAGCCGGGGAACAAATAGTTGTCCCATGCTCCGTGGGGAGACATCACTTACTGAAGAAAGATGTGCCAAGTCACAACTCTGGCCTGGGAAAAAACCTCTTATATCCTGCTAAGGAGGACGATCCTTAACGACTCCGCTTAGGGAATTACTTCTTTATACTCTGGTTGAGGAAGACGACCCTCGATACTCTGATGGAGAAGAGTAATAACCTGCTGAGGACGATCAGACTTCAAAGTAGGGGAGAGCTCTACTCTACTGGGGGAGTACATCTGTCATCCTGCAAAACCAACAGAAAGGTCTATGCGCAGAAATGATTACATTGATTATCAACATAGTGACTGTCGCCTAAGCAATTGCCACTGTTTTCCAACTTGTGTCATAAAGCTCAACGTTTTAGCATGTAATGTTTTTATCAAAAATATCGGACATTTTCACAAACAAAACAGATAAAACAGAAAACAAAAGCTCTTTAACTGAAATACAAACTTTATTGAATGAATTGGCCTGTGAATAGGCATTTACATCTGGAAGCAATTCTTGAAAAGAGGTAATTGCGCAAAAAGCAAAAGAAAATACAAATGTCGGCAATGTGGGGAACAGACATCCACTATGACTCGACTCAGCTATAACCCACATGACTTGTTCATCCGCAGATACTTTGGCCTTCGAAGACAACTAACTGGACTGGTTCCTTTCCTCCGAATTTTCCAAGTGTGAACGGTGATCACAGATCGAACGCGGATCGTAGTCTTTGCTTTAAAATCCCTAACTTTTTCCTGGATCGCCCTTTTCGGGTTTTCAATCCACCGGGATACCCATTTTTGCCAAGGTTTCCTTTTCAGGTTTTCAACCTTGCGGGTTTATTCTTTTTCTTTTTATCCCTAATTTTTACCCGAACCTTTTCTTTTTATGGTTCGCCAGGATGCCCCATTTTTGCCTGAACCTTCTTTTTATGCTCAGCGGGTCTCTTTTATGCAAAGTATTTTTTGACTACATCCGCGTTCACAGGGGACGTAAAATCTTCGCCATCCATAGTTGAGAGTAATAAGGCTCCACCAGAGAAAACCTGTCTTACTACATATGGCCCTTCATAATTCGGAGTCCACTTGCCCCTGTGATCTGTTTGAGGAAGAGTGATCCTTTTCAGAACTAATTCACCAGCTTGAAAACACCGAGGACGCACCTTCTGATCAAAGGCTTTCTTCATCCTGCTCTGATACAACCGGCCATGCGCAATGGCTTTCAATCTCTTCTCTTCAATGAGATTCAATTCATTTAGCCGGGAACGTACCCATTCAGCTTCATCCAGCTTCACATCTGTCAGAATTCTCAAAGAAGGAATCTCAACTTCTAATGGCAAGACTGCTTCCATGCCATACACCAGTGAGAAAGGAGTTGCCCCAGTTGATGTGCGTACCGAAGTACGATAACCATGCAAAGCATAAGGCAATATCTCATGCCAGTCTTTGTATGTCACTACCATCTTCTGCACAATCTTCTTTATGTTCTTATTAGCCGCTTCAACAGCCCCATTCATCTTCGGACGATAGGGAGAAGAATTGTGATGTTCGATTTTAAAGCTCTGGCATAGCTCCTTCATCATCTTGTTATTCAGATTTGAACCATTATCAGTAATGATTCTCTCCGGGACTCCATACCGGCAGATGATGTCCTTCTTAATAAACCGGGCTACCACTTGTTTGGTGACGTTGGCATACGATGCTGCTTCCACCCACTTCGTGAAATAATCAATAGCCACCAGGATAAAACGATGTCCATTTGAAGCAGTCGGCTCGATCTTTCCAATCATGTCAATGCCCCACATAGCAAAAGGCCAAGGTGATGACAAAACATTTAGAGGAGTAGGCGGTACGTGCACCTTGTCAGCATAAATCTGGCATTTATGACATTTTCGGGCGTATTTAAAACAGTCAGACTCCATAGTCATCCAATAATACCCCGCTCTCAACAATTTTCTGGCCATAGCATGCCCATTGGCATGAGTACCGAAGGAACCTTTGTGAACCTCTTCCATTAACAAGCCTGCCTCGTGTTCATCAACACAACGTAGCAAGACCATGTCAAAGTTTCTCTTGTACAACACATCATCCTTGTTCAAAAAGAAGTTTCCTGATAACCTCCTCAATGTCTTTTTATCTTTGGAAGATGCCCCGACTGGGTATTCCTGACTCTTCAAGAAGACTTTAATGTCATGATACCAAGGCTGGCCATCTGATACCCCTTCAACTGCAAATACAAAAGCAGGTCTATCCAAGCGCATGATTCTGATTGAGGGAGCTTCATTCCAAAGATTCACTTTATACATTGATGACAATGTTGCCAACGCATCAGCCATCTGATTCTCTATCCGGGGAATGTGATGGAAGTCTATTCTGTCAAAGAAAGGTAACAATCTTCTGGCATAATTGTTATATGGAACGAGATTTACTTGACGAGTCTCCCATTCACCTGTGATCTGATTCACCACCAACGCAGAATCACCATAAACATCGAGGTTCTTGATTCTCAAATCAATTGCTTCTTCTAACCCCATGATGCATGCTTCATACTCCGCCTCATTGTTGGTGCATATGAACGCTAATCGGGCAGTAAAGGGTATATGAGAACCTTGTGGAGTCGTAATGATTGCCCCGATTCCGTTGCCATATGAATTAACAGCCCCATCAAAAACCATCTTCCACTGAGACCCAATCTCAGGTCCTTCATCAGGCAAAGGCTCTTCACAATCCTTCATTTTCAGATACATGATGTGCTCATCCGGAAACTCAAACTTCATTGGTTGATAATCCACAATTGGCTATTCGGCAAGATACTCTGACAACACACTTCCCTTAATGGCCTTTTGGGAAACATACTGAATATCATATTCTGTCAGAACCATCTGCCAACGGGCTATTCTACCAGAAAGTGCTTGCTTCTCAAACACATACTTGATTGGATCCATCTTCAAAATCAAAAGGGTTGTATGGTTTAACATATACTGCCTCAAACGCTTAGCGGCCCAAGCGAGTGCACAACATGTTTTCTCCAGCATTGAGTATCTTGACTCGCAATCAGTAAACTTCTTACTCAGGTAATAGATGGCGTGCTCTTTTTTACCTGACTCGTCTTGTTGACCGAGCACACAACCCATTGAATTCTCAAGAACTGTGAGATACATAATCAAAGGCCTTCCTGGTACTGGCGGCATAAGGACCGGAGGTTCCTGCAAGTATTCTTTAATCTTTTCAAATGCCTTTTGACAATTTTCATTCCACCTGACCGCTTGGTCTTTTCTTAGCAACTTGAAGATTAGTTCACACGTGGCTGTGAGATGCGAGATGAACCTAGCAATGTAATTCAATCTCCCCAAGAAACCACGAACCTCTTTTTCTGTTTTCGGCACAGGCATTTCTTGTATGGCTTTTACCTTTGCAGGATCAACCTCAATACCTTTTTCACTAACAATAAACCCCAGCAATTTTCCTGATCTCACCCCGAAGGTGCATTTGTTTGGATTCAACCTCAGTCTGAATTTCCTTAACCTTTCAAATAGTTTCTAAAGATTCTCCAGATGTTCTTCTTCCGTCTGTGACTTCGCAATCATGTCATCAACATAGACTTCAATCTCTTTGTGAATCATATCATGAAAGAGAGTCACCATCGCCCGCTGGTAAGTTGCCCCTGCATTTTTCAATCCAAAGGGCATCACTTTATAGCAGAAAGTTCCCCACGGTGTTATGAATGTTGTTTTCTCCATGTCCTCTGGGGCCATCTTGATTTGGTTATACCCAGAGAAGCCATCCATGAAGGAAAACACAGAATACTGAGCAGTATTGTCAACTAACACGTCAATGTGAGGGAGCGGGAAATCATCCTTTGGGCTGGCTCTATTCAAATCCCTGTAATCGACACACATCCTGACCTTCCCATCCTTCTTAGGTACAGGCACGATGTTGGCAACCCATGGAGGATAATTTGTTACGGCAAGAAATCCGGCGTCCAACTGCTTCTGAACCTCTTCCTTGATCTTGACAGACATCTCCGGTTTAGTTCTTCTCAACTTTTGCTTGACCGGAGCACAACCTTCTTTGAGCGGTAGTCGGTGTACGACAATATCAGTATCGAGCCCAGGCATATCTTGGTAAGACCAGGCGAAGATGTCAACATACTCTCAGAGCATTTCAATCAATCTTCCCTTGACACTGTCTTCCAATGCAGCCCCTACTCTTACCTCCTTTCTGGCGTCCTCGGTTCCCAGATTCACAATCTCAATTTCCTCCTGATGAGGTAGGATGACTCTCTCCTCTTGCTTCAACAATCTGGCCAATTCTTCGGGCAGTTCACAATCTTTGTTAGCCTGATAAATTGGATTGTCAAAGTCATACCGAGCTATAGCTGAGTCATGATCGGTGTCATCTAAACAAAAAGACCTGCAATGATTTATGAGGTATGTTTTATTATGATGCAACCAAAGAAACACATTGCCATTTTGATGTGGGTTTTTAATGCATAAAAAATAAAAACAGAAAGACAGAGATCAAAATATTTGAGTGTGAAAAGTCCTTTATTGATGATAAAGCAAAACATGCGACAGTTAAAAGCCCTACAAACAGAATCACTATGTCTTGGGCAGAACGTAGGATTAACAAAATAGGAAAACAAAGCAATTACTCGAAGCCTGTCACTTGAATGACTTTCTCGGAAGACCAGTTGTGCAGACTTTCCCCTGGGACACAAGGACGGATCCAGTTATCCATGTCACAATCACTGTCTCCTTCTTCTTCAACAGCATTAACTCTGTCGAAGAAAACTCCAGCGCTAGTGAACCGGACAGGGCCATAGAATCTTGGGGGATCCTCATCTCTTTTGGATGGCTTATATCCCAATCCATAAGTATCCTTCTTTTTCTGGACTTCAACCACCTGGCCCCACCTTTGTGAGCTACCAGCTTCAACCACAGCTTTGGCGTCTCTCAACGAAGACATGGAACCCTCAGGTTGATTTGCCACTACGGGCTGCACTACAGCTTCAGACTGAACAACTTCTTCAAAAACTTTCACCTTCTCAAATCCCTGGCACAACGTCTCGTGGATTTCCCCATCCACTTCCACATATTTGAAGGTTGACAGCTGATTGATCATTATGTCTTCTTCTCCGCATACTGTCACTACGTGACCATCAACCATATACTTCAGCTTTTGATGCAAAGTGGAAGTTACAGCACCTGCCCCATGGATCCAAGGACGACCCAATAAACAGTTGTACGCTGGCTGAATATCCATAATGTAAAACGTTGCATTAAAGATTTCCGGTCCAACCTTGATTGGAAGCACAATCTCGCCAAAAACAGATCTCCTCGAGCCATCAAAAGCTCGCACCACCAAGTCGCTTGGTGTACAAATAAGTCCTCGAGTATCCAACTTCATTAACGCTTTCTTGGGCAATACGTTCAATGATGAACCAGTATCAACCAAGACATGTGACATCAACGAGCCACGACATTCGATCGAAATATGCAGGGCATTGTTATGATTCCTGCCAGCAGAAGTCAAGTCAAGATCTGTAAAACCCAGGCCGTTACCCGCATTCACGTGCGCTACAACCCCTTCCAGTTGATTAACAGAAATCTCTTAAGGAACGTATGCTGCATTCAAAACCTTCAAAAGAGCATTCCTGTGAGCCTCAGAACACAAGAGCAGAGACAGAATAGAGATCTTGGACGGGGTCTGATGTAATTGGTCCACAATCTTATAATCACTTTTTCGGATGAGCCTCATAAATTCCTCTACATTTTCCGAAAAAGCATCATCAACCGGCTTCACTGTAGATTCCACAATCACTGGGGTCTGAACAGAACCATCCATCGCCTGTTTTCCTCTATCTTGCCTAGAGGTACTGGGTTGATCGTTAACCGGAGGGAGCACTCTACCACTTCTGGTTATGGCATCAGTCTCAACTTTAACCCCTGAACTAGAACCCACTGGTGAAGTATTCATTAGCTCTTGCTTTTGCCCATTGACAAACACCTCTGCACCATAATTCCACGGAATAGCCTTAGAACTCTCGTACGGAATGGGTCCAGCCCTTGTGATAATGACTGGAGGCGGCCTTGCTGGACCAGAAATAGTAATTGTTTTGAACGGAATAGTGATAGTCGCAACCTTCTCACTAACAACCTCTTCTAGCTGATTACCTCTGTCAAACTGTAAACAGCCCTCATCAATCAGATTCTGAATACCCCTCTTCAACGAATCACAACCATTAGCCTTTATCAAACAATCTGAGCAGTTCTCACCACAGCCCGGATAGACATCACCTTTCAATAACCTGTTCTTAACCACCACCAATGGAGTCTTCAGTTCCTCCACATCCACGATCAAATTCAAAGTTTCACAGTCCTCAATTATAGCATTCACCCTTGGCCCATTGTGATTAGGCATCGGGTTTTGAATAACATTGGGTCCGTCATTCGAGAAATTGATGGCTTTAGAGTCCACAAGGTCCTGTACCTTGTGCTGAAACGCCCTGCACTTCTCCACCGTGTGCCCAGGAGCACCAGAATGAAAATCGCAGTGTGCGTTAGCATCGTAGCCTCGTGGGAGTTCCCCTGTTGGTGGAGCCAAGGTACGAAGCTCAACTAGACGCAACTGCAGTAAGTGTTGCAACAACTGTGCATATGACATTGGGGTTGATCAAAATGCCTCTCTGCATTCCTCTGTCTGTTCTGATACTGACCCTGCTGCCTATTCTGATTAGTATTACCCCTTTGCTGCTGTGGTGGAGGTAATGTTGCTGGAATGGTTACTGATGCTACCTGTTGATTGTTAAACTGGCGCTGTTTCCCTTTTCCCCTGTGGGATGATACAGCGTTGGTCTCTCCTTTCTTCTTGTAATTATCAAACGGCTTTTTTCCCTGTCCGGAAGACAATCCATCACTGCGAGAAACCTTCCCAGCCTTAATTCCCACCTCTATCTTCTGTCCAATAGCAATCACATCTGCAAACTTGCCTAGAGAACAAGGCAAAAGCTTCTCATAGTAGTGCTTAGGCAGTGTGTCCATGAACATATCCAGCATCTCTTTCTCTAGCATTGGTGGCTGCACCCTAGCCGCCAACTCACGCCACCTTTGCGCGTATTCTTTGAAACTCTCATCATTCTTCTGGGACATGCTCAACAACTGAGTTCTGTTGGGAGCCATGTCCGTGTTGTATTGATAATGCTTGATGAAAGCTGCAGCTAGCTCTCTCCAGGTACGAACATCTCTGCTTTCTAGCCCCATGTACCATTCCAAAGACGCGCCAGACAGGCTGTCTTGGAAGAAGTGCATCATTAACTTTTCATCCTTAGCGTGAGCAGCCATCTTCCTGGTATAGGCCTTCACATGAGTCCTTGGGCAGGTAAAACCATTGTACTTTTCTAGCGTAGGAATCTGAATCTTGTGTGGAATAACAATATCAGGGACCAACCCTAGGTCGTCCAAATCAATCCCCAAGTCATCCTGTTTCACCACTCCTTTCAATTGAGCTTCGATTAAACGGATTCTTTCATCACTGACCACAGGAAGGGCAGCATCTAGACTCCTGACCGAGAACACATCGTCCTGTTGATCATCAAAATGATGGCCATGGATAGCCCGAACAGTACTTCCCTCTCCAACCACTGTAGGAATTCTGCCCTGTCCACCAGCACCGACTCCGCCCGGAGGGATATTACGGTTAATAAGACCACCGTGTAGGATACCATTTTTGTCGACCTGCGCCACTAACGGCTGAACCAGAGTTCTAAACTCGTTCTGACTTTGCACCACACCCTGCATCATTTCCATGAACTGGTCGATGCGAGCTTGCATAGCGGCCATATCTGCCTGAACTTTGTCCATCACTCTGTTTTAATTGAGCCGAGTAGAATAACGATGAGTTGGTTGATCAATCCTGACTGAGAGAAAGAGAGAGCATAAGAAAACCAGAGAAACCAAGATAACCTGCAATGCAAAAATGATTATGATTATGCAAATGCAAATGCAAACATGTTTGTATATTTGCAGGGTGATCCACCCCTTGATTCCAGTTTAAAGGTGAAATAGGATGAAACTGCTGCTCATATAAATCAGAGTGAATCACTGTCAGAAATTACAACCCAAGGTACCAAAAAAAAGCCTGAAACAAAAATAAGCAGAGGTCCCAGCCAACAATTCTGGTGGTGACCCAAAATACAAAGAAAGAACAAAATACAAACTACTGAGTAAAGTCCCTTCAAGGATCTTGCACCGTATGAGGGCCACTGCCTAAGCTAGAGCACTCCCACTTAGACCTCTTCACTCCTGCTTGTATTTTCAGCTCTTCCATGGTTGCTATGGCTTCTTTGAGCCGTTCCTCAACTGCGTGTATTCGGAACGTCCCTGACAAGATCTCCTCGTCCTTCTTCCTGAGCTTCAACTTCAGACTCTCAATCTGCTCCAAATGCTTATCTTCTTTCTACTTGTTGGCCATGATTGCAGTATCTCGGTAAGCATTGAACCTGCGAATCTTCGCCCAAGCCTTGGCTAAGTCATCCTTCTTGGATTTGAGAGTCTTGCAAACGCCTTTTAGAGCTTGTCCTACCCTTTTCCTAGCTGCTATCTCTTCAACCAGCTCCTTTTCTTTCTCAGCGAGACGTTCTGTCTTCAGCTTGGCAATATGAACAACCTCACCTCGCTCATGTTTCAACTGGTAGATTTCCTTTTGCAACTCACGGTTCTCCTCTCGAATCTTCTCCTTTTCAGCCCATAATTGGTTATACTTCTCCATCTCAATCATGGTTGGGGGTTCAATCAGCAAAGGGTAAGAAGGAGGTTCCCTGCAGAATGGCAAAAATACACTCTCTACTCTGCTCTGAACCCAGTCTTCATATGCAAGAAAAGCTTTGTTGTTACACTTTCCAAAAGAAGTCTTTCCTTTCTTATGGCGATCTCTCCAAGCGTTTGCAGCTTCTTTCAATACTTCCAGATTGGCTTCCTCACCCAAAAATAAAGACTCTTGCACATCTTGGCCTTTTGGCGGCTCCTTTAAAGCATACCCAAATTGCCTAATAGCAAGAATGGGGTTGTAGTTAATTCCCCCCTTCCTTCCTATTAAAGGTACGTTTGGGTAACCTCCATAACTAACCAGGATCTCTCGGCCCAACAAATCACGATTGATCCAAACTAAGTTGTCGGCCCTTAACCCCATTAATCTCTTTGCCCAATCTAAAGTTCCTTTAGTGTCTTCGAATGCCCCAGATTTGGGAAGACGATCAGCAAACCACTTATAGAAAATTGACGCACAACAATAAAGAGGTCCGTCTCTCCTTTTCTCATTCTTATAGTGCATCGAATAATACAGATCCCCAAGCAAGGTAGGTACCGGATTCTTCGTGGTGAATATCCGGACAACATGTGCATCTACAAAATCCTTCACATTAGGGAATAACGCCGTTCCATAAACACACATAGCCAGAATTGCATTGAACACTGACCAACACTTAGCCTTAGCATAAGTAGCAGCCTGTTCGATCAAAAACTTCGTGTGAAAACCTTGATAACCCCCTTTACTAGCAATATTTTTCTTCAACAGTGACTGATCCAAACGTAAAGTAGCAGCAACCCCTTCCAAATCAGGAAACTCCTTAGAAGGATAGAAGGGAGCTCCCTCTTTGACCGAAACATCCAAAATAAGAGCAAATTCTTCCAACGTTGGAGCCAAAAGATAATCAGCAAATAGAAAACACCGGAGTTGAGGGTCATAGAACTGTGCCAGAGTGTGCAGGGCCCTGAACTCATAATTGGTAACATTTCGGGCGAAACTCAGAATCCTCCCATATTCTCCTCTGAAATCTGCCAATACCTCAGGTTTTGCCATAGCCGAGATCTTGTGCACAGCGTCTAGATGAAGCTCTAGGAACTTGTACGGGATGATGTTCTTTCTTTTTTCAGCGCTAATACTCATCATGGACAGTCTTCAGACAACCGGAATCAAAGTTAGGATGCAACCCTACAAATGAGCAAACATGTCAGAATGCAAAAAAGATGATGCAAAATGCAAGCATGGGATCAAGGTATCCAAAATGCTCAAACTGCTGCTGTTCTGCGGACTGAATAAGACCCAGAATACCAGAAACCCAAAAATCCAGAATAACAACCCAATCAAACTGCCAGAATGCCAGGATGATAATAGTACACTGATGAGAAACCCAGAAACCAGGTAGGTTGAAAGTCTCGGTTACCTGCAAACCTGCAAACACCCATCCCCTCTCACATGTGGGTACTAGGATGTTCAGTATCCCGGGCTCTCAGGTCGAGAAATGATGATACGTTCACCATTTCTGGTTTGGCATCATCATCAAAAGAGGAGGCCTCAACCGATTCTCCAAAACAAAAGATCCTCAGCTTCAGAGGTTTGAGAAGCAATAGCACATTCAGCCCGAAGGATACAATGTTATCGCCAATCAAAGAGGTCGTCCGCTGATTCACTACAAAAGGGAAATCCTATAGCAAGTTCCCAGCATTGGGTCCTCGGGTCGAGAATGTGCAATGGGTTTGCCACAGAACGTGGGCTGCCACTGTCACATCTCGGGAGGAGTGCCGCAACTGAGTCCTCGGGGATGGTCGCCAGAGTCGACAGCTTTCCAGGTTATATTCCATCGTCTGCCCCAAATGGACAGGACAGAATATTACCGAGAAAACCTCGTCTGGATGTGGAGTTTTCATGTATACTTCGTCTGGCCAAATGCCAAACAAGTCACACTACTTTCCACGCTAATCATAGGTGTATGCTCAAGCCTTGGTATTGGGCTTTTCTCTCATGAATCCTACCCACCCTGCAAACAGAAAATCCAGCAGCAGAACAGCACAGCAATATCCAGTATGACAGTAATAAATGAAATGCAATGCAATGCAATAAAGAGCTGTAAGTACAGTAAAGTAAATAAGACAGTAAATACAGTAATATACAACAAAGCAAAGCACCATAAAAACAAACACCCAGAGAAAATAAACAGACAAGCGCTAGGATCGACTCGCTAAAGGGGAAGGACCAGCATAGGTCAACCAGAGTCCCCAGCCGAGTCGCCAGCTGTCGCTCCCGAAAAGATTCGCATCCAACGGTACAAACGCGAGAGTGGCGCAGAAGAACACAGAGTCGCCAGCAAAGTGTATTTATCCCAAGAGAGGGAAAGGAAACACTGCATAAACCTGAAGGAAGGGAAAGAACATGGTCTCACGACCAAGAGAACGGGTACGGGAGTCGGTTACGCGAAGGGAAGGTGTTAGCACCCAACACGTCCATCGTACTCGATGGGATCCACGCCTGTCGTCTGCATCAAAGGGTGTCGTCATCTGGAACTCCACTGCTACTAGACCGGAGAAGAAAACGAGAACGAAAAAAGAACGGAGAAACGAAAAAGAAAAGAAAAGGAAGTGACTCGATAGGACGGTATCGTTGTCCTAGGCCTACGTACTCCCTCATTGCAATGGGAAAGTCAGAGTCAACGTAGTTCGGACGGGAACTGTGGGGGAAGGTTGCTCGCCAAGACAATCACTGTCTTGTGCCTACGTATCCTCAATCGGACGAGAGAGAGGAATCAGAGCTGACGTAGTTCGTGGGTACGACCACGGGTGGGTAAGTGTTTTTTTACGTGAGCGACGAGCTCTTTTCTGAAAATGAAGTTTGGAACCCAACAATCCCGAAGGATAAAAAGATTTGAATTTGATTGGTGTTTTTTAGACAGAAGTGTCTTTTAAGTCGTATCGTAACTTGCATTAAACCCAAGTCTTGAATACAGGAACAAATACTTTCGCGCATCGTCCCCAACAGGACAAACACTAGGTATCCTAGAAGAATGAGAGGAAGCCCCTCACTCCCCACTTCCCACATAGAAGGCTCAAGCGCAATACACGTTAACTTTTATTACGTGTCTTGAAGAAGTTTTGAGATGAGAAGAGAAGCGACACAAAAGGAAACTCTAAAGGGAAACTAAGAGTCCTAATGTCATCATGCATGGATGTCCTATGGTTAGTGAGGTTTAGGAGAGATGACTACCTAACCTAATGCTAATCCTACTCCAAGCTTAATCGAAAATTAAGTTGGACTAGGTAGCTCTAAAGGGAGAGAATCCAAGACTTAAACAAGTCTTGAGACTCGAGGGATGAAAAGAGTGAAAGAGAAGGAGGAGAAAGAGAAGTGAAACACAAGTGGCCTAAGCTCACTTCAAACACAAGTATGGAAGTTAAAAGATAAAGGAAGAAAGTAAAATGTGGAAGCATATCCACACTCAAACAACTTACCATTTACCCCTGAAAATGTTAGAAGTATTCACATATGGCAAAATGAAACTCAAACAAGCATAAGGCAATAAAGAAACAAGTTCTAAGGTAAATCAAACATCAAGTTCAGAACCTAATGGTCCTACTGACCTCTAACATTAATCATGCACAATTAGTCAAAAGAAAAAGGAGAAGTCACTCAAGTACCATTCAAGTCATTAAAGAAGGAGTGAGATGAAAATAAGTGATCATGTGAAGCAACCAAGTCAAAATTCCACAAAGTAAACTAAGTCCAGAAGTGACACAATCCTAAACATGTGCCTAAACATGATCTTCAAACAGCATTCAAGTCACACAAACACTTTCACAATCAATTAAGAAGCAAAGAAGAAGAAGTGAAGTGAAGTGAAACATGATTCATTCTTGTGAAACAAGTGACTTAAGGTGCAAGGCAAACATCAAACATGCAAAGATGAGATCCAAATATCACAACCAGAGGTACATTAACATGCTATCAATTCTCAAACAAGACCCCAAATTATGGCACAAGTGCCTTCATAATCAAGCAAACCAAACATGAAGCATACATTCACAAGTTGGACAAGTTAAAGTTCATGCTTCAAAGAAATAACAAACATGCCTCAAAAATTATGTCATTCAGTATTCAAGCATCTCAAACATGTATAATTGACATATCAAATCCACAAGCAATGAATCAGAACCAAAGTCAATCAACAATTAGGTCAAAGCATCAATAGGATTTCATACATTCATGCTCAAAGCAACACATCAAAAGTCATCCAAAAAGGACCTAAAAATCATTCCAAAAATCTCAAACATACTTCAACATGTTATGAACACAACCCAAAAAGAATCAGGATCAAATCACTTTCCAAATGAGAGAAATAAAAAATGCAACATGAAGTATGCAATATGAAGTGCAAATGAGAAAAATTAATTTGGAAAATTAATATTTAATGCAAATTTAATGCAAAAATAATAAAATAAAATGTGAAAAATTAATTTTAATAATGAGGAGGGATGATGAATTGTTTTGGAATTTTTTAGCACATGCAAGTATTTTTAACAATTAATTATGAAATGGTATGAAAATAGAAAATAAAAAGAAAATGAAATGAAGACAGGGGTGCAAAAAGAAATCCAAACGCGTGCAAATGATCATGGGCTCAGAAACGGGGGTGTAAACAGCAGAAAAGGCCCAAGCGCTATCAAGCCTTCAGAAACAACGAACGGCTAAGATTGAGTCTAACATAAAAAGTCTCCAGATCCACAGGCTCACGCTCTCAGTCAAACAAAGTAAAGTCAACAATCCAATGGTCCACATTCAAATGCACTAATTAAATGAAATCAAACGGTCATGACTTAATCATATCCACTAAACCCTAATCAACTCAATTAACAACACCTAATCAAGATCCAACGCACGAGAATTAAACTGGAAAATTAATCACAATCCAACGCATGAGATTCAAACTGGAAAACCACAAACCCTAATTAAACCCTCACCGGCCGGAGAAGCGCCGGTCATCTTCTCCGGCCACTCTCCGGTCACCAAACTTCAAACAACAACCAAAAACAACAAATCATACATCAAAATGTTCAGCAACTCACGTAGATCACAAATATGCCACTCAAAATCATTTAGCATGCATATATTTCAAGAATCGAACGAAACAAGTTTGGATCTGAAAATTTCAGATCTAAATTCCAGCCATGATTCACGTTGAAAATCAAAACCAAACACATATATGAGCTCAGCACATCAAGATGAACATTAAACACACAACAAAAATCAATTCTAGATCTATGAATTTGGAGCTCACCTGAGATTTGCAGAAATGGAAATACGTCAAGAAACTCCAAGATAAGCTGCAGATCAACTCTTTCAACCGTCTAATTGCAAAATAAATGCAATTAAACCTTCAAACTAGCCTGAATCCTTGAATTCGAAAGTTGAAGCTCTGAACTCAACTTGATGAATTCCTTGCTCAAACCTCAAAACAATGGTGGATTTCTCTTCCTTGTGCTTCACTGATCCTAAACCAACCAAGAAAAATGGAGGAACCTTGAAGGATTGGAAGAATCGAAGGAGAGAAACTTGAGAGCAAAACTTTGAAAAGTGATGAAAAATGAATAGTAGCTGCTGAGAAATTCGTGTGAGTTAGCTTATATAGTGTGCCAATGCTACTATTTAGGGTTTTAAACTTCAAGGACTTGAGAGCAATGAGTTTTGGGCTGTTTTGCAAATTTGCAAGTTTGTGCACATGAGGTATTTGGCTCGTGCATTCTTCATGAAAAGTGCATGATTGTTTTCCTTTTGATGCAAGGACCACCTTTGGATTGATCTTGGGGCTGGAGAGTAACTGAATTATGAATTCCAAGTGAACTTGCAAAATTGCATAATGATGAATTATGACTATGTAATCCACAGATTCATTCAATTCTTGGCTCAAAATGATGCTAGATGAGGTGCAATGGAGTGTGGTGAGGTGAACTGAACAATTAGAAGCCATATTGGTGAGTTAAAATGCATCTTGCAAGTTATGTCAAAATGGTATGCATGGTGGAACACCAAATGCCCTTTAACTTCAAATGCCCATAACTCTTGATCTAAAAATGATATGATCATGATCCACCACTCTTTGGAAAGAGGAGAAAGAGATCTACAACTTTGGTGTTGGGAAAAAATTCGTTTGAAGCATTTTTGATCATGAAAAGTTTGGTTAAAGTTGGTTGAAAATATGCCAAAAATAGTAACTTGAAATTACAAGTCACTTTCCCAATTTAGCAACTTTTTACCAAAGCTTGATTCTTGCAAATTGTGATCATGAAAGCCTTCCATAGACCAAATAAAGGTCTCTTGACTTGATTACCATGATGAGGACCTCTCAACACCTTAGTTTGACTGATTACTTCATCTGTAAGCTACTGAATCATCTGAGGCCTTCCATGGTGAATTTTTGGCTCAAAATCCATCCTTAGACTTGTTTTGACCTATGGAGAACCTTAGTGAAAGGTTTGAATCAACTCCTTGAGCTTAGGACCCTTAACCATGAAACCCTAGTTTTGGTCATCAGTGTAAGGACACCAACCCTTGATATAACCACTTGGAGAATCCCTCATTGAAATACCCTTGGGCCACCATATAAGGATGTGAGAAGCTTATGGAGCTCATAAGAAGCTTTTGCCTTGAGTTGAACCAAATACCTCGATCCCATGCTAAGCACCAAATGCTATGCACAATGTAAATGCAAGAAATGAAAAGAAACCTAAGCCAGTTATCTAAAAACAACAAGGCAAATTTTGAGGTGTTACAGATGTATGTATGTTTATTCTGACAAAACAGACGCGACATACAGACTAGTGAATGAACACGACTGGATACTTGGCTACTGCGGGTGATAAAAAAGTACCATTGGTTTAAGATAGCAATCATTTCCTGCTTAGGAGGGGTAGACCCTACTGGGAAGAGAAAATTATCAATTGGTCTTTAGAGTTAAGAACTTCGTCGGGGATATCAGACATGACATTATATCTGAGACAGTTTATCCTTTATTCAAGCGTACTAGCTTAGAAGGAGTACTTTGATTCTGTATTTTGAGGTTTGATCACTTCCGGAGAAGCCATCGATGTTCTTTTTTGTGTTCAGTAGTAAAAAAAATGCCATCTCTATTTTAAAAGCAGAAGAAAATTTGAAAGTTAAATTCTTTTTTTTTTCAAGAATCGTTGATCATGTTAAAAATGTCATTCTGTAAAGCAAAATAAATGAGGATTGCAAACAAAAGCACTAGGGCTCAAATTTTATTGATAGAATGGTAATTAGCCAAATGCATGATCCCATAGAGCATTTACAAATTTTAGAAAATGGTAATTTACGGAAAAAGGGGCTACATTAAAACATAACGACTGCTATCATTCTACCTACTTTGAATTCTGGACATCCTGAGCTTCTGTTGAAGATGACCTTGACTGAAGTCTTTCGATGGATGGTGTTACCGCTGGGGATTTAACCTTGTCGGGCGTAGTTACTTGCCTTGAAATCCCTAACTTTTGCCTGGATTGTCTTTTGAGGTTTCCAATCCATCGGGATGATTTTTTTGCCTATGTCTCTAATTTTTGCCTGGACCGCCCTTTCAGGTTTTCAATCCACCGAGATGTTTTTTTTATTATTTAAGTGAAGTATTTCTTGACTACATCAACATTTGTTGGGGTAGGTAAACTCCTCTTCATCCATGGTTGCGAGTCTTAAGGCACCGCCTGCGAAGACTTTCTTGACCACATAGGGGCCGTCATAATTCGGAGTCCATTTCCCTTGGAATCAGTGAGAAATGATTGTATCTTCTTGAGCACGAGGTCTCCTTTTCTGAAGACACAGGGTCGGACCTTTTTGTCGAACGCTTTCTTCATTCTTTGTTGATACAACTGACCATTCACTTTTCTTCGATTAGGTTCAGTGCATCATGCCTGCTTTGGCACCATTCAGCTTTTGTTAGCTTGGCTTCCATTAATACCCTTATTGACGGGATCTCTACTTCTATATGGAGCACTACTTCCATGCCATATACTAGAGAGAAAGGGGTTGCCCCTGTTGAAGTGCGGACAGATGTGCGATAACCATGAAGAGCAAATGGTAGCATCTCATGCCAGTCTTTGTAGGTTACAACCATCTTTTGAATGATCTTCTTGATATTCTTGTTAGCCACTTCTACCGCTCCATTCATCTTAGGCCGGTAGGGAGATGAGTTATGGTGTTCGATTTTGAACTCAGCACACAACTCCTTCATCATCTTGTTATTCAAGATGGATCCATTATCCGTAATGATCTGGCTTGGAACACCATAATAGCATATGGGATTATTCTTGATAAATCGGACCACCACTTGTCGGGTTACATTCGCGCATGACACTACTTCGACCCACTTGGTGAAGTAGTCAATGGCTACCAGGATGAACCGATGTCCGTTTGAAGCCTTGGGTTCAATCATTCCAATCATGTCGATTCCCCATATAGAAAAGGGCCATGGAGAAGAAAGAACTTTGAGATGCGTGGGTGGTACATGGATCTTGTCTGCGTATATCTGATACTTATGACACTTCCTCATGTACTTGTAGTAATCGGATTCCATTGTCAACCAATAATATCCTGCTCTCAAAATTTTTCTCACCATCGTGTGTCCGTTGGCATGAGTGCCAAAGGAACCTTCATGAATTTCTTTCATCAACATGTTTTCTTCTTGTCTATCTACGCATCTGAGCCAAAGCATATCGAATTTTCTCTTATAGATTGTACCACCGTTCAGGAAGAAGTTACCATCCAGTCTACTGAGAGTCTTCCTGTCTTTTCTTGATGCCCCAGGCGAGTATTCCTGTTTTTGAAGGAAGCATTTGATATCGTGATACCAAGGTTTGTGGTCTATGACTGCTTCGATCGTGAAGATATAAGCGGGCCTTTCAAGGCGTATTATGTCAATCTTAGGTACGTCATTCCAATGATTTACAATAATCATGGAAGATAAGGTGGCTAATTCATCAGCAAAGTGATTTTCCTCACGAAGGATATGATAAAACTCAATTCTGTTGAAGAATGGTAACAACCTTCTTGCGTAATCTTTGTAAGGAATCAATCCTGATTGATATGTATTCCACTCTCCCTTGATCTGATTGATAACTAAGGCTGAGTCTCCATACACATCCAAATTCTTTATTATAACGCCCCGTTTTGTCTTATTTATTTAATCGAGTCGATTTAATTATTTTCATTTTTATACTATTTTATTCTTGACTTTTATTTGGCAATATATTATTTTTCATCTTTATTATGTTTTATCACATTTTGAGAGCGTTTGCGAGATAATTGAGATGAGGGGTAAAATGGTCATTTTGAGAGGTTAGATATTTTAGAAAAATTAGATATTTTTAATAAATAGAAAGTAGAGAGAAAAAGAGAGAAAAGAAAGGGAAAGGAAAAAAAGAGAGAAAGAAGGAAAAGGAGAGGAAAGAAATGGAGAAGAGGAAAAGAGGTGGAAATCGACATAGATCCGTTTCAAGCGCGATTAATCGGGTAAGGGTGACAAGTTTCGATTATATCTTGCTTGTGTATGTATATGTGTTGTTTGTTGTAATTGTTTTGGTTGTTTCACAACTTTTTCTCATTGATAAATTGATGAACAATGAGTGGGAATCGATGTTTCACGGATGAATTTCGATATAAACTGCGTAGAATACTTGTCGATTATGTTGGAACATGTTTTAGTTGATATATTGTGATTTGGAAGTGTTTGGGTGGAAGAAATGATGAATTTTGGTCCCATATGACCTATATTGACGCTGCTGTGAATTTCTGGGTTCGCAGGTTCGCTTTGCGAACCCCAGCGAAGGGGAAAGCGAAGGTTCGCCCAGAAGTTCGCATTGCGAACTTTATGCCATTTTTTCTCTGCCACGGTTCGCTGGGGGTTCGCATTGCGAATAGGAAAGCAAACGTGACAGATTTTCCATTTTGTTTCCTTCATAACTTTTGATCCGTAACTCTGATTGAGGCACGGTCGGATGCGTTGGAAAGCTCTTTCAATGCTCTTTATGATAGTGGAATAGGAACATATGTTAATGCCATGGATTGATAAGAAAATATGGAAATGTGATGTATGTGTGAATACGGTAGTCCCTGTTTCCACCAAAATTCATGAATCGGGAATCCGATTGATATGGGACTTGAAGCCTTGGAAAGAGAATCCAATGTTCTAGTAAATGGTTATGTGATACCATGTGTTAACTAAGAATATTTGGTAGAGGATGATTAGTGGTTTGTAGGTTTTGTTGTGTTTGTTGGTGTTCGATGCGATATGCTATCGTCATATAAATGTGGGGCTTTTGTGCTATTTATATGATGTTGATGCATGTGATAATGATGTTGTTGTGTGGTAAAATACATTGTTTGATTGAATATCAATGTATGTTGTTATGATGTTTTGTGGGATTGTTGTGGTTTGTGGATTATGATGAAATGCATTGTTTATGTGAAATTCAATATATGTTGTTTGGTGGCCTTTATGGTTTGAAATGCATTGTTTGAATTGGTTTCCAATGCATGAATAATGATGATGAGATAATTCATATTGTTGAATTGTGAATGTGCATTTGATTGTCATGAGTCATTGTATGCCAAACATCATGATATGCATTCTTGTGATGTCGTGTGCCCTAGTGGGTGTGAGCGATGAAACGATTCTTGAGGGAATCTGCTATAACGGTCATGAGCCTTATACAAAGAGAACTGAAAGCGACGTTATAGACGATCGTGAGCCTTATACAAAGAGGACCGAAGCGATCGGATCGTGAGCCTTATACAAAGAGGACCGAAAGCGATCCATAAACGTCATGAGCCTTATACCAAGAGGACCGAAAGCGACGGGGAACATCGTTTGCCCAACGGGGAGTTACACTAAGTAACAAGCGATGATTCCAATAATTCCTAAGTGAATTAATGATGAGAATAACGGATGGAAAGGTACCGCATTGCATTTGCATAGAGTCGTTGTGTCGGTCTCTTTGCATTTGCATAAATCATGAATGGATTGATTATGTGTGGAAAATCATGAATGGATTGATTATGTGTGGAAAATCATGAATGGCTTGATTATGTGTGGAAAATTGTGAATTGATTGATTATGTGTTGAGCTTGTGATAGCATTGGTGATTTGATATGCATTCGTGAAAAATGTATGGATTATGGATGATATGTTTTATGTATAGACATATGCTATGTTTTGTGGGGATGTTGTACATTACAATGATTGTATTAATTCTCTATGGTATGCTATATATGAATATACGTGATGTGGTGGTGTGTTTCCATATGTTATAACTTTGATATGCCTTATGTGCGAATATGTGATTATGTTGGTATAATTGATATATGCTATGTTGTTGGATTATTAAAGTATGTAATGTATCTGTGGCATGCTATATGTATTAATATGTGATGCTTGTGGTGAGAATAATTATGTATGTGAATTTATATGTGTTTGCATATTAATATGCAATCTTGATTTAGTTGTTATTTCTCACCCTTCTGCTGTGGTTTGTTGCTCTATGAGGCAATTGCAGATTAGTAGTCTTGGAGGCTTTTGTGAAGATTAGTTCTCCATCCGTTTGTCAGTCAGTCTGCTCTGATACGTAACACGGGAGTCGGGGAACGCTTTTGTTATATATGTATACATTTATGGGATCTATTTTGTATTACCTGTGTATGAATATTTTGATGTTATAAAATAATTTATTTTGGAAAACTAGTCGGTTATGGATCTTTCCGCTTTATTCCATAATTGAACTTTCCTTTTGTTTGGAAAAAGTTTCCCTTTTAGGTTTATTCCATTTTGTGTTATGTACCAAATTTATGAGCAGAGATTGTGTTTTCTTTCTATAAATGTGGCATCCTTGTTTCTGTCTAAGAATAATAAATTTTTATTTACTCTGATTTATTTATGTATTATTTATTCGCGATGGGAATTGGGGTGTTACATTAGTGGTATCAGAGCAGGTCGGTCCGGCTGGCCAAGTTGTTGAGTCAGTTGGTGTGACAGTTGAATACTGTCGGTGTTGTTTGTTCATTAGTATGTGATATGTGTGTGAAACACTGTCAGTACTTTCTGGTTTTCTAATCCTTGGTCTGCAGGATTTAGAATGAGATAAATGGGGGAGAAGCTGGTGCTTCTCCAAGTTGCTTCAGTTGTGGAGCGTTGGTTGCAAGATTGTAAGTGTTGTTTGGACAGTGTTGTTCCCGATTCCAGAGGGAATGCAGAGGTAAGGTTTATGTCAACTAAGGTTTTGTGCACAAGATGCAAGAAATGCTATTATATTTTGGTAAAGACGATTTATGCCCCATCATGATTGTCGGCTGTCTATTGACAAATTGAGGAACTGATCACCCTTAATCTCTTGTTGATAGCAGACGGGAATTATGTTGGATGGAATAGACGTGTCTTTCCGGCTTTGATAGTGTGTGCAATGAATTGTTTGGAATTTAAGAAAATGTTACGGATTGTTTTGTTGAGTCGATGAAGATTCTAATATCGGAAGATGAGATGGATTAGAGGTTTTGGTATGTTGGTCCAGTTGGGAAGTCATTGAGAGAGAACGATTGGGTATCATTAATGGTTGTTCTCAGAGAGTAGAGTGTGAACTCAAATTTGTCGAAGGTGAGGATTTGAGGTTTGGATCTGCTAAGTAAGTAGAAGAACTTTTAGGACGTGAAACTCAGATGTTTGTCAGGTTTGTGATGATAGTGTTCTGGAAATTGGCAGGAAGCCACAGTGATGGGCCGTCAGTTGTGCATGGTTTTCAGATGTGTTTTTGGATGAAACATTAGTGTGTCGACTTGTAGAGGTCTAGCATGTTTGGGTAAGGAAAAGGATGATAGCATGAGGTTGTGTGTTAATCAGTGAGTAGTATGGAAACTTGAGGTTGTGTTCTGGATAGCTTGAGTTTCGAATTATGACGAATTACGAACGATTTGAAGTTCCTTGATGGTATTACTTTTGTTATGGGTTGAGATCTCGTGTCAGCAGAAACCTTGAGCGAGTTGGAACCCCGTAAGAAGAATTGATATGGAATGTGGTAACCAGAGATTGTTAAGCTATTTTGGATAAATTGTTTCGAGCTCAGAATGAATTTTGAAGGTTGTATATGTTATGGTTGTGGAGTAGAGGAATCGTATCTTCCATACTTGTTTGGATAAGTTTATAGTGATGTTTATTGGATGATATTCTGATTTATTTTAAATCAAAGGATGAGTATGTAGAGTATTTGAGGATTTATAAAAGGATCTATACTATTCCGGATTTAGAATTGGTTGCGGTTGTATTGTGTTGGAATATTTGGAGGTATTATCTTTATGGTTTTGAGTTCGAAGTGTTTAGTAATCACAAGAATATTGAGTACCTGTTTGGTCGGAAGGAATAGAGTACGAGACAACGAGGATGGTTGGAATTCCTGATGAGTTATGACTTTAGCTGGAATTATTCTATTGGTAAAGTTAATGTCGTGCCTGATAAGTCAAGTAGAAAGTTTTTATATATGTCTGTTTTGATGGTTAAAGAGTGGGAACTTTTGGAAGAATTTAGAGATTTGAGTTTGGTGTGAAAATTGACATCTGATGGCGTGAGGCCTGGTATGTTAAAGGTCACTAATGATTTTCTGGTGACCGTTAGCGGGAAAGAGAGACTGGAGGTGAAATTTGTTGATTTGATGACGGTTGGAGATAAAGGTGTGAATGGTGACTTTAAATTGGATGATCAGGGTGTTTTGAGATTCCCCGGTAGAATTTGTATTCCTAATGGTTCGGAATTGAAAATGATGATTTTAGAGTAAGGACACTGGAGTAGTTTGAGTATACATCCGGGAGTTAATAAAATGTATCAAGATTTGAAGGAGATCTTTTGATGGTCAGAGGACTAAAATTATTTGAGCAGTCAGAGACTTGTGTTTAGCGTGTGAGATAACTCAGTGGAGTGAAAGGTTAAGTCTTTTAGAAATGAACTATGCTTTTTTTGGTGAATATTAGAGAAAGTCAGAAGTTGGATATGGAATTGGTAGATTTGATTGTTACGAGTAATCTGAGTGCGCATCGAAAGTGTGAGGTGGCACATTTCGTATATGCATGTGTGACTTGTAAAAGTTCATAGGTTGAACATTGTAAACATGTAGGAATGATGAGACCATTGGACATTTCAGAATCGAAGTGTTAGGTGAAAGGTTTAAATATTATTCATGGGCTACTATGTAGATGGATGTATTAGTTACATGTTTGATGGGTAAACCACAACGTTGTTGTATGGATGTTATGTTTGGTATTCTGGTTTTGTGGATGTTGTTGAGACGATGATATGTCATGGGACTTTAGGTTCTTGTCATTGTTGTTGCCTCATTTCCATGGTGTTGGTTCGAGTGCGAGTAGCTAATCCCTTTGTGGGAGATTAGGGGAGTGTTACCTGTGTGTTCGTAACTTGGGTTTTCTTTGAGTTGTGAGTTGGTCGTCAAGTGCATTGTATGGGCTTTGCATCTTGTCGTTGTAGTTGTCGCCGTTGTCGTGTCGTTGTAGTAGTTGCTGTTAGCAAGGTGGTTTGTTAGTTTGTGTTATTCGTGGTGTGCCTTTTGTTGGCATGATAGTTTGTTAGTCGGATGCGATAGTCGTATCCGGAGTTGTTCGTATCAGTTATATTTTCGAGGACGAAAATGTCTAAGTGGGGGAGAATTGTAATGCCCCGTTTTGTCTTATTTATTTAATCGAGTCGATTTATTATTTTTGTTTTTATACTATTTTATTCTTGACTTTTATTTGGCAATATATTATTTTTCATCGTTATTATGTTTTATCGCATTTTGAGAGCGTTTGCGAGATAATTGAGATGAGGGGTAAAATGGTCATTTTGAGAGGTTAGATATTTTAGAGAAATTAGATATTTTTAATAAATAGAAAGTAGAGAGAAAAAGAGAGAAAAAGAGAGAAAAGAAAGGGAAAGGAAAGAAAGAGAGAAAGAAGGAAAAGGAGAGGAAAGAAATGGAGAAGAGGAAAAGAGGTGGAAATCGATATAGATCCGTTTCAAGCGCGAGTAATCGGGTAAGGGTGAGAATTTTCGATTATATCTTGCTTGTGTATGTATATGTGTTGTTTGTTGTAATTGTTTTGGTTGTTTCACAACTTTTTCTCATTGATAAATTGATGAACAATGAGTGGGAATCGATGTTTTCACGGATGAATTTCGATATAAACTGCGTAGAATACTTGTCGATTATGTTGGAACATGTTTTGGTTGATATATTGTGATTTGGAAGTGTTTGGGTGGAAGAAATGATGAAATTTGGTCCCATATGACCTATATTGACGCTGCTGTGAATTTCTGGGTTCGCAGGTTCGCTTTGCGAACCCCAGCGAAGGGGAAAGTGAAGCTTCGCCCAGAAGTTCACATTGCAAACTTTATGCTGTTTTTTCTCTGCCACGGTTCGCTGGGGGTTCGCATTGCGAATAGGAAAGCGAACGTGACAGATTTTCCATTTTGTTTCCTTCATAACTTTTGATCCGTAACTCGGATTGAGGCACGGTCGGATGTGTTGGAAAGCTCTTTCAATGCTCTTAAGGATAGTGGAATAGGAATATATGTTTATGCCATGGATTGATAAGAAAATATGGAAAAGTGATGTATGTGTGAATACGGTAGTCCCCGTTTCCACCAAAATTCATGAATCGGGAATCCGATTGATATGGGACTTGAAGCCTTGGAAAGAAAATCCAATGTGCTAGTAAATGGTTATATGATACCATGTGTTAAATAAGAATATTTGGTAGAGGATGATTAGTGGTTTGTAGGTTTTGTTGTGTTTGTTGGTGTTCGATGCGATATGCTATCGTCGTATAAATATGGGGCTTTTGTGCTATTTATATGATGTTGATGCATGTGATAATGATGTTGTTGTGTGGTAAAATACATTGTTTGATTGAATATCAATGTATGTTGTTATGATGTTTTGTGGGATTGTTGTGGTTTGTGGATTATGATGAAATGCATTATTTATGTGAAATTCAATATATGTTGTTTGGTGGCCTTTATGGTTTGAAATGCATTGTTTGAATTGGTTTCCAATGCATGAATAATGATGATGAGATAATTCATATTGTTGAATTGTGAATGTGCATTTGATTGTCATGAGTCATTGTATGCCAAGCATCATGATATGCATTCTTGTGATGTCGTGTGCCCTAGTGGGTGTGAGCGACGAAATGATTCCCGAGGGAATCTGCTATAACGGTCGTGAGCCTTATACAAAGAGGACCGAAAGCGATGTTATAGACGATCATGAGCCTTTTACAAAGAGGACCGAAAGCGATCGGATCGTGAGCCTTATACAAAGAGGACCAAAAGCGATCCATAAACGTCGTGAGCCTTATACCAAGAGGACCGAAAGTGACCGGGAACATCGTTTGCCCGACGGTGAGTTACACTAAGTAACAAGCGATGATTCCAATAATTCCTGAGTGAATTAATGATGAGAATGACGGATGGAACGGTACCGCATTGCATTTGCATAGAGTCGTTGTGTCGGTCTCTTTGCATTTGCATAAATCATGAATGGATTGATTATGTGTGGAAAATCATGAATGGATTGATTATGTGTGGAAAATCATGAATGGCTTGATTATGTGTGGAAAATTGTGAATTGATTGATTATGTGTTAAGCTTGTGATAGCATTGGTGATTTGATATGCATTCGTGAAAAATGTATGGATTATGGATGATATGTTTTATGTTTAGACATATGCTATGTTTTGTGGGAATGTTGTACATTACAATGATTGTATTAATTCTCTATGGTATGCTATATATGAATATACGTGATGTGGTGGTGTGTTTCCATATATTATAACTTTGATATGCCTTATGTTCGAATATGTGATTATGTTGGTATAATTGATATATGCTATGTTGTTGGATTATTAGAGATATGTTATGTATCTGTGGCATGCTATATGTATTAATATGTGATGCTTGTGGTGAGAATAATTATGTATGTGAATTTATATGTGTTTGCATATTAATATGCAATCTTAATTTAGTTGTTATTTCTCACCCTTCTGTTGTGGTTTGTTGCTCTATGAGGCAATTGCAGATTAGTAGTCTTGGAGGCTTTTGTGAAGATTAGTTCTCCATCCGTTTGTCAGTCAGTCTGCTCTGATACGTAACACGGGAGTCGGGGAACGCTTTTGTTATATATGTATACATTTGTGGGATCTATTTTGTATTACCTGTGTATGAATATTTTGATGTTATAAAATAATTTATTTTTTAAAACAAGTCGGTTATGGATCTTTCCGCTTTATTCCATTATTGAACTTTCCTTTTGTTGGAAAAAGTTTCCCTTTTAGGTTTATTCTATTTTGTGTTATGTACCAAATTTATGAGCAGAGATTGTGTTTTCTTTCTATAAATGTGGCATCCTTGTTTCTGTCTAAGAATAATAAATTTTTATTTACTCTGATTTATTTATGTATTATTTATTCGCGATAGGAATTGGAGTGTTACATTTATCCTTAGGTCGATAGCTTCTTCGAGACCCATGATACAAGCTTCATATTCGGCCTCATAGTTTGTGCATCTGAACGTCAATTTGGTAGTGAAAGGAATATGGGTACCCTGAGATGTTACTATGATTGCCCCAATCCCGTTTCCATAAGTATTGACAGCTCCGTCGAATATTAGTCCCCATTGTGATCCTGGTTCTGGCCCTTCACTGGGTAGCGGTCCATTGCAATCTTTCATTTTCAAATACGTGACATCTTCGTCTGAGAAGTCAAACCCAACTGATTCCTGATCGTCAATTGGTTGATGATCAAAATGATCAGCTAAAATACTTCATTTGATTCCTTTCTGAGCATGATACTCGATGTCGTATTCCGATAACAACATCTGCCAACGGGCAATCCTCCCCGTGAGAGCAAGCTTTTCAAAGACGTACTTGATTGGATCCATCTCGGAGATTAACCAAGTAGTGTGATAAATCATGTACTGGCGAAGACGTTTGGCTGCCCAAGCCATAGCGCAACAAGTTTTCTCAAGCATAGTGTACCGAGTTTCGCAGTCTGTGAACTTCCTTCTTAAGTAGTAGATGGCAGACTCTTTTCTTTTTGTTTCGTCTTGTTGGCCGAGTACACAACCCATTGAGTCTTCCAAGACTGTTAGGTAGATGATCAGTGGTCTTTCTTCCACTAGAGGAGATAAAATAGGTGGATTTAATAGATATTCTTTGATGTTGTCGAAAGCTTTTTGGCAATCTTCTGTCCATACGCAGCTTTGATTCTTTCTGAGTAGTTTGAAGATTGGCGCGCATGTCGTGATCATAAGGGATATGAATCTAGAAATGTAATTTAGGCATCCCAAAAATCCCCTAACCTATTTTTCAGTCTTTGGTGAAGGCATTTCTTGAATGGCCTTAACCTTGTCAGGATCAACCTCAATTCCTTTTTGGATGACGATGAATCCTAAGAGTTTTCCTGAGCGAACACCGAATGTACACTTATTACGATTCAAGCAGAGTTTATACTTCCTCAGACGCTCATAACTTTGACAGGTGTTCTACATGTTATTCTTCTGTTTTATATTTGGCAATCATGTCATCGACGTACACTTCAATCTCTTTGTGCATCATGTCGTGAAACAAAATTGTCATGGCCCTTTGATAGGTTGCCCCGGCGTTCTTTAGATTGAATGACATTACCTTGTAACAAAACGTGCCCCATGGGGTGATGAATGAAGTTTTCTCCATATCTTCCGGCGCCATTTTGATTTGATTATAGCCCAAGAATTCATCCATGAAGGAGAAGACTTTGAACTTTGTTGTACTGTCTACCAGCATGTCAATGTGTGGCAAGGGGAAGTCGTCCTTTGGACTCGCCCTATTTAGATCCCTGTAGTCTACACACATTCTGACTTTTCCGTTCTTCTTCAGAACTGGCACTATGTTGGCCAACCATTGAGGATACTCCGAGGTGGCAAGGAAACCTGCGTCGATCTGCTTCTGCACTTCCTCTGTCGCTTTGGGCGAAGCGAAGAGGGACATTTACAGAAAAGTGAGCCCTATAAAACATCCATTTCACATGAGCAAGGTGAAAGGTTAAAATAAAGATGGCAATTACTTAGACTTATGGACGACTTTCGGGACATCGACTGCAACCCAGTGGAGACGAACTCCTCTGTGAATCATAAAGTCTGGTACTTTCCTTCCTCGTTTGTCTTCAGAAATAACGCTGATTTCTGGCGGAGTAGGATCATTGGAGTCATCCTCCCATGCAGAGTTGTCATAAACGAACTCTTCTATTGTATCTTCAATAGTGTTTTCACTCTCAAGCGGATTTCCCCATCCAAATGGCTGGATGTCCTCGTATCTGATGGGAGAACTTTCGGGAGCAGTGTATTTAACTAGAAGTCATACTTGCCACTCGGCTGTGGGAATAGAGAAGTCATCCTCCTCAATGACGTCAATTTCAGGAAATGCATAGTTAATGAACTCTTGTTCTACAATCTTTGCAGATTCATCACCATGGTTTTGGACATTTTCGGAATGTCCTGAGTAATGATTCCATGACTTGGTGGGGACATGGGTATTCTTTTCAATATTACTCTGTTAATAGGCATCGTTCGACTGACTCTTTTACCCCAAGTCTTCTGGGCACAGCTTCCAGATAGGCAAGTCATCCAGGGGATCATAATAATCACAGTTGTCTTTCATTAGATTGTATTCCTCTAATGAATTGGGCAGAGCACAACATCCTTTAGGATCACAATCTCCATAGATCATCCTGACGTCTGACCTCGGTATATATCTTGGGCTCTGCTTGGGAAAATAAAGTGGCGTGTGCGCCTCTCCCTGAGACATATAACCGTCATGGTCAAGGTAAGATTTCCACTCTTCCTCTGTATTGGAGGAGTCGCTCTCATTGATGGTGTGTACTTCTTGAGAAACTGGGTGGAGGAAGCCTCCGCTGTGGAAGAAATCCCGAATGGGACGAAAACTTTCATCTTTCTTAGTAGTCTGGGTACAAGTTGGAGAGAAACCAATACATTTTCTTGTCTTGTTATCAGTAGGAATTACAATATGTCCCCATCCTTTTGTGTTATTACTCTTGATCACTTCGAGAGCATCCTTGTATGAGGAAATTGACGTCCCTTTTTCTGGTCGATTCTCATTACTCACTGAGAGTGCTTGGAACTGGGTTCCAACAACCTTCTCTGATTTGACACAGGAGAATGATGATAAGTTGCTCACGATTAAGGCTTGCTCTCCACACACTGTGACTAATTTGTCGTTCTTGACAAACTTCATCTTCTGGTGAAGTGTTGAAGTGACTGCCCCAGCTTCGTGTATCCAAGGTCTTCCTAATAAACAACTATATGCTGCTCGGATGTCCATGGCCAGGAAAGTGACTTGGGAAGTGTGAGGACTAATGGTTATGGGAAGATCGACTTCGCCGATAACTGTTTTTCTAGATCCGTCAAAGGCTTTGACGATGATCTCACTGCCCCTCATCGGAGCTCCTTGAAATGATAGTCGTATCAGAGTTGATTTTGGCATAACATTCAAAGATGATCCTGTGTCTACCAGTATGCTGGCTAAAGCATTGTCTTGACAGTTAACTGTAATGTTACGTGTCATATTATGATTTTTGCCTTCTTCCGGCAGTTCTTCATCACTGAATCCCAAGTTGTTGCAGGAAGTGATGTTAAAGATGATGCTGTCAAATTGTCCTACTATCACATCTTGTTCCACAAAGGCTTGTTCTAATACCTTCTGTAGAGCTTCCCTGTGAGCTTCTGAACTAAGCAGGAGAGAAAGCACAGAGATTCGAGAAGGAGTTTGCAACAATTAGTCCACAGTGTTGTACTTGCTTTTCTGGATGGGCCTCAGTATCTCATCGTTGTTCTTTACAAGTTCTGGATTACTGGATTGACCGACTTGTTGATTGGGAACTTTCGTTTGAGGTTCCTTTTCTTTTGTAGGTTCTCCAACTCTTCTGTTGAAGATCCGACTGCTCCGGGTAACCCGACTGATGTCGGCAATGTTCACGACGGAGGGTAATGGAGTTTCCTTTCCATTTTCGATGGTTGTTACGTCGTACTTGTAATGGATATCCTTTTCTGATTTGTACGGTATTGGTCCTGGCAGGTAGATAACCACAGGAGCTTTTTGATTTCTCTGACCTTCATAGGCAGCCTCAATTGGTTCGAGGTTCAGAATTTTTCTACTGTCAAGAGAGACTTTAAACTCATCGAGCAAATGGATTATGGTGTAAATGTCCTTGGTTATTCCATGATTGGAAATTCCGACAACGCTTTTGCTTTGACCAGGGAGGTACTCTTGTATCATGTTGATCGACCCAGAACTTGAACATGGTCGAATCTCCTTGCGGTTCAACTGATTTTGGAGGGCTGCTCGCACGAGATATCATCCTTGGTTATTTTATCGAGCATACTCTACAACGCTCATAATTGTGCGGTGGTACCCGACCATATCCGCTTTATACGCAGTGCATCTTTACTATATCTATTTCTATTGAGCAGATATCACGACTTTGATGTTTACCAGGATCCTTGAAATTCTGGTATGACAGACCCAGAAGTCACATAACATGTTGAGACATCTGGTCTGTTATCAACAACATATACAAGATATAGACAATTAAAGAAGTTGCTAAAAAGTAAAGTGCACACAAGAATTGTTCACCCAGTTCGGTCTAACAACCTATATCTAGGGGCATACCAAGCCAGGAAGGAAGTCCACTATTAGTAGAATTAAATTACAGACTCAACAATACCAGTTGACAGTCTACTCACTTAATCCCTACCCAATGACCCTTCTACCTAAGTCCTCCCTAGGTAAGAGACTCTATCTCACTTCCAATCATCGCAACGATGTCTAGCAGTCAACACCTCAGCCACTGCATCAACAGCTTGATTTCCAACAACTCTTCAAACACAACAAAGTAGAAGGCATACTTCCATGACAATACCTAGACATGACCCACATGACTAAGAACAATACTTAGAGTTGCTTAACAGCTTCCTCCAAGAACAACACATCTCTTACCTACAGGCTTCGAGATAAACACGATGACCATCCCACAAACCGGGTGGTTCACACATACCAACTCTCCTAGAGAGTGGTTCACGAACTCAGCCCTAATGATTACATCTTTTCTATTCATGGCTTCTCTGCCAAAAACTAGGTTACAAGCTTCTACTTATATCCTATTTCCCAACTGGATTTGGGCCTTCAAAATAGCAGTAACAAGGCTACACAAAGTCTGCAAATCAACCTCCAAGAAAATAGGTCTTCAATCTAATATTTCCTAATATGTCTCCATATTTAGAAAGTAGAGAAAATCCGAAAACCAACACAAAATCTCAACTCAATTACTTTGGACGCCACATAGGATAACTAAATATTCACAGAATATTCAGAAACAAATAACAACTAACAGAATCTTCCTTTTAAACCAAAACAGACGCGATGCCCTATGATCCAGGATGGGACATCTTTATCCAACATGTTGAATGCAGTAAGTAGAACATCTTGTTTCAACATCTTGATTAACCATCACATGACAGCAACATTGTTTTACCAAAATTGTAGCCAATTACAAGAACCAACAATCCCCATCAGTCATGCCAATCCGTTGCATAGGTTCATCCATGTAGATTGGAAGTCACCAGTGGTCCAACAGATGTTGAAGGTTTCTTTGCACAAGCGCACACCCTTGGTCATCTTCGCAGCATTCTTTATAGTCTTGATAATCATGTGATTCCACTAGACTGGTATCCATTAGGCGTATGTCAAAGATCTGAACCATTTTGATTTAATGGTCATTTCTTTCGCGGTAGTCTTTGATCCATCCAAGATCCATCTGACGTTGGAAGGCCTCTTATACAAAATAGCATCCCTGATTGTCTATTGAGCAGACTGGACAAGCTGCTGTGGCATATTATAATACTGACTTTATCTCGAATGCATCGCCACTAAGTTGACGTTCCTTGTACGGACGTCGTGGTTCTGTACAATGTTGAGATGTGAATGGGCCATGTTTACTTCATGAATCCTGTGATCCTGAATCCAGCCCAGATCCATTTGTTCTTGCAGAGCTACTTGTACTACAGAACACCCTCGATTGTCCTTGGAGAAGATATCACACTGATGATAGTTGTGAGATGGCACATGACCGTACCCGCTCTATCTGTAATGCATTTTTACCAGATTAGTTCCTAATTTGAGCACATTATGAATTTGATAATTGTTGACAGGTTCCTCTCCTATCAAATTCACTGCAGTCTTCTCATGTTGCGGTAATGGGTTTGTCTAAACATTTGGATTAGTATCTTTGAAAGATAAAATCCCGTTCCTGACAAGTTTCTGTACATCATAAAATCCCGTTCCTGATCCTCCTTGATGGTAAGGGCAAGTTTGATCTGCTTTAAACCAAAAAGGTAGATTTTCTGGTACCGCGAGAGACGTTCTGGTTTGAACATGCCCCTTGGCCAGTAGAAGTGGAAATAACTCGGCGTACAACATTAGTATAGGGTCAAACCCTGATGGTCGTGTAGTACGATTATTCTGTTGTACTGTGAACGAGTCTGCTGAAAACACTGATGGGGCCTTTGCTGATACTGTTGTTGACTTGGTTGGCTCTGAGCGTCTTGAGGTTGATAAGTCGGAGTTGGCGCTGGGTTGATATTACTGATATCTTGCTCTTTTTTCTTTTGGAAAGCACTACCGTATCTCTTGGTACTGCTGAATGGCTCTGCATCTTTGACCAATCGTCTTTCTCGGACAGCTTCTTCAAGGCGTACTCCCATGTTCACCATTTCAGTGAAGTCACTAGGCGCACTGGAAACCATTCGGTTATAATAGAATGAGCTCAAGGCTTTTAGGAAAATCTTTGTCATCTCCTTTTCCTCAAGAGGGGGACAGATCTGAGTGGCAATTTCATGTCATCTCTGAGCATATTCTTTGAAAGTTTCTTTGTCTTTTTGTGACATTGCTCTGAGCTGATCCCTATCCGGTGCCATGTCCAAGTTGTATTTATACTGCTGAACAAAGGCACCATCGAGATCTCTGAAAGTACTGATCTTGGTGCGGTTTAAACTCATATACCATTTGAGTGCGGCACCGGTTAAATTGTCTTGGAAGTAATGGATCATTAGCTGTTCATTTTTTGTCTAGGTAGACATTTTTCGAGCGTACATCACCAAATGACTTTGAGGTCAAGAGTTGCCTTTGTATTTTCAAAGTCGGGCACCTTGATTTTGTGTGGTATCTTTACATTTGGGACCAAACAGAGGTCTGCGGCGTCCTTTCCAAATAAGTCTTGACTGCGAATGGCATGCAGTTTCTTCTGCATTTCCAAGAATTGTTCCTGGAACTCATTCATCCTTTCGTACATGTCTTCGTTTCCACCAAAAATTGTTTGTGGAATCTGTCCTTCCGGGACGGTGTGTACCACTGGTTGTGGTATAGACATTACAGTTGTGACTCTTGGCGCTTCAGTGCCATGAAGTTTATAACCTTCAAGAGTTGTTGTAGTAACCCTTGCATTTTCATTTTCCTGAAGTGTGTAACATTCAGGTCCAGCGGTTCCCGCTACGACTTCTGGGTCTTCAGTGACTGGTGGGATATATCCTTCAGGTATAAAGTTGAAAGGCATGCCTCAGGGGCGCCCTTTAGGCATATTGTACTGAGGATGATTCTCATGTGTCTCTATTACAGGTGTAGATGTAATCTCTGAGATCACAGTCCTTTGATGTTGTTGCTCCTGAGCTGCTACCAGGGATTGCATGTTGTTGTGAAGTTTTTTCAAACTTTCCTTTAGAGTGTCAATTTCTTCTCTCAACTCTCTGTTCTCTTCCTCGAGATCATTCATTTTCTTTTGTCGATTGTGTCATACCCTAAATTTTGACCACTAAGATTTCCCATCATTGTGCAAATCATCATCACCATATGGATGAACCATTAGTCTCCCCAAAGATGGGTGAGCATACACTACAATCAGGCTTAGGGTTTCAAGCCTTCTCATAGCTCTTAGACAAAGGATCAATCAAGAAATGACATGATCTTCAACTTTTCTAGCCTCTGAAATATCCACAATGGATCAATAGAACTCCCAATTCAAGGATTAAGCACAAGGCTTCTCCCTTCTAGGTGGATCAAGCCTTAAGATCGCCAGTGTCACTAAATTAGGGTTTGTCGACCAGGGCCTCCAGATGGAAATTTTCCTCTAGGCATGAGCCAATACTTCCAGGCATAACATATGATGCTCCAAGGGATCTCATGAACCCAATCATCAAGTCAATTTATCCTCAGGGGATGCATTCATAAAAAAAATCAGGAATTAGGGTTTCTTGACCTAATTCACCCCTAAGTTGACTTTTGGGAAAAATCATGAGCCAAGACCTCAAGATATGATTTGAGGGTCCCTAACACACCACATTGGTCCATTTGTAATAATGGATTGAGCCAAGAAGCTTGAGCAATAAGTTTCAATTTCATCAGAACCACAATTAGGGTTTCGTGGAAAAAGTCAACTGTATCTTTGACTTTTGACCAGGACATGCTTCCAAACCCTAAGACATGATTCAATACACCCTATAACACCTATGAAATCAATCCGTCAAGTTGGATTTAGGTCAAGGACTTGATTTCATAGAGGATCGCACAATTTGGAATTCATCTGACAAAAAGTCAACTGTGCACAAAAGTCGAAGTTTGACTTTTTGAGATTTTTCACAATTATGGTTCTTTGACCCCAAAATGATGTTAATGTATGATTGGAATCATCATTCATCAAGAAAAATCAAGAAAAGTGGGATAACTTGTAAAAGGGGTAACCATAAAAAACTTAGAAATTTTTCTAAGTTATGGAACAAAGTGGCTAGGGTACCAACTTTGGAGGATCATAACTCCTAAACCACAAGGCCACTTTTTCCCATCCAAAGCTGGATTTGTAGCTCTCATTACCCTCTACAAAAGCTTCAACTACACCTCATTCCAATTCATCATGGATTTTGAGTTATGGAATGATCAAAATCACAAAAAGTGAAAATGTCACTTTTTTCCAACACTTAGTGAAATTCACTAAGTCAAAATCTGCCTTCACTTTTTTCCAAATGTAGGGGCATTTTCACTTGGATCCAAAAAGTATCAAAACCAATTATGATCAAACAGTTATTGTATCATATAAGGGTTTTCCAAAATGGCCAAGAACTCCATCAAATTCCACTTGAGCCATGAGATATGACAATGGCAATATGCCTTGCTGAAAACTGCCAAGGCTAGGCAGAATTTTGCACTTTTGCTTGATTTGGAAAAATCAGATAATTCCAAGCCTTGTCATCACTTTGGACACATCTGAGGATCAAATCTAAAGGGAACAAACACTGATCCAAGCCTCCAAAGTCTTTGGAACAAGAAGTAGCATGCCAAACCTAGAAATCCCTAAAAAAGGGACAAGACTCCAATTTTGGATTGGAGCATTTAATGGATGCACCAAGGTGGCATAGATTGACACATTTGCAACTGAATTCAGTCAAGAATGATCCAACAACTAGGGAACCACAGCTCTGTGCCCTAACCTCTAGTCAATGGCTAGAGGAGACTTGGATTTCCATTGATCAACATTGGCCAAACCTTTGCTGCAGTTGCCATTCACTATTGATCCCAAAATAAACTTGCTCTACTATAAATAGAGCTTATTTGTTCTCAGTTTGAGTACACCAAAGCCATCAAATAGATGCTTTCCTCAAAATCACCTTCTCACTTCCAAATCTGCCTTCCAAAGCAAGTCACTATCGGGTTTTGAGTTTAAGAGCAATTCCAACCAGACCAATCACACACACACACACCTTATAAACATCATATAGAAGTGATCTAAACACTCACATAACATCTGGAACACCAAAATCACAAAATCACTAGCCAATTGCTCAAGCCTTTGGCAGATTTGCAGTTGGGGTACCATCTCAAGTTCCAGATCATTTCAATCCATTCCAAGCATCCAGACACACTCCATGGCACCTAGGGAAGCTATCCAGATCATTGGAACCTAGCTGTAACACCTCTAACCCAAAACACAATCACCAGCTACAAGAGGTGAGCATGAGCTCTTCTAACTCTATGATCCATGCATTTTTTGCTGCACAATAATTTGGCCATATGTTTATAATCATGCATAGAGTGTTTATCCTCAATCAATTGCTTTGTATGAATCGTGTATGGAATTTCTGAACCTTCATGCAGAATTTAGGGTTCTTGAGGTTTCTCTTTGATTTCTTATTCCATGCTTAAAATAAATGAAATTAAAGACCATAGACATGATTGTAAGGGTGAAACGAGTAGATTGATATGTAGATTGCATGATATAATCAAGTATTCAGTGAGATTGGATAGAAAACACAAATCTGCAGAAACAGAGGAAGGGCGCGTGTTCTTGCCATGTTCTTGGCGCCCTTTTTCAAATATTTGAATATTTGAATTTTGTGATTTTATTTATTTGATTCAAAATTTAATTTCTCTCTGAGTTTTAATGATTTTGAGTTGATTCTTTTTTTAATAATTCACAAAAATGTTAAAATATTTTATTTTACCAGAAAATCCCAAAAATATTATTTATTTCATATAATCGATATTTTTGCCAAGAATTAATATTTTAATTGTTTTTGACATTTAAAATATTTTTTCCTTCTTGATTTTGCAAATTTTAATGATTTCTAATCATTTTGTAGGTCAAAACATGATTTTTGAAACATTAATCCAAGATCACAATTTGTTTTCCACATGTTAAACAATTTTGATCATTTTAATTGAATTTTTTATTTAATTAAAATACATTTTGGAAACAAATTAGGGTTTTGATTAATTCAACCCTCATCAAACCTTTTAAAAACATTTTGGGCCTCTAATAGAGTGTAAGACCCAATTCTTTGTAAATACAAACCTATTTTGGGCCTCAAATGTTGTATAAGTCTGTTGTATTTCAAAAGTTCGGCGTGATAAGACCCATTCAGAACCATTTTGGGCCTCTAATAGAGTGTAAGACCCAATCCCCTTTTGAAACCAAAAACTTTTGGGCCTCATTCGTTGTATAAGACCCACGGTGTTTTCAAAACCTCGGCGCGATCGTCGCCCTTTTTAAAATTAACCATTGGGCTTCTCCTTGAGCTATAAGACCCATCTTTGTTCACTTTCAATAATTTTGTGCCTCTTGAGAGAGTGTAAGACCCATCCCCTTGTACAGAAAACATTTCTTGGGCCTCAGTCACTTGTATAAGTCCCTGTACAAAACGACAGTGCGATCACTGATAAAACCATGTGCCTCTCCTTGAGCTGTAAGCCCCAATAATATTTTCAAAGCACTTTCTCCTTTAATTTTGAATATAATATTGTTATCAAAGTTTTCTTTGTTGAACAACTAACAACACATCATGGAAGCTCTACAACCGAGTAAGTGTTTACCCGCTTTCATTTACCGCTTTCTTATGTATATAATTGTATTGTGGGGCTGTTTCACTGTAAGTCTTCTTTCATAAACTCATATCGACTATGTAATACTAGTATAGATATTTAGAGTTACCCCGGCAACTACGTCTAGAACTAGACAAAACCTCGTCTCCTTACATCCGACGTTCTCCCGGATATTTCAAACCATGAGAATTTTCTTTTACAACAATTTTAGATAACTATATCTAAGAAATCTCCCCCTTGAACAGTTCATATACAGAAGGCCAATGTTCCAAGTGAAACCCCTTCTGGAACTGTTCATCAGCCTCCTCTTGGGCTTAGTGCAAGGACCCACAGGCTTCCTAAAAGCATCTCCGCCTCCTCTTGGGCGTTGTACAAGGACTCGTCGGCTTCTTAGAAGTTTTCACAGCCTCCTCTTAGGCTTTGTATAATGATTCTTCCTCCGGGAAGATAGCCTCCTCTTGGGCTTCGTACAAATTTTCCCTTCGGCTTCTTAAAATATTTTCTCGCCTCCTCTTGGACTTTGTACAAATTGTCCCGACGACATCTTAAAGGTATAGGAACAGAAATTAGTCATCTTAATAGAACAGTCTTTCAAAGAGTCTAGATCTTTCTACCGCGAACGTACTGTCTCTTAATCTCTCTTAAGTATAGTACAAAAGATAAAACTCTAGACTTGGACAGTCTAATTTCCTTGAGTCTCGAAGACATTCTCAAGTTCCTGTCAAAAATAAGAAAAAACACCCGTAGACTTGGGCAGTCTCAATACCCTTCGGATTCCCTGTTTCATTAAAGAACAGGAAATAATCCCGGTCCTCAGATCAAATCCATGAGTACAACATTACCCATATAAGAACTGATTTTATCTTTTAACCAGCATACTGGACCTGTCACTCAACTGAAACAGTAACCCTAGCCTCCTCTTGGGCTTTGTACAATGATTCTCCCCAGCAGAGTTAACCTTTGCAGCCTCCATCTCGGGCTTCGTACGAGATACAAAAACACTCCCTTGTTGAGTCAAACATTTTTAGCCTTCATCTCGGGCTTCGTACGAGATACAAAAACACTCTCTTGTTGAGTCAAACATTTTTAGCCTTCATCTCGGGCTTTGTACGAGATACAAAACACTCTCTTGTTGAGTATAAAAAGACTTTCTTATTGAGTCAATCCTTTTTTAGCCGCTATCTCGGGCTTCGCACGAGATACAAATCACTCTTTTGGTGAGTATAAAAGACTCTCTTGTTGAGTCAAATCCTTTTAGCCTTCGTCTTGGGCTTCGTACAAGAGACATATAAAAACACTATCTTATTGAGTCAACCCTTTTAGCCTCTATCTCGGGATTTTTACGAGACACAAAAGCTTCCTCTTGTTGGGTCAATAGCCTCCTCTTAGGCTTTGTATAAAGAAATCCCCGTTTGATTCAATCAACCTTTTAGCATCAAATCATCCTTTGTTCACATCATACAAACATCAATAACTCCTTTTCCCTCGTCTAATTGCTGTAAGTGGCAAGCCTCTGGATTATTTACATCCACGCCACTGTCCCTCTTTTAGCCTAAGAAATTCCTAAGGAAAGATGACATTGCTCTAAACTGAGTTAAAGTCTTCTCCTTTAGGTTGAAAATCCCCTATAAAGAAAATTATGGCATTGCTGGATTCGCATATCCCAGTTAAAGTAATTCTCCTTTATAATCAGTCACCCAACAGTCGTGCCAAACAGGCTAAATATTCCCCTTTAGAGATGACAAATTCTCTCTAAAGTCAACACCCTTTTAGCTTCACATCTTGGGCTTCGAACAAGATACAAATAGACCCTTCAGCTTCACATCTTGGGCTTTGAACAAGATATAAACCATCTTTAGCTTCATGTTTTAGGCTTTGAACAAGACACCAAAACACCATTTCCTCCCATAGAATAGGAGGAACTACGATCGCTCTGATTTCCCTATCTCGGGAATACGTAGGCATAAGATTGAAAAAGAATCAAAGTGAGCACACTTATCAAAGAAAAAACCCAAAGTCCCCTACCTCCATCTAATCTGGTGCAGGATCCCAACAAATTCCCCATGAACAGTCTCGGTATTTCGTTCTGAACAAAATAAGCAGAGAGAGGCCCACGAACTAAAGCCGCATCTGTAAACCAACTGTTTTGACTGTTTAACCTCAGTTTGCAAGCAGGGTTAGTTGGAGACATCTATTTCCCTTCCTTCATCAGCTTCAATAGGATAAAAAATGAATCGAACTGTAGTACCAAAGCGATAGTGATTTGAAACCACAAAAACCGCGCTACAGATTGGCCATTGTATGAGTGAGACAGTTTGACTCTAGAATTATTACACATACGCGAGACTCAAGGATAAGAAAAATGCGTTATATGAGAATGATGAATGATATGCAAAGACATATTTTTTAGTTTTTGTTTTATTCAAAAAGAAACTTCAACAAATAGATTGCAAATATTACACAGCGGGGGGGGGAGGGGGGAGACCCCTTTTATTGAATTCGAAAGATTGCAGTATTTTATAAGGAAAAGTACAGTATTTTACAAAGTGTTGTAAGGAAATGTCTAAGCTCATGGATCCTGAGGCCTCTCTGAGGAGAGCTCAGATGCCGGTTCATGTTATTTCCTTTTCTTTGATCGGGGCTCTTCAGTTGTTGTCGGGTTGTCAGTCCTTTGCCAAGTGAAAGGAGCGAGCGAATTTCTTCAGTCTTCCTGACTCTTGTCATACCCTAAATTTTTACCACTAATATTTCCCATCATTGTGCAAATCATCATCATAATATGGATGAACCATCAGTCTCCCCAAAGATGGGTAAGTGTAACACCCCAAAATTTTCCTTCTTGCTTTTAGCTAACTGGCTTATGTTTCTTTGCATTTCTTGCATTAGCATTTGTGCATAGCATTGGTTCTTAGCATGGGATCAAGGTACTTGGTTCATCTCAAGGGAGTCTCAAGCCTCAAGGTGGTTTGAGAAGTTCATCATATCTTCATAAGGTCAAGAATGGCAAAGGGTTTCAAGTGAATCTTTCCCTCCTAACCAGAGGGACCAAATTAGGGTTTTTGACCCAAAGGACTTTTTGAAGGGGCTTTGTGGATTCAAGCATGTTCTTATGGTATTCCATATTCTCACAAGTGTTCATGGATAGGGACTTGGCTAGTGGTTCATTGTGGAAGATGTTCAGTGGATAAGTTACTTGTGAAGTAAGCAAAAGTCAACAGTGGAGAAGAAAGTCAACCATGGAATTTTGAGGTTCTCTTCATGGTTTTCAAGGTCTCACATCCTCATATGGTCTTCAAGGGTTAAGTTTCATACCATTTATCAAGAATCAAGAGTTTGTACAAAAGTTATTAAATTTGGAAAATGACCTATAATGAGAACTTTCCATTTTTGGCAGTTTTTCCACTAAATTCAACTTGGCTTTTCATCATCAAGAAAGCTTCAAATAAATTTTACTTGGACATGAAAGTTTAATATCTTTCTCTCCCATTTCCAAAAAGTACTAGATGGTTTCCATATCATTTGTGAAACTCAAGTTATGGTCAAAACAATGCAAGGTGCTTTTTAAGGCTTTTCACATGTACCACTTTTTCCACCTTTTGCATTTTGGTACAATTTGACTTGTAATTGGTTCTATTACTTCAAGTCACATTCTAATATCCAAGTACACTTCATTTGGCACAAGTTTAGCCCTTGAAGCAAGTCATTTCATGCCATGTACCTCACTTTCTTCACATAATACAATTTTGCAAGATGGATTAAAACTTACAAACCAAGCCACCACAAGGCCCAATTCCAATCCATTGGTGATCAGCAAGGGAAATGTGAGTGATCCATGCTTATCTCATGGCCTTTACACGTGTGGATTAAGGGATACATCACAAATTTCATTTTTGCAAAACACTCCAAAACTCATTAACCAAGGGATTAACCAAACTTTAATCATGATCAGAGGTCTAATGAGGTGTATATAAGCTAACTAACACGTCCATTTCTAGGTCATGCACTCTCATTTGCTCAGATTTGAATTTTTGCTCCCACACTTTCTCTCTTCGAAACTCACTCTCCTTGGAGTTTCTTTGAGATTTCTCTTCACATTCTTGATCCGTGAAGAGAATAGAGCAAGAATCAACCACTGATTGAAGCTCATACTGAGGTTTCAGCCATAATCGAATTTGGATTCAACTTCTTCAAACTTCAAGAACTAGCACGATTCCAAGCTCTAGTTGCATTTAGTTTGCAATTAGAGGTTCCAAGGAGTAGATCTGCAGCTTCCAGAGGGTTTTCTTGGCGTATTTCAAGTTCTACAAGGTTCAGGTTGGTGTGAAATTCATGATCTTAGAATTTGTTTTTCTTATGTGCATTGTGTTCTCTGTGAGTTGCTGCTCATGCTAATATGATTTGTTGTGAATTTGGACGTGTATCATGGATGTATTGTGGATCTAAAGTTTTTAGATCCAAACTTTCTTGCTTCGATTTGCACGAACCATATATGATCTGATGATTTGAGTGTCATATTCGTGATCCTTGTGAAATTCTAGTTTGAATAGTGTACTCATTTGCATTTTCTGGGAAATTTTGGAGTGCAGGTCGCCAGAGATGACGACCGGAGCTAGGGCTCCGGCGTCTGGTTCATTTTCAGGTCACCGGAGGTTCCATTGGAGAAGACATAATCTGGACCGTTGGTGGTCTAGATCTGAGGGCTCACGCTTTGCCACCTCATTTTAAAATCTATTTTTATTTTACTGATTATGTGTTTACATTCCATGCTAGCTATCATGTGCATCTAATCTGGGCCTTTGATCTTGCGTGTTTAATGATTGTTTGACTTGATCTGGTGCATAGGATGGATCTGATGGGTGTGATTGTGCCAACGCATTAAATTAGTGGTGTGCCTCTCACGTGTTTTATTTTTTTAATTTCTGATAATGTGATGTATGCACGTGTATCATTGTTGCCATGTACTTTCAATCTTGGCCTTTAATCATGTTTACTAGTGAGTTTTGTTGACTTGATACCATACGTTGGATTGATCTTATGGCTGATGGTGAGTCAGTTTGGTTGACTGAGTTCCATGTTTTTTTGGTTTGACCACGCTGAATTGGATTGGGCCTGTTCTTGATATTCCCACCCCCTGTTTTAGCCCTTTCATTTCAACAACATGGAATTGTTGCTTATTGCACCCCTGGGTTCTTTTTTTTTTCTTTTTTTATTTTATTTTCTTGCATTGCTTTCATTTTTAATTTTTAAAAATAGATTTGTGCATCCAAAAATTATGAAAAAAATCATGAAGCATCTTTTGCATTTTATAAAATTTTTCCAAATTTTATTTTCCATTTTATTTTATTTTTAGCATCTGAATTAATTGTTGCTTTAATTTCTTTTTAAATTGTTCTTATTTGCACACTTCAACTTTGAGAATTTATTTCTCATAGCACATAAAACATTTTGAGTCCATTCTTTTTTCATTATTTCATCAACATATTGAAGTGCATAAAAACATTTTTGTTTCTTTTTTAAAACCTTCATATTGCATTTTAGCCCCTCTCTTTTGCATATTAATCCATAATCCTTTGTGCTCTTTGTCTAATTGTTTGAGGGACCTATCTTATGAATTTTTGCATGAGTTTTTAATATGATGTTTACCCCTGGTTGAGGTGTTTTGAGATTTAATTTTATGATTTTTGAATCATGGTTACTATTTGTTTGATCATTCATGTTTGAGGTCTTCTTTTGTGAACATCTTTGATCATGTCGAATTACTTGCTTGAGAAGGCACTTGTGCCATTGTATGAGGTTGTTTTCTTTGATTTCTTGAGCCATGTTTAGATCATTATAGGTCTCTTGAATGCAAATTTAAGTCATTGGTGTGAGGTTGTTACTTATTTTGTGTACATGTTCCATGCTTGTTTCACATGCCTCTTTTTGACTTATCTTCTCACTTCTTCTCATCTATGCCTCTTCTTGGTTTGTATTTGGTTTATGTATACCATGTCATATCTCTTCTTTGCATCTCATATGATGTATGCTTCTGACTTTAGAGCTTTGCATTCATTCCATATGTTATTCACATTTCATCTTGCATACTTGAACATGTTTCACTTACATGCTTCTTTCTTCTTCTTCTAATTACTCTCAATGCTTGGATACTTGTTTGTATGCCTCATGTGACATTTGTACATCATGTTTAGTCACATGTTTAGGTCATCCAAATTCTGACTTTGATTTTATTTGAAGCATTGTTGCATGATCACCTTGCATATCCACTCATTTTTCTTCTACTCCTTCTTTGATGATCTTCTTGGATGTTTGGCCGTTGGTTTGCATTCTCTTTGCTTGAGTTTGTTTGGTAAACATTATGGGTCACCTCTAAGGTGTACATTCTGACTTGGATGAGTTTCATTTGGTTTGTAACCATTTCTCTTTGGGTTGTGACTTGTTTGGGTTTCATTTGTCTTATTGTTGCTTATGTTTGTTTTTGCTAACCATGTAGGGGCTAATGGTAAGTGAATGGGATGTGGATAGTTATCCACATTCTAACTTCTCCTTTATCTTTTAAGCTTTCATACTTGTGTTTGCTTTAGCATTTAAGATGCTTCTTTCTTCTCTTTCACTCTCTACCTCCCATGAATCTCAAGACTTGATTAAGTCTTGGATTCTTTTCCCTTAGAGCTACCTAGTCCAACTTAATTTTTGATTAAGCTTGGAGTAGGATTAGCATTAGGTTTTACGTGGTCATCCCTCCTAAGCCTCACTAACCCTAGGTCATCCATGCATGATAACATTAGGACTCTTAGTTTCCCTTTAGAGTTTCCTTTGGGTCTTCTCTCTTCTTATCTCAAAACTTCTTGAAAACACTTAATAAAGATAAAGTGTATTGTGCACGAGCCTTAAGCGTGGGGAATGAGAAATGAGGGGCTTCCTCTCATCTTTCTAGAGTGCTTAGCGGGCGTCTTGTCTTGGGACGATTCGTTAAGTATTCGTCCTTGTGCCCTAGACTTTGGTGCAATGCAAGTTATGAACTAACTTAAAAAACACTTCTGTCTAAAAAACACAAAATAAATTCAAATCTTTTTATCCTTCGGGATTGTTGGGTTTCAAATTTCATTTTCAGAAAAGAGCTCGTCGCTCACGTAAAAAATACTTACCCATCAGTGGTCGTACCTACGAACTACATTAGCTCTGATTCCTCTCTCTCGTCCGATTGAGGATATGTAGGCACAAGACAGCGATTGTCTTGGCGAGCAACCTTCCCCCACAGTTTTCGTCCGAACTACGTTGACTCTGACTTTCCCATTGCACTGAGGGAGTATGTAGGCCAAGGACAACGATAACGTCCTATCGAGTCACTTCTTTTTTCTTTTCTTCTTCGTTTCTCCATTCTTTCCGTTCTCGTTTCTTCTCCGGTCCAGTAGCAGTGGAGCTCCAGATGGCGACACCCTTTGATATAGACAATAAGCGTGGAACCCATCGAGTACGATGGATGCGTGGGGTGCTAGCACCTTTCCTTCGCGTAACTGACTCCCGTACCCATTTCTCTTGGTCGTGAGACCATGTTCTTTCCCTTCACTCAGGTTTATGCAGTGTTTCCTTTCCCTCTCCCGGGATAAATACACATTGCTGGCGACTCTGTGTTCTTCTGCGCCACTCTCGCGTTTGTACCGTTGGATGCGAATCTTTCGGGAGCGACAACTGGCGCTCTGCTGGGGAATTACTCTGGTTGACCTCTTGCTGGTCCATCCCCTTTAGCTAGTCGATCCTAGCGCTTGTTTGTTTTTTCGTTGGGTGTTTATTTGTTGTGCTTTATTATGTTGTATATTATTGTTTTACAGCTTTTATTGCATTGCATGTCATTTTATTACTCTCATACTGGATATTGCTGTGTTGTGCTGGCTGGTTTCTGTTTGGCAGGTTGGGTTGTTCTGAGAGATAAGCCCAATACCCAGGCTTGAGCATACACTTAGGACTAGAGTGGAGAGTAGTGGGACCTATGTGCCATCTTGGTGCGTTTGTCTGTTCACGAAATTCACAACCAGACGAGGCTATCTTGGGATGCATTCTGACGTGTGTGTCTTGCGCATTTCAGGGTGTTGATCTAGAGAGTTGTCGACTCTGGTGACCGTTTCTCCGATACCTCAGTTGCGCCTCTCCTCCCGACCTGTGATAATGGCAAACCCATTACACTTGTCGATCCGAGGACCCAATGCTGAGGGACTCGCATAGGATGGCCTTATTTTTTAGGGGAATCAGTTAAGGCCTCCTCGATTGATGATGATGCCAAACCAGAAATGGTGAACGTATCATCATTTCTCGACCTGAGAGCCCGTGATATTGAGGATCCTCGCCTTTTAGAACCCTCATGTGAGAAGGGATGGGTGTTTGCAGGTTTGCAGGAAACCGAAACCTTTAACCTACCCGGTTTTCTGGATTTCTCATTAGTGTTTGATTATCTGGGTTTCTGGTTATCTCAGTGGTTCGGTATTCTAGAATTCTGGTTTCCTGGGTTGTGGCTCTCGTTCAATTAACAGTACAGCACATCCAGCAGTGATGCCTTGATCCCATGCTTGCATGTGCATATCATTTTTCTTGCATTCTAACATGTTTGACATTTTTAAAGGCTTGCATCTTACTCTTGATTCCGGTTTTCTGAGGTTGCCTTAACATGGATGTCCAGAGAAAGAAGATTGTTGCTTATTCGTTCCCAGACCCGACCTTGACGTTGATTCACAAGCTGATTAGTATGACTGGTCCTGGAGTTCGTACAGAGTTCGTTGGAAAGTATGGGAGACTTCTAAAGTTTGTCTACAGTGTCTCCAAGTATGAGAAGGATGCCATTCATACACTTCTTCAGTTCTATGATCCGGCTTTGCGTTGCTTCACTTTCCCAGACTATATCTTGGCTCCAACGTTGAAGGAGTTCTCATTTATTTTGGGAATCCCCATTAGGCATGACATAGTATTCTTTTATGAAGAACGCCCTGGGATAAAAGAAATGGTCGTTGCTCTTCATATTGGTGAATCCGTTCTGAGCAGTAATATTGTGTAGAAACAAGGAGCTAAGGGTTTCTTATTGAAGTTCTTGTTTGATCAAGCTTGCATACATGTTAAGGAGAAGAATTGGACTGCTTTCCAAGCTATTCTGGCTATGTGCATCTATGGGATTGTCCTGTTTCCCAATGTTCTTGATCTGGTGGATATGCACGCTGTCAGAATCTTTATTTCAAAGAATCCTATACCTACCTTGCTAGGTGATGTGTATCACTCAGTCCACTACAAGAATGAAAATAGGCGTGGAAGAACTGTGATTTGCTGTGCACCACTCTTATCTACTTGGTTTTTGAGTCATCTCCCCGAAGCTGGCGCTTTCGTTGATACGAGAGATTCTCTGAAGTGGTCGAAGAGGTTAATGGGCTTGACTGCTGACAACATTGTTTGGTTCAACCATGACTTGCTAGGGATGAAGATTATTTGCAAGTGCGGAGAATTCCCTAATGTACCCTTGATAGGGAGAAGAGGTGGAATTAATTATAATCCTTCCCTTGTTATTAGGCAGTTTGGTTATCCTTTGAGAGGTCCACCTGAAGAACGAGATATCAGAGAGTCCTTATTCTTCAATGGTACAGGGGATCAAGAGATGATAAGGAAGATTGTGAATGCTTGGAAGCAGGTGACCAAGAAGGGAAAAACTTCATTTGAGAAATGTAATAATCGGGCTTTTCCTTCCTATGAAGAGTGGATTAAGAAAAGAGCAGAAGAGGAGCTTCTTCCTTTCCCGGTGGAACCACCTTTGTATCCTTTGATGATCGAGGCTCCCACGACTGTTGATATAGAGAAGTCTGATAAGTTATGGGATGAGAAGGAGAAACTCCAAGAAGAGAATCGTGAGCTGGGCAGAGAGGTTGGTCAGTTGAAGCACGAAAAAGGCGAAGCTATCCATGCTGCCAGGTTGAAATCATAAATTTTGGCTGTGAAGGAGAAAGAATTGTCTAAAGAAGCCACAGCCAAAGAGAAAGTGGCTCAAGCGTTGAAAAGTGTTAGCAAGGTCCTTTCATCCAAAAAGAAAGAGTTGGCTTATGCTATGTCAAGAATTCACAAGTTCCATGACCGTCGGAATACAGCAATTACTGCCAACAGGTTGAAAGAAGACAAGTATCTGGAGCAGATTGAAGGTTTGAAGACAAAGCTTCGGGAAAAGGATAAGGAGATTTTATCAGGGATCTTTGAGAAGAGAGAAATTGAGGAAACGCTCAAGGAAACCATGGCAGATATGGAACAGCTGAAGATCCAAGCTGAGGTAAAAAGAGCCAGAAGCGAAGGTCCAAGTTCAGGTGGAGCTTCTGGAGAAGATGATTGGGAATTGCATAGTCGTTATCTAACAGGGATCTTGCACAGGAGGGAACTTTTGATTCAGGAGTTGATTCAGAGACCAGAGCATCCTAATACCAAGAAGCTTCTTAAGGAGGTGCAGAATTGGTGCAAAAAGAATGACGAATGGGGAATTCTAGCACGGCCGAGTCTTGATGATATGCCTTAGTTTCTTGCTGCTGTTTTCTTTGTATTTCCGGGATCACCGCCAGGCTTGTTGGTCGGGATCTTTGTTTATGCTTATTTAGACTTGTGTTGTAATAGATGTTTATTCTCCTTATATGATCAGGAATTCAGTTCTCTTCTGTTGTTAAAACTGGAATCAAGGGATAGATCGCCTTGATAATGTTCATACATGTTTGCATTTGCATTTGCATGATCATTTCTGCATAACAGGTTTATCTTTGGTCTTCTTATGTTCTCCTTTCTTCAGACAGGATTGCCGACCAACGTATTCATCGGTATCCTACTCAGCCTGTGATAACCAGAGGATAGCCATGGAACAACTCGGTGCAGAGGTGACTGAAATGAAGATTCAGATGAGGCAATTTGGGGAAGATATGCTGGCCATGTCCCAAGAACAGAAATTTCTAAGAGAGGAAGTCAATCAGATGAGGACTCAGATGGGTCTGGTCATGGAAATCTTGGATAGGGTGTTAAAGAAGGAAAATGATCATGTGCTCGCATCCGCAACAGAAATCCTTACTCCTCTCAGCTCTTTGGGGCCTTTTCTAGATCATGGATTGCCTCGTGAATCCCCTCCACGAATTAAAGTTTCAGAGCTTTCTCATCAGCAATCACTTCCTGCTCCCTAAGAGGATCCTAAGTCAGAGAGGCCTAAGAGGAAGTTTGATCACATTCCAATGCCGTATGCGCAGTTGCTTTCTTATCTGCTCGAGCTCAAACTAGTCGAGCGTGTCACTCTAGGACCAACTCCGACAGGGTTTTCTTTGGGTCCAATATGAATGCTAGGTGTGACTTCCATTCTGGGGCAACTGGTCACAATGTTGAGAATTGTACAAGGTTCAAGCATAAGGTCCAAGAACTCATCGATTCAGGGGCAATCAAGTTCTCATAAGAAGTGGAGACTCCTCCCCTCTTTGCAGGATCCACCTCATGCCATGGACTTTCTCCACAACCTTTTACTGCTGAAGCTCTACGTCAGCAACCTTTGTTTATGCCTCAGCCAAATGTGGAAAGGAAAGTGCAAGCGCAGGTGAGGCGCCCAAATCAGCATCGACAGCAGAATTATCAGCAGCAGGGGCAACCGAGACTAAGAAGGCCCAAGAGGATATTTGATCCTATTCCTATCCCTTATAGTCAGTTGTTTGCTCGTCTGCTCAAGAGCTCGCTGATCCAGCTGAGGAATGCCATGCCAGTACCATACCCTATCCCTCCGAACTTTGACATGAACGGTAGCTGTGAGTTCCATTCGGGAACGTTTGGGCACACAATTGACGACTGTAATGCATTACAACACAAGGTGCAAGATTTGATCGACTCAAAGGTCATCACCCCAGATGATACCCCCACAAGGTGAAGCTTCTTTATCAAAGTAAGCACTCGAGGCTGCCAGGACATCATCAGAAGCAATAAGTCCAGACGGAGTCAAGTCTCCTCAACAATGGTAATCATCAACTTCCTTTACTGCATTTTCATATGTAGCTTTCCTTTGTTTGTTTAAACATTGTCTGCATGTAAAAACTTGTTTGTGTTTGAATGTGGATTTTTAATGCAATGATGTGTTGTTCCTGAAGTATCTTACTTTTATGCACGCATGTCATTTTTATATGCATTGCAATACTATCTTTCTTGCCTAGACTCTTGGAGGGAGGATGACGAAATAAGAACGCAGGTTTCTAATGGTACGTTTTTGGATAAAACCCTGTTAAAGATGTACAGGCATTGTTTCTAATTCACAAACACTGGAGAGATAAGGAGATAGACCTTTGTCAACCCCTTTGAGCCTAGTAGTAGGAGTTCTTTCTGAAAACGAAAAACCCTCCATTTTAACCCAGGGGCAGGGTAGGCGTCAGTTAGTTTGACCAAGTGTTCAACTTTCAGAAGGAGTGTACATCTGAGGATCCATTACCTTCCATTCCACTATCAAGAGGTTAAGTGGTGTAGAACCACAATGGTTACTCCTCACCAACCGAAGAGTGAAACAGTCACAGCCCTTTCAAACAAGTCAGGCAAAACGGTGTCACACGACTGGTTCAAAAAAAAAAGAGAAAAAGAAAAAGCCTGCTAAGTCGAAAAACTTGAAAGCAAGTGACTTAGGCAAAAGTTAAGGCATCCCGCTGGACTTCAAAATTGAAAACTCAAAAGAGTCAGTCCAGGCAAAAATTAGGGAACAAAAAGCAAAAGAATGAGAAAGCGAAAAGCCAAAAGGATTACAAAGAAAATCCTCGATAAGAACAAAGTCGTGTGACTATAGACACAAAAGACAAAAAGGGGCGAGTGTTAGTCCAAAACCTCGTCAGGTGTCGAATCACCAGTTGTATGGATTCCCTAGAAATCAGGAAACCTTTTGAGAGACGAGCACTTGTGTCAAATTAGTTGAACATAGGACTAGAGAATATCATGAAGAGTGGGTGGGTACCAATAAACTTTGAGCCATAAATCCTTTTTTCTCAAACCGCGAACCAGGCCACGCTACAACCCTTAAAAGTCCTAATTGAAACAAGGTTTAGACTGAAGGCATACTTCAATGAGATAGCGTTCCTGACTCCCATGAATTGTGCTAATAAGATTTTTGTTAGTGTTGCATGTGCGTATTGCTTTCCTTTTAAAAATAAGTGTCGTAACTCGGTTGTGTGACATTTTTTCAATAAGGACTTCAAGATTAACATATGTGTTGCATTTGAATAATCATTCTCAGAATAAATATTTTCTGCTTGCATACATTTGTTTGACATTCAAAGAAGCTTACACGATGAACATCAGTCGAGAAGCTTAAACTGGCCAAGTTGAGGTGCCTGAGACTCCAGGGGACATGTTGCTGAAAGATTATGTGGGAAAAAGGAGTTCCCAGCCATTTGTGTTGAGATGTAACCAATCAGGGACAATCACACCGGGAAATCTCTTCAAAATGTAGCCAAGCTGGGGGCATTCAAGTTGAGAAGGTCTTTTCAGAGTACAATCCACCATGGGGCATTCATGTTGAGAAAATTTCTTCGAACTGGGGCAATTATGTCGAGATCCAATAAATCTCTCCACAAGGGTGTAAACTGGGGCAATCACGTCGAGATTCGGTAAATCTCTCGAAGACTAGCCGGTCAGAGACAAATGTACTGCAAGGCTTGTACTGGGGCAGGTCACTTCAAGGGCGTGAGAAGTTTTTTCCTTTAGAACACAGTCAATCAATAGCACCTCTGCAAGGTTCAGAATACTGTGGCAAAACATTTCAGGTCATTACGAACCCTCTCGAGGTGGTTTACTTCATGAATCACGAAGTATGGGACAGTTAGGTCCAGACCGGATACATCTCTAAGAGTTTGAAAACCCTGGGGCATTGCTGAACGCTAGGTTTTCTGTAAAATCCTCTTAAGGTGATTGCTTCAAGTAGACCCTATGGTCGGGGGCAAGGTGGAGAGTTAAAGGAACTGTGTTTCGCTCTTGACAATCAATATGCAGAAACTTGAAGCACTGAGTTGTTCCCAGTGTGGGACTTTTGGAGTCTTTTCCCTCCAGCAAAGAGCCAGAGTGTATCTTTTTCCAGCAAGGTGTGGAAATTGTTTTTCTTCCTCAAGCAGAGAATTGTCCTATGTTCGAAAAGGGCTGTTATGAAGGTTTCTTATCTCTAGCAGTACAGATGGAATCCTCACTCTCAGCAAGGTAAGACGATAGAATATCGTCAAGAAGACGATGAGGAGTCTGAGTTTTCTCTTCCTCAACGGTCAGATTTAGTCATCTCAAGTAATTCAAAGTCCAATCTTCACTGGTACCTCCCCAGTACAGGTGTACCTCCCCAATAGAGTTTTGCTCCCCAACTTTGAAGTCTGATCATCCTCAGCAGTTTATTACTCTTCCCAATCAGAGTATTGAGGATCGTCTTCCTTAACGGAGTATAGAGAAGTAATTCCCTAAGCAGAGTCGTTGAGGATCGTCTTCCTCAGCAGGGTATAAGAGGTTCACCCCAGCCAGAGTTGTGATTTGGCTCACCTTTCTTCAGCAGGTGGTGTTTCCCCACAGAGTATGGGACAATCGTTTTTCCCCAGCTAGTCAGGAAACATGTGTTCATCCCCTAGCAGAGTGGATGTTGACAACTAATTTTTTTTTCCGAGCAGATGTGTCGGTGATGATCAGTACTCATCAGCAGGATAAAGGTGATCATATCCCCACATAGTCCTGGTGTTTACTTTCCTCAGTTGGTCATAAGGTATAGTCTCACCGACAACGGCTTGATCTAATCCCCAGCAGGGTGAGGGTAAAGTTATTTCCCTAACAGTAGATTAAGCTCACCGACATCCCCACGCAGAGTCTGGTGGTGACTGGTATCCCCAGCAGGTCTTAAGTCCAATCGTTTTTGGCAGGCGTCAAATCCAAGTTCTGAAGTATTTGGTGATCCCCGGCGGAGGAGTTTCCATCTTCAGTATTCATCTTCCTCCCCAGCTGAGTGGGTATTCTCTCAGAGTTTCGTCCATCTCCAGCAGAGTTGTTGATCTTGATCTTCCCCAACAGAGTGGGTATTTTCTCAGAGTTTCATCCATCTCCAGCAGAATTGGTGATTGTGATCTTGTCACACCCTAATTTTTGACCCTAAGATCCCCACCTTTTCTTGCATAACATCTTTAGGTCATGCAGTTCTTGCATGCGTGTTTATTGCGACTAACAAGTTTGTGTAGGTACACTGAGTTCAAATAAAGATAATACTCATTCTCTCAGTCAAGTACTTCAAGACGTTTTTTTTTATTCAAAAATGTCCTAGAGTTTTCTACTAGTCATGTTCCTCAAATTTTCTCAAGAGTTTCAACATATACTCCTAAAGAGCTTCAGAGTTCTCTTCCCATTGGTGTTAAGCATGCTCATATGGAGTCTGGCTAAAGTTTTACGGCAGGTTGTATTTCAAGTTGTGTCATTGATTCCAATACTCTTCAAGGTTTTGGTTCATGTGAAAAGTTTAGCATAATCTAAAGGCTTGCTCGGAGTTTCATTAAGTCTAGTCGTCTCTATGACCTCAAGAGGATGTGATTGATTTGAGAAGATTAATGCTAATGGGTTTGTTGGCTCAAACTTATCTAGATGGCATCAAGTACACTAGATTTTTTATTTTGGCCAAATTGATTCATGTGAAAGATTCATTCGTCAAGGAGAGCTTATATGGGTTGCCTCAGGTTATCACAAATTCAAGTTTAAGTTCCATGTTTGGTTCAAGTTCCAAATTCAATTCCCTTCAAGCCTATTTCAAGGAATAAAGTGCAAAGTCTAACCTCAAGATTACCCATGTTCAATTTTACACGTTTTAACCTCAAATTCAAACTACAAGACGAATTTCATGATTGTTTTCGCAATACAAGCTTATCTTAAGATATGAAGTTAAAACTAAAATGAAAAGCTCAATTTGTGGAAGGAACTTCAAATTAATTCCAAAATGAAGAGCTCAGATCCAAGTCCGTGTCAAGTGTATTTGCAATTATTAAAAAGAAAAACCAAAATTTCATTAAGTAATTACAGCTGATCATTACATAGTTTACATGGGCTAGAGAGCCTTTGAATTGAAGTCATCAATTGGCACATAAGCTCATGGCTTCTTATTGAATCATAGACAGTGCAATGTCTACCCACGATTGTTGCCTGCACAAGCCACTTCCAGGTTTTGACCGCAATATAGGATGGTCACCTTGTCTGCTAGGATGTGTATGCCCATTGGTGTGGTATTATGCTGCAATTCTCTACTATGGAAAGTACTGTGCTGGACTTGCTGCTCGTCACAAGATCACAAGACATGTACGCAATAAAAAGAGCAAAGTCAGTTCATATGCCCACAATCTATCGGTTTCCTTGCGTACACGTAACAACTTTAGAATGATGGCAATCGTAGTTAAAATCCTTTCAAAATCACAGTCGACAATTTACGGATGTAAACAAATAAAAAACGGAGAACAACCCGAAGAGGATCATCAGACTTACATGAGAGTTACCTAGAGTTTGTTAATTGTAAAAGAAATTTGGAAGTTCAACTCGCAAACAATGAAGTGACTGCTGAAGCTCCTGAAGGCGGTTGATTCTAGTGATAGCATCCGGTGTACCCGAGCAGGCCGAACTCCTTGGCTCAATTGTTTACAATAATCATACTTCCCTGCAAAATAATACAAGAAAACCTGCACAAATTAAACTGTCACATTAAGTTTCCGAACAAAATAGCAGCCATCAGAGAAACCAATGCAATGTTAATTGAAAGAACAACAATGCCATAGGAAGCAGAATCATAACTCTCAAGTAATCCTCAAACATGCTAAAATGCTAAGACAAAAGAAGAAGAATTCAGGTTGCTAAAAGTGAGTAAGTTCAGCAGTTGTTTGGCATGGTATGATGGCACACATCCTCATAAGCTCTCCAATACTAATTGAACGAAATTCTGAACCCGGCAGCAGCTCTCTAAAATTGTCATTATCATCATAAAATAGAAAAAGGAAAGGAATCAGATATAGTGTGGCATGTCTCGAAATCAATCAAAGTTTCCATATACAACAGTCATCATCAAAGCAGAACAGTTGAGAAAGGAGTGATTTAAATGTGTTTAGACATGTTTAAATCAAAACGGAAGTAATATCATCGTCACAAAACCATGTTCTCCAGCAGAATATATGTTTCCAAAACAAGCTACAAAAGGAAAGAGTCGAAACACTCCAAAACATTTGACAGTATCACGGCAGCGAGTGTTACGCAAAGCCATCAAAATGATCGAAACGAAAACCGGAACGATATCATATTTAGCAGCACATTTCCTTTTCCAAAACAAAAATTCATCACATTTATCACGCTTCTAAAACTGTTCTCAAACGTGATCACATACGAATAGTTTCCGGCATAATCAAGATTCCATAAAACATGTTCATTCAAAATTGGGAAGCACATAGGGTCATGTATCCACAGCATGAAAATAGAAATTTAAATCATACAGGACTCACGCTACTGTTACTTTAAACATGATACTAGTTAGTAAAGGAGTGTTTGCATACACAGCTCAAAGTTCAGCTCCGGAGTCCGTACCCATTGTTGAAAAATTGTCTTTGAACTAGTCCTAAGCAAATCACAAAGAGTACTTTTCCACCTAAGGGGATGCTACCTCTTCCCATTAAATTGACACATATATTATCACCCAAATGCTATCAGAATTAAAGGAAGCAATACCTGCAAATCTGAGATAATTGGTGAAGAAGATCGAGTTGAATCTTGAGTCGGTAAATTAATAAAACATCAACACCAGCATAACCCAGCCCTTTTCTCCAACCCAACATGAAACGGCGATGCAAATACATCACGCGTAAATCAAAGCCTTACAACCTACTGTCATCCCCCCTAACTGTGTCACGGCCAAGTACTTCCAAGTACATACAACGCATCTGAAAAAATTGATTAAGCTGCAAATATTAGTCTCGATGCACAACAAATCGACACAAGGAAATAATTAAGATTTTTTTCTCATGCCTCAAAAGGAATCAAGACTAATATGGAAAGGATTTCAAGTGTATCTGAACATGTTTGGACTGAAGCAACATTTAGACAACAAATTTTGTTTCCAAAAACAGGTTTCAGACAGGTTGAATGACATCAATTACATTCCCAAATCAATTATCAGACACCATTTTGAAGACATACCAAAACCAGACCAACATGTTTAGACAAATTTCAAAAACTTTCCCAAACAAGCAAAACATGTTCAGACACAGTTAAGGGCATTCAAAACCAGCTTATTCTGATTATGTTTCTTAACCTATAAAAGAGACGTACATAGCACGTATCAGAAAAAACAAGGAAAATCTCATAACAACACTAAACACACACCCGTAAACATACAACCATCAAAAAAACACATACACCCATAGCAAATCACAGACAGAGTAACTTCTACACAGAAAACCACAAAACTACAAACATAATATACACGATACAATCACACAGAATCAGCAGGGGATAAAATCGCCAGAAACATCCACACACAGAGGAAAATTCCGTAAAGTTCCGTTTTAATTAAGTAATCAACCTTTTTTTTAATTTAACTCTTTTAACAAACAAATTCATATTTAACTTTTTCTAAAATAATTAATTTGGTTTTTTAACATAATCATTTCTTTAAAAAAATAAATATGTAGAAACTTTTTCTTATATAACCAAATAAATAACTTCTTTTAAAATATCACTTTCTTTTTAATAAAATATAACTAAAAAATTTATTTAGGAACTTTTGATTTTTTTTTTAATCAGTAAATCTTTTTTTTTTAATAAACTAAACCCATATTCTCTTCTCTAAATAATAATATGTCTTAATTAATCCAAATAATAAACAAACAAAAAAACTTTTATATAATGTTAAAACTAAACAACTTTTAGGTTTAAAATTAAAACCTTTTTTATAGTACCGACTCCCTTTCGTTTAATTTTCTTTAAATTGAAGATAACTTTTAGAAAGATAGGTAGAACTTCTTAGTGTAATCTTTTTAAATAATTTCTTTGTAAGATATAATTTCTAAACTACAAACCCTTTTTTCTTAAAATATTTAAAATTAAACCTTTTTTTAGTTAATAAGATAAACCCTTTAAACAAACCTTTTTTTAGTAAAAATAATAACTCTTAACGTTATAATTCTTAAAAAATAATAATAAACTCTTTTTTTCAAAACTCTTTTCTTATAATTGTACCCTATTTAGAATCTCTCGCGCCCGAGTGTACGCTTGCGTGTTTATCTACTCTATTTGAATGTATGATTTATCTGTCTAAACCTTTTCAAACTCATAAAAATCCTCGACCCAACGTCGAGCCCACTTTTTCACCCATGTAAGTCGACCGCCTTAGGGCATCGCATTCGACCTACCGATCACTGGACACAAGTCTAGCATCATTTTGCTAGCACCCTCGCCTAAATAACATTAATTTAATCGCATAAAATATCCAAGGGAAAATCTCATGCATGATAACCATGTTATTGTGCATGGTGCACATCATTTGCATTCATAATCAACACCCTTAAGTTAAGACTATTAGATAACTTAGGATAGATTTCCTAGGTTAGTCCCCCTTCAATTTTGATTTAAAATCAAACTTTAGCCCACCAAATTCTCCACACAAGAGAATTAGATGTTAATCATCTCAAAGAAGGGACATACAATCCCATACCCCACAAAATACAAACATTTTCAAAACTGTGGTGGTTTTCTTAAGATGATGACTCATCTTCTCTCCTAAACCTTAAAACAATTTTAGTATCCTTAATAAGGAACTACAAGTGCTTTGATTCCCTCTTGACAGGATATGTAGGCACAAGATGCGATATCTTGTCGAGCACACTTAGGAATAATAATAATAAATCACCTACCCTTAAACCCTTAGCAAAACAAATAACAGATAAAATAAAATCAAGAGGTTCCTGTAGAGTACTACAGATATCTAGGATGCTAACACCTTCCCTAGGTATAACCAACCCCCGAACTTAGAATCTTAGTGCATTTGCATTGCATTGTGGGTATTCGGTTTTTCTCCCTTCCCTTGGATAAAATCAAAGACCGGTGGTGACATTAAAAATGCGATCCTAGTTAATAAATAACTATGATATCCAATTTTCACCGCGACAGAAATGGCGACTTCACTGGGGATTCTCATAAGAGGGTTCCCCCTAACTTGATCTTTTTTTATGTTATCTGTTATATTTGTTGGTTTTGTCGTTTGGAGGGATTCTTGAGTGGTGAGAGTCCTAGACCCGGACTTGAGTGAATTATAGGAGATGATATGGTCAAGGGTACTTTGACGGAGTCGATTCCTGAAAAGTCGAATTGAGAAAATCATCGCTCAGTTTAGGTTCTTTTGAACTTAATATTGTTTGAACGAGTTCATTCGTGAAAACGGTATTAACTTCGACCAAGAACCCTTAAGACTGAGGACCGTAACACCTTTAAACCCACTTGGCCTTTTAGGACGTAGTGCGGTGACTATGCGGGAGTCTATTTCCAAATAGTTGTCACGCGATACTACACTCGGACGAGGTCCTCTTGAGAATATTATTGAATACCAAGTGATTTGGGAAGTCGATAATATCCGAAAGATGGGTCATAGACTCTGGGAACTATTAGAACCCGTTCGGCAGGTACATTTGAAACCCTACATACCTTGGGGAGGGTAGACCTTGACTCCATGTTGTGACCTTTCAAACCTAGGACTCTTGTTTGTTTGCTTATGTGTGCTTTGTGCTTTGTTGTTTTGTCTGTGTGTTTGCATCCTTACATTGCATTAGCATCATATCATAAAGATTCATGGAGCTTAGTCTTATTTGTAAACATCATAATAATATCATGGACTCTTAAAAACAAAACGTTGAAGTACACTTACGATAGTCATAACTTGGACGATCTAAGGGGACTGAGGACTTTACTGGAAAATGAAGAAAAGTTCAAGACAAGATAAAAAGCTATTATCTCCAATTCATGAGGACTAGTTGATGACTAATTATGAAGAACATTCTTAGCCAGTGGAGTTACTATTTCAGGACAAAGTTCATATTCAAGCTAAGACAACTACAAAAGGATAATATACTGGAAATAAGCTATTTCTTGCAAAGAAAAGCTCAAAGACGTTTTAATCCTCAATCAACACTTATAGGAAGAAGCTCAATTGGAAGAAAAAATCAAAGAAGACCATTGGAAGAGTCTCCTTAGATCCATCATTATTAGCTTTTATTTAGCTTTATGTTATGACTGTTGTAAGGTGTACATACGCGTTTTAATTTTTCATCTAATATTCCAATACTAATAGTTGTAACCGTTTTAATAATAAAAAACGAGTCTTTTGATATTTCCATGATGATTATAAATAGCTGAGTTCCATGAAACTTGTTGCATTTGCATTGCATCTTTAGCATTGTATCCTCTTTGCATACGTCTTTTCTCCACCTCAGCTCATTCAGTCTTCTATCTTTGTGTCGCTCAGCTGATCTTTTAGCATTCGTACCGAACTGGAAGCAGCTATTGGGGATAATGGATGGAACAGAGAATATGGATCCCATGTCAGGCTTCAGAGTGATGACTAATCCGATGTTTGACGACGATGCTCCACAAGTGGATGTTCCTACTTGATCTCAGCCTGTGCAGAATAACCTGGTTGGTCAAGTTAATGAAAGAGATTACCGCTTTCCAAGGCATATGCCAAATTCTCAAAACGTTCGTCATGTGACAACTGTGAACGATCTTAGAGTTGCGGAAATTGAGAAAGGATTTCGTGACCTCCAAGAACAATTGAATATGTTGAAGAAACCTAATGCATCCGGTTTTAAAGCTTCTGACTTGTGTCTAGTTCCGGGCATGGTTTTTCCTCCGAAGTCAAAATGCCTACCTTTGAAGTATACAAGGGTGTTAGTTGTCCAAGGTACCATTTGACGATGTTTTGTCGAAAGATGACCACTTATGTCGACAATGACAAGCTGATGATCCACTGCTTCCAAGAAATTTTATCTGGGGCATCATTGATATGGTATATGAAGCTAGAAAGGAACTATATTCAGTCTTGGGAAGACTTAGCCAACGCTTTTATGAAGCAATACAATTACAATGTGGACATAGCTCTAGACAGTTATCAATTGATGAACATGAGTCAGAAAGACAACGAGTCCTTCAGGGAATATGCGCAACGGTGGAAAGAATTGGCAACCCAAGTTCAGCCGCCACTTCAAGAGAAAGAACTGGCCAAGATGTTTCTAAAAACATTGTCAGACTCTTATTATGTCAGAATGATAGGCGTTGTGCCATTAGAGTTCTCTAAAATTGTGGAAGTCGGAGTAAACATCGAGAATGCACTCGAAAGGGGGAAAATTAAAGATGTCTCGAATAGTTAAGCTGAGGAAGAGGAACCTGTCGGTGATTCTCGAAGGGAAAGAAGTGTTGAAGTTAATGCAATTGTGGATTCTTCTCAGACTTTGCAAGCTCCAGTTCCGGTGCCTTATCACAAACGTCAGTTTGTAGCGCCTGTTCAATGCCACCAATCACTACCACAGGGACGTCCGTACAAACGACGAAGGTTGACTCCTAAAAATCAACGTCAAAATCCACAAATTCAGAACATGAATCACCAGAATCAGCGTCAGGATCATCAGAAACCGCTAAATAGTCCTGAAGAGAAGACTCGTTGGTTTGACCTAATCCCAATAACTTACCGTCAATTGTGGTCATACTTTGCCCGAAACTCAGTGCTGGCGCCCAGGAAGACCAGAGCCATGAAATCTCGCCCTCCTTGGTTCAATCCAGATACCAGTTATGAATTTCATGATGGAGTGTTGGGGCATTCGATTGAAGATTGTAAGGCTTTCCAAGAAAAAGTCCAAGAAATGATTGACGACGAAGAGTTGACCTTCAAGAGAGCAAGCCCAGTTGTGAATGGAGCACCTTTGTGCTGATGGACGCGAAGACTTACGAGAGTTCTTCCCAAACCAGTGAAATCAAGAGTAGAGCTCACTCCAAATACCATTAAGATGTTTATTCATTTGCTTGCATCTTGTTGTTATTTCTTTGATTATAAACATGTTTTGCGTGTAAGAACTTGTTATTTTGAATAATTGATGCAATGAATAATGTTTGTCTTGAAGAAATCCATTCGTTTCACTCATTTTAAAACGCTTTTTCTATTTTATAATGCCAATGCTGCCCAATCTCTTGCCTTGGCAGAGAATTGAATGGAGGATGATGAAATCAAAACGCAAGATCTCTTGTTGTATGCTTTTGAATAAAACTCTGCTGGTGTTACAAGGCATCGTTTCAAATTCCCAAACACCGGAGATATAAGGGAGATGGACCCTCGTTAACCCTTTTAAGCCTTTGAAGTAGGAGTTTTCTTCTCCAAATCAAAAACCTCATTCTTAACCTGGGGCAGGGTAATTTTCAGTAAAAAAAATGAAGCAAAATATCACGAAGATTGGGTGGGCACAAACACACTTTGAGTCTTATATCCTTTGTTTCTTAAACCGCGAACCAAGCCATATTACAACCCTCAAAAGACCTTATTGAAGCAGGGTTTATTTCAAAGGCATACTAATTGAGATATTGTTTCCTGACTCCTATGAGCTATGCTCAAAATTTGCGTTGGCATTATAAAATCGATAATTCGACCACCAAAATCTTTTAATAAAATTTTCAAGACAAACATATGTTGCATTAGCAATTTCAGAATTAAAATTTTTTTGCTTGCTAACATTGCTTGTCATCATAAAAGCTAGCATATGAGCATCAGCGATGAGCTGAATCCTTTGAGATTTGAAACTCTGATGATTAGATGGAGGATCATTTCAAAAAGACGACCATATCCAGGGGCAATCTTGAAGACTCAGAATCCTATCAATCAGGGGCAGTTAAGTCGAGATTTGATAAATCTCTCCAATCTTGAAGACTAAAGACACCGTCAATCTGGGGAAGTTACGTTGAGATTTGATAAATCTCTCCATGTTCGAAGACTCAGTGTATAGAATACCATCAATCCGAGCCGGTTATGTCGAGATTTGACGAATCTCTCCAAGTTTGAAGAATCGGCTATACGTAACACAATCAATATGGGCCAGTTACGTCGAGATTCGACGAATCTCTCCAAGAGTTGGAATACATTGGAACACCTCGAATACCAAGTTTTCTGTAAAATCCTTTCAGGATGACTCCTTCTCATAAACCATGGGATCTGGGGCATTCGAGAATTGAAGACCTTCTTCCATCCACAATAACTTTTGTTCAAAATGGCGACTACTATACAATTTCAGTGCAGAGTTTTCATCTTTCATCCACGCCTAAGGAGCTTTTGACTCAAATACTGTGACGACTCCCCAGTAAGTCTTTACTTCAGGTAGTCCCGACCATTCCCCGGTGGATCTCTATTTTAAGAAGTTATGGCACGTTTGACGCAAGATTTCTCTAGTCGACAACCTAAGAATCCTCAGTGGATTTTCTTACAACTTCAACTTCCCCCCAGCGAAGCGAGTGTTTATTTCACTCCTCATTGGATTTCATCGTTATCTCAATCTTCACCAGTAAAGGAGGATGTTTATTTCATCCCCTCGAAGTTTTATCTCCGACATTTTCAACTACTATTAATACAAGTTTCCCCGATGAAGTGGATATTTATTTTATCTATCTACAACTTTCATTCAAGATTATTCCAGTTCACAGCGGATATTTATTTTATCCCCCATGGAGTCTTTTCGATCATGAGTTTGATTCGTTCCTAATGAATCTTCTCGTCCCCAACAGAATCACAAGGTTTATCTTGACAATCCTAAGTGAAGTCATGATGTTCATTCCAAAGTGGAGTGTTCTATTTTCCCCAGAGATTTGAAGCTTTGAAGTAGGACTGTGTCCTCATATATGGCTTTCCATCATCCCCAGTGATGCTTCTTATATTGCAAAGATTGGTCGAGTATCCGTATCGAGATGCTTGTTTTCATCTCCAGTTTGCTTCTTGTTGTTGTTTTGTCAGCATAAGCATAAGCATAGCATGGCATTCTTTCATGTAGATCCATGGCATGTGCGCATTTTGCATCTTGCGTTTTGTGTTGTTTGTTTTGTTCTGTCACTTTGGTCGTGGTTATCCCCTAGTGGTTGGGTTTGTCTGCTCCCTCCAAGTAGAGTCGCCAGCCCTAGGCAGAAAGAGCACACCCTTTCTAATTCCCCACTGGGTTCGACCCTCGTGGAAGATGGTTACTTTAGTTTTCTTTTCCACCTTTTGGATAAAGATAAACCCAAGTTGAGTTCATTCCTCACTGGATAGGTTCTTGTTTGACCGTTTCTTTCCAGTTATTTCCTGGATTGAACTTTGGTCCCTGACAATCACAATTTTGGATATCTCTAGGCTGTTGAACCTAGATCAAGCGTACATTTATTTTGCGCCCTATCTCCCCATGAAGAATTTATTCAAAGATCTCTATGGAAGACAAAAGTTATTCCTCCAGCACTATTAGGGGATTTAAATCTAGACAACGAGTGATAGCTCTTTATTTGAGCTCAGTTTTCTATCTGGATGACAAATGGCAGTCTCCTTAGGACAGTTTGTCTATCCCCAGTGAAGTTATCAGATTATCAACTTTTCTCCATCAAATGATATCTCGCCGAAAATCCGTCAGAAATTTGTTGAAGACATTGCAAGTATTCTCTTTATTTGAGAATCCCTATTACAAGAATTGTACTAGCTTCAACGCGGTGTTCAACTATAACAATATTACTTCTCAGTGGTATTTTCCCCAAAGAGTCTACAATTCAATTTGCTTCCATCAAATGGCATCTCTTTGAGAATTTTGATGAAGATTCAGATGATCTTTCTCTTTATTTGAGAAGACACATTTTACAAGTCAGTCGGCCCGCATCTCTTTTGAAGATCCCCGGTGAAACTTCCAAATCTCCAATAAGTTATGGATTCCAGCTAAAGTCATAAGATCTCCAGTGGAATCCCGACCCCCTGTGAAGTTACTTTCCAACAAGTATTCACCTTTCCAGGAGGAGTTCAAGACTTTGCTCGAGGCAGACAACCTCGTAGCAGCTTATTTCAAGATGTATGCGAGGCAGACAACCTCGTAGCAGTTTATTTCAAGATTTGTGTTTGAGGCAGACAACCTCGCAGCAGTGATTTATTTTCTACCCTTTTAAGTGGAGTACTTGATCGGAGACCTCGGCAGTAGGTATTTCCCTAGTTAATCTCGGCAGTAGATTTCCAGAAGACCTCGGCGGTAGGTATTTCCCTGGTTATTCTCGGCAGTAGATTTCCAGAAGACCTCGGCAGTAGGTATTTCCCTGGTTATTCTCGGCAGAAGATCTCCAGAAGACCTCAGCAGAAGATCTCCAGAAGACCTCGGCAGTAGGTGAATTCTCTGGTTATTCTCGGCAGAAGATCTCCAGAAGACCTCGGCAGTAGGTGAATTCTCCGGTTGTTCTCGGCAGAAGATCTCCAGCAGACTTCGACAAACAGTCGTTTCTTTCCAGGATCTCGGCAGTAGATTCCCTGGTTAACTTTAAACTTCGACAGACAATCGTTTCTTTCCAGGATCTCGGCAGTAGATTCCCTGGTTAACTTTAAACTTTGACAGACAATCATTTCTTCCCTCGGCAGATTCCCCAGTATTTACTCTTTCTAAACGGAGTATTCAAAGGAGAAGCTGAATCGTTATTTTGATCATTGGAAGCTTATTTTGGTTATTTCCTTTGCTCAGGCTATCATATGTTTGATAGTAGGTAATATACTATATTTTGGTCGGATGCCTCTACTTAGGTTACCGTGGTGGTAGTAGGCCATCTTTCCTTTTGTGTTTACCTCGCTTAGGCTATCATATGTTTGATAGTATGTAACACACCTTTCTTCTTGGTCGGACACTTATGCTTAGGCTGCCGTGTTTGGTAGTAGGTGATCTCTCCTCCCCAGTTTATTACCTCTGCTTAGGCTATCATGTGTGATAGTAGGTAATATACGTCTTTTCATCTCAATTGAATACCTTTGCTTAGGCTACCAACTATTGGTAGTAAGTTATCCTTCTTTTCAAGTTTCTTGCCTGCTGTTTAAGCTACCTTGTGATTGTCAGTTGGCAGTCTCTTTCCCCAGTGGAGTTAGATCTTTCCCCGTGGAGTCTTGTTTGGCTAGGCCGTTCCTCGTCGGGTCTCCCTTTCTTCGACTGTGTTTCAGCGTTTCAGTCAGTTATCTCCTGTGACATTATTCCTCACAGGATCTCTGTCTTGCATATCATCTATCATTTCATAGCATGTGCATTTGATGGCATCTTAGGGCCAAAAATTGTGCATGTTTGTATTTAAGTCCCTCTTATCTCGTCGAGACGGAGATTTCGATCTCCATATCTTCGGATAGAAGAAACTTAAATAGGGGCATCTGTCACACCCTAATTTTTTACCCTAATATCCCCACCTTTTCTTGCATAACATCTTTAGGTCATGCAGTTCTTGCGTGCGTGTTTATTGCGACTAACAAGTTTGTGTAGGTACACTGAGTTCAAATAAAGATAATACTCATTCTCTCAGTCAAGTACTTCAAGACGTTTTTTTTATTCAAAAATGTCCTAGAGTTTTCTACTAGTCATGTTCCTCAAATTTTCTCAAGAGTTTCAGCATATACTCCTGAAGAGCTTCAGAGTTCTCTTCCCATTGGTGTTAAGCATGCTCATATGGAGTCTGGCTAAAGTTTTACGGCAGGTTGTATTTCAAGTTGTGTCATTGATTCCAATACTCTTCAAGGCTTTGGTTCATGTGAAAAGTTTAGCATAGTATAAAGGCTTGCTCGGAGTTTCATTAAGTCTAGTCGTCTCTATGACCTCAAGAGGATGTGATTGATTTGAGAAGATTAATGCTAATGGGTTTGTTGGCTCAAACTTATCTAGATGGCATCAAGTACACTAGATTTTTTATTTTGGCCAAATTGATTCATGTGAAAGATTCATTCGTCAAGGAGAGCTTATATGGGTTGCCTCAGGTTATCACAAATTCAAGTTTAAGTTCCATGTTTGGTTCAAGTTCCAAATTCAATTCCCTTCAAGCCTATTTCAAGGAATAAAGTGCAAAGTCTAACCTCAAGATTACCCATGTTCAATTTTACACGTTTTAACATCAATTGACACATAAGCTCATGGCTTCTTATTGAATCATAGACAGTGCAATGTCTACCCACGATTGTAGCCTGCACAAGCCACTTCCAGGTTTTGACCGTAATATAGGATGGTCACCTTGTCTACTAGGATGTGTATGCCCATTGGTGTGGTATTATGCTGCAATTCTCTATTGTGGAAAGTACTGTGCTAGACTTGCTGCTCGTCACAAGATCACAAGACATGTACGCAATAAGAAGAGCAAAGTCAGTTCATATGCCCACAATCTATCGGTTTCCTTGCGTATACGTAACAACTTCAGAATGATGGCAATCGTAGTTAAAATCCTTTGAAAATCACAGTCGACAATTTATGGATGTAAACAAATAAAAACGGAGAACAACCCGAAGAGGATCATCAGACTTACATGAGAGTTACCTAGAGTTAGTTAATTGTAAAAGAAATTTGGAAGTTCAACTCGCAAACGATGAAGTGACTGCTGAAGCTCCTGAAGGCGGTTGATTCTAGTGATAGCATCCGGTGTACCCGAGCAGGCCGAACTCCTTGGCTCAATTGTTTACAATAATCATACTTCCCTGCAAAATAATACAAGAAAACCTGCACAAATTAAACTGTCACATTAAGTTTCCGAACAAAATAGCAGCCATCAGAGAAACCAATGCAATGTTAATTGAAAGAACAATAATGCCATAGGAAGCAGAATCATAACTCTCAAGTAATCCTCAAACATGCTAAAATGCTAAGACAAAAGAAGAAGAATTCAGGTTGCTAAAAGTGAGTAAGTTCAGCAGTTGTTTGGCATGGTATGATGGCACACATCCTCATAAGCTCTCCAATACTAATTGAACGAAATTCTGAACCCGGCAGCAGCTCTCTAAAATTGTCATTATCATTATAAAATAGAAAAAGGAAAGGAATCAGATATAGTGTGGCATGTCTCGAAATCAATCAAAGTTTCCATATACAACAGTCATCATCAAAGCAAGACAGTTGAGAAAGGAGTGATTTGAATGTGTTTAGACATGTTTAAATCAAAACGGAATTAACATCATCGTCACAAAACCATGTTCTCCAGCAGAATATATGTTTCCAAAACAAGCTACAAAAGGAAAGAGTCTAAACACTCCAAAACATTTGACAGTATCACGGCAGCAAGTGTTACGCAAAGCCATCAAAATGATCGAAACGAAAATCAGAACGATATCATATTTAGCAGCACATTTCCTTTTCCAAAACAAAAATCTGTCACATTTATCACGCTTCTAAAACTATTCTCAAACGTGATCACATACGAATAGTTTCCGGCATAATCAAGATTCCATAAAACATGTTCATTCAAAATTGGGAAGCACATAGAGTCATGTATCCACAGCATGAAAATAGAAATTTGAATCATACAGGACTCACACTACTGTTACTTTAAACATGATACTAGTTAGTAAAGGAGTGTTTACATACACAGCTCAAAGTTCAGCTCCGGAGTCCGTACCCATTGTTGAAAAATTGTCTTTGAACTAGTCCTAAGCAAATCACAAATAGTACTTTTCCACCTAAGGGGATGCTACCTCTTCCCATTAAATCGACACATAGATTATCACCCAAATGCTATCGGAATTAAAGGAAGCAATACCTGCAAATCTGAGATAATTGGTGAAGAGGGTCGAGTTGAATCTTGAGTCGGGAAATTAATAAAACATCAACACCAGCATAACCCAGCCTTTTTCTCCAACCCAACATGAAACGGCGATGCAAATACATCACGCGTAAATCAAAGCCTTACAACCTACTGTCATCCCCCCTAACTGTGTCATGGCCAAGTACTTCCAAGTACATACAACGCATCTGAAAAAATTGTTTAAGCTGCAAATATTAGTCTCGATGCACAACAAATCGACACAAGGAAATAATTAAGATTTTTTTCTCATGCCTCAAAAGGAATCAAGACTAATATGGAAAGGATTTCAAGTGTATCTGAACATGTTTGGACTAAAGGAACATTTAGACAACAAATTTTGTTTCCAAAAACAGGTTTCAGACAGGTTGAATGACATCAATTACATTCCCAAATCAATTATCAGACACCATTTTGAAGACATTCCAAAACCAGACCAACATGTTTAGACAAATTTCAAAAACTTTCCCAAACAAACAAAACATGTTCATACACAGTTAAGGGCATTCAAAACCAGCTTATTCTGATTATGTTTCTTAACCTATAAAAGAGACGTACATAGCACGTATCAGAAAAAAAACAAGGAAAATCTCATAACAACACTAAACACACACCCGTAAACATACGACCATCAAAAAAACACATACACCCATAGCAAATCACAGACAGAGTAACTTCTACACAGAAAACCACAAAACTACAAACATAATATACACGATACAATCACACAGAATCAACAGGGGATAAAATCGCCAGAAACATCCACACACAGAGGAAAATTTCGTAAAGCTCACATACAAGAGAAAAATCAACGAACATCAATAACACACGGTCGAAGAAGATAGGAGCAGAGGGGAAGACTCACCTTTGAAGCCGCCTTCAACTTTCACTGGCCATTTTCATTTTCGTTTCACACTTTAATCTGATGTATTATGTAAACTGTGATATCATAATGAAATGGGGTATCGGGTGCGATTGGGGATTAGGGTAGATTTAGGATTTGTGTTTGTGGATGTTTGAACGAAGGAGAGAAGTTGTGGGTGGCGGCGCAAATAGGGTTTACCCTAATTTCAGAGAGAAGCGAGAGAGAGAGAGGGACGATAGAGGTTCCTTCTTTTGTTGGTTGTGTTTTGAACCATTAGGTCTGTACACGCGCACCTACTACACATACCACACACCCTCACCTTGCATCCTTTTGATTATAACTTATACACATCTGGTGGTTGAGAATTGAGGGTCCGCGGTGGACCCTCTCTCCCCTGCAGCATAGTCCCTCCGTTTTAATTAAGTAATCAACCTTTTTTTTTTAATTTAACTCTTTTAACAAACAAATTCATATTTAACTTTTTCTAAAATAATTAATTTGGTTTTTTAACATAATCATTTCTTTTAAAAAATAAATATGTAGAAACTTTTTCTTATATAACCAAATAAATAACTTCTTTTAAAATATCACTTTCTTTTTAATAAAATATAACTAAAAAATTTATATAGGAACTTTTGATTTTTTTTTTAATCAGTAAATCTTTTTTTTTTTAATAAACTAAACCCATTTTCTCTTCTCTAAATAATAATATGTCTTAATTAATCCAAATAATAAACAAACAAAAAAACTTTTATATAATATTAAAACTAAACAACATTTAGGATTAAAATTAAAACCTTTTTTATAGTACCAGCTAACTTTTAGAAAGATAGGTAGAACTTCTTAGTGTAATCTTTTTAAATAATTTCTTTTTAAGATATAATTTCTAAACTACAAACCCTTTTTTCTTAAAATATTTAAAATTAAACCTTTTTTTAGTTAATAAGATAAACCCTTTAAACAAACCTTTTTTTAATAAAAATAATAACTCTTAACGTAATAATTCTTAAAAAATAATAATAAACTCTTTTTTTCAAAACTCTTTTCTTATAATTGTACCCTATTTAGAATCTCTCGCGCCCGAGTGTACATTTGCGTGTTTATCTACTCTATTTGAATGTATGCTTTGTATGTCTAAACCTTTTCAAACTCATAAAAATCCTCTATCCAACGTCGAGCCCACTTTTTCACCCATGTAAGTCGACCGCCTTGGGGCATCGCATTCAACCTACCGATCACTGGACACAAGTCTAGCATCACTTTGCTAGCACCCTCGCCTAAATAACATTAATTTAATCACATAAAATATCCAAGGGAAAATCCCATGCATGATAACCATGTTATTGTGCATGGTGCACATCATTTGCATTCATAATCAGCACCCTTAAGTTAAGACTATTAGATAACTTAGGATAGATTTCCTAGGTTAGTCCCCCTTCAATTTTGATTTAAAATCAAACTTTAGCCCACCAAATTCTCCACACAAGAGAATTAGATGTTAATCATCTCAAAGAAGGGACATACAATCCCATACCCCACAAAATACAAACATTTTCAAAACTGTGGTGGTTTTCTTAAGATGATGACTCATCTTCTCTCCTAAACCTTAAAAGAATTTTAGTATCCTTAATAAGGAACTACAAGTGCTCTGATTCCCTCCTGACAGGATATGTAGGCACAAGATGCGATATCTTGTCGAGCACACTTAGGAATAATAATAATAAATCACCTACCCTTAAACCCTTAGCAAAACAAATAACAGATAAAATAAATCAAGAGGTTCCTGTAGAGTACTACAGATATCTAGGATGCTAACACCTTCCCTAGGTATAACCAACCCCCGAACTTAGAATCTTAGTGCATTTGCATTGCATTGTGGGTATTCGGTTTTTCTCCCTTCCCTTGGATAAAATCAAAGAACGGTGGTGACATTAAAAATGCGATCCTAGTTAACAAATAACTATGGTATCCAATTTTCACCGCGACAGATCTTCCCTAGCAGGGTGAAGTTTTCCTCAACAGGATTTCTTTGTTTGATGACAATGTAGTTTGTCGTCCTCGGTGGAGCTTCTTCTGTTCTCAACGTTTATTTCGCTGGGACGGTCTTTTTGCATTGCATAAGCATTTGTTTTGCATGGCATCCTCCTAAATGCGTAGCATTTCCACTTCGTGTGGAGCATTACGGCAAAATTCAAACATATGCATCTGAAGCATAGGCCAGGTTTGAGTTTTCCTTCGTCAGGAGGGCCGGATTTCAGGAAGATATCTTTTGACTTTACTCCACAGGTGTTGGGTTTGGTCATTCAAAGCAATATTTGACATTCCCTTGCAGAGTTGTTTGCCATGATTGTTAATCCATGATTTCATTTTTTACCCCTTCGTCCGGGTGGTCCCTTGGTTTATCCCCTCAAGGTTTTTACCGTCAGACACCCGTCCGTGTTCTTTCAGCACCCGTCCGTGTTTGAACTTTTGTTTCAATGCCCGTCTGTATTGACATTTGGCACCCGTCCGTGTTTGAACTTTTGTTTCAACACCCGTCCGTGTTCTTTCAGCACCCGTCTGTGTTTGAACTTTTGTTTCAATGCCCGTCCGTATTGACATTTGGCACTCGTCCGTGTTCTTTCAGCACCCGTCCGTGTTTGAACTTTTATTTCAATGCCCGTCCGTATTGAATCTTTTTACACCCGTCTGTGTACCTTTTCAGTACCCGTCCGTATTGAATCCTTTTACACCCGTCCGTGTACCTTTTCAGTACCCGTCCGTATTGAATCCTTTTACACCCGTCCGTATTGAATCCTTTTTACACCCGTCCGTGTACCTTTTCGATACCCGTCCGTATTGAAACTTTTTACACCCGTCCGTGTACCTTTTCAGTACCCGTCCATATTGAATCTTTTTACACCCGTCCGTGTACCTTTTCATAACCCGTCCGTATTGAATCTTTGTACACCCGTCTGTGTACCTTTTCAGTACCCGTCCGTATTGAATCTTTTTACACCCGTCCGTGTACCTTTTCAGTACCCGTCCGTATTGAATTTTTTACACCCGTCCGTGTATTTTTTCGATACCCGTCCATATTGAAACCTTTTTACACCCGTTCGTGTACCCTTTCGATACCCGTCCGTATTGAACCTTTTTACACCCGTCCGTGTACCCTTTCGATACCCGTCCGTATTAAACCTTTTTACACCCGTCCGTGTACCCTTTCGATACCCGTCCGTATTGAACCTTTTTACACCCGTCCGTGTACCCTTTCGATACCTGTCCGTATTGAACCTTTTTACACCCGTTCGTGTACCCTTTCGATACCCGCCCGTATTGAACCTTTTTACACCCGTCCGTGTACCTCTTCACCCGTCTGTGTATCTTCTCAGTACCCGTCCGTATCTTATATCTTTAATTTCTTGACACCCGTCTGTGTTTATCCCCAGCATAGTTAACACTCGTTTGTGTTTATTCCAAGCCTTTTCAATACATTGTTTGTATTGGTTTCCAACACTCGTACGTGTTGTGACAGTGCAGCATTTATTGCTTGTTCCCCAGTGGAGTCGTCCCTCCTTTGAGGATTGTAAATTTCAGGTTTCTTTTCATATTCAATCTTCGTGAATCCTTTGAACGCATGACAATTGTTGCTATCATACCTTCAGGACCAAGTTGATTGAATAGGGGCAGCTGTAACACCCCAAATTTTGCCTTCATGCTTTTAGCTAACTGGCTTATGTTTCAATGCATTTCTTGCATTAGCATTTGTGCATATCATTGGCTCTTAGCATGGGATTAAGGTACTTGGTTCATCTCAAGGGAGTCTCAAGCCTCAAGGTGGTTTGAGGAGTTCATCATATCTTCATAAGGTCAAGAATGGCAAAGGGTTTCAAGTGAATCTTTCCCTCCTAACCAGAGGGACCAAATTAGGGTTTTTGACCCAAAGGACTTCTTGAAGGGGCTTTGTGGATTCAAGCATGTTCTTATGGTATTCCATATGCTCACAAGTCTTCATGGATAGGGACTTGGCTAGTGGTTCATTGTGGAAGATGTTCAGTGGATCAGTTACTTGTGAAGTAAGCAAAAGTCAACAGTGGAGAAGAAAGTCAACCATGGAATTTTGAGGTTCTCTTCATGGTTTTCAAGGTCTCACATCCTCATATGGTCTTCAAGGGTTAAGTTTCATACCATTTATCAAGAATCAAGAGTTTGTGCAAAAGTTACTAAATTTGGAAAATGACCTATAATGAGAACTTTCCATTTTTGGCAGTTTTTCCACTACATTCAACTTGGATTTTCATCATCAAGAAAGTTTAAAATGAATTTTCCTTGGACATAAAAGGTGAAGATCTTTCTCTCCCATTTCCAAAAAGTACTAGATGGTTTCCATATCATTTGTAAAACTCAAGTTATGGTCAAAACAATGCAAGGTGCTTTTTAAGGCTTTTCACATGTACCACTTTTTCCACCTTTTGCATTTTGGTACAAATTGACTTGTAATTGGTTCTATTGCTTCAAGTCACATTCTAATATCCAAGTACACTTCATTTGGCACAAGTTTAGCCTTGAAGCAAGTCATTTCATGCCATGTACCTCACTTTCTTCACATAATACAATTTTGCAAGATGGATTAAAACTTACAAACCAAGCCACCACAAGGCCCAATTCTAATCCATTGGTGATCAGCAAGGGAAATGTGAGTGATCCATGCTTATCTCATGGCCTTTGCACGTGTGGATTACGGGATACATCACAAATTGAATTTTTGCAAAACACTCCAAAACTCATTAACCAAGGGATTAACCAAACTTTAATCATGATCAGAGGTCTAATGAGGTGTATATAAGCTAACTCACACGTCCATTGCTAGGTCATGCACTCTCATTTGCTCATATTTGAATTTTTGCTCTCACGCTTTCTCTCTTCAAAACTCACTCTCCTTGGAGTTTCTTTGAGATTTCTCTTCACATTCTTGATCAGTGAAGAGAATAAAGCAAGAATCAACCACTGATTGAAGCTCATACTGAGGTTTTGGCCATAATCGGATTTGGATTCAACTTCTTCAAACTTCAAGATCTAGCACGATTCCAAGCTCTAGTTGCATTTATTTTGCAATTAGAGGTTCCAAGGAGTAGATTTGCAGCTTCTAGAGGGTTTTCTTGGCGTATTTCAAGTTCTACAAGGTTCAGGTTGGTGTGAAATTCATGATCCTAGAATTTGTTTTTCTTATGTGCATTGTGTTCTCTGTGAGTTGCTGATCATGCTGATATGATTTGTTGTGAATTTGGACGTGTATCATGGATGTATTGTGGATCTAAAGTTTTTAGATCCAAACTTTCTTGCTTCGATTTGCACGAACCATATATGATCTGATGATTTGAGTGTCATATTCGTGATCCTTGGGAAATTCTGGTTTGAATAGTGTACTCGTTTGCATATTCTGGGAAATTTTGGAGTGCAGGTCGCCGGAGATGACGACCGGAGCTAGGGCTCCAGCGTCTGGTTCATTTTCAGGTCACCGGAGGTTCCATTGGAGAAGACATAATTTGGACCGTTGGTGGTCCAGATCTGAGGGCTCACGCTTTGCCACCTCATTTTAAAATCTGTTTTTATTTTATTGATTGTGTGTTTACATTCCATGCTAGCTATCATGTGCATCTAATCTGGGCCTTTGATCTTACGTGTTTAATGATTGTTTGACTTGATCTGGTGCATAGGATGGATCTGATGGGTGTGATTGTTCCAACGCATTAAATTAGTGGTGTGCCTCTCACGTGTTTTATTTTTTTAATTTCTGATAATGTGATGTGTGCACGTGTATCATTGTTGCCATGTACTTTCAATCTTGGCCTTTAATCGTGTTTACTGGTGAGTTTTGTTGACTTGATACCATACGTTGGATTGATCTTATGGCTGATGGTGAGTCAGTTTGGTTGACTGAGTTCCATGTTTTTTTGGTTTGACCACGCTGAATTGGACTGGGCCTGTTCTTGATATTCCCACCCCCCCTGTTTTAGCCCTTTCATTTCTACAACATGGAATTGTTGCTTATTGCACCCCTGGGTTTTTTTTTTCTTTTTTTATTTTATTTTCTTGCATTGCTTTCATTTTTAATTTTTAAAAATAGATTTGTGCATCCAAAAATTATGAAAAAAATCAGGAAGCATCTTTGGCATTTTATAAAAATTTTCAAAATTTTATTTTCCATTTTTATATTATTTTTAGCATTTGAATTAATTGTTGCTTTAATTTCTTTTTAAATTGTTCTTATTTGCACACTTCAACTTTGAGAATTTATTTCTCATAGCACATAAAACATTTTGAGTCCATTCTTTTTGTATTAGTTCATCAACATATTGAAGTGCATAAAAACATTTTTGTTTATTTTTTAAAACCTTTTCATATTGCATTTTAACCCCTCTCTTTGGCATATTGATCCATAATCCTTTGTGCTCTTTGTCTAATTGTTTGAGGGACCTATCTTGTGAATTTTTGTATGAGTTTTTAATATGATGTTTACCCCTGGTTGAGGTGTTGTGAGATTTAATTTGATGATTTTTGAATCATGGTTACTATTTGTTTGATCATTCATGTTTGAGGTCTTCTTTTGTGAACATCTTTGATCATGTTGAATTACTTGCTTGAGAAGGCACTTGTGCCATTGTATGAGGTTGTTTTCTTTGATTTCTTGTGCCATGTTTAGATCATTATAGGTCTCTTGAATGCAAATTTAAGTCATTGGTGTGAGGTTGTTACTTATTTTGTGTACATGTTCCATGCTTGTTTCACATGCCTCTTTTTGACTTATCTTCTCACTTCTTCTCATCTATGCCTCTTCTTGGTTTGTATTTGGTTTGTGTATACCATGCCATATCTATTCTTTGCATCTCATATGATGTATGCTTCTGACTTTAGAGCTTTGCATTCATTCCATATGTTATTCACATTTCATCTTGCATACTTGAACATGTTTCACTTACATGCTTCTTTCTTCTTCTTCTAATTACTCTCAATGCTTGGATACTTGTTTGTATGCCTCATGTGACATTTGTACATCATGTTTAGTCACATGTTTAGGTCATCCACATTCTGACTTTGATTTTATTTGAAACATTGTTGCATGATCACCTTGCTTATCCACTCATTCTTCTTCTACTCCTTCTTTGATGATCTTCTTGGATGTTTGGCCGTTGGTTTGCATTCTCTTTGCTTGAGTTTGTTTGGTAAACATTATGGGTCACCTCTAAGGTGTACATTTTGACTTGGATGAGTTTCATTTGGTTTGTAGCCATTTCTCTTTGGGTTGTGACTTGTTTGGGTTTCATTTGTCTTATTGTTTCTTATGTTTGTTTTTGCTAACCATGTAGGGGCTAATAGTAAGTGAATGGGATGTGGATAGTAACCACATTCTAACTTCTCCTTTCTCTTTTAAGCTTTCATACTTGTGTTTGATTTAGCATTTAAGATGATTCTTTCTTCTCTTTCACTCTCTACCTCCCATGAATCTCAAGACTTGATTAAGTCTTGGATTCTTTTCCCTTAGAGCTACCTAGTCCAACTTAATTTTTGATTAAGCTTGGAGTAGGATTAGCATTAGGTTTTAGGTGGTCGTCCCTCCTAAGCCTCACTAACCCTAGGTCATCCATGCATGATAACATTAGGACTCTTAGTTTCCCTTTAGAGTTTCCTTTGGGTCTTCTCTCTTCTCATCTCAAAACTTCTTGAAAACACTTAATAAAGATAAAGTGTATTGCGCACGAGCCTTAAGCGTGGGGAATGAGAAATGAGGGGCTTCCTCTCATCTTTCTAGAGTGCTTAGAGGGCGTCCTGTCTTGGGATGATTCATTAAGTATTCGTCCCTGTGCCCTAGACTTTGGTGCAATGCAAGTTATGAACTAACTTAAAAAAAGCTTCTGTCTAAAAAACACAAAACAAATTCAAATCTTTTTATCCTTCGGGATTGTTGGGTTTCAAATTTCATTTTCAGAAAAGAGCTCGTCCCTCACGTAAAAAACACTTACCCATCCGTGGTCGTACCTACGAACTACATTAGCTCTGATTCCTCTCTCTCGTCCGATTGAGGATATGTAGGCACAAGACAGCGATTGTCTTGGCGAGCAACCTTCCCCCACAGTTCCTGTCCGAACTACGTTGACTCTGACTTTCCCATTGCACTGAGGGAGTACGTAGGCCTAGGACAACGATAACAGCCTATCGAGTCACTTCTTTTTTCTTTTCTTCTTCGTTTCTCCGTTCTTTCCGTTCTCGTTTCTTCTCCGGTCCAGTAGCAGTGGAACTCCAGACGGCGACACCCTTTGATGCAGACAACAAGCGTGGATCCGATCGAGTACGATGGATGCGTGGGGTGCTAGCACCTTCCCATCGCGTAACCGACTCCCGTACCCGTTTCTCTTGGTCGTGAGACCATGTTCTTTCCCTTCCCTCAGGTTTATGCAGTGTTTCCTTTCCCTCTCCCGGGATAAATACACATTGCTGGTGACTCTGTGTTCTTCCGCACCACTCTCGCGTTTGTACCGTTGGATGCAAATCTTTCGGGAGCGACAGTAAGCCTTCACCACAAACAATAATTAGGGTTTCAAGCCCTCTCTGAGCTTTAGACAAAAGATCAATCAAGCAATGACATGATCTTCAACTTGTCTGACCTCTCAAACATCCACAATTGATCAAGAGGACTCCCACATCAAGAACCAAGCACAAGGTTGCAGCATTCTAAGTGGATTAAGCCTCAAGATCGCCAGTGTCACCAAATTAGGGTTTTGGTCGACCAGGGCCTCCAGATGGAAATTTTCCTCTGGGCATGATCCAATGCTTCAAAGCATAACCTAATATGCACCATGGGACATCATGGACCCAATCATCAAGTCAATTTAGCCTAAGGGGATGCATTCATCAAAAATCAGGAATTAGGGTTTCTTGACCTAATTCACCTCTAAGTTGACTTTTGGGGCAAAACATGAGTCAAGACCTCAAGACATGATTTAAGGGTCTCTAATAAACCACATTGATTTATTTGCAACAATGGATTGATCCAAGAAGCTTGATCAACAAGTTTCAAATTCATCAGAACCACAATTAGGGTTTCGCGAGAAAAGTCAATTGTGCCTTTGACTTTTGACCAGGACATGCTCCCAAACCCTAGGACATGATTCAATACACCTTATAACACCTATGAAATCAATCCATCAAGTTTGATTTAGGTCAAGGACTTTATTTCATAGAGGATCGCACAGTTTGGAATTCATCTGATAAAAAGTCAACTTTGACTTTTTGAGATTTTTCACAATTATGGTTCCTTAACCCTAAAATGATGTTAATGTGTGATTTGAATCATCATTAATCAAGAAAAATCAAGAAAATTGGGATAACTTGTAAAGGGGGTAACCATAAAAACTTAGATATTTTTCTAAGTTATGGAACAAAGTGGCTAGGGTGCCAACTTTAGAGGATCATAACTCCTAAACCATAAGGCCATTTTTCCCCATTCAAAGCTGGATTTGTAGCTCTCTTGGCATTCTACAAAAGCTTCAAACATAACTCATTCCAATTCCTCATGGATTTTAAGTTATGGAATGATCAAAATCATAAAAAGTTAAAATGTCACTTTTTTCCAACACTTGGTGAAATTTTCACTAAGTCAGAATCTGCCTTCACTTTTTTCCAAATGTAGCGGCATTTTTCACTTGGATCCAAAAATTATCAAAACCAACTATGATCAAACAGTTGTTGTATCATATGAGGGATTTCCAAAATGGCCAAGAACCCCATCAAATTCCACTTGAGCCATGAGATATGACAATGGCAACATGCCTTGCTGAAAACTGCCAAAGCAAGGCAGATTTGTGCATTTTGCTCGATTTGCCAAATTTGTGCAAATGACAAACACACTTATCCATTTGAACACCTCAGGGGGAGACCAAGGAGGAACCAACTCTGATCCCAAGCCTCCCAAGTCCTTGGAACTAAAAATAGGATGCCAAACCTAGAAATCCCTAAAGAGGGGACAAGACTCCAATTTTGTTTTGGAGCATTCAGTGGATGCACCAAGGTGGCATGGACTGAGCCATTTCCAACTGAATTCAGTCTAGACTTATCCAAGACCAAGGGAACCAGTAGCCTGTGCCCTAACCTCTTGTTAATGGCTAGAGGAGACTTGGATTCTCATTGATCAACATTGGCCAAACCTATGCAGCAGTTGTCATTCACTATTCCTTGCAAAACAAACTTGTTCTACTATAAATAGAGCGCATTTGTGATCAGTTTGAGTACACCAAAGCCATCAAACAGATGCTTTCCTCAAAATCTCTTCCTTCACTCCAAAATTGCCTTCCAAAGCAAGTCACTATCGGGTTTTGAGGTTGAGAGCTATTCCAACCAAACCAATCACACACACACCTCATAAACATCATATAGAGGTGATCCAAACACTCACACAACATCTGGAACACCAAAATCACAAAATCACTAGTCAATTGCTCAAGTTCTTGACAGATTTACAGTTGGGGTACCATCCTGAGTTCCAGATCATTTCCATTCATTCCAAGCATCCAGACACACTCCATAGCACCTAGGGAAGCTGTCCATATCCTTGGAACCAAGTTGTAACACCTCTAACACAAAACATGATCACCAGCTGCAAGAGGTAAGCATGAGCTCTTCTAACTCTATGATCCATGCATTTTTTGTTGCACAATAATTTGGCCATATGTTCATAATCATGCATAAAGTGTTTTCCCTCAATCAATTGCTTTGTTTGAATCGTGTGTGGAATTTCTGAACCCTCATGCAAGTTTTAGGGTTCTTGATGTTTCTCTTTGATTTCTTATTCCATGGTTAAAATAAATGAAATTAAAGACCATAGACATGATTGTGAGGTGAAAACGAGTAGATTGATATGAAGATTGCATGATATAATCAAGTATTCAGTGAGATTAGATAGAAAACGCAAATCTGCAGAAACAGAGGGTGTCAGAGAGAATGATTGCAAATGTCAGAGAGAAAAGGAGTGCGCTAATGGATTTCGGTAGAAGAAAAACTCACAAGTATAGCTTCAAGGTTCCAAAACTAGTGGATTTGAGAGGATTAACAAGGATGATCACTAACCCTGACACTTTCAGAGCCAAGTACGGAGGTCTGCTACCTCTGTTAAGGGTCCATGTAATTGAAGGAATCCTGGAGGCACTCGTTCAGTTTTACGATTCGGTCTATCACTGTTTCACATTCCCGGATTACCATCTCACACCAACGCTGGAGGAGTATTCTCATCTGATTGATCTACCCATTACTGATCAATCCCCTTTTCTAGACTGGAAGAAATTCCAAAGGATCAGACCATTGCAAAAGCAATTTATTTGGATGAATCAGAAGTCAGGACTCACCTGACCACCAAGGGAGGAATCTCAGGTTTACCAGCCAAGTTTCTGGTAAAGAAGGCTCTATACTTTGCTAGTATAGGGAACCTGGCCGCTTTCGAGAGCATCTTTGTTTTGCTCACCTACGGGTTATTTCTGTTTCCCAACATTGATAACTTCGTCGATATCAACGCCATTAAGGTTTTTCTCATTGGAAACGTCGTACCAACCTTGTTCGCAGATGCGTATCATTCTGTACACTTAATGAATTTATACAGCGGAGGAATGATCACGTGCTGTGTACCCCTGCTATATAAATGGTTTATCTCCCATTTGCCTAAGTCTGCCGCTTTTTGGGATCATAAGAGTGCCTTACGTTGGTCACAGAAAATCATGTCTCTTACCAACTCTGATATAGATTGGTACAATAGGATTTATGACGGGATCAGAATCATTGACCATTGTGGAAACTTCCCCAATGTACCCCTCATAGGAACTAAGGGAGGAATCAATTACCATCCAGTTTTAGTTCGTCGTCAATTTGGATACCCGATGAGGCATGTCTTGTGTAATGCTCATCTGGAAGGTCTTTTCTTCAAGGAAGGAGAAAATGACAAGGCACTAAAGACAGAAATAGTGCATGCATGGAAACACGTTCATAGAAAAGGACGAGAGCCTCTAGGAAAACCGGACTGTGTCTCGGTGGAGCCTTATCTCCACTGGGTACAAACTAGAGCTCTCAAGCTAAAGATGCCTTATCCTCATCACGAAGTTCTTCCGCCAAGGGAATCTATCATGTACTTCATGACTGAAACGGAAAAACTTCAGGTTACTCTCAACAAAGTTCAACAGGAGAGGATGTCTTGGAACAACAAGTACTGCATTCTCAATGTGGAGTGTACCAAAATACAGCAACTGCTGAAAGATAAGGATGCTCTAATTGAGATTTTGGAGCAACATGTTGTGGAAAATCAGGATGACCAAAGGAATTTGCTCGTTTCTTTCACTTGGAAAAGGAATGACAACCCGACAACGGCCCTAGAGCCCCGGTCCAAGAAAAGGAAAGTACCAGAATTAGCACCCGGGTTCTCCTCAGAGAGGACTCAGGACCCATTAGCTTAGGTTTCTGTTTCTGCACCTTGTAATTTACTGTATTTCCATTTCCGCAATCCTTTGAATTCAATAAAACGGGGGTGTCCCCATTGTTTAATATTTGCAATCTAATTGTCGAAGTTTATTTTGATTAAACCAAAAAACAATTAATATAATCATTGCATTCATCATTTTCACATCACGTATTCTTCTTACCTACGAATCTCACGTTTGTGTCTCGGTTCTAGAGTCAAACAGTCTCATTCGTACAATACTCGGGCCAATCGTCAGAAAAAGATGGATGATCTCGAGGAAGAGAACAGAGAGTTGAAAGAAGAGATCGACGCTCTGAGAGAGGATATGAGAAAGCTTCATAATGACATGTAAGCCATGGCAGAAGCTCAGCTACAAAGAACTGTAATCTCAGGGATCACCTCAACGCCCATAGTAGAGAAGTATGATCCTAGGTATCAAATGCTGAAATATCATCCCTGGGGCATGCCTGTAAACTATATCTCGGAAGGATATGTTCCGCCGATCACTGAAGATCAGGTAATCATAGCAGAAGCCGCTGAGCCTGAAGGTTACAAACTTCGGGAAAGCGAGGATGCCAGAGGCATAATGAGGACTCCTGAAGGTTACAAACTTCGGGAAGCACCAAGATTCACTGCCGTAGTAACGGTATCACCCCCTGTGGTGCACACTGTCCCGGAAGGACAAATTCCACAGATACCTTCAGGTAGAAAGGAAAGTATGTTCGATAGAATGGATGAATTCCAGGAGCAGTTCCTGGAAATGCAGAAGGAACTGCAAGCTATTCGCGGTCAGGATTTATTTGGAAAGGACACCGCAGATCGACGTCACAAAAGGACAAGGAAACCTTTAAGGAGTACGCTCAGAGATGGCGTGAAATTGCGGCCCAGATTTGTCCACCTCTTGAGGAAAAAGAGATGACAAAGATCTTCTTAAAGACTTTAAGCTCATTTTACTACATAGAATGGTTTCCAGTGCGCCCAGCGACTTCACCGAAATGGTCGGTATGGGAGTGCGTCTCGAGGAAGCCGTTCGAGAAGGACGTCTAGTCAAAGACACTGGGTCAACAAGTGGTACTAAAAAATACGGTAGTGCTCTCCCTAAGAAAAAAGAGCAGGATATTGGGAATATCTCTCTCGGAAAGCAAAGGTGACAGTACCAACCAGTAGCAGCTGTAACTCCTGTTATCAACCCCGCGCCTATTTCTACGTATCAACCTCAGGTTGCTCAAAGCCAACCGCAGTCGCATCAATTTAAGCAAAGGACACAACAGCCTCTTCAGCAGGCTCGTCCTCAATACAACAACAACCGTACAACGCGGCCACCAGGATTTGATCCTATACCTGTATCATACGCAGAACTATTTCCATTACTGTTAGCCAAGGGGCACGTCCAAACCAGGTCTCCTCTTACAGTACCGGAAAATCCTCCTTTTTGGTTTAAGGTGGATCAGACTTTCCCTTACCATCAAGGAGAACCAGGGCATAACATAGAAAACTGTCTCAGTTTCAAATTCGACGTGTAAAAGCTTGCTAGGAGCGGGGTCTTATCTTTCAAAGATACGAATCTGAATGTTCTCACGAACCCGCTACCTCAACACGAGAAGGCTACAGTCAATTTGATAGAGGGAGAGTCTAACAACACCTATCAAATTCACGATGTACTCTTATTGAGGGACAACTTGGTCAAGATGCATTGTAGACAGAGTGGATATGGCCATGTGCCACCTCATAATTATCACCAGTGTGATATCTATTCTAAAAGTAATCAAGGATATTCTGTGATGCAATTAGCTCTACAGGAACAGATGGATCTCGGATGGATCCAAGAGCACCGAGTTCGTGGAGTTAACATGGTTTATACGAATTCCAACATCATACAAAACCACGATATCCGTGCGATGAATGTCAACTTGGTGGCAATGCACTCAAGGCAAAGCCAGTATCATAATCTGCCGCGTCACGATTATAATTCCTGCCTGACTTGCTCGGTAAACAAACAGGGATGCTCTTTTATACAAGAGGCCCTCCAGCATCAAATGGATCTTGGATGGATTCAAGGCTACCATAATTGGAATCATTATCAAATCAACATGATTCAAATCTTTGATATTCGCTTGATGAATACCAGCCTGGTGGAGTTACATGCTAAACAGGTCTGGCTCGGGTTCCTGGTATCACATGATTATCAGGGCTGTAAAGCGGGTTGTGAAGACGATCAGGGTTGTGCCCTTGTCCAGAAAACACTTCAGCACTTGTTGAACCACTGGTGGCTTCCAATCTATATGGATGAAGACACACAGCAAATTAGTATCACTAACGGAAATTCTACTAGATATCAAAGTCAGGATGTTCGGTCGATGGAAATAGATCTAGTAAGGTTACATTGTATTCAAAGCGGACATGGCCAGGTGCCACTACACAACTATGAGTGGTGCGGAGTTTGCTCAGTGGATAATCAAGGATGCTACCTCGTGCGAGCAGCCCTTCAAAGTCAGTTGGACCGCAAAGAAATTCAACCATGGTCAAGTTCTGGATCAGTCAACTACTTCGCTGATCAAATCGAGGACGTTGTCGTAATCTCTTATCATCAGAGGGCTAGGGATGTTTGTACCATTATCCCTCTACTTGACGAATCGAGAGTTCCCAACCGGGAACGAATCGAAATTACTTACGATGGTCAAAAAAATCAAAAGGCTCCCATAGTTATCTATGTACCGGGACCGCTACCGTATGAATCAACTAAGGTTATCCCTTACAAATACGGTGCAACAATAATTAAGAATGGAAAGGAAATTCCGTTACCCTCCATCGTGAATATTGCAGACATCAGTCGAGTAACACGGAGTGGTAGAATCTTCAACAGATGAGTTGGAGAACCCAGCAAAGAAAAGGAACCTCAGACAGAAGTTCCCAATCCACCAACCGGTCAATCCAGTAATCCCGACCTTTCAAAAAACGATGACGAGATGCTAAAGCTCATCCAAAGGAATGAATACAACATTGTTGATCAGCTGTTACAAACTCCTTCAAAGATCTCGGTATTATCACGTTACTTAGTTCAGAAGCGCACAGACAGAAAGTCTTGGAGCAAGCCTTTGTAGAATAGGATGTAACACCACTTCCTGCAATAACTTGGGATTTAGTGATGAGGAATTACCTGAAGAAGGTCTCCGTCATAACATGGCGCTCAACATTACAGTCAACTGCCAGGACGATGCTTTAGCCAACGTGCTGGTAGACACAGGGTCAACCCTGAATGTTATGCCGAAGTCCACTTTGATGCAATTATCATTCAAAGGACCTCCAATGAGAACCAGCGAGGTCGTTGTCAAAGCCTTTGATGGATCCAGAAAAACGGTTATCAGCGAAGTCGACCTTCCCATAACTATTGGTCCTCACACTTTCCAAGTCACTTTCCAGGTCATGGACATCCGGGCAACATACAGTTGTTTATTAGGAAGACCTTGGATATATCAGGTTGGGGCGGTCACTTCAACCCTCCACCAAAAGCTAAAGTTCATTCGAATGGCCAACTCGTCACAATCTGTGGAGAACAGGCCTTCCTCGTAAGCAACTTATCATCATCTACTTGTGTAGAACCCGAGGAGGTTGTTGGAACTCAGTTCCAAGCGCTTTCGGTGAGCAATGAGAATAAATCAGAGAAAGGAACCTCAATTTCCTCATACAGAGATGCTCTCGAAGTGATAGAAAATAACAATGCAAAAGGATGGGGACAGCTTGTCATTCCCACTGATAACAAAACAAAGAAGGGTCTTGGTTTTTCTGCAACCTGCACCCAGACAGCTGCTAACGATGAAAGTCTTCATCCCATCCAGAACTTCTTCCACTGTGGAGGGTTCCTTCAACCAGTGACTCAAGACATGCATACGATCAATAAAGATGATTCCTCCAATACGGAGGAAGAATGGAAGTCCTATCTCAACGAGGACAGTTATACGTCTCAGGGCGAAACACATACTCCCTTTTACTTTCCTGAACAGAGCCCGAGATTTATACCGAGGTCAGATGTCAAGATGATCTATAGAGATTATGATCCGGAAGGATGCCACGCTCCCCCAAACTCATTAGAGGAGGACACTCTGATAAAGGACAACTTTGACCACGACTATTATGGCCTAATGGATGGCCTGCCTATCTGGCAGCCGTACCCAGGAGACTTGGGGCAAGAAAATCAGCCGAACAATGAAAATCAGTTGAGCATCATTGAACAGAATACCTGTGTCCCCACCATGTCATGGGATCAACACTCAGGTTATTTAGAACTTATCTAGTACGATGATGAATTGGCAAAGCTTGCCGGACTAGAATTCATCAACTACGCTTTTCTTGAGGTCAACGTCATCGAGAGGGATGACTCCTCCAGTTCCAAAGAAGTGTGGGACACCTTGGGACAACCGAGTGGAAAATACGACTTCAAGGTCAAGTACACCGCTCCTGAAAGCTCTCGTATCAGGTTCGAAGACATCTAGCCAACTGGATGGGGAGATACAACTGAGAGTACAAATACTACGCAAAATACAACCGAGGAATCCTCCTACGACAACTCTGCCTGGGAGACAGATTCCAATGATCCAGCTCCACCAGAAATCAGCGTTATTTCTGAAGACAAAATAAGGAAGGTACCAGACTTTTTAATTCACCGAGGAGTTCGCCGCCAATGGGTTGTTGTCGATGTTCCGAAAATTGTTCATAAGTCAAAGTAATTGTCGTCTTTAACCTTTCACCCTGCCCAGGTGAAATGATGTTTTGATAGGGCCCACTTTCTGTAAATTTCCCTCTTCGCTTTGCCCAAAGCGACAGAGTTTTGTTTTATAGGGCTGTAATTTCAAGAATCGACTTGTCCATGAATAAAATAACGTCGTTCTGTAATTTCTGCATTTATTGTTGTTTTCTCTTTTCTTTTTTTTCAGAAAATGGTAATCCTAAAAAACAAATCAATAATAAAAACAAGCAGTTTTCCAAATATAAAACATTGCACACACTCTTGCATTCTCTTTATCTCTTCTAAACACAAATCATCACGTCATGAAGATTGCTTGTTTTAAACCCCGTTGAAACAGACGATCCAATGCCTTCTCCCAACTTTGAGTTCCCGGTATTTGGGGCTGAAGAAGAAGTTGACAACGAAATTCCAGAAGAGATCTCCTGACTACTCAGACAAGAAGAAAGGTCCATTGAACCTCACAAAGAGCCGTTGGAAACGATCAAAGTAGGTTCAAAAAAAGAGAGAAAAGAAATCAGGATTGGGGCACTGCTCAGTCCAACTGTCAAAGAAAGTTTGACGAAACTTCTCAAAGAGTTTCCCGATGTATTCACTTGGTCCTATTAGGATATGCCATGGTTGGATACCAGCATCGTGGAACATCATCTACCGTTATGATCAGAATGTCCGCCGGTAAAACAAAGGTTGAGACGGACTCATCCGGACATGGCTGTCAAAATCAAAGAGGAGGTACAGAAACAGATTAACGCGGGCTTCCTCGCCACATCAGAATATCCTCAATGGTTAGCCAATATCGTACCCGTTCCAAAAAAGGACGGAAAAGTCAGGATGTGTATCGACTACAGAGTTCTAAACAAGGCTAGTCCAAAGGACGGCTTTCCTTTACCACACATTGACATGCTGGTAGACAGTACAACAAAGTTCAAAGTCTTCTCCTTCATGGATGGATTCTCGGGCTATAACCAGATCAAAATGGCGCCGAAAGACATGGAGAAAACTTCGAGCATTACCCCATGGGGTACCTTTTGTTACAAGGTAATGCCGTTCGGTTTGAAGAACGTCGGGGCAACCTATCAGAGGGCCATGATTACTCTATTTCATGACATGATACACAAAGAAATTGAAGTGTATGTTGATGACATGATTTCCAAATCTAAAATAGAAGAGGAGCATGTGACCCACCTGTCAAAACTATTCGAGCGTCTGAGAAAGTACAAACTCCGCTTAAATCCCAGCAAGTGCACGTTCGGTGTCCATTCAGGGAAACTCTTAAGATTCATTGTCAGCCAGAAAGGAATTGAGGTTGGTCCTGACAAGGTCAATGCCATTCAAGAAATGTCTTCTCCAAAGACTGAAAAATAAGTAAGGGGATTCCTGGGACGTTTGAACTACATCTCCAGATTCATATTCCTCATGACCGCGACATGTGCGCCAATTTTCAAATTACTACAAAATAATCAGGACTGCATTTGGACAGAAGACTGCCAAACCGCCTTTGACATTATTAAGGAATATCTGTTGAACCCCCCGATTCTATCACCTCTAGTGGAAGGAAGACCACTAATCATATATTTAACAGTCTTGGAAGACTCAATGGGTTATGTACTTGCCAACAAGACGAAACAAAAAGAAAAGAGTCTTCCATCTACTATTTGAGCAAGAAATTCACCGATTGTGAGACTCGGTACACTATGCTCGAGAAAACTTGATGCGCTCTGGCTTGGGCAGCCAAACGTATTCTCCAGTACATGATTCGTCACACCACTTGGTTAATCTCTGAAATGGATCAAATCAAGTATGTCTTTGAAAAGCCTGCTCTCACGAGAAGGATTGCCCATTGGCAGATGTTGTTATCAGAATATGACATAGAGTACCACGCTCAGAAAGTCGTTAAAGGAAGTGTTTTAGCCGATCATTTGGCTCATCAACCGATTGACGATCAGGAATCAGTCGGATTTGACTTCCCAGACGAAGATGTCATGTATCTAAAAATGAAAGACTGCGATGAACCGCTACCCAGTGAAGGTCTAGAACCATGTTCCCAATGAGGACTTATCTTTGACGGAGCTATCAATCATTACGGAAACGGAATTGGAGCAATCATCATAACACCTCAGGGTACCCACATTCCTTTCACTGCCAGACTTACATTCAAGTGCACAAACAACGAGGCCGAATACGAAGCTTGTATTATGGGTCTCGAAGAAGCGATCGACTTAAGGATTAATAACTTGGATGTATATGGCGACTCAGCCCTGGTTATCAATCAGATCAAATGAGATTGGAACACATACCAATCAGGATTGATTCCTTACAAAGATTACGTAAGAAGGTTGTTACCCTTCTTCAACAGAGTCAAGTTTCATCATATCCCTCGTGAGGAGAATCACATGGCTGATGCATTAGCCACTCTCTCTTCCATGATTAGTGTAGGTCATTGGAACGACTTACCTAAGATTGACATAATGCGCCTTGAACGGTCCGCTTACATCTTCACAATTGAAGCAGTCATAGACGATAAACCTTGGTATCACGATATCAAATGTTTCCTTCAGAAACAAGAGTACCCACCTGGGGCACCCAGGAAAGATAGAAAAACCCTCAAAAGGCTAGCAGGCAGTTTCTTCCTGAGCGGTGATACACTCTATAAGAGGAACTTTGACATGGTCTTGCTTCGATGCGTCGACAGACCAGAAGCAGACATGCTAATAAAAGAAATTCACGAAGGGTCCTTTGGCACTCATGCCAACGGACATACAATGGCGAGAAAAATTCTAAGAGCAGGGTACTATTGGTTGACAATGTAATCTGATTTCTACAAGTACATGAGGAGATGTCACAAGTGTCAGATATACTCAGACAAAATCCATGTACCGCCTACACATCTCAAAGTTCTTTCTTCCCCATGGCCTTTTTCCATATGGGGAATCGACATGATTGGCGTGATTGAGCCCAAAGCTTCAAACGGACATCGGTTCATCCTGGTAGCTATTGATTACTGAACCAAGTGGGTCGAAGCAGCGTCATACGCCAATGTAACCCGACAAGTGGTAGTCTGATTTATCAAAAACAATATCATCTACCGTTATAGTGTTCCAAGCCAGATCATTACCGATAATGGATCTAACTTGAACAACAAGATGATGAAAGAGTTGTGCACAGAGTTCAAGATCGAACACCATAACTCATCTCCCTACCGACCCAAGATGAACGGAGAGGTAGAAGCGGCTAACAAGAACATCAAAAGGATCGTTCAAAATATGGTTGTAACATACAAAGATTGGCACGAGATGCTTCCCTTTGCTCTTCATGGTTATCGTACATCTGTCCGCACTTCAACAGGGGAAACCCTTTCTGTCTAGTTTATGGCATGGAGGCAGTTCTCCCCATAGAGGTAGAGATCCCATCAATCCGGGTATTGATGGAAGCTAAGCTTACAGAAGCTGAATGGTGTCAACGTCTACATGATGAACTAAATTTGATCGAAGAGAAGCGAATCACGGCACTATGCCATGGTCAGTTGTATCAACCAAGAATGAAGAAGGCGTTCGACAAAAAGGTCCGACCTCGCGTCTTTAGGAAAGAAGACCTCTTGCTCAAGAAGATACAATCATTTTTCACTAATTCTCGGGGCAAATGGACTCCGAATTATGACAGCCCATATGTGGTCAAGAAAGCCTTCTCAGGGGGCGCCTTGAGACTCGCAACCATGGATGGAGAGGAATTTGCCTACCCCACAAATATTGACGTAGTCAAGAAATACTTCGCCTAAATAAAATAAAAAAATGTCTCGGTGGATTGAAAACCCGAAAGGGTGGTCCAGGCAAAAATTAGAGACATGATCAAAAAATTATCCCGGTGGATTGGAAACATCACAGTACAATCCAGGCAAAAATTAGGGATAATGGCAAGTAACTATGTTCAACAAAGGGGCAAATCCCTCAGCAGCAGTAATGCCATCGGTCAGGAAAATGCCAATCAAGGTCATCTTCGACAGAAGCTCAAGATGTCCAGAATTCAAAGTTGGTAGAAGGATAGTGGTCATTATGTTTCAATGTAGCCCTTTTCCCTTAAATTACCATTTTCTAACTTTGTAAATACTCTATGGAATCACGCGTTTGGCAGATTTCCATCCTATCAATAAAATTTGAGCCCTTGTGCTTTTGTTTGCAATTCTCAATTGTTTTAGCTTTACGAAACGATATTTTAGCATGAATAACGATTCTTGAAACGAAACAAAAATGAATTTACTTGTCAAACTTTTTCTGCTTTTAAAATAAAGATGGAAATTTCTTTTGACTGTTGAACATCGAAAGAACGTCGATCGCTTCGCTAAAAGTAATCGAGCTTCAAAGTGTAGAATCAAAAGCCAGTGCGCCTGAATGAAGGATCAGTTGTATCAGATGCGACTTTCCCATCTGATACCCCCGGCAGAGTTCTTATCTCCTAAGCCCGACCAACATAGCTCCCGACAGGGACTATCTCTCTTAAGCAAGGAAGGGTTGCTCTCGTGAACCAGTGATACTTTTCATCCCCCACTGTGGCCGAGTATCCAGTCGTGTTCATCTACTAGTCTGTATGTCGCATCAGTTTTGTCAGCATATACATACATACATCATGCATTATTGATTTACATTCATATTCATATTGCATCACTATCACTCTAGTCGGTCTTGTTCCCTAGTGATAAGAGTCCTCTCAATCGAGTCGTCAGTTCTTTCCTCGTCAGGAAATGAATCATTTAAGCGGTCTCTCCTCCAGTTTATTTCTGGATTGAAGGTGGTTCTTTGACCACTTTGATAACTTGAACCTCTGAAGAGCCAGAGGGCTTCCGAAAAACATCACTTTTCGCCATTGAAGATGATATCTTTGCTTTCCCGGATTAAACAAAATCCCCAGAGAAAGCTTCTTAATCAGAGATTCGGCAGTACAACAGTTTTTCTCCAAAAAATTCACTGACGAAAAGGTCATCGGCACCTCACAATTGGATCACATCATATGGCATTTCTCCAAGAAGATCCCGAGAAAAGTATGATGTGGTAACCCCAAGCGAAAGAAATCTCTCAAGAGACTCGTTTTTCCCACCACTTTTTCCATCAAATGGCATCTCCCAAGGAAAAGTCGGTGAGAAGTTTGAGGAAAACCGCTACACATAGCGTCCCTTGTCAATGAAGTTTATTGACAAAATAAACTTAGACCAGTTCCTTGGTAGGAAACCAGGATCGAGGGGAAGTTTACATCAGAAATTGAGACCAGATCCTTGCTAGGAAACCAGGATCGATGGGAGGTTTATATCGGAAATTGAGACTAGATCCTTGGTAGGAAACCAGGATCGAGGGGAGGTTTATTCCAGAAATTGAGACCAGTTCCTTGGTGGGAAACCATGATTTAGGGGAAGTTTAAATCAAAAACTGAGACCAGTTCCTTGGTAGGATCGAGGGGAAGTTTACCTTTTCTAAGCACCATTGCTTAGCAAAAGAGGAAGGATGCGCGAACTTCCATTCATAACCACCATCAAAATTTCGGGTATTCCGATATTTAATCCTCTTGCACCCCGAATGCCCGAATACCTTCGCCATTCACACCTTCGGGTCCAAGAAGATTAAATAGGGGCATCTGTCATACTCCAAATTTGGACCACTAAGATTTCCCATCATTGTGCAAATCACCATCACCATATGGATAAACCATTAGTCTCCCCAAAGATGGGTAAGCATCCACTACAATCAGGCTTAGGGTTTCAAGCCCTCTCAGAGCTCTTAGACAAAGGATCAATCAAGAAATGACATGATCTTTAACTTATCTAACCTCTCAAACATCCACAAAGGATCAAGAGGACTCCCACTTCAAGGATTAAGCACAAGGTTTCTCCCTTCTAGGTGGATCAAGCCTTAAGATCGCCAGTGTCACCAAATTAGGGTTTGGTCGACCAGGGCCTCCAGATGGAAATTTTCCTCTGGGCATGAGCCAATGCTTCAAGGCATAACCTATGATGCTCCAAGGGATCTCATGAACCCAATCATCAAGTCAATGTAGCCTCAGGGGATGCATTCATAAAAAAAATCAAGAATTAGGGTTTCTTGACCTAATTCACCCCTAAGTTGACTTTTGGGACAAATCATGAGCCAAGACCTCAAGAGATGATTTGAGGGTCCCTAACACACCACATTGGTCCATTTGTAACAATGGATTGAGTCAAGAAGCTTGAGCAACAAGTTTCAATTTCATCATAACCACAATTAGGGTTTCGTGGAAAAAGTCAACTGTATCTTTGACTTTTGACCAGGACATGCTCCCAAACCCTAAGACATGATTCAATACACCCTATAACACATATGAAATCAATCCATCAAGTTGGATTTAGGTCAAGGACTTGATTTCATAGAGGATCGTACAGTTTGGAATTCATCTGACAAAAAGTCAACTGTGCACAAAAGTCAAACTTTGACTTTTTGAGATTTTTCACAATTATGGTTCTTTGACCCCAAAATGATGTTAATGTATGATTGGAATCATCATTCATCATGAAAAATCAAGAAAAGTGGGATAACTTGTAAAAGGGGTAACCATAAAAAACTTAGAAAATTTTCTAAGTTATGGAACAAAGTGGCTAGGGTACCAACTTTGGAGGATCATAACTCCTAAACCACAAGGCCACTTTTTCCCATCCAAAGCTGGATTTGTAGCTCTCATTACCCTCTACAAAAGCTTCAACTAAACCTCATTCCAATTCATCATGGATTTTGAGTTATGGAATGATCAAAATCACAAAAAGTGAAAATGTCACTTTTTTCAACACTTAGTGAAATTTTCACTAAGTCAGAATCTGCCTTCACTTTTTTCCAAATGTAGGGGCATTTTTCACTTGGATCCAAAAGGTATCAAAACTAATTATGATCAAATAGTTATTTTATCATATTAGGGCTTTCCAAAATGGCCAAGAACTCCATCAAATTCCACTTGAGCCATGAGATATGGCAATGGCAATATGCCTTGCTGAAAACTGCCAAGGCTAGGCAGAATTTTGCACTTTTGCTCGATTTGGCAAAATCAGATATTTCCAAGCCTTGTCATCACTTTAAACACATCTGAGGATCAAATCTAAAGGGAACAAACACTGATCCAAGCCTCCAAAGTCTTTGGAACAAGAAGTAGCATGCCAAACCTAGAAATCCCTAAAAGAGGGACAAGACTCCAATTTTGGATTGGAGCATTTAATGGATGCACCAAGGTGGCATGGACTGACACATTTGCAACTGAATTCAGTCAAGAATGATCCAACAACTAGGTAACCACAGCTCTGTGCCCTAACCTCTAGTCAATGGCTAGAAGAGACTTGGATTCCCATTGATCAATATTGGTCAAACCTCTGCTGCAGTTGCCATTCACTATTGATCATAAAACAAACTTGCTCTACTATAAATAGAGCTCATTTGTGCTCAGTTTGAGTACACCAAAGCCATCAAACAGATGCTTTCCTCAAAATCACCTTCTCACTTCCAAATTTGCCTTCCAAAGCAAGTCACTATCGGGTTTTGAGTTTGAGAGCAATTCCAACCAAACCAATCACACACACCTCATAAACATCATATAGAAGTGATCCAAACACTCACATAACATCTGGAACACCAAAATCACAAAATCACTAGCCAATTGCTCAAGCCTTTGACATATTTGCAGTTGGGGTACCGTCTCAAGTTCCAGATCATTTCAATCCATTCCAAGCATCCAGACACACTCCATGGCACCTAGGGAAGCTATCCAGATCATTAGAACCTAGCTGTAACATCTCTAACCCAAAACACGATCACCAGCTGCAAGAGGTGAGCATGAGCTCTTCTCACTCTATGATCCATGCATTTTTTGCTGCACAATAATTTGGCCATATGTTTATAATCATGCATAGAGTGTTTACCCTCAATCAATTGCTTTATATGAATCGTGTATGGAATTTCTGAACCTTCATGCAGAATTTAGGGTTCTTGAGGTTTCTCTTTGATTTCTTATTCCATGCTTAAAATAAATGAAATTAAAGACCATAGACATGATCGTGAGGGTGAAACGAGTAGATTGATATGTAGATTGCATGATATAATCAAGTATTCAGTGATATTGGATAGAAACCGCAAATCTGCAGAAACAGAGGAACGGCGCGTGTTCTTGCCATGTTTTTGGCGCCCTTTTTCAAATATTTGAATATTTGAATTTTGTGATTTTATTTAATTGATTCAAAAATTAATTTCTCTCTGAGTTTTAATGATTTTGAGTTGATTCTTTTTTTAATAATTCACAAAAATGTTAAAATATTTTATTTTACCAAAAAATCCCAAAAATATTATTTATTTCATAGAATTGATATTTTTGCCAAGAATTAATATTTTAATTATTTTTTACATTTAAAATATTTTTTCCTTCTTGATTTTGCAAATTTTAATGATTTCTAATCATTTTGTAGGTCAAAACATGATTTTTAAAACATTAATCCAAGATCACAATTTTTTTTCCACATGTTAAACAATTTTGATCTTTTTAATTTAATTTTTTATTCAATTAAAATACATTTTGGAAACAAATTAGGGTTTTGATTAATTCAACCCTCATCAAACCTTTTAAAAACATTTTGGGCCTCTAATAGAGTGTAAGACCCAATCCTTTGTAAATACAAACCTATTTTGGGCCTCAAATGTTGTATAAGTCCCGTTGTATGTCAAAAGTTCGGTGCGATCATCACCTATTTAAAACAAACCATTTGGGCCTCTCCTCGAGCTATAAGACCCATTCAAAACCATTTTGGGCCTCTAATAGAGTGTAAGACCCAATCCCCTTTTGAAACCAAAAACTTTTGGGCCTCAGTCGTTGTATAAGACCCACGGTGTTTTCAAAACCTCAGCGCGATCGTCGCCCTTTTCAAAATTAACCATTGGACTTCTCCTTGAGCTATAAGACCCATCTTTGTTCACTTTCAATAATTTTGGGCCTCTTGAGAGAGTGTAAGACCCATCCCCTTGTACAGAAAACCTTTCTTGGGCCTCAGTCACTTGTATAAGTCCCTGTACAAAACGACAGTGCGATCACTGATAAAACTCTGGGCCTCTCCTTGAGCTGTAAGCCCCAACAATCTTTTCAAAGCACTTTCTCCTTTGATTTTGAATATAATATTGTTATTAAAGTTTTCTTAGTTGAACAACTAACAAAATAACATGGAAGCTCTACAACCGAGTAAGTGTTTACCCGCTTTCATTTACCGCTTTCATATGTATATAACTGTATTGTGGGGTTGTTTCACTGTAAGTCTTCTTTCATAAACTCATATTGACTGTGTAATACTAGTATAGATATTTAGAGTTTCCCCAGCAACTATGTCTATAACTAGACAAAACCTCGTCTCCTTACATCTGACGTTCTCCCGGATATTTCAAACCATGAGAATTTTCTTTTACAACAATTTTAGATAACTGGATCTAAGAAATCTCCCCCTCGAACAGTTCATATACAGAAGGCCAATGTTCCAAGTGAAACCCCTTCTGTAACTGTTCATCAGCCTCTTCTTGGGCTTAGTGCAAGGACCCACAGGCTTCCTAAAAGCATCCCCGCCTCCTCTTGGGCATTGTACAAGGACCCGTCGGCTTCTTAGAAGTTTTCACACCCTCCTCTTAGGCTTCGTATAATGATTCTTCCTCCGGGGAGATAGCCTCCTCTTGGGCTTTGTACAAATTGTCCCTTCGGCTTCTTAAAAGTTTTTCTCGCCTCCTCTTGGGCTTTGTACAAATTGTCCCGACGACCTCTTAAAGGTATAGGAACAGAAAATAGTCATCTTAATATAACAGTCTTTCAAAGAGTCTAGATCTTTCTACCGCGAACGTACTGTCTCTTTATCTCTCTTAAGCATAATACAAAAGATAAAACTCTAGACTTGGACAGTCTAATCTCCTTGAGTCTCGAAGACATTCTCAAGTTCATGTCAAAAATAGGAAAAAACACCCATAGACTTGGGCAGTCTCAATACCCTTCGGATTACCCGTTTCCTTAAAGAACAAGAAATAATCCTGGTCCTCAGATCAAATCTATGAGTACAACATTACCCATATAAGAACTGATTTTCTCTTTTAACCAACATACTGGACCTGTCACTCAACTGAAACAGTAACCCTAGCCTCCTCTTGGGCTTTGTACAATGATTCTCCCCAGCAGAGTTAACCTTTGCAGCCTCTATCTCGGGCTTCGTACGAGATACAAAAACACTCTTTTGTTGAGTCAAACATTTTTAGCCTTCATCTCGGGCTTCGTACGAGATACAAAAACACTCTCTTGTAGAGTCAAACATTTTTAGCCTTCATCTCGGGCTTTGTACGAGATACAAAACACTATCTTGTTGAGTATAAAAAGACTGTCTTGTTGAGTCAATCCTCTTTTAGCCTCTATCTCGGGTTTCGCACGAGATACAAATCACTCTCTTGGTGAGTATAAAAGACTCTCTTGTTGAGTCAAACCCTTTTAGCCTCTGTCTTGGGCTTCGTACAAGACACATATAAAAACACTCTCTTGTTGAGTCAACCCTTTTAGCCTCTATCTCGGTCTTCGTACGAGACACAAAAGCATCCTCTTGTTGGGTCAATAGCCTCCTCTTAGGCTTTGTATAAAGAAATCCCTGTTTGATTCAATCAACCTTTTAGCATCAAATCATGCTTTGGTCACAGCATACAAACATCAACAACTCCTTTTCCCTCGTCTAATTGCTGTAAGCGGCAAGCCTCTGGATTATTTACATCTATGCCACTGTCCCTCTTTTAGCCTGAGAAATTCCTAAGGAAAGATGGCATTGCTCTAAACTGAGTTAAAGTCTTCTCCTTCAGGTTGAAAATCCCCTATAAAGAAAATTATGGCATTGTTGGATTCGCATATCACAATTAAAGTAATTCTCCTTTATAATCACTCACCCAACAATCATGCCAAACAGGCCAAATATTCCCCTTTAGAGATGACAAATTCTCTCTAAAGTCAACACCCTTTTAGCTTCACATCTTGGGCTTCGAACAAGATACAAATAGACCCTTCAGCTTCACATCTTGGGCTTTGAACAAGATATAAACCACCTTTAGCTTCATGTCTTGGGCTTTGAACAAGACACCAAAACACCATTTCCTCCCATAGAATAGGAGGAACTAAGATCGCTCTGATTTCCCTATCCCAGGAATACGTAGGCATAAGATTGAAAAAGAATCTTAACGAGCACATTAATCAAAGAAAAAACCCAAAGTCCCCTACCTCCATCCAATCTGGCGCAGGATCCCAACAAATTCCCCATGAACAGTCCCGATATTTTGTTCTGAACAAAATAAGCTGAGAGAGGCCCACGAACTAAAGCCGCATCTGTAAACCAACAGTTTTGACTGTTTAACCTCAATTTGTAAGCAGGGTTAGTTGGAGACATCTATTTCCCTTCCTTCATCAGCTTCAATAGGATAAAAAATGAATCGAACTGTAGTACCAAAGCGATAGTGATTCGAAACCACAAAAACCGCGCTACAGATTGGCCCGAGTATTGTATGAGTGAGTCAGTTTGACTCTAGATTTATTACACATACGTGAGACTCAAGGATAAGAAAAATGTGTTATATGAGAATGATGAATGATATGCAAAGACATATTTTTTAGTTTTTGTTTTATTCAAAAAGAAACTTCAACAAATAGATTGCAAATATCACACGGCGGGGGGGGGGGGGGGGGGAGACCCCTTTTATTGAATTCGAAAGATTGTAGTATTTTACCAGGGAAAGTACAGTATTTTACAAAGTTTTGTAAGGAAATGTCTAAGCTCATGGATCCTGAGTCCTCTCTGAGGTGAGCTCAGATGTCGATTCATGTTATTTCCTTTTCTTTGATCGGGGCTCTTCAGTTGTTGTCGGGTTGTCAGTCCTTTGCCAAGTGAAAAGAGCGAGTGAATTTCTTCAGTCTTCCTGACTCTTGTCATACCCCAAATTTTTACCACTAAGATTTCCCGTCATTGTGCAAATCATCATCACAATATGGATGAACCATCAGTCTCCCCAAAGATGGGTAAGCCTTCACCACAAACAATAATTAGGGTTTCAAGCCCTCTCTGAGCTTTAGACAAAATATCAATCAAGCAATGACATGATCTTCAACTTGTCTAACCTCTCAAACATCCACAATGGATCAAGATGACTCCCACATCAAGAACCAAGCACAAGGTTGCAGCATTCTAAGTGGATTAAGCCTCAAGATCGCTAGTGTCACCAAATTAGGGTTTTGGTCGACCAGGGCCTCCAGATGGAAATTTTCCTCTGGGCATGAGCCAATGCTTCAAAGCATAACCTAATATGCTCCAGGGGACATCATGGACCCAATCATCAAGTCAATTTAGCCTCAGGGGATGCATTCATCAAAAATCAGGAATTAGGGTTTCTTGACCTAATTCACCCCTAAGTTGACTTTTGGGGCAAAACATGAGTCAAGACCTCAAGACATGATTTGAGGGTCTCTAATAAACCATATTGATCCATTTGCAACAATGGATTGATCCAAGAAGCTTGATCAATAAGTTTCAAATTCATCAGAACCACAATTAGTGTTTCGCGAGAAAAGTCAATTGTGCCTTTGACTTTTGACCAGGACATGCTCCCAAACCCTAGGACATGATTTAATACACCCTATAACACCTATGAAATCAATCCATCAAGTTTGATTTAGGTCAAGGACTTGATTTCATAGAGGATCGCACAGTTTGGAATTCATCTGATAAAAAGTCAACTGTGCACAAAAGTCAACTTTGACTTTTTGAGATTTTTCACAATTATGGTTCCTTAACCCTAAAATTATGTTAATGTGTGATTGGAATCATCATTAATCAACAAAAATCAAGAAAAGTGGGATAACTTGTAAAACGGGTAACCATAAAAACTTAGAAATTTTTCTAAGTTATGGAACAAAGTGGCTAGGGTGCCAACTTTAGAGGATCATAACTCCTAAACCATAAGGCCATTTTTCCCCATTCAAAGATGGATTTGTAGCTCTCATGGCACTCTACAAAAGCTTCAAACATAACTCATTCCAATTCCTCATGGATTTTAACCTATGGAATGATCAAAATCACAAAAAGTGAAAATGTCACTTTTTCCAACACTTAGTGAAATTTTCACTAAGTCAGAATTTGCCTTCATTTTTTCCAAATGTAGCGGCATTTTTCACTTGGATCCAAAAAGTATCAAAACCAATTATGATCAAACAGTTGTTGTATCATATAAGGGCTTTCCAAAATGGCCAAGAACCCCATCAAATTCCACTTGAGCCATGAGATATGACAATGGCAACATGCCTTGCTGAAAACTGCCAAAGCAAGGCAGATTTGTGCATTTTGCTCGATTTGCCAAATTTGTGTAAATGACAAACACACTTATCCACCTGAACACCTCAAGGGGAGAACAAGGAGGAACCAACTCTGATCCCAAGCCTCCCAAGTCCTTGGAACTAAAAATAGCATGCCAAACCTAGAAATCCCTAAAGAGGGGACAAGACTCCAATTTTGTTTTGGAGCATTCAATGGATGCACCAAGGTGGCATGGACTGAGCCATTTCCAACTGAATTCAATCAAGACTTATCCAAGACCAAGGGAACCAGCAGCCTGTGCCCTAACCTCTAGTCAATGGCTAGAGGAGACTTGGATTCTCATTGATCAACATTGGCCAAACCTATGCAGCAGTTGCCATTCACTATTCCTTATAAAACAAACTTGCTCTACTATAAATAAAGCTCATTTGTGATCAATTTGAGTACACCAAAGCCATCAAACAGATGCTTTCCTCAAAATCTCTTCCTTCACTCCAAAATTGCCTTCCAAAGCAAGTCACTATCGGGTTTTGAGTTTGAGAGCTATTCCAACCAAACCAATCACACACACACCGCATAAACATCATATAGAGGTGATCCAAACACTCACACAACATCTGGAACACCAAAATCACAAAATCACTAGCCAATTGCTCAAGTTCTTGACAGATTTGCAGTTGGGGTACCATCCCAAGTTCCAGATCATTTCCATTCATTCCAAGCATCCAGACACACTCCATAGCACCTAGGGAAGCTGTCCATATCCTTGGAACCAAGCTGTAACACCTCTAACACAAAACACGATCACCAGCTGCAAGAGGTAAGCATAGGTTCTTCTAACTCTATGATCCATGCATTTTTTGCTGCACAATAATTTGGCCATATGTTCATAATCATGCATAAAGTGTTTTCCCTCAATCAATTGCTTTATTTGAATCGTGTGTGGAATTTCTGAACCTTCATGCAAGTTTTAGGGTTCTTGAGGTTTCTCTTTGATTTCTTATTCCATGGTTAAAATAAATGAAATTAAAGACCATAGACATGATCGTGAGGTGAAAACGAGTAGATTGATATGTAGATTGCATGATATAATCAAGTATTCAGTGAGATTAGATAGAAAACGCAAATCTGCAGAAAAAGAGGGTGGCGCGTGTTCTTGCCATGTTCTTGGTGCCATTTTTGAACATTTGAATATTTGAATTTTGTGATTTTATTTAATTGATTCAAAAATTAATTTCTCTCTGAGTTTTAATGATTTTGGGTTGATTCATTTTTTAAAAATTCACAAAAATGTTAAAATATTTTATTTTACCAAAAAATCCCAAAAATATTATTTATTTCATATATTGATATTTTTGCAATGAATTAATGTTTTATTTGTTTTTAAAATTTGAAATATTTTTTCTCCCTTGATTTTCCAAACTTAATTGATTTCCAATCATTTTGTGAATAGAAACATAATTTTTGAGACAATAATCCAATATCACAATTTGTTTCCACACATGTTTAACAATTTTGATCATTTTAATTGAATTTTTATTCAATTAAAATATATTTTGAAAAAAATTAGGGTTTTGATCAATTCAACCCTCACCAAATCTTTTTCAAACACTTTGGGCATCTTGGTAGAGTGTAAGACCCAACCCTTTGTAAATACAAACCTTTTTGGGCCTCAATGTGTTGTATAAGTCCCGATACCGTCAAAAGGTTCGACACGATCGTCGCCTTTTTCACAAAAACCATTTTTGGGTCTCTCCTTGAGCTGTAAGCCCCATCACTTGTACAAAAACCTTTTTGGGCCTCTAATAAAGTTTAAGACCCATCCCCCTTTTTTAACCAAAATGTTTTGGGCCTCAGTGCATTGTATAAGACCCAGTACGGTAAAGAAACCACGGCGCGGTCGTCGTTCTCAAACAAAAACCATTTTGGGCCTACCCTTGAGTTATAAGCCCCATTCTTTTTCTTTAAACACCTTTGGGCATCTTGAGAGAGTGTAAGACCCATCCCTCTGTACAGAAAATCTTTTTGGGCCCCAGTCACTTGTATAAGTCCCTGTATAAAACAACAGTGCAATCACTGATAAAACCTTGGGCCTCTCCTTGAGCTGTAAGCCCCAACAAACTTTTCAAAGCACTTTCTCCTTTAATTTTGAATATAATATTGTTATCAAAGCTTTCTTTGTTGAACAAAATAACCAAACAGCATGGAAGCTCTATAACCGAGTAAGTGTTTACCCACTTTCTTTATCCGCTTTCATATATATAACTGTATTGTGGGGCCGCTCACTGTAAGTCTTCTTTCACAAACTTTTATATACTTGTCAAATATCCACTGTATAATACTAGTATAGTTATTTAGAGTTTTCCCTGGCAACTACGTCTAGCACTAGGTAAAGCCCTGTTGGTCACTCTTAAATACAAACAACACTAGATCCCCATAGGATTATCAGACACAGTCTTCCCTCCTCTTGGGGTTAAACAATATGGAGACGTGAAAGGCAGCATTCTCGGTGAACCCTTTCTCAGACTGTCACCCTTAGAAATCGTCAAAGAGACTCTACTCCCCAGAGATGATATTTTCTCCGTGAATGGCATCTCTTGAGTTTCTTCCAAATTCTTGGACTTTCCTGGCTTGATCTATTCTCGGTGAATGGCATGTCTTGAATTTCTCGGGGTTTGGGGACCCACAGGCTTCTTAAAAGCATCCCCGCCTCCTTTTGGGCGTTGTACAAGGACCCTTCGGCTTCTTAAAAGCTCTCATGACTTCTCTTGGGCTTAGTACAAGGACCCAGAGACCTCTACATGTATAGGAACATAACCTAGTCATCAATTTGCTAAAGCTGTCTTTCTGAGTCAAGTGTCAGACCAGTTAATGGGTTGACCTTTATCCCTTAACATACCAGCCTTCTCTTGGGCATTATACAAAGATCATTCACTATCTGAGAATCGATTTCTCAAAACACCAATAGACTTGGACAGTCTCAATACCCTTTGGATTTCCCATTTCCTTAAAGAACAGGAAATAACCCTGATCCTCTAATCAGTGGCAAAGCACAACCTTGCCTTCAATCTTCATAAGAACTGATTTTCTCTTTTATCCAACATACTGGACCTGTCGCTAAACTGAAACAGTCACCAGCACAATAGCCTCCTCTTGGGCTTTGTACAAATGATTCTCCCCAACGGAGCTAACCTTTTAGTCTCCATCTCGGGCTTCGTACGAGATAGAAAATCACTCTCTTGTTGAGTATAAAAGACTCGCTTGTTGAGTCAATCACTTTTAGCCTCCATCTCGGGCTTCGTACAAGATACTAAAACACTCTCTTGTTGAGTATAAAAGACTCTCCCGTTGAGTCACTTCCCTCTCAGCCTCCGTCTCGGGCTTCGTACGAGATACAAAAGCACTCTCTTATTGAGTCAGACACATATAAAAGCACTCTCTTGTTGAGTCAACCCCTTTTAGCCTCTATCTCGGGCTTCGTACGAGACAGATAAAAAGCACCCTCTTGTTGGGTCAGTAGCCTCCTCTTACGCTTTATATAAAGAAAACCCCGGTTGAGTCAATCAACCTTTTAGAATCAAAATATGTGCCTTGCTCATAGTATACAAACATCAACAACTCCTTTTCCTTCATCTAAATTATTGTAAGCGGTAAGCCTCTGGATTATTTACATCCACGCCATTTTCCCTCTTTTAGCATGAAAAATTCCTAAGGAAATATAGCATTGCTCTACACTGAGTTAAAGTCTTCTCCTTCAGGTTAAAATTCCCTATAAAGGAAATTATGGCATTGTTGGATTCACATATCCCAGTTAAAGTAATTCTCCTTTATAATCAGTCACCCAACAATTGGGACAAACAGACCCCCTTTTAGAGATGACAAATTCTCTCTAAAGTCAAAACCCTTTAGCTTCACATCTTGGGCTTCGAACAAGATACAAATAGACCATTTAGCTTCACATCTTAGGCTTTGAACAAGATACAAACCACATTTAGCTTCACGTCTTAGGCTTTGAACAAGACACCAAAACAACCTTTTTTTCCTCCCATAGAATAGGAGGAACTACGATCGCTCTGATTTCCCTGTTTCGTTAAACGGGAATACGTATGCATAAGATTGAAAAATCTTAGCGAGCACACTAATCAAAAACTCAAAATCCCGTACCTTCATACATCAATCGAAAAGCATCAGTCCTAACATCCTACCAATAGCATAGTCCCGTCATTTCATTCTTAACAAAATAAGCAGAGAGATGCCCACAATCTAAACCGCATCTGTAAACCAAAAGTCATCTGTTTAAACTCAGTATCCAAGCAGGGTTAATTGGAGACATTTATTTCCCTTCCTTAGTCAGCTTAATAGGATAAAAAATGAATCAACCTGTAGTACCCCAGAGTGACAGTGCTTAAGAACCACGTCCAAAATCGCTTGCAATAGAAAAATGGCGCCCACCGTGGGACCCTGCAGGGCATCTTGTCCCTCTTATCTCTATGGTTGAAACCTTAAGTCTGAAAACTGCCAAGAAGAATGGCGACTTCACTGGGTTCCATGGAGATCTTGTTCTCTTCCCATCTCTTAGGAAGAAACTTGAGTTCACATTCACGTCACAGAAACGGCAACTCTGCTGGGGAGTCATTGTCTGTATAGGATAATAAGACTAGAGGTCTAGGATGATTAAGACAAATATATATACTGCTTTTCCTAATTGATATCTGTGTTTATTTTTCTGCTAATGGGAATGCGTGTGATGCTGCATGTGGAAAGATTGAGTATACACCTAAGATAGGTGATGGCTAAACAAGTAATCTTACAGGGAGTGACTCCCAAATAAGAGACCTCGACCATCGGATCAGTGGAGGCACCCTTTTGCGGATTCAATGCCTATATGACTTCGGTTATTGAAAGCAGTGTTGTTCGATTATGGTCGTCGGTGAAACTGATTTAGTAGACTAAAACCATTTTGTAGTGCGGAAGCTATCGAAAGTAGTTGTCACGCGATACTACCCTCATTTGAGGCTGATGATCTATTCTCGGTGAATAGCATTTACTCTAAGATACTGCAGCTCGCTGGCGATCTACTTGCTGTTGTTATCCTGGGAGGAGCTGATGATTTTGAGGACAGGTACAAAAAATCACAGTATAAACCTTTAGGGGGGGTAGAGCCTTGACTTCATGACACCGACCCTTTGGCCCCATGTTTTTCTATGTTTTTGTGTGCTGCATTCATGCATTCATTTAAAAAACATTAAAACATTCAAAAATAATCTTCTCTTCTAATATCTCTTTTTTCAAATTAAAGTAAGACAATGATTGCAAATGTCAGAGATAAAGGAGATTGCGCTAATGGATTTCGGTAGAAGGAAAACTCATAAGTACACCTTCAAGGTTCCAAAGTTGGAGGATTTGAGAGGTTTGGCGAGAATGATCACCAACCACGAGGCTTTCAGAGCCAAGTATGGAAGACTGCTATCCTTGTTAAGGGTCCATGTAATCGAAGGAATCTTGTCCATGCTAATCCAGTTCTACGATCCAGTTTATCACTGTTTCACATTCCCGGATTATCAGCTAGCACCAACACTGGAGGAGTATTCTCACTTGACTAATCTACACATTACTGATCAAGCTCCATTTTCTGGACTGGAAGAAATTCCAAAGGATCAAACCATTGCACGAGCAATTTATTTGGACGAGTTAGAAGTCAGGACTCACATGACCACTAAGGGTGGCATCTAAGGTTTGCCAGCCCAGTTCTTAACAAAGAAGGCTCTATACTTTGCTACTATAGGGAATGTGGCCGCTTTTGAGAGCATTTTTGTTTTGCTCACCTACGGGTTATTTTTGTTTCCCAACATCGATAACTTCGTAGATATCAATGCCATTAAGATTTTCCTGATCGAAAACCCCGTACCGACCTTACTCGCAGATGCGTATCATTCGGTACACTTAAGGAATTTTTATAATGGAGGAATGATCACATGCTATGTACCCCTGCTATACAAATGGTTCACTTCCCATTTGCCCAAGTCTGCTGCATTTTGGGATCAAAAAATACTTTACGTTGGTCGCAGAGAATCATGTCTCTTACCAACTCTGACATCGATTAGTACAATCGAATCTACGACGAGATCAGAATTATTGACCGTTGTGGAAATTTCACAAATGTACCCCTTATAGGAACTAAGGGGGGAATCAACTATCATCCAATGTTAGTTCGTCGTTAATTTGGATACCCGATGAGGCATGTCCCGCGAAATGCTCATCTGGAAGGTCTTTTCTTCAAGGAAGGAGAAAATGACAGGGCACTAAAGACGAAAATAGTGCACGCCTGGAAACGCGTTCATAAGAAAGGACGAGAGTCTCTAGGAAAACCAGAATGTGTCTTGATGGAGCCTTATCTTCATTGGGTACAAACTAGAGCTCTCAAGCTGAGGATGCCTTACCCTCGTCAGGAAGTTCTTCCGTTAAGGGACCCTGCCCTTTATTTCATGTCTGAAACGGAAAAAATTCAGGTTACTCTCAGCAAAGTTCAGCAGGAGAAGAGGTCTTGGAGGAACAAGTATCGTATTCTCAATGTGGAGTGTAAGAAAATACAACAACTATTAAGAGAAAAAGATGCCCTGATTGAGATTTTAGAGCAACATGCTGTAGAAAATCAGGATGACCAAAGGAATTTGCTCACTCCTTTCACTTGGCAAGGGAATGACAACCCAACAACGGCCCAAGAGCCCCGGTCAAAGAAAAGGAGAGCACCCGAACCAGCACCTGAGCTCTCTTCAGAGAGGACTCAGGATCCAGTAGTTTAGATTTCCTTTTCCAGCACTTTGTAATCTACTGTATTTCCATTTCCGCAATCCTTTGAATTCAATAAAGCGGGGTTTCCCCACTGTTTGATATTTGCAATCCAATTGTCAAAGTTTACTTTGAATAAACAAAAATAATTAATAATAATTGCATTCATCATTCTCATAAATGCATTCTTCTTACCTACGAATCTCACGTTTGCGTCTCGATTCTAGAGTCAAACTGTCTCATTCGTACAATACTCGGGCCAATCGCCAGAAAAAGATGGATGATCTCGAGAAAGAGAACAGAGAGTTGAGAGAAGAGATCGACACTCTGAAAGAGGATCTGAGAAATCTTCATAACGACATGCAAGCTCTAGCAGAAGCTCAAATGCAACAACAAAGGATTGTGATCTCAGAGATCACATCTACGCCCATAGTGGAGAAGTATGATCCTAGGTATAAGATGCTGAAAGATAGTCCCTGGGGCATGCCTATTAACTATATCCTGGAAGGATATGTTCCGCCGATCGATGAGGATCAGGGAACCACAGTAGGAACCGCTGGGCCTGAAGTTTATAAACTTCGGGAAAGCGAAGATGCCAGGGGCATGACAGCAACTCCTGAAGGTTACAAACTTCAGGAGGCACCGAAAGTCTCGGCATAATGACTATACCACCACCCGTGGTACATACTGTCCCGGAAGGACAGATTCCACAGATACCTTCTGGTGGAAACGACAACATGTTTGACAGAATGAATGAGTTCCAGGAACAATTCTTGGAGATGCAGAAAGAACTGCAAGCCCTTCGCTGTCAAGATCTATTTGGAAAGGACGCCGCAGACCTCTGCTTGGTCCCCAATGTGAAAGTTCCACACAAGTTCCAAGTGCCCGACTTTGAAAAGTACAAGGGTAACTCTTGCCCTCAAAGCCACTTGGTGATGTACGCGCGGCGAATGTTAGCTCAGACAAAGAACCAGGAGCTACTAATTCATTACTTTCAGGATAGTTTAACCGGTGCCGCATTAAAATGGTACATGGATTTAAACTGCGCTACGATCGGCACGTTCAGAGATCTTGGTGTTGCTTTCCTTCAACAATATAAATACAATTTGGACATGGCACCGGACAGAGATCAACTCAGATCAATATCACAAAAGGACAAGGAAACCTTTAAGGAGTACGCTCAGAGATGGCATGAGATTACCGCTCAGATTTCTCCACCTCTGGAGGAAAAAGTGATGACAAAGATCTTCTTAAAGACCTTGGGCTCATTTTACTACGACCGAATGGTCGCCAATGCGCCCAGTGACTTCACCGAGATGGTGGGCATGGGAGTTCGTCTTGAGGAAGCAGTCTGGGAAGGACGTTTGGTTAAAGACGCTGGATCATCAAGTAGTGCGAAACGATATGGTAGTGCTCTCCCTAAGAAAAAAGAGCAAGATATCGGGAATATCTCTCTCGGAAAGCAAAGGCGACGATATCAACCAGTAGTAGCTGTAACTCCTGCTATCAATCCCGCGCTTGTTCCTACGTATCAACCTCAGGTTGCGTAGAGCCAACCAAACCAACAGCAACTTCAGCAAAGGACACAACAGTCTCTTTAGCAGACTCGTCCTCCATACAACAATAACCGTACAACGCGACCACCAGGGTTTGACCCTATACCCATGTTGTACGCGGAGCTGCTTCCGTTATTACTGGTCAAGGGGCATATCCAAACTAAGTCTCCTCTTACAGTACCGGAAAATCGTCCTTTTTGGTTCAAAACGGATCAAACTTGCCCTTATCATCAAGGAGGACCAGGGCATAACATAGAAAACTGTCTCAGTTTCAAATCCGACGTACAAAAGCTTGTTAGGAGCGGGGTCTTATCTTTCAAAGATATGAATCTCAATGTTCTCACAAACCCGTTGCCTCAACATGAAAAGGCTGCAGTCAATTTGATAGAGGGAGAGTCTAACAACATCTATCAAATTCATGATGTACGCTTATTAAGCGCCAACTTGGTCAAGATGCATTGTAGACAGAGCGGATATGACCATGTGCCACTTCATAATTATCACCAGTGTGATATCTGCTCTAAAAACAATCAGGGATGTTCTGTGGTGCAAGAAGCTCTACAGGAACAATTGGATCTCGGATGGATCCAAGAGTATCGAGTTCATGGAGTCAACATGACCTATGCGAATTCCAACATCATTCAGAACCACGACTTCCATGCAATGAATGTCAACTTGGTGGCGATGCACTCAAGGCAAAGCCAATATCATAATCTACCGCGGCACGATTATAATTCATGTCTGACTTGCTCGGTAAACAAACAGGGATGCTCTTTTGTATAAGAGACCCTCCAACATCAGATGGATCTTGGATGGATCCAGGACTACCATGATAGAAATCCTTATCAGATCAACATGATTCAAATCTTCAATATTCGTCTGATGAATACCAGCTTGGTGGAGTTACATGCCAGGCAGGTCCAACTCGGTTTTCTCACTTCACATGATTATCTGAGCTGTAAAGGATGTTGTGAGAGTAACCAAGGGTGCGCTCTTGTTCAAAGAACTTTACAACACTTGTTAAACCACAGGTGGCTTCCAATCTATCTGGATGAAGACACGCAACAAATCAGTGTGCTTAATGGAAACCCTACTCAGCATCAAAGTCAGGATGTATGATCTATGGAAACAAACCTGGTAAGGTTGCACTGCATTCAAAGCAGGCGTGGCCGGGTTCCACCACACAACTATGAACGCTGTAGAGTCTGCTCGGAGAGTAACCAAGGATGCTACCTTGTGCGGGCAGCCCTTCAAGGTCAGTTGGATCGTAAAGAGATTCACCCGTGTCTGAGTCCCGAGCCAATCAACTGAACGCCGGACTACTTCGCTGATCAAATCAGAGACGTTGTTATAATCTCTGATCATCAACAGAACAAGGATGTTTGTACCATCATCCCTCTACTAGACGAATCAAAGGTTCTTAACCAGGAACTGATTGAAGTTACTTACAACAGTCAGAAAAATCAGAAGGCTCTTGTAGTTATCTATCTGCCAGGACCATTACCGTATGAATCAGCTAAGGCGATCCCTTACAAATACGGTACAACAATAATTGATAATGGAAAGGAAATTCCATTACCCTCCGTCGTGAATATTGCAGACATCAGTCGAGTAACACGGAGCGGTCAAATCTTCAACCGAGGAGTTGGAGAACCTAACAGAGAAAAGCAACTTCAGCCAGAAGCTCCTGATCCACCAGTCAGTCAATCCAGTGATACCGGCCTTTCAAAAAACAATGATGAGATACTGAAGCTCATCCAAAGGAGTGAATACAACATTGTTGATCAACTGTTACAAACTCCTTCAAAGATCTCATTGATATCACTTTTACTCAGTTCCGAAGCCCACAGAGAGGCTCTACAGAAAGTCTTAGAGCATGCCTTTGTGGAACAGGATATGTCAATACGACAGTTCGATAGCATCATCTCTAACATCACTTCCTGCAACAACTTAGGATTCAGTGATGAAGATTTTCCAGAGGGGGGCAAAAGCCACAATATGGCGCTCAATATCACAGTTAACTGCCAGGACGATGCTTTACCCAGCGTACTGGTAGACACAGGATCGGCTATCAATGTTATGCCAAAATCCACTTTAATGCGACTATCATTCAAAGGATCCCCGATGAGGGGTAGTGAGGTCATCGTCAAAGCTTTTGATGGATCTCGGAAAGCAGTTATCGGCGAAGTCGACCTTCCCATAACTATCGGTCCTCACACTTTCCTAATCACTTTCCAGGTCATGGACATCCGGGCAACATACAATTGCTTATTATGAAGACCTTGGATACACCAGGCTAGGGCAGTTACTTCGACGCTGCACCAAAAACTAAAGTTCGTCAAGAACGATCAACTCGTCACAGTCTGTGGGGAGCAAGCCTTGTTCGTGAGTAACTTGTCATTATCTACTTGTGTAGAACCCAAGGAGGTTGTTGGAACTCAATTCCAAGCACTTTCGGTGAACACGGAGAATCATTCAGAGAAGGGAACCTCGATTTCCTCATACAGAGATGCTCTCGAAGTGATTGAGAATAACAATGCAAAAGGAGGGGGACAGCTTGTCATTCCTACTAATAACAAAACAAAGAAGGGTCTTGGGTTTTCTGCGACCTGCACCCGGACAACTGCTAACGTTGAAAGTCTTCATCCCATTCAGGACTTCTTCCACTCTGGAGGTTTCCTTCACCCAGTGCCTCAAACAGTCTATACTATCAACGAGGGAGATCCCTCCGATACGGATGAGGAAGGGAAGTCCAATCTCAACGAGGACGGTTATATGTCTCAGGAAGAGGTGCCTACGCCATTTTTCTATCCCGCACAGAGTCCGAGATTTATACCAAGGTCCGACGTCGAAATGATATACGGAGATTGTGATCCTGAAGGACACCGTGCTCCACCAAACTCATTAGAGGAGGACACTCTGATAAAGTACAACTTTGACCACGACTATTATCGCCCGATGGATGGCCTGCCTATCTGGCAGCCGTACCCAGGAGACTTGGGACAAGAAAATCAGCCGAAAAATGAAAATCAGATGAGCGTCATTGAACAGAATACCTGCGTCCCCAATTGGAAAAACTTTCCGGACTAGAATTTATTAACTATGCTTTTCCCGAGGTCAACGTCATCGAGAGAGATGACTCCTCCAGTTCCAAAGAAGTGTGGGACACCTTAGGACAACCGAGTGGAAAATACGACTTCATGGTCAAATACACCGCTCCTGAAAACTCTCGTATCAGGCTCGAAGAGATCCATCCAACTGGATGGGGAGATTTGCTTGAGAGCACAAATACTATGCAAAATACAACAGAGGAATCCTCCTACGACAATTCTGCCTGGGAGACAGATTTCAATGATCCTGCTCCACCAAAAATCAGCGTCATTTCTAAAGACAAATCAAGGAAAGTACCAGACTTTGTGATTCACTGAGGAGTTCACCACCAATGGGTTGTTGTCGATGTTCCGAAGATCGTTCATAAGTCTAAGTAATTGTCGTCTTTACTTTAACCTTTCACCCTGCCCAGGTGAAACGGATGTTTTGATAGGGCTCACTTCCTATAAATTTCCCTCTTCGCTTCGCCCAAAGCGACAGAGTTTTGTTTTATAGGGTTGTAGTTTCAAGAGTCGACTTGTTCATAAATAAAATAACGTCGTTCTGTAATCTCCGCATTAGTTGCTGTTTTCTCAGAAAATGGTAATCCTATAAAACAAATAATAATAAACAAGCAGTTTTTAAAAAAAAATAATACACTGCACACACTTTTGCATTCTCTCTATCTCTTCTAAACACAAATCATCACGTCATGTAGATTTCTTGTTTTAAACCCGGTTGAAACAAACTATCCAATGCCTTCTCCCAACTTTGAATTCTCGGTATTTGAGGCTAAAGAAGAAGATGACGAAGAAATTCCAGAAGAGATCTCCCGATTACTCAGACAAGAGGGAAAGGTCCATTGAACCTCACAAAGAGCCGTTGGAAACGATCAACGTGGGTTTAGAAAAAGAGAGAAAAGAAAATAGGATTGGGGCACTGCTCAGTCCCACTGCCAAAGAGAGTTTGACAAAGCTTCTCAGAGAATTTGCCGATGTGTTTGCTTGGTCCTATCAGGACATGCCAGGGTTGGATACCAGCATCGTGGAACATCATCTACCATTGAAATCGGAATGTCCTCCAGTAAAACAGAGGTTGAGACGGACTCACCCGGACATGGCCGTCAAAATCAAAGAGGAGGTACAAAAACAGATTGGCGCGGGCTTCCTCGCCACGTCAGAATATCCTCACTGGTTAGCCAATATCGTACCCGTTCCAAAAAAGGATGGAAAAGTCAGAATGTGTGTCAATTACAGAGATCTAAACAAGGCTAGTCCAAAGGACGATTTTCCTTTACCACACATTGATATGTTGGTTGACAGTACAGCGAAGTTCAAAATTTTCTCCTTCATGGATGGATTCTCGGGCAATAATCAAATCAAAATGGCGCCGAAAGACATGGAGAAAACTTCGTTCATTACCCCATGGGGCACCTTTTGTTATAAGGTAATGTCGTTCGGTTTGAAGAATGTCGGGGCAACCTATCAAAGGGCCATGACTACTTTGTTTCATGATATGATACACAAGGAGATCGAGGTATATGTCGATGACATGATTGCCAAATCTAAGACAGAAGAGGAGCATGTGACCCACCTGTCAAAACTATTCGAGCGGTTGAGAAAGTACAAACTCCGCTTGAATCCCAATAAGTGCACCTTCGGTGTCCGTTCAGGGAAACTTTTAGGGTTCATCGTCAGCCAAAAAGGAATTGAGGTTGATCCTGACAAGGTCAAGGCCATTCAAGAAATGCCTTCTCCGAAAACTAAAAAACAAGTCAGAGGATTCCAGGGACGTTTGAACTACAACTCCAGATTCATATTCCTCATGACCGCGACATGTGCGCCAATATTCAAATTACTCAAAAAGAATCAGGACTGCATTTGGACAGAAGATTGCCAAACCGCCTTCGACAGTATCAAGGAATATTTGTTGAACCCACCGATTCTATCACCTCCAGTGGAAGAAAGACTACTGATCATCTACCTCACAGTCCTAGAGGACTCAATGGGTTGTGTACTTGGCCAACAAGACGAAACAAAAAGAAAAGAGTCTGCCATCTACTATTTGAGCAAGAAGTTCACCGACTGCGAGACTTGGTACACTATGCTCGAGAAAACTTGATGTGCTTTGGCTTGGGCAGCCAAACGTCTTCGCCAGTACATGATTCGTCACACTACTTGGTTAATCTCCAAAATGGATCCAATCAAGTATGTCTTTGAAAAACCTGCTCTCACGGGAAGGATTGCCCATTGGTAGATGTTGTTATCAGAATACGACATAGAGTACCCTGCTCAAAAAGCCGTTAAAGGGAGTATTTTAGCCGATCATTTGGCTCATCAACCGATTGACGATCAGGAATCAATCGGGTTTGACTTCCCAGATGAAGATGTCATGTATCTAAAAATGAAAGACTGTGATGAACCACTACCCAGTGAAGGGCCAGAACCAGGATCCCAATGGGGATTAATTTTTTACGGAGCTGTCAATCATTATAGAAATGGAATTGGGGCAATCATCATAACACCACAGGGTACCCATATTCCTTTCACCGCCAGACTTACATTCAAGTGTACAAACAACGAGGCTGAATACGAAGCTTGTATCATGGGTCTCGAAGAAGCGATTGACTTAAGGATCAAGAACTTGGATATATATGGCGACTCAGCCCTGGTAATCAATCAGATCAAAGGAGATTGGAACACATACCAATCAGGACTGATTCCTTACAAAGATTATGCAAGAAGGTTACTACCCTTCTTCAACAGAATCGAGTTTCATCATATCCCTCGTGAAGAGAATCACATGGCTGATGCATTAGCTAGCCTCTCTTCCATGGTTAGTGTAGGTCAATGGGACGACTTACCCAAGATCGACATAATGCGCCTTGAAATGGCCGCTTACATCTTCACGATTGAAGCAGTCATAGATGACAAACCTTGGTATCACGATATCAAATGCTTCCTTCAGAAACAAGAGTACCCACCTGGGGCATCCAAGAAGGACCGAAAGACCCTCAGAAGACTAGCAGGCAGCTTCTTCCTGAGCGGTGATACTCTCTATAAGAGAAATTTCGACAAGGTCTTGCTCTGATGCATAGACAGACCAGAAGCAGACATGCTGATAAAATAAATTCACGAAGGATCCTTTGGCACTCATGCTAACGGACACACGATGGCGAGAAAAATTCTAAGAGCAAGGTACTATTGGTTGACCATAGAATCCAACTGCTACAAGTACATGAGGAAGTGTCACAAGTGTCAGATATACTCAGACAAAATCCATGTACCTCCCACGCATCTCAAAGGTCTCTCTTCCTCATGGACTTTTTCCATATTGGGAATCGACATGATGGTATTATTGAGCCCAAGGCTTCGAACGGACATCGGTTCATCCTGGTAGCCATTGACTACTTCACCAAGTGGGTCGAAGCAGTGTCTTACGCCAATGTAACCCGATAAGTGGAGGTCCGATTTATCAAAAACAATATCATTTGCCATTATGGTGTTCCGAACCAGATCATTACTGACAATGGATCAAACTTGAACAATAAGATGATGAAAGAGTTGTGCGTTGAGTTCAAAATTGAAGACCATAACTCATCTCCCTACCGACCCAAGATGAACGGGGCGGTAGAAGCGGCTAACAAGAACATCAAAAAGATCGTTCAGAAGATGGTTGTAACCTATAAAGACTGGCACGAGATTCTACCCTTTGCTCTTCACTCAATCTGGGTATTGATGGAAGCTAAGCTAACAGAGGTTGAATGGTGTCAAAATCGACACGACGAACTCAACCTGATCGAAGAGAAGCGAATAAAGGCACTATGCCACGGTCAGTTGTATCAACAGAAGATGAAGAAGACGTTTGACAAAAAGGTTCGACCTCGCGTCTTCAGGAAATGAGACATTGTGCTCAAAAAGATACAATCATTTCTCACTGATTCTCGGGGCAAATGGACTCCGAATTATGATGGCCCCTACGTGGTCAAGAAAGCTTTCTCAGGCGGTGCCTTGAGAATTGCAACCATGGACAGAGAGGAATTTTCCTACCCCAAAAATGTTGATGTAGTCAAGAAATACTTCGCCTAAAAAAAACGTCTCGGTGGATTGAAAACCCAAAAGGGCGGTCTAGGCAAAAATTAGAGACATAATAAAAAAAATCATCCTAGTGGATTGGAAATCTCAAAGTATAATCCAGGAAAAAGTTAGGGATAATGGCAAGTAACTACGTCCAATAGGGGAAAATTCCCTAGTAGCAGTCATGCCATCCATCAGAAAACTCCAGTCAAGGTCATCTTCGACGGAAGCTCAGGATGCCCCGAATTCAAAATTGGTAGAAGGATAGTGGTCCTTATGTTTCAATGTAGCCCTTTTCCCTTAAATTACCATTTTCAAACTTTGTAAATACTCTATGGAATCACGCGTTTGGCTGATTTCCATCCTATCAATAGAATTTGAGCCCTAGTGCTTTTGTTTGCAATTCTCACTTGTTTTAGCTTTACAGAACGACATTTTAACATGATCAATTATTCTTAAAATAAAACAAAAATGAATTTACTTGTCAAACTTTTCTGCTTTTAAAATAAAGATGGCAATTTCTTTTTACTGTTGAACATCGAAAGAACATCGATCGCTTCGCCAGAAGTAATCGAGCTTCAAAGTGCAGAATCAAAGTACTCCTTCTAAACCAGTGAGCCTAAATGAAGGATAAGTTATGTCAGATGCAAATACTCCATCTGACATCCTCGGCAGAGTTCTTACCTCCTAAGCCCGATCAACGTTGTTCCCCGCAGGGACCATATTTCTCCTAAGCAAGGCATAATTGCTACTTCTGGACCAGTGATACTTTTCATCCCCCGCAGTGGCCGAGTATCTAGTCATGTTCATCTGTTAGTCTGTATGTCACTTCTGTTTTATCAGCATAAACATACATACATCATGCATTATTGATTTACATTCATACTCATATTGCATCACTATCACTCTAGTCGGTCTTGTTCCCTAGTGATAAAAGTCCCCTCAACCGAGTCGTCAGTTCTTTCCTCGTCAGGAAATGAATCATCTAAACGATCTCTCCTCCAGTTTATTTCTGGATTGAAGGTGGTTCTTCGACCACTTTGATAACTTGAACCTCTGAAGAGCCAGAGAGCTTCCGAAAAAATTACTCTTCGCCATTGAAGATGATATCTTCGCTTTCCCGGATTAAGGAAAATCCCCAGAGAAAGCCTCTTAATCAGAGATTCGGCAGTACAGCAGTTTTCTCCAAAAAATTCATTGACAAAAAGGTCATCAGTACCTCAAAATTGGATCACATCATATGGCATTTCTCCAAGAAGATCCCGAGAAAAGTATGATGTAGTAACCCCAAGCGAAAGCAGTCTCTCAAGATACTCGTTTTCCCCCAGTAGAGTCAATGAATGGCATCTCCAACAGAGAAGTTTGTACACCTCTACAGCTCATACGGATGGGTTCCCCAACAAGTCTGACATCAAATCTTTTTCCATCAAATGGCATCTCCCCAGGAAAATTCGGCGAGAAGTTTGAGGAAAACCGCTACGAACAGCGTCCCTTGTAAGAAGTTTATTGACAAAAGAAACTAAGACCAGTTCCTTGGTAGGAAACCAGGATCGAGGGGAAGTTTAAATCAGAAACTAAGACCAGTTCCTTGGTAGGAAACCAGTATCGAGGGGAAGTTTAAATCAGAAACTTAGACCCGTTCCTTGGTAGGAAACCAGGATCGACGGGAAGTTTACCTTTTCTAAGCATCATTTATTGGAAAAAAAAAAAGATGAATGCGTAAACTGCCATTCATGGCCACCATCAAAATTTCAGGTATTCCGATATTTAATCATCTTGCACCCCGAATGCTCGAATACCTTCGCCATTCACACCTTCGGGTCCAAAAAGATTAAATAGGGGCATTTGTCATACCCCAAATTTTGACCACTAAGATTTCCCATCATTGTGCAAATCATCATCACAATATGGATGAACCATCAGTCTCCCTAAAGATGGGTAAGCCTTCACCACAAACAATAATTAGGGTTTCAAGCCCTCTCTGAGCTTTAGACAAAAGATCAATCAAGGAATGACATGATCTTAAACTTGTCTAACCTCTCAAATATCCACAATGGATCAAGAGGACTCCGACATCAAGAACCAAGCACAAGGTTGCAGCATTCTAAGTGGATTAAGCCTCAAGATCGCCAGTGTCACCAAATTAGGGTTTTGGTCGACCAGGGCATCCAGATGGAAATTTTCCTCTGGGCATGAGCCAATGCTTCAAAGCATAACCTAATATGTTCCATGGGACATCATGGACCCAATCATCAAGTCAATTTAGCCTCAGGGGATGCATTCATCAAAAATCAAGAATTAGGGTTTCTTGACCTAATTCACCCCTAAGTTGACTTTTGGGGCAAAACATGAGTCAAGACCTCAAGACATGATTTGAGGGTCTCTAATAAACCACATTGATCCATTTGCAACAATGGATTGATCCAAGAAGCTTGATCAACAAGTTTCAAATTCATCAGAACCACAATTAGGGTTTCGCGAGAAAAGTCAACTGTGCCTTTGACTTTTGACCAGGACATGCTCCCAAACCCTAGGACATGATTCAATACACCTTATAACACCTATGAAATCAATACCTCAAGTTGTATTTAGGTCAAGGACTTGATTTCATAGAGGATCGCACAGTTTGGAATTCATCTGATAAAAAGTCAACTATGCACAAAAGTCAACTTTAACTTTTTGAGATTTTTCACAATTATGGTTCCTTAACCCTAAAATGATGTTAATGTGTGATTGGAATCATCATTCATCAAGAAAAATCAAGAAAAGTGGGATAACTTGTAAAACGCGTAACCATAAAAACTTAGAAATTTTTCTAAGTTATGAAACAAAGTGGCTAGGGTGCCAACTTTAGAGGATCATAACTCATAAACCATAAGGCCATTTTTCCCCATTCAAAGCTGGATTTGTAGCTCTCATGGCACTCTACAAAAGCTTCAAACATAACTCATTCCAATTCCTCATGGATTTTAAGTTATGGAATGATCAAAATCACAAAAAGTGAAAATGTCACTTTTTTCCAACACAGTGAAATTTTCACTAAGTCAAAATCTGCCTTCACTTTTTTCCAAATGTAGGGGCATTTTTCACTTGGATCCAAAAAGTATCAAATCCAACTATGATCAAACAGTTGTTGTATCAATGAGGGCTTTCCAAAATGGCCAAGAACCCCATCAAATTCCACTTGAGCCATGAGATATGACAATGGCAACATGCCTTGCTGAAAACTGCCAAAGCAAGGCAGATTTGTGCATTTTGCTCGATTTGTCAAATTTGTGCAAATGAAAAACACACTTATCCATCTGAACACCTCAGGGGGAGACCAAGGAGGAACCAACTCTGGTCCCAAGCCTCCCAAGTCCTTGGAACTAAAAATAGCATGTCAAACCTAGAAATCCCTAAAGAGGTGACAAGACTCCAATTTTGTTTTGGAGCATTCAATGGATGCACCAAGTTGGCATGGACTGAGCCATTTCCAACTGAATTCAGTCAAGACTTATCCAAGACCAAGGGAACCAGCAGCCTGTGCCCTAACCTCTAGTCAATGGCTAGAGGAGACTTGGATTCTCATTGATCAACATTGGCCAAACCTATGCAGCAGTTGCCATTCACTATTCCTTGCAAAATAAACTTGATCTACTATAAATAGAGCTTATTTGTGATCAGTTTGAGTACACCAAAGCCATCAAATAGATGCTTTCCTCAAAATCTCTTCCTTCACTCCAAAATTGCCTTCCAAAGCAAGTCACTATCGGGTTTTGAGTTTGAGAGCTATTCCAACCAAACCAATCACACACACACCTCATAAACATCATATAGAGGTGATCCAAACACTCACACAACATCTGGAACACCAAAATCAAAAAATCACTAGCCAATTGCTCAAGTTCTTGACAGATTTACAGTTGGGGTACCATCCCAAGTTCCAGATCATTTCCATTCATTCCAAGCATCCAGACACACTCCATAGCACCTAGGGAAGCTGTCCATATCCTTTGAACCAAGCTGTAACACCTCTAACACAAAACACGATCACCAGCTGCAAGAGGTAAGCATGAACTCTTCTAACTCTATGATCCATGCATTTTTTGCTGCACAATAATTTGGTCATATGTTCATAATCATGCATAAAGTGTTTTCCCTCAATCAATTGCTTTGTTTAAATCGTGTGTGGAATTTCTAAACCTTCATGCAAGTTTTAGGGTTCTTGAGATTTCTCTTTGATTTCTTATTCCATGGTTAAAATAAATGAAATTAAAGACCATAGACATGATCGTGAGGTGAAAACGAGTAGATTGATATATAGATTGCATGATATAATCAAGTATTCAGTGAGATTAGATAGAAAACACAAATCCGCAGAAACATAGGGTGGCGTATGTTCTTGCCATGTTCTTGGCGCCATTTTTGAACATTTGAATATTTGAATTTTGTGTTTTTATTTAATTGATTCAAAAATTAATTTCTCTCTGAGTTTTAATGATTTTGGGTTGATTCTTTTTTTTAAAATTCACAAAAATGTTAAAATATTTTTTTTACCAAAAAATCCAAAAAATATTATTTATTTCATATATTTGATATTTTTGCAAAGAATTAATGTTTTATTTGTTTTTAACATTTGAAATACTTTTTCTCCCTTGATTTTCCAAACTTAATTGATTTCCAATCATTTTGTGAATAGAAACATAATTTTTTAGACAATAATCCAAGATCACAATTTGTTTCCACACATGTTTAACAATTTTGATCATTTTAATTGAATTTTTATTCAATTAAAATATATTTTGAAAACAAATTAGGGTTTTGATCAATTCAACCATCATCAAATCTTTTTCAAACACTTTGGGCCTCTTGGTAGAGTGTAAGACCCAACCCTTTTTAAATACAAACCTTTTTGGGCCTCGGTGTGTTGTATAAGTCCCGATACCGTCAAAAGGTTCGACACGATCGTCGCCTTTTTCACAAAAACCATTTTTGGGCCTCTCCTTGAGCTGTAAGCCCCATCACTTGTACAAAAATATTTTTGGGCCTCTAATTGAGTGTAAGACCCAACCCCCTTTTTTAACCAAAACTTTTTGGGCCTCAGTGCATTGTATAAGACCCAGTACGATAAAGAATTCACGGCGCGATCGTCGTTCTCAAACAAAAACCATTTTGGGCCTACCCTCGAGTTATAAGCCCCACTCTTTTGCTTTAAACACCTTTGGGCCTCTTGAGAGAGTGTAAGACCCATCCCTCTGTACAGAAAATCTTTTTGGGCCTCAGTCACTTGTATAAGTCTCTGTATAAAACAACAGTGCAATCACTGATAAAACCTCGGGCCTCTCCTTGAGCTGTAAGCCCCAACAACCTTTTCAAAGCACTTTCTCCTTTGATTTTGAATATAATATTGTTATCAAAGCTTTCTTTGTTGAACAAACTAACCAAACAGCATGGAAGCTCTACAACCAAGTAAGTGTTTACCCACTTTCTTTATCCGCTTTCATATATATAACTGTATTGTGGGGCTGCTCACTGTAAGTCTTCTTTCACAAACTTTTATATGCTTGTCAAATATCCACTGTATAATACTAGTATAGTTATTTAGAGTTTTCCCTGGCAACTACGTCTAGCACTAGGTAAAGCTCTATTGGTCACTCTTAAATACAAACAACACTAGATCCCCATAGGATTACCAGACACAGTCTTCCCTCCTCTTGGGGTCAAACAATATGGAGACGTGAAAGGCAGCATTCTCGGTGAACCCTTTCTCAGACTGTCACCCTTAGAAATCGTCAAAGAGACTCTACTCCCCAGAGATGATCTTTTCTCCGTGAATGGCATCTCATGAGTTTCTTCCAAATTCTCGGACTTTCCTGGCTTGATCTATTCTCTGTGAATGGCATGTCTTGAATTTCTCGGGGTTTGGGGACCCACAGGCTTCTTAAAAGCATCCCCGCCTCCTCTTGGGCGTTGTACAAGGACCCTTCGGCTTCTTAAAAGCTCTCATGCCTTCTCTTGGGCTTAGTACAAGGACCCAGAGACCTCTACAAGTATAGGAACAAAACCTAGTCATCAATTTGCTAAAGTTATCTTTCTGAGTCAAGTGTCAGACCAGTTAATGGGTTGACCTTCATCCCTTAACATATCAGCCTTCTCTTGGGCATTATACAAAGATCATTCACTATCTGAGAATCGATTTCTCAAAACACCAATAGACTTGGACAATCTCAATACCCTTTGGATTTCTCATTTCCTTAAAGAACAGGAAATAACCCTGATCCTCTGATCAGTGCCAAAGCACAACCTTGCCTTCAATCTTCATAAGAACTGATTTTCTCTTTTATCCAACATACTGGACCTGTCGCTAAACTGAAATAGTCACCAGCACAATAGCCTCTTCTTGGGCTTTGTACAAATGATTCTCCCCAACTGAGCTAACCTTTTAGCCTCCATCTCGGGCTTCGTACAAGATAGAAAATCACTCTCTTGTTGAGTATAAAAGACTCGCTTGTTGAGTCAATCACGTTTAGCCTCCATCTCGGGCTTCGTACGAGATACAAAAACACTATCTTGTTGAGTATAAAATACTCTCCCGTTGAGTCACTTCCCTCTCAGCCTCCATCTCGGGCTTCGTACGAGATACAAAAGCATTCTCTTGTTGAGTTAGACACATATAAAAGCACTCTCTTGTTGAGTCAACCCCTTTTAGCCTCTATCTCGGGCTTCGTACGAGACAGATAAAAAGCACCCTCTTGTTGGGTCAGTAGCCTCCTCTTAGGCTTTGTATAAAGAAAACCCTGGTTGAGTCAATCAACCTTTTAGCATCAAAATTTGTGCCTTGCTCATAGTGTATAAACATCAATAACTCCTTTTCCTTCATCTAAATTGCTGTAAGCGGCAAGCCTTTGGATTATTTACATCCACGCCACTGTCCCTCTTTTAGCATGAGAAATTCCTAAGGAAATATAGCATTGCTCTACACTGAGTTAAAGTCTTCTCCTTCAGGTTAAAATCCCCTATAAAGGAAATTATGGCATTGCTGGATTCACATATTCCAATTAAAGTAATTCTCCTTTATAATCAGTCACCAAACAGTTGGGACCAACAGACCCCCCTTTAGAGATGACAAATTCTCTCTAAAGTCAAAACCCTTTAGCTTCACATCTTGGGCTTCGAACAAGATACAAATAGACCATTTAGCTTCACATCTTGGGCTTTGAACAAGATACAAACCACATTTAGCTTCACGTCTTGGGCTTTGAACAAGACACCAAAACAACCTTTTTTTCCTCCCATAGAATAGGAGGAACTACGATCGCTCTGATTTCCCTCTTTCGTTAAACGGGAATACGTAGGCATAAGATTGAAAAATCTTAGCGAGCATACTAATCAAAAACCCAAAATCCCGTACCTTCATACATCAATCGAAAAGCATCAGTCCTAACATCCTACCAATAGCATAGTCTCGTCATTTCATTCTTAACAAAATAAGCAGAGAGAGGCCCACAATCTAAACCGCATCTGTAAACCAACAGTCATCTGTTTAAACTCAGTATGCAAGCAGGGTTAATTGGAGACATCTATTTCCCTTCCTAAGTCAGCTTAATAGGATAAAAAATGAATCGACCTGTAGTACCCCAGAGCGACAGTGCTTAAGAACCACGTCCAAAATCGCTCGCTACAACTCTCTATAGCATGTTGTTCTAATATCTCAATCAGAGCATCCTTCTCCTTTAATAGTTCCTGAATCTTGGTGCATTCCAAATTAAGGATTTGGTATTTGTTCTTCCAAGAGCTCTTCTCACATTAAACTTTATTGAGAGCTTCTTGGAGTTTTTCTGTATCAGACAAGAAATAAAGGACAGTCTCCTTTAATGGAAAAACTTCTTGACGAGGGTAGGGCATCCTTAGCTTGAGGGCTCTAGTTTTCACCCAGTGGAGATAAGGTTCCATGGAGGTACAATTTGGTCTTCCCAGAGACTCTCTGCCTTTCCTTTGAATATGTTGCCATGCATGCACTATTTCCTTCTTTAGTGCCCTGTCATTTTCCCCTTCCTTGAAGAAAAGACCTTCCAGATGAACGTTATGTGGGATATTCTTCATCGGGTATCCGAGTTGACGGTGAGCTAAAATTGGATGATAGTTGATTCCTCCTTTAGTTCCAATGAGGGGTACGTTAGGGAAATTTCCACATCTATCTATGATCTCTATCCCTTCGTAAATCCTATTGTACCAATCTATGTCAGAGTTGGTAAGAGACATAATCCTTTGTGACCAACGTAGAGTACTCTTGTGATCCCAAAAAGCAGCAGACTTGGGCAAGTGGGAAATGAACCATTTGTAGAGTAAAGGAACACAGCATGTGATCATTCCACCGCTGTACAAATTCCTTAAGTGTACAGAATGATAAGCATATGCGAGCAAGGTTGGTACGGTGTTTCCTATCAAGAATATTTTAACAGCGTTGGTATCGACGAAGTTGTCAATGTTGGGAAAGAGGAATAACCCATATATGATCAGAATAAAGATGTCTTTGAAGGCAGCTATATTTCCTATACTAGCAAAGTACAAAGCTTTCTCCATCAGGAATTTAGCCTGTAAACCCTGGATTTCTCCTTTGGTGGTAATGTGAGTCCTAACTTCTGACTCATCCAAAGAGATTGCTCTTGCAATGGCCTGATTCTTTGGAATTTCTTCTAGTCCAGAAATGGAGCTTGATCAGTGATAGGTAAATCAATTCGGTGGGAGTACTCTTCCAGTGTTGGTACTAGTTGGTAATCCGAAAAGGTGAAGCAGTGGTAAACTGGATCGTAGAACTGAATCAGCGTAGACAGGATTCCTTTAACCACGTTGACCCTTAATAGAGACAAAAGTCCTCTGTGCTTAGCTCTGAAAGCCTCGGGATTGGTAATCATCCTTCCCAATTACCTTAAGTCTTCTAGTTTCAGAGCCTTGAAGGTGTACTTGTGCGTTTTTCTTCTACCGAAATCCATAACGCAACCTCTGATATTTGCAATTATTGTTTTAGTTTTTTTTTTGAAAAAGGGTTTTTTCTTGTTTGAAAAGAGTTTTTTAATGAATGTATGAATGCAGCACACAAAAACATTTGAAAACATGGGTTCAAGGGTTCAACGTCACGAGCATGGAGTCATGGCTCTACCCATCCCCAAAGGTTGTACTATTTTGGTCAATTTTTGTACCTGCAGAACGGGTTAGGTTCCCTAAGTCATTGACCCCTCCTAGGGACATCAACAACAAGCTGATTCACTCGAGCGACTTGTAACATCCTAGGGTGAATCTCTTTTGAGTGTAGTATCGCGTATCAACTATTCCTGATAGTCACCACCCTACCAAATTGCCATATGGTTACTGTCTACTAAATCCTCAGGGTCATGGGTACCGCACTGGGAAAGACAATGCTTTCATGATAATCGATCATTCAACATCAATACTTCTGCACGGGTACCTCGACTGATTCGATGGACTGCCAAGTTAGCTTGGTCGGGATTCACTCCCTATAAGCGTTTCCTGGATATTGCTGTGAGAATCAGATAACAAGCTATTAATTAACTTGCATCACATTTCTTTGAATTCACAACCGACTTTGATTTATCCAAAGGAAAGGTTCAAGATCGAGAAAAACCTAAAGGGGGGAGATCTAAGGTTCGGGAGTTGGTTATACTAAGGGAAGGTATTAGCACCCTAAGTATCTGTAGTATTCTACAGGAACCTCTTGTTTAGTTTGTGTTATGTTATGTTTTGTTTGCTAAGATATCTGCTAAAGGTAAATACCTAACGGTATGTACACTAAGTTTTCTCGCCAAGACGTCGCATCTTGTGCCTACGTATCTGACTAAAGAATCAGATCAACCGTAGTTCACATAACTAAGGGTGAGAGAGGAACCATTGACTAGGGTCAAAGTTCCAAGGGGAAATGAGTGTGGGCTCATTTTAGAGTTCACGATAACTCTTTAAATCTAAGTTATAGGGGAAAAGTGAGTTCTCATGATGGTGAGAATCACATAGAGTTCAAAACTCTAACCTATTGCTAAGTTATGATTCAATGGCTCTTATGAGGCCAAGAAAAGGGAAAGGCTCTTATGAGGCCAAGGTGGGGTGATTTGTTTAGTGACTCATGAGTCAATTTAGGAGGACTTTCCTTTGGAATAGGGGATGTGTCAAATGAAACAGGCAACCACAATCATAACAGAATAGTTGTCCACAAGACTTTATCAGAAAATATGTACAAGCCCCGCCAAAGGGGGAAATGAAGAGTTAGTGGTCAAAGAAATTGAAAGTGAAACGAAATAGAAATAGTCTCGTCTTAATCACGATTTAATTGAGAAATCGATAATCAATGATTCTTGACTTTCATCGACTAATAAGTAAATGAAACTGAAATAAAGAGAAAGTGGTCTCATATTGATCAAAGTTTTGTCGTTTTAAAGAGATCAACCAAACCATGAAGTTTGTTATATCATCGACCAAAATAAAGAAAAAGGAATCGACATGGAAATAAAGTTGGTCTCGTCTAAGTTAAGATTTAATCGAGAAATCGATAATCTTTTTATTAAACTTTCATTGACCAACAAAAATAGAAAATGAAAATGAAAAAAAATGGGTCTCATACAAATCAAGATTTTTAGTGATTTTGAAATAATCAACAAAGTCAAGATTTTTATGATATCATTGGCCAAAATAAAGAAAATGGAATTAAAATGAAAAATAAAATTGGTCTCGTCTTAATCAAGATTTAAATCGGTAAATCGATAATCTTAATATTTGACTTTCATTGACCAATAAAAATAAACAAGTGGCCTCATATTTATCAAGACTGTTAGTGATTTGAAATAATCAAAGTCAAGATTTGTGTAATATCATTGGCCCTAAAAACTAGAATTAGGATCGAAAATGAAAAGAGATTGGAAACTCAAAATAGAAATGAAGAGATAAAAAACATAACTTAAGACCTAAGTTTCTCATTGTGAAAACAAGTATTTTGAAAATCTTTTTAAGAAGATAGAGTAGAAAAGGAAATGCTAAAAAAACTAACAAAACAAGAACAAGGGTGGCATAAATCAAATCTAGGAGTGGTGTGAGGAGTGGAATCATATGGGCCAAAGCCCATCACCCACACAAAAAGACACAGTAGAGAAAAAGCAATAAGGGTGGAATCATAGAAGACCAAACCGGCTGAGCCCAAAAAAAACTACAACAGCATCATCAAAAGCTGTAACATGATCCACTATTTTTTCTTAAGAAAGAACAAACACGGTTAAAGGCAAAACGAGTGAGGACCACAACAACAGTAAACACTTTTTCTTTTTTCCTTTATTTAAAAAAACAAATTAAAAGGAAAGGGAAAAATGAAACGCTCAGAACCACATCAGGTTCATCATCGCCGCAAAGATCGGAGACATAAGACGCGATTCTCCTGTAGAAATTTGATGAAGCAAGAATAAAATGAGTCGCTCAAGAGAACCCCTTCATCGCGCATCATCATCATAGTCACACGACGAAGGATCAACACATTCCACCTTTAGCGAATCGCGTCCTGCCGCAACTTCCTCCGTTATGATTTGGTTTCGTTTTCGTCCTCGGTTTAAGGTTTGATTTTAATTTGCTGATGGTTTGCAAGAAGGTTGTTGGATTTGGATTTGAGGGTGAAGGTTGTGGAGGCGGAAGGCGAATGGAGGATGGGTCAAGGTCGTGTGTTGTTGAAGGAGGTCGTGTAAGTTGTGAAGGTGATGGTATGTGGTTTATGGTTGAAGGTTTGGAGGTGTTGTAAGTTTGATGTTCATGGAGTTTAATGGCAGATTTGAAGAGGAATGAAGGTGATGAAGATGCAAAGTGAGTTGCTGTTGTTGCGATGGAGAAGAAGAAAGGGGACGGTGGTCAAAGTGTGAAGATGAATTCCCTCAGAATTTTTTATTCTCTTTTTTTTAACCCCCTTTGCTGTTGTCCCTCGTTTCTGTTTTTAACACTCAAAACTTCTCCTCTACGCATCATAGTACAACAAAATTGTCTTGATGCTAATGATGTGTGGCTTTCAATTGCAGGTGGTGCAGGATAATGGTGCAGTGATTGTTGCAGAGTGGGAACGTACAAGCTGAAGAGTGAGGTCCGATTTTCACGTTTTGGTGAAATGTCTCTTTGCAGCAGTACGTTGGTTTTGCCTGTGGCTTTGTGGGAAGATGCGATTGTAGCAGGCTTGTTTGGTTTTGGAGCAAGCTGCAGAAAATGGGTCAAAGGGCATTGCCTCTACAACACTTTTCTTGGTATTGGCTTACTCGTTGCAAGAATGGGGAAAACTGGGAGTACGTGCATTGACCCAGGACCATTTTACAGCCTTCTTCCTTTTGTCATTGTACCCCTTTTTATTTTGTCTTAACTTGTTCATGGGCCTAAGTAACAATATGTGGGACTTTGGCAATTGATTTTTTTGTAGAGATTTTTTTGTAATTGTAAGTAAAGATGAATTATAAATGAACATGGTTCTTGGATTTTAAATGAAAAATGGTTTGAAAGCGGCTAATGAGATGAAATGGGATGTGGATTAAAATTGGTTGAAAATGGATATAAAGATGGATAATAAAAAAAGAATTAAAATGGTTATAAATGGATAATTAGAAGGAAGTGGATTTGTTATAGAAATGGATAAAACAAATGGATTTTTTTATGGATATGGGAATTGAATTGGGAAATTGGTTTAAAAGAACAAAATGGCTTAGAAAAAGGGTTAGGAAAATGGATATGGGTTGAACCACACTTAAACCTTAACCATTACACTTGACTGCCACAAATCCTGAATCACATAATCAGTAGCCTGTAACCTGACCTCTCCAGATGAGCCTGAATGATATTTGTCAATCATAAACTCCAAGGGTGAGAAACCCTAATCCTCCATAATTTTGATTCAAGATCTCTCCAGTCAATCCACAGATGAAACCTTAAACAATGACATCATTGTGGCCATTCAGATAAACTGAAATCGTGCATGATAAACCTCTGATAGGAACTGCTCATGACGATTGAAATCCAACACCTCTGCCTCAAACTTGAGTACAAAAATCGGGATAGATAACCTCTGAACAAAGAAAATCCAACTCAACTGAACAACTCCGATCCCATGATTTAGGAGCTAAAATGGTAGATGACCTATCCCAAAACCTGATTTACCGATCCTTGAAATCTCTTGGAGTAAACCCTAATTAACAAATGAAACTAAACACAGCAAAGGCTGGTAAACTGGTTAGTTAACAATGCACAGATGAGTGAATCCTAAATATGAGTGCAAGATGTTATGACATCTAAGGGGTAAAATTTGGGGTACAACACTGGATATGCCACCACTTATCTTAATGTTCTCTCAAACTTTCCACATGCGTATTAATCGCATTCCCAGTTGACAGAAAATTAAACACAGGTATCAAGTAGTATAACAGTAAATGATATATATTATATAGTAGAAATTATAGAAAATGCCAAACAAAACCTAGACCTCTTAGTTACTCTAATCCTAGGACTCCCCAGCAGAGTCGCCATTTTTCTGTAGCGTGCGATTTTTGTCGGTGACGCGACCACCTTACCGCATTAGTTAGAATTGGGTGCTACTTTTTGATTTCTTATTTATCCTATGAAGCTGGAAAGGAAAGGGAAGCTATCTAAAACTAACCTTGCACATAAATGTTTTCTTTAACAAATGCTAAGAGATTGGGGGGTCCGGGGTCAGGTTATACAAAGGGAAGTTGTCAATTACCCAGTGTATATATGGTTATCCATAGATCTTCTTTGGCATGTTTAAATACTTTCTGGTGTTTATCTGTTATGGGTAGGGAATGTTAAGAGAGTGTTTTTTGTTGTTTTTGGGTTTTTTGTTGTTTTTTGGTAAGGTACTGGACCTAAAGTTTTTGGTATGTGTGCTCGCTAAGATTTCGCAACCTTATGCCTACGTATTCCCATAAAGATAACAGGGAAATCAGAGCAATCGTAGTTCCTCCATGTTTGGTATCTTGTTCAAAACCCAAGATTGAAGCTAGATGAGTATTTGTGTCTTGTTCAAAGCCCAAGATTGAAGCTAAAGGGTTTGACTTGGAGAGAATTTGTCATCTCTAAAGGGAGATATCTCACCTGTTCATCACAGTTGTTGGGTAACTAATTATAAAGGGGAATTACTTTAACTGGAATGTATGGAATCCAACAATGCCATAATTTCCTTTATAAGGGAGATGTCCTGAAGGAAGAAACTTTAACTCAGTATTGAGCAATGCCATTTTTCCTTAGGAATCTTTCATGCTAAGAGAGGGACATTGGCTTGGATGTAAATAATCCAGAGGCTTGCCACTTACAACTGCTAGATGAAAGGGGAAGTTTACCAGGATAAAAGAGGGACCACAACTTGGATTTTTTGAATCAACAAGTGTGCCACTTACAACAGTTATTTGGAATTGCGGTTTTTTTATTATCTGTTTTGATGTGTGATGTACAGATAAATGTCTTCCTACAAAGAGAACTCTTGATTTCCTCTGAGGGGATTTTTGTGTGCCTTGATCAAAGCCCAAGGTTGAAGCTAAAAGGTTAACTCTACTAGGGGGTTTTATATTTGTCTTGCACAAAGCCCAAGATTGAGGCTGAAAAGAATTGACTCTTCCGGGGAAAGTTTTGTCTGTCTTGTACAAAGCCCAAGATTGAGGCTAAAAGAATTGACTCCACTAGGGGAGAGGTTTTATCTGTCTTATACAAAGCCCAAGATTGAGGCTAAAAGGTTGATTGACTCAGCTGGAGAATATGATCTGTCTTGTACAAAGTCCAAGATTGAGGCTAACTTTGCTAAGGAAAAATCATTATACAAAGCCTAAGAGGAGGCTGGTTGGGGAAATTCTTATATGAAGCCTAAGAGGAGGCTAGTTTCTGCTGAGGATTATTGAGATCCAGAGACAGGTCCAAATTGGGGAATAAACTCTTACTGAGGATTGAAGAAGAGTTTAAAATATCAGAAGCCCTGAGGTTCTGATTTTGTTAAGGTTTTATTGATGATAAAGGTTTAAACCTTTAGTATGAAAACCTATGGAGGTTTCAAACTCTACTGGGGATTGATGAAGTGATCAGGGTTTTTCCTGTGCTTTTAGGAAACTTGAGGGTTTCTTTGAGATCCAAGAGGAGATGAGACTTTCCAAGTCTACTGGTATGAAGAGATTGACTCTTAGTTGGAGAATGATCTTTGTATGATGCCCAAAAGGAGGCTGATGTTTTTAAGGGATGAGAATTAACCCTAGAATGGATGTCCTGAAATTCTCACTTACTGGAGGATTGAACTAGTAGAGATGACTAGGTTCTGTCATATACCTGTAGGAGGTCTTTGGGTCCTTTTACTAAGCCCAAGAGGAGGCTGAGAACTTCTAAGAAGCCTAAGGGTCCTTATATAAAGCCCAATAGGAGGTTGGGAATGCTTTTAGGAAGCCTGTGGGTCAAAGCCTAAGAAAAGTTCAAGAAAGGTTTCACCGGGAATAATCCTTTCTCAGATGAACAGTTCTAGGGTTTGAAGAAATTCAAGAGAGGTTTCACCGGGAATAATCCTCTCTGGGGAAATGAATTTCTTGTACACACATTTCTAAGTTGTGACAGCCTTGAGAAAATTTTCACCGGGAATAATGCCTTTCTCTGTTCCATATTGTATAAGCCCAAGAGGAGGCAAGACTGTATCTGGAATTTCCTATGGGGGGAACTAGTTTTGACTATGTTAAAAAAGTAACCACTGGTTTGATCTAAAACTAGACCTAATTGCTGGGGAAAACTCTAATTAAGTATATACAGGCATGCATATACAGATGAAGTATATAAGCAAGTATGTGTAGAAGGAATAGTAGAACTTACAGTTGTGCAAGCTCCAGCATTGTAACCACAGCTGTATGGTTAGTTGTTCAAGAAATTGAAGAAATTTTTTATAATAACTTTGAAGTTGAATTTTCAATCAAAGAGGAAAGTTGTTTTAAAGAAAGTTTAGGGCTTGTACTCAAAGAGAGGCCCAGATGAATTCTTTAAAAAAGGCGACGATCGTGTCGTAGTTTTGAAAATCACAGAGGGACTTATACAATGACTGAGGCCCAAATTGTTGTATTTACAAAAAGGATGGGTCTGACACTCTATTAGAGGCCCAAAAGTGATTGAGAAGAAGAAAAATAGGGCTTACAACACAAGGGGAGGCCCAGATGAAAATTGTTTTGAAAACGGCGATCGCGCCGAGATTTTTTAAAACGTATCGGGACTTATACAATGACTGAGGTCCAAAATGGTTCATTTACAAAGGGATGAGACTTACACTCTATCAAGAGGGCCAAAAGTGTTTTGAAAAATGTTTGTGAGGGTGAAAATAATCAAAACCCTAATTTGATTAAAAAAATGCATTTTAATTTGAATAAAAATCATTTAAATGATCAAAATTATCAAACATGTGTAAAAAACAAGTTGTGATCTTGGATTAATGTTTCAAAAATCATGTTTTATCCATAGAATGATTTGAAAATCATTTGAATTTGAAAAATCAAGAGAAAGAAATATTTTTAAATGTTTAAAAACAAATAAAAATAAATTCTTTACAAAAATATCAAATATATAAAATAAATAATATTTTTGTGAAATTTTTGTAGAATAAAATATTTTAACATTTTTGTGAATTTTGAAAAAAAGAATCAATTTAAAAACATTAAAATTCAAAGAGAAATTAATTTTTGAACCAATTAAATAAAATATGAAAAATTCAAATATTCAAATTTTCAAAAAATGGCGCCAAGAACACATGTTCTTGGTCGCGCGTGTTCTTCCTCCCCAGATTTGCAAATTCTATCATATCTCTCTGATTACTCAATGAAAACAACTTTTGTAAACATGAAACTTGCTCGTTTTTTAACAAGGATTACAACCATATAAATTAATTGCATTTATATTAAGTGTGGAGTGAGAAATCAGAAGATGAACTCAAGAACCCTAATTTTTGCAAGAACACTATGAAATCCTATACACGATTCATACATAGAAATTGATTGAGGGGAAACACTCTACATAAGTTCAGAAACATGTTTGTAACTTGAAAACACATTTATGATGCATGGATTATGGAGTTTGAGAGTGTCAGGCTTACCTCTTGCAACTGGTGATCAAATCCTATGTTGGAGGTGTTACAGATGTTGTGTAATGATCTGGACAGCTTCAATGGACCTCAAGTAATGTGTTTGAAAGCTTGGAATGAATTGAATCAGCTCAGAACTTGTTTTGGTACCTCAACTGCAACCTTGACAAAAAGCTTGAGCAAATGAATTGTGACTTTGTGATTCTGATGTTCTAGATGAGTTTTCAGGTCATGGATCACTCATATATGATATATGTGAGGTGTTGGCATGATTGGTTTTGATAGATTTCTCTCAATTTGAAAACTCGATAGTGACTTCAAGAAGAAGCAAAATATGGTTTTTGGAATGTGATTTTGAGGAAAGCATTAATTGTGGTGCTTTGGTGTATTCAAACTGATCACAAATGAGCTCTATTTATAGTAGAGTAAGTTTGTTTTGCAAGGAATAGTGAATGGAGGATGGTACAACTCATTGTCCAATGGTTGCATAAAGGAATCTAAGTCTTCTCTAGCCATTGACTTGGGTCAGTGCAGCAGGCCTATGGTTTTCTGATGCTTGAGTTCATCTTGACTCATTTCCAATGTTGTGGACTGATAGATGCCAGCTCTATGCACTCCTTGAATGCTTCATGATAATTTTGAAAGTTTTGGATTTGCAACATTGAATTTCACATGCCTACATGATGATCTTTTGTCTTTGGAGGCTTGTGGCTCAGAGATATTTTGCTTTGATCTGATCTTCAATGTTTCTAGAAGGATTACAAGACTTGTAATTGCACAAATTATCCAATTCGAGCAAATGACCTATAATCTGCCTTGGGAAGAAACCAGTCTTTGATGCCATGTTCCAAGGGTTGTAACTCCCTACTCAAATTGAATTTGGAGATGATCTGGTACTTGTTGGAAAGGTCTCATAACATACTTTAACTTTGATGTCCACCAATGGACTTGGTTCAGCTTGGATCAAGGTGAAAATGGCCTCAAAGTGGGTAAAAAATGAAATAGATTCTGACTTGAAAATTTCACCAAGTGTTGGAAAAAGTGGTCATTTTCATTTTTTGTGATTTTGATCAATCCATAACTCAAAATCCATGAGGATTTGGAATCTTTTGTAGTTTACACTTTTGAAGTATGTCATGTGAACTTCATTTGAGCTTTGGATGGAAGAAAAAGGCCTTAGTGTTTGGGAGTTATGACCTTGCAAAGTGGGTACCAAATCCATTTTGTTCCATAACTTAGAAAAATTTAAGTTTCTTATGATTGCCCCTTTTGCAAGAAACCTCACTTTTCTTATTTTTTTTTATGAATGATGATCAAAACCATACATTAACATTGTTTTTGACTTAGGGGAGCCACATTTGTGAAAAAATCCAAAAAGTCAAACTTGATTTTGGGCACAGTTGACTTTTTGTCAGATGAATTCCAAACTATGTGATCTTCTATACAATCAAGTTCTTGACCTAATTCAAACCTAATGGATGGATTCCATAGGTGTTTTAGGGTGTCTTGAATCATGTCCCAAGGTTTGGGAGCATGTCTTGGTCCAAAGTCAAAGGTACAGTTGACTTTTTCTTCAAAACCCTAATTGTGGTCCAAATGAAATTGAAACTTGTGAATCAAGCTTCTTGGATCAATCCATTGTTGTAAATGGATCAATGTGGTGTATTTGAGGCCCTCAAATCATGTCTTGAATTCTTGGTTCATGTCTTGCCTCAAAAATCAACTTAGGGGTGAATTAGGTCAAGAAACCCTAATTCCTGATTTTTTTTATGAATGCTTCCCCTGAGGCTACTTTGACTTAATGATTGGATCCATTAGGTCCCTTTGAGCATTTTAGGTCATGTTTTGAAGTATTCGCTCATGACCAGATGTAAATTTCCATCTGGAGGCCTTGGTCGACCAAAACCCTAATTTGGTGACACTGGCAATCTTGAGGCTTGATCCACTTGGAATGTTGCAACCTTATGCTTGATTCTTGATGTGGGAGACCTCTTGATCCTTTATGGGTGTTTGAAAGGTTAGAAAAGTTGAAGTTCATGTCAATTCTTGATTGATCCTTTGCTAAGTGCTCTGAGAGGGTTCAAACCCTAACTCTTGATTGTAGTGAATGCTCAACACTTCTTGAAGATATTGATGAGGTATGAAGGTACATCCATATTGTGGTAATGATTTTCACAATGATGGGAAATCTTGTGGTCAAAATTTGGGGTATGACAGTTGGTGTTCCCAGGAATTGTGTGCTTAGCACTTGATTGTGTTGCACCCCTTGCGCCATCCTACAAAAGGAAATGAATTATGATAAGTTGAAATGAAGGAAAGGTGGAAATTAGTTAAAGTATTTGAAAGAAAGTTATATTACCTTAAGACCTTTGACGTCGGGGCGAGAGTTATCACCTTCGTCTTGCTTAGGGGTGGTTTTGGTGGCAGGTCCAGAGCTAACATTGGTTATTTTGGGAGTAGTCAATGGTTTGATTTTTGTGGTAGTGGATTTTGGTTGAGAAGTGGCATCAGTTACTTTTGCCTTCTTCTTTTTCTTAGGGATTCAAGAAGTATCTGGTGAAAGATCCTCATCTGATTCGATTATTTGGACTTGAGGTTCTTTAGCCTTACGCTTCTTAGGAGTAGGAAGGGGCTTTCGATTAGCCTAGAGAATAATGCAGTATATTAGTCAAAAATGAGGAAAATAAAATGTACCTTTGTTGTGTTTGCCTTGATAGTGTTTTCATCATCGCCTTCATCCTTGGCTAGACTAGCAATTTTTTTTGTTGGAGCTTTGACTGGTTACTTTCGTTCGACAGCTAGAAAGTATGAGTAAAAAAAAGTTGCCACAAACAGAAGAAATGTCAAGAAAACTGTTAGAGAAAAAAATAAACTAAAAAGAAATTCTTCTATTCCACACCTTCAAGTATGGGAGAGAGTATTTGAACATCCTCTATGCCAATATGAAGATGTCCTTTGAAACTGTCCAAAGTGTGCTTAGTCAGAACCACCCGTTTCGCCAGCTTTTGAGATTCTTGTCGAAAGATTTTCACAAAGTCCCCACAGACGAACGAGTCAGGAAACAGAGGGCTAAAAGCCATGCCAAAATTAGCTATTAGCAGTCGAGGGAACCTTGAAGGATATAAGTTAAAAGCTACCTCATACCTTTGTTTAGGTTTAACATAGGAAGGTAATTTTAAATCTGGGAGTCTCTGCATAAATTTTTCTTTTAAAGTGACTGCTGCTTCACGGATGGTTCGACTAAGATCATCAGGTTGATAGGCAGTTTCAAAGTATTTTTGAAATCTTTAAATTTCCTTGATATATGTTGAAGTACGTTTCTTCGTTTTGTCCTGTATAAGAGCAAAAGTCGAGGTTAAACGTTGATTGAAAATATTAACGTCAAACATGTTTGTAAGATAATATTGCTTCCACCAAGTGTCATATTCTTTAGAACAAAAATAAGATGGTGTGAAGGGAACAGGAGTAAGTTGAGTAAGGCCAGAATAACGATTTATTTCTTTGATGCATTCAGCTTCTGTGTGATGCATGTTGTATAGGATGACTTTGCTTTTCCTTGAAAAAAGAGGTTTGGGTAAGATCTGGCTTATTCCAAGTTATCGAGAGACGAGATTTGGTTGGTAATTGAGAAGGACTATTTGGTTCTTGGAGGGTCGAAGCCTGGTTGCAATCAATTTGGGTGTAAGGAAAACATCCCATATGGCAATGGATTTTTATTCCTGTTCTTTTGATAGAGGAGGGAACATTCAAGTGAACCATTATGGGCCACGAGTCCTTTTGGCGAAGAGAGCCATATAAGGAGTAAAGTTGTAGCGCTTGGCATACATCATTAAATACTCAGTATAGGCTTTTTGAATATTTGAGCATTCGTCACTTGGATTTACATAGACAAGGTGTGTCCCTTCGACCCGTCTGTTCTTGATTTCATCGCTCTCTTCATCTATGGTATTGCGGGTCGACAGTGAGGGTTCAAAGGTGGCATTAAGCCACAACTGAAGTAACCAAAATGGGCCAGCTAAATTTAAATTTGAATTCGATCCATTCTGAATACTTTTGAGAAGTGCCACACTTTCTCCTAAGTATTCGTACAGGCAACCAAGGATCATCTGGCTGAGGCAGAGTTTTCGACCGGCATGGAGTTGGTTAGCCATGGCCAGAAACTTTTTCGCTACCTGTAAAGACCTTGAGTAGAAAATTTAGCGAGATAACCAGAGAGCTAGGAAAGCAATGTGCTCTTCGTCAGATACTTCTTCAGTGTCTTGCTGGTGATGGTCAGAAATGTAATTGGTGAAAGTGGCTCGATTCCCATCGAAGCCAATAGTGTCTTCTGTCATCAGGTTTGGATCGAAAGTCTCTCATGTGGGTCGAAGACCAGTAATGGCAGCTATGTCGAAGAGAGTGGGGGTTAGCATTCCACAAGGAAAATGGAAGTTGTTGTGAGTGATGTCCCAAAAGTACAAGGAAGTGAGCAACATAGTTTGACAGTATCTAGGTCCATATTTCGACAGTTGGATCATGTCAAAAATTTCCATTTCCTTCCAAAAGTTAGCTTTCTTCTTTTCTATCTTCGAGAGTCAAGTTAGATAGTTCTCAGGATCTTTTGACAAAGGTCAAGAGCGAAATGCTCTAAGGGCAGTGCTCATGTAGTCTAAGCTAATGGTGTTTTCTTCAGGCTCAGTCGAAGACGTTGCCTGGGTATCAGTTCCCTTATGTGGTTCAGAAGTTTTGGTTTCAGTAGCAGATTTAGTTTTTCTCCTACTTTCCATGGGTCTATACCTATGATAAGTTGGGAAGAATTCCCTAAGTTTCACAGAATCTGTGTCAACATCTGGTAGAGGACCAGGAAGAGCATATATTTTTCTAGAAACTGAAATTGGAATAAGTACCTGGGATTGATAGATTCTCCGTTTTTCTTCTTCAAGGGGAGGTTTTGGGATGTATTGTTGATTGCCTACTGCTTGAGGGTCAAAGATTGTGTGAATAAGACAGAGAACTGGTTGTTTCTTAGCCTCCTTAGGAAGAACTGTGTTTTTCTTGGACTTCATTGTTAGTTAAAGTGGAAGGTCTTCTGAGTTTTTTGAGTTTTGCTTGAGAGGAGATGAGCAGTCGTTCTTGCGTTTGAGAGGGAGAAGAAAGCTCATAAAGGTGAAAAAATGGAAAAATAAATGAGGTAGAAAATTTATAATGAAAGAACAAGGCACTTCAATTCAGCCATTATGAGTAGTGGTTGGCATCGTGGGGCACGTGTCGACCCGTTATAGTGTGATAGGACGGTTGCATGTGGTAGCCCACTATTTCTTAGTAAATAGGGATGTGATGATTGCTTTTTGGGTATTCTACATGTCTTGATTAGACTATTGAAACGGCATGGTCATGATGACCATGACGTCATAGCAGTAACGGTACAGTGGTGTTGAAAAGCTTCATAAAATGTATTTTTCTCGTTGCAATCGAAAATGACATTTTTGGGGGGCAATTTGTTGGCTGGGATTTCGACACTCATTAATGTTGGGAATAAGTTAGGAGGTTTCAAGGTCATATCCTGAAGAAGAAGAACATGATGAATTCGACAACAAATAGATGCAAGGATGTTTCGATGGCAGTGAAGAGTTGAAATAGGTTGCTGGAGTTTGAAGAATCATCCTGAGAGGAAACTACATTGTTTCGACAGGGAAATGTTGAAGATCTAGTCGAAGAACTTTTGCATAGGAAGACACTTTATTCTAAGACTTAGAAGAATTTTAGCTTAGATTAGAGTTCGACAATGTTCACTTGGAGAAGCGTTTTGACGGATGGAGGTCAAATGAGGTTGATAACTACCTTTTGGCCTTATCCGTTTCTTAAGACATGTGGAGGAGTTTTAGGAAACTAAATGCATGAAGATTAGAACATGGAACTTTCTGGAAAATAAACGTTAGATAACGGTTATTTTTGATTTAGTATAAATAGAACACTTAACATTTAGAATGAGGGTGTTCAACAATTGTACTAAACTCTACATTTTACTCCTAGTACCTGCGTGTGAGAAAAGAGTGCTTTTGAGAGAATGTACGTTTGAATACCACTCTTTGTAATCAAATTCACTTAAATTCTAGTCATTTACCTTTACTTGCGGTTTATTTACTTGTCATCTTCAAGCAATTTACCTTTCTGCAATATACATTTCTTTTCGTTCCTTACTTAAAAGAAATCACAACCTTTTCTTAATTATTTTGGAGAATATTTGAAGAACATTGTATAAATGTTCATGATCATTAAAAACAGAAAACTAAATTAGCAACACATGTCCTAGGATCAATCTGGTCGATCTTGTAAGTGACCAAAGACTTAGTAACTTTGGAGGACTAGTGGTTGTTTGCCATTTTTGACGGTAAACACAATCGCACTGGTACTAAATGTAAAAATTTGGTGAAGAATAGAAAAATTAAATGCAAAATAAGTAGATTTCACAAGTAGCATTGTTCTAAGGAACCATTATCTCAATGGCATAATCAAAGGTGATGCAAAATAAGTTTACAAATTATGTCATAGTTAATTGTAAAGGAACAAAAAGTTAAAGATAAACTTCTGTTAAGAATCCAAAAAATAATGCAGTTAAGTTGCACAAAAGAAGTTGTCGTGTAATTATTTTCCCCCCTTTTGGTGACTTTCTTGACCTTAGTTGATGAGAGGTCTCCTTCACCCAGTGTTTTTTGAGCTATTGAATCTGTGGAAGCATCTGATGCAAGCTTCTTGACATTTGTGGTTGGAGTGGCAGGTTCAGGATTGTGTGAAGAGGTTATCTCCAAGTCCTGGAAATCAGAGTTGGGAGTGATGTTAGAAATACTATGTTATCCAACAAAAGAAAGTATAGGTACAACTCATTGGTATATTATAATTTACCGTTACAGCTTGGCATTCATCAACGATAGCATTCTCGTCAACACTCACCATGATCTGATAAGAACGGAATAAAAAAGGTTAGAGTGAAATGATATAGTAATAGAAAATGGAATAGGAATATCATGAATCATGATGAAGATAATATACCTACATTGACAGAGGTGTGGCATCATTGACAAAATTTGACTGCTAGAATGTAACATAGTCAATAATGCTCACAATAAAAAAGAAGGGCAAAGCTAATAACAAAACAACCACAAAGTTTGTACCTGTTCTATTTTACCAGGACCTTCAAGTTGCTTGATTAGTTATTTATCTCTTAGAAATTGGACAACGGAGAAACTTCCCCATCGTGGCTGCCACTTAACTTTGAATGCCAACTTCAAACCTAACATTGCATCCAGTGCTAGAGGAAACTCGAGTGGTCCGTTATTCCATCATAGAGTTAAAATAGGCAGACCGTATAACTTTTAATGTACACAACATATAATAAGAAAACAAATAGTTTGACACAAATGGATGGGAATATTTCATTGTAACCTCTATCATTGTTGCCCGTAGTTGTGTGGTAGATGTTTCTAAAATTTGGGAACATTCGCGATCCCAGAATACAATGTTCCGACAACAGCCATTATGAACTACTTTTATTTCTATCTTATACCTACAATGAGGAGATAAATCAGTCTGCAGCATGTTGAAAATATATATAACAGTTTTGAATGTTTGAGTGAACAATTAACCTCCAAATTTCTGCTTCGATTTGATGGTCATCCTTGTAGAAAAACGGTGATGTGTCTCCCTTTGTAATCTGAGGACATTGATGGCAAGCCTTATAGTACCAACCGTGCGGTAAAGCAAAGAGTTTGTCGGTGGTTGCAACTGTGACGCATAATGTGATCTGTATAAAAATGTGATAGAAACATTTATGTCATTACAAATAAAGGAAGCCACTGAATTTACCACAAATAAAGAATTGATTTAAATCTCTAGTAATTTGAGAATATGTTCCACTGGTAGTTTGGTAGCTTTTGACATAAACTTTTCAAAGGGAGTTAGTTGAGATGTTGAAGATTGTTTTGACCATTCAAGGGTGTGAGTGCTTAAGCTGTTAACCAATTTCTATACAATTGAGTCTTTAGGAAACCTGAAGTTGTGAGAAAGAACCCCAAATAAATACCAAAAAAATGAGATTAATCAGATGTGTCAATGTGAAAATGTGCATAACTATATAAGGATGGACAACCTTCTACCTTAACTTTTGCGTACTGTAGAAGAATAACCGTTGGTGTCGAAGGATTTAGTTGTTTCTGTTTGTATCCAAAGAACTCTATAGCGTAGGCTTCCCATAGGGTGCAATGTAAGGTCTTGTCGCTATGTTGTGAAACAGAGCAAGTTAGCATACAACGAAACATGTACATCACGGTATATTGAAGAACAAACCATTAACATGAACTGGCATACCCCAAATCTCTCAATACCAGGTTAACTTGCGCTTTCTTGCCCCCGGATGGCATCTGGGAGTATCCGACTTCGTCAACCATTCCAATGACATCTATTTAAATCAACATCAATAAGGCATCCGACAGAAAATGGCAACACAAAACGGAAGTACTAAATAAGGTCATTATAAACAATACCTATAAGGAGATTCTTCTCCCATTTTCCTGAAATGATATCAGCAAATGGGGTGAATTTAATGACCTTATCAGGGATGTCGTGTTTGTCAATATCTCCAATTTTTGTCCCACCGGTGAATTTCAACGGATACTTGTGGTTGGTTGGTCTGAATAGTAAATTATTAGGCTAAACTTGAAAGTTTGAGATTGTGCAACTTATGTTAACTGATAATGCCGAGTCAAAGGCTTCCCTAAACATTGTCGGAACAATGACTTGAATATCATCACCCTGTAATGTTTAAAGCAGAGTTATGATTAAATAGGCACAACATGGAACACTACAAAAGGGACACCTGATAAACTAAAAATCATGAGTTACAACATCGGTTCACAAAGGCAAACAAAAATTAATCAATTAAACATGAGTTCACAACGGAAAACATCAGAAAAAGTAAATCAAAAGTATAGAGATGTATTTACAGCAAAAAATATAAACATTAACAACATGAAATAGAAAGAGGAAAACAACATGAAATATAAATTCAAAAAACTATTAGACGATAGGCTTCGATCTAGAGGGGGTGAATAGATCACAAATTTTACAACCAAAAACTTTTCGCAAAAATCTATTTTAAAAATATGGTGCAGCGGAAAAATGGCCCAGATCGAATCGTCTAACCGAACCCACTATCGAAAAGCAATATGCATATCGCAAACCAAATAGAGTGATAAAAAATGTAAATGTTCAACAAAAATCAAGCTACGAATCAATTAAATGAAATGCTAATCGTAACTTGTATATCCAATGAACCAAAACACAAACAAAATACGCACAAACAATTTATCAAACACTTGATGTGTTATCGATAACAATTGGAAATATAGTTTGTTTTGTTGATGTTAAAAACCTATCACAATCAAAGTGATTGTGATTATATCAACAACAACACCTTTAAAAGATAGTAGAAAACAATTTCCAATTGAATTGATCAAACAACGATGAACTTGATAAATTGCGTAATCAACAATAAAAGAGATAAAGAGATAAGGAGAGAGAGAGACCAAGATTAGTTTAGGTAGTTCCCCAATCGGACTCGATATGGGTACGTCTTCCCTCAATTTAAATTCGAATTGAGATAGTGTTATTAACATTTTCTTTGCAAAATTGTTTATACAAGAGATGAAGAATGCAAACCCCAAAAACCCTATTGTTTTGTGTTGATTCTTCCACATCCAACCCTTGATCAAATCTTGATCAAGTGACCAACAATGGGGCTACAATCCTCCGATTATCCCGAGCATGCAACTTTTTGAAACCCAAGATTCTCGAACACAATTCATCGTATCACACTACTCCCTTGAAAGGAAACCACCTTGTCCCAAGGCTTTCACTCAGACGAATCTATGTTTATGTGATCATGTCCAAAACCTTCAAATCAACTCGGTCTTGAAGGAAAACCCCACCTTGGTTTTCTTATTTGAAACACACAAAGTTCCCAACCTAATATTCTCGGTTACACCAAACCCAATTGGACGTTATCAACCCTAATCTAGATAGTCACCCAATCGAAAAATGATTATGTGTAGTTCAATTGTGTGTATGCATAGAAGAAGGGATGAAGATGATGGGAAACTTTGTAATCTGGGTTCGTTTAGGTTTTTTTCACTAGGAAACCTTGCCTAAAAGAAGATGCATGTATGAGTATATATAGGTATGTGAAGAAAATGTGCAAAAGGATGCAAGAAAAATAAGATGCAAAAATTTTTTTTCATGTTTTAAATTGTATAGGTCGCCCTATGAAAGTCATAGGTCGTTCTATGAAGGTGTTCAGTCCGGCCTGTGAGTCGACTTGAGATGGGACCTGTGGGCATAATCTACAAGCTTTGTTCTTAGAGCTTGGAAGCCGGCTTGAAACATGGATGTGTTGGCCTATACTTAAGTTAAGGCTTCCATAGGCCGGCCTGGTCATGTATAGGTCGGCTTATGTTGTTGTTTTGACAGACAAACATGATTTTTGGTGTATATGACATGCCTAAGACCTGTAAAACTTGTTTAGAGACTCTTTTATGCATCCTAAGGTAAAGGAACAAATGAGCATCTAAACGTAGGTTAATATCGTCCAATATTCAAAAGCGATACGATATACTACCTTACTTGTTTGACATCATTCAAAACCCAGGTGAATTTGTAGTTAGCACTCATATACTCCCCCTTTTTATAATGGCAAACGTATATGATGAACCCGTAGTCTGTTACACTTCTCTTGATTACACGGAACAACTCCCCTTGACTTTATGCATTGTTCTTGATAGCTCTTTGATAGCTCCCCCTAAGTGTATGCATTATATCATGCATAATCCTCTTCATTATTCTCCCCCTTTTACAACCTCAAAAAGAAAGAGAGACAAACTATTAAGAGCATCACGTAGATGCACAGTTCACATGTTACAAATACTATACAGAGGCAATTGCAATGAAAAGGTTGTGCGCTCACACAAGGTAAAGAACACATGCTTATCAAACAGACCACAATACTTATATTAATTTTGATTAATTAAGGTACAAGCATTAAAATGTTACATAATTCAAAGCGATAAACATCAAATTAAGTGTAAAGACATGGAAACAACCAAATAAAACATGCTAAAAACAGAAAAATCTTAACACACGCTAAGAAGACACACAGACACATTGCTCATCACTTCCTTCCACGACCTCCAGGTCTAGCTCCACGAAACCATCCTTGACCATCGTTTCAAAACTGACGATCCAAGAAATTACACATTTCGTGATAGAATTATGTGTAGTGATAGTGATCTTCATTTTGGGAAACAATCATGTGATTGACCCTTGCGATGGTAGAGGCGGTATTCGCATCCATCTCCTCCTTCAAGGTGACTAACTTCTCTTGAGTTCTCATATGCTCCTGCATACTTTGGAGATGCGTCATCTGGGTATTTTGGTTGCGCAACAGGTTTTGAAGAAGAGAGGTGACAGATGAATTGTTGCCAGCAGCATTGTTATTTTCTTGCACACTGACATTTTTTGCATCATGCATAGGCACGTCATCTTCAATATGTTGCTCAGTAGAGGGATCAACAAATACGGTAGGATCGTCGAAGTTGTATATCTTCTAACCATACTTTCCTAGTCTTAGATAGTATGCTTGACGCTCTTCATCCCAAAAGTATCCCATGTTAGTTAGAGTCCGTTGAGAAAATTATTGAATTGGACCAAGTGAGATGAGTGATAGATTTGGAACGTCAATGTCAACGAAACTCATAATTTTTGAGATCATAGATGGATAACAGAAGGATGTTCCCTTGTATCCATCCTTGATGATGAACATTTTGGAGACGAAGTATTGTGGCCAATTGATACAAATTTTGTGCATCAGGATGTACACGAGATGAATATTTGCATTGTCTACTTGAGAATATCCGCCTTTCTTGGGACGTATAATATGAGAAACAAGCCATAAAAGGATTCTCATAGTCATTTTGAATTGGATTACTGCTACAGCCTCATTACAGTCTTCTGGCCTTGGGGCTTTGAGCATTTCGTTGAGATAAACGCTCTACTCAAAATCTTTATGAGCATGAGTGTCTGTTACTAAAGGATCAACTTCATCCTCTACATTAGGATCGCTTATGGTAATGTCAAACAGTTGCTTTCAAACATCATCGTTGACTTCATAAATCTTATTCCCAAGAGTGAATTTGAAAGAAGATCCATTCTGCTCATGCAGTCCGGAATAGAATACACGAACCAGATCCTCGTTGTAATCTTGTGACAACTGCAGAAAATAGGTGATTTACTGGTGTTCTACAAGGTGAGCCACAACTGGAATTTCCAAACTTCCAACAACAGTAGCCTTCCATACATGTTGTTTCATGACAAGGCGATGGAGAAATTTCTCTTCAAATTCTGCTACGCAGTTGTTAGAAACTAGAGATAACACAGAGTCTAGAATGGCTGATGATGATGATGCGTTAGCCTTATCAATCTTGCTTCTCTCAATTTTGGGAGCCATTTGGATTGATAGAAGTTTATGACAGAATTGAGATGTTTGAAACAAGATGGAAACTGGTGCCATTTTATAGGAAATGAGAGAAAGAAAAGGAATTTAGAATGTTCATCATTATAAGAATGTGGAGAGTTGAATGATTTAATGTCATGAAATGAATGACATTAGTGATGAATTAAGAACATAAAGAGGAGTTACATTGGTTGACTGGAATTTGAATAGTAAATGACTCACATTCATGAACCAACCATGAATGTAGGAATATGAAACATTTTGGTCAAATGAACCATAATTCGTCCATTTATTGTCATAGGTCGGCCTATACGATAGCATGTTCCGACCTATACTGTTAGTCTTTGTGAGAATATGCAATTTTAATTCGCATAGGCAGATCTATACGAGGTCAGGTCGACCTATATTGAACCAGTCAGAAGAAATATTTTAATTGACATGACACAGGTCGACCTGTTCGATTATGTGTCGACCTATAGACTTCTCATTTGAAGAATTAGAATCAAATGAACTTATAGACACCACCAATGACTTGAATTAGACTCATGTATACTACCTTGATTGAAACACATGCATATGATAAGGTTTGATGATTTATTTGCTTTAATCATGTAACATATAATCATGCAAGCATGACTTGGTCCAAGATACAAATGAATCACAATGGCATTTATGTATGGTTACTATAATCATGTAAAATGCAACATACAACAGTCACATTTGATATTTTTGGAAGTAAACACATATCACAAGCATCACACATAGTTCATCACATATCCTAATGAAATAAACAGGTAAAAGAAACACTTACGTACATAATAAGAAATAGGGTTGAAGCAATATTACCTCACCGTACACAAGACGGAGGATACACAAGCATTCCACGAAGAACTTTCGAACGAAAGTTGAAATTAATACAACACGTACCCAAAACACAAATAAGACCAAAACGTTCTTACCACTTTCCTTCTTGCACAAGTAATTGAAAGTGAGATTAGTAATGTATCCAAGAGCGTCATTTTATGATTATTTGCTCAACTATGATGATAATCTGACTTCTTCTCATGTTTCATCATTTTAGGTTGATCACTCCTAGTTTGATGTACTTGAGCAAGTCTAGTCAAATATAACCTGCATAATTGAATATAACATCCTTCTGATACTTCTCGGATAGCTTATTAGTAATCATTCACAAACTTTTACCACTTAAAATAAACACAAAGAATTAACCTGGTTAGTAAAAAAATCCGCATTGTTAGTCACATAGATCAAAACAATAAGGATATGTTACCGTATTGTTCCTAGATGCTCTACGAACAAGATCCCATACTCTCTCCATAGAGTCAAGACATTTTTCCTGCATGATTAACAACTTGTGCTAGGTACCCAATCTTCATTCAGTCCTCAGGGATTAGTAAAACCTTGATTGCATTTAGGGATCCATTAAAAGACACCATTAGGAACATGGATTTTCCTAACTCTAAACTTTCCAATAGTGTGTCCCTTTTTGCAGCAGTAGTGACAATACAAGTTTAAAGAAGATAACCTTTTGCTTTTTGGTTCCTTTTTAACGTAACTAGTAGAAGACCCGTGCGTCCGCACGGGTAAAAACATTTATATCTTAAGATCATTTGATAAAGTTTGGTTGTTGTTTTGATATATAATTGATATTATAAAATCACTAATAATGGCAAATATTAAAAAATAAATACGTAACAAATCATCAACATTATAAATTCAATATGTCTAATAACTATAAATGTTTATAAATATCATTAATAATTATAAATATTTAGTTGATTAAAAAAATATTATGGTGACAGTGACACGTGAAAATAGTAAGTTTCAGTGATAAAATTCACAGAAGATGGTAAAATTTACATATATCACTCTCATCGTTTCCTTAGAATACAATGATAAATTGATAGTTTGAGTGTGAAATTTAATAATTTATAGTACATTGAAAGTAAATGCATATTGAAAGTAATATTTATACAATGAGATCGAATTGGGTGTGTCACGTGCGATTTCAAAACTTATACTATTTATATTAAGTTTATTGGTATTTGTACATAAATAATTATACAGCACAACCATATTGAAAGGATCATTGTGTGTTAGGTTCAGTACATAGTGTAAAATAGATGACATATATAATCTGCTAGTATAAATTTTGGTTTCATGCCTTTTGTATGTAAATCATTTTATGGAACATATTAGCATAAAATTTGGTTGAGTACAATTCATAGTGAAAAATAGTTGGCTTATATCTTAAATATCATTTGATAAGGCTTGGTTGTTGATGATGATAAATTCAATATGTCTAATAACTACAAATATTTACAAATATCATTAATAACTATAAATATTTACAAATATTTTGTTGATTAAAATAAAAAAGGTATTGTGGTGATAGTGTCCCGTGAAAATATCAGATTGCAGGTTGCCAATGACATGTATCAAAAATAATTTTAAACAAGTGTTAGTTGATTAATCATGTAGGTACAATATTGTTCAATATAATAATTTTTAAGAGTTGGTTATAATAAATAAAAATAAACTATTTACAATATTGTTCAATATATTAATCGTGTAGGTACACTAGTGCAAAGTGACGAATATAATTTTAAATTTTACACCCATTATACTGAAAATGGGTGTAAATAATAAACACGGTGGCAAAATTGTAAATAAAATGTCATTTGTAGTAGCAGTACGTGACAATAGACACCCTATTTAAAAAAAAGGGTTTAAATTAAAAACATTATTATAATAAATTAAAATCATTACTATAATAATATCTCTATTACTTCTATTAAAGGAAAAATGAGTGTAAATTAAAATCGGCTGAAAAATAATTATTTAGTTTAATAATTCTAACTATTAACATAACATATTAATAAACTAAACTATATTTTATTAAGTGATATATTTGAGTAAATAAATAAATTAATGAGATAAATTAATTAATTAATATTTTATAAATAAAATAATAACAAAACACATATTAATATATCAAATTTAATTACTAATATCACTCAAACCCATTTCTCTTTAAACTCCTTTTTTCTCTAAACCCATTTCTCATCTTTTATTCATCTTTTCCATTTCATCGCGAGTTCATCGTCTTCTTTTCTCATCTCACCATCGACGAACGTTTCCTTGTTGTTCTTCCTCAAAAACCCACAGATCTGCGGCGAAACCACCGTTTCTGATTGATCCTGCTTTTCGTCGGTCAAATTGGAAGGTGATACACTGGATCGGAGATGCCGATGGTTGCTTCCGCTGTCTATTTCTTGAACCTCCGCGGAGACGTTCTCAACAATCGTCTGTATCGCGACAATGTTGGGTAAAGTCTCTTCTCCATCACTTTCAGTAGAGATCTTCGTGATAAAATGAAATGAACAGTCTCAATTTTTTGTACTCTCAAACATGCTATGACCTAGTTTTTATCATATTCTTCAATTCTGAGTTTCGATTCTGGAAAGTAATTCGTGCTTATTCGTGTGTTAGTTGTTGGATTATATTGGTTGCTTATATTGAAAACTATTTTGAATGTTTTGATTGAAGTATGTTATGTTATCACACCTCGGTTTCAATTTTCAAACAATTTTTGCGGCAGATTTGCTGAACATTTTAGTGTAATGAATCTAGGACTAGTTATAATGAGTTTTTTTCTCGTGTAATATTAATGCCTTTTTAGGAAACCCTGGAACTTGTTGATTATGTTGTTAGAGGTTAAAATAGGATTCTATTTGATGCTTGATTGTATATTCTAATTGGTTGCTTTACAGGGGAAATATGGTTGATGTTTTTCGGACGCATATAATGCAAACAAAAGAACTTGGTACCTGTCATGTGAAGCAGATTGGTGGCTGTTCTTTCTTTTACATGAGGATAAGCAATGTCTACATTGTGATTGTTGTCAGCACCAATGCTAATGTAGCTTGTGCTTTCAAGTTTTTAGTGGAGGTATTTAAACTCTGATTTTCATTGCCCTTTATCAGATGTTTGACTTTCTCTTAGCATCTTATTCTTGATGCTTGATTATGATTAACATTTGCATGAGATTATATAAATGATTGTTGTACGTCTTTTTTTTCTTTACAGGCAGTTGCATTATTCAAATCATATTTTGGTGGCGCCTTTGACGAGGATGCGATTCGCAACAATTTTGTACTCATTTATGAGCTTCTAGATTGTATGTAATCTGCATGTTGATGAATTAAATTCCTTCAATGTTCAATTTTGATATTGTTCTGTTATGTATTAATTTGATTGATTGTATATCTTTCCTTTAGGCTGGTTTGCACTGCATTGTATAATGATGGTGATGGAGAGCGTAAATATCTTCTCTAATTTTTCAAGTTCATCATTGCTAATCCACTTTCTGTCAAGACAAAGGTATTAATCTTTTTGTTTTGTTTTGTTAATCATATTGAGTGAATTTTAACAAACTATTATATAGTAACTAAGTTATCGAGTGCTTTTTGTCCTCGCTGTTACATCCTAGTGGTTTGAGGTTAGGACATTTTATACGAAATTTCGGGTTCAACCCGGGTCACCACATTCCCCTTTTCCGCAAGTTTTTCTTTGAGTATGTATGTATTGGCCACTAGACCAGTAGTTAAATAATGTTCAGACTTTTCTTCATTGTAAATGTTGTTATAGTTTTGTTGTAAATGTTGTTAGTTGGTTTATGGGAAAGTTCTATTAGCATAAAAACCATTATGAATGTGTTAGCTTGCTAAATGATGATAATGTGTATTGGTTCGTTCATGACTTGCAGCAAGTTTCTTTTGGCCATGAATGCTGAACTTGATCAATGGATGGTTTCAAAACAGAAGTTAGTTGATTGTTGTTATATTGTTGTGCTGATTTGTATTTGCTTAGACTGAATTAGTGTAAAACATTTATAACCGAATTAAATCCACTCTTAATAACATTGTAAGTCCTTTCCAAAGTTCTTTTGTCCTAAATAGTCTTATTATCGACAACATCATCCTTGCTTATACATCTCTTAATACTCTAAGCAAAAACAAATGTATCACAAGGTTAAATCTGGATTTGGCAAAAGCCTATGACAGGCTAGAATGACCCTTCATTGAGATTACTCTTAAAGCTATAAGTTTTCCTAACAGTATTACTAATACTATTATGAAATGTGTTATTGTTTTTACTTTATTATTATTATTAACAACAATCATTCTAAGTCTTTTCCTCCCACTAGAGGGATCCGTTAAGGAGACCATTTATCTCCTTATCTATTCATTATATGTGTTGAAATTCTGTTGCAACTGTCATGATAGATTTACCTAGGTTACTGATGACCCTTTAGGAATTAATATCTACACTAATCACAACCCTTTTTCCATCTTTGTTCCTGCATATGGTTTTTAACTTCAAATAGTTAAAAGTAAATTATTACAAAGAGTAAGAGATATATGCATAATTACTTATGTAAAATATAAAATTATGGATCGGGTAAAATAAGTTAAAATTGTAAAGTTAGAAAGAACTCAATTTTACAATCTACAATGAGAGAAGTTAAGAATGACACTGAGATATAAGAGTGAAATATTTGAAATTTAGGAAGAAAGAAAATTTTAAGGCACATTGAGAAATTTTAGAATAAACTGAATTGAGACCTGAATGGGAAAAATCAACATAAAATGAGAAATTCAAAATTAATTATTGAGATTATAAGTAACTAATGTTTGGATTTTTTTTAACTATGCCTAAGTTGGGTTCAGTTCTTACTTATTTCTTGTTGAATTGCAGTGCCTAGTTGACAGTGCTGATGAATACCTACAGCTTCTTAGTGTTGTCAGCTTTACAATACAGGCTTTATGTAACATGCCAGAAGGATTTGCTTATGAGGGTTAACTATAAGATAGTCAGCAAGTTGGAGACCATTGTTAACTTACTATTTGTCTAGAATTCAATTTCACAGATTTCATCCCAGGTAGTTATGCTCAGTAACTGGCCCTGTAGCGAGCAAGTATTTTTAGTACTAGCATAGGAGGCATATATATAACTGAACTATTGTACTATTTTTGCTCCAACATCAATAGCAAATACGGGTGTAATACACCACAATTTTTCTTCAGAATAATGTATACCCGATTTTCTCTTTCTCTTTCAAAGGTACACACTACTTTCTCGCAATTTTTCCATCATGTTACTATACTTTATAGTACATATGCTTAATTTTGTTGCCAAATCTATGAACCACGGACAAATAGGACACTTGAAGTAAATAACTAAATTAAACATCGGTTTCGGACATAGACACCGACACATACACACATTCTTTAGAGGCGTTGGTGCTGCAATGTATCTTTGATGCATTTGTATCATATATGATAGGTGTTTCTTGTTGGAAAAGATTTTGGAGGTCCACCAGTATATCTTTTTTCCATTCTACACCCAGAAAGGGTGTTAGGAGTTATCACATTGGGAGTTCCATATGTTCCACCAGGCCCTCCTATGCTTCATAAATACCTCCCAGAAGGCTTCTACATTTTGAGATGGAAGGTAAATATTATTTCAGGACAAGCACCAGCATATAAAATGTTTGAGAGAATTGGAAGAAAGCCGAAAATTGATGCATATGACACAAGTGGTGTTGTCTTGGAGGACATAAAAGGAGATATTGAACTCAAAGATGTTTATTTTAGATATCCTGCAAGGCCTGGTGTGCAGATATTTGCTAGATTCTCACTGTTTGTTCCGAGTGGCATAACTACTGCTTTGGTGGGTCAGAGTGGAAGTGAAAAGTCTACTATAATCATTTTATTAGAAAGATTCTATGATCCTGATGCTAGTGAAGTACTTATAGATGGTGTGAATTTGAAGAACTTTTAACTTAGATGGATAAGGGAACAGATTGGTTTGGTTAGTCAAGAGAACATAGCATATAGGAAAGAAGGTGCAACTGATGAGGAGATAACAGCGGCAATAACACTTGCTAATGGGAAAAATTTCATTGACAAACTGCCTCAGGTGTGTATAATATTGAAAAATTTGATCATGTTTGATTGAAGTTAATAATAATGAGGTGGAATTGTGTTTGCATGGCCTTGACACCATGGCGGGACAAAATGGTACTCAACTTTCGAGCGGGCAAAAGCAAAGAATTGCGATTACGAGAGCAATATTGAAGAACCCAAGAATCCTGCTTCTTGATGAAGCAATGAGTGTGTTGGATGCTGAGTCTAAACATATTGTTCAAGAAGCATTAGAAAAAATTATATTGAAAAGGACTACTATTGTCGTTGCGCATCGTTTGACAACTATCAAAAATGCTGACACAATAGCAGTGGTTCATCAGGGAAAAATCGTAGAGAGAGGTTATACAATGACACATTATAATTTTAGCATGAAGAACCAATTTTGCTACACCATAGAATACTGTAATGACTTTTACACACTTCTTTGTTTTCCGTAGGAACTCATAGCGAGTTAACTATGGATGCTTACGGTGCTTATTCTCAACTTATTCGTCTGCAAGAAGGAGAAAAAGAAGGTGAAGATAGCAGAACGTCTGAAGTAGATAAGTCAAGTGACTGTTTAAATATAGAAAGTCAGATGGCTAGATCTTCCACCCAAAGACACTCTTTTATGAGATCCTAAGCCGAACATCATCAGCAATTCGGCATTCTCAATCACGTAGAGGCTTGTCTGGATAAATAAAGGATGCAGATATTGAACAAGGTCAACTTGATAATAAGGAAAAACCCAAAAGGGTACCTCTAACGCGTTTGGCCAAGTTGAACAAGCATGAGGTTCCTGTCATACTGCTTGGAAGCATTGCTGCAATAATACATGGTGTCGTGTTCCCTATATTTGGCCTCTTGTTTTCATCAGCCATTAGTATGTTTTTTAAACCTCCATAACAGCAGAGGAAAATATAATGGCTATTTAATTTGTGTTTTATATATGGTTGTGAGCAGGATTTTGCATGGGTGAAATATGGAATGATTTTTCCATTTGTGGATTATGTAGACAGGTGGGGAATTTTTGTATTACAGTTGTTATTTTGATTTTTCTTTGTGGAAGAGTTTGTGTTGTGTTTACTGGGAATGATGTTATTTTGTATTAGGTTTCAAGAGCAGTCTGAGTTGAGTTACTGTAATTCCTCTCAATTTCAAATGGTGCTTGAGGAAGCATTTTTGGCTGATCAGGGATTTGTAGAAAACTTGAAAGAAGATTTAAATGCAGTGGCTGGTAATAATGGTTGTAGTAATAGTTCTATTATACTCTGTATGCCTGTATGGTTTGGCAAGTGTGGAGTTTAACTGAAACGATTTGAAGTTGTTAGACTGGCTAGCTTCTAAGAGATTGTGGTCAAATTGTATTTTTAATATTAAAATACAATACAAAGAGGGCAGTTAAGGTCACTGCATTAGTCCATAATATTGTATTGATACTCTAGACCTACAGAAGAATGATATTCTTTTGCAGTGTTACAACTAATTGTAGAACATCATGATCAATAATATATTGTGACTTGAGCATGCAGGTGGTTTGACTGGGATCGAAATGAGAGTGCTGAGTTCACAAGTTGGGTCGAAGTTGTCAGAGAAAGTGCTCACCTAGTTATATAATGTTGGGCTACAATTGGCATTAGCATTCAGCAATGATGGTACTACACTAGCTACTGGTGGAGAGGTATTGGCTTCCTTTACATTTATATAAATGAAGAGAAACTGTTTGCTAACACTGATAACAAATTTTAGTAACAGAAGTAAAAAGATGTTTTATGGAAATTATCTCCACTCATTAATTGTTATTATACTCTTTGTTCAAGGGTGCATTTCTACAAAAACTTACATCTTATTCCAACTGAAGTTTTTTTTTCTCTCGTTTTGATTTGATTACCAGAATATAGAGGATCCTATTCCAGCTGCTGCAGAGTTGGATGAGATGAATGCCTTGGCTTTAGCCATCGTTCCCGTTGGTAATTTTTTACATTTCGACAACATTTTCTTAATATATCAGAGGATAATAATCATGTGAAATGAACTATGCTCCAACATCGCATTCCTATTTCTGTATTGTGTTGGATATTGAAATTAGATATGATGTGTTGACCAAAATTCATAAATTTTTTTGTTAATGGTGGTTTCAGCTGATCAACAACCTTCTGCTATTTTAAATCATGCAAATGGAATCACTGGTTGAGAATTGGCACTTTAAATCATGCAAATGGAACCACTGGTTGGGAATTGGCACTTGTTACGTCTCCCAGTTCGAATGAGAGTGCTACAACAGCTAGCAAATTAGTATGCTTTTTTCTTCAATCTTCCCTCGGTCCCTTGCTTGCACATATGCTTTCTATTTATGTTAATAAGCGAGATTATCTATTCGGTATTTAGGCTGGAGGTTTGGAGTTACTTACACTAGACAACCTATACGACGACACACTCAGAAGAAACAACCAAAACGTTAGCTATAATCCATGGGAGCAAGCACTAGTGGGAGGCATGATGGAACCTGCAATGCACGATCCGTTTTTTGCCTTTAATAGAATGGCTGCCCCACCTTCAGTTTAAATGGCAGCTATGTCCAACCAGCAACAATCTTTCATGTATCAACAACAATAGCACACTATTTATAATTGAAAATTATGCTGGTTTTGTCATTGTGGAAATAGGTCTAATTGAATAGAAAATGAAATTCATTTGATTTAGTGAGAATTACATGAATTATATGTTTGTTTTGGTTGTGCTTTTTGTTTACCGAATGTTTAGATGTATAAAAAAATATTTGATTAAATGCAATATGTTTAAATCAAATTAAATATAATATAATTATGAAAATAAAACAAACATATTCTATTTTTAAAAAATAGGGTGTAAACTTGTCAACATCTATGGTAAAATCTGGTGTAGTATATCATGAAAATAGGGTGTAAATTTGTCAACGTTCATGGTAAAATCAGGTGTAAATTTATCAACATCTATGGTAAAATCGGGTGTAATATATCATATTTTTACACTCTATTTAAAGAAAATAGGGTGTAAATTTGTCAATATCCAGAGTAAATATTGTTCATTTTACACTCGATTTTTATCAAATGGGGAGTAAATATGTTTAGTTTAAATGCAATTATTTAAAAATTTATATCTGTTTTCTAAAACAGGGTGTAATATTACATATTTATACACCCATTTTAAACAAAAAAGGGTGTAATATACCATCTATAAATGTATACATGTAAATATTTACACCCGATTTTTATAAAACAGGGTGTAATATACCATCTATAAATGTATAAATATAAACATTTACACCCGATTTCAACAAAAAAAGGGTGTAATATAACATTTATTTACACCCATTTTAAAACGGGTGTAAATTCGTCAGACATTTCTCACCCGTTGAATTCACACCCTCTAAAAACAGGTGTAAAATGTAAAAAACAAAACCGGTGTAAATTACTCTTTCTGCACTAGTGGTACAATATTGATCATTAATAAGTTATAACTACATTATCATCACCATGCCCTGTGAAAATAAATTGAGACACGCATTAGCTTTTATTGACAATCTTTTCAATCCAAGTTACAAAATGGTGGTTTAATATGGTATGTAGCAAAGAAAATGGTATGTGGACATCAATAGCCTCATAATGTATTAGGAAATGTAAAAAATCAAGAACTATCTTTAGTCCTATACTATTAAGTTACTAACCAAAATTATCTTTATAGGCCTATTCTAACCTTTTGCCATTTTTTATTAAGAGCTTGTAGACTAATACATACTTAAGAGTTAAGATTTGAAAATAAGTTTCAAGTTAAAATGAAACAAATATATTATATACCTTGGTAGCTAATGAGCCCCATGAAATGACACAATTAATGGTTGAAATGAAACATAAGGGTCAGTTTACTTTGAAGAAAAAGTTATTTGTTTACATTTTTAATTATAAAACGGCTGCTAATTTCCAAAGATTTGTACAAGAAACACTTGATAAACTTATTTTTGTTTCCAAAACTTCCTGTACAAATCTTTAAAATCAAGAATAACAGAATGAAAACAATGTGGCAGTCTTATGATAAAGAGAGAAAATAAGAAATGAAAACAAAAGAGACCTAGTATTTCAGATTACAAATCGATGGCTTTACACAAAGGCAGTACCTTCAAGAACAGATTCTTTCAATGCAATTTTTTGTCTGAGTTCTGCTACTTGTTTGGCCTGATACAAAACAAATCATAAGTAATGCATAATAATTTAATATGCTTATCCAGATATGAAGATGACATGCGGATTTGGTAATTCAATTCTAATATAAAAATCTCATTCTAATCCATTAATAAAGCTACATTTTTAGTCAAAATATCTTTAGGGAGCTGATAAGTCAATTCAATTGAACTTTTAAGCTTTTAGTTCCAGCAGTGTTAAGGGGATTTTTCCAGACAGTGTCAGAGTCGGTGTGGAGATAAAATCTTCGATTAATTGAAAAACAACAAATCAAGAAAGAGATGTGAAAGCTCTTGCAGGTGTCAAATCCCCTCCAAGAAAGGTGAAAACTCCAAAGGAAATCACAGTTACAAAAACTGGAATGCTATTTAGGATAAATGAACTACACTGCCACGAAGAATTCAATAAAGGGATTAAGTCAAAAAGCAATATCAAGAAGATAAAGAAACATACTTACAATCCTAAGGCTATGTTACTCAAGGAAGCAAAGTAAGCTTCAAAACAAGTAATGATTGGAACATAAATATCTTGAGTTAGTATCATTCCATACCACTCCAAGTAATGATGCTTTTCGGAACCATGATAATTCATCATTTCGTACATTTGATACTTTAGACTGGAAACTACTCTCCCACGCATAACATCTATAAGCCAAGTTTGTACAATCAACAAAAGAACAATTAGAACTAAACAATATGCATAAGAAAAATTATTATTATTATTATTATTAAATCAACAAACGGTTAATGATTTGTGGTGAAAGACATACTTTACAGTGTTCATAGCAGCCAAAATTTCATTCATGAGACTAATTCTCTTGTCTGTGCGTTGTAACCCTTCCTTAGACAGCTTCTGCATTTTGGTGATGATTAATGTCTGCATCCACAAAACATGTCATCATTCATGTGTTTAGTAAGCTTTCATATGATTGAAAAAATGTCAGACCATAGATAATATGCCAGCAGCCCATAACACAATTGCTAATCTATATTATTAGCTACTGAAATATGATTATGTTGTGCTTCAAAAAGTAAATTATATCATAACACCTTATTACCTTGATGAATGAGACTGAACAATGGAATCAAATGAAAGGTAGGGAGAGGAGAGGTAATACATTATAATAGAAAAAGGTGTACTGGATAAATTTATATACACTTCCTGAAAGTGTATTTATACTTAAAAAATTGGTGCAGTACAAAGAAGATTGTTGTAATCATAGAAACTGAGACACTAATTGAAAAATAAATAATACCTTGATCAAGTTAGTATCACCGCGAAACATAAATGATTTTCATCTTCATCTAAAAACAATAAATTTGATCCATTATAATACCGAACATAGCCTGACATTCATATTATATAGAATTATATGAAAATAAGTTCACATATGACAGATGAAACTTACTATTTGTTCGATTAATATTCCTACATAATCTACTGCGACATTTGCACTTAAACAACTCGAGTGACTGATCTTCATCAAATTCAATGTCGTAATCTTGCAAAAAAAATGTCCATAAGCTTTTCTAGAGGGGAAAAAATCAATTCATGTATAAGTAAGCATTCAAAGAATGTGAGTTACATAAAAATGAGAAGCTATGGAGATGTTCAGTAACAAATGGTCGGCCAAGTGCCAACGAACTGGTATATGATGTCATTCAGAAGCATACACCAAGCCTGCATATGATGTCATTTGGCAAACATAACAAAATGTATAAATAGATTAGCAGAAAGTAACATGTTAATACATATACTGAGAAATCAAACTAACCTAAATATCAAAATCCGGTTTGAATACTAAGTCCTTGGTTGCTCTGGTAATAAGAAATGTTTTCTCAACACTCTGCATAGGATTGGATCTGAACCATTCAAACAGAAATACGGTCAAGCCAAAATGAAATGGAGAGTAGCCAAGCCAAAATGGAGAACATGTATACTAACTCAGGCAACAAAATATCCCCTAAAGGCATATAAGATATGAAAAATATCTAAGTTTCTACAGATTAAGTTCAACCTTAGGAAACAAAATATCTTCTAATGGCATAGAAGATATTACAAAAATAACACATCTTGCTCAAAAACAAATATACACAATTACACAACTATGTCTAGCTACAACAAAATAACACAAGGTAACTCACCCATCAGTTGGAATACGGGTTGTAGTCAACTTCACTGGAAATAAAGGGTCTGTCATTGAAACTGAAAACCTGTAACAAAGAGAAGAGCATGTAGAGTAAAGAATATGAAAAATAATAAAAGGATAGGAAACTTCTTCCAATTACATGAGAACATAAAGAAATAAGAAAACTAAAGAGCCATATAATGCAACAAAATAGTTAGCATACTCAGGAACCATATTTATGAATTTGAATCTCTAGTTATAACTCAGACTAAGGTGTTTTGTTGAACATTTGTTAAATGTAATTTTGGACGAACATGAATTTTGAAAATTTTGGTTTGAAGTAAAGCTATATATATTTTGATATTTTTACTCTAAAGGCAAGTTTGATATGTAATTTTGGCATTCCTTTAGTCGGTATATCTAGAATAACAACGCAGTTGAGATGCTGCGAGACAGGGCATTTTGTATCTTCACACTGTAAACAGTGCCATAGTCAGCAAATATAAGCTGTCAGTAGAGTTCTTAACTAAAATCACATGACATCAAGGAAAATAATGGAAATGATCAACGAAATCATATGCAAATGTAAAGAAGCATATACATTTATGTATCATGAGGATAGAAGAAATATATTGAATATTACACCTTTATCAGTAGATCTGTTTCCATGGAACTCCCACAGAGACAGCGAACCTTCATATCAGCTAGAAAGGAATCGTCAGCTGCACCTTTATTTTTCGCATTTCTGCTGTCAGAAGCACCCAGGCCCTTTGATGCTAGATCAGTAACTCCATATTCTTGTAGTTTACTGGGGAAAAAGAAAACACAAAACATCATGTAAGAAAAACTTTGAATTGAGAGAACTATGGCATGTATACCCCAGTACAGTAAACTTAAAGCAAACCTAAAAATAGAACACCATATCATGTGTTAACTATGTGTTTATCTATAAAACCTCAACCATCACATTAGAAAACAAACAAAACAAAACAAAAAAAAAATAATAAGCTAAACCTATGCAAGTACGTTTTTAGAAACCTAAGAATCAAGTACAATTACAATCTATTACAATCAAATCAACACAAACAATATCACAAATAGTTGGTGGGCAGTGAACATAAATGTTTGAAACCAAGACATAGACCGATCCAAATAGTTAACAACATAAAAAACAACAACAAACAAGTTAGGAAAGCATCATATTTGACAAGAATCACAACAACTAAATAATAAGAAACAACCTTAACAAATTCTCATGATTGAGCCATAGTCAAATTTTAATTGAACTTTTATTACTGTAAGATAATGAAGTGAAGACACAAACCTTACATGAGAAACAAAAGGGTCACCAGAACAGTCGTAGCCATGACTATATTAGAAACAGCAGTTTGTGCGCCAGCATTGTAGTTAACAGCCGTTCGAGAAAACGATCCTGTTGTGACATAGCATGAAATAAAAATAAAACACAATCAAAATCAGATCTCAGAACACAATTAATTCAAAACCTCTTAATCATAAAATAAAAACTACTAAATTAAAAAATTTTCAAACTTTCACAATAAAACACAAACATAACCTAAAATCAGATCTCAGAACACAATCAGTTCAAAACTTCCATCCAAACCAAAACAAAAACAAACAAAAAAACTGTTTTTACCTAAACGAAATCAAACCCATTTGTTCAAAAGATAATCCAACGTAAAAAAGAATCGCATCAAAACCAGAACCCACAAATAGATATGAACTAACCTTACAAAATTTTCATCGATCTCGGAACTGAATGACTGAAACATGATTATCGAGAAGAAATAGATGAGATAACGGATGGAATTTTCAAATGAAAAGAAATGGAGAACAACTGAAGAATGAAAATGTGTTGGATCTGGATGAAGGAAATGATACTCTTCTTCAAAGTTGAAACATTGTTGAGAGAGACAAGAGGCTTTGAGTTTGAAAAAAGAGAGAGTGAAGGGGGAAGGAAAGCATAGAGAAACACGGTTGAGAGAGAAAAAGGTTCTCAAACCCTAAATCTCATATCGTACGGAAAAGAGAATTGGGAGGCCACATGGCAGTTTGATTGGTCAATATAATTGTAATTAGTCAATTACAATAATGGACACGAGTTAGTGTAAATAATTTTAATTGAAAAGGCTATTTTAGGGAGATTGGTGGTGTGTTCCTTTAATGGGTAGGTAGTTGACTATACCTCTGATACGGATTGTGAGCTGGTAAGTCATACTTGGAAGTATCTATAGCAAAAGTAACATTGGGTTGCAAAGCCTTATCAACTTTAGCTTTAAGAGTCCTTGACTCTTTTTTCCAAATGTGACATGTTTCACAACCAAAATTCCAAAAAGATCTAGGGTCCTCATCTTGTCCTTCTAGGATATTTGACATAGATTTCTTTAGTGCTTCCACATGTTTTTCATATTCAGCAGTCTTAGCTTCCAAATGAGAGATGATTCTCTTTTTTGAAGCTAATCTCTTGAAAGCATCTATAGCTTGTCTTTGTAGATTCTCAAAGAATTCTTGAAGTTGAGAGAATGCTAAGTCATGAGAAGCTTGAAGTTTAGAGTGACTTAAAACCTTTTTCTTTCCTTTGTTTGACATATAGCAAAGCTTGGCCGATTCCTTACTTGAAGTAGAGTTATCATCACTTGACGAATCACTTTCGTTTTCCCAAACGGTATAAGCTCTTCTAGCTTTTCTAAATAACGGCCTTTTTCATTCTTGATTTTTGGACACTCCGACTTAAAGCGACCGTGTTTACTACAGTTGTAACATGTACTTCGTGACTTTCCCTTTTTGCTTCAATCTTCTTCGTTTGAGGAGCTTGATAACCTTCTTGATTTATCATGATACTTGTTGGGATATTTGTTGTAACACCCCAAAAATTTAGAATTATTTATCTAAATAATTATTTGTGAAATTTGACTTAGTTATACGATGTATGTTGATGTGTTATGGGGAAATAAGAGGGATATTGGGTGAGAAATAAAATTATGTAGATTTAAATAATTTATTTTATATTATTTGGAATTATAATAATAATAAAAATAGATATTAAGGTGAAAAAGGAGAATGAAGGCATGATGGTAATGTTGTGGGGAATAAGTGAGGGCATAAGAGGTATAGCATAAAAAGGGATCTAAGGGTAACAAAGACAGAAGAGAAAATTTGAGAGTGGTGGTTCATTCTGTACAATTGTGAAATTGGAGAAACGTTGTGGAGAAGAGCTAGGGCACATAGAACCAAAAAGCGGATTTCCGTAGGAAATGCAAAGGAAGAGAGTCAATCGCTAGGAATTGAGGTAAGGGGTGTAATCCTGGTTTATTATGATCAATAGGTGGTTAAGATAGATGTAGGTTTTGTCTTGTATGATGATTTAATAAAAGCATGATGAAAAGTATGGTGAAATTGTTGATTATGATGTTTGATATGTCATTGATATAATTGGGATCTTAAGTAAGTTGATGGTGATTTAGAAATAATGAATTTTCGTTTGTCTATATGTGTGATATTTGTTTTGGGATTGTTGATAAGTTTTCCCCATTGTTGAGTTTTGGAATTTCGAGTCGGGAGTATGAAATTGATGATGAATTATTGTTAATCCATGAGTAAAACATAGTGTAATTGAGTTTTAGGATGTTATTTTGGTATAAAATCGGGTCTAGGGTGATGGGGGTTAGTGGTATAGCCTTTGGAGTGAAATTCTGGGGTGAAAGTGCTTTTAAAAAAAATTATTTTTGGGGTTTGGTACAGTATGAGTCGACCGCTAGAACCCTTAGGTCGACTCATAGCCACCCGAATGCAAAATTGTGAAAATTTTAACAGTATGCGCTGACTCATAGGTTTTGAGTCGACCTAAGTACTTTGTGCGTCGACCTCTAAGTCGACTCATAGGCAGAAAAACGCCAAAAACGGTTTCGATCATAACTTTTTAACCGTTAATCCAAATGACGAACCGTTCGAAGCGTTGGAAAGCTAATGAGCAGAAATTTAACATGGTATAATTAGATGAGTCATTTTTATAATATTTTTATGTTTAATATGCTGAAGATTACGACTATTACTTGTTGTGCATGTAAAGAAATCATGTTGTAAGTGGCAAGACTTGAATGTTGTTATAAAGAGGTTGTTGTGGTGTTATTGTTATGGATTAAGATGTTTTAATGATGTTGTTAAGATGTTAATGATGATAATATGAAGATATTTTAATGATGTTGTTGAGATATTAACGATGGTAATATGGTGATGTTTTAATGTTGTCGTTGTGATGTTAATGATGGTAATAAGATGATGTTTTAATGTTGTTGTTGTGATGTTAGTGATGATAATATGAAGATGTTTTAATGATGTTGTTAAGATGTCGAACTATTGTAATTCTAATTCAGATGATATGTTATGTTGCTAGCATATTTCATGAGTTTGAGATGTTAAATTGATTTAAATTTCAACTTTTGATGAGAATAGTATATTTTGATATTATGAACATGAATGAAGTTGTTTTAAGATTATGATTCCGCTGCAAAGTTCAATTTATGTGTTGAAGTCATAAAAGAAAATAATGTTATAGATGTTGTAACCCGTGAGTGGTGAATTAACCTGAATTATCTTTATTATTTTGCGAATTATTCTATGGGTTAGAAGGGTGTTATATTAGTGGTATCAGAGCAAGTCGGTCCATCCGGGAAGGTTGTTTAATTATGTTGTTCCCTAGTATGCGACATGTGTGTAAAAACACTGTCGATGGTTGTTTTGTTTTCCAATTGCAGGTTGGGAATGAAATAAGTGGGGGAGAAGCTTGTGATTCTCCTAGATGCTTCAAGTGTGGAATGATGGCTCAGTGTGTTGTTGGACGTGACTATAGTTTGGGAACGATGGTTTGTGGCCCATCATGATTGTCGGCTGTTTATTGACAAATTGAGGAACTGATCACCCTTAATCTCTTGTTGATAATAGACGGGATCATGTTGGATGGAGTAGACGTGTCTTTCCAGCTTAGATGGTGTGTACAGTGAATTGATTGGAGTTAAGCCAAGTGCTTATAGATTGTTTTAATGAGTCGATGCAGATTCTTATATCTAAAGATGAAGTGGATTCAAGTTTCTTGTTCGTAGGTGATGTTGGGATGTTTCTGAGAGAGAACAATTAGGTATCATTGATGCTTGCTTCTCAGAGAGTAGATAGCAATGTGACGGCTAGAGATATGCCAGTGGTGTGTAAATCCTGATTTTTTCCTGCAAATAACTGCGACTTACCTCCAGAGTGTGGATCTGGGTTTGGTGATAGTAGAGAGATGATGTTGTTGGTTGCTAAGCAGGTGGATGAACTTCGAGAAGATGAAACCTTGATGTTTGCATCGTTACAAGTTGATCTTGAAGTTACAAGTGTTGAATTACTTGTTGTCTGTGAACCTCCAGATGTAATTCCAGACGACATAAGTGATTTATCGCCATAGCGTGAAGTGGAATTTGTTATCGACCTAGTACTTGATACGAGCCCGATGTTAATAACTCCATACATAATGTATGCTTCAGAGTCGTGTGAATTGAAGAAATAGTTGGAAGAATTATTTGAGAAGAGGTCGATAAGACTAAGTGTGTCGCCTTGGGGAGTTTCGGTATTGTTGGTAAAGAAGAAAGATGGTAGTATGAGATTGTGTATGGATTATCGGCAGTTGAACAAAGTGATGATTAAGAACAAGTATCCACTTCTAAGAATTAATGACCTGATGGACAAGTTGGTTGGTGCATGTGTTTTCAGCAAGATGGACTTGAGGTCTGGTTATCATCAGAATTGGGTTAAACCAGATGATATTCAGAAGACAGCTTTCAGTACTCAGTAAGGACACTATGAGTAATTGGTGAATGTCGTTCGGCGTCCTCAATGCATCAGGTGTGTTCATGGAGTTTATGAATCATATTTTCATGAGTATTTTGATAAGTTTGTTGTGGTCTTCATTGATTATATTTTGATCTATTCTAAACTAGAAGGGGAGCATGCTAAGTAGTGGCGAACTGTGTTGCAAGTGTTGAAAGAGGAGAGGTCGTATGTGGAACTGTCAAAATGTGAGTTCTGGTTTAAGGAAGTGAGTTTCCTTGGCCATGTGATGTTGAGTGGCGGAATTGATGTTAATCCTTCTAAAATTGATGATGTGTTACAGTGGGAGACTCCGAAGTCGACAACTGAAATTCGAGGTTTTCTTGGGCTAGCAGGTTATTATCGCAAGTTTATTGAAGACTTTTATAAGTTGGCATTACCCTTGACTCAGTTGACTCAAAGGGGTCAAGCTTATGTGTGGGATGTTGCGTGTAAAGGGAGTTTGGTGAATCAAAGAAGAAGTTGACGACTACTCCAGTATTGGTGTGTCTAATCTGAGTGGGACTTTTATAGTATATTGTAATGCGTCAAAGATGGGTCTTGGTGGAGTACTGATGCAGAATGGTCATGTCGTTGCTTATCCTTCTAGACAACTAAAAATTCATGAAAGGAATTATACTATGCATGACTTAGAATTGGCAGTTGCAGTGTTTGTGTTGAAAATTTGGAGACATTATCTTTTTGGCACTAAATTAGAGGTGTTCAGTGATCATAAGAGTCTAAAGTATTTGTTCGATCATAAAGAGTTGAGTTAGAGGCAGAGGAGGTGGCTTAAACTTCTGAAAGATTATGATTTTGATTTGAGTTACCATCCTGGTAAAGCTAAGGTGGTAGCTGATGCTTGTCGCGGTGAGAATTGGATATCAAGCTATTGATTAACTTGAATCGCAGATCATTTATTCACCATCGGTCTTTGATTTATCCAAGGGAAGGGAGAAAGATCGAATGTCCCACAGTATGCAATGCAAATGCAAAGCTAAGAGTCTAAGGTTCGGGGGTTGGTTATATCTAGGGAAGGTGCTAGCATCCTAGATATATGTAGTACAATATAGGAACCTCTTGTTTTATTTATGTTACTTGCTGATTTGTTATCTGTTTCTAAAAGTTAAGGGATAGGAAGACCTAAAGTTCTATTCCTAAGTGTGCTCGACAAGATATCACATCTTGTACCTACATATCCTGTCGAGAGTGGAATCAGAGCACTTGTAGTTCCTCTCTGAGGGATACTAAAGTTTGTTTGAAAGGTCTAGGAGAAAAGATGAGTCGTCATCTTAAGAACCACCACATTTTTGAGAATGGACCTTTGCCTCATCTTAGGAGAAGGGCTCCAACTCGGATAGAAAAATCGACAAGTATGCCTCATACCTCTTCTAAGTGGAAAAGGAATCCACGTCTTGTTTGTATTGTGGGGTATGAGATTGTGTGTCTCTTCTTTGAGATGGTTCACATTTAATTCTCTTATGGGGAAAATTAGGTAATCTAAGGTGTTTGATTGTCTAATCAAGATTACGGGGGACTAACTTAGAAAAATCTATCCTAAAGTTGTCTAAGAAAATTCTTATCTTAAAGGGATACCTACAACCACTAAGGGGAGGATGAAATGCAGATGAAATGCAACATGCACGACATGACAGTCATGCATGGGTTCTTCCCTTGGATATATGCAAGCAATGTATTAAGAAGTAAGCATAAATTATAAAGTCAAGAATGAATGTAGAAGGCATATTACACGATATTCAACCAATTATAAGGCAAGATGTCACATTAAGTGCATATGAAAACTAAGAAGCTCACAAAGCACATATAGGTATGAAAAACTTAATATGAAGGTTAAAGTTTCTTTAAGTTTTTAATTAAAAATGTTAGACGATTACAAATTACTTGATTAAGTAAACAGTACAACTATTTGCTAAAATTTTGAAAAGATAAGATAAATTCTAAGATTAATTCTCATTTAAAAGGGATGTTTGATAAATTTAAGAACTCAAATTATTTGATTATAAAAATAATTAAATAGATTAAATTAGATTGCTTAATAAAAATTGAACCAAATAACAAATACCTTAATCAATTTAAAACATTATATTTTTTAATTAAATAGTGAATTAACAATTAATAAAAAGAGAAACCAAAAAAACTTAAGTAATTAAAACCATTTATTTTATTATTTTTTTCTTTAAATGAAAAGGTCTTATTAAAAAAAGTGAAAGTTAAGAAAAAACTAACATAAGAGAAAAAGTAACGCAAGAGGATGCCAGACACAAGGGACTCTATCCCAACCGTTGATCATCTCGGAGTCAAAGTTGAAGATGAAAAGAGTAGTTTAGTCTTTGATGGTGTTTCTAAACTTCGGGTAGATAGAAATGGTTTTCACAATGTTGGTAAAAACAACAGCTTAGAGTTGGATAATGTAGGTTCCATGAAATGTTTCATGGCAGTTTTGGCTAATTTTATAGGTCATTTATGTCATGTTTGAAAGTGTTTTTTCCCGATGTTATTGAAGTCAGACTAAATATTTTTAAAGTGAAGTTGTGTTTGCTCATATTACATTATACAACTGACATCTGCTGGGATTTAATCCATTAAAGTAGATTGAAATGTTAAGCAAATGTTCAAATTGATCATTGAAAGATAACTACTAAGTTGATCCATTTTAGAGATTAACTCAATTCTTCATTGTTTCATGTAATCACTGATTCAAGGACTAATATTTGCAGGTTTCAGATTTTAGGTAGAAAAAATTTCAATGAAAAATGTATCCACTTCCCTTCTGCAAAATGTCTATAAATAGAAGAAATTTCAAACACTACTTGGTTTTTTTAATGGCAGAAACTAAAGTAAACTAATCCTGTGATTTCGTTTACGGATGTCGCAAGAGTACTAGGAGAGAAATGAAAAAAGATGTCAGGTATGGCTGGGAAAGTAGAATTGGGGGATGGTAAGATATCACTCAAAAAAGGATGAATCTGGGATGTAAGAAATTGTATGTATATGATTATTCAAAAGGAAACTATTAAAAAGCAATGATTAGATAACTTGGGTGAAACCATAGACAAAATTTCAAAGCAAGCTTCATTGTAATAAGGCATCCTTAGAGTTTATGCATTTCATTCTATTGAAGTTCAAGTCTCCCCAAAAGCTTATGCTAAAGCGCAGAGGAACAAACCTTGGTACTTCACGAGGTAGTGTTAAGTCTCTTGTTGTTGATGAGGAATTGCTTCAACTTAATGGCAAGGTAAGTTAGTGGTCAAATGTGTTACAGCTTCCCAATACACAAACGAGATTATTGGTATCAATCACCAAACCATATTTTGTATGTAGATTTTATGTTGACATTAGAAATATTGTCAGAAAGTGGCCTTAGAAAAGTTATTTTGAATCAATTCATGACAATATAAATATAAAGTCATCATAGTGTGTGTATTATAACAATGTCTTTTTTTAATCTTACATATTAATAAATACTACATTAAACTTAACAAAAGTTATATCATTATCTTTTTTGACCTTCTAAACGGCACCATTTTTATTTTGAATCGCTTAAAGAATTGGACATTAGAAACATGACTCTAACAAATTTTGTATAGATTCTTATATATTTTTTCTATTTAATCTAATTCATTTTTATAAAAATAATTTATAAAATAAAAATTAACTCCTCTAATAATTATTTGTTATAAACATTTGTTTCGACTATCTTCGCAATATACAAAGGGGTGAATAAGTTGAGTTTTAATTGAATTGAGGGGTCATTCAAAACATGACATTATGGTGATAAAAGACATGAACTTTTTATTTTATTTTTGTCAAATTAAATCAAAGATTGGTGCTTTCATGAGTTGAAAATTGAACTCTATTATCTCATGACAATTATCTTACATATTAATAAATACTACATTAAACTTAACTCTGTTATATCATTATCTTTTTGAATTTTTATGTAAAATTATGTTTCTACTTCTTTTCAACTAATTTTAATTTTGTATATTTATTTGTCTAATTTATAAAAATTTAGAAATCCTTTTATTATTACAACTCTATCAATCCTAAAAAAACATATTTTGCTTTATATTTTTCACAATTTATGTGTTTAATAATATTTTTTCATTTTTTCCAATAATATTTTGATATTATCAAATTTGTTTAAATTCTCATGACAAACTGGGTAACATATCCGGGGTTCTGATCAAAATTCTGAGTTGTGAAATATGAACATAAAGTTGCTGATCAAAATTTTGAACACGATTGTTTTTTTATTGGGTGTTATGATTTTTTTTTAATTTACAACAAACTTTTTATATTTTCGATTTTTTTACATATTTCATAACGTAATTGATGACGTATCCGCGGTCCACACCGGAACCCGTGCAGACGCACGGGTTCCCCCTAGTTAAAAAGAATGAAAGTTAAGAAAAAACTAACATAAGAGAAAAAGTAACGCAAGAGGATGCAAACACAAGGGACTCTATCGCGACCGTTGATCATCTCGGAGTCAAAGTTGACCTCGAATCCGAGGGTCCTCACGCGAGGGTGCACGACATGACGATGGGCGTGGGCGCATAGGATTATAAAAACATATCGGGAAAAAAAACAAAACAAAGCAAACGTTCATTGTCGTCTCTCTCTCTCTCTCTCATCTCTCCCTCCATCGCGATTTCTTCCCCTTCCACTCACACAAAACCCTAACCTCGTCTCTCATATCGCAACTCTCTCTCTCGATCATTCGCTCGCGACTTCCTTCTCTCTAGGGGTGTGCTTGGTTCTTAAACAAAACCAAATTGAACCAAGTATATGGATCAGTTTGGTTTTTAAAACTATTTTTAGATTCGTTTAGTTAATAACCGGTTTGCACCAACAAACCAGATTTTATTTGGAACAATTTTAAAACCAAATTTTCCTCAAATTTGTTTCAAATAAAACTCAATTTTCAATCCAACAACTTATTATTCACTCCATCCAACTGTTTTTTAAATCAATAACCATTCGTCGGCAATGAATCCTTAAATCTCAACCGAAACATTTCCTAAAATTACATAGCTCAATAAAAATGAATAGAAATAATAATTATGAAACAAAACTATTAAGAAATAGGAAGAAGCAAAGTTTTAATACAAGTTATACTTCGACAGTTAAAAAAACAAAATGAATAGAATTTAATTTGAAAATTCATTTTGTCACTTATGAACATGAAACAAGACAAAACAAATAATACACTATGTTTGAAAAGTGGATTAACCATTTATATATTAGTTTTCAAAAGTGGATACTAATTTTTTATGGTTTTAGTAAAATGGATCTGAACTAGTTTTTAAACCAAATAATATGAACTTTTAAAATCGGTGCACCATTTTTTAAAATTGGTTTTTATAAACCAGTTTTTTTGCACACCCCTACTTCTCTCCTTTCAAACACAAACCTTTCTATGACTCTCGTTCCAATTCCGAACCCTAACCCCCAAATTTAAAAAATTAAAATAAGAACAAGCAATGCAATGGTAACAAGGAAAACAGAAGAAAATGCGAGAGCGAAAAAACGGAATTCCACCAACCTACAGAATTGAGGATTGTTCTGGTTCATATTGAATCTCTTTCTTCTCCGTGTTTATGTTCTCTTCTTCTTTTTCTTCTTGCTCTGTCGATTGCTTTCTCCTTCTCCAATTCTTTGTGTGTTGTTGATGCTCTGACTTTGAAACCGGATTATGTTGTTGTGGTGCGTATGTTTGTGAGAACGTGTTTTCGTGTCGATCTTGTATGTGTTATTGGGTATTCACTGTATATGGTTTGTGTTGATGTTGTTCACTGTGTATGTGATTTCTGTTCTATTTTCACTGAGATTTCTTGTGCACTGATGTGAGTGTACTGCTATATCCCTTCTTCAATGCGTGTGAGTGTGAATGTAGTTCTGAATTTTTTGTGATTTTCTCTTGAAAAATGCAGTGTGTAATTTGTGTGAGATTTTGTGGTTTTGTGATACTGATGATTTTTCTTTGCAGAAACAGGTGTATTGAGGTTTAGAGGTTATTTGGATTTACACTTTTATGGTGGTGTTGAAAGGAGTAACGATGGCGGATCGAAGCAGGTTGTGGAGAGGTGTATGGGCGAAGGCTTTGGTTGTGTGCAAGTGATGGAGTTATACGAATCGTGTGTTCTGATTTTTTTTGTGTGAGTGATCCCTAAATTTTGTCCCCTTATATAGGCCTTGTAGAATTAAATTATGTGGTCTTAAATTGATTGATGATGAATTACCTTCCATTTCTTCTAGTGAGCATGCTAGGACATGTTTGAGGATGGTTTTGGAAGGAAGATATGTTGTTGATTTTGTGTTGCCTGATATGATAAAGTCTTTCCATTTCCAGCTTAACATGTTTGAAACATGTTTAGATTTTTCTCTTTCAAATCATTATGTCACAACTCTGTTTTGGAAACTTTGCTGGACAATCCATTTATTCATTGGGCCTATGTTTGATTATGTCATTTTATTTTTGAATCATGTAGGGTATTACTTGGAGTTTGGTGGCTGAAGAATCCTTTGTGTTAATTTGAACAATATCATCAAATTGGGACCACTTTGTGGTATTGTCATCGCTATATATTTTTTTTGGAACTCTTCACATTTTTAGTCTCTGAAGCATCCCTGCTCAAACTTGCAAAGTGATTCACAATACCGTTTCCATTTAGTGCAGTGGAACTCATATGACACCTTTCAAAATTGTTTGCACTTGACGTGAAATTAGCAATACTTCCATCCATTCTCTTTTTTCAGTTTTGTGTTCTTTAGGTGATTTAGTACTGGTGCCATTCTTACCATTAGGTTTTCTAAACATTTTCTTGGGCTTTGAACAAAGCTTAGTTTGGTCTTAATACTTGTTGTAACATGTTGGTTGCTTGGAAGTATGGCATTGCTCATGATTTAAGTTGATTTTGAAATGGTGTGTATGAATTGTAGGGACCTGTGTTCTTCATGTAGCCACTTACCGCTTTTTCTGACTTGCTGCTAATGAAAGAGTTTACATTTCCTCTTGAATGTTTTGTGGACATCGATTGTAATTTTAAAATGTTTTTGATTTCTTGGCTATCTCATGATTTTGCTATGTAGGAAATGGTCATTTTGTGTATGCTGAGATGGAAGATTGTGCAGACATTGTTTCTCGATCATATGGTACACATGTCCCCTGAACATTTCGAACACGACCACGGCCTTCTTCTACAGCATTAATAGATTGATCTTTGGGACAAGACCTATCAGCAAATGTCTCCAAGGTTGATCACAAGGATAAGCTTCTGGTTAGTGTTCCATCCCTTAATTGCTCTCTTAATTAATAGGAATGAAGTTAATATGATGATATTGGGTTATGTTTTGATTTTCTTATTGATGGTTTGATGAATTTCAAACGAGAACTACGTCTCAGTGTATCATTTCTTATGGATGGGCTGTTCATGTGAGATCCTTTTGTTGCAGGTACTGGCTTGTTTAGAACAAAGTGACAAATTGCCTCGCCTCGACACGCAGAATCCAGTTCCTGGAATCCGGATAAACTCTTCTGACATCAAGCTTTCGTCTGAAAAGCACAAATTCGCTCATCCTATAGCCGTATCTTTGCGGTGTCGCTCGAGGACCGGGTTGGAGCAGGCACTTGAAGATCAAATTAGAATATGTCGTTGAGAACCCTTTAGCCAAATTAGGATATACTGTTGTTCATGTTAAAACCTGCGGTGGTATACTTATGTAATCATGATGGCGAGAACTGTACTCCATGTAGGAAAAGGTTGTGATTGTTAGTCCTTTATCACCTTCCAATACGTTCCACTCCTAAACAAGCATTTGGTGTAAACCTTTCAATGAGCAGAATGCATGCGCAAGACTCTCATAGCGTTCACTGTTTGTAACTAATTGAGTATTTAACATTTCAAACAAAATATCATGTACAATGTCCACCTTATTAACCTTGCAGAAGTCAACAATATTATTATAATTTATGCTTGACCACACCATGGCATTGCATACACTAACTCATACATGTCCCTTGGCTGACTCTGCCTCGTTGCCTTCCCAGCTCTATCAATGGAGGAGTTGAACATTTATAACTTGAGTAATGGATTTTGAACGGATGATGATGAATGATATTCTTTGGCTTGGATAATATTTGAAACAATGGTGTATGCCCTTGTGACTTGTAGACGAAGAGAATACATGAATAAAACCTTGAATCCACCATTGGCGGACCATGACACTTAGACCTCGAGTCGAAACTTTCTCTTCATGAAAATCTCTTTGAATTTACAACTTGAACATGAATCTTGAAATAATGACTTAAACTTGCATTCGATATTTTCAAATTTAATTTTAAGGCCACAACCTAAGTCGTGATTATGTTATTAAGCCAATATTTTGTCAATCTTGAAACCCACGATAACCCTTTAAATTAGGATCCAACTAGTCATGCCTTGAAGTGTTAGGCTAAGAGGATGATCGTTGTTTCAACTTGAAACAAAAGTTCCTCCACAACTTGTTAGTGATAATAAACACGCACACAAGGGTCTAAGACCTAAAGACGCTACGCAAAAAGAAAAGTGATCTTAGGGTCAAAAATTAGGGTGCGACAGATGCCTCTATTTAAGTTTCTTCTATCCAGAGATATGGAGATTGAGATCTTCGTCTCGACGTGACAGGAGAGACTTAAATACAAACATGCACAATTTTTAGCCCTAAAATGCCACCAAATGCATATGATATGATATGGTATGATATGAATGAATGCAAGACAAAGAAACTGTGAGGAATTATGTCACAGGGGATAACTATAGTTGAAGCATCGGAAAACAGCTAAAGAAATGGAAGACCCGACGAGGAATAACCTAGCAAGACTCTACGGGGAAGATCTAACTCCACTGGGGTAAGAGACTACTGACTGACAATCACAAGGTATCTTAAGCGTAGGGTGATGAACTTGTGACGAAATCTTTAACAAATTCCACTTGGAGAACCTGCTATCGAGGTCAACTGTGGGGATTACAAGAGATATCAACTGGGAGAGTCTATCGTTGAGACTTAGAACCTCACTTGAGAATACCTTCTATCTAAGTTTTACTGTAGAGGTATCACTAGCGCAAAAACGGTTTTAGACAGCGCTTTTTTAGCCTTTAGACAGCGCTTTAAAGCGCTGTATAAACCAGCGACGCTATAGGTTTAGACAGCGCTTTTGGTATTACCAAAAGCGCTGTCTAAAGGGGCGTGTATTTAATGAAAAGCGCTGTCTATGGTACCTTTAGACAGCGCTTTTTCACATTATATGGATTACTTTAGACAGCGCTTTCGTCAAAAGCGCTGTCTAAGCCCTACCTTTTTTTGACTTTTTTGGTACGCCTTAGACAGCGCTTTCTCCAGAAGCGCTGTCTAAGACCTTCCTTTTTTGACTTTTTTAGTACACCTTAGACAGCGCTTTCACCATAAGAGCTGTCTAAGACCTTCCTTTTTTGACTTTTTTAGTACACCTTAGACAGCGCTTTCACCATAAGCGCTGTCTAAAGTGGACCTTAGACAGCGCTTTCACCAAAAGCGCTGTCTAAGGTGTACGAAAAATTTTATATAATTTTTTTTTAACCTCAATTTTACCAGGTTTTTTCAACCAGAATTTGACCTGTAATTTTCAACCAGCAATTTTTTTCAGAATTGGCAATTCAAACCATTGGCCTTTCTACACCAAAATTATATATCCAAAATTGGCATTTCATACCAATATATATATTTAAAATTACAAACCAAAATTGTATATACACCTATTTATAATTACAAATCATTACATTTTTCTACAAATGCACATTTTACTTATTCACCAAAATTGCATCCAACCAAAGCATTGCTTCCAACCAAAGTTATTGCTTCCAACCAAAGCATTTTTTCTACAATGCACATATTACTTATACACCAAAATTGTATATACACCAAAATTGCATCCAACCAAAACATTGCTTCAATCTACATTATAGGTCCTGAAAACACAAAGATTGTAATTCAAAGTATATACACCAAAAATTGTAATTCAAAGTATATACACCAAAATTGTAATTCAAAGTTTGTAATTCAAAGTATATACACCAAAATTGCAATTCAAAGTATATACACCAAAATTGTAATTCAAAGTATATACACCAAAATTGCATCCAAAATTGTAATTCAAAGTTTGTAATTCAAAGTATATACACCAAAATTGCAATTCAAAGTATATACACCAAAATTGCATCCAACCAAAGCATTACTCCAACCAAAGTTACACATATTAAAATTCTCATCAATTAAAGTAAGAGTATAATATTATACCTTAAGTTTGTAAAATTCCGAGCTCCATAATGTATTGACACCACTCCTCTTTGATTTCATCCAATAGAGCCTTTGTGTAAGTAGCACTCCTGAATTCTTCAAAATACTACATAATAATATAACATATAGTTTGATTTAGTTTTAACTATTTCATTAGACAATATGAGAGATATGTGTTAAAATAACTCATAAGTTAGAAATACATACATCGGGTGGAATACTACAAATGAAAATAAAATATGGATAAATTCTAAGTTTTATCAAGTAAGCATCACTAATATAATAAAACATGTGATAATTAATATACCTTCACATAATTCCATGTAATGGTGTGGTCGATTCCCCGATGTTCTAGGAATGCTTGTATAGTGCTAATAAAATATAAATGAATATTTAGAACAATTCACATAAATAAATAAATATACACATTTCTATTTAGAACAATTTCACTTACGTGTCAATACAGTCCTTCATATCCGGGTATGTGGTCCAATCATTTCCTACGGAATCCAGATAATACACTACTCCGCGGATAGGATTGATTGCAACCAACAACCAATGTCCACTGTAAGATTAAACAAGTGTAATAAAAAAGTCAAGGATATCAAATATAACAAATATGACATAATATATAACAAATATAATAAAGAAATCAAGTATATAACAAATTTTACCTCTTTCACTAACATCTCTTTCTTTTCTTGGTTGGAATATGAATTACTTGTTTCTTATCAATGCGGACGGATGAATGGATCCAAATTCCCTCGTTATGGTCATTTCTGATATATGACCCATCCGCTATAAGATCCTCATCTTGATCATTTCTATTCAACCCATTCTCAACATCAATATCACATTGATCTACACCGCTATCACATTGATCTACACCGCTATCATCAACCACTTTGTTAGATAGAAGCACTATAGACCATTTCATACTCGTCGGGTCAGTGACATAGAACACTTGTCTAGCTTGCGATGCTAGAATAAAAGGCTCATCTTTGTACCCCACCCTATTAAGATCCACTTGCAAAAATCCAGACTTATCCATTCGTATGCCACTACTATTTACCCACTTGCAACCAAAGATTGGAATCTGAAACTTCTCGTAATCAAACACCCAAATGTGCTCAATAACTCCAAAATATGACAGATTTGCATATTTGGGGTTTAAGTCCTTCATACTTGATATGTGCATTGCTTCAGCTAGGACGGTGACACCACTATTTTGCATAGTACTTTTATCGTCTTGTTCTTTGGTATAAAATGTGTATCCATTAATTGCGTATGCGCTATGAGAATACACATGCAAAGTTGGACCATATGCCAAACATCTCAACCTTTCTGTTACTGAAGCAGGATCTGAAGAGCGCTTCAAATAAATATGATCCTTTAACCATTGTATGAAACTTTGATTGTGCTCTCGTACTATCCAATTTTCATTTCTGTTCTGATTTAACCTTCGGAGTACATCCTTGTGCATCTCAACATATGGCTCAACCTCATTATCATTGTGCAGAACATACAAATGCACTTGATCCCGTTCATCCCTTGATACTGTCACAATTTTATTTCCAATTAATTTTTTATCATCCTTTTTTTCGAAAATATGAGCTTTGGGGAGTCCAATCGATTGAACATTGGACAAATATTCAGTACAAAACTCAACCGCTTCTTCAACAATGTATCGTTCAACAATACACCCCTCTGGTCGACTTCGGCTTTTCACGTACCCTTTTAATATTTTCATATAACGTTCAGCAGGGTACATCCATCTCATATAAGCTGGTCCACACATCTGTGTCTCTTTCATAAGATGAACAACAAGATGTACCATTATGTCAAAAAAAGAGGGAGGAAAATACATTTCAAGCTCACACAAGGTAATAACTATCTGTTTTTGTAGTGTTGGTAAGATATCGGGATCGATTACCTTACTACAAATTGACCTAAAGAAAAAACACAAATTAGTTATGGCGCTTCTTACTTTCACTGGCAAAATAGAACGTATACCTATTGGTAGAAAGTGTTCCATTATAACATGGCAGTCGTGTGTCTTTAAACTCTTCAACGTGAGATCTTTCATAGACACAAGTCTTCTGACATCTGAAGAGTATCCTTCTGGAACTTTAACTTCACTCAGAAACTTACACAATATTTTCTTCTCCTTTCTAGACAGAGTAAAAGCAGCAGGTGGTAGATATGTCCGTCTTCCTTTCTTCACGGGTGCTAATTCAGTTCTAATCCCCATCGCTTCCAAGTCTTTTCTTGCTTTAAGGTCATCCTTAGTCTTTCCTTTTATATTGAGTAACGTACCAATAACACTTTCAAATACATTTTTCTCAATATGCATAACATCGAGAAAATGTCTCACGTACAAAGACTTCCAATATGGCAATTCAAAAAATATCGACCTCTTTTTCCACCCACCTTTGACAACCTTATGTGCAAAAGGTTTGCCAAACTCAGTACGCATATCTTTCACCTTTTTAAAAACTTGGTCACATGACAACATAGGTGGAGCTCTACCTTCTTCGGTGTCTCCATTGAATTCTTGACTCCACCCACGGTAGTGATGTTTGGCATTTAAGAATCTACGATGACCGAGAAAGACATTCTTATGACCAAAGTCCAATCGCTTCGAAACTGTTTTATCTTCACAAATAGGACACGCTTTTTCACCTTTTATGCTGTACCCTGATAGATTCCCGTAAGCTGGAAAATCATTAATTGTGCCAAACAACATCGCCCTCAAATTGAAACTTTCTTTCCTATATCCATCATAAACCTCCACACCGTTCTCCCACAATATCTTTAAATCTTCGATCAAAGGTGTCAAGTATACGTCTATGTCATTCCCTGGTTGTTTAGGCCCAGAGATTAACATAGATAACATCATGTACTTACGCTTCATGCATAGCGACGGAGGTAGGTTATAAATCATAAGAATCACAGGCCATGTGGTATGTGAGATACTTTGAAGACCATGCGGGTTCATTCCATCAGTAGATAATGCCAGACGAAGGTTTCTTGCTTCTTCCCCAAAGTCAGGATAATCATTATCAATTTTCGACCACTGTGGTGAATCAGCCGGATGTCGCAACTTTCCATCAATAATTCTTTCATCTGCATGCCAAGTCAGGTGTCTTGCATCGGTTTCACTACGAAACATGCGCCTAAATCTCGGTATTATAGGAAAATACCATAAGACCTTGGCTGGAGACAATTTTTTCTTATATCGAGACAAACCGCATTTAGGGCACTCAGTTAACGATGCATATTCCTTTCGAAACAAAACGCAATCGTTTGGACAAGCATGTATTTTATCATAGCTCATGCCAATAGAGCACAACATTTTTTTGGCCTCATAGGTTCGATTGGGAAGAACATTATCTTCCGGTAGCATTTCTCTCAAAAGGGCCAACAACTCTGTGAAACTTTTATCCGACCATCCATTGCCCGCCTTTAAGTTGTACAACTTCAATACCGCAGACAGTCTTGTGAATTTAGTGCAACCTTGATAGAGCGGTTTCTCTGCATCGCTTACCAACCTCTCAAACATTTCGGGACAATCATGAAGATCTTCTACAACTGCTTCTGCAATCTCTTCGACTCGATCACAATCGTATGTTTCCGTGTCTTTGTCATCTGAAGCATAGGTTGTATTACTTTTCCTCGTCGGTTCAACATTCTCGTTAATTTTCTCACCATGATGTATCCAACACTTATAACTTCGATCAATTCCATTCATCAGTAAATGCGATTTCAACCCATCTGCGTCAACCCTACCAACATAACAACAACCCAAGCAAGGACATTTTATTCGATTGAGCTCTTCAGCGTCAGCGTGTTGAACAACAAACTTAACGAAATCCAATACCCCATTCTCGTACTCTTTGGACAATCGATCGGCATCCATCCATTTTTTATCCATGGTTTTCCTACTTATTAATCCTAACAGTTAGAAAGAATTTAACATTAGCATAACAAGTCCAAACTAAGAAATTCAAAGCAATTAACTTCATTAACAAAATTGCTTTGAATTTCGGTTCTTTAGAACAACAACCTCAAGAATTTACATTATTAACATTAACACTAACACTAACACTAACACTAACACTAACCTAACACTAACACTAACACTAACCTAAACTAAACTAAACTAAACAAACACATTATATAGCAATAGTTAACAATGTAGAAAAATGTTAACAAGAACAAACTATAATAGATGTTCTAAACTAACACTAACACTAACACTAACACTAACCTAACACTAACACTAACACTAACCTAAACTAAACTAAACAAACACATTATATAGCAATAGTTAACAATGTAGAAAAATGTTAACAAGAACAAACTAAACTAACACATTATATTGATTCTATTCCTATATCACCAAAAATGAAGTTAGCACATATTTTATTCTTATATACAACAACAGTCCAACATTAGCAACAACATTAACAACATTAGCAACATTATCAACATTAGCAACAGTCCAACATTAGCAACAACATAAACAACATTATTATCAACATCAACAACAACATTATTATCAACATCAACAACAACATTATCAACATTATCAGCAACATTATCAACTGAAACTCTGAAACTCTGAAACTTCCAAACTGAAACTCTGAAACGTGTAAAATGTGTAATACTCTGAAACGTGTAAAATGTGTAATACATCAACAACAACATTATTATCAACATCAACAACAACATTATCAACAACAACATTATCAGCATACCTTATAAAATGTGTAATAATCTGAAACTCTTAAACTTCCAAACTGAGTGACGAAAACGCGAAATGAGAGAGGAACAGACGGTCACGGTGGAGTAAAGGTCGTCGGAGTCGCGAAATGAGGGAGGAACGGTGGACGACGGCGCGGTGGACGACGGCAAGGGTTTAGCTCAGGTTCGCAAGTATCCGTTCGCAACAGGGGAGTGAGAAGAAAGAGCGCAAAACTGAAAATGAAAACTGAGTATATTCATATATTTTAATTTTATTAGACCTTAGTCAGCGCTTTTCAACAAAGCGCTTTCTAAGGTGGCCCTTAGACAGCGCTTTAAAAGCGCTTTCTAAGATTGGCCTTAGACAGCACTTTTGTTTTTATTTTTTTAAATATTTAAGACCTTAGACAGCGCTTTCCTTAAAAGCGCTGTCTAAGGTCTTATATTTTTTTTAAATTTAAAAGGCCTTAGACAGCGCTTTTAAGGAAAGCGCTGTCTAATATTTTCCATTAAATTTTTTTAAAAATTTAAAAGGCCTTAGACAGCGCTTTTCACTAAAGCGCTGTCTAAGGTCTTATATTTTTTTGCGCTTTTCCTTTATTAAATTAATAGATTCCGTGTTTTTGACCTATAGCAGCGCTTTTGTAATAAAGCGCTGTCTAAGGTGAGATGTTATAAGTCCTTTTTGTTGTAGTGTATCAACTATCAAAATCACTGGGGAATCTGCTGAGAAAAGAAATGACTGTCTGTCAAAGTTTAGAATTAACCAGAGAATCTACTACCGAGATCCTTCTGCCGAGGTCTTCTGGAGATCTTCTTTCGAGAATTGCCAGGAAATAAAAAGGGAATACCTACTGCCGAGGTCTACTGGAAATCTTCTGCCGAGACTTACCAGGAAATACCTTCTGCCGAGGTCTACTGGAAATCATCTGCCGAGACTTACCAGGAAATACCTTCTGATAATCAAATAACCTGTTTAAAAGATAATAACCTCCCCACGCTTCAAGGTTGTATGCCATGAACGGGTCTCAGTTTCTTCTTTAATCCAGTATTCCACCTGAAAAGGGTGAAAATAAACCTCCCCTCGTCTCGGGTCATAAGCCACGAACTGGTCTTAGTTTCTTCTTTAATAAAGTATTCCACTTGAAAAGGGTAAAAATAAACCACTGCTCCGAGGTTGTTTGCATTAAACAAAGTCTTGAAATAAAAACTACGAGGTTGTCTGCCTCGATCAAAGTCTTGAAATAAAAGCTACGAGGTTGTCTGCCTCGAGCAAAATCTTGAAATAAAAGCTTCGAGCAAAGTCCTGAATTCCTCCGGGAAAGGTGAATACTTATGGGAAAACATCTTCACGTGGGATGGAATTTTACTGGAGATGTATGGCTTCAACGGAGATCCCTAACTTATTGGAGATTTGGAAACAATCACCAGGGATCTTCAAAGAGATGCAGGCCGGTTGATTTGTAAATATGTCTTCTCAAATAAAGAGAAAGACCATCTGAATCTTCATCGAACTTCTCGGAGAGATACCGTTTGATTGAAGCAAATTGAATACTAGACTTACTGGGGAGAAGATTACTGAGAAGCAATATTGTTGTAGTTGAAATAAAATCCTTGTAATAGGAACTCCCAAATAAAGAGAAACACTTGTAAAATCTTCAACACACTTCTCTGACAGATTTCTGGAGAGATGCCATTTGATGGAGAAAAATATATGCTGATAACTTCATTGGGGATAGATTATCTACTACCGGTTTACTGGGTAGTTCACAAAGAAAGATCATCTACTACCGGTTTACTGGGTAGTCGACAAAAGGTAATTCTACTACCGATTTACTGGGTAGTCCACAAAGAAAAGATTGTCTGCTACCGATAGACAAATTATTTTGAGGAGAGACTGCCATTTGTCATCCAGATAGAAAATTGAGCTCAAATAAAGAGCTACCACTTGTTGTCTGGGTTTAACTCCCATAATACTACTGGAGGAATAATTTACGTCTTTCATAGAGATCTTCAAATAGATTCATCCTGGGGAGATAGAGTGCAAAATAAATGTACGCTCAGTCTAAGTTCAAAATCCGAGAGATTCAAAATTGTGATTGTCAGGGACCAAAGTTTAATTCAGGAAATAACTGAAAAGAAACGGTCAAGCAAGACTCCATCCATTGAGGAATGAACTCAAAGGGGTTTATCTTTATCCAAATATGGAAAAGAAACTAAAGCAACCGTCTTCCACGAGGATCGAACTAAGTGGGGAATTAGAAAGGACGCGCTTTTTCTGCTTAGGGCTGACGATTCTACTTGGATGGAGCAGACAAACCCAGTCACTTGGGGGATAACCACGCCAAAGTGAAAGAATAAACAAACAACACAAAATGCAAGATGCAAAATTCTCACATGCCATGCATCTAAATGAATGAATGCATGCCATGCTATACTTATGCTGACAAAACAAAACAAGGAGAAAAGACCAGAGATGAAATAAACATCTCGACACGGATACCCGGCCGATCTTCGCAAGACAGAAGCATCACTGGGGATGGAGAGCTATATATGGAATCATAATCCAGCCTCGAAGCTTCAGAACTTCTCTGGGGAAGAAAGAGAGTACTCCACTTGGGGATAAACATCATGACTTCACTTAGGGGATTGTCAAGATGAACCTGATGATTCTGTTGTAGATGAGAAAGATCCACTGGGAAAAGATCAAACTCAGTGATTGTAAAGACTTCATGGAGGATAAAATAAATATCCACTACGAACTGAAGTAGCCTGAATGAAAGTTGTAACTGCCAAAGCTGAGGCCTCACGGGGATAAAATAAATATTCACTTCATTGGGGAAGCTAAGATCAACGTCGTAGCTGTAAATGTCAGAGTCGAAACTTCGTGGGGATGAAATAAACATCCGCATTTAATGGAGAAGATTGAGGTAGTGAGAAAATCCATTGAGGAATGAGATAAACATTCACTTCGTTGGGGAAGGTTAAAGCCAAAAGAAATTCACTGGGGATTCTTAGGTTGCCAACTGGGAAATCTTGCATCAAACATGCCATAACTTCTTGAAGTAGAGATTCACCGGGAAATAGTCGTGACTACCTGTAGTAGAGACTTGTTGGGGAATCATCACACCACTTTAAGACAGAAGCTCTCCTTGGAGTATGGGTGAAGAACGTTGCGAGAATAATGTAACTCTGCATTAATATTGTATGGTAGTCGCCATTTTGAACAAACAGTTGTTGTGAATGGATGAAGAGTGATCTTCACTTCTCAAAATGGCCTAGATCACATGGTTTGTGAGAAGAAGTCATCCCAAGAGGATTTTACAGAAAACTTGACATCCAACTGTTCCAATGTCTTCAAACTCTTGAAGATATTTGTCAAATCTCGACGTAACTGGCTCGGATTGACTGTGTTATGTATAACTGTGTCTTCAAATATGCCCCTGCTCAGCAAAGTCTTTAGGTAACATGCCCCTAGATATGGTCATTATGTGGAGTTATTTGTCATTTTCACCAGAGTATAAAGTCTCAAAAGATTTGGCTCCTTCTTGTCACTCGTATGCAAGTATCTATGATGTTAAGCGATGTTAACACGCAGAAAAATGTTAGTTCTGAAACCGCTAATGCAACTTCATGTTTGTCTTGGCAGTTTTTTATTAAAAGATATCGCCACCTTGTGACCGAATCACTAGTTGGGATATGATAATTTTACAAAGCCAACGCAAACTTGAGCATAACTCACAGGAGTCAGGAAACATTATCTCATTGAGTATGTTTTTGAAATAAACCCTGCTTCAATAAGGTCTTTTGGGGGTTGTATCGTGGCTTGGTTCACAGTTCAAGAAACAAAGGATATAAGGCTCAAAATTTATTTGTGCCCACCCAATCTTCGTGATGTTCACTCCATATTTGCTTAACTGAAAAATCACCCTGCCCTAGGTTAAGAATGGGGGTTTTTTGATTTGGAGAAGAAAACTCCTACTTCAAAGGCTCAAAAGGGTTAACGAGGGTTTTTTGATTTGGGGTTTTTTGATTTGGAGAAGAAAACTCCTGTTGTGAATCAGATTTGTTGCTTAGTGCAAGGTATTCTCAGATTTGGTTAACCAGAAGATCTCTTTCAAGATTCATACTGAGTTTAGCCTTCTCAACAATCATCTCAAGAACTGAAGCCATGATCAGTTCATTCATCCCCAACAACTGAAGCCATTATCAGTTTATCCTCAGCAATCATTTCAAGAATTGAAGCCATGATCAGTTCATTCTTCCCCTACAGCAGTCAAACTGAAGTTATGATCAGTTTATTTTCATCAGTCAATCAATCTGGGGCAATTTTATTCAAGAATCCTCAAGATGTCTTTCCTCAAAAGACCATCAGCCTGATACAGTTCATAAGGGTGGCAGAGATGTGTTCAACATCTTCTCTCCAAGCAGAGTGGGTAGTGTTCCCTGTGTTGAGGAATCAGATTTCCATTCTACCCTCACAAAAGAGTCTATCTCGTTTGTCCCTATCATCTACATTTGCATACATAAATCATTCATCTATCATACATAGAAACATTTTCATAGCTCGAAGTGTGCTTCGTGCTCATCTGCATTTTTCCGAGGTCCTGTTGCTTTCAACATCTCACCTTGAGATCAAAGTCCAACTTACTTGGCACCTACCAAAACTTTTACCTGCCTTTTCATTCAGTGTCATTCCTGAATGTTGTCGTTTACCTGTCTTTTCACCCAGTGCTATTCCTGGACGTCCTGCTTTCCTGGATCTTTGTATTCTTTCACTCCAGTGTCGTTCCTGGATGTATGCTTCTTGTTTCTCCAATGCCATTCCTGGATGTCTGTCTCTTTTGATCCCAGTGCCATTCCTGGATACCTTGTTCCTCTTGTTTCTCCCAGTGTTATTCCTGGAATTCTTTTCTCTCCTCTATATTCCCCAACAGATCTGCTTGGATATCTTTTAGTGCCATTCCTGAAAGTTTTACCTGTTCATTCAGTGCCATTCCTGGATGAGATTTTACCTTTACTTTCAGTGCCATTCCTGAAAGTTTTGCCTGTTCATTCAGTGCCATTCCTGAATGAGTTTTCTCCTTTGCATTCAGTGTTATTCCTAGATGTCTTTCTCACTGTCATTTAATGCCATTCTTGAATGTAGTATTTTACCTTTACTTTCAGTGCCATTCCTGAAAGTTTTACCTGTTCATTCAATGCCATTTCTGAATGAGTTTTCTCCTTTGCATTCAGTGCTATTCCTGGATGTCTTTTTCACTGTCATTCAATGCCATTCTTGAATGTAGTGATTCACCTTTATCTTTCAGTGCCATTCCTGAAAGTTTTACTTGTTCATTCAGTGCCATTCCTGGATGAGATTTTACCTTTACTTTCAGTGCCATTCCTGAAAGTTTTACCTGTTCATTCAATGCCATTCCTGAATGATTTTTCTCCTTTGCATTCAGTGCTATTCCTGGATGTCTTTTTCACTGTCATTCAATGCCATTCTTGAATGTAGTGGTTCACCTTTATCTTTCAGTGCCATTCCTGAAAGTTTTACCTGTTCATTCAGTGCCATTCCTGTATGAGTTTTTACCTTTACTTTCAGTGCCATTCCTGAAAGTTTTACCTGTTCATTCAGTGCCATTCCTGGATGAGTTTTCTCCTTTGCATTCAGTTCTATTCCTGGATGTCTTTTTCACTGTCATTCAATGCCATTCTTGAATGAAGTGATTTACCTTTATCTTTCAGTGCCATTCCTGAAAGTTGTATCTGTTCATTCAGTGCCATTCCTGAATGAGTTTATCTTTACCTTTCAGTGCCATTCCTGAAGGTCCTTGCTCACTTTATTCAATGCCATTCTTGGATATTGTGAACCTTTTATCCAATGCCATTCTTGGATAATTCTGATATATTTTCCAGAACTTTTCTCACTACATTCAATGCCATTCTTGGATGTTGTGATTTCTTCTGTCCAATGCCATTCTTGGATATGATTTCCTCGACAGAGTCCAATGCCATTCTTGGACACCTTTTCCCCAGCTAAGTCCAATGCCATTCTTGGATATCTTTTCCTCAGCTGAATCCAATGCTATTCTTGGATGTCTCTGATGCTTGTTGTTGCCTCATTTAATGCCATTCTTGAATGTTGCAGTGCCTTTATCCAATTCCATTCTTGGATATCTTACCCAACAGAGTGTTTTTCACCTCCATCCAATGCTATTCTTGGATGACGCTGCTGTTTTTACCAGAAACTTTCTTGTTGTTGTCCAATGCCATTCTTGGACATCTTTCGACATCCCTTTTGTCTCGTTTGTAGTTTCTATCCAATGCTATTCTTGGATATCACTACTTGTCTTCCCAGGGTCTTGTCCCTCTCTTTCCAACTATTGATGGATACTTCTCGTCACCTTGACAGATCTCCAGAAATAGCTTGTGTCCCCCGGCGTGTCTTTTCACGTCATCTCCCTCAATTTACCATGCCTTCTTTGTTTCAAGTTTCCCCGCAGTGTGTTTCATTCTTTGCATTCATATCATCTTGTGACATCTTATGGCTAAAAATTCGGTTTTCTGTATTTAAGTATCTTCAATCTTGTCGAGACGAAGTTTTCAACCTTCATATCTCCTGATTGAAGAAACTTAAATAGGGGCATCTTTAAGACCCTAATTTTTACCCCTAAGATTTCGCTCTTTTCATTTGCATCTCGTACCACAAGCAAGATCACAATTTGTGTTTCTTCTGAGCACCTGTGTGATTCTCACTTTCCTACTTGTTCCTGTTTATCTAACCTCTAACCAAAATATGTTGCCATTTGCTTGTTTCTCTCTCTGTGTGTTGTGCAGGTTTGTCAAAGACAATGAAGTGATTTCAAGTCATATGTGGTTGTTCAAAAGCAAGATGCCTTATGCTGAGATTCTTCAGTTTATCAAGCAGTGGTTCATATGAGTTTTGGGTTCAGAAAAACAGATTTAAATGGCCGTTGTTCAGTTGTGGCTTGTTCAGTGGTAGCTGTGTTTTATCAGAGGCTCGTGGAAACAAGTTTAAGATTGGTTTTGGGCTAAAAATAAAGATTGGTCATCCATGATCCATTTCCATTCCCATTTTTGGCTACCCAATTTCTAAACCATTTTTTTATCCACTTCCATAAAAATTCCTATTTTTTATTCATTATCCATTTTTTGTCCATAATCATAACCATATCCAATAACATCCATTTTCCTTAAACCATTTCTATTATCCATTCCTTTTCTAAACCAAATCCAAATTCCACTTACTATCCATTTTATTACCCATATTCCATTTTTTTTTCCTATTATCCCAAAACCATTTTTTTTAATCCAAAAATTCATTCAAGTTTTTTTCCAAAGCCCATTTACATCTTGAAACCCAAATGGAGAAAGAAAAATTGAAAAGAAACAAGTCCATGCCAAGACCCACTTCATGTTCACGTTAGTTGCCATGACAAAGCTATCGTACACACTACAAATTAAATTGGCAAAAAAATTCCAACACAGGACCCACAAGTCAAAATAATACACACTAATTCAAGCTGCAAGTGAGTCAAGTTTCCTCTGCGCAAGCCACCTTCAACCCACTACAAGCCGTTACCACTCCAAACAAAAGCCAAGTCGTGTGAACATTAAGCAATACGCATCCAAGCTAGCCACTTCATACAATTTCCAAGCCATTTCATACTGTCTCCAGCCACACAAACCGCAGCACAAAACGCAGAAAATTAAAGAACAAAACGCACATCAATTCCAAACCGGCCACGCAAATCACAAGTCCAAAACGGCATGAAAAAAAAAAGGAAGTGAAACACGACGATATCCGCGAGCAAAACGGCAGCAGAAAATAGTAAACGGCAACAAGAGTTTCACAATTCAAAATCACAATTCACCTCTATTTTCTCTATAAATAACAAGTCCCTCTCATTCATTCTTCCAAGCTTTAAGAGCCCCTCAAACCTCTGCCAAATTCATTACTCACAGCTTCAATTAACCTTCATCAATTCCCAAATTCCCATCACCTTCATCGCTCACACTTCGTATCTCCAAATCCGGAAAATTGTGCATCCGTAATTCAACAACAACAATAAATTCACACCATCCTCATACAACAACAACAACACGAGTTCAAAAAAAGAAAAGAAGAAGAGGAATCCATGTCTTTCTAACCGAAAATTTGTAGGTAATTGGAGTTTTTTCGGTAAATCTCGAAATCTTGATTCGCACTTGAGATGAAGCTTCGTCCAAAATCAAAAACATATTTGAGTAGAGGAATGAATTCCGATCACAACCGTACCAAATTTGTATCCCGCAGCGTCCGTATGGTGGAGGTTCGGCCGCACTCCATTCCGCCATGAATAGTGCAACGCGATGGAAGGAAGAAGAAGACACTTCTTCATTTCTTTACTGATCTTTTTTTCATTTTCCTTTTAATGTTTAACTTTTCTTTCTTTTAAAATTTTTTTTCATTTACTAGTTTTATTTTTAAGTCAAATCTGGGCCGTGTGTCCCGTTGTTATACACCACCATCATTTTCTATTCCAAACCTCCTTTTCATTTTTTTTAAAAAATATAGTTTCAATATTTCTTTTATATGCTTTTTTTTTTTTGTAACTTTTGAAACTAGATTTTATTTTAAAATTCTGTTTTAGAAAATTTCTTGGAAAAAAAAGTCATAAAAAAATTTATATCATGAATGAGCTTTTAATTCTTGATTTTGATTTTGATTTCTCATTTTATTTCATTTTTGGTTGGTTGTGTGGATCATAATTTTTAGATCCACTTTTCTTCATCTATTTTCTTTTTGATCGATGAAAGTCGAAGTGATCTTGAAATTCCTTTGTTGAATTTCGATCGAGACGAGATCATTACCACCTTTTCTTTTCGTGTGGCATCACTTTAGGATGACGCTCCATATATTGTTCATCTCGCGGGCATTAACACATACATCTCATGGTCGGCCTCATTCGTAGGGTAATTGCTCGAACAAATTACTCGGCGTGCGCTTAACATAGACCAAAATTTGTCCCGCCTCGGAAAACTATCAAAAATAGTTGATTATTTGTCTTTTGGTTCAAAACTTATGAAAACTTGTTGTTAGGAGGCTTTGGTCTTATCAATCCTCTAATGAGTTCTCATTAATCTTGACCTAAGTGCAATTATTCAATTATAATTGATCACTAACTCTAACAACTAATTACTAACTTACTAACATTACTATTGTACTAACTTCTTTACAATTACTTCTCGCACCCTATCTCTTTTACTTTTATGCTTCATTTTATCATTTCATTTCATGTTTATGCTTCCGCAATTTTTCCTTTGTCCGTTGGACATATGTTTATGCTTCCGCAATTTTTCTTTTGTCCGTTGGACGTATGTTTATGCTTATGCCTTTTTCATTTTGTCCACTTAGACCTAAAACATTAATAAAGGCCAAAACCTCTAAAAAACTTGTGATTCTAATTTTGGACTATGGTTACTATCCTATGCAAATGGACGCGGAGTTTCATACTTTGACCTTGGACATCCAATGCAATTCTTGGAACCTTGGACTTAGAACTTAGGACATTCCTCCCTTTGCTTTGGAATTATGGTTCGAAGACTTGGAAACTTACTTGTGTGGTTTGGCTATTCTCTTCCTTAGCTTTTGCTTTATGCTTTAGGATAGTCTCTTCTTCTCTACCCCATTCTTCAATTTTCAAAACTTTCTCCCTTTTTCAAAACCTTCTTGATTTTAAACTTTCACCTCTTTCATAATCAAACCTTGACCTTGTGAAGTGACTTTACTCTTTTCTTTTCATTTCTTAATCAAATGCTAAACTACATAAGCATATTGAGACCTTTTTCAAAAGACTTAAAAAAACATCAAACTCATCACTCTCTTTTGTGCCCTCGTGCACTTTTTCCTTTAACTTTTTCATAAGTTTAGACATGATTCATTTCTTTAAGCGGAATTATTCGTTTGGAAATGACGACTTGTCTTTACATTTAAAAACAACCAAAACAAACAATTTTCACTCTTTGTACCACGAACTACGGGGTTTTGATCCTACATTGCACATCGTGGGTACGTAGGCATGAGACGACAAGTCTCTCCAAACACAAAAATATTAAAAAACAACTTCTCTTCTCATCTCCTCAATCACTTTTCAAGCAAACCATTTTCAGACCAAAAGCGGTAGATATTTCAAAGGGCTCCTATAGAGTACTATAGACGTTTTGGGTGCTAACACCTTCCCATTGCGTAACCAACCCCCTTACCCGGTTTCTCTTCACTTGTTCTTGTTTAGAGCTTGTGTAGGTTTTGTTCACTCTTTTTCCTTTCCTTTTTGTATAAAATAAAAGTGCGGTGGCGACTCTTGCTTTTCGAGTTAAGTTAATCAATAGCTTACACTCACGATTTTGCCGCTACATAAAAGTGGCGACTCTGCTGGGGATCGAACCCAGAATCTCTGGTTCCTTGAGGGGTTTAGCCTACTTTGACTTATTTACTACTTTTGTCTGATTTGCTTGTTACTGGATTGTTCTGTTTTGGAGTTCCTCTGTGTGTGAGATAGGTCCTATACCCGGACCAGAGTGTACTTTGAGATAGGAGGATGGTATAGTCAAGGGAACTTTGAGGGAGTCGAATCCTGAAAAAGAAGAACTTGAGAATCCATCCACTCGGTGGTTGCTTCTTTGGAATTACTGATGCCGATCGAGCAATCGAGAAGGCATTACTTTTTCCATAGAAGCCTATAACACCGAGAACCATAGTACCCTTTAACCCATCCTAGCCATTTTAGGATCGTGGCGCGGAAGCTATGAAGATGCAAATCTGACTTAGCTGTCACGCGATGCCACACTCAGGTTAGATTCTCTTGAGGATAACTACCAACCTCCGAGCAAATCGGTGTGCTGGTGTGTCTGATAGTGAATTGTGGACCCTGGGCACTCTGTTAGAACTGTTGTTTTCTGCAGGTACAATGAAGACAAACCTTAGTACATACCTTTTATGGATTGGTTCTTGACCTTGGCTTCATGATCGTGACTCAGACCTTTGGACTCGTGTGCTTCGAGTGATCTTGTTTGTGGTTGTTGCATTCATGCATTCTTGCATCCATGAGCATACATATGCATTTCTTCCCAGTTGTCTTAGAACTCATTTCAACTGTCTTCTTCTCCAGTTATCTGTTCACCGTCAAGCTGTTTCCTCAACACAACTACGGAACTAGAGCTGCTATCAGATTGAGAATGGAAAATCAAGAACAACACAACGCCGAAGTCAGAATGGAAATTGATGATTTGAAGGCCGGCATAACCAAGCTCACAGAAATGCTGCAAGTTCTGATTGCTAGAGGTGAACCACCTCAGAGGACTGTGATTGTTGAAACTTCAACTGCTGCTGTTGACCCTCCACTGACTCTGCAACTAGCTTCTACTTGGCCAGAATTTGGGTTACCTCCGAATTACTCGCCACCCTTTGCAACTACTCATGTGTTTGTCTCGCCAGTATCTTCAGCTCCTTTGTTCACTGAACCTCAGCCTGTTGTGCATTCTGTTGCTCAAGCTGCTCCTGAGAATCCTTTCGTGTACCATGCTGCTGGTCCACAATCTGAAAGTCAGGGAGAACCTGGATACATTGAAGAAGTCAGAGAGCAATGGCAGACTCTTGACAAAAGGATAAGAGCCGTGCAAGGAAGTGATGTCTTTAATGCTGCCGCAATAGACATGTGCTTGGTTTCCGACTTGGTTATTCCTCCAAAATTTAAAACTCCTAATTTTGAGAAATACCAGGGGCACACTTGTCCCAGAACCCACTTGGTGATGTACTGCCACAAAATGGCCGTTCATGCAAAAGATGACAAACTGCTCATTAATTGTTTCCAAGACAGCTTGAGTGGGGCTTCAATGAAATGGTATATGGGACTTGATAAGAACCGTATTCAAAGCTGGATGGACTTGTCTGATGCTTTCTTAAAGCAATATAAGTATAACTTGGACATGGCACCTGACCGCCGTCAATTGCAGAATATGTCTCAGAAAGAAAAAGAATCCTTCAAAGAGTACGCTCAGCAATGGAGAGAGCTAGCTGCTCAAGTGGAGCCACCATTAGCTGAAAAAGAATTGACTGGTCTGTTCATGGACACTCTTCAGCCACTCTATTGGGAAAAGATGATAGGCAGTGTATCATCCGGTTTTGCTGACCTAGTCACTATTGGAGAGAGACTAAAAGAAGGTATCAAGAAAGGAAGGATTGCTAATGCTGAAGCCTTCAGTGGTGCTAAAAAGTATGCTGAGAATTTTCAAAAGAAAAAGGATGGTGATACCCATGCTGTTTCAGTTGAGAGGAAACCTCGTCAGAGACAACAATATGTAGCTGCAGTTGCTCCAGTTGTTAATGCTCAACCAGCTCAAGCTCCTTGTCAGACTGTTAGATAGAATCAGACTCGCAATAGGGTTAACTTTGATCCTATCCCGATGTCCTACATTGAGTTGTATCCGTGCCTTGTAAAGAAAGGTTTGATTACAACAAGGACTCTACCTCCTCCCCCAAATCCCCTTCCAGCCGGCTATAGGGCTGATCTTCACTGCGAGTTCCATCAAGGTGGGGCAGGGCATAACTTGGAAGGTTGTTTCGCACTAAAAGCTAGAGTACAAGAGTTGGTGAACTTAAAAATTCTGGACTTTGTTGATAATAATCCTAATGTTGTCAACAACCCTTTGCCAGAGCATGCCAATTGAAGTTTGAGTCAGTTCAGACGGATCATCTCCTAAAGCTAGTGTTTCAAACAGGATAGCTCATCCTTGTTGCTGATTAGTCACTAGGCCTTGTTTCTTTCTGTTTGCATTTTTCTTTGATTGTATTGACTGTTTGCTTTCGAATTTGTACTTTCATGGTAATTTCAATGAAATGAGCATTGCAACTTTTGATTCAATTCATTTATATCCACTGTGTGCATCTTTATGCTTTCTTTTTCACAAAAAATATATCTCCTGTTCACTTTCTTTATTAAGCTTTTGTTTATACAAAGATTGGAGGGAGGATGATGAAAACGAAATACCTAAAATTGCTGGATTGTATGCTTTCAATTTAAAACTTGGCTGAGGATGTACAGGCATTGTTTTAACTCCCAAACACTGGAGAAATAAGGAAGTTAATCCCTTGTCAACCCCTTCGAGCCTAGAAGTTGGAGTTTCTTTCTGCACACAAAAAATCCGCAATTTTAACCTAGGGATGGGTAGTTCTCAGTTAATTTGACTGTGCATGCAAGACGCCTTCCAATAAAGGTTGCAATCACAAACTTTCCTTCGCACACACCAAAGAAGTGTCGAAGATGTCTTTCAAATCAAAAGCCAATGATGGTTCACCGTAATCATTAAGCCGGGCAGTCACTATCTTTCAAAAAAAAATGAATGAAAAAATCAAAATAAAAGCCCGCTAAGTCAAAACCTTTGAAGGAGACTTAGGCAAAAATTGGGGCATCCCGCTGACTGTAAGCTCAAATGACACAGTTCAGGCAAAAGTTAGGGATAACAAAAGAAAAATCAAGAGGTTACCAAAATCCTCAAAGAAAAAACGAGTTGACTGTGGTCCTCATCAAATAACAAAATGTTGTAAGAAAGAGTGATTGTCATCTAAAAAATTTCTTGGTCCTTGAACCATCATCATGACAGTGTTGCAATTCCAAAATCTCTTGGAACCTGAATGCATAGTTTGAATTAACTGAGCATAGGACTGGAGGTCATCACGAAGAATGGGTTGGGTACCAATAAACTTTGAGCCTATATCCTTTGTTTCAAAAACCGTGAACCAGACCACGTTACAACATTCAAAAGACCTAATTGAAGCCAGGTTTCTTTTGAAAGCATACTACAGCAAGGTTGCGTAAACTGACTCCCATGTTTGTTTCTAATCATTTGCTTTGATGTCTTACCTTTTCTTTCTTTTTCACTTTGCATGTCTTAACCGCCGTGTTTTGACAAGTGTTTCATTTTGCTTTACATCAATAACATCATTCCAAAAATGATTTTTGATTTCAAAATTGCATGAGCTTTGCATTAAAATTACCATGTCTGTTTGAATAATCTTATTTACAGGCAAACTTTCCTCATCAAGGAATTTTCAAACAGTTGAGAAACCTGGTCAGTGATCTTATCAGGGGCACATTACATCCAGATCCTGTTGTGAATTAGATTTGTTGCTCAGTGCAAGGTATTCTCAGATTTGGTTAACCAGAAGATCTCTTTCAAGATTCATACTGAGTTTAGCCTTCTCAACAATCATCTCAAGAACTGAAGCCATGATCAGTTCATTCATCCCCAACAACTGAAGCCATGATCAGTTTATCCTCAGCAATCATTTCAAGAATTGAAGCCATGATCAGTTCATTCTTCCCCTACAGCAGTCAAACTGAAGTTATGATCAGTTTATTTTCATCAGTCAATCAATCTGGGGCAATTTTATTCAAGAATCCTCAAGATGTCTTTCCTCAAAAGACCATCAGCCTGATACAGTTCATAAGGGTGGCAGAGATATGTTCAACATCTTCTCTCCAAGCAGAGTGGGCAGTGTTCCCTGTGTTGAGGAATCAGATTTCCATTCTACCCTCACAAAAGAGTCTATCTCGTTTGTCCCTATCATCTGCATTTGCATACATAAATCATTCATCTATCATACATAGAAACATTTTCATAGCTCGAAGTGTGCTTCGTGCTCATCTGCATTTTTCCGAGGTCCTGTTACTTTCAACATCTCACCTTGAGATCAAAGTCCAACTTACTTGGCACCTACCAAAACTTTTAGCTGCCTTTTCATTCAGTGCCATTCCTGAATGTTGTCATTTACCTGTCTTTTCACCCAGTGCTATTCCTGGACGTCCTGCTTTCCTGGATCTTTGTATTCTTTCACTCCAGTGCCGTTCCTGGATGTATGCCTCGTGTTTCTCCAGTGCCATTCCTGGATGTCTGTCTCTTTTGATCTCCAGTGCCATTCCTGAATACCTTGTTCCTCTTGTTTCTCCCAGTGTTATTCCTGGAAGTCTTTTCTCTCCTCTATATTCCCCAACAGATCTGCTTGGATATCTTTCAGTGCCATTCTTGAAAGTTTTACCTGTTCATTCAGTGCCATTCCTGGATGAGATTTTACCTTTACTTTCAGTGCCATTCCTGAAAGTTTTACCTGTTCATTCAGTGCCATTCCTGAATGAGTTTTCTCCTTTGCATTTAGTGCTATTCCTGGATGTCTTTCTCACTGTCATTCAATGTCATTCTTGAATGTAGTATTTTACCTTTACTTTCAGTGTCATTCCTGAAAGTTTTACCTGTTCATTCAGTGCCATTCCTGAATGAGTTTTCTCCTTTGCATTCAGTGCTATTCCTGGATGTCTTTTTCACTGTCATTCAATGCCATTCTTGAATGTAGTGATTCACCTTTATCTTTCAGTGCCATTCCTGAAAGTTTTACCTGTTCATTCAGTGCCATTCCTGGATGAGATTTTACCTTTACTTTCAGTGCCATTCCTGAAAGTTTTACCTGTTCATTCAGTGCCATTCCTGAATGATTTTTCTCCTTTGCATTCAGTGCTATTCCTGGATGTCTTTTTCACTGTCATTCAATGCCATTCTTGAATGTAGTGGTTCACCTTTATCTTTCAGTGTCATTCCTAAAAGTTTTACCTGTTCATTCAGTGCCATTTCTGGATGAGTTTTTACCTTTACTTTCAGTGCCATTCCTGAAAGTTTTACCTCTTCATTCAGTGCCATTCCTGGATGAGTTTTCTCCTTTGCATTCAGTGCTATTCCTGGATGTCTTTTTCACTGTCATTCAATGCCATTCTTGAATGAAGTGATTTACCTTTACCTTTCAGTGCCATTCCTGAAAGTTGTATCTGTTCATTCAGTGCCATTCCTGAATGAGTTTATCTTTACCTTTCAGTGTCATTCCTGAAGGTCCTTGCTCACTTTATTCAATGCCATTCTTGGATATTGTGAACCTTTTATCCAATGCCATTCTTGGATAATTCTGATATATTTTCCAGAACTTTTCTCACTACATTCAATGCCATTCTTGGATGTTGTGATTTCTTCTATCCAATGCCATTCTTGGATATGATTTCCTCGACTAAGTCCAATTCCATTCTTGGACACCTTTTCCCCAGCTAAGTCCAATGCCATTCTTGGATATCTTTTCCTCAGCTGAATCCAATGCTATTCTTGGATGTCTCTGATGCTTGTTGTTGCCTCATTCAATGCCATTCTTGAATGTTGCAGTGCCTTTATCCAATGCCATTCTTGGATATCTTACCCAACAGAGTGTTTTTCACCTCCATCCAATGCTATTCTTAGATGACGCTGCTGTTTTTACCAGAAACTTTCTTGTTGCTGTCCAATGCCATTCTTTGACATCTTTCGACATCCCTTTTGTCTCGTTTGTAGTTTCTATCCAATGCTATTCTTGGATATCACTACTTGTCTTCCCAGGGTCTTGTCCCTCTCTTTCCAACTATTGATGGATACTTCTCGTCACCTTAACAGATCTCCAGAAATAGCTTGTGTCCCCCGGCGTGTCTTTTCACGTCATCTCCCTCAATTTACCATACCTTCTTTGTTTCAAGTTTCCCCGCAGTGTGTTTCATTCTTTGCATTCATATCATCTTGTGACATCTTATGGCTAAAAATTTGGTTTTCTGTATTTAAGTATCTTCAATCTTGTCGAGACGAGGTTTTCAACCTTTATATCTCCTGATTGAAGAAACTTAAATAGGGGCAGCTGTAAGACCCTAATTTTTACCCCTAAGATTTCGCTCTTTTCATTTGCATCTCGTACCACAAGCAAGATCACAATTTGTGTTTCTTCTGAGCACCTGTGTGATTCTCACTTTCCTACTTGTTCCTGTTTATCTAACCTCTAACCAAAATATGTTGCCATTTGCTTGTTTCTCTCTCTGTGTGTTGTGCAGGGTTGTCAAAGACAATGAAGTGATTTCAAGTCATATGTGGTTGTTCAAAAGCAAGATGCCTTGTGCTGAGATTCTTCAGTTTATCAAGCAGTGGTTCATATGAGTTTTGGGTTCAGAAAAACAGATTTAAATGGCCGTTGTTCAGTCGTGGCTTGTTCAGTGGTAGCTGTGTTTTATCAGAGGCTTGTGGAAACAAGTTTAAGATTGGTTTTGGGCTAAAAATAAAGATTGGTCATCCATGATCCATTTCCATTCCCATTTTTGGCTACCCAATTTCTAAACCATTTTTTTATCCACTCCCATAAAAATTCCTATTTTTTATTCATTATCCATTTTTTGTCCATAATCATAACCATATCCAATAACATCCATTTTCCTTAAACCATTTCTATTATCCATTCCTTTTCTAAACCAAATCCAAATTCCACTTACTATCCATTTTATTACCCATATTCCATTTTTTTCCCTATTATCCCAAAACCATTTTTTTTAATCCAAAAATTCATTCAAGTTTTTTTCCAAAGCCCATTTATATCTTGAAACCCACATGGAGAAAGAAAAATTGAAAAGAAACAAGTCCATGCCACGACCCACTTCATGTTCACGTTAGTTGCCATGACAAAGCTATCATACACACTACAAATTAAATTGGCAAAAAAATTCCAACACAGGACCCACAAGTCAAAATAATACACACTAATTCAAGCTGCAAGTGAGTCAAGTTTCCTCTGCGCAAGCCGCCTTCAACCCACTACAAGCCGTTACCACTCCAAACAAAAGCCAAGTCGTGTGAACATTAAGCAATACGCATCCAAGCTAGCCACTTCATACAATTTCCAAGCCATTTCATACTGTCTCCAGCCACACAAATCGCAGCACAAAACGCAGAAAATTAAAGAACAAAATGCACATCAATTCCAAACCGGCCACACAAATCACAAGTCCAAAACGGCATGAAAAAAAAAGGAAGTGAAACACGACGATATCCGCGAGCAAAACGGCAGCAGAAAATATTAAACGGCAACAAGAGTTTCACAATTCAAAATCACAATTCACCTCTATTTTCTCTATAAATAACAAGTCCCTCTCATTCATTCTTCCAAGCTTTAAGAGCCCCTCAAACCTCTGCCAAATTCATTACTCACAGCTTCAATTAACCTTCATCAATTCCCAAATTCCCATCACCTTCATCGCTCACACTTCGTATCTCCAAATCCGGAAAATTGTGCATCCGTAATTCAACAACAACAATAAATTCACACCATCCTCATACAACAACAACAACACGAGTTCAAAAAAAGAAAAGAAGAAGAGGAATCCACATGTTTCTAACCGGAAATTCGAAGGTAATTGGAGTTTTTTCGGTAAATCTCGAAATCTTGATTCGCACTTGAGATGAAGCTTCGTCCAAAATCAAAAACATATTTGAGTAGAGGAATGAATTCCGATCACAACCGTACCAAATTTGTATCCTGCCGCGTCCGTATGGTGGAGGTTCGGCCGCACTCCATTCCACCATGAATAGTGCAACGCGATGGAAGGAAGAAGAAGACACTTCTTCATTTCTTTACTGATCTTTTTTTCATTTTCCTTTTAATGTGTAACTTTTCTTTCTTTTAAATTTTTTTTTCATTTACTAGTTTTATTTTTAAGTCAAATCTGGGCCGTGTGTCCCGTTGTTATACACCACCATCATTTTCTATTCCAAACCTCCTTTTCATTATTTTTTTAAAATATAGTTTCAATATTTCTTTTATATGCTTTTTTTTTTGTAACTTTTGAAACTAGATTTTATTTTAAAATTCTATTTTAGAAAATTTCTTGGAAAAAAAAGTCATAAAAAAATTTATATCATGAATGAGCTTTTAATTCTTGATTTTGATTTTGATTTCTCATTTTATTTCATTTTGGGTTGGTTGTGTGTATCATAATTTTTAGATCCACTTTTCTTCATCTATTTTCTTTTTGATCGATGAAAGTCGAAGTGATCTTGAAATTCCTTTGTTGAATTTCGATCGAGACGAGATCATTACCACCTTTTCTTTTCGTGTGGCATCGCTTTAGGATGACGATCCATATATCGTTCATCTCGCAGGCATTAACACATACATCTCATGGCCGACCTCATTCGTAGGGTAATTGCTCGAACAAATTACTCGGCGTGCGCTTAACATAGACCAAAATTTGTCCCGCCTCGGAAAACTATTAAAAATAGTTGATTATTTGTCTTTTGGTTCAAAACTTATGAAAACTTGTTGTTAGGAGGCTTTGGTCTTATCAATCCTCTAATGAGTTCTCATTAATCTTGACCTAAGTGCAATTATTCAATTATAATTGATCACTAACTCTAACAACTAATTACTAACTTACTAACATTACTATTGTACTAACTTCTTTACAATTACTTCTCGCACCCTATCTCTTTTACTTTTATGCTTCATTTTATCATTTCATTTCATGTTTATGCTTCCGCAATTTTTCCTTTGTCCGTTGGACATATGTTTATGCTTCCGCAATTTTTCTTTTGTCCGTTGGACGTATGTTTATGCTTATGCCTTTTTCATTTTGTCCACTTGGACCTAAAACATTAATAAAGGCCAAAACCTCTAAAAAACTTGTGATTCTAATTTTGGACTATGGTTACTATCCTATGCAAATGGACGTGGAGTTTCATACTTTGACCTTAGACATCCAATGCAATTCTTGGAACCTTGGACTTAGAACTTAGGACATTCCTCCCTTTGCTTTGGAATTATGGTTCGAAGACTTGGAAGCTTACTTGTGTGGTTAGGCTATTCTCTTCCTTAGCTTTTACTTTATGCTTTAGGATAGTCTCTTCTTCTCTACCCCATTCTTCAATTTTCAAAACTTTCTCCCTTTTTCAAAACCTTCTTGATTTCAAACTTTCACCTCTTTCATAATCAAACCTTGACCTTGTCAAGTGACTTTACTCTTTTCTTTTCATTTCTTAATCAAATGCTAAACTACATAAGCATATTGATACCTTTTTCAAAAGACTTAAAAAATCATCAAACTCATCACTCTCTTTTGTGCCCTCGTGCACTTTTTCCTTTAACTTTTTCATAAGTTTAGACATGATTCATTTCTTTAAGCGGAATTATTCGTTTGGAAATGACGACTTGTCTTTACATTTAAAAACAACCAAAACAAACAATTTTCACTCTTTGTACCATGAACTACGGGGTTTTGATCCTACATTGCACATCGTGGGTACGTAGGCATGAGACGACAAGTCTCTCCAAACACAAAAATCTTAAAAAACAACTTCTCTTCTCATCTCCTCAATCACTTTTCAAGCAAACCATTTTCAGACCAAAAGCGGTAGATATTTCAAAGGGCTCCTATAGAGTACTATAGACGTTTTGGGTGCTAACACCTTCCCATTGCGTAACCAACCCCCCTTACCCCGTTTCTCTTCACTTGTTCTTGTTTAGAGCTTGTGTAGGTTTTGTTCGCTCTTTTTCCTTTCCTTTTTGGATAAAATAAAAGTGCGGTGGCGACTCTTGCTTTTCGAGTTAAGTTAATCAATAGCTTACACTCACGATTTTGCCGTTACACTTCCTTTCTTGAAGGTCAGCACTTCATCGTCGATCATTTCTTGGACTTTTTTTTTAAAACTTTGCAATCTTCAATCGAATGCCCCAACACTCCGTCATGAAATTCACAACTGGTATCTGGGTTGAATCAAGGAGGGAGAGATTTCATGGCTCTGGTCTTTTTGGGCGCCATCACTGAGTTTCGGGCAAAGTGAGACCACAATTGACTGTAAGTCATTGGGATTAGGTCAAACTAACGAGTCTTTTCTTCTGGACTATTCAGAGGTCTCTGCTGATCCCGACGCTAATTCTGATGATTCATGTTCTGAATTTATGGATTTTGACATTGATTCTGAGGAGTCAACCTTTGTCATTTGTACGGACGTCCATGAGGTAGTGATTGCTGGTACTGAACAAGCGCTGCATACCGACGTTTATGATAAGGCACTAGAACTGGAGCTTGCAAGGTCTGAGGAGAGTCCAAAATTACATTAACTTCAACGCTCATTTCCTTTCGAGAATCACTAACAGATTTCTCTTCATCATCTTGACTATTCGAGACACCTTGGATCTTTCCACTTTTGAGTGCATTCTCGATGTTTACTCCGACTTCCATAATTTTAGAGAACTCTAATGGCACAACGCCTATCATTCTGACATAATAAGAGTCTAACAGTGTTTTTAGAAACATTTTGGCCAACTCCTTCTCTTGAAGTGGTGGCTGAACTTGGGCTGCCAATTCTTTCCACCGTTGTGCATATTCCCTGAAAGATTCGTTGTCCTTCTGACTCATTCTCATCAACTGATCACTGTCTGGAGCCATGTCCACATTGTAGTTATACTGTTTCACAAAAGTGTTAGCTAAGTCTTCCCAAGACTGAATATGGTTCCTTTCTAGATTCATATACCATATCAAGGATGCCCCACTTAGACTTTCTTGAAAGCAGTGAATCATCAGCTTGTCATTGTCGGCATAAGTAGTCATCTTTCGACAAAACATTGTCAAATGGTACCTTGGACAACTAACACCCTTGTATACTTCAAAGATAAACATTTTGAACTTCGGGGGAAAAACCACACCCGGAACTAGACATAAATTAGGAGCTGTAAGACCAGATGCGTTAGGCCCTTTCAACATCTTCAATTGTTCTTAGAGGTCACGAAATCCCTTTTCAATTTCTCCCAGTCTAGGGTCATTCACAGTTGTCACAGGATGGATGTTTTGGGGCTTTGGCATATACCTCATAAAATGAGAACCTCTTTTATCAACTTGATTAACCAGGTCACCTTGCACAGGCTAAGATCGACTAGGAATGTCCACTTGTGGAGCATCGTCGTTAGGAGGAAAATCAAACATCAGATTAGTCGTCACTCTGAAGCCTGACATGGGACCCACACTTTGTGTTCTATCCATTATCCCCAGTAACTACTTCAAGTTCGATGTGAATGCCAAAAGATCAGCTGAGCGACATAAAGATAAGAGACCAAATGAGCTGAGGTAGAGAAAATATGTATGCAAGATGATGCAATGCTAAAGATGCAATGCGAATGCAGCATGAGCTTCAAGGAACTCAAAAAGTATATTTGCAGACATTGTAATCAGAAACTCGTTTTATTAAATTTTTTTTAAAAGGTTTTACACAATAGCCATTACACCTTCAAGGTTTATTACAATAAGCGACATAATACAAAAGGAACTAGGAATCTAGTCCACCAGACGATGACCATTCTCTTCCACGGAGTTGTTTCGTCAGTTTGTCAATCTGTTCTTGCATCCTTGCCTTATCAAGGGTAAGCTTCTCTATTTCCACCTTCAACCTCGAAACTTCACTTGAATCAGTCACAGGAGGCTTGGGACAAGGATAGGGCATTATCAAGGTGAGGGCCTTTTCACGTGCCCATGCTAGGCAGGCTTCAGCGACTGTACAATCAGGATTCTTTGTTACAGTCATTCTTTATCGATTTATATGGCGCCACACATACACGATTCTGGTTTTCAACTCGAGGTTCTCTCCTTGGTAGAGAAAAAGTCTGGTCAGATTGTCTGGATCAGGTACTTCGTCCATTAGATGTCCGAGTTGCCGACGAGCGAGCAGAGGGTTGTAACTGATGCATCCTTTTGTGCCAAGAAGAGGCACATTGGGAAAGTCTCCACAGCTATAAATCATGATGATTCCTCCATTCTGTCATACCCCAAATTTGTCCTACCTGTGGATAATTTCATCTGTACATCTACTCACTGATAATTATTTAGAAAATCCAAAAAAATAGGTTGTCTTAAATTTCATCCCTCTTTTGTTTATCAGTCATATCTAGTTTTTAACCATTTTCTATCATTCATCCAATTAGATATCCATTTCACTTTAGATCAATTTTTAAATTCATTTTATTTCAATTAAACCACTTTCTAATCCATTTCCATATTTATTTCATATCCAAAGCCAATTATAAAAAAAATCCATTCATAATCCATTGTCAATATCCAATTTAACCATTTCTTTCTTTTCCTACTAGTTTTCATTATCCATCACGAAATTCCAAAAAATATACATAGCCCATATTATTATACAAAAAGCCCATGTCACAAAATTGTCAAAAAATCTCATTACAAAAGACAACACAATTTGCCACTTGATCCATAAGGTCCACCCACTACATAATGATTTCCAGCCACCAAGTCATTAACTCACAACATGCATGAAGCATACAACAACTCACCAAGTAGAAGCAAGGCATCAACTGTTACACAAATTTGTCAAAAAAAAAAGAAGCTGCAAAATACCATGATTGATGATGCACACAACAAACCTCAAAGGATCCCATTTTACCAAACAACAATTACAATATCCTTTTTTGTTATCTTCAAATATCAAAGCCATCAGGAAGGTTAGATAATGGTCATTACTTCTTTTTCTCAGTCTTGCTTCACCCTGGCAGCAATGTAGTTCAGTGGATAACATGGCAGCAATGGTCAAAGCCTCGGTTATGCCGCCGTAATTGTTTGCTTCCATTAAAGTTCTTGACAGGGATGGTTCTAATGGAAGCTCAGCCATTTTTCGTCCAATACTTGTAATTGCACCATTTTCAACAATAGCATCAATCAGATATGATTGCTTCAAGGCATCTTGTAAGGACTCAGATGAAGGAGAATCAAGAAAATCAAATTTGAGAATGTCAATATCAGGTCGGTCCAATGACTTCAAGTAAAGAACGCTTCTGGCAAGAGAATATCTCTAAATTTCAGGAACTGTAACGTCTAAGAAACTCATCATGGTAGAGTTGGGAAGGATATAGGCAGTAGCATTTCCCTGGTCGTGTTCGTCCAGCTCTGCCTGCCCGCTGATTAGCTTGCACTTTGGACAACCTCAAGAGACTACATCCTACTAGATGGATTGTGCTACCTTTGCTTTACATATCCAGAATCAATAACCTGCAATTCAGGTGGCAAAAAAAAAACATGTAGAGAAAGTATAACAGCATCCATCCACAGACGCATACGACAAAAATTTTCGAAACCACAAGAAACCTAACTACCCAAATCAACGTTTAGCGCAATTCATGAGGGATTGAAGCCTCTCTCTTGAGGGAGTATATTCCTCAATCCAAACTCTACACGATGGCAGCTTCAATTGGAAGAAAATGGAACGAATTTGGACATACCGGAGCAGCTCTTTCGCCGGCAATGTGAGAATTTGACCTCAGGACCTTGAATGTTGAAGTTGCTCTTGCGATGCCGTTGAAAAAAAGTCCCCAAATTCCTTATATGCCGGAGAAACATAAAGCACATCATCATCATGTTGCCTTGGCTGTTAATAACAGTTGGAGCACTTGTTAGAAACTTGAGACAGAGGCAGTAATCCTTCAGGGTGGACATCTGCTCGAATACACAATTCTACCATTGCGGGAATTCGGTCCCCTTGAAGCCCTCCTGATTTTGTTGTACAGAAGAAGTTACTCAACAAGAGGCAGCGTGCACACTTGCCAGCAAAACTGGTAGACGGTACTCCGTATTAAGCTTGTACGACCCCTACAAAGCTTCCAGCCTGTACCTGCAGAATATACCCTGACCCCACAATGAGTATTCTCACGCACAACCTGTGACGAGAGTGATAATTGCAAAAACAAATGATTCAGCACAATAAAAACTTGCAGAATAAAATGAAAACAAAGCCACTAACAGCAAAAGGAATCAAGACCGTTACTCACAAATCCGAATCCGTACATCCATAGCAATAAATTCTTCTCAATCTTCCCACAATACCCTTTAACCCCACCTATAAATAAACATCCTTTCTCTTCATTTTGGGAGAGCCCTAGCCGCCAATACTCTGCCAGAAATTCTCTTCCAAATCTCTCTTCAAAAACTTACCATTACAAACCTCATCCCAACCTTCAATAAACCAAATCGCAAAACTCTATAACCCTCAACCATAAACGCTCCAACGTTAACTCTCTCCACCATACAAAAAATCGTTGTCATCTTCAGCTTACATCCCCAAACCTTCTTATTTTACCCAACCGTAAACCCAAAACATCATCAAACCTCCACACCCTTCAATCAAAACCCATTCTTTTCATCAATTCCAGAACCCATTCGCAAACCCTCTTCTTCTTCCTCAACCCAACAAACAAATCATAACCTCAGACCTCCTCTAAACTCTCACTGCAAACGTAACCTAACACCAAATCTTCAATCCCAACCCCAATAAACTCAAAACATTCGGAACAGAAAAGGGAAGAAGATTGAGTGAAATCACAAATCGAAGCCAACATCACAAACCTGTTTGGATCTCGATCGAGACAAAAGAAGAAGGTTGACCGAAGAATCTATTGAACTATGATGTTATTTGTTGCGTTAGAACCGTGCCGTTTCCTTGATCTCGTGATATGGTAGCTGTCATTTGCTTCGAAACTTGCTGATGCTTTTTGAAAGGAGGTGTCATAGCTTTTGGAACTTGTTGTTTCAGAAAGTTTTTAAGATATTGAGTAAATACTCTAGCCTTGTTTCGTTTTCTTTTTTTTTTTAACCTTAGTAAAATTCTTTTTATTTTGTTGGATTCCTGGCTTAAGGATTTTAAATATTTGTTGTTTAATTTGGACTATGTAAAGTTTTTTTTTGCCACCACCTTTTTCTCTACGTGATCCGAGTTGTTGGAGGATGATGGGTTCTTGGCCCAACATGATTCCTTTCTAGTAAACCTACCGTTTGTCTCAGACCCGTTCACACCCCCCTTGGTGATCCGCCCCTTTTTTTTTATTATTTTATTTTTTAAGTTTCCCTAATTTTTTTTTGCAATTTTGAATACTTTTAATTTCATTAGTTTCTAATCTCATTTTTATTTCTTGTATTGTTTCGATTTTAACTTTCATTTCATATGAGCTTGATTCTATTTTCTTTTCCATTTTGGTTTCCATCTCATTTTAATGTTGATTTTGATTTTATGGGCCAATGATATAACAACCATCATGATTTGGATTTATGCAAATAGATCTATAATCTTGGTTAATATGAGGCCTACCGTATTTTATTCATTTCGATTTATTTATCATTTTATTCATTTTATTTCATTTTTTATCATTTATATTCATTTTGGGTCAATGAAAACCAAATATTAAGATTTATCGATTTTCCGATTTTAAATCTTGATAAAGGTGAGACCTTTATTATTTTTATTGTCATTTTCGAATTTTTATTTCATTTCTATTATTTTTCATATTCTTTTATTCATATTTGGTCAATGAAAGTCAAAAGTCTTCGATTATCGATTTATCGATTAAATCGCGATTAAGACGAGACCACTTTTATTTTTTATGTTAATATTCTATCTTGTCAATTTTATATCGATTACATTATTGTTGTACACTTATCATATTGTATTCATATTCATATCCATTTTCATTTTATTCACCATTTAATCAAAATAATCTAACAATTATCGAAACCCTAAAAACAATCATATTAATGGACTGTGGTTATGATCATTCGCTCGACGCGCATTCAAGGCTTAGTTTAGGATACTTTGCACACACACGGCTTCCTCTTGGGCTACCTTACAATGAGACCATTTATTTCTGTCAACACTTGTAATTTACATGTATCCCTCCCCCATTCCGATGTACGCGTTTATTATTGCTTTGATTGTGGTTTGTTTACTAGGAGCACCCCTAGGGACTAGCATAGGCAACCCATTTTCAAACCGAAACCTCGATTCGTCATCGAGACATTTTTCAAACAACCCATTTTCAAACCAAATCCTCGATTCGTCGTTGAGCCATTTTCAACCAAACCCTCGATTCGTCGTCGAGTAATCTTCAAACCAAACTTTTTTCGTAATAAATAAACCCTTGATCCAACGTCAAGCAGATTTTCATAATCAAACTCCAAAAACAATCAACGATTATCGTAACTCTTTAAGGTGAAAAATGGGGGTTCAAGTCTTTGATCTTCCTTCGATTGTTTGAGTGCGAGTTCTCTTACTCGTGTGTGAGCAGTTGATGCCTCTTCTTTTAACAAATCAATTCATTTTCAAAATAACCAAGCGCATACAATAAACCCTTGATCCAACGTCAAGCGGATTTTCATAATCAAACTTCAAAAAAATGACTAACAACTATCGAAACTCTTTCAAGGTGAAAAATGGGGGTTCAAGTCTTTGATCTTCCTTTGATTGTTTGGGTGCAAGTTCTCTTACTCGTGTGTGAGCAATTGACGCCTCTTTTAAAACTCAACCACCTTAGATGAAAAAGAGAGAGAGAGCCAAATCTTTGACTCACTCTCCCGATTACTTGGGCCCGAGGAATCTTTCTTAAGTTCAAGTAATCGTCATCTAAACCAACCCAACCCTCCCTTGTTTCGTGGGCGTACCACGAACTACGATTGCTCTGATTCTTTATTCTCGTCCGAATAAAGATACATAGGCACAATATTGCGATGATCTTGGCGAGCTACCTTTTTCTTTTTCCCCCGTTTGCGTCCACACTTTTTCTTTTTTCCCCGTTTCCACACTACCATCTTTTTCCGTCAAACCCCGTAGTCGAACTACGATTGCTCTGATTTCTCATTCTCATCCGAATGAGCATACGTAGGCCCGAGGTCGCGATGACCTTGCCGAGCACCCTATCCTAAATCCACCCCTTTCCCCTTAGCATTTGTTCCCTCTTATCTTTACTTTCCCGCATTTATTTTAGAGAAGAAAATAGATAAACTTAGCTAACGAGTATCGCGATTCGAATCAAGAGGTTCCCGTTGAGTACAACGGACGTAAGGGGGTGCGCGTACCTTCCCCTCACGTAACCGACTCCCGAACCCAGAATATGGTTGCGACGACCATGTTCTTACCCTCTCCTTAAAGGTTTTCTCGATATTTTCCTTTCCCTCTTATGGGATAAATAAAGTTCGGTGGCGACTCTGTCGAACCGTTTTCTGCGCCTTTCGCGCGAGGGTCGTGTCTTCAATGATTTTTCGAGGTGCGACACATACATCGGATCATGCCATACAATGTCTGAGTGAGTGAGAGCCATGAGTTTCACAGGCCATTCTATACCATCCTTCACATCCCAAAAAGCTGTAGACCTCGGTAGGTACGAAATAAACCACCTGCAGAGGATAGAAGTACAACATGTAATCCGTCCTTCTCCTTTCAGAACTTTCGAGTGAATTGAATGATAAACGTCGGCTAACAGGATAGGAACCGGATTCTTGAGCATGAAAATTTTGATTGCATGGACATCGACGAAATCTTCAATGTTGGGAAATAAGAACAAGAAATAAGCCAGCAGTGCGAAAATGTTTTCGAAGACTTCGGTATTCCCCACGTTAGCAAAGTGTTGAGCCTTTTCGAACAAGAACTAGGCAGGGAGACCATCAATTCTCCCTTTGACCGTCATGTAATCTCGGATGTCAGACAACTTTAAGCGGGTCACTCTTGCAATATCTTCCTTGCTGGGTCTCCCCTCTGCGCTGGAGAATGGAGGTGAGTCGTTGATAGGATGCCCATCAGAGCAGAATGCTCCTTTAACGTAGGCATCAACTGAAAATCTGGGAAAATGAAACAGTGATAGATCGGATCATACAGTTGAACAAGTGTCTCCAACAGACTGGCAGCCACTCAAATTTGCAACAGTGGGAGGATCCTTCCATACTTCTCAGCGAAAGCCTCAGGATCTTTGATCTGACCTCCTAGTTCCCTTAACTGTTCAACATCAGGAACCTTGAAGGTGTACGTCAAAACTCCTTTCTTTCTGTAATCCATCTTACAATGCCAGCAAAATAACTTTTAAGTTCCTTGAAGGGGGAGAATGAAAATGCAAATGCGATGCAACAAGATTCATGGAACTCAGCTATTTATAATCATCAAGGAATATCAAAAGGCTCGTTTTATTAATCGTAATAAAAGTCGGTTACAATCATTAGTATTCGGAATACCAAAAGACGGATTCATAAATAAAAATGATTACAACGCATCGGTACACTTTTCAAGAGTCATAGCGGAAAAGCTAAATAAAAGCTAATAAAGAAAGATCTAAGGAGATTCTTCCAACGGTCTTCTCTTGAGTCTATTGATTTCTTCTCCCATCTGGGCTTTTTCAGAATGAGTAATAATTTCTCGTATCTACTCTTGAATCCTTCTTTGTCTGTCACCAAGATCTCTAATCTCCTTAGATCATCCAGGTTATGACTCTTGTAAGTGTACTTCATTGTTTTCTTTCTTTCGGTGTCCATGATATCCCTACGATGTTTACAAACAAAGCTAAATTCCATGAAACTTTATGAAATGATGCTCATGAATGCATGTATGCAAACACACAGATAAACACAAAGCATATAAGCAAGTAAACAGACAAAGAGTCCTAGGTTTGAAAGGTCATGAGCATGGAGTCAAGGTCTACCCATCCCAAAAAGGTAAGTACTAGGGTTTATGATCTGCAGAACAGGGTTCTAAAAGTTCCCAGAGTCAACGACCCATCTTTCGGATATTATCGATTTCCCAAATAACTTGGTAGTCAATAATATTCTCAAGAGAATCTCGTCTGAGTGTAGTATCGCGTATAAACTATTTTGGGAATCGAATCCCTTATAGCCATCGCACTACGCCGTAATAGGCCAAGTGGGGTTAAAGGTAACTACGGTTCTCAGTCTCATGGGCTCCTAGGTCAAAAATAATATCGTCTTCACGAATAGACTCGTTAAACAATATTAAGTTCAAGAGGGCCTCAACTAAGTGATGATGTCTCAATTCAACTTCTTCGGGAATCGACTCCCTCAAAGTCTCTTTGAATGTATCACCGTCCTATCATAATTGCACTCAAGTCCAGGTGTAGGACTTATCTCACCACACAAAGCAGTAACCCAAACAGATACCAAGCATAACAAATATACAAATATAAAAGCAAGTAAGCAAGTAGATAACAAAAATAAAAATAAGTTAGAGGAAACCCTCGATGCAATCCCCAGTGAAGCCACCATTTCTGTCGCGGTGAGAATTGGATATCAAGTTATTGATTAACTTGAATCGCAAATCATTTATTCACCACCGGTCTTTGATTTATCCAAGGGATGGGAGAAAGATCGAATGTCCCACAGTATGCAATGCAAATGCAAAGCTAAGAGTCTAAGGTTCAGGGGTTGGTTATATCCAGGGAAGGTGCTAGCATCCTAGATATCTGTAGTACTCTACAGGAACCTCTTGTTTTATTTATGTTACTTGTTGATTTGTTATCTATTTCTAAAGGTTAAGGGATAGGAAAACCTAAAGTTCTATTCCTAAGTGTGCTCGACAAGATATCACATCTTGTTCCTACATATCCTGTCGGGAGTGGAATCAGAGCACTTGTAGTTCCTCTCTGAGGGATACTAAAGTTTGTTTGAAAGGTCTAGGAGAAAAGATGAGTCGTCATCTTAAGAACCACCACAGTTTTGAGAATGGACCTTTGCTTCATCTTAGGAGAAGGGCTCCAACTCGGATATAAAATCAACAAGTATGCCTCATACCTCTCCTAAGTGGAAAAGGAATCCACGTCTTGTTTGTATTGTGGGGTATGAGACTGTGTGTCTCTTCTTTGAGATAATTCACTTCTAATTCTCTTGTGGGGAGAATTAGGTGATCTAAGGTGTTTGATTGTCTAATCAAGATTACGGGGGACTAACTAAGGAAAATCTATCCTAAAGTTGTCTAAGAAAATTCTTATCTTAAAGGGATACCTACAACCACTAAGGGGAGGATGAAATGCAGATGAAATGCAACATGCACGACATGACAGTCATGCATGGGTTCTTCCCTTGGATATATGCAAGCAATGTATTAAGAAGTAAGCATAAATTATAAAGTCAAGAATGAATGTAGAAGGCATATTACACGATATTCAACCAGTTATAAGGCAAGATGTCACATTAAGTGCATATGAAAACTAAGAAGCTCACAAAGCACATACAGGTATGAAAGACTTAATATGAAGGTTAAAGTTTCTTTAAGATTTTAATTAAAAAAGTTAGACGATTACAAATTACTTGATTAAGTAAACAGTACAACTATTTGCTAAAATTTTGAAAAGATAAGATAAATTCTAAAATTAGTTCTCATTTAAAAGGGATGTTTGATAAATTTAAGAACCCAAATTATTTGATTATAAAAATAATTAAATAGATTAAATTAGATTGCTTAATAAAAATTGAACCAAATAACAAATACCTTAATCAATTTAAAACATTATATTTTTTAATTAAACAGTGAATTAACAATTAATAAAAAGAGAAACCAAAAAAACTTAAGTAATTAAAACCATTTATTTTATTATTTTTTTCTTTAAATGAAAAGGTCTTATTAAAAAGAATGAAAGTTCAGAAAAAACTAACATAAGAGAAAAAGTAACGCAAGAGGATGCAGACACAAGGGACTCTATCGCGACCGTTGCTCATCTCGGAGTCAAAGTTGACCTCAGATCCGAGGGTCCTCACGCGAGGGTGCACGACATGACGATGGGCGTGGGCGCATAGGATTATAAAAACATATCGGGAAAAAAACAAAACAAAGCAAACGTTCATTGTTTTCTCTCTCTCTCTCTCATCTCTCCCTCCATCGCGATTTCTTCCCCTTCCATTCACATAAAACCCTAACCTCGTCTCTCATGTCGCAACTCTCTATCTCGATCATTCGCTCGCGACTTCTTTCTCTCCTTTCAAACACAAACCTTTCTATGGCTCTCATTCCAATTCCGAACCCTAACCCCCAAATTCAAAAAATTAAAACAAGAATAAGCAATGCAATGGTAACAAGGAAAATAGAAGAAAATGCGAGGGCGAAAAAACGGAATTCCACCAACCTACAGAACTGAGGATTGTTCTGGTTCGTATTGAATCTCCTTCTCCAATTCTTTGTGTGTATTGTTGTTGATGCTATGACTTTGAAACTGGATTATGTTGTTGTGGTGCGTATGTTTGTGAGAACGTGTTTTCGTGTCGTTCTTGTATGTGTTATCGGGTATTCACCGTATGTGGTCTGTGTTGATGTTGTTCACTGCGTATGTGATTTCTGTTCTATTTTTACTGAGATTTCTTGTGCACTGATGTGTGTGTACTGCTATATCCCTTCTGCAATGCGTGTGAGTGTGAATGTTGTTCTGAATTTTTTGTGATTTTCTCTTGAAAAATGCAGTGTGTAATTGGTGTGAGATTTTGTGGTTTTGTGATACTGATGATTTTTCTTTGCAGAAACAGGTGTATTGAGGTTTAGAGGTTATTTGGATTCACACTTTTATGGAGGTGTTGAAAGGAGTAACGATGGCGGATCGAAGCAGGTTGTGGAGAGGCGTATGGATGAAGGCTTTGGTTGTGTGTAAGTGATGGAGTTATGCGAATCCACTACAAGAAAAAGTTGATTTTGTGTCACTTAATTTGTGACAGTTCAACAAAAACTGCCCCCACTTTAGATCTGCGGCGGTTCCTGCGACCATTTTGTTCAATTGTCGCGGCTCATTAAAATAATTTTGAAAAGTTACTCATAAAAAATGAGATGGTCCGTAGTAATCTTGAATTTGTGAGCTTTCAACATGTCTACGACGGTTTTTAGAACCGTCTCTGTGTTACTTCTAAATCCCAAACACTGCATATTTTTCACTATTCACTTTCAGATTTTGTTTACCCGCTTCTTGAAATCCAATTTTTACGCTAGATATCTTCTCCATAGAAACCCTATCTCTTCCCCTAAATCACAACCCCTCAGTCTCTAGAATCATTTATGAAAATAATCTCACTCCCTTAAATTCGATTCTCTCGAGCCCTTCAATTTCTCTCTTTCTCTCTTCAACAAAAGATGGCAACCACTAACCTTTGATATTATTATTTTTGATTTTAATCAGGTTTTTCTTTTTTCTATAATTTTGTGTGTGATTTTTATTGTGTTTTATTCTTTTGACCTAAAAAATCAATTTCCTTTTCTTCAATGAGGATTGTTTTCAAGAAAATGTTGGAACAAATTTGATAGAATCTTTTTTATACCAAAAAACTGAATGTATGACCATGATTTTGTCTTATATCCAACATCATTTTCCGGCGTGGGTTCGATGGCTGATGCTTATATTTATATCTCAAATCTTATTTTTTGAGTAACCTATAAAATCCGTTTTTTCGGTTTTCACAGGCTTCAGTGGCTGATCAATTTCAGTAGCTATTATATAATATCTGGCTTCCCATGTGCTTCAGCTATTGTGATTAGTTTATCTCAAGCAAAGTAATTTTTGGGGTATGATATAGAGAGAAGTAGCAAGATTATACTGTTGGTTAATAGAATAATAGCTGGAGCTGATAAGGTATGAATTAATTTTAAAAATGAATTTCCAATGAAGTTTCTTCTACTAGGTGTGATTATCTAGCAAAGTTTTTGGTTAAAACTTATGTGTGTAGTTCTAGAATACCTATAGGAAAGCATTCTTTTTAATATACTTTATCACAGTTATTGAGCGATTCTTCGGATGCCAGTTATCCTCCCATTATATTCCTTCCTCGGCTACTCTTGAGGTTTTTAAGGCTCAAAGTCATAGACCTCAGTCACTTCACTGGTGAATTAAAAGGCTTGCTTCATCAAATTTCACAATCTGGGCTGGACCTTGATTTGATTAATGTTTCCAACCAGAAAACACTTTCTGTCGATGGATTGCGAGAACTTGGTTCAAAGATGATAAACTTACGAATTTTGATTTGCTCAAACATTGGTTCTCTCTGTGATAGCCATCTAATAATGATAGCTTATTGTTTCCCATTCCTTAAAGAGCTTAATACTAGCTTTCCATTGGATTCTCATGTATCTGATTTCGGGATATTAAAGCTATCAACCATGCTTGAGAATCTACACAAGATTGATCTTTTTGGAAATCACTTGGTAACTGATAAATCCCTTTTGTCTCTATGCCAGAATTGCAGATCATTGGAAGAAATTTCATTTTTCACATGTTTTAAGATAACACAATTTGGAATTGCTTCTGCATTCCGAATGAGACCATCTTTGGCTTCCATTTCCTTCAACATTGAAAAGAAAAGAAAAGAAAACACGGACCTAGTTTGACGCCCGTGCCCATTAACATGGATTTGATCGATTCACTCGCGAGTTTGAAAAGATTAAATGCTGTTGATTTTTCAAACTCTTTTATCTCGGACGAGTTTCTTATCTCACTTGCAGATAGTGCTGGTAATTTTCTAACGAAGCTTGTCCTCCATGATTGTTGCAATTTTACATTTTCAGGAATCTCTTATGTCTTGTCCAAATGTCAATGTATTCAATGCTTAGATCTGCAAAAAGCCGACTTTCTTACGGATCAATGTATCAAGAAGTTATCTATGTTTCTTTTTAACTTGACCTCTATAAACCTTAACGGGTGTTGCCAGCTGACAAACTCAACCTTTTTTGTAATCCTACAATTCACTTTTTTGTAAGCATATGAATGAATAGAATTGCATTAAAAAATGACTTGATACAGGGCATCAAACATATCCTCATACATATTTATGTTTTATACAGTGTGATATCAAATTGGTGTGAGGTAATTTTAGGTTTGTGACATTAAGCTTGCGACAATTGCCAATCATCCGTCCTTATTGGAAGTTATAGTGTGATATCAATTTGATGTAAGGTAATTTAAGGTAATTGTTTTCACTTCTCTCTTCCATGTTCATGTCCGTACTATATATGTAATACACATACCATCCTAGTACATGAAAAGTTGCAAAATGCTATGCATCTGAGTCATATATGCTTATTAGTAGACTTTTGTTTTTCTTTATATGCTTATGTAAAAACTATAGTAGTATGCGTTGTTTTTGTTAAATGTGTGACATTAATATTTTTCTCAGCTTGGCCACTGAATATAAAATGTTCATTAGGGTTGACTCTTTTGTTTTATAGATGTAGCCTCTTGCGACAACCTGGGAATTGCATGTTAGGATCTTGATGGAATGTGGTGCTCAAACCCCTCCAACTTTGTGGTTTGAGGTAATGATGTTTTGTTGATGATCACCTCTATAACACCTTAATGTTGTGGCTAACAATAACACTAATGTTGTATTGATTAAAGACATGGTGACATGGTCTTCCATTGTTGTAGACTTGATGACAACAGTAGATGGATGAGTTACAACCTAAAAGATGGATCACTGTGAGCATAATACTACTGGTAACAACAATTGCAAATCCGCAGTGATACATTATTTGATTTTAATTATAGTAATATATACATATATACATGGGACAGTTTGATTTCAGCGACAAATATGACTTGGTGAGATTCATAAAATAAATTCAAAGTCAAGGACTCTATGTCTCATAATTGGACCCTTCATTGAAAGTGAATTGACATATTTTGTTTGTGACTAATTTTATTTGTGTTGTTGTAGTTTAACTGGTTCGTTAACTTGGTTTCATCAAATATGACCTTCTTCTATAACTTCAAAATTAAAATTGAATTCACCTACCCCAAGTTCTACTGGGTTTTTGATATAATCTCCACCTTCCGGCGGCTACTCGGTTGCGATGTGTGGAAATAAGTTAGCATGGGAATTTTAACACAATCACTAACTATCCACTAGTTTATAGTGGAATTTCAACTTAATGTTGTCACTGATTGTTGTACCCGGGTAATTTGATGGTTAAAAATTAAGCATACTTTGAGGTGTTGTGAGCATATCAAAATTTTCAAAATTTGTATAAGTAGTTCACTTGATTTTCTTCTATGTCCATTCTAACTTATGGGATGCCAGCTTTTTATCTTATATATTTAACTTGCTTTGTGTGGTATTGAGCATAATTTTGGATTACGGTGACCATTTATTACTCTTTGTTGTTCAGGTTTTTGAGGAGTCTCTTGATAACAAAAGCAGCAAGTGATACATGTAATTTATTATTTTTATTATTATGATCTGTGATCGATCCCTCTTATAGAGAGGAGATTGAAGTATAGTTGTTAGTCACACATTAAAAAATGGCTTTTTTTAGGAACTTCGTAAATGATACAGTCTCACACAGTGTCTTGGAAGATAAAGGCATATGACAGGATGCTAATAATATTCTTAGACCAGTAGGTAATGAGTGTACTGATGCAACTTCTAGTGAGAAAGAATTTGATATGAACTTGGAGGCACAATATAAGAGTGATGGTGGACCAGATGGTGCCTGTAAACATAACTAACATAATTCTGATTTGTATTGGAACTGAAATGTTTCTTGTTGTGCTTGTTCTGAAATTATGCTTTGTTTGATATTGATTTTAGAAAGTTATTGACTAACTATTTTTTTTTTATTTTGCTTTGACACGAGTGACAGATTAGTTTTAATTTTTTCAAGAACAAGATGAAATCCAATGATAAAATGTATTAGCAGCCTTAACCCTTACACAATGTTGGATTCAAATTAGTTAAAATGTATTAGAAAATCTTTTGTTTTGAATTACATGTTAAGCTGTCGAATATTCTATTTGCAAATCTAGAATGAAATTAGCGGTAAATTTCAATATTTGGAAAGAAGTACCAAAATTACTTGAAATTTGAAAATTCACATTATAGATTTTGTAATTTAATAATAAGTTTATAAGTATGATTATGGAAAGTGAATATGATCTAGAAACACCTTTACAGGAAGCGGCTGAGGTTTCAATAGTAACAATCGGTCAACAGGTGATAATGGCTGGCTCATCTTTACCTTTTACATCTGACGGGGGGAATGCTAGTTGGTATGTTAGAACATTTCTCAAGATGAGATCATTTTTTTTCCTTTTCAGGGATGTTATATTAGATGATTGTTATATGAATGGTTTTATCAAACAATTTAATGAATCATAATAAAAGTGCTGAATAACTTGAATTAGTACATTTTGCAATCTACTCTCTGTCCCTACCCTTAGCTGGTGGAGGGTCTTCTCTCCATGGCCATATTGATGCAAGATGAAAATGTGTTTTTGTTTGAGAACTTGTTGTGTTCGGTTTTATTGGTCTAAACTGATGTTCGTGGTGAAATTTGATATGCTTTTTTCATGATGTTTCTCCTTCATTATCTCAGCAGTCCACAAAAGTTAATATATATAGACGCAATATAAAAAAAGCCTTTTTCTATTGTGTGCTTTTTATTTTATGTATGTCAAATTCCTAGTACTCGTTGTTCTTTATGTCTATGAATTCCATGGAAGTTCCTCTGTTAGTTTTACAACAGCATTAGTTTTTACAATAATAAATATTGAAGCTGAAAAATTAATTTTATCAAATTAAATTTATTAAGTATTGATATTTTCACTATTACCATATATGAATTGTTGGCTTAGTTTTATCAAATCAAATTAAATTAATTAAGTATTGATATTTTCACTATGCTGGTTGTTAGCTTAGTATTTGATACTTGATATATTGAATTGTGAGTTAGTAAGACGTGAGCCATGTTAACTTAATGGCATGGACTGACTTGTTGTCAATGGAATAGTGAGTTGGCTGCTAGCTTGAAATGTCGAATGTTAGATTGTTGGGTCTCTGTTAAAATTGTTTGTTGTATTAGCTCATGCTTTTACTTGTGAACTAGCTAGAATTAAGGTGATGTTTATTTGAATTGTGTTATGGCATGACTTGTTACTTGTGTATATGGCATGTATGACTATGTGTGTGTATATGAGCCAAAGTATGATTGTGGTGATGCTGATTTTCTTTATACATTGCAGGGCTACATCAAGGTGTAGCATGGTAAAAAAGAATTCCTATATGCTTTTAGCCTTCAACTTTCTTAGTCCCTCTCTCTTCTCAATCCTGGTGCTTTTAGCCTTCAGGATGGAGGAACTATAGAAACGGTAGTTCAAATTAGTTATGTTTATTGAATAGACCGATGAAGCTGATCTAGGAATGACTTATGAGGAACTATCTGTTTATGGAGGAACTATAGAAACGGTAGTTCAAATTAGTTTTGATGAAGATTCGATAAGGAACCTATTATGATTCTTCTTGCTTTCTTAACTCTCTTCAATTATAGTTTTGTATATTCATTGTTAAATACAAGTGACACTGGTTGGCTAGCAGTGGCAGAAATGTTGAGAAATGCTTCTTCTGGTTAGTATGAAATTTATGTTCTTCTTGTGTATTTTATAAGTTCATTTCATCTTTGTTGTGCTTTAGAATCATTGGTATTTTATAACATAGATATTATTTATTTATATGTCTTTAATTCCACAAAACATGAAAAGGGATAAAATAAATCCCATTCAAATAGGGTCTGTAATTTTAAAGATATTACAGGGTCTGTAATTTTAAAGATATTACAGGGTTATCATGAAATAGGGTCTGTAATTTGGAACAATATATAAAGCTCATTTTAGTGATGGCCAAAGAGGGATTTACATGTTGCTAATGTTTTGCTGTATAGGAGGCTTTCCACTTTTCAAAGTTTCAACCAACCGGATCTCTCATGACCATCTTGGTATGACTTGCAGTGTGCTATGGTGGGACATCATAGTATTGAAGATCAGCTGTAGGACCTGTCATTGAAAAGGCTTATAGTCACTACTGTATTTGTTTTTTTAAATAATATTAATAGAGTTGGAATATAGTTAGAATTTATTTATTTTTTAGTTGGAATATAGAGTTGTATAAATATAATATGATATATATGTTTAGTTGAATGAAGAATATGTGATTTTTTGTCCCATTCTGTTCATATTTCTACCATTAATTTTTTTTTTAATTTTAAAAATAAATTACCTGCGGATTTACCTGTGGAAAGGATATTTCCTACGAATTTACTTGCAGATGTACCTGTGGAACATAAAGTTGCGACGGTTTGAACCGTCGTAATCAACTAAAAATAAAAATAAATAGAAATTTACGACAGTTAATAACCGTCGTAATATGAAGATTACGTCAGTTCCTTACCCGTAACATAAGATAACGACGGATTGCGCCTCGTTTTGATAACCGACGCGAAATGGCCTCGCGACACACGTTTCTGCGACAGTCCTACAAACGCCGTGAGTTGCCAATTACGGTGGTTTTAACCGTCGTAACCTGCCAAAAAAACCGTCGCAATCTGTCAATTTTCTTGTAGTGATCGTGTGTTCTGATATTTTTTGTGTGAGTGATCCCTATATTTTGTCCCCTTATATAGGCCTTGTAGAATTAAATTATGTGGTCTTAAATTGATTGATGATGAATTACCTTCCATTTCTTCTAGTGAGCATGCTAGGACATGTTTGATGATGGTTTTGGAAGGAAGATATGTTGTTGATTTTGTGTTGCGTGATACGATAAAGTCTTTCCATTTCCAGCTTAACATGTTTGAAACATGTTTAGATTTTTCTCTTTCAAATCATTATGTCATAACTCTGTTTTGAAAACTTTGCTGGACAATCCATTTATTCATTGGGCCTATGTTTGATTATGTCGTTTTATTTTTGAATCGTGCAGGATATTACTTAGAGTTTGGTGGCTGAAGAATCCTTTGTGTTAATTTGAACAATATCATCGAATTGGGATCACTTTGTGGTATTGTCATCGCTATATTTTTTTTGGAACTCTTCACATTTTTAGTCCCTAAAGCATCCCTGCTCAAACTTGCAAAGTGATTCACAGTACCGTTTCCATTTAATGCAGTGGAACTCATATGACACCTTCCAAAATTGTTTGCACTTGACGTGAAATTAGCAATACTTCCATCAATTCTCTTTTTTGAGTTTTGTGTTCTTTAGGTGATTTAGTACTGGTGCCATTCTTACCATTAGGTTTTCTAAACATTTTCTTGGGCTTTAAACAAAGCTTAGTTTGGTCTTAATACTTGTTGTAGCATGTTGGTTGCTTGGAAGTATGACATTGCTCATGATTTAAGTTGATTTTGAAATGGTGTGTATGAATTGTAGGGACCTGCGTTCTTCATGTAGCCACTCACCGCTTTTTCCGACTTGCTGCTAATGAAAGAGTTTACATTTCCTCTTGAATGTTTTGTGGACATCGATTATAATTTTAAAATATGTTTGATTTCTTGGCTATCTCATGTTACACCATTTTCTACCCCACAATTATCACAGCGGAAATAAACATAAAATCATAGTAAAATCAGAATCACCTCAAAGGATGCACATTTCTCACAAAATTCAAATCAACAAAATTGCTCCGTAAACAACAGGTTTTCCTCAAAATAACTCAAAATGCCTTCAAAGGGCAGCAGATCCACCATAACCACAAAAATCTCATCAAAGGGTTTATTAAAATACACCATAGTCATCAAATAATCAATAAAATAACAGTCAAATAAAACTCAACATGGTTCGACTCAACGACCCAACCCGATGTTACACTATCAGAGCAAGACCCTCTACATCGACCAAAATGCAAATAACTTCAAAAGTCCTCAAAAGCATCCATAACTAATCTTGATCACCTGAACGTTACCCACGCGGAGGCAAAATTCAAACAGACAGGGTGAGTAATACAATTCATTATAATCAATATAAAATAAGATATGCATAAAAATGGCATCGTCATCATATACAACATCAATCAGAGTCATCACAAGGCAAACATCAAAACACGTCATCATAAATCACAACAATGCCACATAAATGCAATGCACAATATGACTCATGCATGTGGTATCAATTGTCACAATCGATGGACACTTAGACCATCACCCTCCAAAGATCCCCGTCAAATAGGATCGATTGTACACAAGAACCGGAGCACGTCATAATCCACTTCACATCCACACAATGGGATGAAAGCCACAAATAGACCGAAGTCTAACATCATCATCACTGGACCGAAGTCCTAACATCATCATCATCAAAATATGCTATGAATGCATGATGCACAACGTCATAATCATCATCATCAACACAAGTCATCACGTGCATCATCATTCATCACAATATCATCATATCATCATTCATTCATCAAAACATCATGCTTCATCATTTTATAATCATCAATACAACTCACAGAAAATCACATCAAAATAATTATGCATCATCATCTCCTAATCATCAATAATATTCATGATCATTCACATCATTAGACATCACACATCATCATCATAAGATCATCAATATAACTCATAGTAATCCACATCATCAATTTTTCATCAAAACATCACATATACACAGCTCATAACGTCAATATACATCATGGAAATTCATATCATCAATTAACCTTCGAAATCATTTATAAATGGTTCATAATTATCAATAACTCATAGTAGCTCAAATCGTCAATTATTCATCAAAACATCACAAAATCATCATCTTATAGTCATCAATAACATCATTGTAATTCATCAGAAAAATAACAGTATCAAAACATCAGAACATCACAGCATCATAAACAAAATTTCGTGAACAGTAGATGCTCGCTGCTGAGTTCGCTGTGCGAACACCTTCGCTGGGACCTTCGCTTTGCGAAGCTCCAGCGAATCCCAAAATCCCAAACACTCCCCCATTCTGCCTCTCCTCGCCACTTCATTCACTTTACAAATCCCTTCACTGGGGCATTCGCCGTGCGAACCCACAAACCCACATCTCAGAAATCATCCCAGAATCATCACATTCATCGGCATTCGCTTTGCGAATGGTCCGTTCGCTTTGCGAGTCCAAGAGGACATTCGCTTTGCGAATGGTCCGTTCGCTTTGCGAACTAGCGATTTCAGGAAATCGCTGCTACACATCAGTAGCATAACAGACCCACAATACCTTACGAATTCGACCTCAGTTCACCCAAAAACATCCCTACAACATTCCTAAGGCATTATAACCATCACGGACACAAAACCTAAAACTATTAGGTCGATTACTTTTACTATTCCAACTCGAACTCACCTAAACCTTCACAAACTCCTAAGGTTCCCATAAACCCCATAAATCCCTTTCTCATACAAGATCCCACATATCATCAAAAAGGTTTTTGCCTCGAAGGCTCATTTTCACCCGAATAAATTCAACCCTTAATAATCCATCATCGATCCTCAGAAATACCCCTAAATCGTTAATAACTCATAAACCCTTCAAAAACCCCAAAACCCTCAAGATCCATTTTAAACACATCACGTCCTATATTGAAAATAATGAAAGGCATTACTCCATATACCTTAGATTGTCGATTCAGAGCTTTCTCTACTGAGTCTTTGGAAACCTTCACGAATCCTCGCCTTTTTCCTTCTTTCCTCAGAGCTCTGCACCTTCTCCTTATTTTCACGTTTCAACCAAATGAATCCTATTCCTTTCCAATTCCTTTTTGTTAAACCCTTGGGCTTCCAAAATGGGCTTTCCCCATAATACCCTCACTAATCCTCCTCAAAAGTCTATCTTACCCTTAATTCCTCTAATATTATTTGAATTAATAATAATACCAATATATTCATATTATATACTATTATTCAATTAAATAACCAAAACTTCACGAAAACGCCAACGTCAACACAAACCACCAAAAATCACCGAAAATCATGAATATTATATTTAAATAAATTAAATAAATATTCTTACGAAATTTGGGGCGTTACAACTCTCCCCCACTTAAAGAATTTTTGCCCTAAAAAATTACCTCAACGAAATAGAGTCGGATACGACTCCCTCATCTGATCTTCGCGTTCCCAAGTCCAACTTTCTCCAGCTGGTCCTCCCCACAACACCTTCACCAAAGTTTTGTCTTTACCCCTCAGTTGCTTCATCTCTCGATCGTCAATCCGCACCGGTAAAGCTTCTACTATAAGGTTATCCCTCCCTTGTACATCATCCAGCTGAATCACATGCGACGGATCCGGAATGTACTTCCTCAACTGAGACACATGAACACGTCATGCAATTTCGTAAGTGACGACGGTAAAGCAACTCGATAGGCTACCTCTCCTATCCTCTGTGAGATTTGGTATGGACCAACAAAACGTGGAGAGAGCTACCTAGACTTCAAATCTTGACCCATTCCAGTCACTGGCGTCACCCTCAAAAACATGTAATCTCCCTCTTGGGATTCAAGTGTCTCCCTTCTCTCATCATGGTAGCTCTTCAGATGGCTCTGCGACGCTCTCATCCTTTCTTGGATCATCTTAATCTTTTCGGTCGTCTCTTGCACAATCTCAGGTCCGAGTACAGCACTCTTGCCTGACTCATACCAACACAAAGGAGTTCTACACCTCCTCACATACAAAGCTTCATAGGGCACTATCCCAATACTAGCATGAAAACTATTATTGTACGTGAACTCAATCAACGGTAAATGGCTATCCCAAGATCCTCCATGATCCAACACACAAGCCCTCAGCAAATCCTCTAAGGATTGGATAGTCCTTTCTGTCTGACCGTCCATCTACGGATGATAGGCAGAACTCATCCTCAACTTAGTACCCAACGCGCCCTGCAAACTCTTCCAGAACCTCGTGTGAATCTCGGATCTCTATCCGACATAATACTCGAAGGTATCCCATGCAACTTCACAATCTTCTCAATGTACATCTCGGCTACCTTCTGCATAGAATGATTAATTTTCATTGGAAAGAAATGAGCCAATTTAGTTAATCTATCCACAATCACCCAAATGGAATCATTCCCCTTAGCAGTCCTCGGCAATCCTGACACAAAATCCATGGAAATACTATCCCACTTCCATTCTGGAATTCTCAACGGCTGTATCATACCTAAAGGCTTCTGATGCTCAATCTTCGACTTCTGACAAGTCAAACACGCATAAACAAACTTCGCAACATCTTCTTCATACCTGGCCACCAAAACAACTTTTTCAAATCCTGGTACATCTTCGTACCACCGGGATGAATACTCAACCTACTTCGATGTCCTTCTTCAAGAATGCTCTTCTTAATATCTGGAACATCTGGAACACACACCCTGTCTCTGAACATCATCACACCATTCTCGTCAATCCGGAATTCTCCTCCGTTACCTTGGTTGATCAAAGTCAATTGGTCCACTAACTTCAAGTCAGATTATTGTCCAACTCTGATCTCTTCCAGAATTCCACTAGTCAACTTTAACATTCCCAACTTCACACTGTCAGGAGTCTCTTCACATACCAAACTCAAATCTTTGAATTGCCCAATTAATTCCATCTCCTTTACCATAAGCATCGACATATGCAATGACTTTCTGCTCAATGCATCGGCCACTACATTTTCTTTGCCCGAATGATAACTTATATCAAAATCGAAATACTTCAACGGCTCTAACCACCTTCTCTGCCTCATACTCAATTCTTTCTGATTAAATAAGTACTTCAGACTTTTATGATCACTGAACACTTCAAACTTAGAGCCAAACAAATAATGTCTCCAAATTTTCAGCACAAACACCACGGCGGCCAATTCCAAGTCATGTGTAGGATAATTCCTCTCATGAACTCGTAATTGTCTCGAAGCATAGGCAACAACTTGTCCAATCTGCATCAATACTCCACCAAGACCCATCTTCGATGCATCATAATACACTACAAAAGATTCGCTCAGATTAGGCAAAATCGACACTGGAGCGGTCATCAACTTCTTCTTCAATTCCACAAAACTCTCTTCGCAAGCTACATCCCACACAAACGATTGACCCTTTCGAGTCAACTGAGTCAAAGGTAATGCCAACTTAGAATAGCCCTCGATAAACTTGCGGTAATAACTCGCCAATCCTAGAAAACTTCGTATCTCAGTAGCAGACTTCGGAGTCTCCCACTGTAACACAACATCAATCTTGGAAGGATCTACAACAATTCCACCACTTGAAATCACATGGCCAAGAAAATTCACTTCCTTCAACCAAACTCACACTTCGACAGTTTCACATACAACTTCTTCTCTTTCAACACTTGCAACACAGTCCTCGAAGGCTCAACATGCTCTTCTTCAGCCTTAGAGTATATCAGAATATCGTCAATAAAAACTGCCACAAACTTATCCAAATACTCATGAAAAATCCGATTCATATACTCCATGAACACCAGGTGCATTAGATACGCCAACCGACATCACAACATACTTATAGTCATCATACCTCATCCTGAAAGTTGTCTTCGGAATATCATCAGGCTTAACGCAAATCTGATGATAACCAGACCTCAATTCAATCTTGCTAAACACATATGCACCTACCAAATAATCCATCAAATCATCAATCCTTGGAAGTGGATACTTATTCTTGATCGTCACTTTATTCAACTATCTATAATCCACACACCATCTCATAATACCATCTTTATTCTTCACCGACAACACATGAGCACCCCACAGAGACACACTCGGTCGAACAAACTTCATCCCAAGCAACTCTTCTAATTGTTTCTTCAATTCACCTAACTCAGATGCAGACATCCGGTAAGGAGCCATTGACACCGGACTCATATCTGGTATCAAATCCACCGCAACCTCTACCTCACACTCTGGAGGCCAATCACTTACGCCATCAGGAAACACTTCCGAAATTTCACAACAACCGGCAAAACACCAACTTCTCCATCTTCACTAATACTCAAATTTACCCTCAACATAAACGTCTCGGTACCATCCTGCATCGACTCATCAAAACCATCCGTAAGCACTTGGATTAACTCCAAACAATTCACCGTGCACACCACTTAAGCTCGTAAGACACATCTATCCCATCCAACATGATCTCGTCTATTATCAACAAGAGATTAAGGGTGATCAGTTCCTCAATTTGTCAATAACACCCGACTATCATGAGGCGGTACAAACTATCTTTACCAAACTATCGTAGCGTCCAACACCACACTTAGCCATCGCATCCAAACCTGAAGCATCTTGGAGAAGCACTATCTTCTCCCCCACTTGTTTCATTCCCAACCTGCAAATGGAAAACAAAATAAGCATCGACAGTGTTTTCACACACATGTCGCACACTAGGGAATAGACAACATTAGACAACCTGGCCGGACAGACCAACCAGGCTCTGATACCACTAATGTAACACCCTTTTCTACCCCACAATTATCACAGCGGAAATAAACATAAAATCAAACTAAAATCAGAATCACCTCAAAGGATGCACATTTCTCACAAAATTCAAATCAACAAAATTGCTCCGTAAACAACGGGTTTTCCTCAAAATAACTCAAAATGCCTTCAAAGGGCAGCAGATCCACCATAACCACAAAAATCCCACAAAAGGGTTTATTAAAATACACCATAGTCATCAAATAATCAATAAAATAACAGCCAAATAAAACTCAACATGGTTCGACTCAACGACCCAACCTGATGTTATACTATCAGAGCAAGACCCTCTACATCGACCAAAATGCAAATAACTTCAAAAGTCCTCAAAAGCATCCATAGCTAATCCTGATCACCTGCACGTTACCCACGTGGAGGCAACATTCAAACAGGCAGGGTGAGTAATACAATTCATTATAATCAATATAAAATAAGATATGCATAAAAATGGCATCGTCATCATATACAACATCAATCAGAGTCATCACAAGGCAAACATCAAAACACGTCATCATAAATCACAACAATGCCATATAAATGCAATGCATAACAGGACTCATGCATGCGGTACCAATCGTCACAATCGATGGACACTTAGGCCATCACCCTCCAAAGATCCCCGTAAAAAAGGATCGATTCTACAAGAACTGGAGCACGTCATAATCCACTTCACATCCACACAATGGGATGGAAGCCACAAATAGACCGAAGTCTAACATCATCATCACTGGATCGAAGTCCTAACATCATCATATAAATATGCTATGAATGCATGATGCACAACGTCATAATCATCATCATCAACACAAGTCATCACGTGCATCATCATTCATCACAATCTCATCATATCGTCATTCATTCATCAAAACATCATGCTTCATCATTTTATAATCATCAATACAACTCACGAAAAATCACATCAAAATAATTATGCATCATCATCTCCTAATCATCAATAATACTCATGGTCATTCATATCATCAGACATCACGCATCATCATCATCATCATCATAAGATCATCAATATAACTCATAGTAATCCACATCATCAATTTTTCATCAAAACATCACATATACGCGGCTCATAACGTCAATATACATCATGGAAATTCATATCATCAATTAACCTTTGAAATCACGTATAAACGGTTCATAATTATCAATAACTCATAGTAGCTCAAATCATCAATTATTCATCAAAACATCACAAAATCATCATCTTATAGTAATCAATAACATCATTGTAATTCATTAGAAAAATCACAGCATCAAAACATCAGAACATCACAGCATCATAAACAAAATTTCGCGAACAGCAGACGCTCGCTACTAAGTTTGTTGTGCGAACCCCTTCACTGGGACCTTCGCTTTCTGAAGCTCCATCGAATCCCAGAATCCCAAACACTCCCCCATTCTGCCTCTCCTCGCCACTTCATTCGCTTTGCGAAGCCCTTCGCTGGGGCATTCATTGTGGGAACCCACAAACCCACATCTCAGAAATCATCCCAGAATCATCACATTCATCGCGCATTCACTGCGCTAATCGCTTTACGAGTCCAGGCGAACATTCTCTTTGCGAATGGTCCATTCACTTTGCGAACTAGTGATTGCAGGAAATCGCTGCTACACATCAATAGCATAACAGACCCAAAATACCTTACGAATTCGACCTCAGTTCACCCAAAACATCCCTACAACATTCCTAAGGTATTATAACCATCACGGACACAAAACCTATAACTATTAGGTCGATTACTTTTACTATTCCAACTCGAACTCACCTAAACCTTCACAAACTCCCAAGGTTCCCATAAACCCCATAAATCCCTTTCTCATACAAGATCCCACATATCATCAAAAAGGTTTTTGCCTCGAAGGCTCATTTTCAACCGAATCAATTCAACCCTTAATAATCCATCATCGATCCTTAGAAATACCCCTAAATCGTCAATAAATCATAAACCCTTCAAAAACTCCAAAACCCTCAAGATCCATGTTAAACATATCACGTCCTATATTGAAAACAATGAAAGGCATTACTCCTTATACCTTAGATTGTCGATTCAGAGCTTTCTTTACTGAGTCTTTGGAAAACTTCACGAATCCTCACCTTTTTCCTTCTTTCCTCAGAGCTCTGCACTCTCTCCTTATTTTCACGTTTCAACCAAATGAATCCTATTCCTTTCCAATTCCTTTTTGTTAAACCCTTGGGCTTCCAAAATGGGCTTTCCCCATAATACCCTCACTAATCCTCCTCAAAAGTCCATCTTACCCTTAATTCCTCTAATATTATTTGAATTAATAATAATACTAATATATTCATATTATATACTATTATTCAATTAAATAACCAAAACTTCACGAAAACGCCAACGTAAACACAAACCACCAAAATTCACCGAAAATCGCGAATATTATATTTAAATAAATTAAATAAATATTCTTACGAAATTTGGGGTGTTACAATTTTGCTATGTAGGAAATTGTCATTTTGTGTATGCTGAGATGGAAGATTGTGCAGACATTGATTCCCGATCATATGGTACACATGTCCCCTGAACATTTCAAACTCAACCACGAACTTCTTCTCCAGCATAAATAGATTGATCTTTGGGACAAGACCCATCAGCAAATGTCTCCAAGGTTGATCACAAGGATAAGCTTCTGGTTAGTGTTCCATCCCTTAATTGCTCTCTTAATTAATAGGAATGAAGTTAATATGATGATATTGGGTTATGTTTTGATTTTCTTATTGATGGTTTGATGAATTTCAAAAGAGAACTACGTCTCAGTGTATCATTTCTTATGGATGGGATGTTCATGTGAGATCCTTTTGTTGCAGGTACTGGCTTGTTTAGAACAAAGTGACAAATTGCCTCGCCTCGACACGCAGAATCCAGTTCCTTGAATCTGGATAAACTCTTATGACTTCAATTTTTCATCTAAAAAGCACAAATTCGCTCATCCTATAGCTGTATCTTTGCGGTGTCACTCGAGGACCGGGTTGGAACAGGCACTTGAAGATCAAATTAGAATATTCAACCTACTTCGATGTCCTTTCTCAAGAATACTCTTCTTAATTTCTGGAACATCTGGAATACACACTCCATCTCTGAACCTCATCACACCATTCTCATCACCTCTGTTACCTTGGTTAATCAAGGTCAACTGATAAGCCAATCCCAAATCATATTTTCTGACCTCCTTAATGGTGTATGCCCTTGTGACTTGTAGATGAAGAGAATACATGAATAAAACCTTGAATCCACCATTGGCGGACCGTGACACTTAGACCACAAGTCGAAACTTGCTCTTCATGACAATCTCTTTGAAATTACAACTTGAACATGAATCTTGAAATAATGACTTGAACTTGCATTCGATATTTTCAAATTGATTTTAAGGCCACAATCCAAGTCGTGATTATGTTATTAAGCCAATATTTTGTCAATCTTGAAACCCACGATAACCCTTTAAATTAGGATCCAACTGGTCATGTCTTGAAGTGTTAGGCTAAGAGGATGATATCTGTTTCAACTTGAAACCAAAGTTCCTACACAACTTGTTAATGATAATAAACACGCACACCAGGGTCTAAGACCTAAAGACGCTACGCAAAAAGAAAAGGGATCTTAGGGTCAAAAATTAGGGTGCGACGATGCTTTAGTAGGAAGTCCTTGCTTATGTAGATGCATATGGTGAGAGAGTTGGAACTGATCGAGCAATTTAGAGACATGAGTTTGGTGTGTAAGGAGACTTCTAATAGTGTGAAGTTGGGGATGTTGAAACTGACTATTGGTATGCTGGAAGGAATCAAGGAGGTCATAAAATATGATTTGGGATTGGCTTATCAGTTGACCTTGATTAACCAAGGTAACAGAGGTGATGAGAATGGTGTGATGAGGTTCAGAGATGGAGTGTGTATTCCAGATGTTCCAGAAATTAAGAAGAGTATTCTTGAGAAAGGACATCGAAGTAGGTTGAATATTCATTCCGGTGCGACAAAGATGTATCAAATATTGAAGGAATTATTTTGGTGGTCGTATGAAAAAGGAAATTGATTAATTTATTTACGCGTGTTTGACTTGTCAGAAGTCAAAGATTGTACATCAGAAGCCCTTGGGTTTGGTGCAACCCTTTGAATATCCCAGGATGGAAGTGGGATAGTATTTCCATGGATTTTGTGTCAGTTTTTCCAAAGACTGCGAAGGGGAATGATTCGATTTGGGTGATTGTGGATAGACTAACTAAGTCAGCTCATTCTTGCCGATGAAGATTAATCATTCTATGAAGAAGGTAGCTGAAACATACATTGAGGAAATTATGAAGTTGCATGGGGATACCTTCGAGCATTGTGTCAGATAGAAATTCGAGATTTACGATGAGGTTTGGGGAAATTTTCAGAATGCCTTGGGCACTAAGTTGAGGTTGAGTTCTGCATATCATCCACAGACAGACGGTTAGACAGAGGGGATTATCCAGTCCTTAGAGGAATTGTGGAGGGCATGTGTGTTGGACCAAGAAGGATCTTGGGATAGCCACTTGTCATTGATTGGGTTTACGGACAACAACAATTTTCATACTAGTATTGAGATAGCACCATATAAAGCATTGTATGGTAAGAGGGTAGAACTTCATTATGTTGGTATGAGTCGGACGAGAGTCTTTTACTCGGACCTGAGATTGTGCAGGAGGCGGCTGAGAAGATGAAGATGATCCAAGATAGGATGAGAGCTTCACAGAGTCATCAGAAGAATTATCATGACAAGAGGAGGAAAGCACTTGAGTTCCAAGAGGGAGACCAATTGTTTTTACGGGTTACTCTGGTAACTGGTGTGGGTTGAACTTTGAAGTCTAGAAAGCTCACATCGTGTTTTGTTGGTCCGTATCAGATTTTGTAGAGGATAAAAGAGGTGGCCTATGAGATTACCTTGCCATCGTTGCTTGCGAATCTTCGTGATGTGTTTCAGGTGTCTAAGTTGAGGAGGTACATTCTAGATTCGTCGCATGTAATTCCGATGGACAATGTGCAAGTAAAGGATAACCTTACTGTGGAGGCTTGGCCTATGAGAATTGATCGTCATGAGGTGAAACAGTTGCCAGTCAAGGAGATTTCCCCCTGAAGGTCGTGTGGGGAGATGCTGTCGAAGGAAATACTTGGGAATTGGAGAGCAGGATTCGAGAGTCGTGTACTGAGTTATTTGTGTCAGGTAATTTTTGAGGACGAAAATATTCTAATTGGGGGAGAGTTGTAACACCCCAAAAATTTAGAATTATTTATCTAAATAATTATTTGTGAATTTTGACTTAGTTATATGATGTATGTTGATGTGTTGTGGGGAAATAAGAGAGATATTGGGTGAGAAGTAAAATTATGTAGAATTAAATAATTTAGTTTATATTATTTGGAATTATAATAATAATAAAATAGATATTAAGATGAAAAAGGAGAATGAAGGCATGATGGTAATGTTGTGGGGAATAAGTGAGGGCATAAGAGGTACACCATAAAAAGGGTTCTAGGGGTAACAAAGACAGAAGAGAAAATTAGAGAGTGGTGGTTCATTCTGTATGATCGTGAAATTGGAGAAAAGTTGTGGAGAAGAGCTAGGGAACATAGAACCAAAAAGGGGATTTTCATAGGAAACGCAAAGGAAGAGAGTCAATCGCTAGGAATTGGGGTAAGGGGTGTAATCCTTGTTTATTATGATCAATAGGTGATTAAGATAGATGTAGGTTTTGTCTTATATGATGATTTAATAAAAGCATGATGAAAAGTATGGTGAAATTGTTGATTATGTTGTTTGATATGTTTTTGATATAATTGTGATATTAAGTGGGTTGGTGGTGATTTAGAAATAATGAATTTTCGTTTGTCTATATGTGTGATAATCTGTTTCGGGATTGTTGATAAGTTTTCCCCATTGTTGAGTTTTGGAATTTCAAGTCTGAAGTATAAAATTGATGATGAATTGTTGTTAATCCATGAGTAAAACATAGCGTAATTGAGTTTTAGGATGTAATTTTGGTATAAAATCGGGTCTAGGATGATGGGGGTTAGTGGTATAGACTTTGGAATGAAAATGTGGGGTGAAAGTGCTTTTAAAAAAGTGATTTTTGGTGTTCGGAACAGTATGAGTCGACCGCTAGAACCCCTGGGTCGACTCATAGCCACCCGAATGCAAAATTGTGGAAATTTTAACAGTATGCGTCGACTCATAGATTTTGAGTCGGCCTAAGTACTCTGTGCGTCGACCTCTGAGTCGACTCATAGGCAGAAAAATGCCAGAAACGGTTTCAATCATAACTTTTTAACCATTAATCCAAATGACGAACCGTTCGAAGCGTTGGAAAGCTAATGAGCAGAACTTTGACATGGTATAATTAGATGAGACATTTTTATAATATTTTTATGATTAATATGCTGAAGATTATGACTATTACTTGTTGTGCATGTAAAGAAATCCTGTTGTAAGTGGCAAGACTTGAATGTTGTTATAAAGAGGTTGTTGTGGTGTTATTGTTGTGAATTAAGATGTTTTAATGATGTTATTAATATGTTAATGATGATAATATGAAGATGTTTTAATGATGTTGTTGAGATGTTAACGATGGTAATATGATGATGTTTTAATATTGTCGTTGTGATGGTAATGATGGTAATAAGATGATGTTTTAATATTGTTGTTGTGATGTTAATGATGATAATATGAAGATGTTTTAATGATGTTGTTAAGATGTCGAACTATAGTAATTCCAATTTAGATGCTATGTTATGTTGTTAGCCTATTTCATTAGTTTGAGATGTTAAATTGATTTAAATTTCAACTTTTGACGAGAATAAGATATTTTGATATTATGAAGATGAATGGAGTTGTTCTAAGATTATGATTCCGCTGCAAAGTTCAATTTATGTGTTGCAGTCATAAAAGAAAACAATGTTATAGATGTTGTAACCCGTGTTACGGAGCAGGATGATTATTATGAATGTTTTCTATGAAGTGTGACACCCTTGAGTGGTGAATTAAGCTGAATTATCCTTATTATTTTGCGAATTATTTTGTGGGGTTAGAAGGGTGTTACATTTGTCGCCATGTTTTAACATGTATTTATTTACTCGCGTTATGAACAATCCCATATCTTCTTTGTCGGATTCGTTGTCATCTTTAGGTTCACTATCCCTTTGCTCATCTTGAGAAGGCCTTGAACTAGAAGTCTTTAGAGCAATGGACTTCTTCCCCTCTTCTTTGTCTTTCCCGTTCTCACTCTTCTATCACTTTTCGTATTCCTTCTCGTATTTAGCCAAGCAAGTAAGCTCTTGCTCATGCTCTTCCAACTTACAAAATAAAGTCGTAAGATCGAGCAACTTAAGATCGTTTGCTTCTTTAATAGTGATGAATTGGAATCAGGATTATCTAGTGCATTTAATCAATTTATAAGATGAGTGAACCGTTTTCGCATATCCGCAATGGTTTCACCATGCTCAATACGGAATAGCTCAAACTCTTGATTCAATGTGTTGATCCTAGCTTGTTTGACATCATTAGTACCCTCATTGGCAATCTCAAATGCATCCCACATAGCTTTGGTGGTCTCACAATGACAAACGCAATAAAACACGTCAACTCCCAAGTCAAAAGTGAGAATGTTTTTCGCTTTCCTATCATGTGACCACAATTTCCTATCATTATCATCCCATCGTGCTTCTGGTTTAGGTATTGTGACACCATCCTTATTGGTCATAGTTATTTCATTTGGACCGTTTTGGATAGCATCCCAAATACCTTTGTCAACGGAGTTGACATGAATACGCATAAGTGCTTTCCAATAAGCATAATTTTCGCTGGTGAAAATTGGTGCTCTATTATACGCATCCTTAGGTTCGGTAGCCATTCTTCTAAGAAATGTATCTCAAGCACAGAATGAACTAGAGCTCTAAGAAAATTGGTGCTCTATTATACGCATCCTTAGGTTCGATAGGCTTCAATAAAGAGGGGGTGAATAGATCACAAATTTTACAACAAAAAACTTTTGGCAAAAATCTATTTTCAAAATATGGTGCAGCGGAAAAGCGACCCGGATCGAATCGTCTAACCGAACCTACTATTGAAAAGTAATATACATATCACAAACCAAACGGAGTGATAACGAACGTAAATGTTCAACAACAATCAAGCTACAAATCAAATAAATGAAATGCTAATCGTAACTTGTATATCCAATGAACCAAAACACAAACAAAATATGCACAAACAGTTTATCGAACACTTGATGTGCAGTCGATAACAATTGGAAATATAGTTTGTTTTGTTGATGTTAAAAACCTATCACAATCAAAGTGATTATGATTATATCAACAACAACACCTTTAAAAGATAGTAGAAAACAATTTCCAATCGAATTGATCAAACAACGATGAAATCGATAAATTGCGTAATCAGCAATAAAAGAGATAAAGAGAGAGACCAAGATTTGTTTAGGTAGTTCCCTAATCGGCCTCGCTATGGGTACGTCTTCCCTCAATTCAAATTCGAATTGAGATAGTGCTATTAACCTTTTCTTTGTAAAATCGTTTATACAAGAGATGAAGAATGCAAACCCCAAAACCCCTATCGTTTTGTGTTAATTCTTCCACCTCAAACCCTTGATCAAATCTTGATTAAGTGACCAACAATGCTGCTATAATCCTCCGATTATCCTGAGAATACAACTTGTTGAAACCCAAGATTCCCGAACACAGTTCACCGTCTCGCGCTACTCCGTTGCAAGGAAACCACCTTGTCCCAAGGCTTTCACTTGGTCGAATTTGTGTTGACGTGATCTTGTCCAAAACCTTCAAATCAACCTGATCTTAAAGGAAAACCCCACCTTGTTTTTCTTATTTGAAACACACAAAGTTCCCAACCCAATATTCACGGTTACACCAAACCTAATTGGACGTTATAAACCATAATCTAGATGGTCACCCAATCAAAAAATGATTATGTGTAGTTCAATTATGTATATGCATAGAAGAAGGGATGAAGATGATTGGCAACTTTGTAATCTGGTTTCGTTTAGGTTTTATTCACTTGGAAACCTTGCCTAGAAGAAGATGCATGTATGAGTATATATAGGTATGTAAAGAAAATGGGAAAAAGGATGCAAGAAAAAGAATTTGGAAAAAGAATTTTTCAAGTTTTAAATTGCATAGGTCGGCCTTTGAAAGTCACATCTCGGCCTATGAAGGTGTTTAGGCCGACCTGAGATGCGACCTATGGGCAGAATCTACATGCTTCGTTCTTGGAGCGTGGGAGTCGTCCTGAAACATGGATGTGTCGGCCTATACTGAAGTTGAGGCTTCTATAGGTCAGCCTGATCATATATAGGTCGGCTTATGCTGTTGTTTTGACACACAAACATGATTTTTAGTGTATATGACATTCCTAAGACCAGTAAAACTTGTTTAGAGACTCTTTTTGTGCATCCTAAGGCTAAGGGAACAAACAAGCATTTAAATGTAGGTTGATACCGTCCAATATACAAAAGCGCTACGATGTACTACCTTCCTTGTTTGACATCATTTAAAACCCGGTTGAATTTGTAGTTAGCACTCACGAAAACAAAAAACGTAAATCCCTCTAAAAGTAGAAACTCACATTTTTGTCGACAACAATCATCTCAAAATGCTCTTTTGAAGTAGACAAAACCTTCCATTTGTGATTAATTTTCACAGTAACCTTCCATAATTCCTTTCGGTCATTTATGTCATTTATCAACTTGAATGGTCTTGCCATCTTGAAAGTTCACTAGATATGGTTTCAGATGGTGTTTCTAACATTCAAGTTGAAGGCGCAGAATGTGAAGGTGTAAAAGATGAAATACAAAATGAAGGCGTAGAAGGTGAAGATGTGAAGATGCATAAGGTTGTAAAAGACGAAATACAAAATGAAACACCCAATACCTCATCATATCGTACAAAATGATGTGATTGAAGGAAGAAATGTAGGTCATAATAGAGTAGATGTTTGAAAGAGAAAGCACCAAACCGAGCAAAAATGTCGTTGTCCTCTGATGACTGGTTAGGTTCAAAAGATTAGCCTTCAATAGTTATGGATTTGACAAAAAGACTTAAAATGCCCCCAACTTGATGACATGTCATTAAGTAAGTCAAGGGCAAACAAATACATTTCCAGAACTTCTTTCTTTCTTATATGGTAGATATTTCATATTTCACTTTTAGTCCCTCAAAAAAATTTCTTCAAAGAACGGTCTTCCTAAAATTTTTCATCCACACTTTTGGTCTCTCCTACTAAAATTGTCTCTAAAATTGTCGCCAATTTGGACGTCATGTAATAAACCAACGCTAAAAATGTCGTTAAGTTGATTGTTAAGAGCATGAGAGATCAAAAATGTGAATGAAAATTTGTAAGAAGACAATTCTTTTAAAAAAAATTAAAAATAAAATATAAAATATTTAGAAGGATCACAACCATATTTAATTTTTAAAAAATAATTATGTTTGATGTCTCTTTCAATTCTACATATTTTGTATTTATCTAATTATCTTAAGCAAATTCACTTTAACCAACAAAAATTAAAACAAATACAATTCAAATGTATTTTCTTGTTTTTTTTAATCTTCAAAAAATTGTATTATTTCTGAAATTAGGTTATGTAAAAAAATTATTATCCAATCAAACTCTAACAAATCAAAACGAAATAAAAAATAATTTAAAAGAAAAAATTGTAATTTATCTAAAATTTCAATTTTTAGTGCATTGGTCACGTTAAATTCCTTTTATGTCATATTCATATTGAAGATACAAAGAGCGCATCAATTCTCAAATGGAGAAATAGAGGGAACAATAAACTACCAAAAAAAATTAAATAAGCGTGGTTCCCCAAACAAACAATAGTTAAAAGCCTCGTGTATTTGTCAGTGGTAAATTAATAATCTCGCGTGTAGCATGATGCTCGCAGACCTGATTGTGCATGGCGTGGTACTCATTAACATGAATAGAAAATCTTAGTTTACATACATGGGATTTGCAATAAATAATGCTCCCTCCTTTCTATAATGAGTGTCATACCCCAAATTTTGACCACCAAGATTTCCCATCATTGTGCAAATCATCACCACAATATGGATGTACCTTCATGCCTCATTAATCTCCTCAAAGATTGTTGAGCATTCACCATGATCAAGAATTAGGGTTTCGAGCCCTCCCAAGATACTTAGACAAAGGATCAATAAAAAAATGACATGATCTTTAACTTGTCTAACCTCTCAAACATCCAAAAAGGATCAAGAGGAATATCACATCAAGAATCAAGCACAAATTTGTGGCATTCAAAGTGGTTTGAGCCTCGAAACACCTGATGTCGCCGAATTAGGGTTTTGGACGATCGGGGCCTCCAGAGTGAAATTTTCACAAGAGGATGAGCCAAGACTCCAACATGTGACTCAATATGCTCAAAATAACCCTTAAAATCCATTTGCAATGCTAAATTACCCTCAGAGGATGCATTCCCCAAAAGTCAGGAATTAGGGTTTTTACGCGCCGAATCGCTCCGGGGCCAAAAGTCAAAACATGACTTTTTTGGCAAAAATGATTCTTATGATTCATATTTTCATAAAATGTGACTTATAATGACATTTGAACAAGAATTGATCAAGAAATCATGATAACTTGTAAAAGGGGTAACCTTGAAAAATGGAAAATTTTTCTAAGTTACTAAATTTTAATGGTTTTGGTGCCAACTTCCAAGGACCATAACTTTTGATCCAAGCAACCATTTTGGGTGATCCAAATCTAGATTTGTAGGTCTTGCTACACTCTACAAAAGCTTCAACTACCTCCAACTCCAATTCTTTGTGGATTTTAAGTTATGGAGTGATCAAAATGACAAAAACATGAAAATGACACTTTTTTCAACACTTAGTGAAAATCTGCCTAAGTTATCAGCTTTGAACACCAATGTTCATGAGGATTTTTCAATGGAATCCAAATAGTTTCAAGACAAACTATGATCACACATCAATTGTATCATATGAGGGCTCTTTAAAAAGTACAAGAGCCTCCCATAACTCAACCTGAGCAGGGAGATATGAATCCCTCAAAATCACCATTTCCAACTGTCCTAAGCAAGGCAGAATTTGGTGTTTTGCTCGATTTGGCAAATTTGGACAACTCCAAGCCTTGTTATCCACTTGGACACATCAGAGGATGAAATCAAAGGGGGAATGATCTAATCCCCAAGCCTCTAAAGTCCAAGAATCTACACATAGCCATATCAAACCTAAAAAGGCTAAAAAGGTGCCAAGACTCCAATTTTGTTTCCAAGCATTCAATAGATGCACCAAGGTGGCATGGACTGACATATTACTAACTGAATGAGTCTAGAATAAGCCCTGAATCAAAGGACCATAGGCCTGTGCCCTAACCTCAAGTCAATGGCTATAGGAGACTAAAGATTCCCTTGGATCAACATTGGCCAAAGGCCTGCTGCAGTTGCCACACACTATTGCTTCCAAAACAAACTTGTTACACTATAAATAGACCTCAATTATGATTAGTTTGAGTACAACAAAGCACTACAACACTTGCTTTCCTCAAAATCTCTCTCTTTAGGCCAAAATTCCTTCTTTTGCAAGTCATCTCTGAGTTTTTGAGTTAGAGAGCAATTCCACCACAGCTCATGATCTAAACACATCTAATATCTCATATCTAAGCTGTCTAAACACTCACTTGTGATATGAAACAACAAAATCAGAAAATACACCTCCAAAACCTCAAAATTGGACTTTTCTACATTTTTTCAAGCCATGCCTTGATTCAATCACTTTCAAAACCAAACAAGACCTCAAACACACTCCAAATATCATCCTCAAACTTTCCCAATTGGTTTCCCTCATCTGGAACACCATTTGAGAGAGTTGCTATTTTGGTCACTTTGCCACTTTTGTAAGAAAGAGCCTAATACTTGTTCCTGAGGATTCCAGCTGGTTCTGATCATCCTAAAAGCTTCTAAGGGATCAATTAAGAGTGTTCAAAGCATTGAATCACTTCTGGCACAAGGAACTTGGCAGATAACATAAGGAGCTCCAAGAGGTAAGTGCATCATCACTTGAACTCTCAAATTTATGCATTGCTTTGAGGTCCATTGATTATGGACCTCTCATACATTTCATACATGTTGTGTTTGAACCAAATTGTCATGCTATTATTTCCTGTACCATAAGATAGCATAGAACATGCAAAATTAGGCCTATTTTGAAATCACTATCATATTTTGAGATGGGACATTTTCTGAAAATCCCAAGGGCACCATTGGATTACTCATGAAATTCTAGGTCAGATGCACCTAAATTTTGTCCCAATCCATGGAGAAATGAGCAAGTTACAACCTTTATGCAAATCCACCATGACTTGGTTTCTTGCCTTGGCCAGGCCTAGAAACCAGGCCACCCATATGTATTAATGGGGTGGTTTTGATACACGGATGTATCACCACCCAAGTGGTAGCGCGCGCATGTGTTTGTCTTGGAGGTCATGGGTTCAAACCCCACCCAGACCTTTTTTGCTACCCTTCCATATTTTTGCTATTTTCAATATTTTTATGGTTTTTATTAATTAATTCAAAAAGTAATTTCTCTCTCAATTTTAATTATTTTTTATTGGTTCTTTTTTTGAAAATTCCCAAAAATGTTAAAATATTTTATTCCATAAAAATCTCACAAAATATTATTTATTTCATATATTTAGTATTTTTGTAAAGAATTATGTTTTATTTGTTTTTAAAACATTTAAAAATATTTCTTTCTCTTGATTTTTCAACTTCAAATGATTTCCAAATCATTCCATAAATAAAACTTGATTTTTCAAACATTAATCCAAGATAACAACTTGTTTTTCACACATGTTTGATAATTTTGGTCATTTTAATTGAATTTTATTCAATTAAAATACATTTTAAAATCAAAATTAGGGTTTTGTTGTTTCACCCTCACAAACCTTTTTCAAAACTTTTCAATGGGCCTCTTTGTAGAGTGTAAGTCCCATCCTTTTGTAAATAAAATAATATGGGCCTTAGTCACTGTATAAGTCCCAATACGATTTTCAAAACTAACGGTGCGATCGTTGTTTTCATCTGAGCCTCTCCTTAAGTTGAAAGCCCCATCATTGTCGTACAAAACTAAAACTTTGGGCCTCTTGATAGAGTGTAAGTCCCATCCCTTGTAAATAAATAAATTTGGGCCTCAGTCATTGTATAAGTCCCACTGCGATTTCTAAAATCTCGGCGCAATCGTCGCCTTTTAAACAAAAGTCATTTGGGCCTCTCCTTGAGTTGTAAGCCCTATTTCTTTTCTTTTTCAAACACTTTGGGCCTCTAATAGAGTATAAGACCCAACCCTCTTTTTTACATAAAACAACTTGGGCCTCAGTCATTGTATAAGCCCCAGTACAATTTTCAAATAAACGGTACAATTACTGTTTTTCATCTGGGCCTCTCCTTGAGTATAAGCCCCAACATTATTTTCAAAACAACTTGCCTTTTGATTTAGGTTCAAACTCATAGTTGTTATCAAAATTTTCTTTAATTTCTTGAACAACTAACCATACAGCTGTTACAATGGAAGCTTGCTCGCCTGTAAGTTTTAACAACTTTCTTTTACATACTTGCACACACACACACACACACACACACACACACACACATATATATATATTTGTTTGTGCTGGACGCTTGCTCACCTGTAAGTCCTCCTACCCTCTTTTTACATACCGTATATATTTCGTCTGTATATATATATACCTGTATATTATCTGCTTAGAGTTTTCCCCGGCAATTAGGTCTAGGATTAGATAAAGCCAGTGATCACTCTTTCAACACAGTCAAAACTAGTTCCCCATAGGAATTCCAGATACAGTCTTGCCTTCTCTTGGGCTTAAACAATATGAAACAAAGAGAAAGGCCTTATTCCCGGTGAAACTTTTCTCAGACTGTCACTATAAGAAAATGTCAAAGAAGTTCATTTCCCCCCAGAGAGGATTAATTCTTGGTGAAACCTCTCTTGAATTTCTTCAAACCCTAGAACTGTTCATTAAAGAAAAGATTATTCCTGGTGAAACTTTTCTTGAACTCTTCTTAGGTTTGGACCCACAGGTTTCCTAAAAGCATCCCGCCTCCTCTTGGGCTTTGTACAAGGACCCTCCGGCTTCTTAGAAGTTCTCATGCCTCCTCTTAGGCTTAGTACAAGGACCCTGAAGACTTGTTAAAGGTATAGGATAGAACTTAGTCATCCTTTGTTAGAGCTGTCTTTCTAAAGACTCAAAACCTCAGATCATGTTTAGGGTTGACCCTCATCCCTTAAAATAACAACCTCCTCTTAGGCATCATACAAAGATAAACTCTTCCATACCAGTAGACTTGGACAGTCTAATCTCCTCTTGAGTCTCAAAGACATTCTCAAGTTCCCTACAAATACAGGAGAAACACTGGTCATTTAATTAATCCCCAGTAGAGTTGAAACCCGTAAGTTCTAAAACTTAGTCTTTCATCCTAAATTTCCCCAGTTAGGGTCAGCTTATCATTAGAACCTCAAGGCATCTGATACCTAAACTCTTCTAGAACCCTCAGCAAGAGTTGATTCCCCATTTTGGACTTGCCTCTGGATCTCAATAATCCTTAGCAGAAGCCAGCCTCCTCTTAGGCTTTGTATAATGATTTCCCCTAGCAGAAATTAGTCCCCTCTTAGGCTTTGTATAATGATTTCTCCAGCTTGTTCAGCCTCAATCTTGGGCTTTGTACAAGACAAACAAAGTACTCTCTTGTTGAGTCAATCACCTATCCACACTCTCTTGTTGAGTCAATGGTACAAAACATAAACACTATCTTGTTGAGTCATTCTTTTTTAGCCTCAATCTTGGGCTTTGTACAAGACATATATAAACTTTCTCCAACAAAGTCAAAATCTTCATAACCTTCTCTTAAGCTCCGGATAAATATCTTCCCCAGCTGAGTCAATTCCTCTCAGCCTTCTTTTAGGCTTTGAGAATTAATATCCCTAAACAGGGGTTGATCCTCCCTTCAGCCTCAACCTTGGGCTTTGTACAAGACACCCATAAATATACTTCCGCCTCAAACTTGGGCTTTGTACAAGACGGATATAAATCTCTCCAGTAGAGTCAATATCTTTTCAGCCACAATCTCAGGCTTTGTACAAGACAGATAAACACTCTCTTGTTGAGTCAGTCTTTTCTAGCCTCCTCTTAGGCTTTGTATAAGGACTTCCCCAATGGAGTCAATCAATCAATCTATTAGCTTCAACCTTGGGCTTTGATCAAGGCATATACAAAAACCACCATCCCCTAAGAGGAAATCAAAATCTCTCTGTAGGAAGACATTTTTCTGTGTTATCACTCATCAAAATAGATAAAATCAAAACAAACCTTAATCCCAGATAACTGTTGTAAGTGGCACACTTGTTGATTCAAATATCCAAGCTGTAGTCCATATTTTATCCTGTTAAACTTCCTCTCTCATCTAATTGCTGTAAGCGGCAAGCCTCTAGATTATTTACTTCCACACCACTGTCACTCTCTTAGCATGAAAGATTCCTAAGGAAAAATGGCATTGCTCAACACTGAGTTAAAGTTTCCTCCTTCAGGACAACACCCCTATAAAGGAAATTATGGCATTGCTGGATGCACATATCCTAGTTAAAGTAATCCTCTTTTATAACAATCACCCAACATTTGTGATAAACAGACAAGATGTCTCCCTTAGAGATGACAAATTCTCTCTCAGACAAACTTTTAGCTTCAATATTGGGCTTTGAACAAGACACAAATACTCAACCTTTTAGCTTCAATCTTGGGCTTTGAACAAGACACCAAAACATCTTTTCCTCCCATAGAATAGGAGGAACTATGATTGCTTTGATTTCCCTATTTCTTTAAACGGGAATACGTAGGCATAAGATTGCGAAATCTTAGCGAGCATACCAATAAAAAACTCTAGGTCCAGTACCTTCATACCAATTAAAAACTCTAGGTCCAGTACCTTCATATCAATCAAAACTGAGGTCCATTACCTCACCAAAATCATCAAAAAGACTCTCTCTATCTCTCTCTCTCTCTCTCTCTCTCACACACACACACACACAGACATCACCACAAAGAAGAAACTTTCCCATTTATAGATAAACACCATCAAGTACAAAGCAGAACCTAATACTAATCAACCTGTGGATAACCACATATAGGATGAGTAATTGACAACTCCCCATTGTATAACTTGACCCCGAATCTTTTTAAGCGTCTGTTCAATTAAACATTCGCGTGCAAGTTTAGTTTTAGATAGCTTCCCTTTCCCTTCCAGCTTCACGAGATAAATAAGAAATCAGAAAGTAGCACCCCACTCCCTACCATTGCGGTGAGGAGAAACCCATGGCGATAAGGTGGTCGCGTCACCGACAAAAATATCACGCTACAGTAAAAATGGCGACTCTGCTGGGGAGTCCCATTAGGATCTGTCTTACTTTAGTCATCATTCATCCCCATTTTTCCAACAGTAAAAATGGCGACTCTGCTGGGGAGTCCCATTAGGACCTGTCTTACTTTAGTCATCATTCGTACCCATTTTTCCAACAGTAAAAATGGCGACTCTGCTGGGGAGCCAAATTAAGACTAGAATTCCTAAGAGGTCTAGGATGATTAGTTTAGGAATCATACTATATGTTATATATACTGCTTTTCCTACTTGATATCCGTGTTTATTTTTCTGTCAATGGGAATGTGAGTGATGTCGCATGTGGAAAGTTTGAGAGAACCCTATGATAGGTGATGGCATAGACGGGTGGACTTACACGGAGTGATTCCCGAATAAGCGATCCTGGTAGACCATCAAATCAGTGGAGATACCCTTTGTGGATTCAATGTCTAACGACTTCGTCGTGAAAGCAGATTGTCCCAATGTGGTATCCGTGAAACTGAGGATTTAGTAGACGTTAACCATATGGCCATTTGATAGTGCGGTGACTATCAAGAATAGTTGATACGCGATACTACACTCATTTGAGATTACCCTAGGATGCTACAGCTCGCTCGGGTGAACCAGCTTGCTGTTGATATCCCTAGGGGGTCAATGATTTTGGGAACTTTTTACCCATTCTACAGGTACAAAAATTTACCAGAATACAACCTTTGGGGATGGGTGAAGCCATGACTCCATGCTCGTGGCGTTTAACACTTGAAACCATGTTTTTTAAATGTTTTTGTGTGCTGCATTCATGCATTCATTTAAAAAAACGCTTAAACAAAAAAAAATTTCTTCTTTCTCTTTCTTCTCTTTTCTCTTCTCTCTCTTTTTCAAAATAAACTAAAACAATAATTGCAAATATCAGAAAGAAGGATTGCGTTATGGATTTCGGTAGAAGAAAGACGCACAAGTATACCTTCAAGGCTCCAAAGCTAGAGGATTTAAAGGGGCTGGCAAGGATGATTACCAACCCTGATGCTTTCAGAGCTAAGTACGGAGGACTGCTGTCTCTGTTAAGGGTCCACGTAGTTGAAGGAATCCTGTCTACGCTAATTCAGTTCTACAATCCGGTTTATCACTGTTTCACATTCCTGGATTGTCAACTAGCACCGACGCTAGAAGAGTACTCTCATTTGACTGGTCTACCCATCACTGACCAAGTTCCCTTTTCTGGACTGGAAGAAATTCCAAAGGATCAAATCATTGCAAGAGCAATCTATTTGGACGAGTCAGAAGTTAGGACTCACATGACCACTAAGGATGGAATCCAAGGTTTACCGGCCAAGTTTTTGGTAGAGAAAGCCCTATACTTTGCCAGTATAGGAAACATAAATGCTTTCGAAGATATCTTTGTTCTGCTCACATACAGGTTATTCCTTTTTCCCAACATCGATAACTTCGTTGATACCAATGACATTAAGATCTTTCTGATTGGAAACCCCGTATCAACCTTGCTGGCAGATGCTTATCATTCTGTACACTTAAGGAATTTGTACAGCGGAGGAATGATCACATGCTGTGTACCCTTGCTTTACAAGTGGTTCACTTCCCATTTACCCAAGTCTGCTACATTTTAGGATCATAAGAGTACTTTACGTTGGTCACAGAGAATCATGTCTCTTACCAACTCTGACATAGATTGGTACAATCGGATCTATGAGGGGATAAGGATCATCGACAAATGTGGAAACTTCCCCAATGTACCCCTCATAGGAACTAAAGGAGGAATCAACTATCATCCAATTTTAGTTCATCATCAACTTGGATACCCGATGAAGCATATCCCGCAAAATGTTCATCTGGAAGGTCTTTTCTTCAAGGAAGGAGAAAATGACAGAGCACTAAAGAAGGAAATAGTGCATGCCTGGCAACATTTTCATAGGAAAGGAAGAGAGTCTCTAGGAAGGCCGGACTATATCTCTGTGGAACCTTATCTCCACTGGGTGCAAACTAGAGCCCTCAAGCTGAGGATGCCTTACCCTCGTCAAGAAGTTCTTATGTTAAATGAATCTGTCCTTTATTTTATGTCTGATGCGAAAAAACTCCAGGTCGCTCTCAATAAAGTTCAACGGGAAAATAACTCTTGGAAGAACAAATACCACATTCTCAATGTAGAGTGTACCAAAATTCAGGGACTGTTAAAAGAGAAGGATGCTCTAATTAAGATACTAGAACAACATGTTGTAGAAAATCAAGAAGACCGAAGAAACTTGCTCGCTCCTTTCACTTGGCGAAGGACTGAAAACCCGACAACGGCTAAAGAGCCCCGGTCAAAGAAAAGGAAAATACCAGAACCAGCATCTGAGCTCTCTTCAGAGAGGACTCAGGATCCATAAGTTCAGACATTTCTTTTACAACACTTTGTAAAATACTGTATTTCTCTTTCTGCAATCATTCAAATTCAATAAAACGGGGTCTCTCCACTGTATGATATTTGCAATCTCTTAGTTGAAGTTTCTTTTTTATTAAAGCAAAAAACAAAAAAATTAATATATATCATTGCATATCATTCATCATTCTCACATAACGCATTCTTCTTACCTTCGAGTTTCACGTATGTATTACGATTCTAGAGTCAAACTGTCTCACTCATACAATACTCGGGCCAATCGACAAAAGAAAATGGACGATCTCGAGGAAGAGAAAAGAGAGCTGAGAGAATAAATCGACGCTCTGAAGGAAGATTTGAAAAAACTTCACAGTGACATGCAATCCCTGGCAACAGCTCAGAGGCAACAACAAAGGACTGTGATCTCAGAGATCACATCTACGCCCATAGTGGAGACGTATGATCCTCGATACAACATGCCTAAAGATCGTCCCTGGGGCATGCCTATCAACTTTGTCCCTGAAGGATATATCCCGCCGGTCAACTCCTGAAGGTTACAAACTTCGGAACATAGAAGTACCAAGAGTCACTGCCGTAATGACTATACCACAACCCGTGGTACACACTGTCCCAGAAGGACAGATTCCACAAGTAATCTCTGGTGGAAATGAAGACATGTACGAGAAAATGAATGAGTTCCAGGAACAATTCCTGGAGATGTAGAAGAAACTGCATGCCATTCGCGGTCAGGATTTATTCAGAAAGGACGCCGCAGACCTTTGTCTAGTCCCTAATGTAAAGATACCACACAAATTCAAGGTGTCTGACTTTGAGAAATACAAGGGAAACTCTTGCCCTCAAAGTCATTTGGTGATGTACGCTCGAAAGATGTCAACTCAGACTGAAAATCAACAGCTACTGATCCACTATTTCCAAGACAGTTTAACCGGTGCCGCACTAAAATGGTACATGGGTTTAAATCGTACCAAGATCATGACTTTCAGAGATCTTGGCGCAGCATTCATTTAGCAGTATAAGTATAACCTGGACATGGCACCAGACAGAGATCAGCTCCGAGCAATGTCGCAAAATGACAAAGAAACTTTTAAGGAATATGCTCAGAGATAGTGTGAAATTTTCGCCCAGATCTATCCCCCTCTTGAGGAGAAAGAGATGACCAAGATCTTTTTGAAAACCTTAAGCTAATTCTATTACGACCGAATGGTTGCCAGTGCACCTAGTGACTTCACTGAAATGGTGAACATGGGGGTACGACTTAAAGAAGCAGTCCGAGAAGGACTATTGGTCAAAGGTACAGAACCATCTAGCAGTACCAAAAGATACGGTGGTGCTTTCCCTAAGAAAAAAGAACAAGATATCGGTAATATCTCTCTCGAAAAGAAAAGGCGAAGGTATCAACCAGTGTCAGTGGTAACTCCCGCTATCGACCCAGCGCCTGGTCCAACATATCAACCTCAGGTTGCTCAGAGCCAACCAAATCAACAACATTATCAACAAAGGACACAACAACCTCTTCAGCAGGCTCTTCCACAGTATAACAACAATCATACGAATCGACCACCAGGGTTCGACCCTATACCGATGTTGTACGCAGAACTGTTTCCACTTCTATTGGTCAAGGGGCATGTCCAAACCAGGTCTCCTCTTACAGTACCGGAAAATCCGCCTTTTTGGTTCAAAGCAGATCAAACTTGCCCTTATCATTAAGGAGGACCGGGGCACAACATTGAGAACTGTCTCAGTTTCAAATCTGATGTACAGAAGCTTGTCAGGAATGGGGTCTTATCTTTCAAGGATACAAATCCAAATGTTCAGACGAACCCGTTACCTCAACATGAGAAAACTTCCGTAAATTTGATAGAGGAAGAATTTAACCGCAGTTATCAAATTCACGATATACTCATATTAGGAACCAATCTGGTTAGGATGCATTGCAGACAGAGTGGGTACGGTCATGTACCGTCTCACAATAATCACCAGTGTGATATCTGCTCAAAGAATAATCAAGGATGTTCCGTAGTGCAATCATCTCTACAAGAACAAATGGATCTCGGATGAATCCAAGATCTGCCACGACAATGCACTCAAGGCAAAGTCAATACCATGATCTGCCACGACACGATTACAATTCCTGTCTGATCTACTCAATAAACAACCAGGGATGCTCTTTTGTACAAGAGGCCCTCTAGCGTCAGATGGATCTTGGATGGATCCAGGATTACCATGATAAAAGTAACCATCAAGTTAATATGATTCAGATCTTTGATATTCGCTTGATGAATACCAGTCTGGTAGAATTACATGCTAAACAAGTCAGGCTCGGTTTTCTGGCTTCACATGGTTATCAGGACTGTAAAGTGTGTCATGAAGACGACCAAGGATGTGTACTTGTCCAAAGAAAACTTCAACACTTGTTGGACCACTGATGGCTTCCAATCTACTTGGATGAAGCTACACAATAGATCAGTATGATTGACGGGAATCCTACTAGACATCAAAGTCAGGATGTCCGCTCGATGGAAACAGATCTAGTAAAGTTGCACTGCATAGAAAGTGGGCGTGGCCAGGTGCCACCACACAACTATGAGCGCTGTAGAGTTTGCTCAGAGAACAACCAAGGATGCTACCTTGTTCGGTCAGCTCTTCAAAATTAGTTGGACCAAAAAGAGATTCGACCATGTTCAAGTTCTGGTTCGATCAACGTGATGCCAGACTATCTCCCTGATCAAAGCAAAGACGTTGTCATAATCTCTGATCATGGGAGGACTAAGGACGTATGCTCCATAATACCTCTACTTCATGAATCAAGAGTTCCTCTTGATTGTGGAAAGATTCTCAACCGCGAACCAACTGAGACCGGCTACGATGGTCAGAAAAATAAAAAGGCTCTTGTGGTTATCTATCTGCCGGGACCAATACCGTACAAATAAGAAAAGGCTATCCCTTATAAGTACGGTGCAACAACAATCAAAAATGGAAAGGAAACTCCATTACCCTCCGTCGTGAACATTGCCAACATCAGTCGAGTAACACGGAGTGGTCGGATCTTCAACAGAGGAGTTGGAGAACCCACTAAGGAAAAGGAACCTCAAACAGAAGTTCCTAATCAACCATTCGGTCAATCCAGTAATCCCGATCTTTCAAAGAACAACTATGAGATGCTGAAGCTCATCCAGAGAAGTGAGTACAACATTGTAGACCAACTGTTGCAAAATCCTTCGAGAATCTCTGTAATATCTCTCTTACTCAGTTCTGAAGGTCACAGGGAAACCTTGCAAAAAGTATTAGAGCAAGCCTTTGTGGAATAAGATGTGACGATAAGACAATTTGACAATATCATTTCCAACATCACTTCCTGCAACAACTTAGGATTCAGTGATGAAGAACTGCCGGAAGAAGGCAAAAATCATAACATGGTGCTTAACATTACAGTCAACTGCCAGGACGATGTTTTAGCCCGCATACTGGTAGATACCTTATCAGCTCTGGATGTTATGCCAAAATCTACTCTGATGCAACTCTCATTTCAAGGATCTCCGATGAGAGGCAGTGAGGTCATCGTCAAAGCCTTTGACGGATCTCGAAAAACAGTTATCGACGAAGTTGATCTTCCCATAACTATCGGTCCTCACACTTTCCAAGTCACTCTCCAGGTCATGGACATCCAGGCAGCATACATCTATTTATTAGGAAGACCTTGGATACACGAAGCTGGGGAAGTCACTTCGACACTTCACCAGAAGCTGAAGTTCGTCAAGAATGACAAGCTAGTCATAATCTGTGGAGAGAAGACCTTAATCGTGAGCAACTTATCATCATCAACCTGTGTGGAACCCGAGGAGGTTGTTGGAACTTAGTTCCAAGCACTCTCAGTAAGCAATGAGAATCGATCAGAGAAAGGAACGTCGATTTCCTCATACAAAGATGCTCTCAAAGTGATCGAGAGTAACAACTCAAAAGGGCGGGGACAACTCGTGATTCCTACGGATAACAAGACAAAGAAAGGTCTTAGTTTTTCCTCAACCTGTACCCAGACTACTAAAGATGAAAGTTTTCATCCCATTCAGGACTTCTTCCACAGTGGAGGCTTCCTTCACCCAGTGTCTCAAGAAGTACACATTATCAACGAGGGAGACTCCTCCGATACAGATAAAGAGTGGAAGTCCTATCTCAACGAGGACGATTATATGTCTCAGGAAGAAACGCATATACCATTTTGCTTTCCCACGCAAAGTCTGAGATATATACCAAGATCAGACGTCAAGATGATATACGGAGATTGTGATCCGGAAGGATGCCGTGCTCCGCCCTAACTCATGGGAAGACGATCCGATGAAAGACAACTTCGACTACGAATATTTTGATCCCTTGGGTGACTTGCCTATCTGGAAACCGTACCCAGAAGACTTAGGGCAAAAGAATCAGCCTAACGATGCGTATCAGCTGAGCAACATTGAAAAGAATACCTGCGTCCCCACCAAATCATGGGATCATTACTTAGGACATTTCGAAGATATCCAGCATAATGACGAATATGCAAAGATTGCAGGATGAAAATTCATTAGCTATGCTTTTCCTGAGATCAACGTTATCGAGAGAAATGACTCCTCCAGTTCCACAGAAGTAAGGGACACCTTTGGACAGCCGAGTGGCAAGTACGACTTCTTGGTCAAATACACCGCTCCTGAAAGATCTCGTATCAGGCTCGAAGACATCCAACCATCTGGATGGGGAGATCTGCCTGAGAATGAAAATACTGTGCATGATACAACAGAAGAGTTTATTTATGACAACTCTGCCTGGGAGGAAGACTCCAACGATCCTGCTCCACCAGAAATCAGCGTCATTTCTGAGGACAAACCAAGAAAGAAGGTACCAGACTTTGTGATTCACCGAAGAGTTCATCGCCAATGGGTTGCTGTCGATGTCCCGAAAGTCGTCCATAAGTCTTAGTAATTGTCGTCTTTGTTTTGACCTTTCACCCTGCCCAGATGAAACATATGTTTTTATAGGGCTCACTTTCTATAAATGTCCCTCTTCGCTCCGCCCAAAGCGACAAAGTTTTGTTTTATAGGGCTGCAGTTTTAAGAATCGACAAAATCATAAATAAATAAATGTCATTCTGTAATTTCCGCATTTATTGTTTTTTTCACTTTTCGCTTTTTCAAAAAATGGTAATCCTAAAACAACCAAAAATAAAAACAAGCATTTTTTAGAAAATACACTGCACACACTCTTGCATTTCTCTCCATCTCTTCTAAAAACAAATCATCACTTCATGCAGATTGCTTGTTTTAAACCACATTGAAACATACGATCCAATGCCTTCTCACAACTTTGAATTCCCAGTATTTGAAGCTGAAGAAGAAGAGGACGAAGAAATTCCAGAAGAGATCTCCCGATTACTGGGGCAAGAGGAAAGGTCCATTGAACCTCACAAAGAGCCATTGGAAACGGTCAACTTGGGTTCAGAAGAAGAGAGGAAAGAAGTCAAGATTGAGGCACTGCTCAGTCTGACTGTCAAAGAAAGCTTGATAGAACTTCTCAAAGATTTTACCGATGTATTTGCTTAGTCCTATCAGGACATGCCAGGGTTGGATACCAGCATCGTGGAACATCATTTACCGTTAAGATCAGAATATCCGCCAGTGAAACAAAGGCTGAGACGGACTCACCTGGATATGGCTATCAAAATCAAGGAGGAAGTGCAGAGACAGATTGACGCTGGTTTCTTTGCAACCTCAGAATATCCTCAATGGTTGGCCAACATAGTGCCAGTTCCAAAAAAGGATGGAAAGGTTAGAATGTGTGTAGACTACAGGGATCTGAATAATGCCAGTCCAAAGGATGACTTTACCTTACCACACATAGACATGCAGGTAGACAGTACAGCAAAGTTCAAAGTTTTCTCCTTCATGGATGGATTCTCGGGCTATAATCAGATCAAAATGGCATCGGAAGACATGGAGAAAACTTCATTCATCATCCCATGGGGCACCTTTTATTACAATGTAATGTCGTTTGGTCCGAAGAATGCCGGGGCAACCTATCAAAGGGCCATGATACTCTGTTTCATGACATGATACACAAAGAAATCGAAGTATATGTCGATGATATGATTGGCAAGTATAAAACAGAAGAGGAGCATATGACCCACTTGTTAAAGTTATTTGAGCGTATGAGAAAGTACAAACTCCGCTTGAATCCCAGTAAGTGCACGTTCGGTGTCCGCTCAGGAAAAATTTTAGGGTTCATCGTCAGCCAAAAAGGAATTGAGGTTGATCCTGACAAGGTCAAGGTCATTCAAGAGATGCCTTCACCAAAGACTTAGAAACAAGTCAGAGGATTCCTGGGACGTCTGAATTAAATTTCTAGATTTATATTCCTCATGACCGTGACATGTGTGTTAATCTTCAAATTACTCAAAAAGAATCAGGACTACGTATGGACAGAAGACTGCCAAACAGCCTTCGAAAGTATCAAGGAATATTTGTTGAATCCGCCTATCCTGTCACCTCCAGTGGAGGGAAGACCACAGATCATCTACCTAATAGTCTTGGAAGACTCAATGGGTTGTGTACTTGGCCAACAAGATGAAACCAAAAGAAATGAGTCTGCCATCTACTATTTAAGCAAGAAGTTTACCGACTGTGAAACCCGATACACTATGCTTGAGAAAACTTGTTGTGCTCTGGCTTGGGCATCCAAACATCTTCGCCAGTATATGATTTGTCACACTACTTGGTTAATCTCCAAAATGGATCCGATCAAGTACGTCTTTGAAAAACCTGCTCTCACGGGAAGGATTGCCCGTTGGCAGATGTTGTTATCAGAATATGACATCGAGTACCATGCCCAGAAATTCGTCAAAGGAAGTATTTTAGCCGATCATTTGGCTCATCAACCAATTGACAATCAGGAATCAATCGGATTTGACTTCCCAGACGAAGATGTCATGTACTTGAAAATGAAAGATCGCGATGAACCGCTACCCAGTGAAGGGCCAGAACCAGATTCCCAATGGGGACTAATCTTTGACGGAGCTATCAACAATTATGGAAACGAAATTGGGGCAATCATCGTGACACCTCAGGGTACCCATATTCCTTTCACCGCCCGACTGACGTTCAAGTGCACAAACAACGAGGCCGAATACGAAGCTTGTATCATGGGTCTCGAAGAAGCGATTGACTTAAGGATCAAGAACTTGGATGTGTATGGAGACTCAGCCCTGGTTATCAATCAGATCAAAGGAGATTGGAACACATACCAATCAGGACTGATTGTTTACAAAGACTACGTGAGGAGGTTGTTACCGTTCTTCAACATAATCGAGTTTCATCACATCCCTCGTGAAGAAAACCACATGGCTGATGCATTGAGAGGCCCGCTTACATCTTCACGATTGAAGCAGTCATAGACGACATACCTTGGTATCACGATATCAAATGCTTCCTTCAAAAACAAGAGTACCCACCTAGGACATCCAGGAAAGACAAGAAGACTCTCAGAAGATTGGCTGATAGTTTCTTCCTAAGCGGTGATACACTTTATAAGAGAAACATTGACATGGTCTTGCTCCGATGCATAGACGGACCAGAAGCAAACATGTTGATGAAAGAAATTCATGAAGGATCCTTTGACACTCATGCCAACGGACACACAATGGCGAGAAAAATTCTACGAGTAAGATACTATTGGTTGACAATGGAATCCGATTGCTACAAGTACATGAGGAGGTGTCACAAGTTTCAGATATACTCAGACAAAATCCATGTACCGCCAACGTATCTCAAAGTTCTTTCTTCCCCATGGCCTTTTTCCACATGGGGAATCAACATGATTAGGATGATCGAACACAAGGCTTCGAACGAACATCGGTTTATCCTGGTAGCCATTGACTACTTCACCTAATGGGTCGAAGCAACGTCATACGCCAATGTAACCCGACAAGTGGTGGTACGGTTTATAAAAAATAATCTCATCTTCCGTTATGGTGTTCTAAGCCAGATCATTACTGATAATGGATCTAACTTGAACAATAAGATGATGAAAGAGTTGTGCTCCGAGTTCAAGATTAAACACCATAACTCATCTCCCTACCGACCTAAGATGAACGGAGCAGTAGAAGCGGCTAAAAAGAACATCAAAAAGATTGTTCAAAAGATGGTTGTAACCTACAAAGACTGGCACAAGATGCTACCCTTTGCTCTTCACGGTTATCGAACATCTGTCCGCACTTCAACAGGGGCAACCCCTTTCTCTCTAGTATATGGCATGGAAGCAGTGCTCCGCATAGAAGTAGAGATCCCATCAATCCGAGTATTGACTGAAGCTAAGCTAACAGAAGCAGAATGGTGTCAAATTTGACACGACAAATTGAATCTGATCAAAGAAAAATGAATAACGACTCTATGCCACTGTTAGTTGTATCAGCAAAGAATGAAGAAAATGTTTGACAAAAAGGTCTGACTCTGTGTCTTCAGGAAAGGAGACCTCGTGCTCAAGAAGATACAATCATTCCTCACTGATACCTGGGGCAAATAGACTCCGAATTATGACGGCCCTTACGTTGTTAAGAAAGCCTTCTCAGACGGTGCCTTGAGACTCGCAACTATGGACGGAGAAGAATTTGCCTACCCCTCAAACGTTGATGTAGTCAAGAAATACCGCGTCTAAATAAAAAAAAACAAAACGTCTCGGTGAATTGAAAACCCGAAAGGGCGGTCTAGGAAAAAATTAGAGACACAAGCAAAAATCATCCAGATGGATTGGAAATCTCAAAGTACAATCCAGGAAAAAGTTAGGGATTCATGGCAAGTAACTACGTCCGACGAGGTTAAATCCCCAGCAGTAATGCCATCCATCAAGAAAACTTCAGTCAAAGTCATCTTCGACAGAAGCTCAAGATGTCCAGAATTCAAAGTTGGTAGAAGGATAACGGTTGTTATGTTTCAATGTATCCCTTTTCCCTTAAATTACCATTTTCTAACTTTGTAAATACTCTATGGGATCACGCGCTTGACTGATTTCCATCCTATCAATAAAATTTGAGCCCTAGTGCCTTTGTTTGCAATTCTTATTTGTTTTAGCTTTACAGATTGACATTTTTAACATGATCAATGATTCTTGAAATAAAACAAAAATGAATTTGCTTGTCAAAATTTTTCTGCTTTTATAGTAAAGATGGCAATTCCTTTTTACTAATAAACATCGAAAAGAACATCGATCACTTCTCTGAAGGTGATTAAACTTCAAAGTGCAGAATCAAAGTACTCTTTCTAAACCAGTACGCCTGAGCAAAGGATCAACTGTTTCAGATGTGATTTTCCCATCTGACATCCCCGACAGAGTTCTTACCTCTTAAGATCGATCGACGATTATCTTCCCCCACTGGGACCGTCTCTCCTAAGCAAGGCAGAATTGCTATCTTGAACCAGTGATACTTTTCATTCCCCGCAGTGGCCGAGTATCCAGTTGTGTTCATCCACTTAGCCTGTATGTCGCGTCAGTTTTGTCAGCATAAACATACATACATCATGCATAATTGATTCAAATTCATAATCATATTGCATCACTATCACTCTGGTCAGTCTTATCCCCAAGTGATAAAGTTCTCTTATCAATCGAGTTGTTAGTCCTTTCCTCGTCGGGAAAAGTGTCACCTAAATAATCTCTCCCCAGTTTATTTCTGGATTAGAGACGGTCCCCGACCACTTTGATAACTTGAACCTCTGAAAGGCAAGAAGACATTCAACAAACGTCACTCTTCATCATTGAAGATGATATTTTCGCTTTCCCGGATTAAGGAAAATCCCCAGAGAAAGCCTCTTAACCGAAGACTCTCGGCAATACAGCAGTTTCTCTCTGAAAGGTTTGCTGTCAACAAGGTCATCAACACCTCAAAATTGGATCACATTACATGGCATTTCTCTGAGAAGATCTCGAAGAAAAGTATGATGTATCCCCAAGCCAAAAACGGTCTTTCAAGAAACTCGTTTTCCCCAGTAGAGTCAGCAAATGGCATCTCCAACAGAGAAGTTTGAACACCTCTACAGCTCAGGCGAATGGGTTTCCCCAGCAAGTCTAACCTCCAATATTTTTCCATCAAATGGCATCTCCCCATTAAAAATCGGCAAGATGTTTGACGAAAACCGCTGCAAATAACATCCCTTGTCAAGGAAGAAACTTGACAAGAAGAAACTGAGACCAGTTCCTTAGCTGAAGACCAGGATCGAGGGGAAGTTTATTTCAAAAGAAATTGAGACCAGTTCCTTGGGTGAAGACCAGGATCGAGGGGAAGTTTATTTAAAAAGAAACTGAGACCAATTCCGTGGCTGAAAACCAGGATCGAGGGGAAGTTTATTGATAAAAGAAACTAAGACCAGTCATGTGGGTAAAAACCAGGATCAAGGGGAAGTTTATTTCAAAAAACTGAGACCAGTTCTGTGGGTAAGAACCAGGATCGAGGGAAAGTTTTACCTTTTCTAAGCATCATTGCTTAGCAAAATAAGATGGATGGGCGAATTGCCATTCATAACTACCGTCAAAATTTTGGATATTCCGATATTTAATCCTCTTGCACCCCGAATGCTCGAATACCTTCGTCATTCACACCTTCAGGTCCAAGAAAATTAAATAGAGGCATCTGTCATACCTCAAATTTTGACCACCAAGACTTCCCATCATAGTGCAAATCATCACCACAATATGGATGTACCTTTAAGCCTCATCAATCTCCTCAAAGATGGTTGAGCATTCACCATAATCAAGAATTAGGGTTCGAGCCCTCCCAAGATACTTAGATAAAAGATCAATAAATAAATGACATGATATTCAACTTGTATAAGCTCTCAAACACCTATAAAGGATCAAGAGGAATAACACATCAAGAATCAAGCACAAAATTGCAACATTCCAAGTGGATCAAGCCTCAAGATCGCCAATGTCACCAAATTAGGGTTTTGGTCGACTAAGGCCTCCAGATGGAAATTTTCCTCTGGGCATCAGTCAATGCTTCAAAGCACAACCCAAGATACTCCAAGGGACCTCATGGACCCAATCATCAAGTCAAATTTGCCTCAGGGGATGCATTAATCAAAAATCAGGAATTAGGAAATCTAATTCACCCCTAAGTTGACTTTTGAGGCAAGATATGAGCCAAGACCTCAAGACACGATTTGAGGACCTCAAATACACTACATTGATCCATTTACAACAATGGATTGACCCAAGAAGCTTGGTTCACAAGTTTCAATTTCACCAGGACCACAATTAGGGTTTTGAGGAAAAAGTTAACTGTATCTTTGACTTTCGATCAAGACATGCTCCCAAACCTTGGGACATGAATCAATACACCCTATAATACCTATGGAATCCATCCATTAGGTTTGATTTAGGTCAAGGACTTGATTTCATAAAGGATCGCACAGTTTGGATTTCATCCGATAAAAAAGTCAACTATGCACAAAATCAAGTTTGACTTTTTAGAATTTTTCACAAATATGGTTCCCCTAAGTAAAAAATAATGTTAATGTATGATATTAATCATCATTAATTAATAAAAATCAAGAAAAGTGAGGTTTCCTGCAAAAGGGGCAACCATAAGAAACCAAATTTTTTTCTAAGTTATGGAACAAAAGTGATTTTGGTACTAACTTCCAAGGATCATAACTTGAGATCCAAGCAGCCATTTTGGGTGATCCAAAGCTGGATTTGTAGGTTTTGCTGCAATCTACAAAAGCTTCAACTACCTCCAACTCCAATTATTTGTGGATTTTAAGTTATGGAGTGATCAAAATGACAAAAACATGAAAATGACACTTTTTCCAACACTTAGTGAAAATCTGCCTAAGTTATCAGCTTTGAACACCAATGTTCATGAGGATTTTTCAATGGGATCCAAATAGTTTCAAGACAAACTATGATCACACATGTATTGTATCATATGAGGGCTCTTTAAAAAGTACAAGAGCCTCCCATAACTCAACCTGAGCAGGGAGATATGAATCCCTCAAAATCACCATTTCCAACTGTCATAAGCAAGGCAGACTTTGGTGTTTTGCTCGATTTGGCAAAATTGGACAAATCCAAACCTTGTCATCCATTTGGACACATCTGAGTACAAAATCCAAGGGGAATAATCTGATCCCCAAGCTCCAAAGTCCAAGAATCTACATATAGCCCTAACAAATCTAAAAAGGCTAAAAAGTGCCAAGACTCCAATTTTGTTTCAATGCATTCAATGGATGCATCAAGGTGGCATGAACTGAGGCAAGCTTAACTGAATGAGTCAAGCCTTATCTCTGAACCAAAAGACCATAGGTTTGTGCTCTAACCTCAAGTCAATGGCTAGAGGAGACTTGAGATTCCATTTGATCCACATTGGCCACAGACCTGCTGCAGTTTCCACACACTATTGCTGCCAAAAAAAACTTGTTACACTATAAATAGAGCTCATTTGTGATCACTTTGAGTACACCAAAGCACCCAAACTAATGATTTCCTCAAAATCTCTCCTTCACTCCAATTTTTTCCTTCTAACTCAAGTCACTATCGGGTTTTGAGATTGAGAGTGATTCCAACCAAACCAATCACACACACACACCTCATAAACATCATGTATGAGTGACCCATAGCACAAAATCACAAAATCACCAGCCAATTGCTCAAGTTCTTGACAGAATTGTGTAGCGAGCGATTTTTGTCGGTGACGCGACCACCTTATCGCTGGAGTTTGGGTTTTCCTCCTCGAGGAGAAAGGGTGATACTTTCTGATTTCTTATTTATCCCATGAAGCTGGAAGGGAAATGGAAGCTATCTAAAACTAACCTTGCACGCGATTGTTTAATTGAACAAATGGTTAAAAGAGATTGGGGGGTCCAGGGTCAGGTTATACAACAGGTAGTTGTTAGTTACCCATCCTATATGTGGTTATCCACAGGATATTAGCTTTAGGTTTCGCTTTGTAATTGATGGTGTTTATCTGGTAATGGGTTGGGAAAGTTTCTTGGGAAAGTATGACAGGGAGAGTGAGTTTTTGTTGATGTTCGGGTTCTTCCCGATGTTTTTGGTAAGGTACTGGACCTAAGTTTTGATTGATATGAAGGTGCTGGACCTAGAGTTTTTGATTAGTATGCTCGCTAAGATTTCGCAATCTTATGCCTATGTATTCCCATTTAAATGAAATAGGGAAATCAAAGCAATCGTAGTTCCTCCTATTCTAAGGGAGGAAAAAGATGTTTTCGTGTCTTGTTCAAAGCCCAAGATTGAAGCTAAAAGTTATTTGTGTCTTGTTCAAAGCCCAAGATTTAAGCTAAAAGGGTTGACTAAAGGGGGATTGTTGATTTATGTGTGCCTTGATCAAAGCCCAAGGTTGATGCTAAAAGGTTATTTGACTCGGCTAGGGGATTTCCTTATATAAAGCCTGCGAGGAGGCTAAATATGCCCGACTCAATAAGAGAGTGTATATATGTTTTGTACAAGGCCTAAGATTGAGACCAAAAAAAGAGACTGACTCTTTGGGGATATCATTATACAAAGCCTAAGAGGAGGCTAAAAGCTTGACTTTTCCGGGGAAAATGTTCTTTCTGTCTTGTACAAAGCCCAAGATTGAGGCTGAAAGGGATTTTTGACTCCGCCGGGGAGTTTTGTATGTGTCTTGTACAAAGCCCAAGATAGAGGCTGAAATGGGAAATTTAATCGACTCGACTGAGGATATTTTGAGTGTCTTGAACAAAGCCCAAGACTGAGGCTACTGGATTTGACTCTGGCAAATAGTGTTATCTGTCTTGTACAAAGCCCAAGATGGAGGCAGAAAAGAGTTTGACTCTGCTTGGGAGTTTATTCGTCAAAGTCTAATGAAGGCTCGGAGAAATTGACTTCGCTGGGGAAAATGTTTGTCCCAAGCTTATGAAGGTTTATATCTCGTACAAAGCTCAAGATAGAGGCTAAAAGGATTTGACTCAACAAGATAGTGCTTTTATCTGTCTCGTACAAAGCCCGAGATAGAGGCTAAAATGGGTTGACTCAACAAGAGAGTACTTGACTCAACAAGAGAGTCTGAAAAGTGATTGACTCAACAAGAGAGTCTGAAAAGGTGATTGACTCAACAAGAGAGTCTTGAGGATTGATTGACTCAACAAGAGAGTCTGAAAAGGTTAGCTCCGCTGGGGAGAATAATTATACAAAGCCCAAGAGGAGGCTAACTTCACCGAGGAAGTATTATTATACAAAGCCTAAGAGGAGGTTAACTTCGCTGAGGAAGGATCATTATACAAAGCCTAAGAGGAGGCTATACTTTTGCAGGGGATTCTGGGGATCCCGAGGCATGTCCAAATGGGGAATCAACTCTTGCAGGGGAATGTAGAAGAATTGATAGATCAGGAATCTTGAGGTTTTGATTTGAGGTAGTGTTATCCTGATGATAAACTGACCCTGGTTGGGGAATTTCGGGAGAAAGACGGGGTTTTAGAACCCACAAGTTTTAACTCTTGCTGGAGATTAATCCAGAATCCGGGGTTTCTCCTATACGTTGTAGGGAACTTGAGAATGTCTTGGAGACTCAAGGGTACTTAGACTGTCCAAGTCTACTGGTATGGTTTTATCTTTTGTACGATGCCCAAGAGGAGGCCGACTCTTTTAAGGGATGAGTATCAACCCTAAAATTGGTCTGAGGGTTTTGACTCTTTTTAGAAAGACATCTCTAACGAAGGATGACTAAGTTCTCTCCTATACCTTTAAGATGTCTCCAGGGTCCTTGTACTAAGCCCAAGAGAAGGCATGAGAACTTCTAAGAAGCTGAAGGGTCCTTGTACAAAGCCCAAGAGGAGGCGGGGATGCTTTTAGGAAGCCTGTGGGTCCCAAACCAAGAAAAGTTCAAGAAATGCTATTCACCGAGAATAGATCATTTAGTGAAAGTTCTAAGTTTGAAGAAATTCAAGAGATGCTATTCACCGAGAATAGATCAACTCTGGGGAGTAAAATTTCTTTGACAATTTCTAGGAGTGACAGTCTGAGAAAAGGTTCACGAAGAATACAGCTATTCTCTTTGTTCCATATTGTTTAATCCCAAGAGAAGGCAAGATTGTATCTGGAAATATTACGGGGATCTAGTTTTGTTTGTATTTAAGAGTGACCAATAGGGCTTTACTTAGTTCTAGACCTAATTGTCGGGGAAAACTCTAAATAACTATACTAGTATATATACAGTTGATATATGACAAGTATGTAAAAGGATATGAAAGAAGACTAACCATGCACATCTTCCCACAGTACAACATATATATGACATGTATTTAAAATAATGAAAGAAGACTAACCACGTGCAACAGTAATATATATATTAAAGCAAGTAAGTGAAAGCAGATAAAACTTACAGGTGTGTGAGCTTCCATCCTGTATTGTTAGTTGTTCAAAGAAATTAAAGAAAGTTTTGATAACAACTGTATATTTAAATCTGAATCAAAAGAGGAATCGTTTTGATAAGATTATTGAGGCTTAGACTCAAGGAGAGGCCCAAAGATTATTTAAAGAAAAGAAATGGGACTTACAACACGAGGGTAGGCCCAGATGATAGACAGTGATCGAACCGTCGTTTTGAAAACTGCCAAGGGACTTATACGATGTCTGAGGCCTAAAATGGTTTGGATTTCAAAAGGGATTGGGTCTTACGCTCTATTAGAGGCCCAAAGTTTATTTTTGTATAAGTGATGGGGCTTACAACTCAGGGAGAGGCCCAAGGTTATTTCATTTGAACTGGCGATCGCGCCGAAGTTTTTTTGAAAATGTACAAAGGGACTTATACAATATGTGAGGCCCAAAATGGTTTTATTTACAAAGGGGATGAGACTTACACTCTATTAGAGGCCCAAAAGTGTTTTTAAGAAAAGGAATGAGACTTACAACTCGAGGAGAGGCCCGAGTGATTTGTTTGAAAATGGCGATCGCGCCGAGGTTTTTGAAAACACAGTGGGTCTTATACAATGAGTAAGGCCCATATTATTTTGGTTTTCAAGAGGGGTTGGGTCTTACACTCTATTAGAGGCCCATGAGTGTGAAAAAAGATTGATGAGGGTGAAATTAATCAAAACCCTAATTTTGTTTAAAATGGAATTAATTTTGTTTAAAAATTAATAAAAATCATTGAAAACATGTAAAACATGAGTGGTGATCTTGGATCATTGTTTCAAAAATCATGTTTTAATTCACAAAAATGATTGGAAACCAATTAAGTTTGGAAAATCAAGAAAGAAAAAATATTTTACATGTTAAAAACAAATAAAAGATTAATTCTTTGTAAAAATATCAAGTATATGAAATAAATAATATTTTTTGGAAATTTTTGTAAAATAAAATATTTTAACATTTTTGTGAATTATTAAAAAAAGAATCAACTCAAAATCATTAAAGTTCAGAGAGAAATTAATTTTTGAATCAATTAAATAAAATCACAAAAAATCAAATATTCAAATATTTGAAAAAGGGCGCCAAGAACATCTTGGTCTTGCTCGTGTGCTCTGTTCTTGGCTGATTTGCATTTTCTCATCAATCTCACTAAATACTTGATGAAATTGCACAATCCACATATCAATCTGCTCGTTTTCAACCCACGATCATGTCTATGGTATTTAATTTCATTTATTTTATGCATGGAATAAGAAATCAAGACAAAACCTCAAGAACCCTAAATTGTGCATGAAGGCTTAGAAATTTGATACACGATTTAAACAAAGCAATTAATTGAGGGGAAATATTTGATACATGATTCTGAACATATGGCAAAATTATTGTGCGAGGAAATATGCATGAATCATGAGATGACCAAGTTTAGGCTTACTTGAAGGTTGTGGCAGCAAGAGTAAATTTATTTTTGAGTTGGAGGTGTTACATATGAGTTTTGATGATCTGAACAACTTCCCTACACCATATGGAGTGTGTTTGAATGCTTGGACTTGCTTGGAGATGGTTGGATCACTTCATGGTGTGTTGACTGATTATAGGCTCCAAGTGGATTTTGAGGTCTATGATTTTGGTGTTCCAACCTGGAAGTGGTTTGATCAGCTCAGGTATGATGTATATGAGGTGTTAGAGCAATTGGTTTGAGTGGAATTGCTCTCTATTGAAAAATTCGATAGTGACTTGCTAAGAAAGGCATTTTTGAGAGTGAAAGGATGATTTTGAGAAAGGCAAGTGTTATAGGCCTTTGGTGTACTCAAACTGAGAAGAAATGAGGTCTATTTATAGTGTGTCAAGTTTGTTTTGCAAGGAATAGGGAATGGCAACTGCAACAGGCCTTTGGCCAATTGGGTCACTTTGGAATCTCAAGTCTCCTCTAGCCATTGACTTAAGATTAGAGCACAGGCCTATGGTTCTCTGATTCAAGGATAAGGCATGACTGAAGTGTTCATCTTTGCTCTGATACATGCCACTTCTAAGCATCCATTAAATGTACCAAAACAAAATTGGAGTCTTGGCCTCCTTTAGGCTTTTTAGGTTTGGCATGCTACTTGTAGTTCCAAAGACTTGGGAGACTTATGGATCAGTGTTTGTCCCCCTTGGTCTCCCCCTGAGGTGTGCAGATGGATAAACTTGTTTGTCATTTGCACAAATTGATCAAATCAAGCCATAATGCACAAATCTGCCTTGCAAGACAATTTGCATCAAGGCATATTGCAGTTGTCATATCTCCTAGCTCAGATGGAATTTGATGGAGTTCTTTGACATTTTGGAAAGTTGATATATCCTATTTCAACATGATATTGAACTTTGGTTTTGATCCAACTTGAATTACAATGAAAAATGCCTCTACTTTTGAGAAAAAATAAGGCAGATTCTGACTTAGTGAAAATTTCACTAAGTGTTGGAAAAATGTCACTTTTGTGTTTTCAGCCATTTTGATCACTCCATAACTTAAAATCCATGAGGAATTGGAATGAGTTGTAGTTGACACTTTTAAAGTATGCCATGAGAGCTACAAATCCATCTTTGGATCAGCCAAAATAGTTGCTTGGATCTCAAGTTATGATCCTTGGAAGTTGGTACCTTAGCCACTTTGTTCCATAACTTAGAAAAAATTCTAAGTTTTTTATGGTTACCCCTTTTACAAGTTAACTCATTTTATTTGGTTTTTCTTGATGAATGGTGATTCAAACCACACATTAACATCATTTTAGGGTTAAGGAACCTTGGTTGACCAAAAAATCAAAAAGTCAAACTTTGACTTTTTGTACAGTTGACTTTCCTAGCAGATGAAATCCAAACTGTGCGATCCTCTATGAAATTAAGTCCTTGACCTAAATCAAACTTAACGAATGGATTCCATAGGTACTATAGGGTGTATTGAATCATGTCCCAAGTTTTGGGAGCATGTCCTGGTCAAAAGTCAAAGGTACAGTTGACCTTTCCTGCGAAACCCTTGTTGTGGTCCAGATGAAATTGAAACTTGTGAATCAAGCTTCTTGGATCAATCCATTGTTGCAAATGGATCAATGTAGTGTATTGGAGACCCTCAAATCATGTCTTGAGGCCTTGGCTCATGTTTTGTCCCAAAAGTCAACTTAGGGGTGAATTAGGTCAAGAAACCCTAATTCCTGATTTATGGTAAATGTACCCCCTAAGGTTAAATTGACTTGATGATTGGGTCCATGAGGTCCCTTGGAGTATCTTGGTTTATGATTTGAAGCATTGACTCATGCCTAGATGAAATTTTCCATCTGGAGGCCCTAGTCGACCAAAACCCTAATTGGTGACACTGGCGATCTTGAGGCTTAATCCACTTGGAATGTTGTAACCTTGTGCTTGATTCTGGATGTTGGAGTCCTCTTGATCCTTTATGGATGTTTGAGAGGTTATACAAGTTAAAAACCATGTCCTTTCTTGATTGATCCTTTGTTTAAGGGCTCTGAGAGGGCTTAAAACCCTAAGCTTGATTGTAGTGAATGCTCACCCATCTTTGGGGAGACCAATGAGTATAAAAGTTCATCCATATTGTGATGATGATTTACACAATGATCGGAAATCTTAGTGGTCAAAATTTGGGGTATGACAAGTTGCAGTTGAGGTACCACAACCAGTTCCAGCTCATTTTAATCCACTCCAAGCATTCAAACACACTCCTTGGCACCTATGGAAACTGTCGAGATCATTGGAACTTAGCTGTAACACCTCCATCACCAAACTCGATCACCAGCTGCAAGAGGTAGACCTGAACCCTTCAAACTCTATGATCCATGCATCATGAATAAATTTTTGAGTTACCATCTTATTTATGCATGTATGTAGAGTAATAACCCTCAATCAATTGCCATGAATCCATCGTGTATGAAATTTCATTGTGTTCATGCTGAAATTAGGGTTCTTGAGGTTTTCTGTTGATTTCTTCCTCCATACTTAATATAAATGCAATTAATCTATATGGTTGTGATCCTTGTTCAAAAACGAACAAGATTGGTACTTGAATCGTGCAAAACCATTAAGAAATCATGGAGAAAAGTGAGAAAATGCAAATCTGCAAAAACAGAGGGCGCGGGTAAGAACCAAGTGTTCTTGGCGCCATAATTCAAATTTTTTGAATTTTAGTTATTTTGTTTAATTGATTCAAAAATTAATTTCTCTCTGAATATTTATGTTTTTGAATTGATTCTTTTTCTAAAAATTCACTAAAATGTTTAAATATTTTATTTTACAAAAAAATCCAATTTATATTATTTATTTAATATAGTTAGAATTTTTGTAATTAATTTCATTTTAATTGTTTTTAAACATTTTTAAATGAAATTCCCACTTTGATCTTTCAAAACCAATTTAATTTCAAGCTTTCATGTGATTAAACATGATTTTTCAAAATATTTTTCAAAGTGTACAACTTGTTTTTGAATATATGTGATATTTTATCATTTATTATTTAAGTTTCCTTTGAAAAAATGACATTTTAATTTAAAATTAGGGTTTCCTCTCGATTTTAAATTTTCAAACACTTTGGGCCTCTTTGTAGAGTGTAAGTCCCATCCTTTTGTAAATAAAATAATCTGGGCCTCAGTCGTTGTATAAGTCCCGATACGATTTTCAAAAATAACGGTGCGATTGTTGTTTTCATTTGGGCCTCTCCTTGAGTTGTAAGCCCCATCATTGTTGTACAAAAATAAAACTTTAGGCCACTAATAGAGTGTAAGACCCAACCCCTTTTAAAAACCAAAATTTTTGGGCCTCCGTCATTGTATAAGTCCCACTGTGTTTTCTAAAACCACGGCTCGGTCTTCTCCTTTTAACCAAAAACCATCTGGGCCTACCCTTGTGTTATAAGTCACATCTTTCTTTTAAAAAAATTTTAGGCCTCTAATGGAATGTAAGACCCAACCCTTTTTGAAAACCAAACTATTTTGGGCCTCAGTTATTGTATAAGTCCCATTGTGTTTTCAAAAATCTCGGCGCGATCGCCATTTCAAAACAAAAATCATTTGGGCCTACCCTTGTGTTGTAAGTTCCATTTCTTTTCTTTTTTCAAACTTTTGGGCCTCTCCTTGAGTTGTAAGACCCATCTCTTTGTACAGAAAACCTTTCTTGGGCCTCAGTCATTCTATAAGTCCCAATACAATTTTCAAATCAACGGTACGATTACTGTTTTTCATCTGGGCCTCTCCTTGAGTATAAGCCCCAACAGTCTTTTCAAAAATAACTTCCTTTTGATTTAGATTCAAATTCATAGTTGTTATCAAAACTTTCTTTAATTTCTTGAACAACTAACCATACAGCTGTTACAATGGAAGCATGCTCGCCTGTAAGTTTTAAACAGCTTTCTTTTACATACTTGCACACACACACACACACACACACACACACACACACACACACACACATATATATATATATATATATATTTATTTATTTATATTTGTTTGTGCTAGAAGCTTGCTCACTTGTAAGTCCTTCTTTCATATCCTTTTAAATTCTTGTCATATATCAACTGTATATATACTTGTATACCTGCTTAGAGTTTTCCCCAACAATTAGGTCTAGAACTAGATAGAGCCAGTGGTCACTCTTTCAACACAGTCAAAACTAGTTCCCCATAGGAATTCTAGATACAATCTTGCCTTCTCTTGGGCTTAAACAATCTTGCCTTTTCTCAGACTGTCACTATTAGAAATTATCAAAGAAGTTAATTTCCCCCAGAGAGGATTAATTCTCGGTGAAACCTCTCTTGAATTTCTTCAAACCCTAGAATAGTTCACTAAAGAAAAGATTATTCCCGGTGAAACTTTTCTTGAACTTTTCTTAAGTTTGGGCCCACAGGCTTCCTAAAATCATCCCCGCCTCCTCTTGGGCTTTGTACAAGGACCCTCCGGCTTCTTAGAAGTTCTCACGCCTTCTCTTGGGCTTAGTACAAGGACCCTGAAGACCTCTTAAAGGTATAAGACAGAACTTAGTCATCCTTTGTTAGAGCTGTCTTTCTAAAAGAGTCAAAACCTCAGACCAATTTTAGGGTTGATACTCATCCCTTAAAAAAGTCAGCCTCCTCTTGGGCATCATACAAAGATAAACTCTTCCATACCAGTAGACTTGGACAGTCTAATCTCCTCTTGGATCTCAAAGACATTCTCAAGTTCCCCATGAATACAGGAGAAACCCTGATCATTCGATCAATCTCCAGTAGAGTTTAAAATCCTCACAGGATCTAAAACTCAATCTTTATCCTAAATTTTCCCAGATAGGGTCAAATCACTACTAATAAACCTTTATCAGAACCTCAAGGCATCTGATACCTCAACTCTTCTGGAACCCTCAGCAAGAGTTGTTTTCTCGCTTTGGACCTGCCTCTGGATCTCAATAATCCTCAGCAGAAGTCAGCCTCCTCTTAGGCTTTGTATAATGATTTTCCTCAGTAGATCTAGCTTGAAAAAGCACTCTCTTGTTGAGTCACCCCTTTCAGCCTCAATCTTGGGCTTTGTACTAGACAGATAAAAGCACTCTCTTATTGAGTCAATCTTTTCTAGCCTCCTCTTAGGCTTTGTATAAGGATTTAAAACACTCTCTTGTTGACTTAATTACTTTAAGGCACTCTCTTGTTGAGTCGACCCTTTTTTAGCCTCCTCTTAGGCTTTGTATAACGATTTCTCCAGCTTGTTCAGCCTCAATCTTGGGCTTTGTACAAGACAAACAAAGTACTCTCTTGTTGAGTCAATCATCTTTCAACATTCTCTTGTTGAGTCATTCTTTTTTAGCCTCAATCTTGGGCTTTGTACAAGACATATATAAACTTTCTCCAACAAAGTCAAAATCTTCATAACCTTCTCTTAAGCTCCGGACAAATATCTTCCCCAGCTGAGTCAATTCCTCTCAGCCTTCTTTTAGGCTTTAAGAATTAATATCCTTAAACAGGAGTCGATCCTCCCTTCAGCCTCAATCTTGGGCTTTGTACAAGACACCCATAAATATCCTTTAGCCTCAATCTTGGGCTTTATACAAGACACATATAAAATATCCCTAAACAAATATCTTCCTAGCCTTAATCTTGGGCTTTGTGCAAGACAAACCATACTCTCCAGCAGAGTCAATTTTCCCCTTTTAGCCTCAATCTTGGGCTTTGTACAAGACAGATAAAATATTTTCCCGGAAAAGTCAACTTTTAGCCTCCTGTTAGGCTTTGTATAATGATATCCCCAGAAGATTCAGTCTCTTTTAGCCTCAATCTTGGACCTTGTACAAGACACATAAACACTTTCTTGTTGAGCCAGTCTTTTCTAGCCTCCTCTTAGGCTTTGTGTAAGGACTTCCCCAGTGGATTCAGTCAATCTCTTAGCTTCAATCTTGGGCTTTGATCAAGGCACATACAAAAAACCACCATCCCTCAGAGGAAATAAAAAACTCTCGATAGGAAAACATTTCTCTATATATCAAAAATCAAAACAGAAAATCAAAACAAACCCTAATCCCAGATAACTGCTTTAAGTGGCACACTTGTTGATACAAAAATCCAAGCTGTCGTCCATCTCTTATCCTGGTAAACTTCCTCTTTCATCTAATTGTTGTAAGCGGCAAGCCTCTGGATTATTTACATCCACGCCAATGTCCCTCTCTTAGCATGAAAGAAACCTAAGGAAAAATGGCATTGCTCAACACTGAGTTAAAGTTTTCTCCTTCAGGATAAATCCCCTATAAAGGAAATTATGGCATTGCTGGATTCACATATCCCAGTTAAAGTAATTCTCCTTTATAATTAGTCACCCAACAGTTGTGATAAATAGACGAGATGTCTCCCTTTAGAGATGACAAATTCTCTCTCAGTCAAACTTTTAGCTTCAATCTTGGGCTTTGAACAAGACATAAATACAACCTTTTAGCTTCAATCTTGGGCTTTGAACAAGACACCAAACATATTTTTCCTCCCATAGAATAGGAGGAACTACGATTGCTCTGATTTCCCTGTTTCTTTAAACGGGAATACGTAGGCATAAGATTGCGAAATCTTAGCGAGCATACCAATCAAAAAATTTAGGTCCAGTACCTTCTCACACTAATAAAAAAACCTTAGGTCCAGTACCTTACCAAAAACATCTGAAAGCCCGAAATCAACAAAAATACTCTCTCTCACAGACATCCCCACAAAGAAGAAACTTTCCCATTTACAGATAAACACCATCAAGTGCAAAGCGGAACCTAATGCTAATCAACCTGTGGATAACCACGTATAGGATGGGTAATTGATAACTCCCCATTGTATAACCTAACCCCGAAATCCCCGAATCTCTTTAGTGTTTGTTCAGTTAAACATTCGCGTGCAAGGTTGTTTTAGATAGCTTCCCTTTCCCTTCCAGCTTCATGGGATAAATAAGAAATCAGAAAGTAACACCTTGCTCCTCCCATTGTGGTGAGGAGAAACCCATGGCGATAAGGTGGTCGCATCACCGACAAAAATCACACGCTACACATGGGATTTTTCTATATGGGGAATCAACATGATTGGCACGATCGAACCCAAGGCTTCGAACGGACATCGGTTCATCCTGGTAGCCATTGACTATTTCACCAAGTGGGTCGAAGCAGCGTCATACACCAATGTGACCCAACAAGTGGTGGTCCGATTCATAAAGATTAATCTCATATGTCGTTATGGTGTTCCAAGCCAGATCATTACTGACAATGGATCTAACTTGAACAACAAGATGATGAAAGAGTTGTACGCTGAGTTCAAGATTGAACACCATAACTCATCTCCCTACCGACCTAAGATGAACGGGGCGATAGAATAGAATAACAAGAACATCAAGAAGATCGTTCAAAAGATGGTTGTAACCTACAAAGACTGGCATGTAATACTATCTTTTCCTCTTCACGGTTATCGCACATCTGTCCGCACTTCAACAGGGGCAACCCCTTTCTCTCTAGTATATGGCATGGAAGCAGTGTTCCCCATTGAAGTAAAGATCTCATCAATCTGGGTATTGATGGAAGCTAAGCTAACAGAAGCAGAATGGTGTCAAATTCGACATGATGAACTGAATCTGATTGAAGAAAAATGAATAACGGCTCTATGCCACGGTCAGTTGTATCAGCAAAGAATGAAGAAAGTGTTTTACAAAAAGGTCTGACCCCGTGTCTTTAGGAAAGGAGACCTCGTGCTCAAGAAGATACAATCATTCCTCACTGATTCCGGGGGCAAATGGACTCCGAATTATGACGGCCCTTACGTTGTTAAGAAAGCCTTCTCAGGCGGTGCCTTAAGACTCGCAACCATGGCCGGAGAAGAATTTTCCTACCTCACAAACGTTGATGTAGTCAAGAAACACTTCGCCTAAATAAAAAAAAAATGTCTCGGTGGATTGAAAACCCGAAAGGGCAGTCCAGGCAAAAATTAGAGACATAAGCAAAAAAAATCATCCTGATGGATTGGAAATCTCAAAGTACAATACAGACAAAAATTAGGGATTAATGGCAAGTAACTACGTCCGACGAGGTTAAATCCCCAGCGGTAATGCTATTCATAAAAAAACTCCAGTCAAGGTCATCTTCGACAGAAGGTCAGGATATCCAGAATTCAAAGTTGGTAGAAGGATAATGGTTGTTATGTTTCAATGTAGCCCCTTTTCCTTTAAATTACCATTTTCTAAACTTTGTAAATGCTCTAGGTATCATGCACTTGGCTGATTTCAATCCTATCAATAAAATTTGGGCCCTAGTTCTTTTGTTTGCAATTCTCATTTGTTTTAGCTTTACAGAATGACGTTTTAACATGATCAACGATTATTGAAATAAAACAAAAATGAATTTACTTGTCAAAATTTTTCTACTTTTAAAATAAAGATGGCAATTCTTTTTGACTGATGAACATCAAAAAGAACATCGATCGCTGCTCTGAAGGCGATTGAACCTCAAAGTGCAGAATTAAAGTACTCCTTCTAAACCAGTGCACCTGAATGAATGATCAACTGTGTCAGATGCGAATGTCCCATCTGACATCCTCGACAGAGTTCTTATCTCTTAAGACTGATTGACGACTGTTCTCCCCCCACAGGGACCGTCTCTCCTAAGCAAGGAAGAATTGCTATCTTGAACCAGTAATACTTTTCATTCCTCGCAGTGGCCGAGTATCCAGTCGTGTTCATCAACTTAGCCTATATGTCGCGTCAGTTTTGTCAGCATAAACATACATACATCATGCATTATTGATTCACATTCATAATCATATTGCATCACTATCACTCTGGTCAGTTTTATCCCCAAGTGATAAAGTCCTCTTATCGATCGAGTTGTCAGTCCTTTCCTCATCGGGAAAAGTGTCACCTAAACAACCTCTCCCCAGTTTATTTCTGGATTGGAGACGGTCCCCGACCACTTTGATAACTTGAACCTCTAAAAGGCAAGAAGACATTCAACAAACATCACTCTTCACCATTGAAGATGATATTTTCGCTTTCCCGGATAAAGGAAAATCCCCAGAGAAAGCCTCTCAACCGAAGACTCTTGGCAATACAACAGTTTCTCTCTAAAAGGTTTGATGTCAACAAGGTCATCAGCACCTCCAAATTAGATGACATCACATGGCATTTCTCCGAAAAGATCTCGAAGAAATATGATGTAGTATCCCCAAATAGAAAAGCAGTCTCTCAAGAGACTCGTTTTTCCCCAGTTGAGTCAGCAAGTGGCATCTCTAATAGAGAAGTTTGAACACCTCTACAGCTCAGGCCAATGGGTTTCTCCCATCCAGTCTGACCTCTAATATTTTCCGTCAAATGGCATCTCCCCAGTGGAAAACTCCGTGAGAAGTTTGATGAAGACCGCTAGAAATAGCATCCCTTGTCAAGGAAGAAACTCGACAAGAAGAAACTGAGACCAGTTCCTTGGTTGAAGACCAGGATCGAGGGGAAGTTTATTTCAGAAACTGAGACCAGTTCCTTGGCTGAATACCAGGATCGAGGGGAAGTTTATTTCAGAAACTGAGACCAGATCCTTGGCTGAAGACCAAGATCGAGGGGAAGTTTATATCAGAAACTAAGACCAGTTTCGTGGCTGAAGACCAGGATCGAGGGGAAGTTTCTCCCTTTTCTGAGTATCATTGCTTAGAAAACGAAGATGGATGAGCAAATTGCCATTCATAACCACTGTCAAAATTTTGGGTATTCCGATATTTAATCCTCTTGCACCCCGAACGCCCGAATACCTTCGCCATTCACACCTTCGGGTCCAAGAAGATTAAATAGGGGCATCTGTCATACCCCAAATTTTGACCACCAAGATTTCACATCATTGTACAAATCATCACCACAATATGGATGTGTACCTTCATGCCTCATCAATCTCCTCAAAGATGGTTAAGCATTCACCATGATCAAGAATTAGGGTTTCGAGCCCTCCCAGGATACTTAGACAGAGGATCAATCAAAAAATGACATGATCTTCAACTTGTCTAACCTCTCAAACATCCACAAAGGATCAAGAGGAATCCCACATCAAGAATCAAGCACAAATTTATGGCATTCCAAGTGGTTTGAGCCTCGAAACACCCGATGTCGCCGAATTAGGGTTTTGGACGACCGGGGCCTCCAGAGTGAAATTTTCACAAGAGGATGAGCCAAGACTCCAACATGTGACTCAATATGCTTAAAATAAGCCTAAAAATCCATTTGCAAAGCTAAATAATCCTCAGAGGATGCACTCCCCAAAAGTCGGGAATTAGGGTTTTTACGCGCCGAACCACTCCGGGGCCAAAAGTCAAAACATGACTTTTTTGGCAAAAATGATCCTTATGATTCATATTTTCATAAAATAGGACTTATAATGATATTTTAACAAGAATTGATCAAGAAATCATGATAACTTGTAAAAGGGGGTAACCTTGAAAAATGGAAAAATTTTCTAAGTTACTAAATTTTAATGGCTTTGGTGCCAACTTCCAAGGACCATAACTTCTGATCCAAGCAACCATTTTGGATGATCCAAAGCTGGATTTGTAGGTCTTGCTACACTCTACAAAAGATTCAACACCCTCCAACTCCAATTCTTTATAGATTTTAAGTTATGGAATGATAAAAATGACAAAAACATGAAAATGACACTTTTTCCAACACTTAGTGAAAATCTGCCTAAGTTATCAGCTTTGAACACCAATGTTCATGAGGTTTTTTCAATGGGATCCAAATAGTTTCAAGACAAACTATGATCACACATGTATTGTATCATATGAGGGCTCTTTAAAAAGTACAAGAGCCTCCCATAACTCAACCTGAGCAGGGAGATATGAATCCCTCAAAATCACCATTTCCAACTGTCCTAAGTAAGGCATAATTTGGTGTTTTGCTCGATTTGGAAAATTTGGACAACTCCAAGCCTTGTCATCCACTTGGACACATCAGAGGATGAAATCAAAGGGAAATGATCTGATCCCCAATCCTCCAAAGTCCAAGAATCTACACATAGCCATAACAAACCTAAAAAGGCTAAAAAGGTGCCAAGACTCTAATTTTGTTTCCAAGCATTCAATAGATGCGCCAAGGTGGCATGGACTGACACATTCCTAACTTAATGAGTCAAGAATAAGTTCTGAATCAAAGGACCATAGGCTTGTGCCCTAACCTCAAGTCAATGGCTAGAGGAGACTAAAGATTCCCTTGGATCAACATTGGCCAAAGGCCTGCTGCAATTACCACACACTATTGCTATCAAAACAAACTTGTTGCACTATAAATAGACCTCAATTATGATCAGTTTGAGTACACCAAAGTACTACAACACTTGCTTTCGTCAAAATCTCTCTCTCTTTAGGCCAAAATGCCTTCTTTTGCAAGTCATCTCTGAGTTTTTGAGTTAGAGAACAATTCCACCATAGCTCATGATCCAAACACATCTAATATGTCATATCTAAGCTGTCTAAACACTCACTTGTGATCTAAAACGCCAAAATCAGAAAATCCACCTCCAAAACCTCAAAATTGGACTTTTATGTATTTTTCAAGCCATGCCTTGATTCAGTCATTTTCAAAACCAAACAAGGCCTTAAACACACTCCAAATATCATCCTCAAACTGTCCCAATTGGTTTCCCTCAATTGGAACACCATTTGAGAGAGTTGCTATTTTGGTCACTTTGCCACTTTTGCAAGAAAGAGCCTAATACTTGTTCCTGAGGATTCCAGCTGGTTCTGATCATCCTAAAAGCTTCTAAGGGATTAATTGAGAGTGTTCAAAGCATTGGATCACTTCTGGCATAAAGAACTTGGCAGATAGCATAAGGAGCTCCAAGAGGTAAGTGCATCATCACTTGAACTCTCTAATTTATCCATTGCTTTGAGGTCCATTGATCATGGACCTCTGATACATATCATACATGTTGTGTTTGAACCAAATTGTCATGCTATTATTGCCTGTACCATGAGATAGCATAGAACATGCAAAATTAGGCCTATTTTGAAATCACTATCGAATTTTGAGATAGGGACATTTTTTGAAAATTCCAAGGGAACCATTGGATTCCTCATGAAATTCTAGGTCAGATGCACCTAAATTTTTTCCGAATCCATGGAGAAATGAGCAAGTTACAACCTTCATACAAATCCACCATGACTTGGTTTCTTGCCTTGGCCAGGCCTAGAAACCAGGCCACCCATATGTATTAATGGTGTGGTTTTGATACACGGATGTATCACCACCCCAGTGGTAGCGCGCGCATGTGTTTGTCTTGGAGATCATGGGTTCAAACCCCACCCAGACATTTTTGCTACCCTTCCATATTTTTGCTATTTTCAATATTTTTATGGTTTTTGTTAATTAATTCAAAAATTAATTTCTCTCTCAATTTTAATTATTTTTTATTGGTTCTTTTTTTGAAAATTCCCAAAAATGTTAAAATATTTTATTCCATAAAAATTTCACAAAAATATTATTTATTTCACATATTTAGTATTTTTGTAAAGAATTATGTTTTATTTGTTTTTAAAACATTTAAAAATATTTCTTTCTCTTGATTTTTCAACTTCAAATGATTTTCAAATGATTCCATAAATAAAACTTGATTTTTCAAACATTAATCCAAGATAACAACTTGTTTTTCACACATGTTTGATCATTTTGGTAATTTTAATTGAATTTTATTCAATTAAAATACATTTTAAAATCAAAATTAGGGTTTTGTTGTTTCACCCTCACAAACCTTTTTCAAAACTTTTCAATGGGCCTATTTGTAGAGTGTAAGTCCCATCATTTTGCAAATAAAATAATCTGGGCCTCAGTCGTTGTATAAGTCCCGTACGATTTTCAAAAATAATGGTGTGATCGTTGTTTTCATCTGGGTCTCTCCTTAAGTTGTAAGCCCCATCATTGTTGTACAAAAATAAAACTTTGGGCCTCTTGATAGAGTGTAAGTCCCATCCCTTGTAAATAAATAAATTTGGGCCTCAGTCATTGTATAAGTCCCACTGCGAGTTCTAAAATCTCGGCGTGATCGTCGCCTTTTAAACAAAAGTCCTTTGGGCCTCTCCTTGAGTTGTAAGCCCTATTTCTTTTCTTTTTCAAACACTTTGGACCTCTAATAGAGTATAAGACCCAACCCTCTTTTGTACTTAAAACAATTTGGGCCTCAGTCACTGTATAAGCCCCAGTACAATTTTCAAATCAACGGTACGATTACTGTTTTTCAATTGGGCCTCTCCTTGAGTATAATCCCCAACAATCTTTTCAAAACAAATTCCCTTTTGATTTAGGTTCAAACTCATAGTTGTTATCAAAACTTTCTTTAATTTCTTGAACAACTAATATACAGTTGTTACAATGGAAGCTTGCTCGCCTGTGAGTTTTAACAGCTTTCTTTTACATACTAGCATATATATATATATATATATATATATATATTTGTTTGTGCTAGAAGCTTGCTCACCTGTAAGTCCTCCTACTCTCTTTTTACATACCGTATATATTTTGTCTGTATAGATATACCTGTTTATTATCTGCTTAGAGTTTTCCCCAGCAATTAGGTATAGGATTAGATAAAGTCAATGGTCACTCTTTCAACACAGTCAAAACTAGTTCCCCTTAGGAATTCCATATACAGCCTTGCCTTCTCTTGGGCTTAAAAAATATGGAACAAAGAGAAAGACATTATTCCCGATGAAACTTTTCTCAAACTGTCACTAATAGAAATTGTCAAAGAAGTTCATTTCCCTCAGAGAGGATTAATTCTCAGTGAAACCTCTCTTGAATTTCTTCAAACCCTAGAACTGTTCATTAAAGAAAAGATTATTCCCGGTGAAACTTTTCTAGAACTCTTCTTAGGTTTGGACCCACATGCTTCCTAAAAGCATCCCCGCCTCCTCTTGGGCTTTGTACAAGGACCCTCCGGATTCTTAGAAGTTCTCATGCCTCCTCTTGGGCTTAGTACAAGGACCCTGAAGACCTCTTAAAGGTATAAGACAAAACTTAGTCATCCTTTGTTAGAGTTGTCTTTCTAAAGAGTCAAAACCTCAGACCATGTTTAGGTTTGACCCTCATCCCTTAAAACAACAGCCTCCTCTTGGGCATCATACAAAGATAAACTCTTCCATACCAGTAGACTTGGACAGTCTAATCTCCTCTTGAGTCTCAAAGACATTCTTAAGTTCCCTACAAATACAGGAGAAACACTGGTTATTTAATCAATTCCCAGTAGAGTTGAAACCCGTAAGTTCTAAAACTCAGTTTTTCATCCTAAATTTCCTCGGTTAGGGTTAGCGTATCATCAGAACCTCAAGGCATCTGATACCTCAACTCTTCTGGAACCCTCAGCAAGAGGTGATTCCCCGCTTTAGACCTGCCTCTGGATCTCAATAATCCTCAGCAGAAGCCATCCTCCTCTTAGGCTTTGTATAATGATTTCCCCTAGCAGAATTTAGCCTCCTCTTAGGCTTTGTACAATGATTTCTCCAGCTTGTTCAACCTCAATCTTGGGCTTTGTACAAGACAAACAAAGTACTCTCTTGTTGAGTCAATCACCTTTCCACACTCTCTTGTTGAGTCAATGGTACAAAACATAAACACTCTCTTGTTGAGTCATTCTTTTCTAGCCTCAATCTTGGGCTTTGTACAAAACATATATAAACTTTCTCCAACAAAGTCAAAATCTTCATAACCTTCTCTTAAGCTCCAGATAAATATCTTCCCAAGCTGAGTCAATTCCTCTCAGTCTTCTTTTAGGCTTTGAGAATTAATATCCCTAAACCGAAGTCGATCCTCCCTTCAGCCTCAATCTTGGGCTTTGTACAAGACACCCATAAATATACTTCAGTCTCAATCTTGGGCTTTGTACAAGACACATATAAATCTCTCCTGCAGAGTCAATCTCTTTTCAGCCACAATCTTGGGCTTTGTACAAGACAGATAAACAATCTCTTATTGAGTTAGTATTTTATAGCCTCCTCTTAGGCTTTGTATAAGGACTTCCCCAGTGGAGTCAATCAATCAATCTATTAGCTTCATCCTTGGGCTTTGATCAAGGCACATACAAAAACCACCATTCCCTAAGAGGAAATCAAAATCTCTCTGTAGGAAGACATTTTTCTGTGTTATCACTCATCAAAACAAATAAAATCAAAACAAACCTTAATCCCAGATAACTGCTGTAAGTGGCACACTTGTTGATTCAAATATCCAAGTTGTAGTCCATCTTTTATCCTGTTAAACTTCCTCTCTCATCTAATTGCTGTAAGCGGCAAGCCTCTGGATTATTTATATCCATGCCACTGTCCTCTCTTAGCATGAAAGATTTCTAAGGAAAAATGGCATTGCTCAACACTGAGTTAAAGTTTCCTCCTTCAGGACAACACCCCTATAAAGGAAATTATGGCATTGCTGGATGCACATATCCCAGTTAAAGTAATCCTCCTTTATAATCAGTCACCCAACAGTTGTGATAAACAGACAAGATGTCTCCCTTAGAGATGACAAATTCTCTCTCAGACAAACTTTTAGCTTCAATCTTGGGCTTTGAACTAGACATAAATACTCAACCTTTTAGCTTCAATCTTGGGCTTTGAACAAGACACCAAAACATCCTTTTCCTCCCATAAAATAGGAGGAACTACAATTTCTATGATTTCCCTATTTCTTTAAACGGGAATACGTAGGCATAAGATTGTGAAATCTTAGCGAGCATACCAATCAAAAAATCTAGGTCCAGTACCTTCATACCAATAAAAAACTCTAGGTCCAATACCTTCATATCAATCAAAACTGAGGTCCAGTACCTCACCAAAATCATCAAAAACTCTCTCTCTCCCTCTCTCTCTCTCTCTCTCTCTCTCACACACACACACACACACATACACACACACACACACACAGACATCACCACAAAGAAGAAACTTTCCCATTTACAGATAAACACCATCAAGTACAAAGCATAATCTAATACTAATCAACCTGTGGATAACCACATAGAGGATGGGTAATTAACAACATTGTATAATCTGACCCTGAACTCCTCGAATCTCTTTAAACGTCTGTTCAGTTAAACATTCGCATGCATGGTTAGTTTTAGATAGCTTCTGTTTCCCTTCTAGCTTCACGGGATAAATAAGAAATCAGAAAGTAGCACCCCACTCCCTACCATTGCGGTGAGGAGAAACCCATGGCGATAAGGTGGTCGCGTCACCGACAAAAATCGCACGCTACAATGAGGAATCCATTTGACTATTTTAAACATAAGTAAAATGTAATAATTGAAGAGAGATAATGAAGTTTTTACTAAAGTACTCTTTATCATATATTTGAAGTGATGAAAGTGATAATAATTAAAGGGTACAATTGAAAAAAAGATTAATTTGCATCATAAATTGAAATGATTCATTCATTTTGAAACACTTTATTATACTAAATGGATCACTCATTGTATGATGAAGAAAATATATCAAATCTTAAGGAGTGGCCTACAAACTATTTTAAAAAAAAAATTCGATACTCGACTTTATAATATATGATAATTAATCTCATTAACTCCTAACATGGTCTAATTAATCAATACTTATTTTATAAAAAAAAATTAATTTTTTTTAATTAATTTTTAAGATTTGTTACTGATCTTACCGAATCAGAAAAAGGATCAGCGGCCAGCAACACGCCGTGAGCTCCAAATTCGTCGGTGGTGAAGAGGAGCGGGTGTACCTGCAAGACACTCTGATGTAAAAGTGAGGTTCAGAGTAAAAAGAGTAAGTACAAAAAGTGTGAGTTCAGAATACCTGACCCTCCTGTGGAGGAGGGTATTTATAATGTGCCCCCAGCGCAGCGCCAACGGTAATCTGTAGTGGGTTGGATCATTAGGCCTAACACGGATAACTGCTAGGATCTACGTGGAGTAGGGGAGACCAGCACGTGGTCTCCGTCCTGGGTCAATACCCCGTGAACTTCGGGAGGTGGAGGACCTGCTCTCGAGGGAAAAAATGTCGCCCGCAAGTTGTGGGTAGTTGGCCGATGACGTGTCCCCATAAGGGGAGCACGTGGAGAGCGTGGGGAGGACGCGTCAGGAGTATTTCCTACCGCCGGATGGTGGATTGGGCCTGTGTTGGGCCCTCCCCGACGAGGAGCTGGGTTGGGTCGTGCTCGACGGTGGGCCGGCGCCTGACCCAGTCAGAACAGGAGCCCCCTAAGTCATTGCTTTGAAGCATATGAGTAATGACTTAAGAGTCGATTCTTATGTCGACGAGGGGATAAGGAACTTGCCCGGAGGAGCATCACTCGTGTTCGAGGTGATGAGCTCGCGGGACCATGTTTGTGAATAAGCATGGAAATTACTAGTCGTGCTCGACAACAAGGTTTGCATGTGGTCAATTACAGGGTCCGATCATGCGTTTATCTTGAGGACAAACGCTCGCGTGGAGGCCCGACACATTCATAGCTTGTTTCCAACTTTCCCCGAGGAAGTGTACGTGACAACGCGAGAGTCGAGCATTATGCTCGATGTTTTTGACAATGTGATGGAAGTGGAAAGAACAGACACGTCATTTCCTCGAGCCGTGCGAGGGGGCTTGAAGGGACAAGCGTGATGTCTACTTGAGCCACGTGTCAGAAATAATAAATGCCTCTGACGGCTATGAGTAGGGGTGCTTGAGTGCTTAGGCGACGATTCATTCTGTGTGCCAGCGGATATAAATATGAGGAGGGAGGCTCATTTGAAACGCTCTCAGAATTCAAACTATTAAACGAATCTCTCAAATTTCTCTGCTCTCTTCATTTACCATTCGTCGTCGCCGTCACCGCCGTCTGTTCTTCTCACACCACCGCAACTTTCCAGAATCTTCTTTACACATGTAAGTTTTTGGTCTTTTCTGGCTAGCATGGTAGGGATGCAGCTTTAGGGATGTCTGTTCTGGACGCTCGAGAACTTCGGATGAAGTTATGCGTTTTCTGACGTTGTTATAAACTTTTCGGCGAACTTCATGAGGTTCTGATGAAGTTTCCAGGGAGCTAATGAAGTTTCCGGTGGATCCCATGAAGTTTCCGGTGGATCCCATGAAGTTTATGGTGGATTCATGAAGTTTCCGATGAAGATACCGGATAACTCACGAGGATTCTGGGAAACTCATGAAGTTTTCGATGAAGGTCTCGTGGACCCCATGAGGCTTTATCATCCTCGTTGGGTTAATGTCGGGGGGATTTCCTTCTCGCGGGGATCTGGAAAAAGACCTCGCGTCGAGGAGGTTTATTCCCTTTGACGGTCATGATATGGAGTTTTTTTGTCGAGGAGTACCACCCCGCGTAGTAAGCTTCACGCCTTGGGTCGAGGAGAAGTTCCTCGTGACTATGTGCTTGTCGATGAGGGCTTTGGTCGAGGAAGTGTCCTCGCGTTTTCCTTTCGCCTTTCACATGATTTGCGGTGGAAGGGTGGATTTGATCTCAACGTCGAATTCACTTTTTTCCTCTGCTTTTCAAGTTAAATGGCTGCGAAGTCCGAGGACGCATGTAACAGCCTAAAACCCCCGCGTGAAATTATAATAAAATATCGGAATAAAATAAAACATACGGCATTTAGGATGCTACTTTCAAGCAAGCACCTGCTCATACATACGACATGTAACATGTACAATTTGAAATTTATTAATTATGAATAGTAAAATCATGTCTGAGGTTCATCTTTATTAAAGCAGTGAAAAATCTTCGTCACATTAGTTAAAAAACATAACCTGTTTAAAGCAACATGGTCAACATCAATCTTAAATAAAATTAATTAATTCTCAACAAAACAAACACTCATAAAAGCGTTCCGAAAACTCCAGTGTTACATATCAGAGCAGACGCCGACACTAAAAGCATAAATGGAAGACTCCATATTCCAATCACATCAAATCTCCTACTGCGGATTATCTGCACGTTACCCACGTAGAAGCAACATTCAAACAGAAGGGGTGAGATATCATAACTAGATAAAGGAAAGCATGATAATTAGCAAGAACAGGTCATTTCATGCATAAGTCACCCATTCAACCCATACATCCCCACAGTCAATATCCCATCAACAAAACACAACAACAATCACAACTACAATGCAATGCAATGAGACTCACAATTCGACTCAATGCATGTGGTACTAATTCGATCCCTTTTTCATGATCATAATTCCCGTCAGAATTTCCATATAAGTCGCTCACACCCCCACATGGGCATACGACATCCGTGATCGCTCACACCCCACATGGGCACACGAACACCCGTAATCGTTCACACCCCATATGGGAACACGATTACCTCAACAATAACAATAACACGATTCTATTTCAAGGAATCCAGATAAGGTGCTCACACCCCACATGGGCACACGACTTATTGTACAACTTATGCAACATGATATGCATTCAACGACAACATACAACGACGACCAATGCATATGACTATCATACAACCAATACATCACACCATGGCTATCCAACACACAACATATACCATCCAAAACATGCAACAATTGCAATCCACAACTACAATACACATTTGCACAACCGAACTCAACATCTCAACATCTCAACACATCACAACATACACGGAAACACAATTAATGCATCAAATAGTTGGAATTCTGGAATTGAAAATAATTTTAACAGAAAGTACACGAAACCAACTTTCCAATAATTCCAACGACGACTGAAACGGACCTACAGATCAAAAGATATGAATTTTCAAAGTTTTCCAAAAATTTTCGACACAGCTATGTAACGGGTTACCTCACCATGTAATCGGTTACATCAGTCCCAAAAAATGGAATACCCAGTTTTCTTCGATGTAACCGGTTAACTCAACCATGTAACCGGTTACATCACCCAAAATGCCCAAAAAATACGTTTTCAATGTAACCAGTTACCTTAACGATGTAACCAGTTACCTCACTGACAGAAGCACTTTTCTGCTATATTTTTACACCAGAACTTATTTTTAAGTTGTTTCAAAACCATCTTTTCTTAGAATTCGTCCAAAACACTTTTCAAAGCAAAAATACACTTTTCAAAAGTTTAAAAACTCAAGTTTTCCTTTTCAAAATTGTTCATAACATTGTTCCGACTCTGACACGCGAATTACACGTACAACACTCCACATTTACAACGTACGCCTCTCAATCCAACGAATTCAACAACAACAATCACACAAGACACAATTTTCAACAGAAATTAACACAACAACATACAATCCATTGAATTATCAAGAGTCAATCACTCATCAAAACCATCACATTCATGAAGAAAGAGAAGAAAATTCAAAATCCTACATGTTAGAACTTACTCACCAATCATCATGGCAACCCTTAGATAGTTAGAACCTCACCCTTACCTTAGAGTTTTGCTAAAAACTTCAACCTTAGCAATGGAGGTTCTCCCTCTTCTTCTCCTTTACCCTAGCTCCTCTTCTCTCTTTCTCTCTTGTTTTCACGTAAAATCACTTTCTCCTTATTTCCCTTATTTCTTATATTATTATATTATTATTATTTAATCCAACTATTTAAAATAATAACAACAGTAATAAACTAAATACTTATTTAAATAATAATCTCCTCCTATAATTTAATGAAATAATTAGTAACTAATTTAATTCTTAAAGTTACTAACCCCCACCAAGGGTACCCAAAACATCATAAAATACGCATAGTCACATAATTATACATATCAACACATGAATATAATTACGAATAATAATTAAAATAAAACGGGGCGTTACAACTCTCCCCCACTTAGAATATTTTCGTCCTTGAAAATTTACCTTATACGAATAACTCCGGATACGACACTCACGTCCTGCTCTCTAATTCCCAAGTCATATTTTTACCGGCAGTGCCTCCCCACACTACCTTCACAAGAGTGATCTCTTTACCTCTTAATTGTTTCACCTCGCGGTCTCCAATCCATATTGGTAAAGCCTCAACCGTAAGGTTATCCCTTACTTCTACATCATCCATCGGAATCACGTTTGACGGATCCAGAACATACTTCTGAAGCTGTGACACATGGAACACATCATACAAATTCGACAAATTGGGTGGCAACAGGTCCAACTCTTGCAGAAATCTGATATGGACCAATAAACCGAGGAGTAAGCTTTCTCGACTTCAATGCACGTCCAACACCGGTCACCGGAGTGACTCTCAAGAACACATGGTCTCCCTCTTAAAACTCAAGATCTTTTCTCCTCTTATCATGGTAGCTCTTCTGCCTACTCTGCAAAGCTTTCATCTTTTCCCGAATCAGCTTCACCTTTTCAGTAGTCTGCTGAACAATCTCAGGTCCAAGTACTACACTTTCACCAGATTCATGCCAACACAAAGGCGTCCGACACCTCCGGCCATACAAAGCTTCAAAAGGCGCCATTCCAATACTGGAATGATAACTGTTATTAAAAGTGAACTCAATCAACGGAAAATGGCTATCCCAAGCACTTCCCTGTTCAAGCACACAAGCCCTCAACAAGTCCTCCCAAGATTGTATAGTTCTCTTCGTCTGTCCATCCGTTTGCGGGTGATAAGCTGAACTCAATCTCAGTTTCGATCCCAAAGCTTCTTGCAAACTCTCCCAAAATCTGGAAGTGAACCTTGGATCTCTATCTGACACAATACTCAACGGAACTCCATGCAACTTCACAATCACCCGAATATAAATCTCTGCCAGCCTCTGCAAAGGAAAATTGATATTAATCGGAACAAAATGTGCCAACTTCCTCAAACTATCCACCACTACCCAAATGGCATCATGCCCTCTAGGAGTATTAGGCAATCCAGTCATAAAATCCATAGAAATACTATCCTACTTCCACTCTGGAATATCTAACAATTGCATCAAACCAGCAGGTTTCTGATGTTCCTCCTTCGACTTCTGACAAGTCACACAAGCATACACAAACTTAGCCACATCACACTTCAATCTAGACCACCAAAATATCTTCTTCAAGTCTTGATACATCTTTGTAGCTCTTGGATGGATACTCAAGCTACTCCTATGACTTTCTTTTAGAATCATTCTTTTCAACTCAGAATCATCAGGAATACAAATCCTATCATGGAATCTCAACACACCTTGTTCATCCACTCGGAATTCGTTACCTTTTGCCTGCTCATTTCTAATCATCAAATCCACCATTTTCACATCCAACTTCTAACTCTCTCTAATACTATTAAGAAATTCATTGTTGATCTTCAGCATACCTAACATCACACCATGCGGTGTCTGTTCGCAAACTAAGCTCATATCTCTGAACTGCTTAATCAATTTCAATTTTTTAACAATTATAGCAGACATATGCAAGGTCTTCCGACTCAAAGCATCAGCCACAATATTAGCTTTATCGGGATGATAGTTCAAGCCAAAATCATAATCCTTTAATAATTCTAACCACCTTCTTTGTCTCATATTCAACTTCTTCTGATCAAACAGATACCTCAAGCTCTTATGATCACTATACACTTCAAATCTGGAACCATAAAGATAGTGCCTCCAAATTTTCAATACGAATACCACTACAGATAATTCCAAATCATGAGTTGGATAATTCCTCCCATGGACCCTTAACTGTCTTGCAGCATAAGCAACAACCTTACCATCTTGCATTAACACACCTCCTAAACCAATCAAAGAAGCGTCGCAATACACCACAAATGGTTCATTTGGTTCGGGAAGAATCAAAACTGGAGTTGTAGTTAATCTCTTCTTCAGCTCAATGAAACTCTTCTCACAATGAACATCCCACACAAACGCTTTACCTTTGCAAGTCAACTGAGTCAACGGAAGTGCTAACTTCGAAAAGCCTTCAATAAACCTACGGTAATAACCAGCAAAGCCCAAAAAGCTTCTAATCTCAGTAACTGACTTCGAAGCCTCCCACTGTAGAAATGCATCTACCTGGGATGGATCCACAGCAATACCATCACCTGAAATAACATGACCAAGAAACGTACCTCTCTCAACCAGAATTCGTACTTAGATAACTTAGTATAGAGCTTCTTTTCTTTTAACATTTGCAGCACGGTCCGCAAATGCTCAGCATGTTCCTCTTCAGACATAGAATAGATTAGAATGTCATCAATAAAGACAACCACAAATTGATCCAAGTAAGCATGAAAAATTCGATTCGTATACTCCATGAATACACCAGGTGCATTAGTAACTCCGAACGACATCACTACATACTCATAATGTCCATATCGAGTCCTAAAAGCCGTCTTCTGAATATCTTCATCCTTTACTCGTATCTGATGCTAACCCGACCTCAAGCCAATCTTGCTAAACACACGGGTACCCACTAACTGATCCATCAAGTCATCTATTCTTGGAAGTGGATACTTGTTCTTAATCGTCACTTTATTCAGCTGTCTATAATCAATACATAACCTCATACTGCCATCCTTTTTCTTCACCAACAACACCGGAGCTCCCCAAGGCGATACACTTGGTCTCACAAATTTCTTTTCTAACAACTCTTCTAGTTGCTTCTTCAGCTCTGTTAATTCTGATGCTGACATCCTGTATGGTGCCATAGAAATAGGTGTGGTACCAGGGACAAGATCGATAGTAAACTCCACTTCTCTCTCTGGCGGTACATCAGCAATATCATCCGGAAACACTTCTGGAAATTCACGAACTACTTGCAATTCATTAATCACCGACTCACTCTCCACTGACAAGGATGCAAACAATGCAAGCACTTGAGCTTCTTCTTCTAAGAGCTCTCTCAACTCTCTAGCGGATAGAAAACCGTCTTCTTCCTCTTCCTCAGGAGCAAGAAATTGCACCAACTTGTTAAAATAATTAATATGAACATGATTGAACTCCAACTAGTTCATGCCTAAGATCACCTCAAGATTTCCCAACGGCAAGAAAATAAGATCCACACCAAAGTCCTTATCAAAGATTGATAGTGGAAAATTCAAACAAACTAGGGAAATGGTCACCGATCCCTTTGCAGGAGTTTCGACAACCATTTCTCCCTCCATTGGAGAAACAACGAGGCCTAGCCTTACCACACAATCAGCAACAATAAAAGAATGAGTAGCACCAGTATCAATAATAGCAATCAAAGGCGTGTTATTAATGTAAAATATATCTCTGATCAATCTGTCATCACTGGAAGTCTGAGTCCCTGTCAAGGAAAACACCTTTCCTCCAGTTGAAGCTTGCTTTGACTTATGGCAACAAGCACTAATATGGCCCTGTCCTCCATAGTTGTAACAAGTCACCACATTAACCTTGCAGTCAGCAATCAGATGTCCTGCCTGTCCACACTTGAAGCATTTCTTCACATCACTCGTGCACTCATAAACATGATGACCTAGCTCACCACACATGAAGCACTTAAGAGGAGCAGGGGTACCTCCCCCACTCGGATTCTTGCCATCAGCGTGTTTCTTTTTACCTTTCTCAACTGGAGCTGCATAAGGCTTCCCACAGTTCATCGGTTGTTTTCCCCTTCTCTCGGCCAGCCCTTTAAAGTGAGCCGATCGAGCCTTGCTATCTTCCTCAAAGATCCTACAACAATCCACCAAATCTGGAAACCTTCTGGTTCCCTGATAACCAATTTCCTGTTTGATCTCAGGTCTCAATCCATTCTCAAACTTGCCACACTTTGAGAACTCAGCAGTTGCCGCACTATAGTGAGGGTAAAACTTAGCCAGATCTGAGAATTTTGCAGCATACTATGTAACCGACATGTTACCCTGCTTCAATTCCAGAAACTTAATCTCCTTCTTTCCTCGGACATCTTCAGGAAAATACTTCCTCAAGAACTCCTTACTGAGCATAGCCCAAGTGATTACCTCTCCTGTTGCTCCCAACAATTGACGAGTGCTAACCCACCAGTCGTCAGCCTCCTCAGCCAGCATGTGAGTACCTAACCGCACTTTTTGTACCTCAGAACATTCAATAACCCGGAAGATTCTCTTGATCTCCTTGAGACAAGCCTGCGCTCCATCCAAATCATATCTTTCCTTGAAGGTAGGTGGTATATTCTTCCAAAACTCATCATTCTCACCAGCATGAGGCGGGTTATGTACCTCCTGAGCAACAACCTACAAAGCAGCAACAATGGCAGTATCGTTCCTTCCAGCTATTATAAATCTATTACGCATCAACAACAGAACACATTGGTTAAGGAAACGACATCGACAGTAATCAACTGTCACATAACAACGAATCGACAACTTGGCCGGACTGACTGACCTGCTCTGATACCACTATGTAACACCCTAAAACCCCCGCGTGAAATTATAATAAAATATCGAAATAAAATAAAACATACGACATTTAGGATGCTACTTTCAAGCAAACACCTGCTCATACATACGACATGTAACACGTACAATTTGAAATTTATTAATTGTGAATAGTAAAATCATATATGAGGTTCATCTTTATTAAAGCATTGGAAAAGTTTCGTCACATTAGTAATAAAACATAACTTGTTTAAAGCAACATGGTCAACATCAATCTTAAATAAAATTAAATAATTCTCACCAAAACAAATACTCATAAAAGCGTTCCAAAAGCCCTAGTGTTACATATCAGAGCAGACGCCGACACTAAAAGCATAAATGGAAGACTCCATCTTCCACTCACATCAAATCTCCTACTGCGGATTATCTGCACATTACCCATGTAGAGGCAACATTCAAATAGAAGGGGTGAGATATCATAACTAGATAAAGGAAAACATGATAATTTGCAAGAACAATTCATTTCATTTATAAGTCACCTATTCAACCCATAGATCCCCGCAGTCAATATCCCATCAACAAAACACAACAACAACCACAACTATAATGCAATGCAATAAGAGTCACAACTCAACTCAATGCATGTGGTACAAATTTGATCCCTTTTTCATGATCATAATTCCCGTCGGAATTTCCATATAAGCCGCTCACACCCCACATGGGCACACGACATCCGTGATCGTTCACACCCCACATGGGCACACGAACATATGTAATCACTCACACCCCACATGGGCACACGATTACCTCAACAACAACAACAACAACACGATTCTATTTCAAGGAATCTGGATAAGGTGCTCACACCCCACATGGGCACACGACTTATCATACAACTTATGCAACATGATATGCATTCAACGACAACATATAACGACAACCAATGCATATGACTATCATACAGCCAATACATCATACCACGACTGTCTAACACGCATCATATACTTGCCAAAACATGCAACAATTGCAATCCACAGCTACAATACACATTCGCATAACCGAACTCAACATCTCAACATTCAACACATCACAACGTACACAGAAACATAATTAACGCATCAAATAGTTTGAATTATGGCATTGAAAATAATTTTAACAGAAAGTACACGAAACCAGTTTTCCAACAATTCGAACGGCGACTGAAACGGACCTACAGATCAAAAGATATGAATTTTCGAAGTTTTCCAAAAATTTCCAACACAGCGATGTAACGGGTTACCTCACCATGTATCCGGTTACATCAGTCCCAAAAACAAAAATACCCAGTTTTTATTCGATGTAACTGGTTACCTCAACCATGTAACCGGTTACATCACCCAAAATGCCCAAAAAAACACGTTTTCAATATAACCGGTTACCTCAACCATGTAACCGATTACCTCACTGACAGAAGCACTTTTCTTCTATATTTTTACACAAGAACTTATTTTTAAGTTGTTTCAAAACCAGCTTTTCTTAGAGTTCGTCCAAAACACTTCTCAGAGCAAAATTACACTTTTCAAAAGTTTAAAAACTCAAGTTTTCCTTTTAAAAATTGTTCATAACATTGTTCCGACTCTGACACGCGAATTACACGTACAACACTCCACATTTACAATGTACACCTCTCAATCCAACGAATTCAACAACAACAATCACACAAGACACAATTTTCAATAGAAATTAACACAACAACATACAATCCATTGAATTATCAAGAATCAATCACCCATCAAAACCATCACATTCATGAACAAAGAGAAGAAAATTCAAAACCCTACATGTTAGAAACTACCCACCAATCATCATGGCAACCCTTAGATAGTTAGAACCCCACCCTTACCTTAGAGTTTTGCCAAAAATTTCAACCTTAGCAATGGAGGTTCTCCCTCATATTCTCCTTTGCCCTAGCTCCTCTTCTCTCTTTCTCTGTTGTTTTCACGTAAAACCACTTTCTCCCTATTTCCCTTATTTCTTATATTATTATATTATTATATTATTATTATTTAATCCAACTATTTAAAATAATAACAACAATAATAAACTAAATACTTATTTAAATAATAATCCCCTCCTATTATTTAATTAAATAAGTAGTAAGTAATTTAAATAATTAGCCATACTCCTCACACCACCAAGTTCTACTCTTTTGCTCACACACCCCTAACACCTTGAAATCTTAATCTTAAGGCTAGTACCCCCCACCAAGGGTACCCAAAACATCATAAAATACACATAGTCACATAATTATACATATCAACAAATTAATATAATTACGAATAATAATTAAAATAAAATGAGGCGTTACAACTCTCTCCCACTTAGAATATTTTCATCCTCGAAAATTTACCTTATACGAATAACTCCAGATACGGCTCTCGCATCCTGCTCTCTGATTCCTAGGTCATATTTCCACACGCAATGTCTCCCCACACTACCTTCACAAGAGTGATCTCTTTACCTCTCAATTATTTCACCTCGCGGTATTCAATCCGTATTGGTAAAACCTCAGCCATAAGGTTATCCCTTATTTCTACATCATCCATCGGAATCATGTGTGACGGATCCTGAACATACTTCTAAAGCTGTGACACATGGAACACATCATGCAAATTAGACAAAATGGGTGGCAACGCCACTCTGTTGGAAACCGGTCCAACTCTTATAGAAACTTGATATGGACCAATAAACTGAGGAGTAACCTTTCTCGACTTCAATGCACGTCCAACACCGATCACCGAAGTGACTCTCAAGAACACATGGTCTCCCTATTGAAACTCAAGATCTTTTCTCCTCTTATCATGGTAGCTCTTCTGCCTACTTTGTGAAGCTTTCATCTTTTCCCCAATCAGCTTCACCTTTTGAGTAGTCTGCTGAACAATCTCATGTCCAAGTACTACACTCTCACCAGATTCATGCCAACACAAAGGCGTCCGACACCTCCGACCATACAAAGCTTCAAAAGTCGCCATTCCAATACTGGAATGATAACTGTTATTATAAGTGAACTCAATCAAACGCAAATGGCTATCCCAAGCACCTCCATGTTCAAGCACACAACCCCTCAACAAGTCATCCAAAGATTGTATAGTTATCTTCGTATGTCCATCCATCTACGGGTGATAAGCTGAACTCAATCTCAGTTTCGATCCCAAAGCTTCTTGCAAACTCTCCCAAAATCTGGAAGTGAACCTTGGATCTCTATCAGACACAATACTCAATGGAACTCCATGAAACTTCACAATCACCCGAATATAAATCTCTGCCAGCCTCTGCAAAGGAAAACTGATATTAATCTGAATAAAATGTGTCAACTTCGTCAGTCTATCCACCATTACCCAAATGGCATCATGCCCTCTCGGAGTATTAGGCAATCCAGTCACAAAATCCATATAAATGATGTCCCACTTCCACTCTGCAATATCTAACGGTTGCATCAAACCAGCAGGTTTCTGATGTTCCACCTTTGACTTCTGACAAGTCAAATAATCATACACAAACTTAGCCACATCACACTTCAATCCAGGCCACCAAAATATTTTCTTCAAGTCTTGATACATCTTTGTAGCTCCTAGATGGATACTCAAGCTACTCCTATGACTTTCTTCTAGAATCATTCTTTTCAACTCAGAATCATCAGGAATACAAATCCTATCACAGAATTTCAACACACCTTGTTCATCCACTTTTAATTCGTTACTTTCTTCCTATTCATTTCCAATCATCAAATTCACCAGTTTCACATCCAACTTCTGACTCTCTCTGATACTATTAAGAAATTCATTGTTGATCTTCAGCATACCCAACATTGTAACACCTATTTCTACCCCACAAAATACATGGCAAAATACACAAATTATCAGAGTAAAATCACCTCAGAAGGGTGCACATTTTCTCAATAAACTCAAAATAAAATATTTGCTCCGTAAACATGGGTTTTCCTCAAAATATTCAAAAGCCATCAAAATTAGCAGCGGAACCACCATAACCACAATAATCCAAAATAAAAGGGTTTCAAAAATAAAATCCATAAAAATAAAATAACAACAAAATGTCAACATAACAGGTTTCGACTCAACGACCCAACCTGATGTTACACTATCAGAGCAAGACCCACTATATCGACCAAAAGCAAAATAAACTCCAAAAGTCCTCGAAGGCATCACAGCTAAGCCTGATCACCTGCACGTTACCCATGTGGAGGAAACATTCAAACAGGCAGGGTGAGTAATCACAATTCATAATAATCAATATAAAAACAGGATATGCATAAAATGGCATCATTATCATATACAACATCATCAGGGTCATCACAAAGGAAAACATCAAAATCACGATATCATAAATCACATCAATGCCAAATAAATGCAATACACAACAAGACTCATGCATGTGGTACCAATTTGTCAAAGTCGATGGACACTAGGCCATCACCCTCCAAAGATCCCCGCCAATAGGATCGATTCCACACAAGAACCGGAGCACGTCAAAATTACCTCACATCCACACAATGGGATTGAATCCACAATATACCGAAGTCTAGAATGCTATGAATGCATGATACACAACGTCATTATCATCATCATCATTAAAAGTCATTACGTGTATCATCATTCATCAAAATCTCATGTTAATCATATCATCATTTATTTATCAAAACATCATGAATCATCATCTCATAATCGTCAATATACGCATAGTAATTCATCAAAATAATCACAACATCAATACATCAAGACAACACAAGAATCCCAAAATAATTTCGTGAACAACAGCCATTCGCTGGAACGTTCGCTTTGCGAACTTGTTCGCTTTGGTGTTCGCCTAGCGAGCTGCTAACGAACTCCAAAATCCCATACAAAAACCAGAGAGACCCCATTCTGTCTCTCCTCGCTACCCTCTACTCGCCTAGCAAAGTTATTCGCTGGGAAGTTCGCTTTGCAAACTAAAAATTATTTTTAAAATTCCATCCCTGTATCTCAAAACAGCGTCATCGCGCATTCGCTGCGCTATTCGCCCAGCGAGGTTGGGAGAATATTCGTTTTGCGAAGAATTCGTTCGCTTTGCGTGGTCGCGATTTCCTACAATCACTGCTACGCACCAGTAGCACATCAGACCCCAAAAACCTTACGGGTTAAGCCTCATTCACCCCAAAAACATCCCTAAAACATCCCTAAGGCATTATGGCAACAAAGGCACAAAACCTACGACTATTAGGCCAATTTAATACACTATCCTAAACCTCAAAATCACATAAACCTTCACAATCCCTTCACATTCGTCATCAACCCACGAATACATCATATTTTCCTCAGTTTACTCATAAACCCATAAAAACCACATAAACCTCAAAATCCACTTTAAATACATCGAATCCCTATATTGAAAACAATGAAAGGCAATACTCCCCATACCTTAGATTGTCGATTCCAAGCTTTCTTTCTTTAGTTCTTGGAAACCTTCTCGAATCCTAAGTTTTTCCCTCTTCCCTCAGAGCTCTGGCCTTTTCCTTCTTTTCACGGTCTAACAAAATGAATCATATTCCTCTAGAATTCTCCTTTTTGTTAAACCTAACCCTTGGGCTTCTAAAATAGGCTTTCCCAATATTACCCTCACTAACTCCTCCTTAAAAGTCCAATTTACCCTTAATCCTTCTAATATTATTTAAATAAATAATAATACAATATATCCTATATTATATACTATTATTTAAATAAATAACCAAAACTCAACAAAATACCAACATCAATACAAACCACCAAAATTCACCAAAACCATGAATATTATATTTAAATAATTAAATAAATATTTCTCAAGAATTTGGGGTGTTACAACTCTCCCCCACTTAAAGAATTTTCGCCCTCGAAAATTACCTCAAGGAAATAGAGTCGGATACGACCCCCTCATCTGATCTTCACGTTCCCAAGTCCAACATTCGCCAGTTGGTCCACCCCACAACACCTTCACCAAAGCTATTTCTTTACCCCGCAGTTGCTTTATCTCTCGACCATAAATCCGCACAGGTAATGCTTCCACTGTCAGGTTATCCCTCACTTGTACATCATCCATCTGAATCACATACGACGGATCCAGAATGTACTTCCTCAACTGAGACACATGGAACACGTCATGTAAATTCGATAGGCCACCTCCCCTATCCTCTGCAAGATTTGATATGGACCAATAAAACATGGAGTGAGCTTCCTAGACTTCAAAGCTCGTCCCACACCAGTCATTGACGTCACCCTCAAAAACACGTGATCTCCCTCTTGGAATTCAAGTGTCTTCCTCCTCTTATCATGGTAGCTCATCTGGCGACTCTGCGACACACTCATCCTTTCTTGGATCATCTTAATCTTCTCAGTCATCTCTTGCACAATCTCAGGTCCGAGTACAGCACTCTCGCCCGACTCATACCAACACAAAGGAGTCCTACACCTTCTCCTATACAAAGCTTCATAGGGCGTCATTCCAATAATAGCATGAAAACTATTATTGTACGTGAACTTAATCAACGGTAAATGGCTATCCCAAGATCCTCCGTGATCCAACACACAAGCCCTCAGTAAATCCTCTAAGGATTGGATAGTTCTTTCTGTCTGACCGTCCATCTGAGGATGATAGGTAGAACTCATCCTCAACTTAGTACCCAAAGCATCTTGCAAACTCTTCCAGAACCTAGATGTAAATCTCAGATCTCTATCCGACACAATACTCGAAGGTATCCCATGAAACTTTATAATCTCCTCAATGTATATCTCGTTTAACTTCTGTATAGAATGATTAATCTTCATCGGCAAGAAATGAGCCAATTTAGTTAATCTATCCACGATCACCCAAATTGAATCATTCCCTTTTGCCGTCCTCGGCAACCCCAACACATAGTCTGTGGAAATGCTATCCCATTTCTATTCTGGGATATTCAACGGTTGCACCATACCTAAAGGCTTCTGATGCTCAATCTTTGACTTATGGCAAGTCAAACATGCATAAATAAACTCTGCAATATCCTTCTTCATCCATGGCCACCAAAACAACTTTTTCAAATCATGGTACATCTTCGTAGCAGCGGGATGAATACTTAACCTACTTCGATGTCCTTCTTCAAGAATACTCTTCTTAATTTTTAGAACGTCTGGGACACACACCCTGTCTCTAAACATCATCACACAATTCTCGCCAATCTGGAATTCACCTCTGTTACCTTGGTTGATCAATGTAAACTGGTCAACCAACTTCAAGTCAGATTATTGTCCCACTTTGATTTTTTCTAGAATACCACTAGTCAACTTCAACATTCCCAACTTCTCACTATCAGGGGTCGCTTCACATACCACAATCTCGGAATTGCTTAATTAATTCCAATTCTTTCACCATAAGCATCGACATATGCAATGACTTCCTGCTCAATGCATCAGCCACTACATTTGCTTTGTCCGGGTGATAACTCAAATCAAAATTGAAATCCTTCAACAGCTCTAACCACCTCCTCTGCCTCATATTCAATTCTTTCTGATCAAATAAGTACTTCAGACTTTTATGATCACTGAACACTTCAAACTTAGAGCCAAACATGTAATGTCTCCAAATCTTTAACACAAACACCACATTGGCCAATTCTAAGTAATGTGTTGGATAATTCCTCTCATGAACTCGCAATTGTCTCGAAGCATAGGCAACCACTTATCCATTCTGCATCAATACTCCACCAAGACCCATCTTTGACGCATCACAATGCACCACAAAAGATTCGCTCAGATTAGGCAAAATCAACACTGGAGCGGTCGTCAACCTATTCTTCAATTCCACAAAACTCTCTTTGCAGGCTACGTCCCACACGAAAGCTTGACCCTTTCGAGTCAACTGAGTCAAAGGTAATGCCAACTTAGAAAAGCCTTCGATAAACTTGCGGTAATAACCAGCCAATCCCAGAAAACTTCGTATCTCGGTGGCAGAATTCGGAGTCTCCCACTGCAACACTGCATCAATTTTAGAGGGATCAACAACAATCCCGCCACTTGAAATCACATGGCCAAGAAAACTCACTTCCTTCAACCAAAACTCACACTTGGACAACTTTGCATACAACTTCTTCTCCTTCAATACTTGCAACACAGTTCTCAAATACTCAACATGTTCTTCTTCGGATCTAGAATATATCAAGATATCATCGATAAACACCACCACAAACTTATCCAAATACTCATGAAAAATCCGATTCATGTACTCCATGAACACACCAGGTGCATTGGATACGCCAAATGGCATCACAGTGTATTCATAGTGACCATACCTCGTCCTGAAAGCCGTCTTCGTAATATCATCAGGCTTAACACGGATCTGATGATAACCAGATCTCAAATCAATCTTACTGAACACATAAGCGCCTACTGTAACACCCTTTTCTACCCAACAAACAACACGAATAAATACACCATTTTATCAGAGTGAAAATCCCACAAGGACGTCACATTTCATCATAAAACATCATAATTAAATCAAATACTTCGCAGTGGAAAAAATTCACAAAAACCTCATCATAATTGATAACTCAAAGTTTTGAACAAAACTCAACACATCATAATATCATCAAATAAAAGAACACTATGGTTCGACTCAACACCCCCGACCCAATGTTACATATCAGAGCAAGACCCTTTACTTGACCAAAATAACCAAAAAGGACTTCAAGTATGCTCTTCACGCGCCAAAACCTAATCCTGATCATCTGCACGTTATCCATGTGGAGGCAACATTCAAATAGGCAGGGTGAGTAATCACGAATCAATATATAAGATATAGGCAAAAGATAATGTAGTAACAGAAAACATTACCAAGTTATTCGCAAACATCATCAACACATCAAATACATCAATATAATGTAATGCAACCTCATAGACTCATGCATGTGGTACCAACTCGTCATAATTAATGGACACTGGGCCATCACCCTCCAAAGATCCCCACCAATAGGATCGATTCTACACAAGAACCAGAGCACGTCACAAAACACCCCAATGCACACAATGGGATTGAAGCCACCAAATGGACCGAAGTCCTAACTATGCCATGAATGCATGATGCAAACGTCATAATCATCATCGTCACAAAATCGTCAAAGTTACATCATCATTCATACAAATTCATCATAAGACTTCACATAGCATGTATAACATCAACATACATATCATAGCTTTAACTCATCATAGCATCATAGTATAACATCACGAACGCACGTCAAAATCATCATCACAGAATCATCATCAAACATCATGACACAACATCAATTCACATTTATCACAATTCGTCATATTATAATCATCATCAAGCATCATGATACAACATAAATTCACACTCGTCATTATCCATCACTAAACCTCACAATTCATCATACTATAGTCGTAACATCAAAATTCCTAATTTTATCCCATTCATCTTCATCATTAGTTTAATCATGTTTTATTACCCCACCATAGCCTTACGTCCCAAGGAAACTGCACCGCAAGCGAAATCGGGACAGAAATCGCGAAAACGGGGAAATCTGCCCGCAACCCTGCCCATACGCGTATGACCATGCTCCATACGTGTATGGCTCATTTCTCACGCATCCCTTACGCGTATTGCAACCCATGTTATGCGTATCATAACCCATACACGTAATGCATCTTCCCATACGCGTATGATATTCTTCCTCAGCTTCCCATACGCGTATTGCCCTCTCATACGCGTATTGCCTCCAATCTCTTATGCGTACTGGTAGAGGGCCATGCTAGCCTTGGGGACCGGTGTGTATGCTACGCGTATAACCCTAGGATTGTCCGATATTACGCGTAACGCCTCCCCTGTTACGCGTAATGCCAGAAAACACCACGAATCCAGATTTCGCATCTGAACGAAAAACTCCTCATTCTAGCACCTTCGATCTTCCAAGCTCAGACTCTAACCAGCTTCGATTCATCACAGATCTACGTTTTTCACCCTACTTCATTGTCTACATCAATTTCTTCCTAATTACTAAGTTTGAAATTAGTTAATTCCACCTTCGTTTTCAGGTCTGGTTTACCCACATGTTCATCACAACATCAATATTCATTTACACGAATTCAACATCAATTATAGCAACGCACATACAGATTCATCACAGAAAATCGACCAACACAGAAGAACGAAAATTTACCACAGATTTTTCATACGAAAATTCATCACAAAACACTGAACACACACACACACAACTACTCTACCTTAAACCCATATCAAATGTATTAACCGGATTACCCCCCATACCTCGAATTTTCCAGCAAAGATTCTTCTTTTCTGGGTTTCTACGGTCGATTCCTCGTTATAGCCTCCTTTCCTCAGCTCTCTATTCACTTCTTAGGGATGTACAGAATAATTCCCCTAATTCCTTATTTTCCTTTTTGTTAAATCTGTCTTTTGGGCCTTAATTATGATTTACCGTACTATCCTCAATTAACCTCCTCAAAGTTACCGTCTTACCCTTAATGGTCCTCTTACTTATTTTAAATAATAATAATAATAATAATAATCTAAATAATACTCTAAATATTCAAATTATTATACTATTATTATTAATAAAATAATCTAATTTAACAACTACTTCTAAGACACCTCAACGTTCCCTTAACCCAAAGCTACACCACATCGCCAAACAAAGTCATCAAGCGTCACAATATTCACCAAAATTAACCAAAACACCGAATAATCATAATAATTCAATTAAACAAATATTATAATTATTTTGGGGTGTTACAACTCTCCCCCTCTTAAAGAATTTTCGCCCTCAAAAATTACCTAAAGGGAACAGAGTCGGCTACGAATCCTTCATTTGATCTTCACGCACCCAAGTCCAACTTTCACCAGTTGGTCCAAACCACAATACCTTCACCAAAGATATGTATTTACCCCGCAGTTGCTTCATTTCACGACCATCAATCTGCACAGGTAATGCTTCCACTGTCAGATTATCCCTCACTCGTACCTCATCTATCTGAATCACGTGCGACGGATCCGAAATGTACTTTCTCAACTGAGACACATGGAACACGTCATGCAAATTCGTAAGTGACGGTGGTAAAGCAATCCGATAGGCTACCTCTCCTATCCTCTGCAAGATCTGATAAGGACCTACAAAACATGGAAGGAGCTTCCAAGACTTCAAAGCTAAACCCACACCAGTCACTTGTGTCACCCTCAAAACACGTGATCTACCCCTTGGAATTCAAGTGTTTTCCTCCTCTTATCATGGAAACCCCTCTGGCGACTCTGCAAAGCTCTCATCCTTTCTTGGAACATCTTAATCTTCCCAGTTGTCTCCTGCACAATTTCAAGTCCGAGTACAGCACTCTCGTCTGATTCATACCAACACAAGGGAGTTCTACATCTCCTCCCATACAAAGCTTCATAGGGTGACATTCCAATACTAGCATGAAAACTATTATTGTACGTGAACTCAATCAACGGTAAATGGCTATCCCAAGATCCTCTGTGATCCAACACACAAGCCCTCAGCAGATCCTCTAAAGATTGGGTTGTCCTTTATGTCGGATCGTCCGTCTGCGGATGATATGCAGAACTCATCCTCAACTTAGTACCCAAAGCATCTTGCAAACCCTTCCAGAACCTCGATGTAAATCTCAGGTCTCTCTCCGACACAATACTCAAAGGTATCCCATGTAACTTCACAATCTCCTCAAAGTACATCTCAGCTAACTTCTGCATAGAATGATTAATCTTCATTGGCAAGAAATGAGCCGTTTTAGTTAATCTATCCACAATCACCCAGATCAAATCACAAACTCCGCAATATCCTTCTTCATCCCTGGCCACCAAAACAACTTTTTCAAATCTTGGTACATCTTCACAGCACCGGGATGAATACTCAATCTGCTTCGATGTCCTTCTTCAAGGACACTCTTATTAATTTCTAGAACATCTGGGACACATACCCCATCTCTGAACATCATCACGCCATTTTTGCCAATCCGAAATTCACCTCCGTTACCTTGGTTGATCAACGTCAACTGGCCGACCAACTTCAAGTCAGATTGTTATCCCACTCTGATCCCTTCCAGAATACCACTAGTCAACTTCAACATTCCCAACCTCACACTGTCAGGAGTCTCTTCACATACAAAACTCAAATCTCAGAATTTCTCAATTAATTTCAACTCTTTCACCATAAGCATCGACATATGCAATGGCTCCCTGCTCAATACGTCAGCCACTACATTTACTTTACCAAGATGGAAATTCAAATCAAAGTCATAATCCTTCAATAATTCCAACTACCTCCTCTGCCTCATATTCAACTCTTTCTGATCAAACAGGTACTTCAAGCTCTTACGATCGCTGAACACTTCGAACTTAGAGCCAAATAGATAATATCTCTAAATCTTCAACACAAATACCATAGCAGCTAACTCTAAGTCATGGGTTGGGTAATTCACTTCATGAACCCTCAACTGCCTGGAAGCATAGACAATAACTTGACCACTCTGCATCAACACTCCTCCAAGACCCATCTTTGATGCACCACACTACACTACAAAAGTTCATTCGGATTAGGCAAGATCAACACTGGAGCGGTCGTCAACCTCTTCTTCAATTCCACAAAGCTCTCTTCCCAAGCTACATCCTACACAAAAGCTTGACCCCTTTCGAGTCAGCTGAGTCAAAGGTAATGCCAACTTAGAAAAGCCTTCGATAAACTTGCGGTAATAACCCGTCAATTCCAGAAAACTTCGTATCTCAGTAGCAGACTTCGGAGTCTCCCACTGTCACACAACATCAATCTTAGAAGGATCAATAACAATTCCACCACTTGAAATCACTTGGCCAAGAAAACTCACTTCCTTCAACCAAAACTCACCCTTCGACAGCTTCGCATACAACTTCTCCTTCTTCAATACTTCCAACACAGTCCTCAAGTGCTCAGCATGCTCTTCTTCAGATTTAAAGTATATCAAAATATCATCAATAAAAACCACTACAAGTGATCCAAATACTCCTGAAAAATACGATTCCTAAACCCCATGAACACTTCAGGTGCATTGGACACTCCAAACAGCATCACAGTGTATTCATAGTGACCACACCTCATCCTGAAAGCTGTCTTCGGAACGTCATCAGGCTTAACACGAATCTGATGAAAACCCGACCTCAAATCAATCTTGATAAACACACAACGCCTACTAACTGATTCATCAAATCGTCGATTATCGGAAGTGGATATTTATTTTTAATAGTTACTTTATTTAACTCCCGATAATCAACACACAACCTCATACATCCGTCCTTCTTCTTCACTAACAGCACAGGAGCACCCCACAGAGAGACACTTGGTCGAACAAACCTCTTCTCGAGAAATTCTTCCAATTATTCCTTCAATTCACCTAACTCAGAAACATACCTTCTGTATGCAATCACTAACATCGAGCTTGTACGAAGTACTAGGTCGATAGCAATTTCCACTCCACACTATAGTGGTAAATCATTGATACCATATGGGAACACATCCAAAGAGTCACACCATAGATAGATCACTAACCACCACATTTTCCTTATGCCTTCAAACAATCTAACATCAGAAACACCTTTGCAGCATCTCCCGCAGACTTATCCACTTGCTAAACCCAAACAACCAACTCTTCACCTACGTCGAAATTAGATTCATGCTCTAGGGCAAGTCGTAGATATCTTCAGGAAAACATCAGGAATTACACACCACTGGCATATCACTAGCCGTCACACTGCTCTCTATCCCCCGAGAAGTAGACATCAACAATACCTGATCGTTCTCCTCAAGACATTGCAACTTGACCGACATGCAAGAAACTCGAATTTGCCTCATCTTCAAATATAATAATCCGCATCGACTCATCAAAACAATCTGTAAGCACCTGGCTTAACCCCAAACAATTCGCTACACACACCATCTAAGCTGGCAAGACACGTCTATTCCATCCGCCATGATCCCGTCTACTATCAACAAGAGGTTAAGGGTGATCAGTTCCTCAATTTGTCAATAGATAGTCAACAATCATGATGGGGGTATAAACAGTATTTACCAAACTACAATAGTGTTCCCTGCATCTTGGGCACGAAGCTACCTAAGGCACAAATTCTTAGTTGCCATACGCCTTATCTTCGCATTTCCTTTAGTTCACAACCAAAACATTTCAGAGAAGCAAAAGCTTCTGCCCCACTTAATTCAAACCAACTCCTGCAGACAACAGTTAGAAAACCAGCAAGTACCGACAGTGTTTCACACACATGTCACGCACTAAGGAACTAACAACATTAGACAACCTGGCCGGACGGACCGACCTGCTCTGATACCACTAATGTAACAACCTTTTCTACCCAACAAACAACACAAATAAATACACCATTTTATTGGAGTGAAAATCCCACAAGGGCGTCACATTTCGTCATAAAATATCATAATTAAATCAAATACTTCGCAGTGGAAAAACTTCACAAAAACCTCATCGTAATTGATAACTCAAAGTTTTGAACAAAACTCAACACATCATAATATCATCAAATAAAAGAACACTATGGTTCGACTCAACACCCCCGACCCGACGTTACATATCAGAGCAAGACCCTCTACTCGACCAAAATAACCAAAAAGGACTTCAAGTATGCTCTTCACACGCCAAAAGCTAATCCTAATCATCTGCACGTTACCCACGTGGAGGCAACATTCAAACAGGCAGGGTGAGTAATCACGAATCAATATATAAGATATAGGCAAAAGATAACGTTGTAACACAAAACATTACTAAGTTATTCGCAAACATCATCAACACATCAAATACATCAATATAATGCAATGCAACCTCATAGACTCATGCATGTGGTACCAACTCGTCTTAATTAATGGACACTGGGCCATCACCCTCCAAAGATCCCCACCAATAGGACCGATTCTACACAAGAACTGGAGCATGTCATAAAACACCTCAATCCACACAATGGGATTGAAGCCACCAAATAGACCGAAGTCCTAACTATGCCATGAATGCATGATGAAAACGTCATAATCATCATCGTCACAAAATCATCAAAGTTGTATCATCATTCATACAAATTCATCATAAGACTTCACATAGCATGTATAACATCAACATACATATCATCATTTTAATTCATCATAGCATCATAGTATAACATCACGAACGCACGTCAAAATCATCATCACAGAATCATCATCAAACATCATGACACAACATCAATTCACATTCATCACAATTCGTCATATTATAATCATCATCAAGCATCATGATACAACATAAATTCACACTCATCATTATCCGTCATTATACCTCACAATTCATCATACTATAGTCGTCACATCAAAATTCCCAATTTTATCCCATTCATCTTCATCATTAGTTTAATCATGTTTTATTACCCCACAATAGCCTTACGTCCCAAGGAAACTGCACCGCAAGTGAAATCGGGACAGAAATCGCGAAAATGGGAAAATCTGCCCACAGCCCTGCCCATACGCGTATGACCATGCTCCATACGCGTATGGCTCATTTCTCACGCATCCCTTACGCGTATTGCAACCCATGTTATGCGTATCAACAGAGAGGGTTTTCCTCTCAAATTCTTCTTCAGATTCCCTTTACGTGTAATGGCTAGCCCATACGCGTAAGGCACCTTCCCATAACCCATACGCGTAATGCATAATCCCATACGCGTATGCTATTCTTCCTCAACTTCCCATACGCGTATTTCCCTCTCATACGAATAATTGCCTCCAATCTCTTACGCATATCGTACGCGTACTTGCAGAGGGCCGTGCTGGCCCTGGGGACGGGTCGTATGCTACGCGTATCACCCTGGGATTGTCCCTTATTACGCGTAACGTCACCCCTGTTACGCGTAATGCTAGAAAACACCACAAATCCAGATTTCGCATCTGAACGAAAAACTTCTCCTTCTAGCACCTTCAATCTTCCAAACTCAAACTCTAACCAGCTTCGATTCATCACAGATCTACGTTTTTCACTCTACTTCATTGTCTACATCAATTTTTTCCTAATTACTAAGTCTGAAATTAGTTAATTCCACCTTCGTTTTTAGATCTGGTTTACCCACATGTTCATCACAGCATCAATATTCATTTACATGAATTCAACATCAATTACAGCAACACACATAGAGATTCATCACAAAAAATGACCAACACAAAAGCACAAAAATTCACCACAAATTTGTCATACGAAAATTCATCATGAAACACAGAACACACACAAATACTCTACCTTAAACCCACATCAAATGTATTAACCCGGATTACCCCCCATACCTCAAATTTTCCAGCAAAGATTCTTCGATTCCGGGGTTCTACAGTCGATTCCTCATTCTAGCCTCCTTTCCTTAGCTCTCTATTCACTTCTTAGGGTTGCCCAGACTAATTCCCCTAATTCCTTAGTTTCCTTTTTGTTAAATCTGTCTTTTGGGCCTTAATTATGATTTACCGTACTATCCTCAATTAACCTCCTCAAAGTTACCGTCTTACCCTTAATGGTCCTCTTACTTATTTTAAATAATAATAATCTAAATAATCCTCTAAATATTCAAATTATTATACTATTATTATTTATAAAATAATCTAATTTAACAACTACTTCTAAGACACCTCAACGTTCCCTTAACCCAAAGCCAGACCACAGCACCACAAAAAGTCATCAAGTGTCACATTATTCACCAAAATTCACCAAAACACTGAATAATCATAATAATTCAATTAAACAAACATTATAATTATTTTGGGGTGTTACACCTACCAGCTGATCCATCAAATCGTCAATTCTCGGGAGCGGATACTTATTCTTAATAGTCACCTTATTCAACTGCCGATAATCAAGACACAATCTCATGCTACCATCTTTCTATTTTCCTAACAACACAGGGGCACCCCACGGAGAAACACTCGATCGAACAAACTTCTTCTCAAGCAATTCTTCCAGTTGTTTCTTCAATTCACTTAACTCAGAAGCTGACATCCGATAAGGAGCCATTAACACTGGACTCGTACCTGGTATTAAGTCCACTACAAACTCTACTTCATAATCTGGAGGCAAATCACTGATGTCATCCGGAAACACATCTGGAAATTCACATACAACAGGTAAGTCGACACTCGCAGTTTCACGATCGATCTTTAACGACGCAAACATTGCAAACACCAGGGCTTCGTCTTCCATAAGTTTGTCTACTTGCCTAGCAGACAAGAACATCAACTCTCCACTATCACCAAACTCAGGAAACTCCACAGTCTTATTATAATAGTTGATGTGAACATGGTTGAACTCTAACCAGTTCATTCCAAATATTACATCGATTTGGTGCAAGGGTAAGCACACCAAATCCATCACAAAACTCTTCCCAAAAATCCTCAAAGGACATCTCAAACACACAAGGGTAGTAGTAACAGAACCATTAGCTGGAGTCTCTATTACCATATTACCATTCATATCAGACAATTTCAAACCCAATCTATTAGCACACTCAAGCGAGATAAAATAATGAGTAGAACCAGTATCAATAATAGCAATCAACTCGATATTATTAATAAAACAAGCACCTCGAATTAGGTTCTCCGTCTCTGGCACTTCTGCACCACTCAAAGCAAACACAAGGCCACTGGTCTGAGCGGCAGTAGCGGTCTTCTTTGGCTTTTAACATTGGGTATTGATATGACCCTTCTCTCCACAATTGAAATAGATTGGGCCATCGTCCTTGCAGTCAGTAGCTCTATGGCCCTTCTGGTCACATCTGTAGCACCTTAACACACTATTGGTGCACACATCAGCATGGTGGCCTTGCTCGCCACACTTATAACACATCCCAAGAACGGGAGCTTCTCCCCCACTTGTATTTTTTTCCATCTGAAGCCTTCTGCTTCCCTTTGCCAGCTAAAGTTATATAAAGCTTCCCCCTATACTGCCCTTTCTTCTCACTCAACTTCTTGTAGTGAGCAGATCGAGCTCGACTATCCTCATCGTAGATTCTTCTCTTGTCCACCAACTCAGCATACCTGCAGATCTGTTGATACCCAATACCCTGCTTAATTTCTGGTCTCATCCCAATCTAGAACTTGAGACACTTGGACATCTCAGCATCAGCACGGTTATAATGCGGACAGAACTTCACTAGTGCCTCGAACTTCTCAGCATACTCCGCCACAATCATGTCTCCTTGCTTCAGCTCAAGGAATTCCACTTCTCTCTTGCCAACAACATCCTCTGGAAAATACTTCCCCAAAAATTCCTGCTTAAACACAGCCCAGGTTATCATAGTGCCAACATCTTCCAGTCTCTGACGGGTGTTATCCACCAATCCTCGACCTCTTCTGACAGCATATGAGTTCCAAACTGAACTTGTTGCGCGTTATACACCCCATAACCTGGAAGATATTCTCGATTGCCTTCAGCCACATGTGTGCACTTGCTGGATCATGAGTACCAACAAAAGTCGATGGATTGTTCCTCTGAGACTTCCCCAAAGCACGAAACTCATCTGGAACTCCACCATTCTGATTGTTCTGAGCCACTACTTGAGTAATCGACTACAACGCATCAGTAATAGCACGGTCATTTCTTCCAGCCATCCTGCATACCACCAACAAGGTTAGGAGAAACAAGACATCGACAGTGTTCACACACTCGTCGACCGACAGGGGACTGACATCAAGTAAAACCTAGCCGGATGGACCGACCTGCTCTGATACCACTAATGTAACACCCTTTTCTACCTCACAAAATACACGGCAAAATACACAAATTATCAGAGTAAAATTAGCTCAGAAGGGTGTACATTTTCTCAATAAACTCAAAATAAAACATTTGCTCCGTAAACACGGGTTTTCCTCAAAATATTCAAAAGCCATCAAAATTAGCAGCGGAACCACCACAACCACAATAATCCAAAATCAAAAGGGTTTCAAAACTAAAAGCCATAAAAATCAAATAACAACAAAATGTCAACATAACAGGTTTCGACTCAACGATCCAACCCGATGTTACACTATCAGAGCAAGACCCTCTATATCGACCAAAAGTAAAATAAACTCCAAAAGTCCTTGAAGGCATCCACAGCTAAGCCTGATCACCTGCACGTTACCCACATGGAGGCAACATTCAAATAGGTAGGGTGAGTAATCATAATTCATTATAATCAATATAAAAACAGGATATGCATAAAATGGCATCATTATCATATACAACATCATCAGGGTCATCACAAAGGAAAACATCAAAATCACGATATCATAAATCACATCAATGCCAAATAAATGCAATACATAACAAATGCATGTGGTACCAATTCGTCAAAGTCGATGGACACTAGACCATCACCCTCCAAAGATCCCCGTCAATAGGATCAATTCCACACAAGAACCGGAGCACGTCAAAATTACCTCAAATCCACACAATGGGATTGAAGCCACAATAGACCGAAGTCTGGAATGCTATGAATGCATGATACACAACGTCATTATCATCATCATCAATAAAAGTCATTACGTGCATCATCATTCATCAAAATCTCATGTTAATCATATCATCATTTATTTATCAAAACATCTGAATCATCATCTCATAATCGTTAATATACGTATAGTAATTCATCAAAATAATCACAACATCAAAACATCAAGACAACACAAGAATCCCAAAATAATTTCGCGAACATCAGCCATTCGCTGGAACGTTCGCTTTGCTAACTTGTTCGCTTTGGTGTTTGCCTAGCGAGCTGCCAGTGAACTCCAAAATCCCATACAAAAACCAGAGAGACCCCATTCTGTCTCTCCTCGCTACCCTCTACTCGCTTAGCGAGTTATTCGCTGGGAAGTTCGCTTTGCAAACTAAAAATTATTTTTAACATTCCATCCCAGTATCTCAAAACAGCGTCATCACGCATTCGCCGCGCTATTCGCCCAACGAGTCTGGGGAGAATATTCATTTTGCGAAGAATTCGTTTGCTTTGCGAGGTCGCGATTTCCTGCAATCGCTGCTATGCACCAGTAGCACATCAGACCCCAAAAACCTTACGGGTTCAGCCTCATTCACCCCAAAAACATCCCCAAAACATCCCTAAGGCATTATGGCAACAAAGGCACAAAACCTACGACTATTAGGCCGATTTATTACACTATCCTAAACCTCAAAATGAATCCTATTCCTCTCAAATTCTCTTTTTTGTTAAAACTAACCCTTGGGCTTCTAAAATGGGCTTTCCCAATATTACCCTCACTAACTCATCCTTAAAAGTCCAATTTACCCTTAATCCTTCTAATATTATTTAAATAAATAATAATACCATATATCCTATATTATATACTATTATTTAAATACATAATCAAAACTTAACAAAATACCAACATCGATACAAACCACCAAAATTCACCAAAACCATGAATATTATATTTAAATAATTAAATAAATATTTCTCAAGAATTTGGGGTGTTACAAACATCACACTATGCAGTGTCTGTTCGCAAACTAAGCTCATATCTCTGAACTGCTCAATCAATTCCAACTCTTTAACCATCATAGCAGACATATACAAGGTCTTCCGACTCAAAGCATCAGCCAAGACATTAGCTTTATCGGGATGATAATTCAAGCCGAAATCATAATCCTTTAAGAATTCTAACCACCTTCTTTGTCTTATATTCAACTCCTTCTGATCAAACAGATACCTCAAGTTCTTATGATCATTATACACTTCAAATCTGGAACCATAAAGATAGTGCCTCCAAATTTTCAATACGAATACCACTGCAGCTAATTCCAAATCATGAGTTGGATAATTCCTTTCATGGACCCTTAACTGTCGTGAAGCATAAGCAACAACCTTACCATCTTGCATTAACACACCTCCTAAACCCATCAAAGAAGCATCGCAATACACCACAAACGGTTCATTTCATTCGGGTAGAATCAAAACTGGAGCTGTAGTCAATCTCTTCTTCAGCTCAATGAAACTCTTCTCACAATGAACATCCCACACAAATGCGTTACCTTTGCAAGTCAACTGAGTCAACGGAAGTGCCAACTTCGAAAAGCCTTCAATAAACCTAGGTAATAACCAGCCAAGCCCAAAAAGCTTCTAATCTCAGTAACCGACTTCGAAGCCTCCCACTATAGAACTGCATCTACCTTGGATGGATCCACAACAATACCATCACCTGAAATAACATGACCAAGAAACTTACCTCTCTTAACTAGAATTCACACTTAGATAACTTAGCATATAGATTCTTTTCTTTTAACACTTACAGCACGGTCCGCAAATGCTCAGCATGTTCCTCTTCTGACTTTGAATAGATTAGAATGTCATCAATAAAGATAACCACAAATTGATCCAAGTAAGCATGAAAAATTCGATTCATATACTCCATGAATACACCAGGTGCTTTAGTAACTCCAAACGGCATCACTACATACTCATAATGTCCATATCGAGTCTTGAAAGTCGTCTTCTGAATATCTTCATCCTTTACTCGTATCTGATGATAACCCAAACTCAAGTCAATCTTGCTAAACACACGGGCACCCACTAACTGATCCATCAAGTCATCTATTCTTGGAAGTGGATACTTGTTCTTAATTGTCACTTTATTTAGTTGTCTGTAATCGATACATAACCTCATACTGTCATCCATTTTCTTCACCAACAACACCGGAGCTCCCCATGGTGATACACTTGGTCTCACAAATTTCTTTTCTAACAACTCTTCCAGTGCTTCTTCAGCTCTGTTAATTCTGATGCCGACATCTTGTATGGTGCCATAGAAATAGGTATGGTACCAGGGACAAGATCGATAGTAAACTCCACTTCTCTCTCTGGCGGTACATCAACAATATCATCCGGAAACACTTCTTGAAATTCACGCACTACTTGCAATTCATTAATCACCAACTCACTCTCCACTTACAAGGATGCAAACAATGCAAGCACTTGAGCTTCTTCTTCTAAGAGCTCTCTCAACTCTCTAGCGGATAGAAAACCGTCTTCTTCCTCTTCCTCAGGAGCAAGAAATTGCACCGACTTGTTAAAATAGTTAATATTAACATGATTGAACTCCAACCAGTTCATGCCTAAGATCACCTCAAGATTTCCCAATGGCAAGCAAATAAGATCCACACCAAAGTCCTTATCAAAGATTGATAGTGGACAATTCAAACAAACTAGGGAAGTGGTCACCGATCCCTTTGCAGGAGTTTCGACAACCATTTATCCCTTCATAGGAGAAACAATGAAGCCTAGCCTTACCACACAATCAACAACAATAAAAGAATAAGTAGAACCAGTATCAATAATAGCAATCAAAGGCATGTTATTAATGTAACATATACCTCTGATCAGTCTGTCATCACTGGAAGGCTGAGTCTCTTTCAAGGCGAACACCTTTCCTCCAGTTGAAGCTTACTTTGGCTTATGGCAATGAGTACTAATATGGCCTTATTCTCCACAGTTGTAACAAGTCACCACATTAACCTTGCAGTCAGCAATCAGATGTCCTGCCTGCCCACACTTGAAGCATTTCTTCACATCACTCGTGCACTCATGAACACGATGACCTAGCTCACCACACCTGTAACACTTAAGAGGAGCAGGGGTACCTCCCCACTCGGATTCTTGCCATCAACGTGTTTCTGTTTACCTTTCTCAAATGGAGCTGTATAAGGCTTCCCACGGTTCATCGGTTGGTTTCCCCTTCTCTCGGCCAACCCTTTAAAATGAGTCGATCGAGCCTTGTTATCTTCCTCAAAGATCCTACAATAATCCACCAAATCTGGACACCTTCTGATTCGCTGATGACCAATTGCCTGTTTGATCTAAGGTCTCAATCCATTCTCAAACTTGTCACATTTTGAGAACTTAGCAGTTGCCGCACTGTAGTGATGGTAAAACTTAGCCAGATCTGAGAATTTTGCAGCATACTACGTAACTAACATGTTACCCTGCTTCAATTCCAGTAACTTAGTCTCCTTCTTTCCTCAGACATCTTCAGGAAAATACTTTCTCAAGAACTCCCTAATGAACATAGCCCAAGTAATTACCTCTCCTGTTGCTCCCAATAATTGATGAGTGCAAACCCACCAATCGTTAGCCTCCTCAGCCAGCATGTGAGTACCTAACCAAACTTTCTGTGCCTCAGAACATTCCATAACCCAGAAGATTCTCTCGATCTCCTTGAGCCAAGCCTACGCTCCGTCCGGATCATATATTCCCTTGAAGGTAGGTGGTCTATTCTTCCAAAACTCATCATTCTCACCAGCATGAGGCGGGTTCTGTACCGCCTGAGTAATAGCCTACAAAGCAGCATCAATAGCAGCATCGCTCCTTCCAGCCATTCTAAATCTGTTACATATAAACAATAGAACACAATGGTTAAGGAAACAACATCAAAAGTAATCAACTGTCACACAACAACGACTCGACAATTTGGCAGGACAGATCGACCTGCTCTGATACCACTATGTAACACCCTAAAACCCCCGCGTGAAATTATAATAAAATATCGAAATAAAATAAAACATACGGCATTTAGGATGCTACTTTCAAGCAAACACATGCTCATACATACGACATGTAACACGTTCAATTTGAAATTTATTAATTGTTAATAGTAAAATCATGTCTGAGGTTCATCTTTATTAAAGTAGCAGAAAAGCTTCGTCACATTAGTAATAAAACATAACCTGTTTAAAGCAACATGGTCAACATCAATCTTAAATAAAATTAAATAATTCTCAACAAAACAAATACTCATAAAAACGTTCCAAAAACCCCAGTGTTACATATCAGAGCAGACGCCGACACTAAAAGCATAAATGGAAGACTCCACCTTCCACTCACATCAAATCTCCTACTGCGGATTATCTGCACGTTACCCACGTAGAGGCAACATTCAAACAGAAGGGGTGAGATATCATAACTAGATAAAGGAAAGCATGATAATTAGCAAGAATAGTTCATTTCAGGCATAAGTCACCCATTTAACCCATACATCCCCGCAGTCAATATCCCATCAACAAAACACAACAATGATCATAACCACAATGCAATGCAATGAGACTCACAACTCGACTCAATGCATGTGGTACCAACTTGATCCCTTTTTCATTATCATAATTCCCGTCGGAATTTCCATATAAGTCGCTCACACCCCACATGGGCACACGACATCCGTGATCGGTCACACCCCACATGGGAACACGAACACCCGTAATCGCTCACACCCCACATGGGCACACGACTTATCATACAATTTATGCAACATGATATGCATTCAACGACAACATACAATGACGACCAATGCATATGACTATCATAAAGCTAATACATCACACCACGACTATCCAACACGCAACATATACCTGCCAAAACATGTGACAATTGCAATCCACAGCTACAATACACATTCGCACAACTGAACTCAACATCTCAACATTTAACACATCACAATGTACACGGAAACACAAATAATGCATCGAATGGTTGGAATTCCGGCATTTAAAATAATTAAAACATAAAGTACACGAAATCAGCTTTCAAACGATTTGAATGGTGACTGAAATAGACCTACGGATCAAAAGATATGAATTTTTGAAGTTTTCCATAAATTTCTGACACAGCGATGTAACGGGTTACCTCACCATGTAACCGGTTACATCAGTCCCAAAAACAAAAATACCCAGTTTTTCTTCGATGTAACTGATGCGTTCGCAAGTGCAGAGAAATATCGAAGTAATATAAAAGATTGTCGAACCCACAGAGACCAATGTCAACCTATTGTAATCTATCATTGCTTTGTAAAGCTAAGGCTGATGAATATTTAATTAAGAGGAAACTAGAACTAAAACAAAAAAATGAACTTAGAAAATATGATAATAAAGAGAGGCCAGAATATGGATTTCGCGTTCCTAAAGGAGTTTGTAGAATTCGGGTACTAATTACAACTATAACTTAGTTCCGTAGAATATACCGACTTAAAAACTCCGCCTCACGCTCTCGCGGTATTAACTAAAGTCATGTTCCCTAATCCCAAGATTTTACTCTCGCTCGCCCGATAACTAGGAAATATATTTTGAAAGCCAATAATATCCTAAACGTATCTAAAGACCTCTCGCTGTATTTAGATAAGTTGCCTAATTTCCACTATCCAGTTCGACCCCACGCTCTTGCAGTGCCGGCTCTAACCTTAATTAATTTCTCACTCTCGTGACAAAATCGTGTTAAATAACCTCTCACTCTCATGACAAAGCTTTTTAAATTAGACTTGGAAATTAAAACCAAAATAGAATTTTAATCATAAGTTCGCACCTATTATTTTCTACCGAGTCTCATCGGTAACGACGGTCCTCATACGCCAGACTCAATAATATTTAGTCAGACATGGATAGGAAAGTAAACATGTTGTTACGACGAATTAATATAAGACAATACATAATTAAGCTATAAAAAAACAGTAGAGTAAGCAAATAAAGAAAACCTGTAATCGAATGGAAACTGGAAGCAGAAAACTTGACTGAATTGTAATGCCGACAGGCTTGAATACGATACAGAAATTAAACGACAGAAATAAATCCTAGAACTATATTGGGAATAGTCCCCCGATGTGGAGAACTATTCCTTTTACATTGTGCAAGAAAACTGCTTAAAAACTAAAGAAATAAAATCTGGCCAAAAGAAGAAGACCCCTCATGTGAAGACGAAAACTCCCATTTATACTCAGTTGTCTTCATAGGTTACGGGCAGTTTTTGCGTGAAAATATGATTCCATAAAGAGGTCTGGTCGTGTAGAGAATATCAGAAGGAGTGGAGAAAAGAAAGGAGAAGAAATAGTGGTGGCGCTCGCCACCTTCTCCTATTTTTTAGTGTGGCAGTCGCCACACTTTTCTCTCTTTTTTTCCTTGTGGCACTCGCCACATATTCCCTTCATTCACCTTGTGGAAGGCGCCACACTCATAAGTGTGGCAAGCGTCACCTTATGTAGTGTGGTGGGCCCCCACACCCCTTTTTTTTTTCTTTTCTTTCTTCTCATTTTCTTTCCTTCTCATTTTCTTTCTTCATTTCTTCAATTCCTCTCTTTTTCTCTTTCTTTTCATTCTTTTATAATTAAATCCCAAGCTACCTGAAAATATAAAATCGAGACGTAAATCAAAGTGTAGATCAAATAAAATAGAAGAAATCGTAACTAAAATTCATGTAAGTCAAGTAAAAAATACGATACATTTTCGAGTTATCAAACTCCCCCACACTTAAACCTTTGCTTGTCCTCAAGCAAACCATGACTCGCAGGAAAAATAGTGCATACGGATACTCATCCTAGGCTACCAACTCTACTTCGGTTAAGTTTGTGTCGATAGGTACTTGCTCACATACTAAGAATATCATAACAATACAATTTCGCTTTTGCGGTCATCAACCTCCCTCCTATACAAACCAATCTGAATCATGCCATTGTACCTAAGTCTAACTTACTCATCCTTCTTTTAACCCTTTTCGTTCTGGCGCAATCACATTAAGCCTGTTATCCTTTCACACTCATGGTAGGATAGCCTGTTAGTGACTATGATCTCATTATCATCATATTTTTTTCTTTTTGCACATTGACTTAAAAATCAATAAAATAAAGAAGTTTGCACCGTTGGGCTAAATGATCGAGTGAGGATCACAAACTTAGAAGGAGCATTTCTTTTCATTAATTCATCAATTTTTTTTTCTTTTCTTATTTTACCTTTTAAGCCTGAGATCATACACTTATTCGCATCGGCTTCCTACTTAATGCGTGCTTAGGATGGTGCTGACTGCTAAATAAACTACTTAGGGACTACTAAAGGGGTGAGAACTTAAGGCTATGGGATAACAATTACTCAAATTTATTTCCATAATTGAGAGGCTCATGGTGTTAAAACGATACCGATCTTGCGAAATTTTCCCAAGTCTCACAATATAACCTCAATTTCGTTTGTAAACTAAGATTTTCAAAAGAAACACTATTTTTAACTCAAAAAATTTCAAAATATTTGGTATGACTCTAGAGAATGGGGAGATCGATAAACAACATAAAATCACGCATAAAGACTCGACAGCACGTGCACAGACGCACAAAACATTGAAAATGGAAAAATTTTAAAATCATGCTAGAAAACAGTAAATCTAATTAGAAAGCGGTAAAATGAAAGCGGTAAATGTTCCTCCCCCACACTTAAACCAAACATTGTCCTCAATATTTTGATAAAAGGTGGTAAAGGAAAGATAGAACCTGTATAAATGCCATTGTGTGCTACCACGGTCAAATTCGCGCTGATTCTTCCCTTGTTGTCTCTGTCTTTGCTGGCCACTTCTACTCCGGTGTCTTATACTATGAGTTATCTGAATTTGTTGTGAATTTGCTTAAACTTCATTTTCTTGAAGCCGCTCATCATATTGCCTATTTTCGAAGGAAGTACCTGCAAAAATTGTTAGAAAAATACGGTGCGGTGTGTGCAGGTGGAACCTGACCAAGAGAAAGGACAAGGAGAAGGTGAGTTACGAATGGGAGAGATATGCCGTCTCCTATCATACTCATCATCGGTGTCACCACCAGCAGCGACATTCGTAGGAATGTGCGTGGGCACCAACTCATCTTAAGGGATTGTCATTTAGAGATCGTTCGCCTAAATGTAGCTGAGACGTGACAAGCGATACCATTCTTTATTTTCTACAAACACAAACAATAAAAGGAAAACATTAAATTAAAATCTCGTGGGTTTCCTCCCACGCAGGGCTTTGTTTAACGTCGATAGCTCGACGGCTAGGAGTGTTAATTTTCGGTTTCCATGGCCATTTATCAAGCCATCTCACATATCCCTCACCTTTTCTTTTCTTCCTTCTGTGGAGTGGTTCATTCTTTTGAACTTGTGGTGGTGGTTCAGGATCTATCCTAAGTATTAGCTTTTCAAGTTTGGGCTTAGTTATTTTATCCATCACCTCAAAGTTTAACCTTTCCCTCTTAACAGTAATGATATCCCTAGTTTCATGGTCCTCGAATTTTCTCTTTTTACGCGGGACCTCAGACAAAGATGCATCGGTGTGGATATTTTCCAATACCTCCACATGCGTTTTGGAATGGGAGTCTATAAACCTATGTGGGAAAGGAATCGGTGGGGTATAGGGAGGAGGAACGACATTAGGTGCTTCCTTCGCTACCTCTTCGACAACCTCCCTTTCGGATGGTGTCGATGGATTTTTCTCAATCTCTACTCTCTTCTCACCAGAACTCTCCTCAACCTCATTATCACTATCCTCGAGATTCTCGATTTGTTTTTCATTAATGGTTTTTACAACATCCACATGCTCCTCAGGGGAGGGTCCTATAGGTGTCTGTGCAAGCAGGGAGATTTGAGTCTCCAATGCCTCAGTGTGAGTCGCGAGGGACTCGACCATAGTGTTTATCTACCTAATGGTTTCATAAGTATTGAGATGTTGTTTTCTAAGCTCTTCATTTTGGAGAGTTTGTGTCTCCACAAAGTGCTCCATCATATATTCTAATCTAGAATTAGTTGTTGTTTTAATGAAATCCTCCATTAATGTTTCGAGGTTGGAATTAACAGATTCTTCTGGTTCCTCGAAATTTTGGGAATGGTGATCGTAGAGGAAATTTGGGTGCGGTTCCCCGAGATATTGGGAGTGAGCCAGTGTCACATTGAAATCCTGCATTAATATTTCTAGGTTGGAATTATGAGTTCTTGTGACTCCTCAAAATGTTGGGACTGGTAGTTGTAGAGGCAATTTGGGCGAGAATGAGTTAGTGATGCATTGAAATTCTCCATTTGTATTTCAAGGTTGGAATTATGAGATTCTTGCGATTCCTTAAAATACTGGGAGCGGTGATTATAGAAAAAATTTGGGTGATACATAGTAATGAATGCCTTAGTCTATATGGTGCTACAATGGAATAACAATATTGACTGTTGGTCCCCGACAACGGCGCCAAAAACTCGATGCGTCCGCAAGTGCACAAAAATATCAAAGTAATACAAAAGATTGTCGAGCCCATAGAGACCAATGTCAACCTACTGTAATCTATCGTTGCTTTGTAAAGCTAAGGCTGATGAATATTTAATTAAGAGGAAACTAGAACTAAAACAAAAAAATGAACTTAGAAAATATGATAATAAAGAGAGGCCGGAATGTGGATTCCGCGTTCCTAAAGGACTTTGTAGAATTTGGGTACTAATTACAACTATAACTTAGTTCCATAGAATATACCGACTTAAAAACTCCGCCTGACGCTCTCGCGGTTTTAACTAAAGTCATGTTCCCTAATCCCAATATTTTTCTTTCGCTCGCCCGGTAACTAGGAAATATATTTTGAAAGCCAATAATATCCTAAACGTATCTAAAGCGCTCTCGCTGTATTTAGATATGTTGCCTAATTTCCACTATCCGGTTCAACCCCACGCTCTCGCAGTGCCGGCTCTAACCTTAATTAATTTCTCACTCTCGTGACAAAATCGTGTTAAATAACCTCTCACTCTCGTGACAAAGCTATTTAAATTAGACATGGAAATTAAAACCAAAGCAGAACTTTAATCATAAGTTCGCACCTATTATTTTCTACCGAGTCCCGTCGGTAACGACGGTCCTCATACGCCGGACTCAAGAATATTTAGTCAGACATGGATAGGAAAGTAAACATGCTATTACGACAAATTAATATAAGACAAGACATAATTAAGCTATAAAAAAATAGTAGAGTAAGCAAATAAAGAAAACCTATAATCGAATGGAAACTGGAAGTAGAAAACTTGACTGAATTGTAATGCCGACAGGCTTGAATCCAATACAGAAATTAAATGACAAAAATAAATCCTAGAACTATATTGGGAATAGTCCCCCGACGTGGAGAACTATTCCTTTTACATCGTGCAAGAAAACTGCTTAAAAACTAAAGAAATAAAATCTGGTCAATAGAAGAAGACCCCTCATGCGAAGATGAAAACTCCCATTTATACTCAGTGGTCTTCGTAGGTTACGGGTGGTTTTTGCGTGAAAATAGGATTCCATAAAGAGGTCTGGTTGTGTAGAGAATATTAGAAGGAGTGGAGAAAAGAAAGGAGAAGAAATAGTGGTGGCACTCGCCACCTTCTCCTATTTTTTAGTGTGGCAGTCGCCACACTTTTCTCTATTTTTTTCCTTGTGGCACTCGCCACATATTCCCTTCATTCACCTTGTGGTAGGCACCACACATTGGTGAGGTGGGCGCCACACTCATAAGTGTGGCAAGCGCCACCTTATGTAGTGTGGTGGGCCCGCACACCCTTTTTTTTCTTTTCTTTCTTCTCATTTTCTTTCCTTCTCATTTTCTCTCTTCATTTCTTCAATTCCTCTCTTTTTCTCTTTCTTTTCATTCTTTTATAATTAAATCCCAAGCTACCTGAAAATATAAAATCGAGACGTAAATCAAAGTGTAGATCAAATAAAATAGAAGAAATCGTAACTAAAATTCATGTAATTCAAGTCAAAAATACGATACATTTTCGAGTTATCAGTAATTGGTTACCTCAACCATGTAACCGTTTACATCACCCAAAATGCCCAAAAAAACACATTTTCAATGTAACATGTTACCTCAACCATGTAATCAGTTACCTCACTTATAGAAGCACTTTTCTGCTATATTTTTACACCATGACTTGTTTTTAAGTTGTTTCAAAACCAGCTTTTCTTAGAATTCGTCCAAAACACTTTTCAAAGCAAAAATATACTTTTCAAAAGTTTAAAAACTCAAGTTTTCCTTTTCAAAATCATTCATAACATTGTTCTGACTCTGACATGCGAAATACACGTACAATACTCCACATTTACAATGGACGCCTCTCAATCCAACGAATTCAACAACAACAATCACACAAGACACAATTTTCAACAGAAATCAACATAACAACATACAATCCATTGAATTATCAAGAATCAATCACTATCAAAACCATCACATTCATGAACAAAGAGAAGAAAATTCAAAACCCTACATCCTAGAAACTACCCACCAATCATTATGGGAACCCATAGATAGTTAGAACCCTACCCTTACCTTAGAGTTTTGCCAAAAACTTCAACCTTAGCAATGAAGGTTCTCCCTTTTCTTCTCCTTTGCCCTAGCTCATCTTCTCTCTTTCTCTCTTGTTTTCACGTAAAACCACTTTCGCCATATTTCCCTTATTTCATATATTATTATATTATTATTATTTAATCAACCTATTTAAAATAATAAAAATAGTAATAAACTAAATACTTATTTAAATAATAATCTCCTCCTATTATTTAATTAAATAAGTAGCAACTAATTTAAATAATTAGCTATACTCCTCACACCACCAAGTTCTACACTTTTTCTCACACACCCCTAACACCTTGAAATCTTATTCTTAAGGCTACTACCCCCACCAAGGGTACCCAAAACATCACAAAATATGCATAGTCACATAATTATACATATCAATACATGAATATAATTACGAATAATAATTAAAATAAAACGTGGCGTTACAACGCCTTCCCGGTCGATGAACCCGTCGAAGTCGACTTGGTTGACGAAGATGTCAAATACCTTCGCCATTCACACCTTCGGGTCCAAGAAGATTAAATAGGGGCATCTGTCATACCCCAAATTTTGACCACTAAGATTTCCCATCATTGTGCAAATAATCATCACAATATGGATGTACTATCTTGCCTCATCAGTCTCACCAAAGATGGGTGAACACTTACTACAATCAAAATTAGGGTTTCAAGCCCTCTTTGAGTTCTTAGACAAAGGATCAATAAAGGATTGACATGATCTTCAACTTGTCTAACCTCTCAAACATCTACAAAAGATCAAAAGGACTCCCACTTCAAGGATTAAGCACAAGGCTGCTCCCTTCTTGGTGGATCAAGCCTCAAGATCGCCAGTGTTACCAAATTAGGGTTTTGGTCGACCAGGGCCTCCAGATGGAAATTTTCCTCTGGGCATGAGCCAATGCTTCAAAGCATAACTTATGATGCTCCAAGGGACATCATAAACCCAATCATCAGGTCAATTTAGCCTCAGGGGATGCATTAATTAAAAATCAAGAATTAGGGTTTCTTGACCTAATTCTCCCCTAAGTTGAATTTTGGGACAGTTCATGAGCCAAGATCTCAAGAGAATATTTTATGGTCTCTAACATACCACATTGATCCATTTGTAACAATACAGCTAGGGTTTTGCGAGAAAAGTCAACTGTAGCTTTGACTTTTGACCAGGACATGCTCCCAAACCCTAGGACATGATTCAATACACCCTATAACACCTATGAAATCAATCCATCAAGTTTGATTTAGGTCAAGGACTTGATTTCATAAAGGATTGCACAGTTTGGAATTCATCTGATAAAAAGTCAACTGTGCACAAAAGTCAACTTTGACTTTTTGAGATTTTTCATAAAAATGGTTTTTAACCATAAAATGATGTTAATGTATGATTGGAATCATCATTCATCAAGAAAAATCAAGAAAAGTGGGATAACTTGTAAAAGGGGTAACTATAAAAACTTAGAAAATTTTCTAAGTTATGAAATAAAGTGGCTAGGGTACCAACTTTGGAGGATCATAACTCCTAAACCACAAGGCCATTTTTTCCATCCAAAGCTTGATTTGTAGATCTCATTATCCTTTACGAAAGCTTAAAATTGACCTCCCTCCAAATTCCCCATGGATTTTGAGTTATGGAATGATCAAAATCACAAAAAGTGAAAATGTCACTTTTTTCCAACACTTAGTGAAATATTCACTAAGTCAGAATCTGCCTTCACTTTTTTCCAAATGTAGGGGGATTTTTCATTTGGATACAAAAGGTATCAGAACCAAATATGATCAAACAGTTGTTGTATCATATGAGGGCTTTCCAAAGTGACCAAGAACATCACCAAATTCCACTTGAGCCATGAGATATGACAAGGGCAATATGCCTTGTTGAAAACTGCCAAGGCTAGGCAGAATTGTGCATTTTTGCTCGATTTGGTAAAATCAGATAATTCCAAGCCTTGTCATCATCTTAAACACATCTGAGGATCAAATCCAAAGGGGATAAACACTGAGCCAAGCCTCCAAAGTCCTTGGAACCAAAAGTAGCATGCTAAACCTAAAAATCCCTAAAAGAGGGACAAGACTCCAATTTTGGATTGGAGCATTTAATGGATGCACCAAGGTGGCATGGACTGAGCTTCCTTTAACTGAATTCAGTCAAGAATGATCCAACAACTAGGGAACCAAAGGCCTGTGCTCTAACCTCTGGTCAATGGCTAGAGGAGACTTGGATTTTCATTTGCCAACATTGGCCAAACCTCTGCTGCAATTGCCATTCACTATTGATCCTAAAACAAACTTTCTCTACTATAAATAGAGCTCATTTGTGATCACTTTGAGTACACCAAAGCCATCAAACAGATGCTTTCCTCAAAATCTCTTCTTTCACTCCAATTTTGCCTTCTAAGGCAAGTCACTATCGGGTTTTGAGTTTGAGAGCTTTTCCAATCAAACCAATCACTCACACACCTCACATACATCATATAGAAGTGATCCAAACACTCACATAACATCTAGAACACTAAAATCACAAAATCACCAGCCAGTTGCTCAAGTTCTTGACAGATTTGCAGTTGGGGTACCATCTCAAGTTCCAGATCATTTCAATCCATTCCAAGCATCCAGACACACTCCATGGCACCTAGGGAAGCTATCCACATCATTGGAACCTAGCTGTAACACCTCTAACACAAAACACGATCACCAGCCGCAAGAGGTAAGCATGAGCTCTTCTAACTCTATGATCCATGCAATTTTTGCTGCACAATAATTTGGTCATATGTTCATAATCATGCATGGAATGTTTTCCCTCAATCAATTGCATTGTTTGAATCCTGTGTAGAATTTCTGAACCTTCATGCAGAAATTAGGGTTCTTGAGGTTTCTCTTTGATTTCTTATTCCATGTTAAAAATAAATGAAATTAAAGACCATAGACATGATCTGAGGTTAAAACGAGTAGATTGATATGTAGATTGCATGATATAATCAAGTATTCAGTGAGATTGGATAGAAAATGCAAATCTGCAGAAACAGAGGGTGGCGCGTGTTCTTGCCCTTGTTCTTGGCGCCATTTTTTTGAAAATTTGAAAATTTGAATATTGTGATTTTATTTAATTGATTCAAAAATTAATTTCTCTCTGAGTTTTAATGATTTTGAGTTGATTCTTTTTTTAATAATTCACAAAAATGTTAAAATATTTTATTTTACCAAAAACTCCCAAAAATATTATTTATTTCATATAATTAAAATTTTTGCAAAGAATTAATATTTTAATTGTTTTTGACATGTAAAATATTTTTTCCTCTTGATTTTGTAAATTTTAATGACTTCTAATCATTTTGTAGGTCAAAACATGATTTTTGAAACATTAATCCAAGATCACAATTTGTTTTCCACATGTTAAACAATTTTTGATCATTTTAATTGAATTTATTATTCAATTAAAATACATTTTGAAAATAAATTAGGGTTTTTGATTAATTTAACCCTCATCAAACTTTTTCAAACACTTTTGGGCCTCTATTAGAGTGTAAGACCCAACCCTTTGTAAATACAAACCTTTTGGGCCTCACTTATTGTATAAGTCCCGTTGTATTTCAAAAATTTGGCGCGATCACCGCCCGTTTAAAACAAACCATCTGGGCCTCTCCTCGAGCTATAAGACCCATTAAAAAACTTTTTGGGCCTCTAATAGAGTGTAAGACCCAATCCCCTTTTAACCAAAACAATTTTGGGCCTCAGACATTGTATAACTCCCTCTGTGTTAAAAGAAAACCTCGGCACGATCGCCAGTTAAAAAATCAACCCTGGGCCTACCCTCGTGTTATAAGCCCCATTTCTTCCCTTTAAACACTTGGGCCTCTTGAGAGAGTGTAAGACCCATCCTTTTGTACAGAAAAAAAACCTTTCTTGGGCCTCAGTCACTTGTATAAGTCCCTGTACAAATTCAAAACCACAGTGCAATCATTGATAAAACCTTGGGCCTCTCCTTGAGCTGTAAGCCCCAACATCTTTTCAAAGTACCTTCTCCTTTGATTTTGTATTTAATATTGTTATCAAAGCTTTCTTTGTTGAACAACTAACAATACAGCATGGAAGCTCTACAACCTAGTAAGTGTTTACCCGCTTTCATTTACCGCTTTCATATATAACTGTACTGTGGGGCTGTTTCACTGTAAGTCTTCTTTCATAAACTCATATCAACTGTGTAATACTAGTATAGATATTTATAGTTTCCTCGGCAACTATGTCTAGCACTAAGCCCTGTTGAGCACTCTTAAATAGACTAAACTAGATCCCCATAGGATTACCAGATACAGTCTTCCCTCCTATTGGGGTTAAACAATATGGAGATGTGAAAGACAGATTCTTTTTGAACCCTTTCTCAGACTGTCACCTTTAAAAGTTGTCAAAGAAACTCTACTCCCCAGAGATGATCTTTTCTCCGTGAATGGCATCTCTTGAGTTTCTTCCAAATTCTCGAACTTTCCTGGCTTGATCCATTCTCGGTGAATGGCATGTCTTGAACTTCTCGGGGTTTGGGGACCCACAGGCTTCCTGAAAGCATCCCCGCCTCCTCTTGGGCGTTGTACAAGGACCCAACGGCTTCTTAGAAGTATTCACAACCTCCTCTTAGGCTTCGTATAAGGATTCTTCCTTCGGGAATAGAGCCTCCTCTTGGGCTTCGTACAAATTGTCCCTCGGCTTCTTAAAAGTTTCCAGCCTCCTCTTGGGCTTCGTACAAATTGTCCCGACGACCTCCTAGAGGTATAGGAACAAAAATTAGTCATCTTAATAGAACAGTCTTTCAAAGAGTCTAGATCCTACTATTGTTTCTCTAAGCATAGTGCAAAAGATAAAACTCTAGACATGGACAGTCTAATCTCCTTGAGTCTCGAAGGCATTCTCAAGAAGGGAAAAACACCAGTATACTTGGACTGTCTCAACACCCCTCTGGATTTCCCATTTCCTTAAAGAACAGGATATAACCCTGATCCTCTAATCAAATCCCAAAGCATAACCTTACTTTTAATCAGTCTCTTTATAAGAACTGATTTTCTCTTTTAACCAACATACTGGACCTATCACTCAACTGAAACAGCCATCCTTTAGTCTCTATCTCGGGCTTCGTACGAGATACAAAAAGACTCTCTTGTTGAGTCAAAACCTCTTTCGCCTCTATCTCGGGCTTCGTACGAGATACAAAAACACTCTCTTGTTGAGTATAAAAGACTCTCTTGTGGAGTCAACCCTCTTCAGCCTCCGTCTTGGGCTTTGTACAAGACACAAATCACTCTCTTGTTGAGTATAAAACCTCTGGCCTCCGTCTTGGGCTTCGTACAAGACACACCAACAGACTCTCTTGTTGAGTCAAACCCTTTTAGCCTCAATCTTGGGCTTTGCACAAGACAGAAAGAACATTTTCCCCAAAAAAGTCAACCTTTTAGCCTCCTCTTAGGCTTTGTATAAGGAAAACCCCGGTTGAGACAATCAACCTTTTAGCATCAAAATTTGTGCCTCGTTCACAGTATCAACAACTCCTTTCCCTCCATCTAATTGCTGTAAGCGGCAAGCCTCTGGATTATTTACATCCACGCCACTGTCCCTCTTTTAGCATGAGAAATTCCTAAGGAAAGATGACATTGCTCTAAACTGAGTTAAAGTCTTCCCCTCCAGGTTAAAAATCCCCTATAAAGGAAATTATGGAATTGCTGGATTCACATATCCCAGTTAAAGTAATTCTCCTTTATAATCAGTCACCCCTGACAAACAGACCACTTTAGAGATGAGAAGACCCTTTAGCTTCATATCTTGGGCTTCAAACAAGATACAAATAGACCCTTCAGCTTCACATCTTGGGCTTTGAACAAGATACCAACAAATCACTTTTAGCTTCACGTCTTGGGCTTTGAACAAGACACCAAAACACCATTTCGAATAGGAGGAACTATGATCGCTCTGATTTCCCTGTTTCGGTAAACGGGAATACGTAGGCATAAGATTGAAAGAAAAATTTTAGCGAGCACACTAATCAAAAACCCAAAAACCCAAAATCCCGTACCTTCACACATCAATCGAAAAGCATCAGTCCTAATATCCTACCAATAGTATAGTCCCGTCATTTCAGCCTTAACAAAGTAAGAAGAAAGAGGCCCCATTACCATATAGCATCTATAACCTAACAGACCGCTGTTTAAACTCAGTATGCAAGAAGGGTTAGTTGGAGACATCTATTTCCCTTCCTTAGTCAGTTTAATAGGATAAAAAATGAATTGACTTGTAGTAACCCCAAAAGAGTGACAGTGTTTAAGAACCACGTCCAAAATCGCTCGCTACAGAAAAGTGGCGCCCACTGTGGGGCACTTCTTTCTTTCTTTGGGATTTCACTGGGATAGGACTTTTTGTTGACTCCACTAGGATCTTAGGTCAAAAACCTTTAAAGTTGGGAAGGTACCACAGAATGGTGACTCCGCCAGGGAGCCATTTTTGTCAGGAACATAGGATTCATAGCTCTTTAAAGTCTAGGACTTTAGGACAAATATATATACTGCTTTTCCTAATTGATATTTGTGTTTATTTTTCTGCTAATGGGAATGCGTGTGATGTCGCATGTGGAAAGATTGAGTATACACCTAGGAAAAACCTCTTGTAGTAGTGCGGAAGCTATCGGAAATGGTTTTCACGCGATACTACCCTCTTCTGATGATTCTTCAAAAAAACATCACCTAGCACGGTTCCCGGCCTGCTGGTGTTTTCTCGACAAGAATTGATGATTTTGAGAGACAGGTACAAAAATAACTAGTAAACCTTTGGGATGGGTAGAGCCTTGACTTCATGACAACGACCCTTTGACCCCATGTTTTTTTCTATGTTTTTGTGTGCTGCATTCATGCATTCATTTTATAAACATTAAACAAATAAAAACCTTCTCTTCTAGTCTCTCTTTTTTAAATTAAACTAAGACAATGATTGCAAATGTCAGAGAAGAGGATTGCACTAATGGATTTCAGTAGAAGGAGAACTCACAAGTATACCTTCAAGGTTCCAAAACTAGAGGATTTGAGAGGATTAGCAAGGATGATCACTAACCCTAATGCTTTCAGAGCCAAGTACGGAGGTTTGCTACCTCTGTTAAGGGTCCAAGTAAGTGAAAGAATCATGGATGCACTCATTCAGTTTTACGATCCGGTTTATCACTGTTTCACATTCCCGGATTACCAGCTCGCACCAATGCTGGAGGAGTATTCTCATCTAACTGATTTATATATCACTGATCGAGCTCCATTTTCTGGACTGGAAGAAATTCCAAAGGATCAGACCATTGCAAGAGCAATTATTTGGACGAGTCAGAAGTCAAGACTCACATTACTACTAAGGGTGGCATCCAAGATTTGCCGGCCCAATTCTTGATAAAGAAGGCCCTGTACTTTTCCAGTATAGGGAACGTGGCCGCTTTTGAAAGCATTTTTGCTTTGCTCACCTACGGGTTATTTTTGTTTCCCAACATCGATAACTTTGTAGATATCAACGCCATTAAGGTTTTTCTCATTAGAAACCCTGTGCCAACTCTGCTCGCAGATGCGTATCATTCTGTACACTTAGGAAATTTGTACAACGGAGGAATGATCACATGCTGTGTACCTCTGCTATACAAATGGTTTATCTCCCATTTGCCTAAGTCTTCTGCATTTTGGGATCATAAGAGTGCTTTACGTTGGTCGCAGAAAATCATGTCCCTTACCAACTCTGACATAGATTGGTCCAATAGGATTTATGACAGGATCAGGTTCATTGACCGTTGTGGAAACTTCCCCAACGTACCCCTCATAGGAACTAAGGGAGGAATCAATTATAATCCAATTCTTGTTCGTCGTCAATTCGGATACCCGATGAGGCATGTCCCACGTAATGCTCATCTGGAAGGTCTTTTCTTCAAAGAATGAGAAAATGACAAGGCACTAAAAATGGAAATAGTGCACGCTTGGAAACATGTTCATAAGAAAGGACAAGAGTCTCTAGGAAAATCGGATTGTGTCTCGGTGGAGCCTTATCTCCACTAGGTACATACTAGAGCTCTCAAGCTAAAGATGCCTTATCCTCGTCACGGAGTTCTTTCGCTAAGGGAATCTATCATGTACTTCATGACTGAGACGGAAAAACTTCAGGTTACTCTTAACAAAGTTCAACAGGAGAGGAGGTCTTGGAAGAACAAGTACCGCATTCTCAATGTGGAGTGTATCAAAATACAGTAACTACTGAAAGAAAAGGACGCTCTGATTGAGATTTTGGAGCAACATGCGATAGAGAACCAAGATGGCCAAAGGAATTTGCTCACTCCTTTCACTTGGCAAAGGAATGACAACCCGACAACGGCCCAAGAGCCCCGGTCCAAGAAAAGGAAAGTACCAGAATCATCACCCGGGTTCTCCTCAGAGAGGACTCGAGACCCATTAGCTTAGGTTTCTGTTTCCGCACCTTGTAATCTACTGTATTTCTATTTTCGCAATCCTTTGAATTCAATAAAACGGGGTTTCCCCACTGTTTGATATTTGCAATCTAATTGTCGAAGTTTACTTTGAATAAACAAAAATAATTAATAATCATAGCATTCATCATTCTCATGTAACGCATTCTTCTTATCTACAAATCTCACGTTTGTGTCTCGGTTCTAGAGCACTGTCTCATTCGTACAATACTCAGGCCAATCGTCAGAAAAAGATGGATGATCTCGAGGAAGAGAACAGAGAGTTGAAAGAAGAGATCGACGCTCTGAGAGAGGATATGAGAAAGCTTCGTAACGACATGCAAGCCATGGCAAAAGCTCAGCTACAAAGAACTGTGATCTCAGAGATCACCTCAACACCCATAATAGAGAAGTATGATCCTAGGTATCAAATGCCGAAAGATCGTCCCTGGGGCATGCCACCTAACTATATCCCGGAAGGATATATTCTTCCGGTCACTGGAGATCCAGAAACTTCAGCAGGAGCCGCTGGGCCTGAAGGTTACAAACTTCAAGAAAGCGAAGATGCCAGGGGCATACCAATAACTCCTGAAGGTTACAAACTTCGGGAAGTGCCAAGATTTACTGCCGTAGTCACGGTACCACCCCCAGTGGTGCACACTGTCCCGGAAGGACAGATTCCACAGATACCTTCTGGTAGAAAGGAAACTATGTTCGATAGAATGGATGAATTCCAGGAGAAATGCAGAAGGAGCTGCAAGCCATTCGCAGTCAGGATTTATTTGGAAAGGACGCCGCGGACCTCTGCTTGGTCCCAAACGTGAAAGTCCCGCACAAGTTCCAAGTGCCCGACTTTGAAAAGTACAAGGGTAACTCTTGCCCTCAAAGCCACTTGGTGATGTACGCTCGGCGGATGTCAGCTCAGACAGAGAATCAGGATATACTGATTCCCAACTTTCTGAATAGTTTAACCGGTGCCGCCTTAAAATGGTACATGGGTTTAAACCGTGCTACGATTAGCACGTTCAGAAATCTTGGCGCTGCCTTTGTTCAACAATATAAATACAATCTGGACATGGCACCGGATAGAGATCAACTTAGATCGATGTCACAAAAGGATAAGGAAGCCTTTAAGGAATTCGCTCAGAGATGGCGTGAAATTACCGCTCAAATTTGTCCACCTCTTGAGGAGAAAGAGATGACAAAGATTTTCTTAAAGACCTTGAGCTCATTTTATTATGACAGAATGGTTGCCAGCGCGCGCCCAGTGACTTCACCGAAATGGTCGGTATGGGAGTACGTCTCGAGGAAGCCGTTCGAGAAGGACGTCTAATCAAAGACACTGGATCAACAAGTGGTACTAAGAAATATGGTAGTGCTCTCCCTAAGAAAAAAGAGCAAGATATTGGGAATATCTCTCTCAGAAAGCAAAGGCGTCGGTACCAACCGGTAGCGACTCTAACTCCTACTATCAACCCCGCGCCTACGTATCAACCTCAGGTTGCACAAAGCCAACCTAATCAACAACAATTTCGGGAAAGGACACAACAGCCTCTTCAGCAGGCTCGTCCTCCATACAACAATCGTGCAACGTGGCCACCAGGATTTGATCCGAATGTTCTCACGAACCCGCTGCCTCAACACGAGAAAACTGCAGTCAATTTGATAGAGGGAGAGTCTAACAATGTCTATCAAATTCAAGATGTACTCTTATTGAAAACCAACTTGGTTAAGATGCATTGTAGACATAGTGGATATGGCCATGTGCCACCTCATAATTATCACCAGTGTGATATCTGTTCTAAAAACAATCAAGGATGTTCTATGGTGCAATCAGCTCTACAGGAACAGATGGATCTCAGATGGATCCAGGAGCACCGAGTTCGTGGAGTTAACATGGTCTATTCGAATTCCAACGTCATTCAGAACCACGACATTCGTGCAATGAATGTCAACTTGGTGGAGATGCACTCAAGGCAAAGCCAGTATCATAATCTGCCGTGGCACAATTACAGTTCTTGTCTGACTTGCTCGGTAAACAAACAGGGATGCTCTTTCATACAAGAGGCCCTCCAACGTCAGATGGATCTTGGATGGATCCATCACTACCATGATAGGAATCATTATCAGATAAACATGGTTTAAATCTTCGATATTCGCTTGATGAATGTCAGCCTGGTAGAGTTACACGCTACGCAGGTCCAACTCGGTTTTCTCACTTCACATGATTATCAGAACTGCAAAGCGGGTTGCGAAAATAATCAAGGCTGTGCCCTTGTCCAGGAAACACTTCAGCACCTGTTGAACCACTGGTGGCTTCCAATCTTTATGGATGAAGACACCCAGCAAATTAGTATCACTAACAGAAATCCTACTAGATATCAAAGTCAGGATGTTCGGTCGATGGAAACGGACCTCTTTAGGTTACACTGTATTCAAAGCAGACGTGGTCAGGTACCACTACACAACTATGAGCGGTGTGGAGTTTGTTCAGTAAATAACCAAGGATGCTACCTCGTGCGAGCAGCCCTTCAAAGTTAGTTGGACCGCAAAGAGGTTCAACCATGCTCAAATTTTGGATCAGTCAACTATCTCGCTGATCAAATCGAGGATGTTTTCATAATCTCTGATCATCAGAGGGCTAGGGATGTTTGTGCCATCATCCCCCTACTTGACGAATCGAGAGTTCCCAACTGGGAACGGATCGAAATTACGTACGATGGTAAAAAAAATTAGAAGGTTCCCATAGTCATCTATCTGCCGGGACCGCTACCGTATGAATCAACTAGGGCTATCCCTTATAAGTACGGTGCAACCATAGTCGAGAACGGGAAAGAAATTCTGTTACCCTCCATCGTGAATATTGCAGTCATCAGTCGAGTAACACGGAGTGGTAGGATCTTCAACCGAGGAGTTGGAGAACCCAGCAAAGAAAAGGAACCTCAGACAGAAGTTCCCAATCCATCGGTCGGTCAGTCCAGTAATCCCGACCTTTAGAAAAATGACGATGAGATGCTGAAGCTCATCCAAAGGAGTGAATACAACATTGTTGATCAACTGTTGCAAACTCCTTCAAAGATCTCGGTATTATCACTGTTACTCAGTTCAAAAGCGCACAGGGAGGCTCTACAAAAAGTCTTGGAGCAAGCCTTTGTGGAACAGGATGTAACAATTAGACAGTTCGATAGCATTGCCTCTAACATCACTTCCTGCAATAACTTGGGATTTAGTGATGAGGAATTACCTGAGGAGGGTCGCCGTCATAACATGGCGCTCAACATTACAGTCCACTACCAAGACGATGCTTTAGCCAGTGTACTGGTAGACACAAGGTCAGCCCTGAATGTTATGCCGAAGTCCACTTTGACGCAATTATCATTCAAAGGCCCTCCGATGAGAACCAGCGAGGTCGTCGTCAATGCATTTGACAGATCCAGAAAAACGGTTATCGGCGAAGTTGACCTTCCCATAACTATCGGTCCTCACACTTTCCAAGTCACTTTCCAGGTCATGGACATCCGAGCAACATACAGTTGCTTATTAGGAAGACCTTGGATACACCAGGCTGAGGCGGTCACTTCAACCCTCCACCAAAAGCTAAAGTTCGTCCAGAACGACCAACTCGTCACAGTCTGTAGAGAACAGGCCTTGCTCATAAGCAACCTATCATCATCCACTTATGTAGAGCCGGAAGGGGTAATCGGAACTCAGTTCCAAGCGCTTTCGCTACACAAGGACAATCAATCCGAGGGGGGAACTTCGATTTCCTCATACAAAGATGCTATCAAAGTGGTCGAGAGTGCCAATACAACGGCATGAGGACAGCTTGTCATTCCTACTGACAATAAAACAAAGAAGGGTCTTGGTTTTTCTTCAACCTGTACTCGGACAGCTGCTAACAATGAAAGTTTTCATCCCATTCAGAACTTCTTCCACAGTGGAGGCTTCCTTCAGCCAGTGACTCAAGAAGTGCATACCATCAATAAAGATGATTCATCCGATGCGAAGGAGGAATGGAGGTCCTATCTCAACGAGGACGGTTATACATCGCAGGACGAGATGCAGACTCCATTTTGCTATCCCGCACAAATTCCGAGATTTATACTGAGGTCAGACGTCGAAGTGATGTACGGAGATTGTGATCCGGAAGGATGCCGTGCTCCGCCAAACTCATTAGAGGAGGACACTCTAATGAAGGACAACCTTAACGCCAGCTACTATGGCCCGATGGATGGCCTGCCAATGTGGCAGCCTTACCCAAGAGACTTGGGGCAAGAAAATCAGTCGAACGATGAAAGTTAGCTGAGCATCATTGAACAGAATACCTGCGTCCCCACCATGTCATGGGACCAACATTCAGGTCATTCAGAACCTATCCAGCACGACGATGAATTCGCAACATTTGCAGGACTAGAATTCATTAACCATGCTTTTCCTGAGGTCAACGTCATCGAGAGAGATGACTCCTCTAGTTCCAAAGAAGTGTGGGACACCTTCGGACAACCGAGTGGAAAATTCGACTTCATGGTCAAATACACCACTCCTAAAAGCTCTCGTATCAGGCTCGAAGACATCCAGCCAACTGGATGGGGAGATACAACTGAGAGGACAAACACTATACAAAATATAACTGAGGAATCCTCCTACGACAACTCTGCCTGAGAGACAGATTCAAATGATCCTGCTCCGCCAGAAATCAGCGTTGTTTCTGAAGACAAATCAAGGAAAGTACCAGACTTTGTGATCCACCAAGGAGTTCGCCACCAATGGGTTGCTGTCGATGTTCCGAAGATTGTTCATAAGTCAAAGTAATTGCCGTCTTTAACCTTTCACCCTGCCCAGGTGAAACGGATGTTTTGATAAGGCTCGCTTTCTGTAAATTTCCCTCTTCGTTTTGCCCAAAGCGACAGAGTTTTGTTTTATAGGGCTGTAGTTTCAAGAATTGACTTGTTCATTAATAAAATAACGTCGTTCTGTAATTTTCGCATTAATTGTTGTTTTCTCTTTTGCTTTTCTTAGAAAATGGTAATCCTAAAAAACAACAAATAATAAAAACAAGCAGTTTCTCGAAAAGAAAATACACTGCACACACTCTTGCATTCTCTCTATCTTTTCTAAAAATAATCATCACTTCATGCAGATTGCTTGTTTTAAATCCCGTTGAAACATACGATCCAATGCCTTCTCCCAACTTTGAGTTCCGGTATTTGGGGCTGAAGAAGAAGTTGACAACGAAATTTCAGAAGAGATCTCCCAATTACTCAGACAGGAGGAAAGGTCCATTGAACCTCACAAAGAGCCGTTGGAAACGGTAAACTTGGGATCAAAAGAAGAGAGAAAAGAAATCAGGATTGGGGCACTGCTCAGTTCAACTGCCAAAGAAAGTTTGACAAAGCTTCTCAAAGAGTTTCCCGATGTATTCGCTTGGTCCTATCAGGATATGCCAGGGTTGGATACCAGCATCGTGGAACATCATCTACCGTTAAGGTCAGAATGTTCGCCAGTAAAACAAAGGTTGAGAAGGACTCACCCGGACATGGCCATCAAAATCAAAGAGGAAGTACAGAAATAGATTGACGCAAGCTTCCTCGCCACATCAGAATATCCTCAATGGTTAGCCAACATCGTACCTGTTCCCAAAAAGGACAGAAAGGTCAGAATGTGTGTCAACTACAGATATCTAAACAAGGCTAGTCCAAAGGACGACTTTCCTTTACCACACATTGACATGCTGGTAGACAGTACAACAAAGTTCAAAGTTTTCTCCTTCATGGATGGATTCTCGGGCTATAACCAGATTAAGATGGCGCCGAAAGACATGGATAAAACTTCATTCATTACCCCATGGGGTACCTTTTGTTACAAGGTAATGCCATTCAGTTTGAAGAACGTCGGGGCAACCTATCAAAGGGCCATGACTACTCTGTTTCATGACATGATACACAAAGAAATCGAGGTGTATGTCGATGATATGATTGGAAAATCCAAAACAGAGGAGGAGAATGTGACCCACCTGTAATACCCCAAAATTTACCCTCTTATCTTTCATATCATTTAGCATGTGCTTTCATTTCATTGCATTGCATTCAAGTCATAGAAAAATAAAACATTCCTCATACATGTTGCATAGGGCATGTGATCAGTTGCCTTTCAGAGTATTGATCATCCAAAGAAAGAGAACAAGAGCTAAGGGTCTTCCAACAAGCCTCAAAGGCCTCTTTCATCATATATCATCTCATTTGATCACACAAGTCATTGGAAGATGGGAATTCATCAAGAAGATTGGACAGTTCGTCATCTCCTAACAAAGGCAGTCAAAACTAAGGTTTTGGATTCAAGCAGTCTCCTGATGAAATTTTGGTTCAAACTTGATCTCAATGTTTTCCACATGATATCAAGTATCTAAGTATGGATGATTGCCCATTGGTTAATTTCAGAAGGTTTTCAATTGGTCAGTTGCTTGAGAATCAAGAAATTGGGGAAAAAGTCAACTGTGCAAAGGAAAAAGTCAACTCTTGACTTTCTTAGGTCAAATTCATGAAATTCAAGTCACATATGTTCATTGGACAAGATTTGATCAAGAAATAATGGAGGAATCATCAAAAATCAAGAATGGTACAAAGTTTCCATTTTTAGAAATTTAGGGTTTCTGAAAATGGAAAGTTTGTGCCATTTTCACTCTACTTCAAGGCATTCTTTCTTCAAGATAAAAGCTTCAAACTTCAGGCCCAAGTTGAGCCAATTAAAGATCACATTCCAAGCTTCAAATCCATACCAAGAACTCTTCCATTGGATCAAAATTGAGGGAGTTATGATCAATCAAAGTTTGGTAAAATCAAGGCAAATTTCAAGTCATGGCAAGGCAAGTTCAGGCCTCCAGGCCATAATTTTATCAAACACTTGGTGTGCCAAATGTCAAGCTAATTTTCTCCATCAAGAAGACTTCAAATGAAAAATTGTTGAACATCAAAGTTGTTCATCTCCATGTCCTCTTTAACTTTGATGTTGGGCATTTTCTCGTTTGAACAAGTTATGGAGGTCATATGAGAGCTCAAACATGGTGGTCTCACATTGAAACTCCATAGGAACCAAGGCCTTGCTTGCAGACCAAGTCACACGCCTGTACACCAGTTGTGATTCCTTGTTTTCTAAGCATCTCCACCTTTGGATGTTGAAATTCACCTTGGGATTATTACCAAGTTAATCCTAACTAACCGAGTTAACTACCTTGACTCGGTGAGTTGAGTCTAACCAACTCCGACCCTAGCTCCAAATCCAAAGCTAAGTCCAAAGCTAATCCCAAACCTCCCACACTCCAAACCTAAAGTCTATATAAGAAATCCTTCACTCATTTTTAGGGGATGGACTATTTTTCACCAAATTTCACACATTGCACTCTCAATTCTCTCTTCCAAACCCTTACAAAAAGCTCTTATTTCTTGAAGGATAATCACTTTTCACATTGAAAAGTGATTAATTCTTGAGCTCAAACTCCATCATTTGGCTTTCTTTGATTGGATTTCTGGAAGTTCATATTATTCTACTTCAATCGAAGGGTTTCACACCATTTATTTTGGTGCAAGTTCGATCACGGTGATTTTTCGCGACTTTGCTCGGTTTCGACGCGTTTCGGCTACTAATCGAGGATACCTGGTTTTCTTTAATTTTCTGCACCAAGATCACTTTGCAACAATTACCAAAGCAAATCTCCACTTTGTAGGTTGGTTTTCCTCAAATCTATACTTGATTTAGCTTATTTGCAACTTATTCGATGTAGATCTTTGGTGATTTTTGATTTGGATCCATGGCGCTTGAATTTGATCCTTGACGTTGATGATTGTTGGATTTAATTGATGCTTGATTATTGTGATTAAACTCAATTTTCGTGCATGATTGTTTACATGATCATTTGGATGTTTGGATAAGTGATTTGCTGTTGAAAAGTGCTTTTCGAAGTTGAATTTTTGCCTCTGTTTCAGTGGTAATCGATTACTCTAACAGGGTAATCGATTACTCTGCCTTATTTTCATGTTTTTAGCCAATTTTCAACTGGTTAATAGATTACCCTATGTGAGTAATTGATTACCACTGAAGCAGATTGTGTTTTTCTTGCATTTTCTTGCTTGTTTGAGATCTCTTGCATGTCTAATCTTCACGGATTGATACGTTGATGATTCATGGACCGTTCTTGAGCTGTTTCACTTCACACTATTGCATGAGCATGATTTTTCGACACGCGGTTTTTGATTGCTAATCGATGAATGTTTATGTTTGCGTTGTTGATTAATTGATGTAATGATCACATAATGCACACACGTTGAGCTTGTTAATTGTTAATTGATGCTTGTGTTGCTGGAATTATTATGTGCATGCTCATTTGCTTTCTATTTCAATAGCTGCACATTTGTTTTAATTTGTTCACATGCTTAATAATGTGTATTCTCTTATAATATGCATTGTTCCATGGTGATTTCAAGAATTGTTTACCATGATTTATGGTGTGATTGTGATCATGTTTGATTGAATAATGTACAAGGCTTGAAGCATGTTTGTTCTTTTATGAATGAATCATTTGTGAGTGCATGCTGCCCCTGATTTTTCATTGCTGTCCATACACATATATGCAGTTGTATGTGCTGCTATTTGCTTTTTACACCCATTTTGTAGGCTGAACATGTGCTGTTAATTGCTGTTTGGTACATGATGATAGATTTTACTGCTGCATTGCACTTATGACCTGTAATTGTTGTTGTTTTCATTGTTTCCTTCAATTTTATTTTCTTATGTGGTCAGCATTATATGTTGTTGTGTGTAGAATTTTCTTCACACCTTTAGGATCCTTCTTCCTTAGTTCCTAACTTGTTTGATCTTTACTTGTTATTCTTTCCTTACTTCATGTAAATAGTTTTGCTAACATTTTCAGGGGCTTATGGTAAGTCAAGTGTGTGGGTGTGCTCCCACATACAATCTCTTCTCTTATCTTTTTAAGTTTTCAACTTGTGATTGTGATAAGCATTTCCAATGCTTTCTTTGTTCAATTTCTTTCATCCCTTTGAGTTCTCAACTTAACTTCAATCTTTGAAGTAAGTTAGAACTCATTCTTCTTCTCTCTTATTTTAGACTTAGGTTTCTAAACGACACTAAACCATTAGGAACATCCATGAATGACAACATTAGGGTTTAAGTCTTAGTCCCTTTTAGTCTTTACCTTTGTTTCTTTTGAGTCTCTCTTCTCTCATCTCAAAAACAAATTCAAAACACCTAATAAAGGTTGAAACATCTTCATGTGTCATGAGCCTTATTCCATGGGGGGGCTTGCATACATTCCATCTTGGAATATGTTGTAGGTTTTGTAGCATGACGTACAAGTCTTTAACATGAAGTGATTTCACAAACAAAACCAAAAACACTTCTTCATTTAAAAACAAAAAAAACATTTAATAAAGGGAATAGGCTAGTGTGCTTAAGCCTTTAACCTTGGAAGTAAGTTTGAGGATCTTCCTCATACTTAGTGTACTTCATCATCATTTCATTTTGGAATGATGTATGAGATGCACATTCCATTGAAAAAGATTTAGGTACACTCTCCTATGCAAAAAAATTCAAATAAAAAAAAACTTCTAAAACACTTCAAACAAACAAAAATCTCTTTCCCTCGGGAATTCTCTTCTCATCTCACTCACTCTCAATGTACGAACGTGCTTCTCCTCGTTCTCCTGCAATACGGTAACGCACTCGATTCAGTGAGCCTGCAACACCTGAGCTAGAACGTTAGCCGTTCCCTAAAAAACACAAATAGTTTTCCCTTAGTCAGGGGAACTACGTCACTCTGATTCTCATATTCCCAATGAGATACGTAGGTAGTGGGGTAGGGCCCTTTCGAGCACTTCTTTTATTTTCCCTACATTTGTTTCTCATTCTCCTTCCATTCCTTTTCCAGCATCTTTTCAATCACCCTTTGAGCATTACTTCAAGCGTGGATCCCGTCGAGTACGATGGACGTGAAGGGGTGCTAAAACCTTCCCTTCACGTAACCGACTCCCTTACACGTTCTATTTGGTTCGCGAGACCTTGTTCTTTCCTTTCTCCCGGGTTTGTGCAGCATTACCTTTCCCTTTCTTTGGGATAAAAATGCCTGGCTGGCGACTCTTCTTTCTTTCTTCCGCGCCACTTTCGCGTTTGTACCTGGATGAAAATCCCGGGAGCGACAGCTGGCGACTCTGCTGGGGAAAGTTGACCTCTTACTGGTCCCTCCCCGATGTGAGTCTCTCCTAGCTCTTGTTTGTTTTTTCTTTTTGGGTGTTTGCATTGTTTTGCTTTAGTTTAGCTTTAATGCTTTCATTTATAGCTTTATCGCTTTACTTTGCCGCCTTTATTGCATTTTATTTATATCATGCATCATATATTCTGGACTGTCTGGTTTCCTTTGGCGGGATGGGATTGTTACTGTGAGATGAGCCCATTACCCAGGCTCGAGTATACTTTAGGACTTAGAGTGGACAGTCACAGGGCTCTCATGGTATTTAGCCATGGGAGTAGTTGTGAGTTCCACAACCAGAGTGCGACTTTCTTAGGATTATCTTGATTTGAGGGTCTTCCTCATTTAGGGTATGACTTTGAGAGTTATGTGCATCTGGTGACCGATCATTGAGGACCTTAGTGGAAACATCCCTCTTCAGTGGTGACAGTGGCAGCCCGCATTCTGCGACAAACCCATCTGCACGCGAGGGCCCACTTTGGAACTTGCATAGGATGACCTTTATTTTGTGGTGAATCAGATGATGATCTCTTTGTTTGGCGATAACATTGTATCCTACGGGCTGAATGTGCTATTGCTTCTCATTCCGGGATCCGAATCTGAGGATCCCACCTTTTAGAACCTACATGTGAGATGGGGGTTGTTTACAGGTTTGCAGGTAACCTTGGCCTTCTACCTACCCTTTTGTGTGGTTCTCATATGATCAATGATTTGGGTACTTTGTTCTGGTATTCTGGATCTGGTTCTTTACTGGTGCTTGGGTATGATATTCTTGATATGATGCTGCACAGACACTTGGCTCTTCACAGTCATTGCACCGACATTGCAAATTCTGGCTCTAATCACATGGCTAGCTGCATCTCATTGCATACATCATTAACATTTTATGTTTTTCTTTCCCAGGTCTCAGTATTGTCTCCGATTCTAGTGGGTATTTTCTCTACGTCAAATGGAAGGTCCTCCAAGAAAGAATAATGTGCATTACTGGTTTTCGAAGCCTAAAGTGGGACAAATCAAAGAAGTGGCAGATTTAATGGACAGTAACCAACTGGATAAGTTCAGAAAGAGGTTTGGGGATATCTTGGGTTATGTGAGCCTTCTTACTCCAGATCAGCATGATACCCTGCACACTCTCTTGCAGTTTTATGATCCTCAGTTGCGTTGTTTCACATTCAATGATTATCTGCTGGTACCTACTTTGGAAGAGTTCTCTGATATTCTGAAGATTTCTGTCAAGGATACTCCTCCTCACTACAGTTCAAAGAGTGTTATTCCTGACAATGTCATTGCAGAGGCTATTCATTTGAGGGTATCTGTGGTTAAAGATAATGTTAAGGAAAAGGAGGGTTGTAAAGGGTTCCATCTAGACTTTCTGATTGAAGAAGCAAAGAAGAGTTTTGCTGATGGTGATTTGGTTACCTCTAATGCAATCTTAGCTCTTTGTGTGTACGGAATTTGTCTGTTTCCAAATATAACTGGATTTATTGATATGGATGCAATCAGTATCTTTGTCAAGAAGAATCCAATCCCAACTTTGTTGGGCGATGTATACCATTACGTGCATTACAAGAATGAGAAAAAACGAGGAAGATTGGTAGTATGATGTGCTCCCTTATTCTATGCTTGGTTTTATAGACATTTGCCAAAGACCGGAGCTTTTGTGGATCTCAAAGGAACTGTTAAGTGCTCCAAGAGGCTGATGGGTTTGACGGCTGAAGATTTAGTCTGGTGGCATCGGAAAGATATGGTGGGTATACTTATTCTTATTAGTTGTGGAGCTTTTCCAAATGTGCCACTAGTAAGAAGGAGGGGAGGAATCAACTACAATCCTATCCTCGCACTGAAGCAGTTTGGATACGCGTTAAAAGAACCTCCTTTGGAAAAAGATGTGGTAGAATCCTTGTATTATCTTGCTAAAGATGACGAACAGGTGTCATTTTCTATTGCTGAAGCCTGGAACACTCGGGTTAAGAAAGGTGAGATGGAGTTTGGGAGACCTGATCCTACGACTTATCCTTCTTATACCAAGTGGCTGAAACGCCGGGTAGCCATTACAATGTTGCCATTCTCTGTCGAGCCTCTGTTATATCCCAAGGTTGTAGAGCCAAGGACCTCAGTACCAATTGAAGAATTCCAAAAGCTGGAAGTTTTGGTTCATGAACTCAGGGTTAAGGATGCAGACGTCACCAGCTTGTATCAGGAAGCTGCATTTGCTAACAGAGGGTTGGAAGAAAAATTTCACATTGCTGAGAAGATGGCTGAAAGCAGGAAAGAAGAACTCGAAGGGAGGCTGATTTATTTCCAAAGACGGGGTTTAATTGATAAGAATAATTCCAAAGAATACCGGAATCTCAAGAAATATTTGAAGGAAGCGAATGAGGCTATTACCTTGTGGCAACAAAAATGGGCCAATGAACAAAAGCGCCAAGCCAAGATAGAGGAAGAGTTTAAAGCTAACGTCGAAGAATTGGAAGCTAAGGCCACAACCTCAGATGAAGAGTTGAAACCTATACATGCTCAATGACGGAAGTACCAGGATAGTTTGGAAGAAAGTTAGAAGCTATTACAGGAAGCTCAGGAAGAAATAACTGATCTCAAGATCCGGGCGGAAGTGAAGAAGTCCAGGACAGAGCCAGGCTTTGGTAGTACAAGTGGGGAAGAATTGTGTCAGAATATCAACACTTTGTACCAATCCTTCAGTTTGAGAGAACACTTGATCAAAGGCTTGATTGAGGCACCGAAAGATCCCGAGAATGCTGTGATATTTGAGGAGGTCAAGAGGCTCAGTCTAGGGTTGCAGGATGTGGTGTTTCGCCCGTTTTAGCTTTCATTATGTTGATTACCTACAGAATTGTTGCAGGAATCGCTGCTTTAATTTCTGAATTTGGGTTGTATGTTTTTAAATACTTGTTCAGACTCAGTGCCTTTGGGCTTTCTTCTAGTTATGATATGCTCAGTATTTTCTCTAGTGGCTTTCCTGATACTACATTGTTGTTCACTGACACCTGGCTACAACATCACTTCATGGGATTCTACACTTATTTGTGCACTTGTCTGAATGAATGTTCTTATCAGCTATTGTATCTCGTGTGTTATCTGAATGCTGCGGACTTCTGAAATACCGGAATCGGGGCACGAAAAGGCCTGGGAATAAAAAACATAGGTTTGCATTGCATACATTTCATTCTTTCATTTTTGTTTGTTTTTCAGGTACCCTATCTGGTTCTCATATTTATTCTGTCAACAGGAAGTATTGCTACCGATCACATACATCGCTACTCCACACGAGGCAATCGAAACAGAATGGTTGATCAAATTCAGAACGATTTGGCTGAGATGAAGGCCCGTATGGACCAGTTCATGGCTCTCATGACTGGTATGGCACAGAACCAAGAGAGGTTAAGACTTATGGTCGAGCGTCCAGAGGTCACGCCGGAAGGTAATCACGTTGACAATTCACAGCCAAAGGACACTCCTCCTCCTGTTGGTACTCCGATTCCTAATGGTAATCTGGTTACTGGGGCTGCCAGAAATGTTGGTGCTAATGAGGATGTTCAAGAAGATCAATTCACCTTGCTGGATGCTGATATGGGTAATCCCAATGACAGAAGGTATGATGAGCTGGCTAAGAAAATCAGGGCTATGGAGTGCAAGAACTCTCTAGGCATTGATGTTACTAATCTGGGTCTGGTACCGGGGGTTAGAATTCCTCCAAAATTCAAGCCACCCACTTTTGACAAATATCATGGCAATACGTGTCCCCAGACACATATTCAGACTTATTTTGGGAGGATCTCAGCCCACACTGATGACGAGAAGTTGTGGATGCACTATTTCCAAGACAGTTTGGCTGGAGCTTCATTGACTTGGTACATGAAGTTGAACAGGGTTGCTGTGAGAAGCTGGAAAGATTTGGCAGAAGCATTTCTAAAACAATATCAGTATAATAACGATATGGCTCCCAACCGCACTCAGCTGCAAGGGTTGTCACAGGGCGCTAAGGAAAGCTTTAAGGAGTACGCGCAGAGATGGAGAGAAATGACCGCCCAGATTCAGCCCCCTTTGCTTGAGAGAGAAATGGCGGATATGTTCATGGGTACCCTGCAAGGGACATTTCTTGACAGATTGGCTGCTTGTCCGTAGACAGGATTTTCTGATATCGTAATTGCTGGTGAAAGGATTGAGAGTTTGTTGAAACTGGGGAAGATTCAGGATGTAAGTGGTGCTGGTTCTCCAGGAATAAAGAAACCTTTTGCTAATGGGCAGAAAAGGAGAGATGGCGAGACAAACGCTGTGTATAGAGGACGGGGAAAAGGACGCTCTCAGGCTTATCACCAAGTGGATGCAGTGACAATTCCAACGCCACCTGTTCAGCAACAGCAGCCACAACAGCAGGTTCAACAGCAACGATCACCATTCCAACAAAGGTCTAGGCAGAGGGACCGCAAAATTGACCCTCTTCCTATGACTTACTCAGCTTTGTTACCCCAGTTACTCCAATTGAAATTGGTCGAACTTCGTACCATGAGACCTCCTGTTGCTGGTAACTTGCCACCCAATTATGATGCCAATGCCCGCTGCAATTTCCATTCAGGTGCTCCCGGGCACACCACCGAAAAGTGTTGGGCATTTCAAAATAAGGTACAGGACCTGATAGATGCTAAAGCAATAAACTTTTCTCTAACTCCTAATGTTATCCAGAACCCTATGCCAGACCATGGCGGGGCAAATGTGCACGCCATTGAGGATGGAAAGAGGTTGAACTTGGTGACGGATATTAATCGGGTGAAGACTTCATTACTGGTAGTGAAAGGTCATCTGTTGAAGCGACAAGTGTTTCCAGGTTGTGACCGAGATTGTTTGGAATGTATGGGTCAAGGTAATGGCTGTGACAGACTGAGGATTGGTTTGCAGAATCTGATTAGTGAAGGTCGTTTACAGTTTGACCGTGTTATGAAAGATAATGATGAGGTGTCAGCTGTGACAATTTATTATACTCCTGCTGAAATTCAGGTACCTACAAGGGAAGCTCCTGTAGCGTTTATTATGCCGGAAAGACCCAGTCCTGTTACCATCACGGTACCAGGGCCAGTTTCGTTTACCTCTGAGAAAGCAGTCCCATGGCACTATGGGGCGGATGTGTACCATGAGGGGAGGAAGCTGGAAGTTTGAACATCGGCTGGTTCAAATGTTGATAATGTAGGTGGTTTAGGCAGCTTTACCAGGAGTGGAAGGTTGTTTGCTCCACAAACTCTTCGAAGTGATAAAGAAGTCGAGGCTGCGACGAGAGCTAAAGGAAAACAAGTGGTTGAGAGTGTGCCCGTGCCTGAAGCAGATCTCAAAATTACTTTCGACAACGAAGTAGAGGAGTTTATGAGAATAATAAAGAAAAGTGATTACAAAATCGTTGATCAATTGAACCAGACGCCCTCAAAGATCTCAATTTTGTCATTACTGATGTGTTCTGATGCACACCGAGAGGCTTTGTTGAAGGTATTAAAGATGGCATATGTTCCACAAGAAATTACTGTCAATCAGCTCGAGAGTGTGATTTCTAATGTCAATGTCAGCCATGGGTTGGGTTTCACGAGCCGAGATTTGACTTCTGAAGGTAGAAACCACAACAAAGCTCTGCATATTACAATGGAGTGTAAGGGCGCGATGTTGTCCCACGTGTTGTTAGACACTGGTTCTTCGCTTAATGTCTTGCCTAAGAAGGCGTTGATGAAACTGGAGGTTGATGGATTGATTTTGAGGCCAAGTGGTCTGGTTGTCAGAGCGTTTGATGGGTCGAAATGATCTGTATTCGGTGAAGTGGAATTACCTGTGCAAATTGGACCTCAAGTGTTTAAGTCTACATTCCACGTGATGGATATACAACCTGCTTATAGCTGTTTATTAGGTCATCCATGGATTCATGCAGCTGGGGCTGTTACATCCACACTACATCAGAAGCTGAAATACGTGTTTGAAGGACAAGTAGTAACTGTGTGTGGTGAAGAGAACATTTTTGTCAGTCACTTGTCCACATTCAAGTATGTTGAGATGGATGGGGAAATCCATGAAATGCTTTGCCAATCGTTCGAGGCAGTGAATATTGATAAAGTACCTGAATCTTCTCCTACACTGGCTGGAGCCGGCACGTCAATTTCGTCTTATAAGCAAGCCGTCGAGGTTGTTAGAACAGGTAATGCCCAAGGCTGGGGCAAACTGATAGAGACACCGGTGAAAGAGGATAAGTTTGGTATTGGCCACCAACCATCTTTGGATTCGGCTACAAAGTACACGGGACCCATCACATTCAGTAGTGGTGGAATCATTTACTCAGGCCAGTCTTGTGCGGCTACAGAAGATGGAATCGACAGTGATTGTGACTTGGACAATTGGGTACGCCCACGTGGTTCGGGACAACAATTGCAAAACTGGTCCGCTGAGGAAATCATTCCAGTTACTTTTCAAACAGAGTAATTTTATTTATTTTTCTCTAACCATAATGCATGTTAAAATCTGGCGCTCTGCCCAAGACGTACAGATTCATTTGTAGGGCCACACATTTTCATTTGCATTTTTTTAATCATTAATAAAGGACGTTTTGCATTCAAATTTTGTTCGCTGTCTTTCATCTTTTATTTTTGCACAAAAAACATTAAAAATGGTAATGTCTTGTTTTCTTTTTGTTTTTTCAAAATAAATTATAAAATAAAGCATGAACCCCCTCGTGCAGACTCGATCCTCCGAATTCCACTGATAACGATTCTACTATTGCCATGTATGACTTTGACAACCCGATTTATCAAGCCGAAGAAGGGGATGAAGAAGGTTGTGAACTTCCCGAGGAATTGGCTAGATTGCTGAAGCGGGAGGAGAAGGTCATTCAACCTCACCAAGAGACAATTGAGGTTATCAACATTGGTTCTGAGGACGCAAGGAAAGAAATTAAGCTTGGAGCCAGTCTGCAGGCCGAAGTAAAGAAAGAGCTGATCAGTATGCTGCGGGAATATGTCGACATCTTTGCTTGGTCATATCAGGATATGCCAGGGTTAGATACAAACATTGTTGTGCACAGGTTGCCGTTGAAAGAGGGTTGTCCTCCTGTCAGACAGAAACTTCGGAGAACTAAACCAGAAATGGCTCTCAAAATCAAAGAGGAGGTACAAAAACAGTTAGATGCGAGATTTCTGGCCATCACCAATTACCCATCATGGGTTGCCAATATTGTTCTTGTGCCGAAGAAAGATGGTAAAGTCAGAATGTGCGTTGATTACTGGGATCTAAACAGAGCAAGTCCGAAAGATGATTTCCCTTTACCTCATATCGACGTGCTGGTTGATAATACAACTCAGTTTTCAGTGTTCTCATTCATGGACGGTTTCTTCGGGTACAATCAAATCAAGATGGCACCTGAGGATATGGAGAAGACCACGTTCATTATCCCATGGGGTACCTTCTGTTATAAAGTGATGTCTTTTGGGTTGAAAAACGCAGGGGCAACGTATCAACGGGCAATGGTAACACTATTTCACGATTTGATTCACAAAGAGATTGAATGCTATGTGGATGATATGATTGCCAAGTCGCGAACAGAAGAAGAACACCTGATTAACTTGAAGAAGCTGTTTGAAAGGTTGAGAAAGTTCCGTTTAAGCTTGAATCCAAACAAGTGCACTTTCGGGGTGCGTTCTGGAAAGCTGCTGGGTTTCATTGTAAGTGAAAAAGGGATTGAGGTCGATCCTGCCAAAGTGAAAGCAATACAAGACATGCCTGAGCCAAAAACAGAGAAAGAGGTTCGTGGTTTCTTGAGTAGATTGAACTACATTGCAAGGTTCATATCTCACCTAACAGCCACGTGTGAACCAATATTCAAACTGCTAAGAAAAGATCAGACGGTCAGGTGGAATGATGATTGCCAAGTGGCATTCGATAAAATAAAAAGATATTTGCAGGAACCTCCAATTCTAATACCTCCGGTTCCAGGGAGACCTTTGATAATGTACTTGACAGTACTCAAAGAATCCATGGATTGTGTTCTCGGTCAACACAACGAGACAGGTAGGAAAGAGCATGATCTCTACTACCTGAGCAAAAAATTCACTGACTATGCGTCCCGATACTCAATGCTTGAGAAGACATGATGTGCACTTGCATGGGCTGCTAAGCGACTGAGGCAGTATATGCTCACGCACACAACTTTGTTGATTTCCAAAATGAATCCAGTCAAGTACATTTTCGAGAAACCAGCACTGACAGGCAGAGTTGCACGGTGGCAAATGGTTTTGACAGAATATGACATCCAGTATACTTCTCAGAAAGCCATCAAAGGAAGTATCCTGTCAAACTATCTTGCGCAATAGCCGATTGATGATTACCAACCCATGAAATTTGATTTCCCTGATGAGGACATCATGTTTCTCAAAGTTAAAGACCGCGAGGAACCACTCCCGAAGGAGGGGCCAGATCCTGAATCCAAATGGAGTTTGATGTTTGATGGGGCCGTCAACATGAATGGATGCGGAGTTGGAGCAGTTCTTATCACACCGGAGGGTGTTCATATGCCCTTCACTGCCCGAGTAACTTTCGGATGCACCAACAATGAAGCAGAATATGAAGCTTGTATAATGGGGATTGAGGAGGCGATTAATTTACGAATTAAGACCCTCGATATTTTTGGTGATTCAGCTTTGGTAATCAAACAAGTGAATGGGAATTGGTACACACACCAGACACATCTGATTCTGTATAGAGATTATACGAGAAGACTGTTGATGTTTTTCACAACAGTAAAGCTGTATCATATTCCTCGAGATGAGAATAAGTTTGCCGATGCCTTGGCCACATTATCTTCTATGATCAAAGTGCAAAGGTGGAACCATGTACCTAAGATTGATGTGTCTCGTCTTGACAGTCCTGTATTTGTGTTTGCTGTTGATGCAACGTCCAATGACAAGCCATAGTTTCATGACATCAAGTGTTTTTTGAAAAGTCAGGAGTACCCGCCTGGGGCATCTACCAAAGATAAGAAGACTTTGAGGAGATTGTCTGGTAGCTTCTTCTTGAACCAAGATGACGTGCTGTACAAACGGAATTTTGACATGGTTCTGCTCAGATGGGTGGATAGACACGAAGCAGACCTGTTAATGCAAGAAGTGCATGAAGGCTCTTTAGGTACCCATGTCGGAGGACATGCAATGGTGAAGAAACTATTGAGGTCGGGGTATTATTGGTTGACAATGGAGGCAGATTGTTGCAAGTACGCCTGCAAATGTCATAAGTGCCAGATTTGTGCAGACAAAGTGCATGTGCCTCCGAATCCGTTGAGTGTCATGTCCTCTCCTTGGCCCTTTGCAATGCGGGGCATTGATATGATCGGAAAAATTGAGCCTACTACTTCAAACGGCCATCGTTTCATCTTGGTCACCATTGATTATTTCACGAAGTGGGTTGAAGCAGCATCTTATGCCAACATCACTAAGCAGGTGGAAGCTTGTTTCCTGAAACGAGATATCATTTGTCGATATAGAGTGCTCGAGAGAATTATTACTGATAACGGTTCTAATTTGAACAACAAAATGATGGCTGAGTTGTGCCCAGACTTCAAAATTGAACATCACAATTCTTCGCCGTATCGCCCGAAGATGAATGGCGCTGTCCAGGCGGCCAATAAGAATATTAAGAAGATTGTGCAGAAAATGGTTGTCACATATAAAGATTGGCATGAGATGCTACCGTTCGCCTTGCATGGGTACCGAACGTCAGTACGCACGTCTACTGGGGTAACACCATTCTCACTTGTGTACGGTATGGAGGCAGTCTTACCGGTTGAAGTTGAGATTCCATCCCTCAGAGTCATGATGGATGTCAAATTAGACGAAGCTGAATGGGTTCACGCCAGATTTAATTAGTTGAGCCTTATTGAAGAGAAGCGTCTAGCAGCTGTGTGTCACGGACAGTTATAACAATGAAGGATGAAGCGGGCATTTGATCAGAAGGTGCGTCCTCGGGTTTACAAAGTCAGAGATGTAGTGCTCAAAAGGATCCTTCCTCCTAGTACAGATCATAGGGGCAAATGGACTCCCAACTATGAAGGTCCATTCGTGGTTAAAAAGGTCTTATCGGGCGGAGCCTTATTGCTTACAACCATGGATGGCGAAGACTTTTCATCCCCTATTAACTCAGACGCAGTAAAAAAATACTTCGCATAAATAGACCCGCTGGATAAAAAAAAAGAGTCCAGGCAAAAAAGGGCATCCCGGCAAACCATAAAAACAGAATAAAAAGGTTCGGGCAAAAATTAGGGATATAAATAAAAAAATTGTACACCCGGTAAGTTGAAAACCCGAAAGGGCAACTTAGGCAAAAAAAAGGTATCCCGATGGATTGAAAACCCGAAAGGGCGGTCCATGCAAAAGAGGGATTTAAGCGAACGATTGCGGTCTGAGTTATTTGTACTCCATCACCGTTTCAGCAACTGAAATTCCAAAGGATAGGAATCGGTCCAATCATTCCTCAGAAGGCAAGGTCGGGGAGTTTTGAAGACATACTGGCTATAGCAGAATCGAAACTCAGTGGAATGTCGTTTTCACATTGCCATTAGGATAGTTTCTTTTCTCAATTTGCAGCATTCTCCTCTTTCCAGGGTTTGCTTCCGAATGTATTTGTCGATTTCAGGCATTTTTCAATAAATTGAATTTCAGTCAAAACCCTCTTATTTTGTTTTTACTGCTTTGTTTGCAAAAACGTCCGAATTTTTGATAAAACATTGCATTTGAAAACATTGTGGCCTTACAATAACATGCGCAGAAAAACATTTAAAATCACTTTGAATGTTGAGTAATCCTGGATGGTGGATTCAAACCACGCAATATCCTGGGACATGTGTGCGTATTCTTTTGTTGCAGGTAACAGGTACAAGCCTTTTCAAGAGCAGAGGTCATTCCTCCCAGACAAGTGATCACTTATCCCTAAGTTCATGATACCGGGGAAACCATATTCAGGAAAGGGTTCCCATATCACCTTTTTGTCACAACTTTTTCTGATTGAGTCCATAATCAGCTGACGGTCGCTCACGACATTTCGATATCGACAAATTAGTTTCCGTCGGGTACCGTTGTATTCTATTAAGTCTATTCTCCCATTCGGGACTTCCAACAGTTACAAGCTTTTCTGTTTCGATAACGGTTGAAAATTTCCCAATAGAGTTGCTTCGCAGACCTTGCAGTTAATGTTCAAGACTCAGTAAGTGTCCAGGAGTTTGAAGATGCCAAATCTTCTGTAAAATCCTCTTGGGACAATTTCTTCAGATCAGCCGCGTAATATGGGGGGAAAGCAAGTTTGTAACCCTCCCAAGCATGGGGCATCGTGGAATCCCTCCGGCAAGAGGTGTTCCAGGTCTATTATCTCCAGAGAGTGACCTCTCAATTATTATATTTTAGCTCAAGTCTCGGCATTTGCTTAAGAGTTTGAAGATGCTTGGTCTTCTATAAAATCCTCTCAAAGGGCATCTCCATCATGAGACGCTTTGAAGCGGTTCTCCCCAGCAGAGTTTATTGTAAACTCATTATCCCCAGTGGAGTCGTCAAGCGGAAGGTGTGTCTAGCGTGGGACTTCGTGGCTCTTATTCTAAGCTCGACAACTTTTCTCCTCAACAGATCACAGTGGATTTTCTTTGTGATTTTCCCAGCAGATCTCTAGGGACCCTTTCCCAGCGAGTCGCCAGAAAGTATTCTAACCAGGATTTGCGTATCCCCGACGGAGTAGTTTCGATCCCCAGCAAGATCCTATCTCTGGTAGTTGTATCCCCACAGAGTTCAGCATTGAATCTTGTCAGTAATGCTCCCCAGTTGAGTTGTTTCTCCCCCCGCAGAGGTTTAGCAGATCGACAGATTCTCTTCCTCAGCAGAGTGTTAGTACATTCTTTCCCCAGCCAAGTCGAAAAGTTGTCATTCCTCCAGCGGAGTTGCTATGATCATAATTCATCCCCGGACAGATGAAATAATTCTTGGCAGAGTCATCACTCCCCTGTATCTCAAAGTTCAATTTATTTTTGGCAAGCATGACAATTCGAAGCAGACGGATTGTTCAGTCATTCCCCGACAGAGATAGTATCCTTTCAGGAGCCTCTGAGGTCAAATCATTGACCATTGTTCCTCAACAGAGTCAGCAGGGATGTCTGATATGTATGCAGAATGTAATCCAGTGTTGGAGTTTTGCAAAAGTCCACCCGCAGTGTGTCCCATCAGTAGTTAATTGACTTCATCCAAAGGCATCTTTCAAAAGTCCACCCGCAGCACAGCCCGACGACATTTGTCCGGTTTCATTCGAAAGACAAAGCAAAGTCCAACCGCAGATTGGCAAAAGTCCATCTTAGGGTGGCAAATCAGCAAAGTCCAACCGCAGATTGGCAAAAGTCCATCTTAGGGTGGCAAATCAGCAAAGTCCAACCGCAGATTGGCAAAAGTTCATCTTAGGGTGGCAAAGCAGTAAAGTCCAACCGCATATTGGCAAAAGTCCATCTTAGTGTGGTAAATCAGCAAATTCCAACCACATATTGGCAAAAGTCCATCTTAGTGTGGCAAATAAGCAAAGTCCAACCGCAGATTGGCAAAAGTTCATCTTAGGGTGGCAAATCAGCAAAGTCCAACCGCAGATTGGTAAAAGTCCATCTTAGGGTGGCAAAGCAGGGTAAAGTCCAACCGTAGATTGGCGAATGTCCACCCGCAGTGTGGCAAGTCAGTAGTCGTCTGACTCTATTTAAAAGACAGTTTCAAGACCAACCGTAGATTGGCGAAAGTTCACCCGCAGTGTGGCGAGCCAGTAGTCGTCTGGCGTCATACAAAAGACATTCTTAAAGTCCACCCGCAGTGTGGTAAGCCAGTAGTCATCTGGCGTCATACAAAAGACATTGTTAAAGTCCATCCGCAGTGTGGCAAGCCAGTAGTCGTCTAGCGTCGTACAAAAGACATTGTTAAAGTCCACCCGCAGCGTGGCAAGCCAGTAGTCGTCTGGCGTCGTACAAAAGACATTTTCCAAGTCCATCCGCAGTATGGCAAGCCAGTAGTCATTTGGCGTCGTACAAAAGACGTTGTTAAACTCCACCCGCAGCGTGGTAAGCCAGTAGTCGTCTGGCATCGTACAAAAGACGTTTTCCAAGTCCATCCGTAGTATGGCAAGCCAGTGGTCGTCTGGCGTCGCTCAAAAGACATCTCTCCAGTGTTATTCTTCCCATCAGAGTTTTATCTAAGCAGAGTTCATTTAGTTGGGTTTATATCCCTTTTTCTCTTCTCCACATTGTGCAAATTTTCTGGTTATTTTGAGTATTCAATCCCTCCATACCTTGAAAGTCTGAAAGCAATCGTTATCATCCATTTAGGTCTACAGTGATTGAATAGGGGCAGCTGTAATACCCCAAAATTTTCCCTCTCATCTTTCATATCATTTAGCATGTGCTTTCATTTCATTGCATTGCATTCAAGTCATAGAAAAATAAAACATTCCTCATACATGTTGCATAGGGCATGTGATCAGTTGCCTTTCAGAGTATTGATCATCCAAAGCAAGAGAACAAGAGCCAAGGGTCTTCCAACAAGCCTCAAAGGTCTCTTTCATCATATATCATCTCATTTGATCCCACAAGTCATTGGAAGATGGGAATTCATCAAGAAGATTGGACAGTTCGTCATCTCCTAACAAAGGCAGTCAAAACTAGGGTTTTGGATTCAAGCAGTCTCCTGATGAAATTTTGGTTCAAACTTGATCTCAATGTTTTACACATGATATCAAGTATCTAAGGATGGATGATTGCCCATTGGTTCATTTCATAAGGTTTTCAATTGGTCAGTTGCTTGAGAATCAAGAAATTGGGGAAAAGGTCAACTGTGCAAAGGAAAAAGTCAACTCCTGACTTTCTTAGGTCAAATTCATGAAATTCAAGTCACATATGTTCATTGGACAAGATTTGATCAAGAAATGATGGAGGAATCATCAAAAATCAAGAATGGTACAAAGTTTCCATTTTTAGAAATTTAGGGTTTCTAAAAATGGAAAGTTTAGGCCATTTTGCACTCTACTTCAAGGCATTCTTTCTTCAATATAAAAGCTTCAAACTTCAGGCCCAAGTTGAGCCAATTAAAGATCACATTCCAAGCTTCAAATCCATACCAAGAACTCTTCCATTGGATCAAAATTGAGGGAGTTATGATCAATCAAATTTGGTAAAATCAAGGCAAATTTCAAGTTATGGCAAGGCAAGTTCAGGCCTCCAGGCCATAATTTCATCAAACACTTGGTGTGCTTGTCAAGCTAATTTTCTCCATCAAGAAGGCTTCAAATGAAAAATTGTTGAACATTAAAGTTGTTCATCTTCATGTCCTCTTTAACTTTGATGTTGGGCATTTTCTCGTTTGAACAAGTTATGGAGGTCATATGAGAGCTCAAACATGGTGGTCTCACACTGAAACTCCATAGGCACCAAGGCCTTGCTTGCAGACCAAGTCACACGCCCGTACACCAGTTGTGATTCCTTGTTTTCCAAGCATCTCCACCTTTGGATGTTCAAATTCACCTTGGGATTATTACCGAGTTGATCCTAACTAACCGAGTTAACTACGTTGACTCGGTGAGTTGAGTCTAACAAACTCCGACCCTAGCTCCAAACCCAAAGCTAAGTCCAAAGCTAATCCCAAACCTCCCACACTCCAAACCTAAAGTCTATATAAGAAATCCTTCACTCATTTTTAGGGGATGGACTATTTTTCACCAAATTTCACACATTGCACTCTCAATTCTCTCTTCCAAACCCTCACAAAAAGCTCTTATTTCTTAAAGGATAATCACTTTTCACATTGAAAAGTGATTAATTCTTGAGCTCAAACTCCATCATTTGGCTTTATTTGATTGGATTTCTGGAAGTTCAGATTATTCTACTTCAATCCAAGGGTTTCACACCATTTATTTTGGTTCAAGTTCGATCTCGGTGATTTTTCGCGACTTTGCTCGGTTTCGACGCGTTTCGGCTACTAATCGAGGAATCCCTGGTTTTCTTTAATTTTCTGCACCAAGATCACTTTGCAACAATTACCAAAGCAAATATCCGCTTTGTAGGTTGGTTTTCCTCAAATCTATACTTGATTTAGCTTATTTGCAACTTATTCGATGTAGATCTTTGGTGATTTTTGATTTGGATCCATGGTGCTTGAATTTGATCCTTGACGTTGATAATTGTTGGATCTAATTAATGCTTGATTACTGTGATTGAACTCAATTTCGTGCATGATTGTTTACATGATCATTTGGATGTTTGGATAAGTGATTTGCTGCTGAAAAGTGCTTTTCGAAGTTGAATTTTTGCCTCTGTTTCAGTGGTAATCGATTACTCTAACAGGGTAATCGATTACTCTGCCTTATTTTCACGTTTTTAGCCAATTTTCAACTGAGTAATCGATTACCCTATGTGAGTAATCGATTACCACTGAAGCAGATTGTGTTTTTCTTGCATTTTCTTGCTTGTTTGAGATCTCTTGCATGTCTAAACTTCACGGATTGATACGTTGATGATTCATGGACTGTTCTTGAGCTGTTTCACTTCACACTATTGCATGAGCATGATTTTTCGACACGCGGTTTTTGATTGTTAATCGATGAATGTTTATGTTTGCGTTGTTGATTAATTGATGCAATGATCACATAATGCACACACATTGAGCTTGTTAATTGTTAATTGATGCTTGTGTTGCTGGAATTGTTATGTGCATGTTCATTTGCTTTCTATTTCAATAGGTGCACATTTGTTTTAATTTGTTCACATGCTTAATAATGTGCATTCTCTTATAATGTGCATTGTTCCATGGTGATTTCAAGAATTGTTTACCATGATTTATGGTGTGATTGTGATCATGTTTGATTGAATAATGTGCAAGGCTTGAAGCATGTTTGTTCTTTTATGAATGAATCATTTGTGAGTGCATGTTGTCCCTGATTTTTCATTGTTGTCCATACACATATATGTTGTTATGTGCTGCTATTTGCTTTTTACACCCATTTTGTAGGCTGAACATGTGCTGTTAATTGCTATTTGGTACATGATGATAGATTTTACTGTTGCATTGCACTTATGAGCTGTAATTGTTGTTGTTTTCATTGTTTCCTTCCATTTTATTTTCTTATATGAATAGCATGATATGTTGTTGTGTGTAGAATTTTCTTCACACCTTTAGGATCCTTCTTCCTTAGTTCCTAACTTGTTTGATCTTTACTTGTTATTCTTTCCTTACTTCATTACTTGTAAATAGTTTTGCTAACATTTTCAGGGGCTTATGGTAAGTCAAGTGTGTGGGTGTGCTCCCACATACAATCTCTTCTCTTATCTTTTTAAGTTTTCAACTTGTGATTGTGATAAGCATTTCCAATGCTTTCTTTGTTCAATTTCTTTCATCCCCTTGAGTTCTCAACTTAACTTCAATCTTTGAAGTAAGTTAGAACTCATTCTTCTTCTCTCTTCTTTTATACTTAGGTTTCTAAACCACACTAAACCATTAGGAACATCCATGCATGACAACATTATGGTTTGAGTCTTAGTCCCCTTTAGTCTTTACCTTTGTTTCTTTTGAGTCTCTCTTCTCTCATCTCAAAAACAAATTCAAAACACCTAATAAAGGTTGAAACATCTTCATGTGTCATGAGCCTTATTCCATGTGGGGGGGGGGGGGGGGGGGGGGGTGGGCTTGCATACATTCCATCTTGGAATGTGTTGTAGGTTTTCTAGCATGATGTACAAGTCTTTAACATGAAGTGATTTCACAAACAAAACCAAAAACACTTCTTCATTTAAAAACAACAAAAAAATTTAATGAAGGGAATAGGCTAGTGTGCTTAAGCCTTTAACCTTGGAAGTAAGTTTGAGGATCTTCCTCATACTTAGTGTACTTCATCATCATTTCATTTTGGAATGATGAATGAGATGCACATTCCATTGAAAAAGACTTAGGTACACTCTCCTATGCAAAACACTTCAAATAAAAAAAACTTCTAAAACACTTCAAACAAACAAAAATGTCTTTCCCTCGGGAATTCTCTTCTCATCTCACTCACTCTCAACGTACGAACATGCTTCTCCTCGTTCTCCTGCAATACGGTAACACACTCGATTCAGCAAGCCTGCAACACCTGAGCTAGAACGTTAGTCGTTCCCTAAAAAACACAAACATTTTTCCCTTAGTCAGGGGAACTACGTCGCTCTGATTCTCATATTCCCGATGAGATACGTAGGCAGTGGGGTAGGGCCCATTCGAGCACTTCTTTTATTTTCCCTACATTTGTTTCTCATTCTCCTTCCATTCCTTTTCCAACATCTTTTCTATCACCCTTTGAGCATTAGTTCAAGCGTGGATCCCGTCGAGTACGATGGACGTGAAGGGGTGCTAATACCTTCCCTTCACGTAACCGACTCCTTTACCCATTCTCTTTAGTTCGCGAGACCTTGTTCTTTCCTTTCTCCCGGGTTTGTGTAGCATTACCTTTCCCTTTCTTTGGGATAAAAATGCCTGGCTGGCGACTCTTCTTTCTTTCTTCCATGCCACTTTCGTGTTTGTACCTGGATGAAAATCCCGAGAGCTACACCACCTGTCAAAACTATTTGAGCGTTTGAGGAAATATAAACTCCGCTTGAATCCCAACAAGTGCACCTTCGGTGTCCCTTCAGGGAAACTCTTAGGGTTCATCGTCAGCCAGAAAGGAATTGAGGTTGATCCTGACAAGGCCAAGGCCATTCAAGAAATGCCTTCTCTAAAAACTGAAAAATAAGTCAGAGGATTCCTGGGACGTTTGAACTACATCTCCAGATTCATATTCCTCATGACCGCGACATGTGCGCCAATTTTCAAATTACTCAAAAAGAATCAGGACTGCGTTTGGACAGAAGATTGCCAAACCACCTTCGACAGTATTAAGGAATACCTATTGAATCCACCGATTCTATCACCTCCAGTGGAAGGAAGACCGCTGATCATCTACTTAACAGTCTTGGAAGACTCCATGGGCTGTGTCCCTGGTCAACAAGACGAAACGAAAAGGAAAGAGTCTGCCATCTACTATTTGAGCAAAAAGTTCACCGAATGCGAGACTCGGTACACTATGCTTGAGAAAACTTGCTGCGCTTTGACTTGGGCAGCCAAACGTCTTCGCTAGTACATGATTCGTCACACTACTTGGTTGGTCTCCGAGATGGATCCAATCAAGTATGTATTTGAAAAACCTGCTCTCATGGGAAGGATTGCCCGTTGGCAGATGCTACTATCAGAATACGACATCGAATACCACGCTCAGAAATCCGTTAAGGGGAGTATTTTAGCCTATCATTTGGCTCATCAATCGATTGACGATTAGGAATCAATCCGGTTTGACTTCCCAGATGAAGATGTCATGTATTTGAAAATGAAAGACTGCGATGAACCGCTACCTAGTGAAGGCCCAGAACCATGTTCCCAATGGGGACTTATCTTTGACAGAGCCGTCAATTATTACAAAAACAAAATCGGGGCAATTATCGTAACTCCTCAGGGTACCCACATTCCTTTCGCTTCCAGACTGACATTCAAGTGTACAAATAACGAGGCTGAATACGAAGCTTGTATCATGGGTCTCGAAGAAGCGATCTACTTAAGGATCAAAAACTTGGACGTGTATGGCGACTCAGCCCTGGTTATCAATCAGATTAAAGGAGATTGGAACACATACAAATCAGGATTGATTCCTTACAAATATTATGCAAGAAGGTTGCTACCTTTCTTCAACAGAATCGAGTTTCATCACATCCCTCGTAATGAGAATCACATGGCTGATACATTAGCCACCCTCTCTTCCATGATTAGCGTAGGTCAATGGAACGACCTACCTAAGATCGACATGATACGCCTTAAAAGGCCCGCTTATATCTGCACGATTGAAGTCGTCATAGACGACAAACCTTGGTATCACGATATCAAATGCTTCCTTCAGAAACAAGAGTACCCACCTGGGGCACTAAGGAAAGACAGAAAAACCCTCAGAAGGCTGGCTGGATACTTCTTTCTGAGCGGTGATACACTCTATAAGAGGAACTTTGACATGGTCTTGCTCCGATGCGTAGACAGACCAGAAGCAGACATGCTAATAAAAGAAATTCACGAAGGATCCTTTGGCACTCATGCCAACGGACACAAAATGGAGAGAAAAATTCTGAGAGCAGGGTACTACTGGTTGACCATGGAATCCGATTGCTACAAGTACATGAGGAAGTGTCACAAGTGTCAGATATACTCCGAAAAAATACATGTACCGCCAACGCATCTCAAAGTTATTTCTTCCCCTTGGCCTTTTTCCATATGGGGAATCGACATAATTAGCTTGATTGAACCTAAGGCTTCGAATGGGCATCAGTTCATTCTGGTCGCCATTGACTACTTCACCAAGTGGGTCGAAGCAGCGTCATACGCCAGGGTAACCCGACAAGTGGTGGTCCGCTTTATCAAAAATAATATCATCTGCCGTTATGGTGTTCCGAGCCAGGTCATTACTGATAATGGATCTAACTTGAACAATAAGATGATGAAAGAGTTATGCGCAGAGTTCAAGATCGAACACCATAACTCATCTCCCTACCGACCAAAGATGAATGGAGCGGTAGAAGCAGCTAACAAGAACATCAAGAGGATTGTTCAAAAGATGGTTGTAACCTACAAAGACTGGCACGAGATGCTACCCTTTGCTCTTCACGTTTATCGCACATCTGTCCGCACTTCAACAGGGGCTACCCCTTTCTCTCTAGTATATGGCATGGAAGCAGTTCTCCCCATAGAAGTAGAGATCCCATCAATCTGGGTATTGATGGAAGCTAAGCTAACAGAAGCTGAATGGTGTCAAAGTCGACACGACGAACTGAATCTGATAGAAGAAAAGAGAATAACGGCACTATGCCATGGTCAGTTGTATCAAGAGAGAATGAAGAAGGCCTTCGACAAAAAGGTCCGACCTCGCGTCTTCAGGAAATGAGACCTTGTGCTAAAAAAGATACAATCATTTCTCACTGATTCTCGGGGCAAATGGACTCCAAATTATGAAGGCCCCTATGTGGTCAAGAAAACTTTCCCAGGCGGCGCCTTAAGACTTGCTACCATGGACAGAGAGGAATTTGCCTACCCCACAAATGTTGATATAGTCAAGAAATACTTCGCCTAAAAAAAACGTCTCGGTGGATTGAAAACCCAAAAGGGCGGTCCAGGCAAAAATTAGAGACATAATAAAAAATCATCCCAGTGGATTGGAAACCTCAAAGTACAATCCAGGCAAAAATTAGGGATAATGGCAAGTAACTATGTCCAACAGAGGCGAATCCCTCAGCAGCGGTTCGTCATCTGTCGATAAACTCCAGTCAAGGTCATCTTCGACAAAAGCTCATGATACCCATAATTCAAAGTTGGCAGAAGGATAATGGTCGTTATGTTTCAACGTAGCCATTTTCCCTGTAAATTACCATTTTCTAACTTTGTAAATACTCTATGGAATCACGCGCATGGCTGATTTCCATCATATCAATAAAATTTGATCCCTAGTGCTTTTGTTTGCAATTCTCATTTGTTTTAGATTTACATAATGACATTTTAATATGATTAACAATTCTTGAAATAAAACAAAAATGAATTTACTTGTAAAACTTTTTCTGCTTTTAAAATAAAAAGATGGCAATCTCTTTTGACTGTTGAACATCGAAAGAACATCGATCGCTTCTCCAGAAGTAATCGAACCTCAAAGTGCAGAATCAAAGTACTCCTTCTAAACCAGTACGCTTGAAGGAAGGATCAACTGTGTCAGAGACCTTGTTTCATCTGACACGCCTCGGCCGAGTTCTCATCTCCTAAGCCTGACCAATATAGCTCCCCACGAGGACTAATTCTCCTAAGCAAGGTAGAATTGCTATCTTGAACAGCGATATTTCTACATGCCCCACTGTGGCCGAGTATCCAGCCGTGTTCATCCGTTAGTCTGTATGTCGCGTCAGTTTTGTCAGCATATACATACATACATCATGCATTATTGATTTGCATTCACATTCATATTGCATCACTATCACTCAAGTCGGTCTTGTCCCGTAGTGGTATCAGTCTTCTCAATCGAGTTGTCAAGTTCTTTCCTCGTCAGGAAATGTCGCGTCGGAATTATCTCTCTCCTCTAGTTTATTTCTTGATCAAAGTTGGCTCTTGACCAATTTGATAACTTGAACCTCTGAAAAACCAGAGAACCCTCAGACAAATGTCACTCTTCGCCATTGAAGATGATATCTTCGCTTTCCCGGATTAAGGAAAATCCCCAGAGAAAGCCTCACAATTAAAGACTTTTAGCAACACATTGATTTTTTCTCTCCAGAGAGTCAATGTCAACAAAGTTATCGGCACCTCAAAATTAGGGTACATCATATGGCATTTCTCTGAGAAGGTCTCGAGAAAAGTATGGTGTAATGTTCCCCAAGCAGACAACAGTCTCTCAAGAGACTCGCTCTCCCCAGTAGATTCGGCAAATGGCGTCTCCAACAGAGAAGTTTGTACACCTCTACAACTCAGACGAATGGGTTCCCCATCAAGTCTGACATCAAAATGTTTCTATCAAATGGCATCTCCCCAGGAAAATTCGGCGAGAAGTTTGATGAAAACTGCTACGCGTAGCATCCCTTGTCAATAAAGTTTATTGACAAAAGAAACTGAGACCAGTTCCTTGGTAGGAAACCAAGAACGAGGGGAAGTTTATTTCAGAAACTTAGACCAGTTCCTTGGTAGGAAACCAAGAACGAGGGGAAGTTTATATCAGAAACTGAGACTAGTTCCTTGGTAGGAAACAAGAGCGAGGGGAAGTTTATTTCAGAAACTGAGACCAGTTCCTTGGTAGGAAACCAGGATCGAGGGGAAGTTTATTGCAGCAACTTAGACCAGTTCCTTGGTAGGAAACCAGGATCGGGGGGAAGTTTACCTTTTCTAAGCAACATTGCTTAGCAAAAGAGGATGAATGCGTAAGCTACCATTCATAACCACCATCAAAATTTCGGGTATTCCGATATTTAATCCTCTTGCACCCCGAATGCCCGAATACCTTCGCCATTCACATCTTCAGGTCCAAGAAGATTAAATAGGGGCATCTGTCATACCCCAAATTTTGACCACTAAGATTTCCCATCATTGTGCAAATCATCATCACAATATGGATGTACTATCTTGCCTCATCAGTCTCACCAAAGATGGGTGAACACTTACTACAATCAAAATTAGGGTTTCAAGCCCTCTCTGAGTTCTTAGACAAAGAATCAATCAAGGATTAACATGATCTTCAACTTGTCTAACCTCTCAAACATCTACAAAAGATCAAAAGGACTCCCATTTTAAGGATTAAGCACAAGGTTGCTCCCTTCTAGGTGGATCAAGCCTCAAGATCGCCAGTGTCACCAAATTAGGGTTTTGGTCGACCAGGGCCTCCAGATGGAAATTTTCCTCTGGGCATGAGCCAATGCTTCAAAGCATAACCTATGATACTCCAAGGGACATCATAAACCCAATCATCAGGTCAATTTAGCCTCAGGGGATGAATTCATTAAAAATCAGGAATTAGGGTTTCTTGACCTAATTCACCCCTAAGTTGACTTTTGGGACAATTCATGAGCCAAGACCTCAAGAGAATATTTGAGGGTCTCTAACATACCACATTGATCCATTTGTAACAATGGATTGATCCAGGAAGCTTGAGCAACAAGTCTCAATTTCATCAGTACCACAGCTAGGGTTTTGCGAGAAAAGTCAACTGTAGCTTTGACTTTTGACCAGGACATGCTCCCAAACCCTAGGACATGATTCAATACACCCTATAACACCTATGAAATCAATCCATCAAGTTTGATTTAGGTCAAGGACTTGATTTCATAAAGGATTGCACAGTTTGGAATTCATTTGATAAAAAGTCAATTGTGCACAAAAGTCAACTTTGACTTTTTGAGATTTTTCATAAAAATGGTTTTTTAACCCTAAAATGATGTTAATGTATGATTGGAATCATCATTAATCAAGAAAAATCAAGAAAAGTGGGATAACTTGTAAAAGGGGTAACCATAAAAACTTCGAAAATTTTCTAAGTTATGAAATAAAATGGCTAGGGTACTAACTTTGGAGGATCATAACTCCTAAACCACAAGGCCATTTTTTTTCCATCCAAAGATTGATTTGTAGATCTCATTATCTTCTACAAAAGCTTAAAACTGACCTCCCTCCAAATTCCCCATGGATTTTGAGTTACGGAATGATCAAAATCACAAAAAGTGAAAATGTCACTTTTTTCCAACACTTAGTGATATTTTCACTAAGTCAGAATATGTCTTCACTTTTTTCCAAATGTAGGGGGATTTTTCACTTGGATCCAAAAGGTATCAGAACCAAATATGATCAAACAGTTGTTGTATCATATGAGGGCTTTCCAAAGTGACCAAGAACATCACCAAATTCCACTTGAGCCATGAGATATGACAAGGGAAATATGCCTTGTTGAAAACTGCCAAGGCTAGGCAGAATTGTGGATTTTTGCTCGATTTGGCAAAATCAGATAATTCCAAGCCTTGTCATCATCTTGAACACATCTGAGGATCAAATCCAAAGGGGACAAACACTGAGCCAAGCCTCCAAAGTCCTTGGAACCAAAAGTAGCATGCTAAACCTAAAAATCCCTAAAAAAGGGACAAGACTCCAATTTTGGATTGGAGCATTTAATGGATGCACCAAGGTGGCATGGACTGAGCTTCCTTCAACTAAATTCAGTCAAGAATGATCCAACAACTAGGGAACTAAAGGCCTGTGCTCTAACCTCTAGTCAATGGCTAGAGGAGACTTGGATTTTCATTTGCCAACATTGGTCAAACCTCTGCTGTAGTTGCCATTCACTATTGATCCCAAAACAAACTTGCTCTACTATAAATAGAGCTCATTTGTGATCACTTTGAGTACACCAAAGCCATCAAACAGATGCTTTCCTCAAAATCTCTTCTTTCACTCCAATTTTGCCTTCTAAGGCAAGTCACTATCGGGTTTTGAGTTTGAGAGCTTTTCCAATCAAACCAATCACTCACACACCTCACATACATCATATAGAAGTGATCCAAACACTCACATAACATCTGGAACACCAAAATCACAAAATCACCAGCCAGTTGCTCAAGTTCTTGACAGATTTGCAGTTGGGGTACCATCTCAAGTTCCAGATCATTTCAATCCATTCCAAGCATCCAGACACACTCCATGGCACCTAGGGAAGCTATCCACATCATTGGAACCTAGCTGTAACACCTCTAACACAAAACACGATCACCAGCTGCAAGAGGTAAGCATGAGCTCTTCTAACTCAATGATCTATGCAATTTTAGCTGCACAATAATTTGGCCATATGTTCATAATCATGCATAGAATGTTTTCCCTCAATCAATTGCATTGTTTGAATCGTGTGTAGAATTTCTGAACCTTAATGCAGAAATTAGGGTTCTTGAGGTTTCTCTTTGATTTCTTATTCCATGTTAAAAATAAATGAAATTAAAGACCATAGACATGATCGTGAGGTTAAAACGAGTAGATTGATATGTAGATTGCATGATATAATCAAGTATTCAGTGAGATTGGATAGAAAATGCAAATCTGCAGAAACAGAGGGTGGCGCGTGTTCTTGCCCTTGTTCTTGGCGCCATTTTTGAAAATTTGAATATTTGAATTTTGTGATTTTATTTAATTGATTCAAAAATTAATTTTCTCTGAGTTTTAATGATTTTGAGTTGATTCTTTTTTTAATAATTCACAAAAATGTTAAAATATTTTATTTTACCAAAAAATCCCAAAAATATTATTTATTTCATATAATTGATATTTTTGCAAAAAATTAATATTTTAATTGTTTTTGACATTTAAAATATTTTTTCCTCTTGATTTTGTAAATTTTAATGACTTCTAATCATTTTGTAGGTCAAAACATGATTTTTGAAACATTAATCCAAGATCAAAACTTATTTTCCACATGTTAAACAATTTTTGATCATTTTAATTGAATTTATTATTCAATTAAAATACATTTTGAAAACAAATTAGGGTTTTTGATTAATTCAACCCTCATCAGACTTTTTCAAACACTTTTGGGCCTCTATTAGAGTGTAAGACCCAACCCTTTATAAATACAAACCTTTTGGGTCTCACTTATTGTATAAGTCCCGTTGTATTTCAAAAATTCGGCGCGATCACCGCCTGTTTAAAACAAACCATCTGGGCATCTCCTCGAGCTATAAGACCCATTCAAAAACTTTTTGGGCCTCTAATAGAGTGTAAGACCCAATCCCCTTTTAACCAAAACAATTTTGGGCCTCAGACATTGTATAAGTCCCTATGTGTTAAAAGAAAACCTCGGCACGATCGCCAGTTAAAAAATCAACCCTGGGCCTACCCTCGTGTTATACGCCCCATTTCTTCCCATTAAACACTTGGGCCTCTTGAGATAGTGTAAGACCCATCCCTTTGTACAGAAAAAAAACCTTTCTTGGGCCTCAGTCACTTGTATAAGTCCCTGTACAAATTCAAAACCACAGTGCAATCACTGATAAAACCTTGGGCCTCTCCTTGAGCTGTAAGCCCCAACATCTTTTCAAAGTACTTTCTCCTTTGATTTTGTATATAATATTGTTATCAAAGCTTTCTTTGTTGAACAACTAACAATACAGCATGGAAGCTCAACAACTGAGTAAGTGTTTACCTGCTTTCATTTACCGCTTTCATATATAACTGTATTATGGGGTTGTTTCACTGTAAGTCTTCTTTCATAAACTCATATCAACTGTGTAATACTACTATAGATATTTAGAGTTTCCCCGGCAACTACGCCTAGCACTAAGCCCTGTTGAGCACTCTTAAATAGACTAAACTAGATCCCCATAGGATTACCAGATACAGTCTTCCCTCCCCTTGGGGTTAAACAATATGGAGATGTGAAAGGCAGATTCTTTTTGAACCCTTTCTCAGACTGTCACCTTTAAAAGTTGTCAAAGAAACTCTACTCCCCAGAGATGATCTTTTCTCCGTGAATGGCATCTCTTGAGTTTCTTCCAAATTCTCGAACTTTCCTGGCTTGATCCATTCTCGGTGAATGGCATGTCTTGAACTTCTCGGGGTTTGGGGACCCACAGGCTTCCTAAAAGCATCCCCGCCTCCTCTTGGGCATTGTACAAGGACCCAACGTCTTCTTAGAAGTATTCACAGCGTCCTCTTAGGCTTCGTATAAGGATTCTTCCTTCGGGAAGAGAGCCTCCTCTTGGGCTTCATACAAATTGTCCCTCGGCTTCTTAAAAGTTTCCAGCCTCCTCTTGGGCTTCGTACAAATTGTCCCGACGACCTCCTAGAGGTATAGGAATAGAAATTAGTCATCTTAATAGAACAGTCTTTCAAAGAGTCTAGATCCTACTACTGTTTCTCTAAGCATAGTACAAAAGATAAAACTCTAGTCATGGACAGTCTAATCTCCTTGAGTCTCGAAGGCATTCTCAAGAAGGGAAAAACACTAGTAGACTTGGACAGTCTCAACACCCCTCTGGATTTCCCATTTCCTTAAAGAATAGGAAATAACCCTGATCCTCTGATCAAATCCCAAAGCATAGCCTTACTTTTAATCAGTCTCTTTATAAGAACTGATTTTCTCTTTTAACTAACATACTGGACCTGTCACTCAACTGAAATGGCCATCCTTTAGCCTCCATCTCGGGCTTCGTACGAGATACAAAAAGACTCTCTTGTTGAGTCAAAACCTCTTTTGCCTTTATCTCGGGCTTTGTAAGAGATACAAAAACACTCTCTTGTTGAGTATAAAAGACTCTCTTGTGGAGTCAACCCTCTTCAGTCTCCGTCTTGGGCTTTGTACAAGACACAAATCACTCTCTTGTTGAGTATAAAACCTCTGGCCTCCGTCTTGGGCTTCGTACAAGACACACCAACAGACTCTCTTGTTGAGTCAAACCCTTTTAGCCTCAATCTTGGGCTTTGTACAAGACAGAAAGAACATTTTCCCCAGAAAAGTCAACCTTTAAGCCTCCTCTTAGGCTTTGTATAAGGAAAACCCCGGTTGAGACAATCAACCTTTTAGCATCAAAATATGTGCCTCGTTCACAGTATCAACAGCTCATTTCCCTCCATCTAATTGTTGTAAGTGGCAAGCCTCTGGATTATTTACATCCATGCCACGGTCCCTCTTTTAGCATGAGAAATTCCTAAGGAAAGATGGCATTGCTCTAAACTGAGTTAAAGTCTTCCCCTCCAGGTTAAAAATCCCCTATAAAGGAAATTATGGCATTGCTGGATTCACATATCCCAGTTAAAGTAATTCTCCTTTATAATCAGTCACCCCTGACAAAAAGACCACTTTAGAGATGACAAGTTCGCTCTAAAGTCAAAACCCTTTAGCTTCATATCTTGGGCTTCAAACAAGATACAAATAGACCCTTCAGCTTCACATCTTGGGCTTTGAACAAGATACCAACAAATCACTTTTAGCTTCACGTCTTGGGCTTTGAACAAGACAGCAAAACATCATTTCCTCCCATAGAATAAGAGGAACTACGATCGCTCTGATTTCCTTGTTTTGGTAAACAGGAATACGTAGGGATAAGATTGAAAGAAAAATCTTAGCGAGCACACTATTCAAAAACAAAAAAAAAACAAAATCCCGTACCTTCACACATCAATCGAAAAGCATCAGTCCTAACATCCTACCAATAGCATAGTCCCGTCATTTCAGCCTTAACAAAGTAAGAAGAAAAGGCCCCATTACCATATAGCATCCGTAACCTAACAGACCACTGTTTAAACTCAGTATGCAAGCAGGGTTAGTTGAAGACATCTATTTCCCTTCCTTAGTCAGTTTAATAGGATAAAAAATGAATCGACCTGTAGTAACCCCAAAAGAGCGACAGTGTTTAAGAACCACATCCTAAATCGCTCGCTACAGGGGGTATATAAGCCTAAAGAGATGGATCGCAACTGCTCGTCGAACGAGGGGATGCGTTTCCCTATGTATAAATTTGTCTTTCGGGAGACAGGTCTTCGTTTTCCTTTTTGCGACCTCCAGGCGGGGTTATTCTTGTGGTTGGAGTTTGAACCCTCGCAGCTTCATCCGAACGCGATCGTGTTCATGCGAGCGCTCGAGCTCGTGTGTCAACATCTTCATGTTGGAGCTACCATCCCTTTGTTCTTTTGCCTTTTCCGCTTTCAACGACAGTCTTCCTACGGGCAGCACAACTAGGTGTCATTCAAATAACTCCAGAAGATCTTCAGGGTGTACCAGAACTCTGTGCGGACCTTTAAGGATATATATTTCCTTGTGAAACCTATCTCACACGCCTTCGTTGACTCCTTGTTTGAACGCGTGGTTGAACGTGAGGATGGGCGGGAGGTGGAGAAGTTGGAGTCGAAGTTTCCCCTCGATTGGAAGAGGGTCCACCTCATCAGAGGGACAAACCATTATATCACGAAGCCCCATGAGCTGGACGACGAGGATAAGCTTGCCTATGATAACATCGTGGGTTTCGTTGACATCTTCACTCCCACCAAGTGTGTGAATAATGATGGGAGCTTCGTCCGAAACGAGAACGGGGAAGTTGTTTTCGAGGCCCGTTTGATCAATAATAAGGCGCTCCTCGAGTGCAGTTCTGATTCGAGGAGCGCCTTGAGGCTCTTAAGTAGTGAGCGTGTTCCCAACTTGCGTGTCTGATTATCTTTCCTTGTTATATTAACTCGTTCTTTTCTTTGTTTCAGGTCAAATGTCAGGCCTCCACGAGCGCATGCTTAATATCGCGGTGAACAGGGTCGTCAAGAAGGCTCCCAAGGGACACAACTCCCAAATCCAGCAGATGTCGAAGGTCGATCAACACCCAAAGGATTCTTTCTCCTCACCCCATGGGAGCCAGTCTCCATCCTCTTAAGAGAATTCTCCCAAGAGGCAGCGTGCTGAAGAGTCTGAGCTCGTCGACCTTACATAAGGCGTTGTCGGGGAGAGGTTTGTGTTACCTCCCTGCCACCTTTAACGGGGGATTTTTGGCGGGGCCAACTGCTTGATCGTGCCTGCGGCAGAATGCAAAGAAATCTAGACCGTCGACAAGGAGACTAGGAGGAAGGCGTTGTTCGAGGATGTGGCCGCTGTGATGCGAGTTCTTAAGACAGCCTTGCCCCTTAATGACGGGACCTGCTCCCTTGCCGAGATGAAGAAGCTGCGGGAAGAGAATGTGACCCTCGAGATAGAGAAAAACAAGGTGGAGAAGGACTTCTTCCATTACAAGGAGAAGTACCAGATCAAGGTCGACCTTTACCGTGAGATGGACGAGATGCGGGAGAAAACGGACAAGGCCGTCGAGGAGAAGGACCGGCTCCAAGTGAGGGTTACTGAGTTGGAGGTCATTTCCATGCCCATCGAGGATGAAACCACTTAGGAGGAGCTTTTGGTGACCCAGGGTGACTTGATTTCTCAGATCCTGGAGCTCGAGAAGGATTGCTTGAGTACCCTCGAGCTGGGCTTTAACACCGCGATAGAGCAACTCCAAGTTGTTAACCCTGTGTTTCAGCTCGTCACCAAGGGGATAGGGCCTTTCCATCAGGTGGTCGACAACCAGGTGGTCGACAGCTGTGCTCGAAGGCGGAGATGATCAAACCAAACGGGAGACCCATCCCAAAGAGGAAGCAAATGTTTAGTTTACTTAGTTGTTTGGCATGCGCACCATATTTTTTATTTTGATTTTGCCTGGCCTGCGTGACATGGCTTGTAATATTCGAATATTGGGCCTTGCCCGTCATTTGTAATTGAATGTTTGCAATTCTAATATGCTTGCCTTTTTTGCTATGTGTGTATTCCATTGTATGATGAGTACTTATTTTCCTCGTCGATATGTATGCAATGTTGTGTTTAGTTATTTTTACTAAGTGTCTGGGGCCTCTGCTCGACATAATTAGTCCTCGATTGTGTAGGGAATTGGTTGAGTGATCGAAGTTGGCTTCTGATAGACAACAAAGCTAAGATCTCGGTTGAGGTCTTTGTTTCACGGCGTGAACTTCCCATCGTGAGCTGGGTGTTCTACCTTATTGGTACGACAACAACGGAGCTCAATTAAGGTGTCCTCATTGAGCCAAGAGCCTGCTCGCACACATAAGAGCGGGCTCCTGGCTTTTCGTTTCAATTTGGGGAGTCATGCTTGTACCTTTGCACACTTTTGTGGTCGGGACGTACTTTGTTGTGGTCGAACTAAGTACAAAGACTGCAGTGTTTAATTGTAATATTGTTTGAGCTTTTCAGCGTTCCATGGTCGAGCAAGTTCCTCCCCATGTAGGTTTTCAAGGTAATAGGCCCGTTCTCTGTTTTCGCTCGGACTCGATAGAGGCTTTCACAGTTCACAGAAAGTTTGACCTCGAGCGAGTCTTTTTGATTTCTCCACATGACTAGGCTGCCGACTTGGAACTCGCGTCTAATGAGTTTGTTGTCATGCCGCAAAGTTATTTTTTGTTTCAACAAGGCTTTGCGGAGCGCTGCCCCCGCCCAAATTTATTTGACTAGATCGAGTTCCTTCCTCAGTGCCTCATCGTTCATCTCCTCATCGAGGGGAGATTCGGTCCGCCTAAAGGGCTCTCTAATTTCTACCGGAATAACGGCCTCGGTTCCGTAGGTTAGTCGGAATGGGGTCTCCCCGGTGGTCGAGTCTGGGGTCATCCTGTAGGCCCTTAGTACGCTATGTAGCTCCTCAACCCACCTCTTTTTGGTTACGCCTTGTCTTCGTTTTAGGCCTCGCAGGATCACTCTGTTCGCGACTTTAGCCTTGTAGCGCGATTTTTGTGGTTTCGAATCACTATCGCTTTGGTACTACAGTTCGATTCATTTTTTATCCTGTGAAGCTGATTAAGGAAGGGAAATAGATGTCTCCAATTAACCCTGCTTGCATACTGAGGTTAAACAGTCAAAACTGTTGGTTTACAGATGCTATCAAAATAGGGGGGTCTGTCTTTAGGTTATTTGCTTAAGAATATAGTGTCTGGACTATTTGCAAGGCTTTTGGTAAGGTGTTAGATCTGATTCTTTTTTATTGATGTATGGAGATACTGGACTTTGAGTTTTTGATTAGTATGCTCGCTAAGATTTTGCAATCTGATGCCTACGTATTCCCGTTTAACAAAATAGGGAAATCAGAGCGATCGTAGTTCCTCCTATTCTATGGGAGGAAAGAGATGTTTTGGTGTCTTGTTCAAAGCCCAAGTTTGAAGCTAAAGGTGATTTGTATCTTGTTCAAAGGCCAAGATGTGAAGCTAAAAAGTTATGACTGAGAGAGAATTTGTCATCTCTAAAGAGGGATTAGACTTCCTTTGAGGGAATTGTTGATTTTTGTGTGCCCTGATCAAATCACAAATTTGATGCTAAGAGGTTGATTGACTCAACCGGGGGAGTTCTTTATACAAAGCCTAAGAGGAGGCTGGAAGTTTGAATTTTCCAGGGAAAATGTTCTTTCTGTCTTGTACGAAGCCCAAGATTGAGGCTAAAAGGGATTTTGACTCCGCCGGGGAGAATGTATCTTGTATAAAGCCCAAGATGGAAGCTGAAAGGGTTTGACTCAACAAGAGAGTACTTTTATCTGTCTTGTATAAAGCCCAAGACGGAGGCTAAAAAAGGTTGACTCAACAAGAGAGTCTTGAACAGGTGATTGACTCAACAAGAGAATCTGAAGGTTGATTGACTCAACAAGAGAGTCTTTTATACTCAACAGAAGAGTGATTTGCTGTCTCGTACGAAGCCCGAGATTGAGGCTAAAAGGATATTGACTCAACGAGAGAGTCTTTTATACTTAACAAGAGAGTGTTTTTCTGTCTCGTACGAAGCCCGAGAGTGAGGCTAAAATGAGGTTGACTCAACAAGAGAGTCTTTTATACTCAACAAGAGAGTATTTTATATGTCTTGTACAAAGCCCAAGACGAAGGCTAGAAGGAGATTGACTCAACAAGAGAGTCTGAAAAGGTTAGCTCCGCTGTGGAGAATCATTTGTACAAAGCCCAAAAGGAGGCTAACTTACTGCTAAGGATTATTGAGATCCTGAAGCGGGTCCAAGTATGGGGAACTCTCATGAGAGATACTGGGTTTCTGAGTGATCGGTGTCTCTTCTTATGTTTAAAAGGAACTTGAGAATGTCTTTGAGACTCAAGAGGCTTAGACTATTCAAGTCTAGAGTTTTTATCTTTTGTACAATGCCCAAGAGGAGGTGCAGGCATTAAGGGATGAGTATCAACGCTACAATGGCCGGAGTTTTGACACTGGAAAGACTGTTCTAGCAAAGGATGACTAGGTTCTGTCTTATACCTATAAGAGGTCATCCGGGTCCTTGTATTAAGCCCAAGAGAAGGCATGAGAACTTCTAAGAAGCCAAAGGGTCCTTCTACAACGCCCAAGAGGAGGAACAGATGCTTTTAGGAAGCCTGTGGGTCCCCAAACCAAGAGAAGTTCAAGAAATGCAATTCACAGAGAATAGATCATTCCAGGAAAGTTTGAGAATTTGGAAGAAACTCGAGAGATGCCATTCACGGAGAAAAGATCATCTATGGGGAGTTAGAGTTTCTTTGACAATTTCTAAAGGTGACAGCCTGAGGAAAGGTTCACCGAGAATACTGCCTTTCTCTTTGTTCCATATTGTTTAACCCCAAGAGAAGGGAAGACTGTATCTGGAAATCTTATGGGGGGTCTAGTTTTGTTTGTATTTAAAGAGTGATCAACAGGGCTTTACCTAGTTCTAGACGTAGTTGCCGGGGAAAACTCTAAATAACTATACTAGTATTACACAGTGGATATGTGACAAGTATATAAAAGGATGTGAAAGAAGGCTTACAGTGAAGCAGCCCCACAATACAGTTATATACATATAAAAGTAGTAAATGAAAGCGGATAAACACTTACCCGTTGTAGAGCTTCCATGTTGTTTTGTTAGTTGTTCAACAAAGAAATTAAAGAAAGTTTTGACAACAACTATACATTTGGATTCAAAATCAAAGGAGAAAGTGCTTTGAAAAGATTGTTGGGGCTTACAGCTCGAGGAGAGGCCAAAGTTTTAACGATGATTGCATCGTTGTTTTGAAAACTGTACAGAGGGACTTATACAATATGTGAGGCCCAAAAAGTTTTTATGTACAAGGGGATGGGTCTTACACTCTATTAGAGGCCCAAAGCAATTTAAAGAAAAGAAATGGGGCTTATAACACGAGGGTAGGCCCAAATGATTTGTTTTTTTTTAACTGGCGATTGCGCCGAGATTTTTGAAAACATCGTGGGTCTTATACAATGACTGAGGCCCAAACTATTTTGGTGTCAAAGAAGGATTGGGTCTTACACTCTATTTGAGGCCCATGAGTGTTTGAAAATGATTGATGAGGGTGGAATCAATCAAAACCCTAATTTCATCATTTTTAAAAGTGAATTCTTAAAGAAAATCAATAAAAAATGATAAAACACCAAATAAGCTTGAATAAACAACTTGTGATTTTTGGTTAAGGTTTGAAAAATGAGGTTTTAATCACAAGATGAATTAAAACTCATTTGGTTTTGATTTTTCAAGATGAATATTCACTTTTAAAATGTTTAAAAATAATTAAAAATGAATTTATTCATAAAAATACCATCTATATTAAATAAATAATATAAATTTGATTTTTTTGTGGAATAAAATATTTCAACATTTTTGTGATTTTTTGCAAAAAGAACCAATAAAAAATAATTAAAATTGAGGGAGTTTTTAATTTTTCAAATCATTAAAAATAATAAGAAAAATAATAGAAAATGGAAAAAAACATTAAAAAGGGGTCTGGGGCGAGGGGGATTCGAACCCCAGACCTCTTTTGTGCAGTGCGTGCCTCCTACCACTGGGGTGGTGATACATCCGTGTATCAAAACCACCCTAGAAGTACATAAGGCATGGTGTGTTTTTGGCCTGGCCAAGGCAAGGCAAGGCAAAGTTTTGGCCAAAAATGTGAAGCTTGTAACTTTCTCATTTCTCCATGGATTGGGACAAAATTTAGGTCTATCCGGCCTAGAATTTCACAAGGAATCCAATGGTGGTGGTGGTTTTTTTAGAAAATAAATCCTCCTCAAAATCCGATAGTGGTTTTAAAATAGGCCTTAATTTGCATTTTCTATGTTACCTCTTGTTGCAGGCATGAATTACATGATGAATTGGTCCAAACACAACATACGACATGTATGAGATGTGCATGATCAGTGGACTTCAAAGCAATGCATGTTTCAAAGAGTTCAAGTTGTGATGCTTACCTCTTTAGGAGCTTTTTGGGCAATCTATCAAGTGCTTTGTTCTAGAAACAATTTGATGCTTTGGACACCCTCAAATGATCCCTTGGAAGCTTTTAGGATGATTGGAAACAATTGGAAACCTCGGGAATGGAAACTGGCCATTTCTTGCAAAAGGGGCAAAAGTGACCAAAATAGCAACTCTCTCAAATGGTGTTCCATATGTGGGGAACCATTTGGGACAGTTCAAGGATGATATTGGAGTGTGTTTGAGGCTTTATCTGGTTTTGAAAGTGACTGAATCAAGATATGACTTGAAAAATGCAAAAAAGTCCTATTTTGAGGTTTTGAGAAGGGACTTTGAGATTTTGGTGTTACAGGTCACTTGTGAGAGTTTGGACAGCTTAGATATGACATATTGGATGTGTTTGGACCATGAGCTATGATGGAATTGCTCTCTAACTCAAAAACTCAGAGTTACCTTGCTAAAGAAGGCATTTTTGCCTAGAGAAAGAGATTTTGAGGAAAGCAAGTGTTGTAGTGCTTTGGTGTACTCAAACTGAGCACAAATGAGCTCTATTTATAGTAGAGCAAGTTTATTTTGAAAGCAATAGTGAATGGATGCTGCTGCAGACCTTTGGCCAATTGGAGCATTTTGGAATCTCAAGTCTCCTCTAGCCGTTGACTAGAGGTTAGAGCACTGACCTTTGGTTCCCAAGTTCAGAGATCATCCTTGACTCATTCAGTTAGAAATGGCTCAGTTCATGCCACCTTGGTGCATCTATTGAATGCTCCAAAACAAAATTGGAGTCTTGTCCCCTCTTTAGGGTTTTTTAGGTTTGACATGCTATTTTTAGTTCCAAAGACTTGGAGGCTTATGGATCAGTTTTTGTCCCTCCTTGGTCTCTCCCTGAGATGTTCAGATGGATAAACTTGTTTGTTATTTGCACAAATTGTTCAAATTGAGCAAAATGCACAAATCTGCCTTGTTATGACAGTTGCAGCAAGGCATATTGCCACTGTCATAACTCTTAGCTCAGATGGGATTTTATGGGGTTCTTGGACATTTTGGAAATCCCTTATATGATACAACATATGTGTGATCATAGTTTGTTTTGAAACTTTTTGGATCCAAGTGAAAAATGCCCTTACATTTTGAAATAAGTGAAACAGATTCTGACTTAGTGAAAATTTCACTAAGTGTTGGAAAAAGTGACATTTCATGTTTTCAGCCATTTTGATCCAACCATAACTCAAAATCCATGATGAATTGGAATGAGGTGTAGTTGACACTTTTAAAGTATGCCATGAGAGCTACAAATCTATCTTTGGATCAGCCCAAATGGTTGCTTGGATCTCAAGTTATGATCCTTGGAAGTTGGTACCCTAGCCACTTTGTTCCATAACTTAGAAAATTTCTAAGTTTTTTATGGTTACCCCTTTTACAAGTTATCCCACTTTTCTTGATTTTTCTTGATGAATGATGATTCCAATCACACATTAACATCATTTTAGGGTTAGGGAACCATAATTGATCAAAAAATCAAAAAGTTAAACTTTGACTTTTGGGCACAGTTGACTTTTTATCGAATGAATTCCAAACTGTGCGATCCTCTATGAAATCAAGTCCTTGACCTAAATCAAACTTGATGGATTGATTTCATAGGTGTTATAGGGTGTATTGAATCATGTATCAAGGTTTGGGAGCATGTCTTGGTCAAAAGTCAAAGGTACAGTTGACTTTTCTCGCGGAACCCTAATTGTGGTCCTGATGAACTTGAAACTTGTGAATCAAGCTTCTTGGATCAATCCATTGTTGTAAATGGATCAATGTAGTGTATTAGGGACCCTCAAATCATCTCTTGCGGTCTTGGCCCATGTTTTGTCCCAAATGTCAACTTAGGGGTGAATTAGGTCAAGAAACCCTAATTCCTGATTTTTGGTAAATGTATCCCCTGAGGTTAAATTGACTTGATGATTGGGTCCAAGAGGCCCCTTGGAGTATCTTGGGTTGTGCTTTGAAGCATTGGATCATGCCCAGAGGAAAGTTTCCATCTGGAGGCCTTGGTCGACCAAAACCCTAATTTGGTGACACTGGCGATCTTGAGGCTTAATCCCCTTGGAATGCTGCAACCTGGTGCTTGATTCTTGGAGTGGGAGTTCTCTTGATCCATTGTGGATGTTTGAGAGGCTTAGACAAGTTAAAGATCATGTCATTCCTTGATTGATCCTTTGTCTAAGAGCTCTGAGAGGGCTTGAAACCCTAAGTTTGATTGTAGTGGATGCTCACCCATCTTTGGGGAGACTAATGAGGCATGAAGGTGCATCCATATTGTGATGATGATTTGCACAATGATGGGAAATATTAGTGGTCAAAATTTGGGGTATGAAAGATGCCCTTATTTAATCTTCTTGGACCCGAAGGTGTGAATGGCGAAGGTATTCGGGCATTCGGGGTGCAAAAGGATTAAATATTAGAATACCCGAAATTTTGATGGTGGTTATGAATGACAGCTTACGCATTCATCTTCTTTTGCTAAGCGATGATGCTTAGAAAAGGTAAAACTTCCCCTCGATCCTGGTTTCCTACCAAGGAACTGGTCTCAGTTTCTGATGTAAACTTCCCCTCGATCCTGGTTTCCTACCAAGGAACTGGTCTAAGTTTCTGATGTAAACTTCCCCTCGATCCTGGTTTCCTACCAAGGAACTCTCAGTTCCTGATATAAACTTCCCCTCGATCCTGGTTTCCTTCCAAGGAACTGGTCTCAGTTTCTTTTGTCAATAAACTTTCTTGACAAGGGATGTTGTTCGTAGCAGTTTTCTCCAAACTTCTCGTCGAAATTTCCTTTACTAGGGAGACGCCCTTTGACGAGAAAAACTTTTGATGTAAAACTCGCTGGGTAACCCATCCGTCTGAGCTGTAGAGGTGTACAAACTTCTCTGTTAGAGATGCCATTTGTTGACTCTACTGGGGAAAACGAGTCTCTTGAGAGACTGTTTTCTGCTTGGGGATATTACATCATACTTTTCTCCGAGATCTTCTCGGAGAAATCCCATGTGATGTAATCCAATTTTGAGGTGCTGATGACCTTTCCGTCAGCAAATTTTTCAGAGAAAAATTGTTGTATTGCCGAATCTTTGATTAAGAGGCTTTCTCTGGAGATTTTCCTTAATCCGGGAAAGCGAAGATATCATCTTCAATGGCGAAGAGTGATGTTTGTCAAAATTTCTCTTGCTTTTCAGAGGTTCAAGTTATCAAAGTGGTCAAAGAACCACCTTCAATTCAGAAATGAACTAGAGGAGAGGTTGTTCAGACACGACGTTTCCTGACAAGGAAAGAACTGAGAACTTGATTGACAAGAGGACTTTTATTACTAAGGGGTAAGACCGACTAGCATGGTAGTGATGCAATATGAACATGTATGAATCAATAATGCATGATGTAGGTATGCTTATGCTGACAAAACTGACGCGACATACAAACTAGTAGATGAACACGACTGGATACTCGGCCACTGCGGGGGACGAAGAGGTACCACTAGGTTCGAAATAGCAATTTTGCCTTGCTTAGGAGAGATAGATCCTGCGGGGAAAACCGTTGGTCGGGCTTAGGAGATAAGAACTCTGTCGGGGGGTGTCAGATAAAACATGGTCTTTGACACAGCTGATCCTTCATCCAGGTTCACTGGTTTAGAAGGGGTACTTTGATTCTGCACTTTGAAGTTCGATTACTTTTGGGGAAGCGATCGTCGTTCTTTCGATGTTCAACAGTCAAAAGAAATTGCCATCTTTATTTTGAAAAGTAGAAAAATTTTGACAAGTAAATTCATTTTTGTTTTATTTCAAGAATCGTTAATCATGTTAAAATGTCGTTCTGTAAAGATAAAACAAATGAGAATTGCAAACAAAAGCACTAGGGCTCAAATTTTATTGATAGGATGGAAATCAGCCAAACGCGTGATTCCATGCAGTATGTACAAAGTTTAGAAAATGTTAATTTAAGGGAAAAGGGCTACATTAAAACATAACGACCGTTATCCTTCTACCAACTTTGAATTTTGGACATCCTGAGCTTCTGTCGAAGATGACCTTGACTGGAGTTTTTCTGACTGATGGCATGACTGTTGAGGAGGTGAACTGATCAGACGTAGTTACCTGCCATTAATCCTTAACTTTTGCCTGGATTGTGCATTGAGATTTCCAATCCACCGGGATGATTTTTTATTGTGTCTCTAATTTTTACCTGGACCGCCCTTTCGGGTCTTTAATCTACCGAGACGTTGTTTTTATTTAGGCGAAGTATTTCTTGACTACATCAGCATTCGTGGGGTAGGAAAATTCTTCTCCATCCATGGCTGCGAGTCTCAAGGCACCGCCTGAGAAGGCTTTCTTGACCACATAGGGGCCGTCATAATTTGGAGTCCACTTGCCCCGGGAATCTGTGAGAAATGATTGTATCTTTTTTAGCACAAGGTCTCCTTTCCTGAAGACGCGAGGTCGGACCTTTTTGTTGAACGCCTTCCTCATTCTTTGCTGATACAACTGTCCATGGCATAGAGCCGTTATTCGCTTTTCTTCGATCAGATTTAGTTCGTCGTGTCGACTTTGACATCATTCAGCCTCTGTTAGCTTAGCTTCCATCAATACCCAGATTGATGGGATCTCCACTTCTATGGGAAGCACTGCCTCCATGCCATAGACTAGAGAGAAAGGGGATGCCCCTGTTAAAGTGCGGACAGATGTGCGATAACCATGAAGAGCAAAGGGTAGCATCTCATGCCAATCTTTGTAGGTTACAACCATCTTTTGAACAATCTTCTTGATGTTCTTGTTAGCCGCTTCTACCGCTCCGTTCATCTTAGGTCGGTAGGGAGATGAGTTATGGTGTTCGATCTTGAACTTAGCACACAACTCTTTCATCATCTTGTTGTTCAAGTTAGATCCATTATCAGTAATGATCTGGCTTGGAACACCATAACTGCAAATGATATTGTTTTTGATAAATCGGGCCACCAATTGTCTGGATACATTGGCGTATGACGCTGCTTCGACCCATTTGGTGAAGTAATCAATGGCTACTAGGATGAACCGATGTTCATTTGAAGCTTTGGGTTCGATCATGCCAATCATGTCGATTCCCCAAATGGAAAAAGGCCACGGGGAAGAGAGAACTTTGAGATGCGTTGGCGGTACATGGATTTTGTCTGAGTATATCTGACACTTGTGACACCTTCGCATGTACTTGTAGCAGTCGGATTCCATTGTCAACCAATAGTACCCTACTCTCAGAATTTTTCTCGCCATTGTGTGTCCGTTGGCATGAGTGCCAAAGGATCCTTCATGAATTTCTTTTATCAGCATGTTTGCTTATGGTTTGTCTACACATCGAATCAAGACCATGTCAAAGTTCCTTTTATAGAGTGTATCACCGCTCAGAAAGAAGCTTCCTGCTAGCCTTCTGAGGGTATTTCTGTCCTTTCTGGATGCCCCAGGTGGGTACTCTTGTTTCTGAAGGAAGCATTTGATATCGTGATACCAAGGTTTGTCGTCTATGACTGCTTCAATTGTGAATATGTAAGCGGGCCGTTCAAGGCGTGTTATGTCAATCTTAGGTATGTCATTCCATTGACCTACACTAATCATGGAAGAGAGAGTGGCTAATGCATCAGCCATGTGATTCTCTTCACGAGGGATATGATGAAACTCGATTCTGTTGAAGAATGGTAACAACCTTCTCGTGTAGTCTTTGTAAGGAATCAGTCCTGATTAGTATGTGTTCCAATCTCCTTTGATCTGATTGACAACCAGGGCTGAATCGCCATATACATCCAAGTTTTTTATCCTTAAGTCGATCGCTTCTTCGAGACCCATGATACAAGCTTCGTATTCGACCTCGTTGTTTGTACACTTGAATGTCAGTCTGGAAGTGAAAGGATTGTGGGTACCCTGCGGTGTTATGATGATTGCCCCAATTCCGTTTCCATAATTATTAACAGCTCTGTCAAAGATTAGTCCCCATTGGGAACCTAGTTCTGGCCCTTCACTGGGTAGTGGTTCATCACAATCTTTCATTTTTAGATACATGACATCTTCATCTGGGAAGTCAAATCCGACTGGTTCCTGATCGTCAATCGGTTGATGAGCCAAATGATCGGCTAAAATACTTCCTTTGACGGCTTTCTGAGCGTGGTACTCGATGTCGTATTCAGATAACAACATCTGCCAACGGGCAATCCTTCCCATGAGATCAGGCTTTTCAAAGACATACTTGATTGGATCCATTTCGGAGATTAACCAAGTAGTGTGACGAATCATATATTGGCGAAGACGTTTGGCTACCCAAGCCATAGCACAGCAAGTTTTCTCAAGCATAGTGTACCAAGTCTCGCAGTCGGTGAATTTCTTGCTCAAATAGTAAATGGCAGACTCTTTCCTTTTGGTTTCGTCTTGTTGGTCAAGCACACAACCCATTGAGTCTTCCAAGACTGTTAGGTAGATGATCATTGGTCTTCCTTCCACTGGAGGTGATAGAATCGGTGGGTTCAACAAGTATTCCTTGATACTGTCGAAGGCGGTTTGGCAATCTTATGTCCAAACACAGTCCTGATTCTTTTTGAGTAATTTGAAAATTGGTGCGCACATCGCGGTCATGAGGAATATAAATCTGGAAATGTAAGTCAGACGTCCCAGGAATCCTCTGACTTGTTTCTCAGTCTTTGGAGAAGGTATTTCATGAATGGCCTTGATCTTGTCAAGATTAACCTCAATTCCTTTCTGGCTGACGATGAACCCTAAAAGTTTCCCTGAACGGACACCGAATCTGCACTTGTTAGGATTCAAGTGGAGTTTGTACTTTCTCAAACACTCGCATAGTTTTGACAGGTGGGTCACATGCTCCTATTCTGTTTTAGATTTGACAATCATATCATCGACATATACTTCGATTTCTTTGTGTATCATGTCATGAAACAGAGTATTCATGGCCCTTTGATAGGTTGCCCCGGCGTTCTTCAAACCGAACGGCATTACCTTGTAACAAAAGGTGCCCCATGGGGTGATAAATGAAGTTTTCTCCATATCTTTCAGCGCCATTTTTATCTGATTATAACCCAAGAATCCATCCATAAAGGAGAAGACTTTGAACTTTGTTGTACTGTCTACCAGCATGTCAATGTGTGGTAAAGGAAAGTCATCCTTTGGACTTGCTTTGTTCAGATCCCTATAGTCTACACACATTCTGACCTTTCCGTCCTATTTTAGAACTTGTACTATGTTGGCTAACCATTGAGGATACTCTAATGTGGCGAGAAAACCCATGTCAATCGGTTTCGGTACTTCCTCTTTGATTTTGATGGCCATGTCTGGGTGAGTCCGTCTCAACCTTTGTTTTACTGGACGACATTCTGATCTTAACGGTAGATGATGTTCCACGATGTTGGTATCCAACCATGGCATGTCCTAATAGGACCAAGCGAATACATTGGGAAACTCTTTGAGAAGCTTTGTCAAACTTTCTTTGACAGTCAGACTGAGTAGTGCCCCAATCTTGACTTCCTTTCTCTCTTCCTCTGAGCCCAAGTTGACCGTTTCCAACGGCTCTTTGTGAGGTTTAATGGACCTTTCCTCTTGTCTAAGTAATCGGGAGATCTCCTCTGGAATTTCTTCGTCCTCTTCTTCTTCAGCTTCAAATACCGGGAATTCAAAGTTGGGAGAAGGCATCGGATCGTACGTTTCAATGGGGTTTAAAACAAGCAATCTGCATAACGTTATGATGGATTTTTAGAAGAGATAGAGAGAATGCAAGAGTGTGTGCAGTGTATCTTCTGAAAACTGCTTGTTTTTATTATTTGTTTTGTTTTTTAGGATTACCATTTTCTGAAAAAGTGAAAAGTGAAAACAGCAATTAATGCGAAAATTACAGAACGACATTATTTTATTTATGATATTGTCGATTCTTGAAACTACAACCCTATAAAATAAAACTATGTCGCTTTGGGCGAAGCGTAGAGGTATTTACTGAAAGTGAGCCCTATCAAAACATCTGTTTCACCTGGGCAGGGTGAAAGGTTAAGATAAAGATGGCAATTACTTAGACTTATGAACGACTTTCGGAACATCAACTGCAACCCATTGGCGGTGAACTCCTCGGTGAATCACAAAGTCTGGTACCTTCCTTGATTTGTCTTCAGAAATAACGCTGATTTCTGGCGGAGCAGGATCATTGGAATTTGTCTCCCAGGCAGAGTTGTCGTAGAAGGATTCCTCAGTTGTATTTTGCATAGTATTTGTGCTCTCAGGTATATCTCCCCATCCAGTTGGCTGGATGTCTTTGAGCCTGATACGAGAACTTTCAGGAGCGGTGTACTTGACCAAGTCGTATTTACCACTTGGTTGTCCCAGGGTGTCCCACACTTCTTTGGAACTGGAGGAGTCATCTCTCTTGATGACGTTGACCTCGGGAAAAGCATAGTTAATGAACTCTAGTCCTGTAAACTTTGCAAATTCATCGTCGTACTAGATATTTTCTGAATGACCTGAGTGTTGATCCCATGACATGGTGGGGATGCAGGTATTTTTTTGCAATGATGCTCAGCTGATTTTCATTATTCGGCTGATTTTCTTGCCCCGAGTCTCCTGGGTACGGCTCCCAGATAGGCAAACCATCCATCGGGCCATAATAGTCGTGGTCAAAGTTGTCTTTCATCAGAGTGTCTTCCTCTAATGAGTTTGGTGGAGCACGGCATCCTTCTAGATCACAATCTCCGTATATCATTTTGACATCTGACCTTGGTATAAATCTCGGACTCTGTGCGGGATAGCAAAATGGTGTAGGCACCTCTTCCTGAGACATATAACCATCCTCGTTGAGATAGGACTTCCACTCTTCATCCGTGTTGGAGGACTCTCCCTTGTTGATGGTATGTACTTCTTGAGACGTTGGGTGAAGGAAACCTCCACTATGGAAGAAGTTCTGAATAGGATGAAGACTTTCATCATTAGCAGCTGTAGGAATGACAAGCTGTCCCCATCCCTTTGGATTGTTACTTTTGATCACCTCGAGAGCATCTTTGTACGAGGATAATGATGTTCCCTTCTCTAATTGATTCTCATTGCTTAACGAAAGTGCCTGGAACTGAGTTCCAACAACCTCCTCAGGTTCTACACAAGTGTACAATGAAAGGTTACTCACGATCAAGGCTTGCTCACCACAGACTGTGACGAGTTGGTCATTCTTGACGAACTTCAATTTCTGGTGAAGTGTCGAAGTGACTGCCCCAGCCTAGTGTATCCAAGGTCTTCCCAATAAATAGTTGTATGTTGCTCGGATGTCCATGACCTGGAAAATGACTAGGAAAGTATGAGGACCGATAGTTATGGGAAGGTCGACTTCACCGATAACCATTTTTCTAGACCCATCAAATGCTTTGACGACGACCTCACTGCCTTCATCGGAGATTCTTTGAATAATAGTCGCATTAGAGTGGACTTCGGCATGACGTTGAGAGCCGATCCGGTGTCTACCAGTACACTGGCTAAAGCATCGTCCTGGCAGTTAACTGTGATATTAAGCGCCATGTTGTGACTTTTGCCTTCTTCTGGCAATTCCTCATCACTAAACCCCAAGTTGTTGCAGGAAGTGATATGAGAGACGATACTGTCGAATTGCCTTATCGATACATCCTGCTCCACAAAGGCCTGCTCTAAGACTTTCTATAGAGCCTCTTTGTGGGCTTTAGAAGTGAGTAAAAGAGATAACACAGAGATCTTTGAAGGAGTCTGTAACAGCTGATCAACAATGTTGTATTCACTCTTTTGGATGAGCTTCAGTATCTCATCATCGTTCTTTGAAAGATTGGTCGCGACTTTGTGTAATGGTCGGATTACTGCTGCAAGTATACAGCTTATCCCATAGTCTTAAAAAGGTTGTCGAACCCACAGGGACTAATAATCAACCTAGAGTGATCGATTATTGCGGTGTAAAGCTAAGGCTAGATTTGGCGGTAAAAGAAATTTGGTTAATAACGGGATTTTAAAAACAATAATAAAGACGAGTCTGGAGAATGATTTCTGTGCTCTTTAGGACTCCGTAAGATCCAGGTGTTAACAAAGGTCTTGAAGTTGGTCTGTAGGATATACCAGTTTAAAGGCTCAACCTCACGCTCTCGCGGTCTTACCCAAGCCATGCCTAATGACCCCAAGATTTTGCTCTCGCTCGTTCGGTAGTTAAGAGGTGATTTTTGAAAACTAACATAAACTAAATGAGTCCCTAAAGCGCTCTTGCTGCATTTAGGCTCAATGTCCGATGTCTACTATCCGGCGATTACCTCAAACTCTCACTCTGTTGGACACGCCTTAGTGTGTTTCTCACTCTCGTGACGAAACACTGTTAAACAGCCCCTCGCTCTCACGACAAGGTTGTCTAAATTCAGTTTAGACACCAACACCAGAATTTTAAAACAAAAGCTAAACACCGAAGGTTTCTACAGAGTCCCGTCAGAGCGACGGTCCTCAATCTACGGACTCAAAACAAACTACTCAGACATACTTAAATTAAACATTAATACATTAACATTTCTGGATTTTAGAGCATACATAATGGCTTGTTCTTAATTAAATTCAGAATTAAGTTTATATGCGAAATCAGAATTATGCGATTAATCGAAAGAAATTAGAATGCGGTAAAGTAAATAAATCGTAAATGACCTGAAGTGCGAGTAGTTAAAACAGAAAATAGACTTTGTACTAACTAATCGATCCAAGCGTACATCAGCAGCAAAAGAAATGAAAATACAATTGGTGTATCAATCTCTCGATGTGATCGATTGATACTTTGGCTAATGATCTAAGTGGCAAGGAATTTCGGCAGCACTTTCGCAGGGTTCTTGGATATCAAATGCAGGCCTCAAGTCCTCTATATATAGGCAAAATGGGCTCCAAGACAGTTAAGTTCGAAATTTGAATTCTCCCTTGTAAACTGCCAAAACTGCATAAAGGAAGCTGCTCCTGCGAATAATGGCGGTCGCCTTAGGGCCAACGGCGGTCGCCTTTTCTTTAAATGCTTGAATTTCCCTCCTTTCTGACATGGCGAGCGCCATTCATTTGCACTGAGGGGAATGGCGAACGCCATTCATCTAGGAGAGGCAGAACCTTGCAATTTTCTCCACTTTTCTTCTCTTTGAGCTCATATCTTGGTCTTTTCGTCTCTGGAGCTGATATAGGACCTGTAAATGGAAAAGAAACGAAAACGTAAGCAAACAATACACGAAATGACAATGACTCGATAAAAATGCGATAAAACATGCACTAATTGAATCGAATTAGACGATACGAAATCGAGTCATCAAACTCCCCCACACTAAGGCTTTTGCTTGTCCTCAAGCAAACTCCCAATGCAATAAAACAGTAAGCATTATGTTTCGACTCTTAGGCACGACAAAAACAATCTAAGCACAAGGTTGCTAGGCTACAGTGAAAACAGATAGGTACTGAATAGTGAAAACAAGTATACCGTAATGACACGACTCCACAAAAGCGGACGAAAACTCCCTTCCTATGTAATACCAATTCAAATCACGAAATTATACCTAGACCTATATCCTTCATCTTATTTCACCTCTTTTTTATTCGAGCGCAATCACATTAAGCCCGTTATCCTTTGTACTTACATGGTAATCAAACCTGTTAGTGTTATGATCTCTTATTCAACAAAAAAATTTTTCTTTTTCGCATTTGTGCATTTTTTGCTTACGAATTTCAAGAGTCCGAACCTTTAGGCTAAATGGTCGGGTGAGGACCACCTAACTTAGCGGGAACATGTCTTTCATTCGCATTTTTCTATAAAAATCATATAAATCACATTTTGAGATCACACATATTTGCATCGGCTCGTCACTTAGTTCGTACATAAGGATGGTGCTGACTGCTAGAATAAACTAATCAAGAGGTTAACTCTAAGAAACTAGGCATAAGGTCATGGCATAATGTCTATTTAAATCAATATCACATATTTAGGGAATCTAAGGTGTAGGAACGGTACCGATATTTTCAAAACTTTCCCAAGTCCGCCTACCTAGCCTAAATCAAAGAATGAAACAACCTATACTATACGCGTCATGCCTTTGAGTCTAAACAAACAAAATTTGAAATTTGGGGTCAAATAAGGGGATTGATAGACATAGGGAAAATGTAAAGTAAAAACGACTCAAACGTGCATATGACTCGATAATGAAAAACAAACTAAACTAGAAAGCAAGGAAAAACAAACTAAACTAGAAAGCAAGAAATAAATAAAGGCAATAAACGACAATAAACGACTCCTCCCCCACACTTAAATTAGACAATGTCCTCAATGTCTTAATCTAAGGTGAAAGTAGGAGCGATAGAACCTGGATACGTCAGTGGTAGCGAGCAGTCCCTCCATGGTGGTGTTTATCCTGCCTAATGGCTGGGTTATCCTGTGGGACATGCTCGACATAATTTGCAATTTGGCTTATCTCTCTGCGCAGTCCCGCCATCTCCGAAACAACATCTCTCAAATCCATCTCAGCCCTGGCCATAAACTCGTACTGTCTCCTCTCTAACTCCTGCATCTGCACATCACGCGCGACATCTCTCTCTCTGTGCTGCCTGAGCTCTGAAAGAACTTTATCCAATGACGAGCGAATACCTGTAAAATCAGCAAAAGGTGTCGTGTGTGCTTGGGTACTAGACCCAGGAATGTCAATGGCATGGCTATGAGCACGGGGCTGCTCATGATGCTGTCCCATACTCTCACGGTAGTGCCTCTCTGTGCTCTTTGCCTCTACATCACGGGCTCCTAAATCAAACAGCCAATTAGTGCTTTGACACACGTTAATACGCTCAGCATTAGGCAAAGAAAAACCTCGAAACTCGTGTGTCCAGACCATAAAGTGATACTTGTTACCATGCAAACTCTTGATAAGCCGTGCATTACAGCAAAAGTCAATGTCGGCATAGAGACAAGGTATTATTTCTTCATTTTCTAAATCATCGTCTAACTCTAAACAGATGGCAATGGCAGTAATGATACCGCCTATACAGATGGAACCGCCGACTCTGTTTGCTACACTGATAAGTGGGCAAGAAAGAACGGTGTTGGATTTACACGGGTCCGAGAAAGTGCACAGTGGATAAAGAACAAATCCTTAGAGTTCACGTTTCAGGGATTTTCACGGCCGAAGATGGTGGAGGCGAGGGCGCGGTGAAAATAATGAATAGCAGGGTTGTGGATTGTTGTCTCTTTCAAGCCTTCCCATCTGGTGGCTCTCGTGTTTGTTATTTGGTGCCAAAATTGGAAGGCTCCTTCCTCCTAATCACTGTCTAATGGTGCTTGAGTCACAAGACCCTCACCGGTAGGAAAACCAAATAACTCGGCTATCTGCTCATGAGTAAGCGAATAGTCAACATTAAACATTCTGAAGTGAAGGGTTTCGGTGGTGCGGCTAAGGTCATGGACATATCGGACCGAACTAAGAAACTCATAGGTAAGCCTAACCGAAGAGAAATTAAACATAGAGCAAAAACGGGTCATACCTAAATTCCGGAGCATCCACGAGACACTATCAAAAAGCCCCAAGGTGTGAAGAGTTTCGGGCTCTGGATACCTCGTGGCATAGACAGTCCTTTTGGACACTCGGTGGAAGTTGGAACGCATGGTGGCTTCAAGCACTCCGTCAGGGAACTCAATGCCCATGTAGTCAACTTCTTGGTTATCAACCATGGTTGTTTCTTAGTAAATGGGTGTTGTGGAAATTTTCTGAAGTGGATAGAGAAATGGGTAGTGGTGTGAGAAAGATATATGGTAATGTGTGGTTAGGGGTGCTTAAATAAGGATTTAGTGGAAGAATATGGATAGATGGAGTTAATGTGGGATGGTGAAGGGTTACTAAGTACTTAGGGGGTCTAAGAACATACAAGAGTGCATTGAATGGTGAATGGAAGAGGCAAGGGTGCGTTTTACAAAGAAAAACACGCGTTCTGCCACTTCGCATGCACGACGAGCGCTGTTAGGCATAAGGCGGTCGCCTTTTGCTTTCAGCATGCTTTTTGAATTTTTTTTTTTTGTTTACAAATGCATTTTGGTATTTGAAATTTTTTTGTTTTTGGTTTTTTCTTGACAAGCCTAGGTTTGCTAAACATTAACAACAAGTAAAGTAAATATGCAAAAACACTAAAATAGAAATTAGAGAGAAACTTGCATTAAACGGAACTGAAATGTACTACAATTACGCGTTGGTATCCCAACGGTACACTGCGAAATGGAAATTACAATTCAAACAATACAAAAAGGGGAAACGTTATACGTGTAATCAAACTAATCTAAGAAAACAGGAAAAAGAAATGTGCGGCTACGGATCATCCATGGTGCTGTCTAAGAGAGTAGACAATTTGGAACATATGGTCCAACTCTTCGTGAACAACATCCATTAGACCGATGAAGTCGACTCAGAGAGAGGAAATCTCGTCTCTGAAGGAATCTACTTCAGCCTGGAGAGCATTTATAGCAGCGGCAACATTCAAAGGTGGCATATCAGGATCGACCTCAGAACCTTGAGTGGCCTCAGCGGACATAATGGTATCTCTATTTTCATAAGCCTGAGGAGAGTCGGCGGAGTTAGAAACTCGTTGACGACCTCCAAATCATAGAGCCAATTGCCTTTGTTGTGCACACTGGTCTTAGCATGGTTAGCCAAAGTGAAGGCATGGACCACAGAATTATTGATAAGCAGCTCGAATTCTACCGGGCCAAGGTTAGCAATAATGCCTCTGTTGAAATAGAAGCTAATGTCCATCGGGCGGAAACCATCGAATGCAAAGGATCGGTTCAGATGGTACCTCATCCCAATTGCATCAGCAATCATGGTCACCAGTCCGCCTATTAAAATTGGTTGGAATGAATCACGGGCAATATGACTGAGATTAGCAAGTAAGTACGGGGTTGCATTAACCGGCTTTCCTTGGGATGCGCAGAGCATGATATATAGCTCATTCCTTGACACAAACGTTACATTCTCTTCTTTACCAAAGAAGGTGTGAGCCAGGACCTTATGGAAATATCTCCATCCAGGGTTCTGAATACTTTCGGAGAACATAGCATTAGGGTCGGCATTATCGCTTCCTGTTATGGTGCCCCAAAAATGTTCAAGATCATAGATAGTGAAGGCATCAGCAGGGGTTTTGGTCACATCATCGGGTTCATTAGGAAAACCCAATAATTCAGCGAATTCATGGTGGGTGAATCTGTACTTGTTTCCAAATAACCTGAAGGTGGTCAATCCACGGCCAAATCCGAAACCACGGGTGGCATCATAATAGAGGGAGCTTAGGAACTCCAAGGTCAAGCTACGGTAAGTGCTAAATCTCTTCTCTAAAACAAAGTGAGACCATCCTATCTGGCTCAGGAGGAAAACAACACTGTCTCGGATGCTAAGGGTTTGCATGGCCGAGTCGTCGGGATAGATGGACAGACCAAAATCTCTCTGAGACAAAGCCTCAAATCGACGGCTCTGGACATCGTTCCTGAAAACAACGGCACAAGTTTCAAATGTCTGCATGGTTGCTGGTCAAAGGTTTCCTAGAGAAGGGTCTCCTAAAAAATTGAAAAACATTACAATATTAGGGAAAAACACTATTAGCTACGCGTTAGTAAGATAAAAATAGTAATAATAATTGTAATAATAATAATAATAATAGCAGAAATAATGAGATGCAACAAATAGAGATGTATAATGGATAGACTTTATACTAAACATGCATGCAATGTCCTAAAACCTAACAAAGTAAAATAGAGGGCAAAATAAAAACTAAAGATCGTGGTTTAGCTCCCACGGAGCGCTTTGTTTAATGTCGGAAGCTCGACATTAGAAATGGATAGGGCATCATTTATCGGGAAGAGCGGGAAGCTCTTCCAACTTGTAATAGTTGATGAATTCCTTGTTTTCTACTAAGTGGTAGTGTTTGAGTCTCTGGCCGTTCACAAAGAACGTCTCATTCGACTTTCCTATAATTTCAACTGCTCCACTTGGTAGGACTTTTGTAACCTTGAAAGGACCAGACCATCTAGAGCGTAATTTTTCGGGAAAAAGTTTAAGCCTAGACTTAAAGAGAAGAACTATATCTCCTTCGTTAAACTCCTTCTTCGTTATTCTTTTATCATGCCACTTCTTGGTTCTTTCTTTGTATATTCGGGCATTTTCATAGGAATCTAGTCTTAGTTCTTCTAATTCATGGATATCGAGAATTATTTTCTCGCCTGCTGCCTTGTAATTCATATTCAGGGTTTTAATAGCCCAATAAGCTTTATGCTCAAGTTCTACAGGCAGATGGCATGACTTTCCATAAACTAGTTTATACGGTGTGGTTCCTATGGGGGTTTTGTAGGCTGTTCTATAAGCCCACTGAGCTTCATGAAGTTTAGTAGACCAATCCTTTCTAGAGGTTGCAACGGTTTTTTCCAAAATTTGTTTAATCTCCCTATTCGACACTTCTACTTGTCCACTAGTTTGAGGGTGATAGGGTGTTGCTACTCGGTGTCGTACTCCGTATTTAAGTAATAGCCTCCCGAAAACATTCGAAATGAAATGGGATCCGCCATCACTAATGACGATTCTAGGTGCACCGAATCTGGGAAAGATTATTTCTTGAAAAGCTTTACCACCACTCGTGCATCATTTGTAGGTGAAGCTACTGCCTCAATCCATTTTGATACGTAATCTACTGCGACGAGTATGTATTTGTTTCCAAAAGAAGATGGAAAAGGTCCCATGAAATTAATGCCCCATAGATCAAAGACTTCGACTTCCAAAATTCCCCTTTGAGGCATCTCATCGCGTCTAGAAACATTTCCAGTGCGTTGGCACCGGTCGCAGTTCATAATGGCAATATGAACGTCCTTCCAAAGGTTTGGCCAAAAGAGGCTAGATTGTAATATCTTTGCGCATGTTTTTGATGTACTGGCATGTCCTCCGTACGGTGCAGCATGGCATTGGATATGACATCCTCTATTTCCGATTCAGGGACACATCGACGAAATATTCCATCGGTGCCTCTCTTGAATAATAGGGGTTCATCCCAGTAATATTGTTTAAGATCATGGAAGAATTTCTTTTTCTATTGATATGTTAGATCTGGTGGAAGCACTTTGGCTGCTAGGTAGTTGACAAAGTTAGCATACCATGGCAATGTGGTTTTTGTATAGATTGCTTCTACTACTTCATTTGTCTCTTCATCGTTAAATAACAAGGAACATTCTACAGTTTTGCTCTCCCTTTCCAACTGGGCTACTAGTCTGTCGTAAGGAAAATCATCGTTTATAGGCACTCTTTCGGGCTTTAGATCCTCAATCCTAGAGAGATGATCTGCTACCACATTCTCTGTACCTTTCTTATCCTTTATTTCCAAATCAAATTCTTGCAAGAGCAAAATCCATCTCAAGAGTCTTGGTTTGGCATCCTTTTTAGCTAACAGGTACCTAATAGCGGCATGGTCGGTATAGATAATAATTTTTGCTCCTACCAAATAGGAACGAAATTTGTCTAAGGCGAACACAACAGCTAGGAGTTCTTTTTCTGTGATGGCATAGTTCATCTGCGCGTTGTCTAAGCTTTTACTTGCGTAGTAAATAACATGAAGCCTTTTATCCTTTCTTTGTCCTAAGACAGCGCCTACAGCATAGTCGCTAGCGTCGCACATTATTTCAAATGGTAAACTCCAATCAGGTGGTTGCATAATTGGTGTGGTAATAAGAGCATTCTTCATCGAATATAAATTCAGCTTCTTTCATTAGTAGTCTAGTCAATGGTTTTGTAATCTTAGAGAAGTCTTTAATGAATCGTCGGTAAAAACCGGCATGACCTAAAAAGCTTCGTACTTCTCTAACTATTTTGGGTGGTTGAAGGTTTTCTATGACTTCTATCTTTGCTTTGTCTACTTCAATACCTCTATCGGATACTACATGTCCAAGAACTATACCTTGTGGCACCATGAAATGGCACTTCTCCCAATTTAGTACAAGGTTCACTTTGACGCATCGTTCGAGTACCAACTCAAGGTTTGACAGGAAATGTTCGAAACTTCCCCCACATACAGAGAAATCGTCCATAAAGACTTCCATTATGTCGTCTAAGAAATCTGCAAAGACCGACATCATGCATCTCTGAAATGTTGCGGGAGCATTACACAGTCCAAACGGCATTCGGCGATAGGCAAATGTACCATAGGGGCAGGTGAATGTTGTCTTCTCTTGGCCATCAGGGTGAATAGGTATTTGGAAAAATCCTGAGTATCCGTCTAAGTAACAAAAATATGAATGTTTGGCTAGCCGTTCGAGCATTTGGTCTATGAAGGGTAAAGGAAAATGGTCTTTTCTAGTAGCTTTATTCAGCTTCCTATAGTCTATGCACATCCTCCATTCAGTTTGAGTTCGTTTGGCTACGGACTCGCCTTTTTCGTTGGTTACAACTGTAACACCACCCTGACCCATTTGCTGTCAGATATTGGGTATATGATTCCTGCTTCTAATAGATTTTGCACTTCTCTCTTCACTACATCGCTTAGGACAGGGTTCAACCATCTTTGATGCTCTCTGGACGTCTTACAGTCCTCCTCCATCATGATGCGGTGCATGCATATAGAGGGACTTATCCCTTTTAGATCGGAGATGTTATATCCAAGAGCTATGGGATACTTCCTTAAGACTTCCAATAACTTCTCGGTTTCTATTTGTCCTAAATCGGCATTAACTATTACTGGCTTTTCAAGTTCAGTATCTAGGAATTCATATCTTAGATCTTTGGGTAATGTTTTGAGTTCTACAGATGGTTTCTTTGGGCAAGGCATTGGATTGGGTGTGAGTGCTAGGCATTCTCTTAAACTGTCATCTTCATATGGCTCACGCCAATTATCGTCTTTGAATATTGGAGGGGCTGGAATCTTTAGTACTTCCGTGTACCTTGTCGGTTCCTTCTCCATTTCTCTGACGCATTCGTCGATAACGTCTAGAAAATAGCATGAATCGTCTAAAGCAGGGGCTTTTAGGAATTGGGCTAAAATAAATTCGACTTTTTCTTCCCCTACTTCGAAAGTTAATTTTCCTTTCTTCACGTCTATTATAGCTTCAGCTGTTGCTAAGAACGGTCTACCTAAAATAATTGGTATATTAGAATCTTCCTTAATGTCCATTATCACGAAATCTGTCGGAATATAAAATTGACCTATGCGAACTGGCACATTTTCTAGCATACCTACTGGATATTTCACATAACGGTCTGCTAGTTGTAGCGATATCTTCGTTGGCCTCAAGTCTCCTAATTCAAGTTTATTACATGTGGATAGGGGCATTAGGCTAACACTGGCTCCTAAGTCACATAACACTTTGTCTATGATAGTTTTCCCGATTACACAAGGTATGGAAAAGCTACCTGGATCTTTTAGTTTAGGAGGCATGTTATTTTGAAGTATGGCACTACACTCAGCAGTGAGCATAACGATTTCGTTATCTTCTAACTTTTTCTTGTTTGACAGGATCTCTTTAAGGAATTTGGCATATGAGGGCATTTGCGTAATAACTTTTGTGAAAGGTATCGTTATATTCAGTTGCTTTAGAAGCTCTACGAATTTCTTAAACTGTCATTCGTTTTTGGATTTAGCTAGTCTTTGGGGATAAGGCACAGGTGGTTTATATGATGGCGGAGGCACATAAGGTGATTCTTCCTCTGCGGCCTTTCCGCTTTCATCTTCCTTCTCTGTGTTAGGTTCTTTTATTTTCTCAGTTACCTTTGGTGAATTTTGGTACATGGCTGAATTTTGGAATCTCGGGTCAACAGGTCCATCGTACTCTGTTCCGCTTCGCAAAGTTATAGCGTTAGCATGACCTTTTGGGTTTGGTTGTGGTTGGCCAGGAAATGTTCCAGCGGGGGCTGCGTTAGTTGATTGTTGTTGGGCTACCTGAGAAATTTGAGTTTCTAACGTCTTGTTATGGGTAGCCATAGCATCAAGCTTGCTTGACAATTGTTTCATCAATTCGCTCGTGTGAGCGTTTTGATTTGCGAAATCCCTGTTTTGCTGAGCTTGAGCGTTCATAAAGTTTTCCATCATGATTTCCAGATTTGATTTTTTTGGTAGATGTGGAGCGGGTTGCGCTCCTTTCTGAAATCCGGGTGGAATAGCAGGTGCTAGGTTAGGTGGATTCAAAGCATTGTTATTCTTATACGAAAAATTTGAGTGATTTCTCCAGCCAGGATTGTAAGTGTTTGAATACGGGTTCCCTTGAGCGTAGTTCACTTGGTCAGTAGGAGTACTAGCCAAAACTTGACATTCAGCGTTTGTATGCCCAGGGTTTCCGCATATTTCACAGTTTGGTGTAAGTGCAGCTACAGTAGCTGCTGGAGGTGTTATTGCTAAACTTTCGATCTTTTGAGCAAGTGTGTCCACTTTAGCATTGACTCAGTCTATACTGTTAACTTTGTGCATTCCTCCTTTCGGAGTCGGTTTCTCTATACCAGCGCGTTCACCTCCCCATTGGAAATGGTTTTGAGCCATAGTCTCTATGAGTTCATAGGCTTCTGCATACAGTTTATCCATTAGAGCCCCGCCTGCGGCAGCGCACAGATTCATTTTGGTATTGTACAGCAGCCCACCGTAAAAGGTTTGTATTATCATCCATTCTTCAAGTCCATGGTGTGGGCATAACCTCAACATGTCCTTGTATCTCTCCCAAGCATCGAATAAAGATTCGTTGTCCTTTTGCTTAAATCCGTTAATTTGGGCTCTCAGCATAGCAATCTTGCTTGGTGGGAAATATCTGGCTAAGAAGACTTTCTTCAACTCGTCCCATGTCGTCACTGAGTGAGATGGTAGAGACTAGAGCCAAGTCCTTGCTCTATCTCTCAATGAGAACGAAAAAGTCTCAGTCTGATTGCTTCTTGACTAACCCCATTGGCTTTCACGGTGTCTACATATTGCACGAATATTGATAAATGAAGGTTCGGGTCATCCGTAGCATTACCTGAGAATTGGTTTTGTTGAACTGCGGATATTAGCGAAGGTTTCAGCTTGAAATCATTACGGTTAATGACTGGGGCAGCAATGCTATTATGTGGTTCATCTTGCGACAGAATGGTGAAGTACTTTAGAGGACGGTTTTGCGGGCCTTCCGCCATGTTTTGTTCTGGTTCTGATTCGGCTTCCGAATCTGAGTAGGGAATAAGAGGATCTAGGATATTATATCTAAGAAGGAATTTGTTAATTCGGCGTCTCAGAAGTATGTAACATTCGATTTCGTTGACTGGTTGCTCCAACTCTTCGCCTTGTGAGCGAGTGTTTGGCATACAATTGACGAATCGGAAAGGAAAAGAAATAAAAAGTTTCCTTAGTCTATACTGTGCAAGAAAGTATCACAATAATGACTAAATTGGTCCCCGGCAACGGCGCCAAAAACTTGGTCGCGACTTTGTGTAATGGTCGGATTACTGTTGTAAGTATACAGCTTATCGCGTAGTCTTAAAAAGGTTTCCGAACCCACAGGGACTAATAATCAACCTAGAGTGATCGATTATTACGGTGTAAAGCTAAGGCTAGATTTTGCGGTAAAAGAAATTTGGTTAATAATAGGATTTTAAAAACAATAATAAAGACGAGACTGGAGAATTATTTTCGTGCTCTTTGGGACTCCGTAAGATCCAGGTGTTAACAAAGGTCTTAAAGTTGGTCTGTAGGATATACCAGTTTAAAGGCTCAACCTCACGCTCTCGTGGTCTTAACCAAGCCACGCCTAATGACCCCAAGATTTTCCTCTCGCTCGCTCGGTAGTTAAGAGGTGCTTTTTGAAAACTAACATAAACTAAATGAGTCCCTAAAGTGCTCTCACTGCATTTAGGCTCAATGTTCGATGTCTACTATCCGACGATTACATCAAACTCTCGCTCTGTTGGACACGCCTTAGTGTGTTTCTCACTCTCGTGACGAAACACTGTTAAACAGCCCCTCGCTCTCACGACAAGGTTGCCTAAATTTAGGTTAGACACCAAAACCAGAATTTTAAAACAAAAGCTAAACACCGAAGGTTTCTACAGAGTCCCGTCGGAATGAAGGTCCTCAATCTACGGACTCAAAACAAACTACTCAAACATACTTAAATTAAACATTAATACATTAACATTTCTTGATTTTAGAGCATACATAATGGCTTGTTCTTAATTAAATTCAGAATTAAGTTTATATGCGAAATCAGAATTATGCGATTAATCGAAAGAAAATAGAATGCGGTAAAGTAAATAAATCGTAAATGGCCTGAAGTGCGAGTAATTAAAACATAAAATAGACTTTATACTAACTAATCGATCCAAGCGTACATCAGCAGCAAAAGAAATGAAAATACAATTGGTGTATCAATCTTTCAATGTGATCGATTGATACTTTGGCTAATGATCTAAGTGGCTAGGAATTTCGGTAGCGCTTCCGCAGGGTTCTTGGATATCAAATGCAGGCCTCAAGTCCTCTATATATAGGCAAAATGGGCTCCAAGACAGTTAAGTTCGAAATTTGAATTCTCCCTTGCAAACTGCCAGAACTGCATAAAGGAAACTGCTCCCGCGTATAATGGCGGACGCCTTAGGGCAAACGGCGGTCGCCTTTCCTTTAAATGCTTGAATTTCCCTCCTTTCTGACATGGCGAGCGCCATTCATTTGCACTGAGGGGAATGGTGAATGCCATTCATCTAGGAGAGCAGAACCTTGCAATTTTCTCCACTTTTCTTCTCTTTGAGCTTATATCTTGGTCTTTTCTTCTCTGGAGCTGATATAGGACCTGTAAATGGAAAAGAAACGAAAACGTAAGAAAACAATACACGAAATGACAATGACTCGATAAAAATGTGATAAAACATGCACGAATTGAATTGAATTAGACGATACGAAATCGAGTCATCAAAGGTCGGGATTACTGGATTGACCAAATGGTGGATTGCAAACTTCTGTTTGAGGTTCCTTTTCTCTGGTAGGTTCTCCAACTCCTCGGTTGAAGATTCGACCACTCCGTGTTACTCGACTGATGTCTGCAATATTCACAACGGAGGGTAATGGAATTTCCTTTCCTTTTTCAATTGTTGTTGCACCGTATTTGTAAGGGATCGCCTTATCGGATTTGTATGGCACTGGTCCCGGTAGATAGATAACTACAGGAGCCTTCTGATTTCTCTGACTGTTGTAAGTAACTTCAATCAATTCCTGGTTAAGAACCTTCGATTCGTCAAGTAAAGGGATGATGGTACAAACATCTTTGGTCCTTTCGCGATCAGAGATCACGACAGCATCCTTAATGTGATCAGCAAAATAGTCTTTCGTCCAGTTGATTGATCCAGAACTTGGACACGGTTGAATCTCTTTAGGAGCCAACTCACTTTGAAGGGCTGCTCGCACGAGGTAACATCCTTGATTATTTTCCGAGCAGACTCTACAGCTCTCGTAGTTATGTGGTGGCACCTGGCCACGTCCGCTTTGAATGCAGTGTAACCTCACTAGGTCTATTTCCATAGATCGGACAACCTGACTTTCATGCCTATTAGGGTTCCCATTAATCATACTGACTTGTTGCGTCTCTTCGTCTAGATAGATCGGAAGCCACCAATGGTTTAACAAGTGTTGTAAAGTTCTTTGAACGAGAGCGCACCCTTGGTTACTCCCACGACTATCATACCCCAAATTTTGACCACTAATATTCCCATCATTGTGCAAATTATCATCACAATAGGGATGGACCATTATACCTCATTAGTCTCCCCAAAGATGGGTGAGCATCCACTACAATCAAACTTAGGGTTTCAAGCCCTCTCAGAGCTCTTAGACAAAGGATCAATCAAGGAATGACATGATCTTCAACTTGTCTAAACCTCTCAAACATCCACAAGGGATCAAGAGGACTCCCACATTAAGAATCAGGCACGAGGTTGCAGCATTCCATGTGGGTCAAGCCTCAAGATCGCCAGTGTCACCAAATTAGGGTTTTGGTCGACCAGGGCCTCCAGATGGAAATTTTACTCTGGGCATGAGCTAATGCTTCAAATCATAACCTAAGATGCTCCAAGGAACATCATGGACCCAATCATCAAGTCAATTTTGCCTCAGGGGATGCATTCATAAAAAAAATCAGGAATTAGGGTTTCTTGACCTAATTCACCCCTAAGTTGACTTTTGGGACAAAACATGAGCCAAAACCTCAAGAGAGTATTTGGGGGTCTCTAACACACTACATTGATCCATTTGTAATAATGGATTGATCCAAGAAGCTTGATCAATGAGTTTCAAATTCATCAGAACCACAATTAGGGTTTCACGGGAAAATTCAACTGTGCCTTAGACTTTTGACTCAGGCATGCTCCCAAACCTTGGGACATGATTCAATACACCCTATAACACCTATGAAATAAATCCATCAAGTTTGATTTAGGTCAAGGACTTGATTTCATAGAGGATCGCACAGTTTGGAATTCATTTGACAAAAAGTCAACTGTGCACAAAAGTCAACTTTGACTTTTTGAGATTTTTCACAATTATGGTTCTTTAACCCTAAAATGATGTTAATGTGTGATTGGAATCATCATTTATCAAGAAAAATCAAGAAAAGTGGGATAACTTGTAAAAGGGGTAACCATAAAAAACTTAGAAATTTTCTAAGTTATGGAATAAAGTGGCTAGGGTACCAACTTTGGAGGATCATAACTCCTAAACCACAAGGCCATTTTTCCCCATTCAAAGCTGGATTTATAGCTCTCATGGCCCTCTACAAAAGCTTCAACAACACCTCATTCCAATTCATCATGGATTTTGAGTTGTGGAATGATCAAAATGGCTGAAAACATGAAATGTCACTTTTTCCAACACTTAGTGAAATTTTCACTAAGTCAGAACCTGTCTTACTTTTTTTCCAAAAGTAGGGGGATTTTTCACTTGGATCCAAAAAGTATCAAGACCAACTATGACCACACACATGTTGTATCATATGAGGGCTTTCCAAAATGGCCAATAACTCCATGAAACTCCACTTAAGCCATGAGATATGACCATGCCAATATGCCTTGCTGCAAACTGTCATGGCAAGGAAAATTTAGGGATTTTGCTCGATTTGCTCAAATTTTGCAAAGGGCAAGCAAATCTATCCATCTGAACACCTCAAGGGGGATCAAGGAGGGACAAACACTAATCCATCAACCTCCAAAGTCCTTGGAACCAAAAGTAGCATGCCAAACCTAGAAATGCCTAAAAAGGGGACAAGACTCCAATTTTGGTTTGGAGCATTTAATGGATGAACCAAGGTGGCATGGACTGAGCCCTTTCCAACTGAATTCAGTCAAGACTTATCTAAGAACTAGGGAACCAGCAGCCTGTGCTCTAACCTCTAGTCAATGGCTAGAGGAGACTTGGATTCTCATTGATCAACATTGCCCAAACCTCTGCAGCAGTTGCCATTCACTATTGCAGCCAAAACAAACTTGCTCTACTATAAATAGAGCTCATTTGTGCTCAGTTTGAGTACACCAAAGCACTACAACACTTACTTTCCTCAAAATCTCTTTCTATAGGCCAAAATGCCTTCTTTAGCAAGGTAACTCTGAGTTTTTGAGTTAGAGAGCAATTCCATCATAGCTCATGATCCAAACACACCAATATGTCATATCTAAGCTGTCCAAACTCTCACAAGTGACCTGTAACACCAAAATCTCAAAGTCCTCTCTCAAAACCTCAAAATTAGACTTTTGTGCATTTTTCAGGCCATGTCTTGATTCAGTCACTTTCCAAACTAGATAAAACCTCAAACACACTCCAAATATCATCCTTGAACTGTCCCAAATGGTTCCACACATCTGGAACATCATTTGAGAGAGTTACTATTTTGGCCATTTTTGTCCCTTTTGCAAGAAAGGGCCAATTTCCATTCCTGAGGTTTCCAGCTGGTTCCAACCACTCTAAAAGCTTCTAAGGGATCATTTGAGGGTGTCCAAGGCATCAAAACATTTCTGGAACAAAGCACTTGGTAGATAGCCCAAAAGCTCCAAAGAGAGGTAAGCATCTCAATTTGAACTCTCTGAAATATGCCTTGCTTTGAAGTCCACTGATCATGCATCTCTTATACATGTTATATGTGTTTTGTTTGCACAAATTTATCATGTAATTCACACCTGTACCAAGAGGTAGCACAGAAAATGCAAACCATGGCCTATTTCAAAACCACTATCGAGTTTTGAGGAGGATTTATTTTCTGGAAAAACCACCACCACCATTGGATTCCTTAGGAAATTCTAGGCAAGATACATATAAATTTTGCCTCCATCCATGGAGAAATGAGAAAGTTATGGCCTTCATGTTTCTAGCCAAAATCTTGCCTTGCCTTGGGCCAGGCCAAAAACAAGGCAAGCCTTCTATATTTGTGGTTGTGTTTCAATACACTGATGTATCACCACCCCAGTGGTAAGGCGCGCATGCTGTACACAAGAGGTCTGGGGTTCGAATCCCCCTCGCCCCAGACCCCCTGTTTGCTATTTTTTCCACTTTTTACTATTTTTCATATTATTTCTTAATGATTTGGAAAATTAATAACTTCCTCAATTTTAATTATTTTTTATTGGTTCTTTTTGCAAAAAATCACAAAAATATTGAAATATTTTATTCCACAAAAAAAATCAAATTTATATTATTTATTTAATATAGTTGGTATTTTTGTGAATAAATTCATTTTTAATTATTTTTAAACATTTAAAAGTGAATATTTATTTTGAAAATCAAAACCAAATGAGTTCTAAATCATCTTGTGATTAAAACCTCATTTTCCAAACCTTAAACAAAAATCACAAGTGGTTTATTCAAATCTATTTGATATTTTTATCATTTTATTGATTTTCTTTAAATATTTACTTTTAAAGAAAAACAAAATTAGGGTTTCTTTGATTTTCACCCTCATCAATCATTTTCAAACACTCATGGACCTCTATTAGAGTGTAAGACCCATTCCCTTTGTAAATACACCACTTTTTGGGCCTCAGTAATTGTATAAGTCCCACTGTATTTTCAAAAAACAACAGCGCGATCGTCGCCTTTTTTAAATCATCTGGGCTTCTCCTTGAGTTGTAAGTCCCACTTCTTTTCATTTTTAAAACACTTTTGGGCCTCTAATAGAGTGTAAGACCCAATCCTGCTTTGAAACCAAAATAGTTTGGGCCTCAGTCATTGTATAAGTCCCAACACATTTTCAAAAATCTTGGCGCGATCGTCATTTTTCAAACAACTTAATAGGCTTTTCCTTGAGCTGTAAGTCCCACCACTTGTGCAAAAACCACTTAGTGGGCCTCTAATAGAGTGTAAGACCCAATCCTTTTTGAAACCAAACCAATTTTGGGACTCAGTTATTGTATAAGACCCACTGAGATTTCAAAAATCTCGGCGCGATCGCCATTTAAAAACCTCGGGCCTCTCCTTGAGTTGTAAGCCCCAACAAACTTTTCAAAGCACTTTCTCCTTTGATTTTGAATATGTTGTTATCAAAACTTTCTTTGTTGAACAACTAACAAAACAGCATGGAAGCTCTACAACAGGTAAATGTTTATCCACTTTCATCTACCGCTTTCATATGTATATAACTGTATTATGGGGTTGTTTCACTGTAAGTCTTCTTTCACAAACTTTTATATACTTTTCCAATATCTACTGTGTAATACTAGTATAGTTACTTAGAGTTTTCCCCGGCAACTAGGTCTAGAACTAGGTAAAGCCCTGTTGATCACTCTTAAAATACAAACAAAACTAGATCCCCATAGGATTTCCAAATACAGTCTTCCCTCCTCTTGGGGTTAAACAATATGGAGACGTGAAAGGCAACATTCTCGGTGAACCCTTTCTCAGACTGTCACCCTTAGACATTGTCAAAGAAACTCTAACTCCCCAGAGATGATCTTTTCTCCATGAATGGCATCTCTTGAGTTCCTTCCAAATTCTCGGACTTTCCTGGCTTGATCCATTCTCGGTGAATAGCATGTCTTGAACTTCTCAGGGTTTGGGGACCCGCAGGCTTCCTAAAAGCATCCCCGCCTCCTCTTGGGCATTGTACAAGGACTCGTCGGCTTCTTAGAAGTTCTCATGTCTTCTCTTGGGATTAATACAAGGACCATGACGACCTCTTAAAGGTACAAGATAGAACTTAGTCATCCTTTGCTAGAGCAGTCTTTCCAGCGTCAAAACTCCGACCATTTTAGGGTTGATACTCATCCCTTAATGCTCGTGCCTCCTCTTGGGCATTGTACAAAATATAAAACTCTAGACTTGGACAGTCTAAGACCCTTGAGTCTCAAAGACATTCTCAAGTTCCTTTCAAACATAGGAAGAAACCCCGGTCTCTCTCATGAGAGTTCCCCACAATTGGACCCGCTTTAGGATCTCTAGAATCCACAGCGGTAAGACAACCTGCTTTTGGGCTTTGTACAAATGATTCTCCCCAGCAGAGCTAACCTTTTCAGACTCTCTTGTTGAGTCAAACACCTTTTAGCCTCCGTCTTGGGCTTTGTACAAGACATATAAAAACACTCTCTTGTTGAATATAAAAAGGCTCTCTTGTTGAGTCAATCTCCTTTTAGCCTCCGTCTTGGGCTTTGTACAAGACATACAAAACACTCTCTTGTTGAGTATAAAAGATTCTCTTGTTGAGTCAAACCCTTTTAAGGCTCAATCTCGGGCTTCGTACGAGACAACAAAACACTCTTGTTGAGTATAAAAGACTCTCTTGTTAAGTCAATCACCTTTTTCAAACTCTCTTGTTGAGCCAATCACTCTCTTGTTGAGTATAAAAGACTCTCTTGTTGAGTCAATCACCTTTTAGCCTCCGTCTTGGGCTTTGTACAAGACATATAAAATCACTCTCTAGTTGAGTATAAAAGACTCTCTTGTTGAGTCAACTTCCTTTTAGCCTCAATCTTGGGCTTTGTACAAGACAGAAAGAACATTTTCCCCGGAAAAGTCAAACTTTTAGCCTCCTCTTATGCTTTGTATAAGGAAAACCCCGGTTGAGCCAATCAACCTTTTAGCATCAAGTTTGTGCCTTGCTCACAGCATACAAACATCAACAACTCCTCTTTAGAGATGACAAAGTCTCTCTAACCCTTTAGCTTCACATCTTGGGCTTTGAACAAGATACAAACCACATTTAGCTTCACGTCTTGGGCTTTGAACAAGACACCAAAACAACTTTTTTCCTCCCGTAGAATAGGAGGAACTACGATCGCTCTGATTTCCCTGTTTCGTTAAACGGGAATACGTAGGCATAAGATTGAAAAATCTTAGCGAGCATACTAATCAAAGACCCAATCCAGTACCCCCAGATATCAACCCAAAAGCACCAAATCCTAACATCTTACCAAAAACCTCGCAAACATTCCAGACATTCTGAATTTAAAAAAATAAACCAAAGAAGGGCCCACATCTTAATAGCGTCCGTAACCTAACAGACCACTGTTTAAACTCAGTATGCAAGCAGGGTTAATTGGAGACATCTATTTCCCTTCCTTAATCAGCTAAATAGGATAAAAAATGAATCAAATTGTAGTACCCAAGCGATCGTGACTCAGGAACACAAAAATCGCGCTACAGAAAAATTGGCGCCCACCGTGGGGCCTTCTTCTCTTTCTTACTATCTTCGGTAGAAACCTTAAGTTCACAATCTTAGGTAGAAAACTCTGAGTTCACAAAGATATCACAGAAATGGAGACTCTGCTGAGGAGTCATTGTCTGTATAGGATCATAAGACTAGAGCTCTAGGATGATTAAGACAAATATATATACTGCTTTTCCTAATTGATATCTGTGTTTATTTTTCTGATAATGGAAATGCGTGTGATTCTGCATGTGGAAAGATTGAGTATACACCTAAGATAGGTAATGGCAATACGGGTAATCTTGTGGGGAGTGAATCCCAGTTAAGAGTCCCCGGTCGACCATCAAACTCAGTGGAGACTCCCTTTGCAAATACATTGCCTATACGACTTCGGTTGCTGAAAGTAGTGTGGTCGACTGAGTTATCTGAGAAGCTGAGGTTTTTAGTAGGCTGAAACCATTTTGTAGTACGGAAGCTATCAAAAATAGTTGTACGATACTACCCTTATCTAAGATCACTCTAAGATGCATCAGCTCGCTGGCGATCCGCTTGCTGTTGTTATCCCAAGAGGGGTCAATGATTTTGCGGACAGGTACAAAAAATCACCAGTATAAACCTTGGGGGGGGGTAGAGCCTTGACTTCATGACACCGACCCTTTGATCCCATATTTTTTCTAAGTTTTTGTGTGCTGCATTCATATATTCATTAAAAAAAATTAAAAACAAAGAAAAATCTTCTCTTCTAGTCTCTCTTTTTCAAATTCAACTAAGACAGTGATTGCAAATGTCAGAGAAAGGAGATTGCGCTAATGGATTTTGGTAGAAGGAAAACTCATAAGTACACCTTCAAGGTTCCAAAACTAGAGGATTTAAGAGGTCTGGCAAGAATGATCACCAACCACGAGGCTTTCAGAGCCAAGTACGGAGGGTTGCTGTCCTTGTTAAGGGTCCATGTAATTGAAGGAATCTTGTCCACGCTAATCCAGTTTTACGATCCGGTCTATCACTATTTCACATTCCCGGATTATCAACTACCACCAACACTGGAGGAGTACTCTCACCTGACTGATCTACATATTACTGACCAGGCTCCCTTTTCTGGACTGGAAGAAATTCCAAAGGATCAGACCATTGCAAGAGCAATTTATTTGGATGAGTCAGAGGTCAGGACTCACGTAACCACTAAGGGTGGAATTCAGGGCTTGCCAGCCCAGTTCTTAACAAAGAAAGCTTTATACTTTGCTAGTATAGGGAACGTGACCGCTTTTGAGAGCATCTTTGTTTTGCTCACCTACGGGTTATTTTTGTTTCCCAACATCGATAACTTTGTAGATATCAATGCCATTAAGGTTTTTCTGATTGGAAACCCTGTACCGACTTTGCTCGCAGATGCTTATCATTCTGTACACTTAAGGAATTTGTATAATGGAGGAATGATCACATGTTGTGTACCCCTGCTTTACAAATGGTTCACTTCCCATTTGCCAAAGTCTGCTGCATTTTGGGATCAAAAGAATACTTTACGTTGGTCGTAGAGAATCATGTCTCTTACCAACTCCGACATCAATTGGTGCAATCGAATCTATGACGGGATCAGAATCATTGACCGTTGTGGAAATTTCCCAAATGTACCCCTTATAGGAACTAAGGGAGGAATCAATTATCATCCAGTTTTAGTTCGTCGTCAATTTGGATACCCGATGAGGCATGTCCCGCGTAATGCTCATCTGGAAGGTCTTTTCTTCAAGGAAGGAGAAAACGACAGGGCACTAAAGACGGAAATAGTGCATGCCTGGAAACACGTTTATAGGAAAGGAAGAGAGTCTCTAGGAAAACCATACTGTGTCTCGGTGGAGCCTTATCTCCATTGGGTACAAACTAGAGCTCTCAAGCTGAGGATGCCTTACCCTCATCAGGAAGTTCTTCCATTAAGGGACTCTGCTCTTTATTTTATGTCTGAGATGGAAAAGCTTCAGGTTACTCTCAGCAAAGTTCAACAGGAGAAGAGGTCTTGGAGGAACAAGTACTGTATTCTCAATGTAGAGTGCAAGAAAATACAGAAACTGTTAAAAGAAAATATGCTTTGATTGAGATTTTAGAGCAACATGCAATGGAGAATCAGGATAACCAAAGGAATTTGCTCGCTCCTTTCGTTTGGCAAAGGAATGACAACCCGACAACGGCCAAAGAGCCCCGGTCAAAGAAAAGGAAAGTACCAGAACCAACACTTGAGCTCTCCTCAGAGAGGACTCAGGACCCCTAAGCTTAGATTTCTTTTTGCACCACTATGTAAATTATTTTATTTCCATTTCCGCAATCCTTTGAATTCAATAAAACGGGGTTTCCCCACTGTTTGATATTTGCAATCCAATTGTAGAAGTTTACTTTGAATAAACAAAAGCATATAATTAATATAATCATTACATATCATTCATCATTCTCGCATAACGCATTCTTCTTACCTACGAATCTCACATTTGCGTCTCGATTCTAGAGTCAAACTGTCTCATTCGTACAATACTCGGGCCAATCGTTAGAAAAAGATGGACGATCTCGAGGAAGATAACAGAGAGTTGAGGGAAGAGATCAACACTCTGAAACAGGATCTGAGAAAGCTTCATAACGACATGCAAGCTCTGGCAGCGGCCCAGATGCAATAACAACGAACTGTGATCTCAGAAATCACATCGACGCCCATAATGGAGAAGTATGATCCTAGGTACAAAATGCTGAAAGATCGTCCCTGGGGCATGCCTATTAACGATATCCCGGAAGGATATATTCCGCCGATCACTGAAGATCCGGAAACATCAGTAGAAGCCGCTGGGCCTGAAGGTTACAAACTTGGGGAAAGCGAAGATGCCTGGGGCATGACAGCAACTCCTGAAGATTACAAACTTCGGGAGGCACCAAGAGTCTCGGCCATAATGACTATGCAGAAAGAGCTGCAAGCCCTTCGCGGTCAGGATTTATTTGGAAAGGACGCCTCAGACCTTTGTTTGGTCCCTAATGTGAAAGTTCCACACAAGTTCTAGGTGCTCGACTTCGAAAAGTACAAGGGTAACTCTTGCCCTCAAAGCCACTTGGTGATGTACGCTCGGTGAATGTCAGCTCAGACAAAGAACCAGGAGCTACTGATCCACTACTTTCAGGATAGTTTAACCGGTGCCACATTAAAATGGTACATGGGTTTAAACCGCACTAAGATCGCCACTTTCTGAGATCTTGGCGTTGCCTTCGTTCAATAATATAAGTAGAATTTGGACATGGCACCAGATAGAGATCAGCTCAGATCAATGTCACAGAAGGACAAGGAAACCTTTAAGGAGTATGCTCAGAGGTGGCGTGAAATTGCCGCTCAGATTTGTCCACCTCTTGAAGAAAAAGAGATGACAAAAATCTTCTTAAAGACCTTAGGCTTATTTTACTACAACAGAATGGTGGCCAGTGCGCCCAGTGACTTCACCGAGATGGTGGGCATGGGAGTTCGTCTTGAGGAAGCGGTCCGGGAAGGACGTTTAGTTAAAGACACTGGATCATCAAGCAGTACAAAAAGATACGGTAGTGCTCTCCCTAAAAAAAAAGAGCAAGATATTGGGAATATCTCTCTCGAAAAGCAAAGGCGACGATACCAACCAATAGCAGCTGTAACTCCTGCTATCAATCATGCGCCTGTTCCAACGTATCAACCTCAGGTTGCGCAGAGGCAACCTAATCAGCAGCAATATCAGCAAAGGACACAACCGCCTCTTTAGCAGGCTCGTCCTCAGTACAACAACAACCGCATAACGCGACCACCAGGGTTTGACCCTATACCAATGTTGTATGCAGAATTGTTTCCACTCTTACTGGTCAAGGGGCACGTCCAAGCCAGGTCTCCTCTTACAATACCGGAGAATCTGCCTTTTTGGTTTAAAGCAGATCAGACTTTCCCTTACCATCAAGGAGGACCAGGGCATGACATAGAGAACTGCCTCAGTTTCAAATCCTATGTGCAAAAGCTTGTTAGAAGTGGGGTCTTATCCTTCAAGGATACAAATCTGAATGTTCTCACGAACCCGCTGCCTCAACACGAGAAGGCTGCGGTAAATTTGATAGAGGGAGAGTCCAATAACAGTTATCAAATTCATGATGTACTCTTATTAAGGCCCAACTTGGTTAAGATGCATTGTAGACAGAGTGGGTATGGCCATGTGACACCTCATAATTATCACCAGTGTGATATCTGCTCTAAAAACAATCAGGGATGTTCTATGGTGCAATCAGCTCTACAGGAACAGTTGGATCTTGGATGGGTCCAAGAGCACCGAATTTGTGGGGTCAACATGACTTATACGAGTTCCAATATCATTCAGAACCACGACATCCATGAAATGAATGTCAACTTAGTGGCAATGCACTCAAGACAAAGTCTGTATCATAATCTTCCGCGACACAATTACAATTCATGTCTGACTTGCTCGGTAAACAAACAGGGATGCTCTTTCGTACAAGAGGCCCTCCAGCATCAGATGGATCTTGGATGGATCCAGGACTACCATGATAAAAATCCTTATCAGATTAACATGGTTCAAATCTTTGATATTTGCTTGATGAATACCAGCTTGGTGGAGTTACACGCTACACAAGTCCAGCTCGATTTTCTGACTTCGCATAATTATCAGAACTGTACAGTATGTCGTGAGAGTAACCAAGGGTGCGCTCTCGTGCAAAGAACTTTGCAACACTTGTTAAACCACTGGTGGCTTCCGATCTATATGGATGAAGACACGCAACAAATCAGTGTGGTTAATGGGAACCCTACTAGGCATCAAAGTCAGGATGTTCGATCAATGGAAACAGATCTAGTGAGGTTACACTGCATTCAATGCGGACGTGGCCAGGTGCCACCGCATAACTACGAGTGCGGTAGAGTCTGCTCGGAAAATAACCAAGGATGTTACCTCGTGCGAGCAGCCCTACAGAGTCAGTTGGACCATAAAGAGATTCGACCATGCCCAAGTTCTGGATCAATCAACTGGATGCCAGACTACTTCGCTGATCAGATCAAGGATGTTGTTGTAATCTCAGATCGCGAAAGGACCAAAGATGTTTGTACCACATCCCTCTACTTGATGAATCAAAAGTTCCTAACCAGGAATTAATTAAAGTTACTTACGATAGTCAGAGAAATCAGAAGGCTCCTGTAGTTATTTATCTACCGGGACCAGTGTCGTACAAATCTGATAAGGCGATCCCTTACAAATATGGTGCCACAACAGTTGAGAATGGAAAGGAAATTCCATTACCCTCCGTCGTGAATATTGCAGACATCTGTCAAGTAACACGGAGCGGTAGAATCTTCAACAGAGGAGTTGGAGAACCCAGTAGAGAAAATGACCTCTAACAGAAGTTCCTAATCCGCCAATCAGTCAATCTAGTGACCCCGACCTTTCAAAGAACGATGATGAGATGCACAAGCTCATCCAAAGGAGTGAATATAGCATTGTTGATCAGCTGTTACAAACTCCTTCAAAGATCTCTGTGTTATCTCTTTTACTCAGTTCCGAAGCCCACAGAGAGGCTCTACAGAAAGTCTTAAAACAAGCCTTTGTGGAATAGGATATGTCAATACGACAGTTCGATAGCATAGTCTCTAACATCACTTCCTGCAACAACTTGGGGTTTAGTGATGAAGAACTGTCGGAAGAAGGGCAAAGTCACAACATGGCGCTCAATATCACAGTCAACTGCCAGGACGATGCTTTAGCCAGCGTACTAGTAGACACCGGATCGACTCTCAACGTCATGCCAAATTCCACTCTAATGAGACTATCATTCAAAGGACCTCTGATGAGAGGCAGTGAGGTCGTCGTCAAAGCATTTGACGGATCCAGGAAAACAGTTATTGGTGAAGTCGACCTTCCCATAACTATCGGTCCCCACACTTTCCTAGTCACTTTCCAGGTCATGGACATCGGAGAAACATACAACTGTTTATTGGGAAGACCTTGGATACATGAAGCTGGGGCAGTCACTTTGACACTTCACCAGAAGCTGAAGTTTGTCAAGAACGACCAACTAGTCACAGTCTGCGGAGAGCAAGCCCTGATCGTGAGTAACCTTTCATTATCAACTTGTGTAGAACCAGAGGAGGTCGTTGGAACTCAGTTCCAAGAACTTTCAGTAGGCAATGAGAATCAATCAGAAAAAGGAACATTGATTTCCTCGCACAAAGATGCTCTCAAAGTGATAAAAAGTAACAACACAAAGGGATGGGGACAGCTTGTCATTCCTACTGATAATAAAACGAAGAATGGTCTTGGTTTTTCTGCAACCTGTACCCAGACAGCTGCTAACGATGAAAGTCTCCATCCCGTTCATAACTTCTTCCATAGTGGAGGTTTCCTTCACCCAGTGTCTCAAGAAGTACATACTATCAACGAGGGAGATTCCTCTGACACAGAGGAGGAATGGAAGTCCTATCTTAATGAGGACGGTTATATGTCTCAGGAAGAGGTGCCTACGCCATTTTGTTATTCCGCACAGAGTCCGAGATTTATACCGAGGTCAGATGTTAAAACAATATACGGAGATTGTGATCCTGAAGGATACCGTGCTCCACCAAACTCATTAGAGGAAGACACTCTGATGAAAGACAACTTTGACCACGACTATTATGGCCCGATGGATGGTCTGCCTATCTGGCAGCCGTACCCAAGAGACTTGGGGCAAGAAAATCAGCCGAACAATGAAAATCAGCTGAGCATCATTGAAAAGAATACCTGCGTCCCCAGCATGTCATGGGATCAACACTCAGGTCATTCAAAAAATATCCAGCACGACGATGAATTTGCAAAATTTGCAGGACTAGAGTTCATCAACTATGCCTTTCCCGAGGTCAACGTCATCGAGAGAGATGACTCCTCCAGTCCCAAAGAAGTATGGGACACCTTGGGACAACCGAGTGGTAAATACGACTTCATGGTCAAATACACCGCTCCTGAAAGCTCTCGTATCAGGCTCGAAGACATCCAGCCTACTGGATGGGGAGATTCACCTGAGAGTACAAATACTATGCAAAATACAACTGAGGAATCCTCCTACGACAACTCTTCCTGGGAGACAGATTCCAATGATCCTGCTCCGCCAGAAATCAGCGTTATTTCTGAAGACAAATCAAGGAAGGTACCAGACTTTGTGATTCACCGAGGAGTTCGTCGCCAATGGGTTGCAGTCGATGTTCCGAAGATTGTTCATAAGTCAAAGTAATTGCCATCTTTGTTTTAACCTTTCACCCTGCCCAGGTGAAACGGATGTTTTGATAGGGCTCACTTTTTGTAAATATACCTCTTCGCTTTGCCCAAAGCAACTGAGTTTTGTTTTATAGGGTTGTAGTTTCAAGAATCGACAAAATCATAAATAAATAAACGTCGTTCTGTAATTTCCACATTAATTGTTGTTTTCTCTTTTTGCTTTTTCAGAAAATGGTAATCCTAAAAAGCAACAAATAATAAAAACAAGCAGTTTTCAGAAAAACACTGCACACACTCTTGCATTTCTCTCTATCTCTTCTAAACACAAATCATCACGTCATGCAGATTGCTTGTTTTAAACCCCGTTGAAACATACGATCTGATGCCTTCTCCTAACTTTGAATTCTCGGTATTTGAGGCTGAAGAAGAAGATGACGACAAAATTCCAGAAGAGATCTCCCAACTACTCGGACAAGAGGAAAGGTCTATCGAACCTCACAAAGATCCGTTGGAGACAGTCAACTTGGGTTCAGAGGAAGAAAGAAAGGAGATCAGGATTGGGGCACTGCTCAGTCCAACTGCCAAAGAGAGTTTGACAAAGCTTCTCAAAGAGTTTCCCGATGTATTCGCTTGGTCCTATCAGGATATGCCAGGGTTGGATACCAGCATCGTGGAGCATCCCGATGTATTCTGATCTACCGTTAAGATCAGAATATCCGCCAGTAAAACAGAGGTTGAGACGGGCTCACCCAGACATGGCCATCAAAATCAAAGAGGAAGTACAGAAATAGATTGACGCAGGTTTCCTCGTCACATTAGAATATCCTCAATGGTTAGCCAACATCGTACCAATTCCGAAAAAGTACGGAAAGGTCAGAATGTGTGTGGATTACAGAGATCTAAAAAAGGCTAGTCCAAAGGACGACTTTCCTTTGCCACACATTGACATGCTGGTTGACAGTACAGCAAAGTTCAAAGTCTTCTCCTTCATGGATGGATTCTTGGGCTATAATCAGATAAAAATGGCGCCGAAAGACATGGAGAAAACTTCTTTCATTATCCCATGGGGCACCTTTTGTTACAAGGTAATGCCGTTCAGTTTAAAGAATGCCGAGGCAACCTATCAAAGGGCCATGGCTACTCTTTTTCATGACATGATACATAAAGAAATTGAGGTATATGTCGATGACATGATTGCCAAATATAGAACAGAGGAGGAGCATGTGACCCACCCGTCAAAACTATTCGAGCAGCTGAGAAAGTACAAACTCCGCTTGAATCCCAACAAATGCATCTTCGGTGTTTATTCAGGGAAACTCTTGGGATTCATCGTCAGCCAGAAAGGAATTGAGTTTGATCCTGACAAGGTCAAGGCCATTCAAGAAATGCCTTCTCCGTGAACTGAAAAACAAGTCAGGGGATTCCTGGGACGTTTGAACTACATTTCCAGATTCACATTCCTCGTGACCGCGACATGCACGCCAATCTTCAGATTACTCAAAAAGAATCAGGACTGTGTTTGGACAGAAGAATGTCAAACCGCCTTTGACAGTATCAAGGAATATCTGTTGAACCCACCAATTCTATCACCTCCAGTGGAGGGAAGACCACTGATCATCTACCTAACAGTCTTGGAAGACTCAATGGGTTGTGTACTTGGCCAACAAGACGAAACAAAAAGGAAAGAGTCTGCCATCTATTATTTGAGCAAGAAATTCACCGACTGCGTGACTTGGTACACTATGCTCGACAAAACTTGCTGCGCTTTGGCTTTGGCAACCAAACATTTGCGCCAGTACATGATTCGTCACACTACTTGGTTAATCTCCAAAATGGATCCAATTAAGTACGTCTTTGAAAAACCTGCTCTCACGGGAAGGATTACCCGTTGGCAGATGTTGTTATCAGAATATGACATAGAGTACCACGCTCAAAAAGTCGTTAAAGGAAGTGTTTTAGCCGATCACTTGGCTCATCAACCGATTGACGATCAAGAATCAGTCAGGTTTGACTTCCCAGACGAAGATGTCATGTATTTGAAAATGAAAGATTGCGATGAACCGCTACCCAGTGAAGGGCCAGAACCAGGTTCCCAATGGGGACTAATCTTTGACGGAGCTGTTAATCATTATGGAAACGGAATTGGGGCAATAATCATAACACCTCAGGGCACCCACATTCCTTTCACCGCCAGACTGACATTCAAGTGTACAAACAACGAGGCCGAATACGAAGCTTGTATCATGGGTCTTGAAGAAGCGATCGATTTGAGGATCAAGAACTTGGATGTATATGGCGACTCAGCTCTAGTTATCAATCAAATCAAAGGAGATTGGAACACATCCCAATCAGGACTGATTCCTTACAAAGACTATGCAAGAAGGTTGTTACCTTTCTTTAACAGAATCGAGTTTCACCACATCCCCCGCAAAGAGAATCACATGGCTGATGCCTTAGCTACTCTCTCTTCCATGATTAGTGTAGATCAATGGAACGACTTACCTAAGATCGACATAATGCGCCTTGAAGGCCCGCTTACATCTTCGCGATTGAAGCAGTCATAAACGACAAACCTTGATATCACGATATCAAATGCTTCCTTCAGAAACAAGAGTACCCACCTGGGGCACTAAGGAAAGACAGAAAAACCCTCAGAAGACTGGCTGGAGGCTTCTTTCTGAGCGGTGATACTCTCTATAAGAGAAATTTTGACATGGTCTTGCTCTGATGTGTAGACAGACCAGAAGCAAACATGCTGATAAAAGAAATTCATGAAGGATCCTTTGGCACTCATGGCAACGGACACACGATGGCGAGAAAAATTCTAAGAGCAGGGTACTACTGGTTGACCATGGAATCCGACTGCTACAAGTACATGAGGAAGTGTCACAAGTGTCAAATATACGCTGACAAGATCCAGGTACCGCCAATGCATCTCAAAGTTCTCTCTTCCCCGTGGCCTTTTTCTATATGGGGAATCGACATGATCGGTATGATCGAACCTAAAGCTTCAAACGGACATCGGTTCATTCTGGTAGCCATTGATTACTTCACCAAGTGGGTCGAAGCAGCGTCGTACGCCAATGTAACCCGACAAGTGGTGGTCTGATTCATCAAAAATAATATCATTTGCCGTTATGCTGTTCCGAGCCAGATCATTACTGATAATGGATCCAACTTGAGCAATAAGATGATGAAAGATTTGTACACTGAGTTCAAGATCGAACACCATAACTCATCTCCCTACCGACCTTAGATAAACTGAGCGGTAGAAGCGGCTAACAAGAACATCAAGAATATTGTTCAAAAGATGGTTGTAACCTACAAAGATTGGCACGAGATGCTACCCTTTGCTCTTCACGGTTATCGCACATCTGTCCGCACTTCAACAGGGGCAACCCCTTTCTCTCTAGTATATGGCATGGAGGAAGTGCTCCCCATAGAAGTAGAGATCCCATCAATCCGGGTATTGATGGAAACTAGGCTAACAGAGGCTAAATGGTGTCAAAGTCGGCACGACGAACTGAATCTGATCGAAGAAAAGTGAATAACGGCACTATGCCATGGTCAGTTGTATCAACAGAGAATGAAGAGGGCATTTGACAAAAAGGTCTGACCTCACGTCTTTCGAAAAGGAGACCTTGTGCTCAAGAAGATACAATCATTTCTCACTGATTCTCGGGGCAAATGGACTCCGAATTATGACTGCCCCTATGTGGTCAAGAAAGCTTTCTCAGGCGGTGCCTTGAGACTTGCAGCCATGGATGGAGAGGAATTTGCCTACCCCACGAATGTTGATGTAGTCAAGAAATACTTCGCCTAAATAAAAAAAACGTCTCGGTGGATTGAAAACCCAAAAGGGCGGTCCAGGCAAAAATTAGAGACATGATCAAAAATCATCCTGGTGGATTGGAAATCTCAAAGTACAATCCAGGCAAAAGTTAGGGATTCATGGCAAGTAACTACGTCTGACACAGGTAAATCCTCAGCAGCAGTAATGTCATCCCTCAGAAATCTCGATCAAGGTCATCTTCGACGGAAGCTCAGGATGCCCAGAATTCAAAGTTGGTAGAAGGATAGTGGTTGTTATGTTTCAATCTAGCCATTCCCCATATAATTACCATTTTCTAATTTTGTAAATACTCCATGGAATCACGCGCTTGGCTAATTTCCATCCTATCAATAAAATTTAAGCCCTAGTGCTTTTGTTTGCAATTCTCATTTGTTTTAGCTTTATAGAATGACATTTTAGCATGATCAACGATTCTTGAAATAAAACAAAAATGAATTTATTTGTCAACTTTTTCTGCTTTTAAAATAAAGATGGCAATTTCTTTTGACTGTTGAACATCGAAAGAACATCTATCGCTTCTTCCGAGGTAATCGAACTTCAAAGTACAGAATCAAAGTACTCCTTCTAAACCAGTGCACCTGAATGAAGGATCAGCTGTGTCAGAGACCATGTTTCATCTGACACCCCCGACAGAGTTCTTACCTCCTAAGCCCGACCAACGTTTTGCCCCGCGAGGACTATCTCTCCTAAGCAAGGTGGAATTGCTATCGTGAACTAGTGATACTTTTCATCTCCCACTGTGGCCGAGTATCCAGTCATGTTCATCTATCAGTCAATATGTCGCATCAGTTTTGTCAGCATATACATGCATACATCATGCATTATTGATTTACATTTATATTCATATTGCATCACTATCACTCTAGTCGGTCTTATCCCCAAGTTATAAAAGTCCTCTCAATCGAGTTGTCAGTTCTTTCCTCGTCAGGAAGTGAACCATCTAAGTAATCTCTCCTCCAGTTTATTTCTAGATTGGAGTTGGCCCTTGACCACTTTGATAACTTGAAACTCTGAAAGGCAAGAAAACGCTCGACAAATGTCACTCTTCGCCATTGAAGATGATATCTTCGCTTTCCCGGATTAAGGAAAATCCCCAGAGAAAGCCTCTTAATCCGAGATTCGACAATACAGCAGTTTTTCTCTGACAAAAAATCCGCTGACGAAAAGTTCATCAGCACCTCAAAATTGGATCACATCATATGGCATTTCTCCGAGAAGATCCCGAGAAAAGTATGATGTAATACCCCAAGAAGAAACAGTCTCTCAAGAGACTTGCTTTCCCCAGTAGAGTCAACGAATGGCATCTCCAATGGAGAAGTTTGCACCCCTCTACAACTCAGACCACTGGGTTCCCCAGCAACTCTGACATCAAATATTTTTCCGTCAAATGGCATCTCCCCAGGAAAATTCGGCGAGAAGTTTGAGGAAAACCACTACGAACAGTGTCCCTTGTCAAGAAAGTTTATTTCAGAAACTTAGACTAATTCCTTGGTAGGAAACCAGGATCGAGGGGAAGTTTATTTCAGAAACTAAGACCAGTTCCTTGGTAGGAAACCAGGATCAAGGGGAAGTTTATTTCAGAAACTAAGACCAGTTCCTTGGTAGGAAACCAGGATCGAGGGGAAGTTTATTTTAGAAACTGAGACCAGTTCCCTGGCTGAAAACCAGGATCGAGGGGAAGTTTTACCTTTTCTAAGTATCATCGCTTAGCAAAAGAAGATGAATGTGTAGGCTACCATTCATAACCACCATCAAAATTTCGAGTATTCCGATATTTAATCCTCTTGCACCCCGAATGCCCGAATACCTTCACCATTCACACCTTCGGGTCCAAGATGATTAAATAGGGGCGTCTGTCATACCCCAAATTTTGACCACTAAGATTCCCATCATTGTGCAAATTATCATCACAATAGGGATGGACCATTATACCTCATTAGTCTCCCCAAAGATGGGTGACCATCCACTACAATCAAACTTAGGGTTTCAAGCCCTCTCAGAGCTCTTAGACAAAGGATCAATCAAGGAATGACATGATCTTCAACTTGTCTAAACCTCTAAAACATCCACAAGGGATCAAGAGGACTCCCACATTAAGAATCGGGCACAAGGTTGCATCATTCCAAGTGGGTCATGCCTCAAGATCGCCAGTGTCACCAAATTAGGGTTTTGGTCGACCAGGGCTTCCAGATGGAAATTTTCCTTTGGCCATGATCCAATGCTTCAAAGCACAACCTAAGATGCTCCAAGGGACATCATGAACCCAATCATCAAGTCAATTTTGCCTCAGGGGATGCATTCATAAAAAAAAATCAGGAATTAGGGTTTCTTGACCTAATTCACCCCTAAGTTGACTTTTGGGACAAAACATGAGCCAAGACCTCAAGAGAGGATTTGAGGGTCTCTAACACACGGCATTGATCCATTTACAACAATGGATTGATCCAAGAAGCTTGATCAACAAGTTTCAAATTCATCAGAACCACAATTAGGGTTTTGCGGGAAAAGTCAACTGTGCCTTTGACTTTTGACCCAAGCATGCTCGCAAACCTTGGGACATGATTCAATACACCCTATAACACCTATGAAATCAATCCATCAAGTTTGATTTAGGTCAAGGACTTGATTTCATAAAGGATCGCACAGTTTGGAATTCATCTGACAAAAAGTCAACTTTGACTTTTTGAGATTTTTCACAATTATGGTTATTTAACCCTAAAATGATGTTAATGTGTGATTAGAATCATTATTCATCAAGAAAAATTAAGAAAAGTGGGATAACTTGTAAAAGGGGTAACCATAAAAAACTTAGAAATTTTCTAAGTTATGGAATAAAGTGGCTAGGGTACCAACTTTGGAGGATCATAACTCCTAAACCACAAGGCCATTTTCCCCCATTCAAATCTGGATTTATAGCTCTCATGTCCCTCTACAAAAGCTTCAACTACACCTCATTCCAATTCATCATGGATTTTGAGTTGTGGAATGATCAAAATGGCTGAAAACATGAAATGTCACTTTTTCCAACACTTAGTGAAATTTTCACTAAGTCAGAATCTGTCTTGCTTTTTTTCCAAAAGTAGGGGGATTTTTCACTTGGATCCAAAAAGTATCAAGACCAAATATGCTCACACACATGTTGTATCATATGAGGGCTTTCCAAAATGGCCAAGAACTCCATGAAACTCCACTTAAGCCATGAGATATGACCATGCCAATATGCCTTGCTGCAAACTATCATGGCAAGGCAGATTTAGGGATTTTGCTCGATTTGCTCAAATTTTGCAAATGGCAAGCAAATCTATCCATCTGAACACCTCAAGGGGGGGACCAATGAGGGACAAACACTGATCCATTAGCCTCCCAAGTCCTTGGAACCAAAAGTAGCATGCCAAACCGAGAAATGCCTAAAAAGGGGACAAGACTCCAATTTAGGTTTGGAGAATTTAATAGACGCACCAAGGTGGCATGGACTAAGCCCTTTCCAACTGAATTCAGTCAAGACTTATCCAAGAACTAGGGAACCAGCAGCCTGTGCTCTAACCTCTAGTCAATGGCTAGAGGAGACTTGGATTCTCATTGATCAACATTGGCCAAACCTCTGCAGCAGTTGCCATTCACTATTGCAGCCAAAACAAACTTGCTCTACTATAAATATAGCTCATTTGTGCTCAGTTTGAGTACACCAAAGCACTACAACACTTGCTTTCCTCAAAATCTCTTTCTCTAGGCAAAAATGCCTTCTTTAGCAAGGTAACTCTGAGTTTTTGAGTTAGAGAGCAATTCCATCACAGCTCATGATCCAAACACATCCAATATGTCAAATTTAAGTTGTCCAAACTCTCACAAGTGACCTGTAACACCAAAATCTCAAAGTCCCCTCTCAAAACCTCAAAATTGGACTTTTGTGCATTTTTCAGGCCATGTCTTGATTCAGTCACTTTCCAAACTAGATAAAACCTCAAACACACTCCAAATATCATCCTTGAATTGTCCCAAATGGTTCCACACATCTGGAACATCATTTGAGAGAGTTACTATTTTGGCCATTTTTGTCCCTTTTGCAAGAAAGGGCCAATTTCCATTCCTGAGGTTTCCAGCTGGTTCCTACCACTCTAAAAGCTTCTAACGGATCATTTGAGGGTGTCCAAGGCATCAAAACATTTCTGGAACAAAGCACTTGGTAGATAGCCCAAAAGCTCCAAAGAGAGGTAAGCATCTCAACTTGAACTCTCTGAAATATGCCTTGCTTTGAAGTTCACTGATCATGCATCTCTTATACATGTTATATGTGTTTTATTTGCACAAATTTATCATGTAATTCACACCTGTACCAAGAGGTAGCACAGAAAATGCAAACCATGGCCTATTTCAAAACCCCTATCGGGTTTTGAGGAGGATTTATTTTCTGGAAAAACCACCACCACCATTGGATTTCTTAGGAAATTCTAGGCAAGATACATATAAATTTTGCCTCCATCCATGGAGAAATGAGAAAGTTATGGCCTTCATGTTTCTAGCCAAAATCTTGCCTTGCCTTGGGCCAGGCCAAAAACAAGGCAAGCCTTCTATATTTGTGGTTGTGTTTCAATACACTGATGTATCACCACCCCAGTGGTAAGGCGCGCATGTTGTACACAAGAGGTCTGGGGTTCGAATCCCCCTCGCCCCAGACCCCCTGTTTGCTATTTTTTCCACTTTTTACTATTTTTCATATTATTTCTTAATGATTTGGAAAATTAATAACTTCCTCAATTTTAATTATTTTTTATTGGTTCTTTTTGCAAAAAATCACAAAAATATTGAAATATTTTATTCCACAAAAAATCAAATTTATATTATTTATTTAATATAGTTGGTATTTTTGTGAATAAATTCATTTTTAATTATTTTTAAACATTTAAAAGTGAATATTTATTTTGAAAATCAAAACCAAATGAGTTCTAAATCATCTTGTGATTAAAACCTCATTTTCCAAACCTTAAACAAAAATCACAAGTGGTTTATTCAAATCTATTTGGTATTTTTATCATTTTATTGATTTTCTTTAAATATTTACTTTTAAAGAAAAACAAAATTAGGGTTTCTTTGATTTTCACCCTCATCAATCATTTTCAAACACTCATGGGCCTCTATTAGAGTGTAAGACCCATCCCCTTTTTAATACACCACTTTTTGGGCCTCAATAATTGTATAAGTCCCACTGTATTTTCAAAAAACAACGGCGCGAGCGTCGCCTTTTTAAAATCATCTGGGCTTCTTCTTGAGTTGTAAGTCCCACTTCTTTTCATTTTTAAAACACTCTTGGGCCTCTAATAGAGTGTAAGACCCAATCCCGCTTTGAAACCAAAATAGTTTGGGCCTCAGTCAGTTGTATAAGTCCCAACACATTTTCAAAAATCTTAGCGCGATCGCCATTTTTCAAACAACTTAATGGGCCTCTCCTTAAGCTGTAAGCCCCACCACTTGTGTAAAAACCACTTAGTGGACCTCTAATAGAGTGTAAGACCCAATCCTTTTTGAAACCAAACTAATTTTGGGCCTCAGTTATTGTATAAGACCCACTGCGATTTCAAAAATTTCGGCGTGATCGCCATTTAAAAACCTTGGGCCTCTCCTTGAGCTGTAAGCCCTAACAAACTTTTTAAAGCACTTTCTCCTTTGATTATGAATATGTTGTTATCAAAACTTTCTTTGTTGAACAACTAACAAAACAGCACGGAAGCTTTACAACGGGTAAGTGTTTATCCGCTTTCATATGTATATAACTGTATTTTGGGGCTGTTTCACTGTGAGTCTTCTTTCATAAACTTTTATATACTTGTCCAATATCCACTGTGTAATACTAGTATAGTTACTTAGAGTTTTCCCCGGCAACTAGGTATAGAACTAGGTAAAGCCCTGTTGATCACTCTTAAAATACAAACAAAACTAGATCCCCATAGGATTTCCAGATAAAGTCTTCCCTCCCCTCTTGGGGTTAAACAATATGGAGACGTGAAAGGCAGCATTCTCGGTGAACCCTTTCTCAGACTGTCACCCTTAGACATTGTCAAAAAAACTCTAACTCCCCAGAGATGATCTTTTCTCCGTGAATGGCATCTCTTGAGTTCCTTCCAAATTCTTGGACTTTCCTGGCTTGATCTATTCTCTGTGAATAGCATGTCTTGAACTTCTCGGGGGTTTGGGGACCCACAAGCTTCCTAAAAGCATCCCCGCCTCCTCTTGGACGTTGTACAAGGACTCGTCAGCTTCTTATAAGTTCTCATGCCTTCTCTTGGGATTAATACAAGGACCCTGACGACCTCTTAAAGGTATAAGACAGAACTTAGTCATCCTTTGCTAGAGCAGTCTTTCCAGCGTCAAAACGCCAACCATTTTAGGGTTGATACTCATCCCTTAATGCCCGTGTCTCCTCTTGGGCATTGTACAAAAGATAAAACTCTAGACTTAGACAGTCTAAGACCCTTGAGTCTCAAATTCATTCTCAAGTTCCTTTCAAACATAGGAAGTGTTTGACGATGGCTATGGATCTAGAAGAGGGTTGAATAGATCCCTTGAGTTTTACACGCAAATGGTTTTGAAAATTTAGTTTTAAAATTGATTAACGGAAGCTACCATTGGATAGAACGTCTACAACGAACCTTCTACTAAAAGGATCGGATATGCACGAATATATCGAGAATGAGTATGGAAGAGAAAAATTCAGTTTGATTACTACACTTAAAAAATGCAGTCAACAAAATATTGCTTGCTTGATGTTTAATCCAAACCAATGAGGAAAAATGATAAGCAACTAAAAACAATGTGTTCGATTTTTGCGTTGGAACAAATTATCAAACACCGAGTGTGCGTAAACACACTATGTGCAGAATTTCTATGGAATGTAATATAGAGCTGCTCCAAGATGCAATTCAAGGAATTGTATCGATTTAACAAATAGTTTCTCAGCTCAAAATTACACTACGACAGAAATTTCGATAGATTGCGACTTCACAAATTCGAACAAACTGAATTATAAAAGAGTTAAGGGAAAGAGAGAACAAACGAGATTTGATTAGGCAGTTCCCCAATCGTCCTCGCTTTGGGTACCTCTGCCCCAATTCCACAATTGGAATTGAGATATATATATATATATATATATATATATATATATATATATATATATATATATATAGCTGTTGCAAATTGTTTATTACAAGAGAAAACTATGAACATCCAAACCCTCGAACGTCTTCGATCGTTGATGTAGAATTTTCTCTTCCCTTGATTCAAGATGAATCAAGTCCTTCGAATATGGTTGATCCAATTATCGTCCCACGCTACTAAACTGAACAAAACCTCCGTTCTTCAGTTACCTTCACTCGATCAATTGCAATCTACCAAACTTCGAACCCAAACCTCTCTTCTACGATCCTCCGATTGCAGCTACTAAACCGAATAATTGCTCCAATCGTCGGTTAACTTCGCCCGCCTGAATCCCTGTAGAACGAAACAGTTTGTGCAAAAACCCCCCGAAATCTTCCCGATTCTTGGAGGAGAAAACCTAGGGTTTTATTCAAGAAACACCTACCAAAAATCTCAACTCAGAAATGAAGATCACGCGCTTCCAAAATCTGAACGTTATCACCTTGAAACAATGAACAACTCAAACAAAGATTGTTATGTGTAATTGTTTGTTCACTCAAAGTTGAAGATGAAGATAAAGAGAAATGGCATAAATTTTCACGTTTCTTGTTTTGTAAAAAATGAGCTAAAATGATATATATACTATCCTAGACAATACAATAGAAATAACAGAGTTTTGAAATGAATAACACAATAAAATTTTGGTCACATTCAGCGAGCGGTCGACCTATACAGATAGTATAGTTGACCTGAGCAATATCGCGCGTTCACTGCGCAAAACTACAGGTTATGCGTCGACCGAAGCAGGCTATGAGTCGACTCATAGCTCCTAGTTTTGGGCAAACACAAATGCAGAATGAGTGAGTCGACCGGTAGGTCGACGCAAGCACTCCCGCTGATTATACTAACATATGACGCACGTTTAGGTCGACCAATGCTGGGTTGTAAGTTGACTCACACCCTTGGAACATGCAAAAATCCATTTTTGACTTTCCTAAAAGTGTTAAAACATATCTAATGAACCTAGACCATTTACTAGTCATGATCAAACACTCTTAGACCACTTAATGAGCATTTTATATGACGTCTATCACTTGAATCTCTATATTCTAATCATGATAGTGTTGACATCATTAAAATCAAGTACATAGAGAGAATCTTCCCTCACATACTCCCCCTTTTTTATGATGGAAAAACGGTCATATGTCCTCCCCCTGACTTTATGCATCTACTATTGTTTGATCATCTCAATACTTGTTATGTCCTTGTTCTTCTCCCCCTTTGACAACATCAAAAAGGGAGAAGGATGAAGTGTCAAGAATAAAAAAACGAGAGCTGTATTTTGAATATAATTGCAATAGATACCATTAACACACATTCACATATAATGCAAGTTAATGAAAAGCTAAATAAGGAAAAAACACTTAAGAGGCACAAAATAAAGTAATAGTGCATTGTTACTACATGAAACAGCCATAAGGAGCAATAAAGGAGTACGAAAATAAGACACACATAGTTAAAATCAACATATTGGAGTTATAAACCCAAAACAGTGCAAGAAACAAAGCAAAAAAAACATGATGCGAAATGTAAGGATGATTCTCATGGCCTCCTCCCCCTAAATGAGTGGCCCCGCCCGCGAAACTGGTGAGGATGATGAGGTGGTGGAGGTTGCATATCCATCTGTTCAATCACCTCCAACACGGATTGATTTAGGATGTTAAAGCTATTGGTGAGAGCACGGTGCTAAGTTGTAGAAGTCTCAGCCATAGTGTTAAACTTACCAATCACATTAGTAGCAAAGGCGTCAAGTTGGTGGTGTGATTCTGAAACTCTTCATGCAAGGATTGAAACCTTTCCTCTTGAGCAGTGGCAAACCTTTGGTGATCTAGTTGCATAGTCCTCATAAGTTCTAGGATATCCTCATTGTTTTGTTGAGGACGCGGAGGTGAGGGAGGAGTACAATAGGACTCCTGATAGTCTAACCCTTGAGTTGCTGGCATATAGTTGGAACTAAGAGTGTTCCATCCATTATATTGCCATTGACCCCATCCTTGGTCAACTTCATCTTCCATTGGAGATGATTGAGGCATATAACTACCTGTATATTGCCATTGGTTCCATTCAGGGGCTTCCTCCGACACCATAGCAGACGAGTTAGGCATCCAAGCACTATTGTCTTCAACACCAATATCCATTTGTTGTTGTTGATCATTATCCCCTTGTTCCTCTTCAGAATTGCTTTGTTCGTCCTCACCTTCTTCCTCGTCTTCGTCGTTCTCGTCTTCTTCTTCCTCATCACTTTCCTCGGATTCTTCTTCCAATACCACAGTGTTTGCTTTCACCACATACTTATACCTCTTGTCTTGGACATCCCACACATGACCCATCATAGTTAATGTTTTCTGACAAAATTCTTGATTGACAGTGATAGATTTGTATGGAATACCCGGAATAACTATTTTAGCATGGTTGAGTACCTTTTGAATAAATGATGCGTAGGACAACGCAATGCCCCTGCTGGAGTCACGAAGAGAATACATTCTACTTGCAAAATAATAGGGCCAGCTAATCCTGATTTTATTCTTTAAAACATACATCAACTGAACCTCAGGTTGATCCACCCTAGAGTAGCCTCCTATCTTTGGTCTAAGAATGTGAGAAACTATCCACTGTAAAATCCTTGCAGGAGGAGTCAGTTTCCCTATTGTCACAGTTTTGGGAAAAAGACTACTAGCCACAACCTGATTCGAGTATGGTCTCTTCAACATGGAGTACAGTGCTTGTTTAAAATCATACTCTTTAACATGATCAATATTAGTTATATACTAAGTAGGTTGATCATTGGTCACAGATATACGGAACAAATCTCTCCAAATAGTTTGATCAACAACGACAGTCTTATCTCCTAGTTTGCAGTTAAACATGTAATCCTCGAAATTTCCAACTAAACCAGAATAAAAGATTCGAACCAAATATTCATTGTACTTAGTGTCACATGATAAAAACCCATGGAAATTCTGAAAATCCAATCATTCTAAGATATCTCCTATGCGCACGCGTTCAACAGTACCGCGATAGGAAATGAATTGCTTAACAACAGACCGTTTGCTCAACTTTTCTTCATATAAATCAGCATACTTATCAGAGAGAAGAGATGAAAGTGTTACCGGTTGATTTGAGGGAGGTTGAGAAGTACCCGCTTGAGATGCAGACTCTCTTGTGAGTCTTTTTTGAGATGTTCTTCGAGAAGCCATTGTAGGAGAAGATGAACAGTGACGAATTTGTTCAAATTTTTGTGAATCCAAAATTTTGTTTGTAGGAAAGTGAGATTAGGGTTTGTGTAGCGAGGAGTTAGAGGAGAGGAGGAGATGAGATTATGTGATAATGTGTTGAAACCATGCATATGCCACATAGAAAATAAAAAACAATTAAAAAAACGCACAGTGACCAATAGATGTTTTCGCAGCTTTTTAGTGACCGGTCGACCGATAGGTCGTGTGCGTCGACGCACACTGTAGTGTTTATGATAATTTTGAAAATTTGAGCTATGCGTCGACCTATGGGTCGACCTGAGCATTCCCGACCATACATGTTAACAATACCCCAAGAATGAGTCGACCAGAAGCATTTGTGAGTCGACCCAAACAAAAAAAATCAAATTTTGTGACATTTAAGCTATGATATTGAATAAATAGAAAGCCAACACAAAATATCAAACATCTAAATGGATAAGGTATGCTCAATATGTGCAACAAACATCAATGTAATCACTCAACATGGTACGTTTAATTAGAGAGAATCTTTGAAATGGAACGATATTACCTTGATCACTATTGACGATGAGAGCCCTCACATATAGCTTAATATTTCTTCGCATTGTTAGTTAAAAGAATAAACAAGCATGTGTATATATATATATATATATATATATATATATATATATATATATATATATATATATATATATATGTGTGTGAAGATCACTATCTTTAAAGACTATTAAGCACGATCCGAGATATCGAGAATGCCAAGTTCCCTACGGATGTGAAAGAAAGGCTCTGTAGCTAATGGTTTTGTAAAAATATCAGCAAGTTGATTTTTAGTGTCAACGTGCTCAAAAATCACATCACCTTTCTCTACATGATCCCTAAGAAAATGATGGCGTATTTCGATATGCTTGGTGCGTGAATGCAATACGAGGTTCTTAGTTAGATTAATCGCACTAGTGTTATCGCACAAAATTAGAATACGCTCAAGTTTTAAATTGAAATCAAGCAATTATTGTTTAAGCCATAGGACTTGAGCATAACAACTACCGGCGGCAACGTATTCTGCCTCGGCTGTTGACAAAGCAACGGAAACCTATTTCTTGCTATGCTAACTCACCAAGGAATTTGCAAAAAGGTGACACGTGCCACTAGTACTTTTCCTATACAACTTGCACCTGGCAAAGTCGGAATCGGAGTAGCCAACTAAGGAACAAACACTACCTTTGGAATACCACAGCCCATACGTTGGAGTACCAGAGAGGTATCGAAGTATGCGCTTAATTGCCTTTAGGTGGGATTCCTTGGGATGTGCCTGATACCTCGCACACATGCATACACTAAACATTATATCGGGACGTGATGCGGTAAGATAAAGAAGGGATCCTATCATACCTCTATACCTTTTTACCTCTACGTCTTTACCATTCTCGTCATGATCAAGATTGGCACTGGTCGGCATTGAAGTATCTATTGCTTTGCAATTTAGCATGTCAAAACATTTTAGAAGCTCAAGACAATATTTCGTTTGACTCACGAATGTGCCCTCTTCGAGTTGTTTGATTTACAATCCGAGGAAATAGTTGAGCTCCCCCATCATGCTCATTTCAAACTCCCCCTGCATCAAACTAGAAAACTCCTTGACCAAGGTCATGTTAGTAGACCCAAAAATAATATCGTCAACATAAATTTGTACCAAAATTAAGTGTTTTCCTTGACGTTTAATGAAGAGAGTGTCGCTCCCGAGATTTTTCATCCAAGTACAAACGCGAAAGTGGCACCGAAACAGAGTCGCCAGCAATGTGTATTTATCCCAAGAGAGGGAAAGGAAACACTGCATAAACCCGAGGGAAAGGAAAGAGCATGGTCTTACAACCAAAAGAAACTGGGTTTGGGAGTCAGTTACGCGAGAGGAAGGTATTATCACCCCCTCGCGTCCATCGTACCCGATGGGATCCACGCTTGCTTGTCTCGATCAAAGGGTGATAGAAAAGATACTGGAAAAGGAACTGCTAGCTGGAGAACTAGAAAAGGAAGGAGAGAGAAAGAGAAATAAACGTAGGGAAAATAAAAGAAGTGCTCGAATGGGCCCTACCCCACTGCCTACGTATCTCATCGGGAACATGAGAATCAGAGCGACGTAGTTCCCCTCACTAGGGATGGATCGTTTGTGTTTTTTAGGGAACGGCTAACGTTCTAGCTCAGGTGTTGCAGGCTCGCTGGTTCGAATGCGTTACCATCTTGCAAGAGAACGAGAAGAAGCGCGTTCGTACGTTGAGAATGAGTGGGATGAGAAAAGAATTCCCGAAGGAAAGACGTTATTATTTGTTTTTGTCTTTTAAGAAAGAAGTGTTTTGATTGTTTTGTGTTTTGTAACTCGTATTGTATTTAAGTCCTTCATATAGGATCGAATGCCTCGCATATCGACCCAAGACGGGACGCATGCTAAACATTCCAAGAAAGTGAGAGATGATCCCACACCTCCTTGTTCCCACATGAAAGGCCTAAATACAATAGGTGTTATGCCTTTATTAAGTGCTTTTACTCTTGTTTTAAGATGAGAAGAAGAGACTCAAAAACGGATCAAAGGTGAAAACCTAATGAGGGAGACTAAGACTCAATCCTACTGTTATCATGTATGGTGATCCTATGGTTAATGGGGTTTAATAAACCTACTTCTAAAAGAGAGAAGAAGAAGAGCAAAAGAAACAACTTACTTCCAAGATGGAAGTTAAGTTGATCTTAAAGAGGGATGAAAGAAGAAATTATTCAAGGAAAGCATGTAAATGCTTATCAAACACAAGTAGAAAGTTAAAAAGAAATAAGAGAATATAAAAGAAAGAAATGTATGTGGAACTAAGTCCACACACTTATTTACCTTTAGCTCCTACATGAAAATGTTAGTTTGAAACAATTTACAAGTAATGCCATAAGGAAAAGAATAACAAGTAATTATTAACAAGCTAAGAATTAAAGAAGAAATATCCTAAAGGTATGAAGAAAATTCTACACAAGACAGCATATCGTGCTATCCAAATAAACAACTAAACTGGGATGAAACAATGAAAACAGCAACAATTACAGCTCATAAATGCAATGCAGTAGTAAAAACTATCATCATGTACTAAACAGCAATTAACAGCACATGTTTAGCCTACAAAATGGGTGTAGAAAGCATTTGGCAGCACATACTACAGCATATATGTGTATAGGCAGCAGTGAAAAATCAGAGGCAGCATGCATTAACACACAATTTCAATCATGAACAACCATTATCATGCATCAAGCCTTGCACATTCATCAAACAAACACGATCACAATCATATTACAAATCATGATGAACAATCTTTGAAATCAAACATGTTATAATGCACATTACAAAAGAATACACATTGTCAAGAATATGAGCAAGTCAAAACAAGTATACATCTCTTGAAATGGAAAGCAAATGAACATGCGCATAGTAATTCCAGCAACATAACATCAATTAGCAATTAATGAGCTCAAAGTGTGTGCATCATGTGTTCATCACATCAATTGATCTACAATGCCAACATTATGCTCAATAATGAAAAACCAATGCACGCATGTCGTAAAATCAAGTTCATACGGTGGTGTGAGTTAAGATAGCTCAAGAATAATCCACCAATCATAAATGCATTCATCCATGAAGTTTAAACATGTTAAGGATGTCAAACAAGCAAGAAAATGCAAGAAAATATCATTCTGCAGCAGGGGTAATCGATTACTCACTTTGAGTAATCGATTACTCAGTGGAAACTTGGCTAAAGTCGTGAAAATAAGGCTGAGTAATCGATTACTCTATTAGGCTAATCAATTACCACTGCAACAGAGACAAAAATTCAGCTTTGAAAAGCACTTTTCAGCAGTGAATGACTTATCCAAACATCCAATTGAACATGTAATCAATTAAGCACGAAATTACATTGAATTATGATTCTCAAACATCAATTAAACTCAATAATCAACCACAACAAAAATCACATTCAATCATATGGATCCAAAATCAAAATCAATAAAAGTCTACGTCAAATAAGTTGCGAATAAGCTAAAAACAGTGTAGATTTAGGGAAAACCAACCTACAAAGCGGAGACTTGCTTTGGTAATTGTTGCAAAGTAATCTTGGTGCAGAAAATGAAAGAAAACAAGAGATTCTTCAATCAATAGCTGAAACGCGTCGAAACCGAACGAAATCGCGAAAATCCACCAAAATCCAACTTGCACCAAAATAAATGGTGAGAAACCTTTGGATTGAAGAAGAACAAGCTGAAATTCCAGAAAATCCAACCAAAGAATGCTAAATGATGAAGGTTAAGCTCAAGAATTAATCACTTTTCAATGTAAAAAGTGATTATTCTTCAAGAAATAAGAGCTTTTGTGTGTGGTTTTGGAAGAGAGAAGTAGAAGTTGATGAAGAATGAGTAGAGAAATTAGAGAGAAATGTGAGAGAATTGAGAGTGAAAATGGAGCAAAAAAATGGTTTTCCCCCCTTGAAAATGAGTGAAGCATCCCTTAAATAGATTTTAGGTTTGGAGTATAAGTGGTTTGGAATGAGGTTTGGAATGAGGTTTGGGTTTGGAGCTAGGGTCGGAGTTAGTTAGACTCAACTCACCGAGTCAAGTTAGTTAACTCGGTTAGTTAGGACCAACTCAGTTGCTTGGAAAACAAGGAACCATAATTGGTGTGTAGATATGTGACTTGGGCTGCAAGCAAGGCCTTGTGACTTGTGAACTTTCAGCATGAAACCACCATGTTCGAGCCCTCGTATGACCTTCATAACTTATTCAAATGAAAAAATGTCCAACATCAAAGTTGAAGAGGACATGGAGATGAACAACTTTGATGTTCAACAATTTTTCATTTGAAGTCTTCTTGATGGAGAAAATTGGCTTGACATTTGGCACGCCAACTGTTCGATGAAATTATGGCCTATGGGCCTGGTCTTGCCTTGCCATGACTTGGTTTTTGCCTTGATTTCACCAAACTTTGATTGATCATAACTCCCTCAATTTTGATCCGATGGAAGAGTTCTTTATATAGATTTAAAGCTTGAAACAAGATATTTTGTTGTGGCCTGATGGATTTTTGATTTGATGCTTTAAAATTGAGAAAGCCTGACTCAAAAAGAGGTGCTAAAATGGCCAAAACTTACTATTTTTGGAAACCCCAAAGTTTCTATTTTTGGCAGTTTTGTAATTTCTTGATTTTTCATTATTCCTCCATCATTTCTTGATCAAATTTTGTCCAATGAACATATATAACTTGAATTTCATGAATTTGACCTTAAAAAGTCAGGAGTTGACTTTTTCACTGCACAGTTGACTTTTTCCCCAATTTCTTGATTTTGAATCTTCTGACCACTTAACCCTCTTCTGAAATGAATCAATAGCCAATCTTCCATCCTTAGACACTTGATATTATGTAGAAAACATTGAGATCAAGTTTGAATCAAAATTTCATCAGGAGGCCACTTGAATCCAAAACCCTAATTTTGACTGTTTTGTGCAGGAGATGATGCACTGTCCAACCCTCTTGATGAATTTCCATCTTTCAATGACTTGTAGGATCAATTGAGAGGATATATGATGTGAGAGACCCTTGAGGCTTGTTTGAAGACCCTTGGCTCTGGATGATCCACATCTTTGAGAATCAACTGATCCCATGCCCTTATGGAAGATGCAATGCCAAATGCTTAATGTTTTATTTTTCTATGCTTGAATGTAATGCAATGAAATGAAAGCTCATGCTAAATGATATGAAGAAAAGAGAGGGCAAATTTTGGGGTATGACAGCTGCCCCTATTTAATCACTGTAGACCTGAATGGATGATAGCGATTGCTGTCAGACTTTCAAGGTATGGAGGGATTGAATACCGAAGAATAACCCGAAAATTTGTACTCTGTGGGGAAGAAGAAAAAAGGATACAAACCCAACCAAATGAACTATGCTTGAAGAAAGCTCTGATGAGAAGAATAATACCGAAGAGATGTCATTTTTTACAACGCCAGACGACTACTGGCTTGCCACGTTGCGGGTGGACTTTAGCAACGTCTTTTGTATAACGCCAGACGACTACTGGCTCGCCACACTGCGGGTGGACTTTAGCAATGTCTTTTGTACAATGCCAGATGACTACTGGCTTGCCACACTGCGGGTGGACTTTAGCAACGTCTTTTGTACAACGCCAGACGACTACTGGCTTGCCACATTGCGGGTGGACTTTAGCAACGTCTTTTGTACAACGACAGACGACTACTGGCTTGCCACACTGCGGGTGGACTGTCTTTTTGAACGGAGTCAGAAGACTATTGACCTGCCACACTGTGGGTGGACTTTTGCCAATCTACGGTTGGACGTTGCAGCTGAATTGCCACACTGTGGGTGGACTTTTGCCAATCTACGGTTGGACTTAGCTGCGGTCTTTTAAAAGGAGCCAGACGACTACTGACTTTCCACACTACGGGCGAACTTTTGCCAATCTACGATTGGACTTTAAGAATTTGCCACCCTTGGATGGACCTTTTGCCAATCTACGGTTGGACTTTAAAAATTTGCCACCCTTGGATGGACCTTTTGCCAATCTACGGTTGGACTTTAAAAATTTGCCACCCTTGGATGGACCTTTTGCCAATCTACGGTTGGACTTTAAAAATTTGCCACCCTTGGATGGACCTTTTTCCAATTTACGGTTGGACTTTGTTGGATTACTCTCTGCATGCATGTCAGACATCTCTGCTGACTCTGCTGAGGACCAATGATCAATGATTTGACTTTAGAGACTCCTGAAAGGATGGTATCTCTGCTGAAGAATGAATGAATAATTCGTCTGCTTCGAATTGTCAAGTTTGCCAAAAATAAATTGGACTTTGGGAATTTAGGGGATTGATGATTCTGCCAGGAATTACTTCATCTGCTTGGGGATGAATTCTGGTCATAACAATTCTGCTGGGGACGAGAATTTTTGAATGACATCCTGCTAGGGAAGAAAAGTCATTAAAACTCTGCTTGAGGATCTATCAAACCCGAGATCCTTTGCGGGGAGAATCAACCTGCTAACCCGGCTGGGGAAAGAATGTACTATCACCTTGCTGAGGAAGAAATTATGTTGATCAATACATCTCTTGCGGGGAGAAAAATAACTCAGCTGGGGAGTATTGTTGACAAGCTTCAATGTTGAACTCTGTGGGGAATACAATTATCATAGATGCGGCCTTGCTGGGAATCCGGGCTACTCTGCCAGGGGATATGCAATTCCTAGTTGGAAAACATTCTGTTGCAACATGCTGGGAATAATCCCTAGAGATCTGCTGGGAATCCGAATCAATTCCACGGTAGTCTGCTGAGGAATAATACTGTCGAGCTTAGGATAAGTGCCACAATGCCCCAGGTTAGGCGAACTTTCCGTTTGGCGATTCCGTTGGGGATAATGAGTTTACAATACCCTGTTGGGGAAAACCGCTTCTAAGCATCTCGTGCTGGGGAATGCCTTTTTAGAGGATTTTACAGAAGACCAAATGTCCTCAAACTCTATTGGGGATAATAGATCGGAAACATCTCCTGCTGGGGAGATTCAAAATGCCCCATGCTTGGGAAGGTCAACAACTTACTTCTTGCTCCATGATACAAGACTTACCTGAAGAAACGTCATGAGAGGATTTCACAGAAGATTAAGCATCTTCAAACTCCTGGCAACTTCACTGGGGATTGACCAACAACTTCGATGTCTGCGAAGCAACTCTACTGGGGACTTCACAACCGTTATCGACACAGAAAAGCTTGTAGCTGTTGGAAGTACTGAATGAGAGAATCGACTTAATAAGATACAACGATACCCAGTTTAACTCAATTCACTGATATCGAGACGTCGTGAATGACCGTCGACCAAATGATGGACTCAATCAGTAAACATTGTGACAAAAGGGTGACAAGTGACCCCTTCCCTGAATATGATTTCCCTAGTCTTCTGCGTGGGAATAAGTGATTACTCGTCTAGGAGAAAAGCCTCTTGTGCTTGAAATCATCTGGATCTGTTACCTGCAACAAAAGGATATGCACCCAAGCCCCAGAATATTGCGTGGTTTGAATCCGCCATCCAGAATTATTCAACACTTAAAGTAATTTTAAATGTTTTTTCCTGCGCATGTTATTGTAAAGCCACCATGTTTTCAAATGCAATGTTTTATCAAAAATTCAGACATTTTTGCAAACAAAGCAGTAAAACAAAATAAGAAGCTTTTTACTGAAATTCAATTTATTGAAGAAAAGCCCAGAATAGGCAATTACATCAGGAAGCAATCCCTGGAAAGAGGTGATCGCTGAAAATTGAGAAAAGAAACTATCCTAATGGCTATGTGAAGATGGCATTCCACTGAGTTTCAATTCTGCCATAGCCAGTATATCTTCAAGACTCCCCGACCTTGCCTTCTGAGGAATGATCAGTCTAATTCCTACCCTTTGGAATGTCAATTGCTGAAACGGTTATGGAGTACAGATAACTCAGACCGTAGTCGTTCGCTTAAATCCCTCTTTTGCGTGGACTGCCCTTTCGGGTTTTCACTCCACCGGGATACCCTTTTTTGCCTGAGTTGTCCTTGCGGATTTTCAACTCACCGGGTGTACAAATTTTTTTATTTTATATCCCTAATTTTTGCCCGAACCTTTTTATTCTATTTTTTGTGGTTCGCCGGGATGCCCTTTTTTGCCTGGACTTTTCTTTTTTTTGTCCAGCGGGTTTATTTATGCGAAGTATTTTTTTACTACGTCTGAGTTGACAGGGGATGAAAAGTCTTCGCCGTCCATGGTTGTAAGTAATAAGGCTCCGCCCGAGAAGACCTTCTTAACCACGAATGGACCTTCATAGTTGGGAGTCCATTTGCCCCTGTGATCTGTACTAGGAGGAAGGATCCTTTTGAGTACCACATCTCCCACTTTGTAAATCCGAGGACGCACCTTTTGGTCAAATGCTTGCTTCATCCTCCGCTGATATAACTGCCCATGACATACCGCTGACAGTCGTTTCTCCTCAATAAGGCTCAACTGATTAAACCTGGCACAAACCCACTCAGCTTCGTCTAACTTGACATCCATCATGACTCTGAGGGATGGAATCTTCACTTCGATCGGTAGTACTGCCTCCATACCGTATACCAGTGAGAATGGTGTTGCCCCAGTGGACGTGCGTACTGACGTTCGGTACCCATGCAAAGCAAATGGTAACATCTCATGCCAATCTTTATATGTGACAACCATTTTCTGCACAATCTTCTTAATATTCTTGTTGGCCGCCTCCACAGCGCCATTCATCTTCAGGCGATACGGAGAAGAATTGTGGTGTTCAATTTTGAAGTCCCGGCACAGTTCAGCCATCATTTTGTTGTTCAAATTAGAACCATTATCAGTAATGATTCTCTCGGGCACTCCATAGCGACAAATGATATCCCGTTTCAGGAAACGAGCCACCACCTGCTTAGTGACATTGGCATAAGATGCTGCTTCAACCCATTTAGTGAAATAATCAATGGCGACCAAGATGAAGCGATGGTCGTTTGAAGCAGTAGGCTCAATATTTTCGATCATATCAATGCCCCATATGGCAAAGGGCCAAGGAGAGGACATGACACTCAACGGATTTGGAGGAACGTGCACTTTGTCTGCATAGATCTGGCATTTGTGACACTTGCGGGCGTACTTGCAATAATCTGCTTTCATTGTCAACCAATAATACCCTGACCTCAATAGTTTCTTAGCCATTGCGTGACCTCCGACATGGGTACCAAAAGAACCTTCATGTACTTCCTGCATTAACAGGTCTGCTTCGTGTCTATCCACGCATCTGAGCAGAACCATGTCAAAATTTTGTTTGTACAGCACGTCATCCTGATTCAAGAAGAAGCTACCAGACAACCTTCTCAACGTCTTCTTATCTTTAGTATATGCCCGTGGCGGGTACTCTTGACTTTTCAAGAAACACTTGATATCATGAAACCATGGCTTGTCATCTGACGTTGCATCAACAGCAAACACAAATGCAAGTCTGTCAAGACGAGATACTTTAATCTTAGGTACATGGTTCCATCTTTGCACTTTGATCATGGAAGATAACGTGGCCAAGGCATCTGCAAACTTATTCTCATCTCGAGGAATATGGTACAGCTTCACTGTTATGAAAAATGTCAGCAATCTCCTTGTATAATCTCTATACGGAACCAGATTTGCTTGGTACGTGTACCAACTCCCTTTCACTTGATTGATTTCCAAAGCTGAGTCACCGAAGATATCAAGAGTCTTAATTCATAAATTAATCGCCTCCTCAATCCCCATTATACAAGCTTCATATTCTGCTTCATTGTTGGTGCGTCCAAAAGTTATTCGGGCAGTAAAAGGCATATGAACACCTTCCGCGTGAAAAGAACTGCTCCAACTCCGCACCCATTCATATTGACAGCCCCATCAAACATCAAACTCCATTTGGATTCAGGGTCTAGCCCCTCCTCCGGGAGTGTTCCTCGCAGTCTTTAGCCTTGAGAAACATGATGTCCTCATCAGGGAAATCAAATTTCATGGGTTGGTAATCATCAATAGGTTATTGCGCAAGATAGTCTGATAGGATACTTCCTTTGATGGCCTTTTGAGAAGTATACTGGATATCATATTCTGTCAAAACCATTTACCACCGTGCAACTCTGCCTGTTAGTGCTGGTTTCTCGAAAATGTATTTGATAGGATCCATTTTGGAAATTAACAAGGTTGTGTGCCTGATCATATACTGCCTCAATTGCTTAGCGGCCCATGCAAGTGTACAGCATGTCTTCTCAAGCATTAAGTAACGGGACTCGCAGTCATTGAACTTTTTGCTCAGGTAGTAGATAGCATGCTCCTTCCTACCTGTCTCGTCGTGTTGACCGAGAACACAACCCATAGAACCTTTAAGCACTGTCAAATACATAATCAAAGGCCTTCCTGAAACTGGAGGCATGAGGATTGGAGGTTCCTGCAAGTATTTTTTTATTTTATCGAATGCCAATTGGCAATCGTCATTCCACCTGACCGTTTGATCTTTTCTTAGCAGTTTGAATATTGGTTCGTATGTGGCTGTTAGGTGAGATATGAACCATGCAATGTAGTTCAATCTACCCAGAAAACCACGAACCTCTTTTTCTGTTCTTGGTTCAGGCATATCTTGTATTGCTTTCACTTTGGCAGGATCAACCTCAATCCCTTTTTCGCTCACAATGAAACCCAGCAGCTTTCCAGAACGCACCCCGAAAGTGCACTTGTTTGGATTCAACCTCAAACGGAACTTTCTCAACCTTTCAAACAACTTTTTCAAGTTAATCAGATGTTCCTCTTCCGTTCGCAACTTGGCGATCATGTCGTCCACATAACATTCGATCTCTTTGTGAATCAAGTCATGAAATAAGGTTACCATCGCCCGCTGGTACGTTGCCCCTGCGTTCTTCAACCCAAAAGGCATCACCTTATAATAGTACGTACCCCATGGGGTAATGAACGTGGTCTTCTCCATATCCTCAGGTGCCATCTTAATCTGGTTGTACCCGGAGAAACCGTCCATAAATGAGAACACTGAAAACTGAGTTGTATTGTCAACCAGCACATCTATGTGAGGCAGTGGAAAATCACCTTTCGGGCTAGCCTTGTTAAGATCTCGATAATCCACACACATTCTCACCTTTTCGTCTTTATTTGGTACCGGCACAATGTTGGCAACCCAAGGAGGATAATTGGTCACAGCAAGAAACCCAGCGTCCCACTGCTTCTGAACCTCTTCTTTGATCTTTATGGCCATATCGGGATGGGTCCGACGAAGTTTCTACTTGACTGGCGGGCATTCTTCCCTCAACGGAAGCTTGTGTACAACAATATCAGTATCCAACCCTGGCATGTCTTGATACGACCAGGCGAAGATATCAACATATTCACACAACATTTCAGTCAAAGCTTTCTTCACATCTGCTTTCAGGCTGGCGCCAATCTTGATCTCTTTCTTAGCATCCTCGGTACCAATATTAATGATCTCTATGGTCTCTTGATGAGGATGGATGGTCCTTTCTTCTTGTTTTAACAATCTGGCCATTTCCTCAGGGAGTTCGCAACCTTTCTCATCCCCTTCTTCGGCTTGATAAATCGGTTTGTCAAAGTCATACATAGCCATAGCAGAACCGTTATCATTGAAATCCGGAGGATCAAGTCTGCACGAACGGGTTCATGCTTTATTTTAGAATTTATTTTTAAACAAAAAGAAACAAAACATTGCCATTTTATTATTTTTGTGCAAAAATAAAAATGAAAGACAGAGAACAAAATTTGAGTGCAAAACGTCCTTTATTGATGATTAAAATTGCAAATGCAAACAGGGTGGCCCTATAAATGAATCTATACGCCTTGGGCAGGGCGCAAGATTTTAATCATGCATTATGGTTAGAAAAACAAAGAAAATTACTCTGTTTGAAGAGTAGCCCGGATGACTTCTTCAACGGACCAATTCTGCAATGGTTGTCCCGGAGCGCGTGGACGTACCCAGTTGTCCAAGTCACAGTCACTGTCAACACCATCTTCTGCAGCTGCACAAGACTGATCTGAGTAAATGATTCCCCCACTACTGAAAGTGATGGATCCACTATTCTCGGCAACTGAAGTCATAGAGGGATGATAGCCAATACCAAATTTGCCCTCCTTCATTGGTGTCTCTATCAGTTTGCCCCAGCCTTGGGCGTTGCCCGCTTTGACAACCTCGACAGCTTGCTTATAGGACGAAATGGATGTACTAGCTCTTTCTGGTGCAAGGGAAGATTCAGGAACATTGTCAATATTCACCGCTTCAAACGACTGGCAAAGCATCTCGTGAATTTCCCCATCCATCTCAATATACTTGAACATGGACAAATGGCTAACAAAGATGTCTTCTTCACCACACACTGTCACAACTTGTCCCTCGAACTCGTATTTCAACTTCTGGTGTAAGGTAGATGTAACAGCTCCGGCCGCATGAATCCAAGGGCAGCCTAATAAACAGCTATACGCAGGCTGTATGTCCATCACATGGAATATGGATTTGAACACTTGCGGTCCAATTTGCACGGGCAATTCTACTTCACCAAACACAGATCTTTTCGTTCCATCGAACGCTCGGACAACCAACTCACTGGGCCTTAAAATCAAACCATCAACCTCTAGCTTCATTAGCGCCTTCTTTGGCAAGACATTGAGCGAGGAACCAGTGTCTACTAGTACGTGAGACAACACTGCACCCCTGCACTCCATTGTAATGTGCAAAGCTTTATTGTGGTTTCTCCCTTCAGACGTCAAATCTCTGCTTGTGAAACCCAATCCGTGGCTGACATTGACGTTGGAAATCACACCTTCAAGCTGATTAATAGTGATTTCCTGTGGAACATATGCTCTCTTCAACACTTTCAATAAAGCCTCCCGGTGCACGTCAGAACACATCAACAATGACAAAATTGAAATTTTCGGGGGCGTCTGGTTCAATTGATCGACAATCTTATAATCACTTTTCTTTATTATCCTCATGAACTCTTCCACCTCATTGCCAAAGGTAATCTTTGTCTCTGCTTCTGGCACAGGCACACTCTCGACCACCTGTTTTCCTTTAGCTTTTGTTGCAGCTTCAGCTTCTTTATCACTTCGCAAAGTTTGGGGAGCAAACAACCTTCCGCTCCGAGTAAAGCCACCTACACCACCCACATTGTCAATATTTAAACTGGCTGATGTCCCGACTTCTTGCTTTTTGCCTTCATAATACACGCCTGCCCCATAATGCCATGGGATTGCCTTCGTAGATGTAAACGGGACAGGTCCTGGCACCGTGATGGTAACAGGACTAGGTCTTTCTTGCACAACACTTGCTACAGGAGCCGTACTTGCAGTCACCTGAATCTCAGCGGGAGTATAATAGATGGTCACAATTGACACCTCGTCAGTATCTTTCACAACCCTGTCAAACTGTAGCCGGCCCTCATTGATCAGATTCTGCAGACCAATTCTCAACTTATCGCAGCCATTCTTCTGACTCATACATTCAGAACAATCTCGATCACAACCCGGGAACACCTGTCCCTTCAACAAACGATCCTTCACCACTAGCAACGGAGTCTTCACCTAACTGATATCTGTTATCAAATTTAACCTCTTTCCGTCTTCAATAGCACGCACATCTGCCACACCATGATCAGGCATGGGGTTCTGGAGAACATTAGGAGGCAGCGAGAAATTGATTGCTTTAGCATCAATCAAATCTTGCACCTTATGATGAAACGCCCAACATTTTTCAATGGTGTGCCCCTGAGCACCTGAGTGGAACTCGCAGCGAGCATTAACATCAAAATTAGGTGGCAAGTTGCCAGCGGCAGGAGGTCTCATAGTACGCAGCTCAACCAACTTCAACTTGAGTAACTGTGGTAACAACGCTGAATAGGTCATAGGGAGAGGGTCAATTTTGCGGTCCCTCTGCCTAGATCTTTGCTGGAAAGAAGGTTGATGCTGCTGCTGAACCTGTTGTTGGGGTTGTTGTTGCTGAACAGCTGGTGCTGGGATCGTCACTGCACCTACTTGATGGTAAGCCTGAGAACGTCCTCTTCCCCGTCCTCTATACACAGCATTTGTATCACCTTCTCTCCTTTTCTGACCACTAGCAAATGGTTTCTTTGTCCTGGAAGAGCTAGCCCCACTTACATCTTGGATCTTTCCAAGTTTCAACAAACTCTCTATTCTTTCTCCAGCAATCACTATATCAGCAAACCCGGTTGATGGACAAGCAGCCAACCTTTCAAGAAATGCCCCTTGCAGAGTGCCCATAAACATGTCTGCCATTTCCCTATCCAGCAAAGGAGGTTGAACCTGTGCAGCCATCTCCCTCCACCTTTGAGCGTATTCCTTGAAAATTTCCTTAGCATTCTGTGACAACCCCTGCAATTGAGTGCGGCTGGGCGCCATGTCGATATTGTACTGATATTGCTTTAGGAATGCTTCTGCTAGATCCTTCCAACTTCTCACAGCAGCTCTGTTCAATTTCATATACCAGGTCAAAGGAGCTCCAGCCAGACTGTCTTGAAAGTAATGCATCCATAACTTTTCATCATCTGTATGGGCTGAGATCTTCCCAAAATAAGCTTGGATATTTAGAGTTTCCCTGGCAACTACGTCTAGAACAAGACAAAACATCGTCTCCCAACATCCGACGTTATACCAGATATTTCAACATAACCTAAACCATGAGAATTTTCTTTTACAACAATTTTAGATAACTAGATCTAAGAAATCTCCCCCTTGAACAGTTTATATACATAAGGCAAATGTTCCAAGTGAAACCCCTTCTGGAACTGTTTATCAGCCTCCTCTTGGGCTTAGTGAAAGGACCCACTGGCTTCCTAAAAGCATCCCCGCCTCCTCTTGGGCGTTGTACAAGGACCCGTCGGCTTCTTAGAAGTTTTCACAGCCTCCTCTTAGGCTTCGTATAATGATTCTTCCTCCGGGAAGATAGCCTCCTCTTGGGCTTCGTACAAATTATCCCTCGGCTTCTTAAAAGTTTTCTCGCCTCCCCTTGGGCTTCGTACAAATTGTCCCAACGACCTTCTAGAGGTATAGGAACAGAAATTATTCATCTTAATAGAACAGTCTTTCAAAGAGTCTAGATCTTACTACTATTGTTTCTTAAGTATAGTACAGAAGATAAAACCCGTAGACTCGGACAGTCTAAAGCTCCTTTGGATTTCCTGTTTCCTTAGAGAACAGGAAATAATCCCGATCCTCAGATCAAATCGATGAGTACAACTTTACCCATATAAGAACTGATTTTCTCTTTTAACCAACATGCTGGACCTGTCACACAACTGAAACAGTTACCTTAGCCTTTTCTTGGGCTTTGTACAAATGATTCTCCTCAGCGGAGCAAACCTTTTAGCCTCCATCTCGGGCTTCATACGAGATACCAAATCACTCTCTTGTTGAGTATAAAAGACTATCTTGTTGAGTCAAACCTTTAGCCTCCATCTCGGGCTTCGTACGAGATACAAAAACACTCTCTTGTTGAGTATAAAAGACTCTCTTGTTGAGTCACTTCCCTTTCAGCCTCCATCTCGGGCTTCGTACGAGATACAAAACACTCTCTTGTTGAGTATAAAAGACTCTCTTGTTGAGTCAAACACCTTTACCCTCTGTCTTGGGCTTCGTACAATACACATACAAAAGCACTCTCTTGTTGAGTCAACCCTTTTAGCCTCTCTCTCGGGCTTCGTACGAGACACATAAAAACACCCTTTTGTTGGGCCAATAGCCTCCTCTTAGGCTTTGTATAAGGAAACCTCGGTTGAGTCAATCAACCTTTTAGCATCAAAATTTGTGCCTCGTTCACAGTATACAAACATCAACAACTCCTTTTCCTTCATCTAATTGCTGTAAGTGGCGAGTCTCTGGATTATTTACATCCATGCCACTGTCCCTCCTTTAGCATGAGAAATTCCTAAGGAAAGATGACATTGCTCTAAACTGAGTTAACGTTTTTGTCCTTCAGGTTAAAAATCCCCTACAAAGGAAATTATGGCATTGTTGGATTCACATAACCCAGTTAAAGTAATTCTCCTTTATAATCAGTCACCCCAACAGTTGTGAAAAAACAGACCCTCTTTAGAGATGACAAATTCTCTCTAAATTCAAAACCCTTTAGCTTCACATCTTGGGCTTCGAACAAGATACAAATAAACCACCTTTAGCTTCACGTCTTGGGCTTTGAACAAGACACCAAAACACCATTTCCTCCCATAGAATAGGAGGAACTACGATCGCTCTGATTTCCCTGTTTCGGTAAACGGGAATACGTAGCCATAAGATTGAAAGAGAAATCTTAGCGAGCACACTAATCAAAAACCCAAAATCCCCTACCTTCATACATCAATCAAAAAGCATTAGTCCTAACATCCTGCCAATAGCATAGTCCCGTCATTTCAGTCTTAACAAAATAAGCAGAAAGATGCCCCACTTCCACATAGCATCCGTAACCTAACAGACCGCTGTTTAAACTCAGTATGCAAGCAGGGTTAGTTGGAGACATTTATTCCCCTTCCTTCATCAGCTTCAATAGGATAAAAAATGAATCAACCTGTAGTACCCCAGAGCGGCAGTGCTTAAGAACCACGTCGAAAATCGCTCGCTACAGAAAAGTGGCGCCCACCGTGGGGCCTGTCTTTCTTTCTTAGAATTTAAGGTGAAAACGTTGGACAAGTTATTTTCATGACGGTTCCATCGGGGATTGTCATTATTGCTAGGATCGGCCCTCACTAGGATCTTAGGTCAAAAACCTTTAAATTGGGAAGGTGCCACAGAATGGCGACTCCGCCGGGGAGCCATTTTCTGTTAGGATCATAGGATTCATAGCTTTTAAAAAGTCTAGGACATTAGGAAAAATATATATACTGCTTTTCCTAATTGATATTTGTGTTTATTTTTCTGCTAATGGGAATGCGTGTGATGCCGCATGTGGAAAGATTGAGTATACACCTAGGAAAAACCTCTTTCAGTAGTGCGGAAGCTATCGAAAATAGTTGTCACACGATACTACCCTCTTCTGAGGTTCTTCGAAATAGCATCACCTAGCACGGTTCCCGGCCCGCTGATGTTATCTCGACAAGAACCAATGATTTTGAGAGACAGGTACAAAAATCACTAGTATAAACCTTTGGGGGGGGGTAGAGCCTTGACTTCATGACACCGACCCTTTGACCCCATGTTTTTTCTATGTTTTTGTGTGCTGCATTCATGCATTCATTTAAAAAAACATTAAAACAAAGAAAATCTTCTCTTCTAGTCTCTCTTTTTCAAATTAAACTAAGACATTGATTGCAAATGTCAGAGAGAAAAGGATTGTGCTCGTGGATTTCGGTAGACGGAAAACTCACAAGTATACCTTCAAGGTTCCAAAACTAGAGGATTTGAGAGGATTAGCAAGGATGATCACTAACCCTGACACTTTCAGAGCCAAGTTCGGGGGTATGCTACCTCTGTTAAGGGTCCATGTAATTGAAGGAATCCTGGAGGTACTCATTCAGATTTACGATCTGGTCTATCACTGTTTCACATTCCCGGATTACCAACTCGCACCAACGCTGGAGGAGTATTCTCATCTGATTGATCTACCCATTACTGATCAAGCTCCCTTTTCTGGACTGGAAGAAATTCCAAAGGATCGGACCATTGCAAGAGCATTTTATTTGGACGAGTCAGAAGTCAGGACTCACATGACCACTAAGGGTGGCATCTGGGGTTTCCCATCCCAGTTCTTAACAAAGAAAGCCCTGTACTTTGCTAGTATAGGGAACATGACTGCTTTCGAGAGCATCTTTGTTTTGCTCACCTACGGGTTATTTTTATTTCCCAACATTGATAACTTCGTCGATATCAACGCCCTTAATATTTTCTTGATTGGAAACCCTGTACCAACCTTGCTCACAGATGCGTATCATTCTGTACACTTAAGGAATTTATACAGCAGAGGAGTGATCACGTGCTGTGTACCCCTGCTATATAAATGGTTTATCTCCCATTTGCCCAAGTCTGCTGCATTTTGGGATCATAAGAGTGCTTTACGTTGGTCGCAGAAAATCATGTCTCTTACCAACTCTGACATAGATTGGTAGAATAGGGTTTATGACGGGATCAGAATCATTGACCGTTGTGGAAACTTCCCCAACGTACCCCTCATAGGAACTAAGGGAGGAATCAATTACCATCCAGTTTTAGTTCTTCGTCAATTTGGATACCCGATGAGGCATGTCCCGCGTAATGCTCATCTGGAAGGTCTTTTCTTCAAGGAAGGAGAAAATGACAGGGCACTAAAGACGAAAATAGTGCATGCTTGGAAACATGTTCATAAGAAAGGACGGGAGTCTCTAGGAAAATCGGACTGTGTCTCGGGGGAGCCTTATCTCCACTGGGTACAAACTAGAGCTCTCAAGCTAAAGATGCCTTATCCTCGTCACGGAGTTCTTCCACCAAGGGAATCTGTCATGTACTTCATAACTGAGACAGAAAAACTTCAGGTTACTCTCAACAAAGTTCAACAGGAGAGGAGTAGGGGTGGCAAAATAGGCCCGGCCCGTTGGGCTTGCTCGTTTTACCTGCACTTTAGTGCGGGGTAGGCCAAGGATTTAGGCCCTCGCCCTCTAATGTGTCCGCTTCGCTCCGCCCCTTTTTCTTCGCGGGCTTTTGCTGGCACGAGCATTTACATAAAATTTTGCATTTTTAAGCTTAAAAGGTGCAGTGTCCACGGGTTTTCCCCACCCCGCCCTCACGTTTTACGGGGTGGGCCTAAGTTTTAGGCCCACATCCTCAACTATGACCATCCCGCCCCACCCCGTTTTTTTGTGGGCATTTGCGTGGCGGGCCTAAACGGGGCGGGCATGCCCGTTTACCACCCCTAGAGAGGAGGTCTTGGAAGAACAAGTACCGCATTCTCAATGTGGAGTGTACCAAAATACAGCGACTGCTGAAAGATAAGGATGCTCTAATTTAGATTTTGGAGCAACATACTGCAGAAAATCAGGATGACCAAAGGAATTTGCTCGCTCCTTTCACTTGCCAAAGGAATGACAATCCGACAACGGCCCAAGAGCGTCCGGTCCAAGAAAAGGAAAGTACCAGAATCAGCACCCGAGTTCTCCTCAGAGAGGACTCGGGACCCATTAGCTTAGATTTCCTTTTTCAATACTTTGTAATCTACTGTATTTCCATTTACGCAATCCTTTGAATTCAATAAAACGAGGTTTCCCCACTGTTTGATATTTGCAATCTAATTGTCGAAGTTTATTTTGAAAAAACAATTAATATAATCATTGCGTTCATCATTCTCATAAACGCATTCTTCTTACCTACGAATCTCACATTTGTGTCTCGGTTCTAGAGTCAAATTGTCTAATTCGTACAATACTCGGGTCAATCGTCAGAAAAAGATGGATGATCTCGAGGAAGAGAATAGAGAGTTGAAAGAAGAGATCGACGCTCTGAGAGAGGATATGAGAAAGCTTCGTAACGACATGCAAGCCATGGCAGAAGCTCAGCTACAAAGAACTGTGATCTCAGAGATCACCTCAATGCCCATAGTGGAGAAGTATGATCCTAGGTATCAAATGCCGAAAGATCGTCCCTGGGGCATGCCTGTTAACTATATCCCTGAAGGATATGTTCCCCCGATCACTGAAGATCAGGGAATCATAGCAGAAGCCGCTGGGCCTGAAGGTTACAAACTTCGGGAAAGCGAGGATTCCAGAGGCCTAATGAGGACTCCTGAAGGTTACAAACTTTGGGAAACGCCAAGATTCACTGTCGTAGTAATGGTACCACCCCCCGTGGTACACACTGTCCCAGAAGGACAGATTCCACAGATACCTTCTGGTAGAAAGGTAAGTATGTTCGATAGAATGGATGAATTCTAGGAGCAGTTCCTGGAAATGCAGAAGGAACTGCAAGCCATTCGCGGTCAAGATTTATTTGAAAAGGATGCCGCAGACCTTTGTTTGGTCCCCAATGTGAAAGTCCCGCACAAGTTCCAAGTACCCGATTTTGAAAAGTACAAGGGTAACTTTTGCCCTCAAAGCCATTTGGTGATGTACGCTCGGCGAATTTTAGCTCAGACAGAGAACCAGGATCTACTGATTCACTACTTTCAAGATAGTTTAACCGGTGCCACATTAAAATGGTACATGGGTTTAAACCACCCTACGATTCGCACTTTCAGAGATCTTGGCACTGCCTTCGTCCAACAATATAAATACAAATTGGACATGGCACCAGGCAGAGATGAACTCGGATCAATGTTGCAAAAAGACAAGGAAACCTTTAAGGAATACGCTCAGAGATGGCATGAAATTACCGCTCAAATTTGTCCACCTCTTGAGGAAAAAGAGATGACAAAGATTTTCTTAAAGACCTTGAGCTTATTTTACTACGACATAATGGTTGCCAGTGCGCCCAGCGACTTCACCGAAATGGTCGGTATGGGAGTGCGTCTTGAGGAAGCAGTCCAAGAAGGACGTCTGGTTAAAGACGCTGGATCATCAAGTAGTACAAAATGATACAGTAGTGCTCTCCCTAAGAAAAAAAAGCAAGATATTGGGAATATCTCTCTCGGAAATCAAAGGCGACGGTACCAACCAGTAGCAGCTGTAACTCCTGCTATCAACCCTGCACCTGTTTCTACGTATCAACCTCAGGTTGCTCAAAGCCAACCGCATTCGCAGCAATTTCAGCAAAGGACACAACAGCCTCCTCAGCAGGCTCGTCCTCAATACAACAAGAACTGTACAATGCGGCCACCAGGATTTGATCCTATACCCATATCGTATGCAGAACTATTTCCGTTACTACTGGCCAGGGGGCATGTCCAGACTAAGTCTCCTCTTATAGTACCGGAAAATCCGCCTTTTTGGTTCAAGGAGGATCAGACTTGTCCTTACCATCAAGGAGGACCAGGGCATAACATAGAAAACTGTCTCAGTTTCAAATCTGACTTGCAAAAGCTTGTTAGGAGCGGGGTCCTATCTTTCAAAGATACGAATCCGAATGTTCTCACGAACCCGTTGCCTCAACATGAGAAAGCTGCAGTCAATTTGATAGAGGGAGAGTCTAACAACACCTATCAAATTCACGATGTACTCTTATTGAGGGCCAACTTGGTCAAGATGCATTGTAGACAGAGTGGATATGGCCATGTGCCACCTCATAATTATCACCAGTGTGATATCTGCTCTAAAAGCAATTAAGGATGTTCTGTGGTGCAATCAGCTCTACAGAAACAGATGGATCTCGGATGGATCCAAGAGCACTGAGTTCGTGGGGTTAACATGGTTTATACAAATTCCAACATCATTCAAAACCACGATATATGTGCGATGAATGTCAACCTGGTGGCAATGCACTCAAGGCAAAGCCAGTATCATATTCTGCCGCGTCAAGATTATAATTCATGCCTGACTTGCTCGGTAAACAAACAGGGATGCTCTTTTGTACAAGAGGCCCTCCAGAATCAGATGGATCTTGGATGGATTCAAGACTACCATGATAGGAATCATTATCAAATTAACATGATTCAAATCTTCGATATTCGCTTGATGAATACCAGCCTGGTGGAGTTACATGCTAAACAGGTCCGGCTCGGGTTCCTGGTATCACATGATTATCAGAACTGTAAAATGGGTTACAAAGACGATCAGGGTTGTGCCCTTGTCCAGGAAACACTTCAGCACTTGTTGAACCACTGGTGGCTTCCAATCTATATTGATGAAGACACCCAGCAAATTAGTATCACTAACGGGAATCCTACTAGATATCAAAGTCGGGATGTTCGGTCGATGGAAACAGATCTAGTAAGGTTACACTATATTCAAAGCGGGCGTGGCCAGGTGCCACTACACAACTATGAGCGGTGTGGAGTTTGCTCAGTGGATAATCAAGGATGCTACCTCGTACGAGCAGCCCTTCAAAGTTAGTTGGACCGCAAAGAGATTCAACCAGGGTCAAGTTCTGGATCAGTCAACTACTTCGCTGATCAAATCGAGGACGTTGTCGTAATCTCTGATCATCAGAGTACTAGGGATGTTTGTACCATTATCCCTCTACTTGACGAATCGAGAGTTCCCAACCGGGAACGGATCGAAATTACTTACAATGGTCAGAAAAATCAGAAGGTTCCCATAGTCATCTACCTACCGGGACCATTACCGTATAAATCAACTAAGGTTATCCCTTACAAATACGGTGCAACAACAGTTGAGAATGGAAAGGAAATTCCATTACCCTCCGTCGTGAATATTGTAGACATCAGTCGAGTAACACGAAGTGGTAGAATCTTCAACAGAGGAGTTGGAGAACCCAGCAAAGAAAAGGAACCTCAGACAGAAGTTCCCGATCCACCAGTCGGTCAATCCAGTAATCCCGGCCTTTCGAAAAACAATGATGAGATGTTGAAGCTCATCCAAAGGAGTGAATATAACATTGTTGATCATCTGTTACAGACTCCTTCAAAGATCTCGGTATTATCATTGTTACTTAGTTCAGAAGCGCATAGGGAGGCTCTACAGAAAGTCTTGGAGCAGGCCTTTGTGGAACAGGATGTAACAATTAGACAGTTCGATAGCATTGTCTCTAACATCACTTCCTGCAATAGCTTGGGATTTAGTGATGAGGAATTACCTGAAGAAGGTCGCCGTCATAACATGGCGCTCAACATTACAGTCAACTGCCAGGACGATGCTTTAGCCAACGTACTGGTAGACACAGGATCAGCCCTGAATGTTATATCGAAGTCCACTTTGATGCAATTATCATTCAAAGGACCTTCGATGAAAACCAGCGAGGTCGTCGTCAAAGCATTTGACGGATCCAGAAAAACGGTTATCGGCGAAGTCGACCTTCCCATAACTATAGGTCCTCACACTTTCCAAGTCACTTTCCAGGTCATGGACATCCGGGCAACATACAGTTGTTTATTAGGAAGACCTTGGATACATCAGGCTGGGGTAGTCACTTCGACCCTCCACCAAAAGCTAAAGTTCGTCCAGAACGACCAACTCGTCACAGTCTGTGGAGACCAGGCTTTGCTCGTAAGCAACATGTCATTATCTACTTGTGTAGAACCCGAGGAGGTTGTTGGAACTCAGTTCCAAGCGCTTACGGTGACCAATGAGAATCAATCAGAGAAAGGAACCTCGATTTCCTCATACAAAGATGCTATCAAAGCGGTCGAGAGTACCAACACAACAGGAAGGGGGCAGCTTGTCATTCTTATTGACAATAAGAAAAGGAAAGGTCTTGGCTTTTCCTCAACCTGTACACAGGCTGCTACCAACGATGAAAGTCTTCGTCCCATTCAGAACTTCTTCCACAGTGGAGGTTTCCTTCACCCAGTGTCTCAAGAAGTACATACCATCAATGAAGATGATTCCTCCGATACAGATGAAGAATGGAAGTCCTATCTCAACGAGGACGGTTATACGTCTCAGGGCGAAACACAGACTCCATTTTGCTTTACTGCACAGAGCCCGAGATTTATACCGAGGTCAGACGTCAAAATGCTATATGGAGATTGTGATCCGGAAGGATGTCGTGCTCCGCCAAACTCATTAGAGGAGGACACTCTGATGAAAGACAACTTTGACACCAGTTACTATGTCCCGATGGATGGTCTGCCTATTTGGCAACCGTGCCCAGGAGACTTGGGACAAGAAAATCAGCCGAACAATGAAAATCAGTTGAGCATCATTGAAAAGAATACCTGCGTCTCCACCATGTCATGGGATCAATACCCAGGTTATCCTGAAAATACCCAGCACGACGAAGAATTCGGAACGTTTGCAGGACTAGAATTCATCAACTATGCTTTTCCCGAGGTCAACGGCATCAAGAGAGATGACTCCTCCAGTTCCAAAGAAGTGTGGGACACCTTGGGACAACCAAGCAGAAAATTTGACTTCATGGTCAAGTACACCACTCCTAAAAGCTCTCATATCAGGTTCGAAGACATCCAACTAACTGGATGGGGAGATACAGCTGAGAGTACAAATACTACGCAAAATACAACTGAGGAATCTTACTACGACAACTCTGTCTGGGAGACAGATTCCAATGATCAAGCTCCACCAGAAATCAACGTCATTTCTGAAGACAAATCAAGGGAAGTACCAGACTTTTTGATTCACCGAGGAGTTCGACGCCAATGGGATGCTGTCGATGTTCCGAAGATCGTCCATAAGTCTAAGTAATTGCCATCTTTACTTTAACCTTTCACCCTGCCCAGGTGAAACAGATGTTTTGATAGGGCTCGCTTTCTGTAAATATCCCTCTTTGCTTTGCCCAAAGCCACAGAGTTCTGTTTTATACGGCTGTAGTTTCAAGAATCGACTTGTTCATAAATAAAATAACGTCGTTCTGTAATTTGTGCATTAATTGTTGTTTTCTCTTTTTGCTTTTCTCAGAAAATGGTAATCCTAAAAAACATCTCAAATAACAAAAACAAGCAGTTTTTCAAAGAAAAAACACTGCACACACTTGCATTCTCTCTATCTCTTCTAAACACAAATCATCACATCATGCAGATTGCTTGTTTTAAACCCCGATGAAACATACGATCCAATGCCTTCTCCCAACTTTGAGTTCCCGGTATTTGAGGCTGAAGAAGAAAATGACGACGAAATTCCAGAGGAGATCTCCTGACTACTCAGACAAGAGGAAAAGTCCATTGAGCCTCACAAAGAGTTGCTGGAAACAATCAACTTGGGATCGAAAGAAGAGAGAAAAGAAGTCAAGATTGGGGCACTGCTCAGTCCAACTGTCAAAAAGAGTTTGACGAAACTTCTCAAAGAGTTTCCCGATGTTTTCGCTTGGTCCTATCAGGATATGCCAGGGTTGGATACCAGCATCGTGGAACACCATCTATCGTTACGGTCAGAATGTCCGCAGTAAAATAGAGGTTGAGACGGACTCATCCGGACATGGCCATCAAAATCAAAGAGGAGGTACAGAAACAAATTGACGCGGGTTTCCTCGCTACGTCAGAATATCCTCAATGGTTAGCCAACATCGTACCCATTCTAATAAAGGACGGAAAAGTCAGAATGTGTGTCGATTACCGAGATCTAAACAAGGCAACTCCAAAGGACGACTTTCCTTTACCACACATTGACATGCTGGTAGACAGTACAACAAAGTTCAAAGTTTTCTCCTTCATGGATGGATTCTCGGGCTATAATCAAATCAAAATGGTGCCGAAAGACATGGAGAAAACTTCGTTCATTACCCCATGGGGTACTTTTTGTTACAAGGTAATGCCATTTGGTTTGAAAAACGCCGGGGCAACCTATCAAAGGGCCATGACTACTCTGTTTCTTGACATGATACATAAGGAAATCGAGGTATATGTCGATGACATGATTGCCAAATCTAAAACAGAAGAGGAGCATGTGACCCACCTGTCAAAGCTATTCGAGCGTCTGAGAAAATACAAACTCCGCTTGAATCCCAATAAATGCACCTTCGGTGTCTGTTCAGGGAAACTCTTAGGGTTCATCGTCAGCCAGAGAGGAATTGAGGTTGATCCTGACAAGGTCAAGGCCATCCAAGAAATGCCTTCTCCAAAGACTGAAAAACAAGTCAGGGGATTCCTGGGATGTTTGAACTATATTTCCAGATTCATATTCCTAATGACCGCGACATGTGCGCCGATTTTTAAATTACTCAAAAAGAATCAAGACTGCGTTTAGACAGAAGACTGTCAAACCGCCTTAGACAGTATTAAGGAATATCTGTTGAACCCACTGATTCTATCACCTCCAGTGGAAGGAAGACCGCTTATCATCTACTTAACAGTCCTGGAGGACTCAATGGGATGTGTACTTGGCCAACAAGACGAAACCAAACGGAAAGAGTCTGCCATCTATTATTTGAGCAAGAAATTCACCGACTGCGAGACTCGGTACACTATGCTTGAGAAAACTTGTTGCGCTTTGGCTTGGGCAGCCAAACGTCTTCACCAGTACATGATTCCTCACACTACTTGGTTGATCTCCGAAATGGATCCAATCAAGTATGTCTTTGAAAAGTATGCTCTCACGGGAAGGATTGCCCGTTGGCAGATGTTGTTATCAGAATATGACATAGAGTACCACGCTCAGAAAGCCGTTAAGGGGAGTATTTTAGCCGATCATTTGGCTCATCAACCGATTGACGATCAGGAATCAGTCGAATTTGACTTCCCAGACGAAGATGTCATGTATCTAAAAATGAAAGACTGCGATGAACCGCTACCCAGTGAACGGCCAGAACTAGATTTTCAATGGGGACTTATTTTTGACGGAGCTATCAATCATTACGGAAATGGAATTGGGGCAATCATCATAACACCTCAGGGTACCCACATTCCTTTCACCGTCAGACTCATATTCAAGTGCACAAACAACGAGGTCGAATACAAAGCTTGTATTATGGGTCTCGAAGAAGCAATCGACTTAAGGATTAAAAACTTGGATGTATATGGAGACTCCACTTTAGACGTCAATCAGATCAAAGGAGATTGGAACACATACCAATCCGGACTAATTCCTTACAAAGACTATGCGAGAAGGTTGTTACCATTCTTCAACAGAGTCGAGTTTCATCACATCCCTCGTGATGAGAATCACATGGCTGATGCATTAGCCACTCTCTCTTCCATGATTAGTGTAGGTTAATGGAATGACTTACCTAAGATCAACATAATGCGCCTTGAATGGCCTGCTTACATCTTCACGATTGAAGAAGTCATAGACGACAAACCTTGGTATCACGATATCAAATGCTTCCTTCAGAAAAAAGAGTACACACCTGGGGCATCTAGGAAAGACAGAAAAACCCTCAGAAGACTGGCTGGCAGTTTCTTTCTGAGCGGTGACACACTCTATAAGAGAAATTTTGACATGGTTTTGCTCCGATGAGTCGACAGACCAGAAGCAGACGCACTGATAAAGGAAATTCACGAAGGATCCTTTTGCGCTCATGCCAATGGACACACAATGGCGAGAAAAATTCTAAGATTAGGGTACTATTGGTTAACCATGGAATCTGACTGCTACAAGTACATGAGGAGGTGTCACAAGTGTCAGATATACTCAGAAAAAATTCATGTACCGCCTACACATCTCAAAGTTCTCTCTTCCCCGTGGCCTTTTTCCATATGGGGAATCGACATGATTGGCATGATTGACCCAAGGCTTCAAACAAACATCGGTTCATCCTGGTAGCCATTAACTATTTCACCAAGTGGGTCGAAGCAGCGTCTTACGCTAATGTAACCCGACGAGTGGTGGTCTGATTTATCAAAAATAATATCATTTGCCGTTATGGTGTTCTGAGCCAGATCATTACAGATAATGGATCTAACTTGAATAATAAGATGATGAAAGAGTTGTGTGCTGAGTTCAAAATCGAACACCATAACTCATCTCCCTACCGACCCAAGATGAACGGGGAGGTAGAAGCGGCTAACAAGAACATCAAGAGGATCGTTCAAAAGATGGTTGTAGCCTACAAAGATTGGCACGAGATGCTACCCTTTGCTCTTCACGGTTATCGCACATCTGTCCGTACTTCAACAGGGGTAACCCCTTTCTCTCTAGTATATGGCATGGAGGTAGTGCTCCCCATCAAAGTAGAGATCCCATCAATCCGGGTATTGATGGAAGCTAAGCTTACAGAAGATGAATGGCATCAGAGTCTACACGACGAACTGAACCTGATCGAAGAAAAGCGAATAACGGCACTATGCCATGGTCAGTTGTATCAGCAAAGGATGAAGAGGGCGTTCGACAAAAAGGTTCGAACTCGCGTCTTTAGAAAAGGAGACCTTGTGCTCAAGAAGATACAATCATTTTTCACTGATTCTTGGGCCAAGTGGACTCCGAATTATGACGGCCCCTATGTGGTCAAGAAAGCTTTCTCAGGCGGCGCCTTGAGACTTGCAATCATGGACGGAGAGGAATTTGCCTACCCCACAAATGTTGACGTAGTCAAGAAATACTTCGCCTAAACTAAAAAAAAAACGTCTCGGTGGATTGAAAACCCGAAAGGGAAGTCCAGGTAAAATTAGAGACATGATCAAAAATCATCCCGATGGATTGGAAATCTCAAAGTACAATCCAGGCAAAAATTAGGGATAATGACAAGTAACTACGTTCGACAAAGGGGCAAGTCCCTCGGCAGTAGTTACATCATTCGTCAGGAAAACTCCAGTCAAGGTCATCTTCGACAGAAGCTCAGGATGCCCCGAAGTCAAAGTTGGTAGAAGGATAGTGGTCGTTATGTTTCAATGTTGCCCTTTTCCCTTAAATTACCATTTTCTAACTTTGTAAATACTCTATGGAATCACGCATTTGGCTGATTTCCATCCTATCAATAAAATTTGAGCCCTTGTGCTTTTGTTTGTAATTCTTATTTGTTTTAGCTTTACAGAACGCCATTTAAACATGATTAACGATTCTTGAAATGAAACAAAAATGAATTTACTTGTAAAACTTTTTCTACTTTTAAAATAAGGATGGCAATTTCTTTTGACTGTTGAACATCGAAAGAACATCGATCGCTTCGCCAGAAGTAATCGACCCTCAAAGTGCAGAATCAAGGTATTCCTTCTAAACCAATGCGCCTGAACGAAGGATCAACTGTGTCGAAGACTGTGTTTCATTCGACATCCCCGGCAGAGTTCTTATCTCCTAAGCCCGACCAACGTAGTTCCCCACGAGGACTACTTCTCCTAAGCAAGGCAGAATTGCTATCTTGAACCAACGATACTTTTTATTTCCCACAGTGGCCGAGTATCCCGTCGTGTTTATCCGTCAGTTTGTATGTCGCGTCAGTTTTGTCAGCATATACATACATGCATCATGCATTATTGATTTACATTCATATTTATATTGCATCACTATCACTCTAGTCGGTCTTGTCCCCTGGTGATAAAAGTCCTCTCAATCGAGTCGTTAGTTCTTTCCTCGTCAGGAAATGAATCATCTAAGCGATCTCTCCTCTAGTTTATTTCTGGATTGAAGGTGGTTCTTTGACCACTTTGATAACTTGAACCTTTGAAGAGCCAGAGAGCTTCCGAAAAGCATCACTCTTCGCCATTGAAGATGATATCTTCACTTTCCTGGATTAAAGAAAATCCTCTGAGAAAGCGTCACGACTAAAGACTTTCAGCAACACATTGATTTTCCTCTCCAGAGAATCGGTGTTCATAAGGTCATCGGCACCTCAAAATTGGATCACATCATATAGCATTTCTCTGAAAAGATCTCTGAGAAAAGTATGATGCAATATCCCCAAGCAAAAATAGTCTTTCAAGAGACTCGTTCTCCCCCAGCAGAGTCAACGAATGGCATCTCCAACAGAGAAGTTTGTGCCTCTCTACAATCAAAACTTTTTCCATCAAATGGCATCTCCCTAGGAAAATTTGGCGAGAAGTTTGAGGAAAACTGCTACAAGTAGCGTCCCTTGTCAATAAAGTTTATTGACAAAAGAAACTAAGACCAGTTCCGTGGTAGGAAACCAGGATCGAGGGGAAGTTTATTTCAGAAACTTAGACCAGTTCCTTGGTAGGAAACCAGGATCGAGGGGAAGTTTATTTCAGAAACTTAGACCAGTTCCTTGGTAGGAAACCAGGATCGAGGGGAAGTTTATATCAGAAATTGAGACCAGTTCCTTGGTAGGAAACCAGGATCGAGGGGAAGTTTATATCAGAAACTAAGACCAGTTCCTCGGCTGAAGACCAGGATCGAGGGGAATTTTACCTTTTCTAAGCATCATTGCTTAGCAAAACAAGAAGAATGGGCGAGCTGCCATTCTTAACCACCATCAAAATTTCAGGTATTCCGATATTTAATCCTCTTGCACCCCGAATGCCCGAATAACTTCGCCATTCACACCTTCGGGTCCAAGAAGATTAAATAGGGGCATCTGTCATACCCCTAATTTTGACAACTAAGATTCCCCATCATTGTGCAAATCATCATCACAATATGGATGTACCATCATACCTCTTTAGTCTCCCCAAAGATGGGTGAGCATCCACTACAATCAAAATTAGGGTTTCAAGCTCTCTTTGAGCCCCAGCCAAAAGATCAGATCAAGGAATGACATGATCTTCAACTTGTCTAACCTCTCAAACATCCACAAAGGATCAAGAGGACTCCCACCTCAAGGATTAAGCACAAGGCTTCTCCCTTCTAGGTGGATCAAGCCTTGAAGATCGCCAGTGTCACCAAATTAGGGTTTGGTCGACCAGGGCCTCTAGATGGAAATTTTCCTCTGGGCATGAGCCAGTGCTTCAAAGCATAACCTATGATGCTCTAAGGGACATCATAAACTCAATCATTAAGTCAATTTAGCCTCATGGGATGCATTCATCAAAAAATTAGGAATTAGGGTTTCTTGACCTAATTCACCCCTAAGTTGACTTTTGGGACAAATCATGAGCCAAGACCTCAAGAGAGGGTTTAAGGGTCTCTAACACATCACATTGATCCATTTACAATAATGGATTGAGCCAATAAGCTTAAGCAACAAGTTTTAATTTCATCTGAACCACAGTTAGGGTTTCGCGGGAAAAGTCAACTGTAGCTTTGACTTTTGACCAAGACATGCTCCCAAACCCTAAGACGTGATTAAATACACCCTATAACACCTATGGAATCAATCCATCAAGTTTGATTTAGGTCAAGGACTTGATTTCATAGAGGATCGCACAGTTTGGAGTTCATTTGACAAAAAGTCAATTGTGCACAAAAGTCAAACTTTGACTTTTTGGGATTTTTCACAATTATGGTTTTTTAACCCTAAAATGATGTTAATGTGTGATTTGAATCATAATTCATCAATAAAAATCAAGAAAAGTTGGATAACTTGTAAAAGGGGTAACCATAAAAACTTAGAAAATTTTCTAAGTTATGGAACAAAGTGGCTAGGGTACCAACTTTGGAGGACCATAACTCCTAAACCACAAGGCCATTTTTCCCCATCCAAAGCTGGATTTGTAGCCCTCATGGCCCTCTACAAAAGCTTCAACTACACCTCATTCCAATTCATTGTTGATTTTGAGTAATGGAATGATCAAAGTGGCTGAAAACATGAAATGCCACTTTTTCCAACATTTAGTAAAATTTTCACTAAGTCAGAATCTGTCTTACTTTTTACAAAATGTAGGGGAATTTTTCAATTGGATCCAAAAAGTATCAAAACCAATTATGATTAAACAGTGGTTGTATCATATGAGAGCTTTCCAAAATGGCCAAGAACATCATCAAATTCCACTTGAGCCATGAGATATGACAATGGCAATATGCCTTGCTGAAAACTGCCAAGGCTAGGCAGAATTTTGCACTTTTGCTCGATTTGGCAAAATCAGATAATTCCAAGCCTTGTCATCACTTTGGACACATCTGAGGATCAAATCTAAAGGGAACAAACACTGATCCAAGCCTCCAAAGTCTTTGGAACAAGAAGTAGCATGACAAACCTAGAAATCCCTAAAAGAGGGACAAGACTCCAATTTTGGATTGGAGCATTTAATGGATGCTTAGAGGTGGCATGGACTGACACATTTGCAACTGAATTCAATCAAGAATAATCCAACAACTAGGGAGCCAAAGGCCTGTGCTCTAACCTCTAGTCAATGGCTAGAGGAGACTTGGATTCTCATTTGCCAACATTGGCCAAACCTCTGCTATGGTTGCCATTCACTATTGATCCCAAAACAAACTTGCTATACTATAAATATAGCTTATTTATGCTCAGTTTAAGTACACCAAAGCCATCAAACAGATGTTTTCCTCAAAATCCCTCTCTTTAGGCCAAAATGCCTTCTTTAGCAAGGTAACTCTGAGTTTTTGAGTTAGAGATCATTTCCATCACAGCTCATGATCCTAACACCTCCAATATATCATATCTAAGCTATCCAAACTCTCACAAGTGACATGTAATCCTTAAATCACAAAGTCACCTCTCAAAACCTCAAAATAGTACTTTTGTGCATTTTTCAAGCCATGCCTTGAATCAGTCACTTTCTAAACCAGATAAAACCTCAAACACACTCCAAATATCATCCTTGAACTATCCCAAATGGTTCCCCCCATCTGGAACACCATTTGAGGGAGTTGCTATTTTGGCCATTTTAACCCCTTTTGCAAGAAAGGGCCAGTTTGTGTTTTTGCAGGTTCCAGCTGATTCCATTCATCCTAAAAGCTTCGAAGGGATCATTTGAGAGTGTCCAAAGCATCAAACCATTTCTGGAACAAGAAACTTGGCAGATTGCACAAAAACTCCAAAAGCTCAAAAGAGAGGTAGGCATCATGACTTGAACTTTCCAAAATATGCATTTCTTTGAAGTTCACTGATGATGCACATCTCATACATGTTATATATGTTGCGTTTGAACCAATTGATCATGTAATTCATGTCTGTACCAAAGTGTAGCATAGAAAATGCAATTATAGGCCTATTTCAAAACCACCATCGGATTTTGAGGAGGGAGCATGATCTGAAAAAAATACCACCACTATTGGATTCCTTGTGAAATTCTAGGCCAGATGCATATAAATTTTGTCCCCAACCATGGAGAAATGAGAAAGTTATGGACCTTCCCGTTTCTTGCCAAAACTTGTCTTGCCTTGCCTTGGCCAAGCGTAGAAAACAAGGCAAGCCTTGTATATTTGTTGGTTTGTTTTAATCAACGGATGTATCACCACCCCAGTGGTAAGGCGCGCGCCCTATAACCTTGAGGTCGTTGGTTCAAACCCCACCCATGCCATTTTGTGTTTTCTCACATTTTGCTATTTTTTTCCAATATTTTCATGTTTTGTTAATTAATTGGAAAATTAATAACTCCCTCAATTTTAATTATTTTTTATTGGTTCTTTTTGCAAAAAATCACAAAAATGTTGAAATATTTTATTCCCCAAAAAAATTAGATTTATATTATTTATTTAATATAATTAGTATTTTTGTGAATAAATGTCTTTTATTTGTTTTTAAACTCTTTTAAAAATAAATATCCATTTTGGAAAATCAAAACCAAGTAGGTTTTAATTCATCTTGTGATGAAAACCTCATTTTTCAAACCTTCAACAAAAATCACAAGTGGTTTATTCAAACTTATTTGGTATTTTTATCATTTTTATTTGATTTTCTTTAAATATTTCCTTTTAAAAGAAAACAAATTTAGGGTTTCCTTGATTTTCACTCAAACAAACATTTTTCAATCACTCATGGGCCTCTAATTGAGTGTAAGACCTAATCCTTTGTAAATACAAACCTTTTGGGCCTCACTTATTGTATAAGTTTCGTTGTATTTCAAAAGTTCGGCGCGATCATCGCCCGTTTAAAACAAAACATCTGGGCCTCTCCTCGAGCTATAAGACCCATTCAAAATCTTCGGGCCTCTATTAGAGTGTAAGACCCAACACCTTTGAAAACCAAGACTTTTGGGCCTCAGTCATTGTATAAGACCCACTGCGTTTTCAAAAATCTCGGCGCAATCGCCATTTCAAAAGAAAAATCATCTGGGCCCCTCCTTGAGTTGTAAGCCCCATCTTTTCTTTTAAAAATCATTTTTGGGCCTCTATTAGAGTGTAAGACCCAAACCCTTTTAACCAAAACAATCTTTGGGCCCCAGATATTGTATAAATCCCTCTACGTTAAAAGAAAAGCTCGGCGCGATCGCCAGTTCAAAAGAATCATCTGGGCCTACCCTCGTGTTATAAGCCACATTCTTTTTTCTTTTAATCAATTTGGGCCTCTTGAGAGAGTGTAAGACCCATCCTCTTTGTACAGAAAACCTTTTGGGCTTCAGTCACTTGTATAAGTCCCTGTACAATTTCAAACAACAGCGCAATCACTGATAAAACCCTGGGCCTCTCCTTGAGCTGTAAGCCCCATTTTGTAACATACTGTTATTTTCAATTTCTTTGTTGAACAACTAACCAAACAGCATGGAAGCTCTACAACCGAGTAAGTGTTTACTCGCTTTCATTTACCGCTTTCATATGTATATAACTGTATTGTGGGGCTGTTTCACTGTAAGTCTTCTTTCATAAACTCATATCGACTGTGAAATAATAGTATAGATATTTAGAGTTTCCCCGGCAACTACGTCTAGAACAAGACAAAACATCGTCTCCCTACATCCGACGTTATACAAGATATTTCAACATAACCTAAACCATGAGAATTTTCTTTTACAACAATTTTAGATAACTAGATCTAAGAAATCTCCCCCTTGAACAGTTCATATACAGAAGGGCAATGTTCCAAGTGAAACCCCTTCTGGAACTGTTCATCAGCCTCCTCTTGGGCTTAGTGCAAGGACCCACAGGCTTCCTAAAAGCATCCTCGCCTTCTCTTGGGCGTTGTACAAGGCCCCGTCGACTTCTTATAAGTTTTCACAGCCTCCTCTTAGGCTTCGTATAATGATTCTTCCTCCGGGAAGATAGCCTCCTCTTGGGCTTCGTACAAATTATCCCTCGGCTTCTTAAAATTTTTCTCGCCTCCTCTTAGGCTTCGTACAAATTGTCCCAACGACCTCCTAGAGGTATAGGAAAAGAAATTAGTCATCTTAATAGAACAGTCTTTCAAAGAGTCTAGATCTTACTGCTACTGTTTCTTAAGCATAGTACAGAAGATAAAACCCGTAGACTCGGACAGTCTAAAGCTCCTTTGGATTCCCCGTTTCCTTAGAGAACAGGAAATAATCCCGATCCTCAGGTCAAATCCATGAGTACAACATTACCCATATAAGAACTGATTTTCTCTTTTAACCAACATGCTGGACCTGTCACTCAACTGAAATAGTTACCCTAGATTTTTCTTGGGCTTTGTACAAATGATTCTCCCCGGCGGAGCAAACCTTTTAGCCTCCATCTCGGGCTTCATACGAGATACCAAATCACTCTCTTGTTGAGTATAAAAGACTCTCTTGTTGAGTCAAACCTTTAGCCTCCATCTCGGGCTTCGTACGAGATACAAAAACACTCTCTTATTGAGTATAAAAGACTCTCTTATTGAGTCAAACACCTTTAGCCTCTGTCTTGGGCTTCGTACAAGACACATACAAAAGCACTCTCTTGTTGAGTCAACCCTTTTAGCCTCTCTCTCGGGCTTCGTACGAGACACATAAAAACACCCTTTTGTTGGGCCAATAGCCTCCTCTTAGGCTTTGTATAAGGAAACCCCGGTTGAGTCAATCAACCTTTTAGCATCAAAATCTGTGCCTCGTTCACAGTATACAAACATCAACAACTCCTTTTCCTTCATCTAATTGTTGTAAGCGGCGAGTCTATGGATTATTTACATCCATGCCACTGTCCCTCCTTTAGCATGAGAAATTCCTAAGGAAAGATGACATTGCTCTAAACTGAGTTAAAGTTTTATCCTTCAGGTTAAAAATCCCCTACAAAGGAAATTATGGCATTGTTGGATTCACATAACCCAGTTAAAGTAATTCTCCTTTATAATCAGTCACCCCAACAGTTGTGACAAACAAACCCTCTTTAGAGATGACAAATTCTCTCTAAAGTTAAAACCCTTTAGCTTCACATCTTGGGCTTCGAACAAGATACAAATAAACCACCTTTAGCTTCACGTCTTGGGCTTTGAACAAGAAACCAAAACACCATTTCCTCCCATAGAATTGGAGGAACTACAATCGCTCTGATTTCCCTATTTCGGTAAACCGGAATACGTAGGCATAAGATTGAAAGAGAAATCTTAGCGAGCACACTAATCAAAAACCCAAGATCCCGTACCTTCATACATCAATCGAAAAGCATCAGTCCTAACATCTTGCCAATAGCATAGTCCCATCATTTCAGTCTTAACAAAATAAGCAGAAAGAGGCCCCACTTCCACATAGCATCCGTAACCTAACAGACCGCTGTTTAAACTCAGTATGCAAGCAGGGTTAGTTGGAGACATCTATTCCCCTTCCTTCATCAGCTTCAATAGGATAAAAAATGAATCGACCTGTAGTACCCCCAGAGCGGCAGTGCTTAAGAACCACGTCCAAAATTGCTCACTACACTCAGGGTTGGTTATCATCCTCGCCAGACCTCTTAAATCCTCTAGTTTTAGAACCTTGAAGGTGTACTTGTGAGTCTTCCTTCTACCGAAATCCATTAGCAATCTCTTTATCTGACATTTGCAATCATTGTCTTAGTTTAATTTAAAACAGAGAGACTAGAAGAGAAGATTTTTCTTTGTTTAAAGTTTTTTTAATGAAATGAATGCATGAATGTAGCACACAAAAACATAGAAAAACATGGGGTCAGAGGTCGGTGTCATGAAGTCAAGGCTCTACCCATCCCCAAAGGTTTATACTGGTGATTTTTTGTACCTGTCCTCAAAATCACTGACCCCTCTTGGGATAACGACAGCAAGCGGATCGCCAGGGAGCTGTAGTATCTTAGAGTAGTCTCAAATGAGGGTAGTATCGCGTGACAACTATTTTCGATAGCTTCCGCACTACAAAATGGTTTCAATCTACTAAAATCCTCAGCTTCTCAGATAAACCCAATGGAACAATCTGTTTTCAACAACCGAAGTCGTATAGGCATTGAATCTGCAAAGGGCATCTCCACTGATTTGATGGTCGACCGGGACCTCTTATATGGGATTCACTCCCCGTAAGATTACCCGTATAGTGTCATCACTTATCTTAGGTGTATACTCAATCTTTCCAGATGCGGCATCACACGCATTCCCATTAGCAGAAAAGTAAACACAGATATCAATTAGGAAAAGCAGTATATATATATTTGTCCTAACATCCTAGACCTTAGTCCTATTATCCTATACAGACAATGACTCCCCAACAGAGTTGTCATTTCTGCGGTACTGTGTAAACTTTAGGTTTCACCCAAAGCGGTGCAAGAAAGAATGCCTCCCACTATGGTCACCATTTTTCTATAGCACGATTTTTGTGGTTTCGAATCACTATCACTTTGGTACTATAGTTCGATTCATTTTTTATCCTGTGAAGCTGATTAAGGAAGGGAAATAGATGTCTCCAATTAACCCTGCTTGCATACTGAGGTTAAACAGTCAAAACTGTTGGTTTACAGATGCTATCAAAATAGGGGATCTGTCTTTAGGTTATTTGCTTAAGAATACAGTGTCTGGACTATTTGTGAGGCTTTTGGTAAGGTGTTAGATCTAATGCTTTTTGATTGATGTATGGAGATACTGGACTTTGAGTTTTTGATTAGTATGCTCGCTAAGATTTCGCAATCTTATGCCTACGTATTCCCGTTTAACGAAACAGGGAAATCAGAGCGATCGTAGTTCTTCCTATTCTATGGGAGGAAAGAGATGTTTTGGTGTCTTGATCAAAGCCCTAGATTGAAGCTAAAGGTGATTTGTATCTTGTTCAAAGGCCAAGATGTGAAGCTAAAAAGTTATGACTGAGAGATAATTTGTCATCTCTAAAGAGGGATTAGACTTCCTCTGAGGGAATTATTGATTTTTGTGTGCCCTGATCAAAGCACAAATTTGATGCTAAGAGGTTGATTGACTCAACCGGGGGGTTTCTTTATACAAAGCCTAAGAGGAGGCTGGAAGTTTGACTTTTCCGGGGAAAATGTTATTTATGTCTTGTACGAAGCCCAAGATTGAGGCTAAAAGGGATTTTGACTCCGCTGGGGAGAATGTATCTTGTATAAAGCCCAAGATGGAGGCTAAAATGGTTTGACTCAACAAGAGAGTACTTTTATTTGTCCTGTATAAAGCCCAAGACGGAGGCTAAAAAAGGTTGACTCAACAAGAGAGTCTTGAACAGGTGATTGACTCAACAAGAGAATCTAAAAGTTGATTGACTCAACAAGAGAGTCTTTTATACTCAACAAGAGAGTGATTTGCTGTCTCGTACGAAGCCCGAGATTGAGGCTAAAAGGAGATTGACTCAACGAGAGAGTCTTTTATACTCAACAAGAGAGTGTTTTTCTGTCTCGTACGAAGCCCGAGAGTGAGGCTAAAAGGAGGTTGACTCAACAAGAGAGTCTTTTATACTTAACAAGAGAGTGTTTTATATGTCTTGTACAAAGCCCAAGACTGAGGCTAGAAGGAAATTGACTTAACAAGAGAGTCTGAAAAGGTTAGCTCCGCTGGGGAGAATCATTTGTACAAAGCCCAAGAGGAGGCTGACTTACTGCTGAGGATTATTGAGATCCTGAAACGGGTCCAAGTATGGGGAACTCTCATGAGAGAGACCGGGTTTCTGAGTGATCAGTGTCTCTTCCTATGTTTGAAAGGAACTTGAGAATGTCTTTGAGACTCAAGAGGCTTAGACTGTCCAAGTCTAGAGTTTTTATCTTTTGTACAATGCCCAAGAGGAGGCGCGGGCATTAAGGGATGAGTATCAACCCTACAATGGCCAGAGTTTTGACACTGGAAAGACTGTTCTAGCAAAGGATGACTAGGTTTTGTCTTATACCTTTAAGAGGTCGTCCGGGTCCTTGTATTAAGCCCAAGAGAAGGCATGAGAACTTCTAAGAAGCCAAAGGGTCCTTGTACAATGCCCAAGAGAAGGCGGGATGCTTTTAGGAAGCTTGTGGGTCCCCAAACCAAGAGAAGTTCAAGAAATGCAATTCACAGAGAAGAGATCATTCCAGGAAAGTTCGAGAATTTGGAAGAAACTCGAGAGATTCCATTCACGGAGAAAAGATCATCTCTGGGGAGTTAGAGTTTCTTTGACAATTTCTAAGGGTGACAGTCTGAGAACAGGTTCACCGAGAATACTGCCTTTCTCTTTGTTCCATATTGTTTAACCCCAAGAGAAGGGAAGACTGTATCTGGAAATCTTATGGGGGATCTAGTTTTGTTTGTATTTAAAGAGTGATCAATAGGGCTTTACCTAGTTCTAGACGTAGTTGTCGGGGAAAACTCTAAATAACTATACTAGTATTACACAGTGGATATGTGACAAGTATATAAAAGGATGTGAAAGAAGACTTACAGTGAAGCAGCCCCACAATACAGTTATATACATATGAAAGCAGTAAATGAAAGCGGATAAACACTTACTCGTTGTAGAGCTTCCATGCTGTTTTGTTAGTTGTTTAACAAAGAAATTAAAGAAAGTTTTGACAACAACTATACATTTGGATTCAAAATCAAAGGAGAAAGTGCTTTGAAAAGATTGTTGGGGCTTACAGCTCGAGGAGAGGCACAAGTTTTAACGATGATTGCACTGTTGTTTTAAAAACTGTACAGAGGGACTTATATAATATGTGAGGCCCAAAAAGCTTTTATGTACAAGGGGATGGGTCTTACACTCTATTAGAGGCCCAAAGCAATTTAAAGAAAATAAATGGGGCTTATAACACGAGGGTAGGCCCAAATGATTTGCTTTTTTTTGAACTGGCGATTGCGCCGAGATTTTTGAAAACACCGTGGGTCTTATACAATGACTGAGGCCCAAACTATTTTGGTTTCAAATAAGGATTGGGTCTTACACTCTATTATAGGCCCATGAGTGTTTGAAAATGATTGATAAGGGTGGAATCAATCAAAACCCTAATTTCATCATTTTTAAAAGTGAATTCTTAAAGAAAATCAATAAAAAATGATAAAACACCAAATAAGCTTGAATAAACAACTTGTGATTTTTGGTTAAGGTTGGAAAAATGAGGTTTTAATCACAAGATGAATTAAAACTCATTTGGTTTTGATTTTTCAAGATGAATATTCACTTTTAAAATGTTTAAAAACAATTAAAAAAGGATTTATTCATAAAAATACCAACTATATTAAATAAATAATATAAATTTGATTTTTTTTGGAATAAAATATTTCAACATTTTTGTGATTTTTTGCAAAAAGAACCAATAAAAAATAATTAAAATTGAGGGAGTTATTAATTTTTCAAATCATTAAAAATAATAAGAAAAATAATAGAAAATGGAAAAAAAATATTAAAAAGGGGTCTGGGGCGAGGGGGATTTGAACCCCAGACCTCTTGTGTGCAGTGCGTGCCTCCTACCGCTGGGGTGGTGATACATCCGTGTATCAAAACCACCCTAAAAGTACATAAGGCATGGTGTGTTTTTGGCCTGGCCAAGGCAAGGCAAGGCAAGGCAAAGTTTTGGCAAAAAACATGAAGCTTGTAAGTTTCTCATTTCTCCATGGATTGGGACAAAATTTAGGTCTATCCTGCCTAGAATTTCACAAGGAATCCAATGGTGGTGGTGGTTTTTTCAGAAAATAAATCCTCCTCAAAATCTAATAGTGGTTTTGAAATAGGCCATAATTTGCATTTTCTGTGCTACCTCTTGTTGCATGCATGAATTGCATGATGAATTGGTCCAAACACAACATATATAACATGTATGAGATGTGCATGATCAGTGGACTTCAAAGCAATGCATATTTCAAAGAGTTCAAGTTGTGATGCTTACCTCTTTAGGAGCTTTTGGGGCAATCTGTCAAGTGATTTGTTCCAAAAACAATTTGATGCTTTGGACACCCTTAAATGATCCCTTGGAAGCTTTTAGGATGATTAGAAACAACTGGAAACCTCAGGAATGGAAACTGGCCCTTTCTTGCAAAAGGGGAAAAAGTGACCAAAATAGCAACTCTCTCAAATGGTGTTCCAGATGTGGGGAACCATTTGGGACAGTTCAAGGATGATATTTGGAGTGTGTTTGAGGCTTTATCTGGTTTTGAAAGTGACTGAATCAAGACATGGCTTGAAAAATGTAAAAAAAAAGTCCTATTTTGAGGTTTTGAGAAGGGACTTTGAGATTTTGGTGTTACAGGTCACTTGTGAGAGTTTGGATAGCTTAGATATGACATATTGGATGTGTTTGGACCATGAGCTGTGATGGAATTGCTCTCTAACTCAAAAACTCAGAGTTACCTTGCTAAAGAAGGCATTTTTGCCTAGAGAAAGAGATTTTGAGGAAAGCAAGTGTTATAGTGCTTTGGTGTACTCAAACGGAGCACAAATGAGCTCTATTTATAGTAGAGCAAGTTTGTTTTGCAAGCAATAGTGAATGGAGGTTGCTGCATACCTTTGGCCAATTTGAGCATTTTGGAATCTCAAGTCTCCTCTAGCCATCGACTAGAGGTTATAGCACAGACCCTTGGTTCCCTAGTTCAGAGATCATCCTTGACTCATTCAGTTGGAAATGGCTCAGTTCATGCCACCTTGGTGCATCTATTGAATGCTCCAAAACAAAATTGGAGTTTTGTCCTCTCTTTAGGGTTTTTTAGGTTTGGCATGCTATTTTTAGTTCCAAAGACTTGGGAGGCTTATGGATCAGTGTTTGTCCCTCCTTGGTCTCTCCCTGAGGTGTTCATATGGATAAACTTGTTTGTCATTTGCAAAAATTGCTCAAATCGAGCAAAATGCACAAATCTGCCTTGTTTTGACAATTGCAGCAAGGCATATTGCCACTGTCATCACTCTTAGCTCAGATGGGATTTGATGGGGTTCTTGGACATTTTGGAAAGCCCTTATATGATACAACACATGTGTGATCATAGTTTGTTTTGAAACTTTTTGGATCCAAGTGAAAAATGCCCCCAACATTTTGAAAAAAGTGAAACAGATTCTGACTTAGTGAAAATTTCACTAAGTGTTGGAAAAAGTGACATTTCATGTTTTCAGCCATTTTGATCCAACCATAACTCAAAATCCATGATGAATTGGAATGAGGTGTAGTTGACACTTTTAAAGTATGCCATGAGAGCTACAAATCCATCTTTGGATCAGCCCAAATGGTTGCTTGGATCTCAAGTTATGATCCTTGGAAGTTGGTACCCTAGCCACTTTCTTCCATAACTTAGAAAATTTCTAAGTTTTTTATGGTTACCCCTTTTACAAGTTATCCCACTTTTCTTGATTTTTCTTGATGAATGATGATTCCAATCACACATTAACATCATTTTAGGGTTAGGGAACCATAATTGATCAAAAAATCAAAAAGTCAAACTTTGACTTTTGGGCACAGTTGACTTTTTATCGAATGAATTCCAAACTGTGCGATCCTCTATGAAATCAAGTCCTTGACCTAAATCAAACTTGATGGATTGATTTCATAGGTGTTATAGGGTGTATTGAATCATGTCCTAAGGTTTGGGAGCATGTCTTGGTCAAAAGTCAAAGGTACAGTTGACTTTTCTAGCGAAACCCTAATTGTGGTCCTGATGAACTTGAAACTTGTGAATCAAGCTTCTTGGATCAATACATTGTTGAAAATGGATCAATGTAGTGTATTAGGGACCCTCAAATCATCTCTTGAGGTCTTGGCTCATGTTTTGTCCCAAAAGTCAACTTAGGGGTGAATTAGGTCAAGAAACCCTAATTCTTGATTTTTGGTAAATGTATCCCCTGAGGTTAAATTGACTTGATGATTGGGTCCAAGAGGCCCCTTGGAGTATCTTGGTTTGTGCTTTGAAGCATTGGCTCATGCCCAGAGGAAAGTTTCCATCTGGGGGCCTTGGTCGACCAAAACCCTAATTTGGTGACACTGGCGATCTTGAGGCTTAATCCCCTTGGAATGCTGCAACCTTGTGCTTGATTCTTGAAGTGGGAGTCCTCCTGATCCATTGTGGTTGTTTGAGAGTCTTAGACAAGTTGAAGATCATGTCATTCCTTGATTGATCCTTTGTCTAAGAGCTCTGAGAGGGCTTGAAACCCTAAGTTTGATTGTAGTGTGTAATACCCCAAATTTTGACCACTTAGATTTCCCATCATTGTGAAAATCATCATCACAATATGGATGTACCTTTATGCTTCATCAGTCTCCCCAAAGATGGGTGAGCATTGACTACAATTAAAATTAGGGTTTCAAGCCCTCTCTGAGTGCTTAGACAAAGGATCAATCAAGAAATGACATGATCTTCAACTTGTCTAATCTCTTAAACATCCTCAATGGATCAAAAAGGACTCCCACTTCAAGGATCAAGCGCAAGGCTGATCCCTTCTAGGTGGATCAAGTCTCAAGATCGACAGTGTCACCAAATTAGGGTTTTGGTCGACCAGGGCCTCCAGATGGAAATTTTTCATCTGGGCACAAGGCAATGATCCAAAACATAACCTAATATACTTCATGGAACCTCATGAACCCATGCATCAAGTCAATTTTGCCTCCGGGGATGCATTCATCAAAAATCAGGAATTAGGGTTTTTTGACCTAATTCACCCCTAAGTTGACTTTTGGGACAAACCATGAGCCAAGACCTCAAGAGATGATTTGAGGGTCTCTAATATACCATATTGATCCATTTGGAACAATGGATTGATCCAAGAAGCTTGAGCAACAAGTCTCAATTTCCTCTGCACCACAATTAGGGTTTTAAGGGAAAAGTCAACTGTAACTTTGACTTTTGACCAGGACATGCTCCCAAACCCTAATACATGATTGAATATACCCTATGACACCCATGGAACATGTCCATCAAGTTTGATTTAGGTCAAGGACATGATTTCCTAAAGAATTGTACAGTTTGGAATTCATCTGATAAAAAGTCAACTGTGCACAAAAGTCAACTTTGACTTTTTGAGATTTTTCACCAAAATGGATTTTTAACCCTAAAATGATGTTAATGTATGATTTGGATCATCATTCATCAAGAAAAATCAAGAAAAGTGAGATAACTTGTAAAAGGGGTAACCATAAAACTTAGAAATTTTTCTAAGTTAAAAATAAAATGGCAAAGGTACCAACTTTGGAGGACCATAACTTCTAAACCACAAGGCCATTTTTCTTCATCCAAAGATGGATTTGTAGCCCTCATTATCACCTACAAAAACTTCAACTACAAGTCATTCCAATTCATTAAGGATTTTGAGTTATGGAGTGATCAAAGTGGCTGAAAAGTGAAAATGTCACTTTTTCCAACACTTAGTGAAATTTTCACTAAGTCAGATTCTGCCTCACTTTTTGCCAAATGTAGGGGGAATTTTCACTTGGAATCAAAAGAGATCAAAACCAAACTTGTTCAAACAGTTGTTGTATCATGTAAGAGCTTTCCAAAATGGCCAAGAACATTGCCAAATTCAACCTACACCATGAGATACAACATTGCCAAGTTGCCTTGCTGAAATCTGTCAAGGCAAGGCAGAATTTGCAACTTTGGTCGATTTGCCAAAATCAGCCAAATTCAATTGCTCCTATCCACTTGGACACCTCAGAGGATTGAATCTAAAGGGGACAATCACTGAGCCAAGCCTCCAAAGTCCATGGAACAAGAAATAGCATGTTGAACCTAGAATGGCCAAAATGGGGACAAGACTTCAAATTTGGAATGTGGCATTCAATGGAACCATCAAGGTGGCATGGACTAAGCCATTCTCATCTGAAATCAGTCAAGACTTATCCAAGACCAAGGGGACCAAAGCTCTGTGCCCTAACCTCTAGTCAATGGCTAGAGGAGACTTTCATTTCTATTGGCCAACATTGAGGAAACACCTGCTGCAGCTGCCATTCACTATTCCTTGCAAAACAAACTTGCTCTACTATAAATAGAGCTCAATTGTGGTCAGTTTAAGTACACCAAAGCCATCTAACAGATGCTTTCCTCAAAATCTCTTTCTCTTGGCAAAAATGCCTTTCTTAGCAAGGTAGCTATCGGGTTTTGAGTTTGAGAGCAATTCTGCACAAACCAATCACTCACACACCTCACATACATCACATATGAGCTGATCAAACACTCACATAACTTCTGAAACACCAATTTAATGAAATCACCAGATGGTTGCTCAAGGTTTTAACCAAAGTGCAGCTGAGGTGCCACAAAGTGATCCAGCCAATTTCAATCAAGTCCAACCATCCAAACACAATCCATAGGGTGTAGGGAAGCTGTTTAGATCATCACCACTCATCTGTAACACCTCCAAATCAAAAATAACTTTGAACTTGCTGTCACGACTTGGAGGTAAGCACATACTTGGTCATCTCTCAATCTATGCATATTTCCTCGCACAATAAATTGGCCATATGTTCATAATCATGCATGGAATGTTTTCCCTCAATTAATTGCATTGTTTGAATCGTGTATCAAAAATCCTAGCCTTCATGCAGAAATTAGGGTTCTTGAGGTCTCTTCGTGATTTCTTGTTGTATGTTTAATTTAAATGAAATTAAAGTGCATAGACATGATCGTGAGGTTGAGACGAGCATAATGATATGTGGATTGCATGATATGATTACGTATTCATGGAGATTGGATAGAAAATGCAAATCTGAGAAACCAAGAAAACGCGCGTGTTCTTGCTTGTGTTCTTGGCGCCATTTTTCATAAATTCAAATATTTGAATTTTGTGATTTTGTTTAATTGATTCAAAAATTAATTTCTCTCTGAGTTTTAATGATTTTGAATTGATTCTTTTTTTAATAATTCACAAAAATGTTAAAATATTTTATTTTCCCAAAAATATTATTTATTTCATATAATTGATATTTTTGTAAAGAATTAATATTTTGATTGTTTTTGGCATTTTAAATATTTTTTCTACATTGATTTTTCAACTTTTAATGCTTTCTAATTATTTTGTAGGTCAATACTTAATTTTTGAAGCATTAATCCAAGATCACAATTTGTTTTCCATGGGTTAAACAATTTTTGATCATTTTAATTGAATTTTTATTCAATTAAATACATTTTGGAAAACAAATTAGGGTTTTGGATTAATTCAACCCTCATAAATCATTTTCAAAACACTTTGGGCCTCTAATAGAGTGTAAGACCCAACCCTTTGTAAATACAACCTATTTTTTGGGCCTCACTTATTGTAAAAGTCCCGTTGTATTTCAAAAAAGTTCGACGCGATCATCATCCGTTGAAAAACAAAACCATGGGCCTACCCTCGAGTAGTAAGACCCATTTCTTTTTTTAAAAAACATTTTGGGCCTCTTGAGAGAGTGTAAGACCCATCCTCCCTTGTACAAAAACTTTTTGGACCTCATCCATTGTATAAGTCCCTCTGTACAAGTAAACGGCGCGATCGTCGCCCGTTTAAAAATAAAAACCATCTGGGCCTACCCTCGAGTAGTAAAACCCATATCTTTTTCTTAAAACACTTTGGGCCTCTATTAGAGTGTAAGACCCAATCCCCCTTTTAACCAAAAACATTTTGGGCCTCACTTATTGTATAAGTCCCTCTGCGTTAAAAGAAAACCTCGGCGCGATCGCCATTTTTAAACGAAAAATCATTTGGGCCTACCCTCGTGTTATAAGCCCCACTCTTTTTCTTTAAACCTTTTTGGGCCTCTTGAGAGAGTGTAAGACCCATCCCTTTGTACAGAAAACCTTTTTGGGCCCCAGTCACTTGTATAAGTCCCTCTGTACAAAGTCACACAGTGCGCTCACTGATAAAACCCTGGGCCTCTCCTTGAGCTGTAAGCCCCAAATCTTTCTTTTTCAAAGCACTTTCTCCTTTGATTTTGAATATACTGTTGTTTTCAATCTTTCTTTGTTGAACAACTAACCCAACAGCATGGAAGCACTCCAACCGAGTAAGTGGTTATTGCTTTCATTTACTACTTTCATATATATATAAACTGTATTGTGGGGCTGCTCACTGTAAGTCTCCTTTCATAAACTCATATCTACTGTGTAATAATAGTATAGATATTTCGAGTTTCCCCGGCTACTACGTCTAGAACTAGGTGACGCCGTTTCACTTCTTCGTAGAAATAGACGCCTAGATCCCTAATAGGAGCACCAGATACAGTCTTCTCTTCGGCTGTCCTCCTTAGGAATCGTCAAGAAGCTCTACTCCCCAAGATGAATGTATTCTCCATGAATGGCATCTTTGAGTTTCTTCCAAATTCTCGAACTTTCCTGACTTGATCTATTCCTTGTGGATAGCTTGCCTTGAATGTCTCGGGGTTTGGGTACCCACTACGGTCATAATCTTGGACCTTAACTAAGGAACCCTCTTTAAAAGCTAAAAGGCGCTGGATAGTAAACCTCGCACGTTTACCAGTGGTTTTTATGTTTAAAAGAGTTATCTCTCCTAATGGAAAGGAGATGATAGACCCACGGGCTTCTTAAAAGCATCGGCCTCCTCTTGGGCATTATTCAAGGACACTACGGCTTCTTAGAAGTATTCACAGCCTCCTCTTAGGCTTCGTATAATGATCTCTTCCTCCGGGAATGATAGCCTCCTCTTGGGCTTCGTACAAGGACCCGTCGGCTTCTTAAAAGTTTCCAGCCTCCTCTTGGGCTTCGTACAAATTGTCCCGACGACCTCCTAGAGGTATAGGAACAGAACTTAATCATCTGCATAGAACAGTCCTTTCGTAGAGTCTACTACTGTTTCTCACAGCATAGTACAAAAGATAAAACTCTAGACACGGACAATCTAACTTCCTTGAGTCTCAAAGACATTCTCAAGCACCCTTCGTTAAATAGGAAGAAAACCCGCAGACTCGGATAGTCTCAATACCCTTTGGATTTCCCGTTTCCTCAAAGAGAAGGAAATATCCCTGATCCTCAAATCAAATCCCTGAGTACAGTGTTGCTCATATAAGAACTGATTTTCTCTTTAAAAATCAGTATATTGGATTTGTCACTCAACTGAAACAGTTACAATAGCCTCCATCTCGGGCTTTGTACGAGATACCAAAATTCTCCCCAGTGGAGTCAAAACAACCTTTTCGCCTCTCTCTCGGGCTTTGTACGAGATACAAAATCACTCTCTTGTTGAGTATAAAAGATTCTCCTGTTGAGTCAACCCTTTTAGCCTCTTTCTCGGGCTTTGTACGAGACACAAATTAGCCTCCTCTTAGGCTTTATATAACGATATGCCCCACTGGGTCAAACCCTTTTAGCCTCTTTCTCGGGCTTTGTACGAGACACAAAATAGCTTCCTCTTAGGCTTTGTATAACGATATGCCCCACTGGGTCGAACCCTTTTTGCCTCTTTCTCGGGCTTTGTACGAGACACAAATTAGCCTCCTCTTAGGCTTCATATAAGAAAACCACTGGTTAATCCAATTAACCTTTTAGCATCAAAGTTGTGCCTTGTTCACAGTACACAAACATCAACAACTCCTTTCCCATCATCTAATCGCTGTAAGCGGCAAGCCTTTGGATCATCTACATCCATGCCACTGTCCCTCTTTTAGCATGAGAAATTCCTAAGGAAAGATGGCATTGCTCTAAACTGAGTTAAAGTCTTCTCCTTCAGGTTAAAACCCTTTCTTCGGAAATTATGGCATTGCTCGGATCCGCGTATCCCAGTTAAAGTAATTCTCCTTCTCCCCTCTTTAGAGATGAAAAATTCTCTCTAAAGTCGAGGTCTTTCAGCTTCACGTCTTGGGCTTTGAACAAGACACAAATAGACCTTTAGCTTCACATCTTGGGCTTTGAACAAGATACAAACTATCCTTTCGCTTCACGTCTTGGGCTTTGAACAAGACACCAAAACACCCATTTCCTCCCATAGAATAGGAGGAACTACGAACGCTCTGATTTCCCTGTTTCGGTAAACGGGAATACGTAGGCATAAGATCGAAAGAAAAGATCTTAGCGAGCGCAATCAACAAAAAACCCAAATCCCATATCTCAGTCAATCAAAAGCAGTATTTCAAAAACATCAGTCCTGACATCCTAATCCTAATTCCCTGCCAGAAACCTTCTGTCCAAGCCCTAGAAAGAAAGAAACCTGTATTGGCAAAAATACAAATAACCAGTACAAAAGCCCCCCACATTGATCGCATCCGTAACTTAACAGACCGCTGTTTAAACTCAGTATGCAAGCAGGGTTAATTGGAGACATCTATTTCCCTTCCTTATTCAGCTCACAATAGGATAAAAAATGAATCGACCTGTAGTCAAAGCTTAAACCGCAGAGAGCGACCAGCGCTTAAGAACCGCGTCCAAAATCGCTCGCTACAGAAAAGTGGCGCCCACCGTGGGGCCTATATTCCTTTCTTTCTACTTCTCTTGTGTGAAAAATTACACAAATGGCGACTCTGCTGGGGAGTCTCCTTTTTCTGCCTTAGGGCATCATCCCCGTTTTCTACGGAAAATGGGAACTCTACCGAAGAGAAAGATTGACCTATGCTGGTCCATCTCTTAGGCAGGGAACCACAGATTGGGGCTTCCGCCGGGGAACCCATTTCTGTCAGGAACTTAGGATTCTTAGCTTTATAAGTCTAGGATGTTTAGGACAAATATATATACTGCTTTTCCTAATTTCTATACGTGTTTATTTTTCTGCTAATGGGAATGCGGGTGATGCCGTATGTGGAAAGAATGAGTATACACCTAGAAAAGCCAAACCCTTTCGTAGTGCGGAAGCTATCGGAAATAGCTGTTACGCGATACTACCCTCATTTGAGGCTGGTGATCTATTCTCGGTGAATGGCACTTACTCTAAGATTGCTCTACAACTCGCTGGCGATCCGCTTGTTGTTTTGCTTTCCTGGGAGGAGCTGATGATAATGAGTACAGATACAACAATCACCCTAGTATAAACCTTTGGGATGGGTAGAGCCTTGACTTCATGACAACGACCCTTTGACCCCATGTTTTTTCTATGTTTTTGTGTCTGTATTCATGCATCCATTTAATAAAACATTAAAACATTCAAAAAATTTCTCTTCTAGTCTCTCTGTTTTTCAAATTAAACTAAGATTGTGATTGCAAATATCAGAGAAGAGGATTACGCTAATGGATTTCGGTAGAAGGAGAACTCACCAGTATACCTTCAAGGTTCCAAAACTAGGGGATTTGAGAAAGTTAGCGAGGATGATCGTTAACCCAGAGGCTTTCAGAGCCAAGCACGATGGTTTGCTACCACTGTTAAGAGTCCATGTGATTAAGGGGATCATGGACGCGCTCATTCAATTCTACGATCCAGTTTATCACTGTTTTACATTCCCAGATTACCAGCTCTCACCAACGCTGGAGGAGTATTCTCATCTGACTGATTTACATATCACTGATCGAGCTCCGTTTTCTGGACTGGAAGAAATTCCAAAGAATCAGACTATTGCAATAGCAATTCATTTGGACGAGTCTGAGGTCAGGACTCACATGACCACTAAGGGTGGCATCCAAGGTTTGCCAGCCCAGTTCTTGACAAAGAAAGCTCTATACTTCGCTAGTATAGGGAACGGGACTGCTTTTGAAAGCATCTTTGTCTTGCTCACCTACGGGTTATTTTTGTTTCCCAACATCAATAACTTCGTCGATATCAACGCTATTAAGGTTTTTCTCATTGGAAACCCTGTACCGACTTTGCTCGCAGATGCATATCATTCTGTACACTTAGGAAATTTGTACAGCGAAGGGGAGATCACATGCTGTGTACCTTTGCTCTACAAATGGTTTATCTCTCACTTGCCCAAGTCTGCTGCTTTTTGGGATTGCAAGAGTGTCTTACGTTGGTCGCAGAAGATCATGTCTCTTACCAACTCTGATATAGATTGGTGTAATAGGATTTATGAGGGAATCAGAATCATTGACCGTTGTGGAAACTTCCCCAGCGTACCCCTCATAGGAACTAAAGGAGGAATCAAATATCATCCGATATTAGTTCTTCGTCAATTTGGATACCCGATGAGACACATCCCACTGGATGTTCATCTGGAATGTCTTTTCTTCAAAGAAGGAGAAAGTGACAGAGCACTAAAGATGGAAATAGTGCAAGCTTGGAAACATGTTCATAAGAAAGGACGAGAGTCTCTGGGAAAACCGAACTGCGTCTCGGTGGAGCCTTATCTCCATTGGGTACAAACTAGAGCTCTCAAGCTAAAGATGCCTTATCCTCGTTACGAAATTCTTCCGCCGAGGGAAATTGTCATGTACTTCATGACGGAAACTGAAAGGCTTCAGGTTACTCTCAACAAGGTTCAAAAGGAAAGAAGATCTTGGAAGAACAAGTACCGCACCCTCGACGTAGAGTGTATCCAAATACAGCAACTACTAAAAGAGAAAGATGCTCTGATTGAAATTTTGGAGCAGCATGCTGTGGAGAATAAAGATGACCAAAGGAATTTGCTCGCTCCTTTCACCTGGCAAAGGAATGACAACCCGACAACGGCCCAAGCGCCCCGGTCAAAGAAGAGGACTCGGGACCCATTAGTTTAGGTTTCTGTTTCTGCACTTTGTAATCTACTGTATTTCCATTTCTGTAATCCTTTGGAATTCAATAAAAAGGGGTTTCCCCACTGTTTGATATTTGCAATCTAATTGTCGAAGTTTATTTTGATTAAACCAAAAAACAATTAATATAATAATTGCATTTCATCATTCTCACATCGCGTATTCTTCTTCCCTACGAATCTCACGTTTGTGTCTCGATTCTAGAGTCAAACTGTCTCATTCGTATAATACTCGGGCCAATCGTCAGAAAAGGATGGATGATCTTGAGGAAGAAAACAGAGAGTTGAAAGAAGAGATCGACGCTCTGAGAGAGGATATGAGAAAGCTTCGTAACGACATGCAAGCCATGGCAGAAGCTCAGCTACAAAGAACTGTGATCTCAGAGATCACCTCAACGCCCATCATAGAAAAGTATGATCCTAGGTATCAGATGCCGAAAGATCGTCCTTGGGGCATGCCTGTTAACTATATCCCGGAAGGATATGTTCTGCCGATCACTGAAGATCAGGGAATCGCAACAGAAGCCGTTGGGCCTGAAGGTTACAAACTTCGGGAAAGCGAAGATGCCAGGGGCATACTCAAGACTCCTGAAGGTTACAAACTTCGGGAGGCGCCAAGACTTACTACCGTAGTCACGGTACCACCCCCTGTGGTGCACACTGTCCCGGAAGGACAGATTCCACAGACGTCTTCTGATAAGAAGGAAACTATGTTTGACAGAATGGATGAATTCCAGGAGCAGTTCTTGGAAATGCAGAAAGAGCTGCAAGCCATTCGCGGTCAGGATCTATTTGGAAAGGACGCCGCAGACCTCTGCTTGGTCCCAAATGTGAAAGTCCCGCACAAGTTCCAAGTGCCCGACTTTGAAAAATACAAGGGTAACTCTTGCCCTCAGAGCCATCTGGTGATGTACGCTCGGCGGATGTCAGCTCAGACGGAAAATCAGGACCTACTGATTCATTACTTTCAGGATAGTTTAACCGGTGCTGCACTCAAATGGTACATGGGTTTAAACCGTACTACGATCAGTACATTCAGAGATCTTGGTACTGCCTTCGTCCAACACTACAAGTACAATTTGGACATGGCACCTGACAGAGATCAACTCAGATCAATGTCGCAAAAGGACAAGGAAACCTTTAAGGAGTATGCTCAAAGGTGGCCTGAAATTGCCTCTCAAATTTGTCCACCTCTTGAGGAAAAAGAGATGACAAAAATCTTCTTAAAGACCTTAAGCTCATTTTACTATGACCGAATGGTTGCCAGTGCGCCCAGTGATTTCACCGAAATGGTCGGCATGGGTGTACGTCTTGAGGAAGCCGTCCGAGAAGGACGTTTGGTGAAAGACACTGGATCAACGAGCGGTACTAAAAAATACGGTAGTGCTCTCCCTAAGAAAAAAGAGCAAGATATCGAGAATATCTCTCTCGGAAAGCAAAGGCGACGTTATCAGCCAGTAGCAACTGTTACTCCTGCTATCGGCCTCGCGCCTGTTCCTATGTATCAACCTCAGATTGCGCAGAGCCAACCTGGCCAACAAAGGACACAACAGCCTCTTCAGCAGGCTCGTCCTCCATATAACAACAACTGTACAACACGGCCACCAGGATTTGATCCTATACCCGTAACGTACGCAGAACTGTTTCCGTTACTGCTGGCTAAGGGGTACATTCAGACTAAGTCTCCCCTTTCAGTTCTGGAAAATCCGCCTTTCTGGTTTAAGGTGGATCAAACATGCCCTTATCATCAAGGAGGTTCAGGGCATAACATTGAGACTTGTCTCAATTTCAAATCCGACGTGCAAAAGCTTGTTAGGAGCGGGCTCTTATCTTTCAAAGATACGAATCCCAATGTTCTTACGAACCCGCTGCCTCAACATGAGAAAGCTGCAGTCAATCTGATTGAGAAAGAGACTAACAATGTCTATCAAATTCACGATGTACTCTTGTTAAAGACCAATCTGGTCAAGATGCATTGTAGACAGAGTGGATATGGCCATGTGCCACCTCATAATTATCACCAGTGTGATATCTGCTCTAAAGATAACCAAGGATGTTCTGTAGTGCAAGCAGCTCTACAGGAACAAATGGATCTCGGATGGATCCAAGAGCACCGAGTTCGTGGAGTTAACATGGTTTACACGAATTCCAACGTCATTCAAAACCACGACATCCGTGCGATGAATGTCAACTTGGTGGCGATGCACTCAAGGCAAAGCCAGTATCATAATCTGCCGCGGCACGATTACAGTTCCTGTCTGATTTGCTCGGTAAACAAACAGGGATGCTCTTTCATACAAGAGGCCCTCCAGCGTCAGATGGATCTTGGATGGATCCAAGACTACCATGATAGGAACTCCTATCAAATCAACATGGTTCAGATCTTTGACATTCGCGTGATGAATACCAACTTGGTAGAGTTACATGCTGAGCAGGTCCGACTTGGATTCTTAATATCACATGACTATCAAAATTGTAAAGCAGGTTGCGAAAATGATCGAGGTTGTACTCTTGTCCAGGAGGCACTTCAGCACTTGTTAAATCACTGGTGGATGCCAATCTATATGGACGAAGATACTCAGCAGATTAGTATCAATCACAGGAATCCTACTTGTCGTCAAAGTCAGGATGTCCGATCAATGGGAGGTAACCTAGTGAGGTTACATTGCATTCAAAGTGGGCGTGGCCAGGTGCCACCACACAATTATGACAGTTGTAGCGTTTGTTCAGAAAGTAACCAAGGGTGTTACCTTGTGAGAGCAGCTCTCCAGGGTCAGGTCGATCATGGAGAAATTCGTCCATATCCAAGTTCTGGACCCATCATTTGGTCGCCGAACTACCTCGCCGATCAAGTCGAGGATGTTGTCACGATCTCTGGTCATCACCAGATCAGGGATGTTTATGCCATCATCCCTCTACTTGATGAATCTAAAGTTCCCAACCGGGAACGGATCAAGGTTACTTATGATGGTCAGAAAAATCAGAAGGTTCCCATAGTCATTTATCTACCAGGGTCGCTACCGTATGAATCAGCTAAGGCAATCCCTTACAAATACGGTGCAACAATGAATGGAAAGGAAATTCCATTACCCTCCGTCGTGAATATTGCAGACATCAGTCGTGTAACACGGAGCGGTCGAATCTTCAACCGAGGGGTTGGAGAATCCAACAAAGAAAAGGAACTTCAGGCGGAAATTCCTGATCCACCAGTCGGTCAATCTAGTAATCCCGACTTTTCAAAAGACAAAGATGAGATGCTAAAGCTCATCCAAAGGAGTGAATACAACATTGTTGATCAACTGTTACAGACTCCTTCAAAGATCTCAGTATTATCACTGTTACTTAGTTCAGAAGCACACAGAGAGGCTCTACAGAAAGTCTTGGAGCAAGCCTTTGTGGAACAGGATATAACAATCAGACAATTCGATAGCATTGTCTCTAACATCATTTCCTGCAATAATTTGGGATTTAGTGATGAGGAATTACCTGAAGAGGGTCGCCGTCATAACATGGCGCTCAACATTACAGTTAACTGCCAGGGCGATGCTTTAGCCAACGTACTGGTAGACACAGGGTCAGCCCTGAATGTTATGCCGAAGTCCATTTTGATGCAATTATAGTTCAAAGGCCCTCCGATGAGGATCAGCGAGGTCGTCGTCAAAGCATTCGACGGATCCAGAAAAACAGTTATCGGCGAAGTTGATCTTCCCATAACTATTGGTCCTCACACTTTCCAAATCACTTTCCAGGTCATGGACATCCGGGCGACGTACAGTTGTTTATTAGGAAGACCTTGGATACATCAGGCTGGAGCGGTTACTTCAACCCTCCACCAAAAGCTAAAGTTCGTCAAGAATGATCAACTTGTCACGGTTTGTGGGGAACAAGCCTTGCTTGTGAGTAACTTATCATCATCTACTTGTGTGGAACCCGAGGAGGTTATTGGAACTCAGTTCCAAGCACTATCGGTGAGCAAGAACGATCAATCTGAAGAAGGGACTTCAATTTCTTCATACAAAGATGCTATCAAAGCGGTCGAGAGTACCGATACGACAGAATGGGGACGGCTTGTCATTCCTATTGACAATAAAACAAAGAAGGGTCTTGGTTTTTCTGCAACCTGTACCCAGACAGTTACCAACGATGAAAATCTTCATCCCCTTCAAAACTTCTTCCACAGTGGAGGTTTTCTTCACCCCGTGTCTCAGACAGTTCATGCTATCAATGAGGAAGATCCCTCTGATGCAGATGAAGGGTGAAAGTCCTACCTTAATAAGGATGGTTATATGTCTCAAGAAGAGGTGCCTATGCCTTTTCGCTTTCCTACAGAAAGTCTGAGATTTATACCAAGATCAGATGTCGAAATGATCTACGGAGATTGTGATCCGGAAGGATGCCGTGCTCCGCCAAATTCATTAGAGGAAGACACTCTGATGAAAGAAAATTTTGACCACAACTGCTATGGCCCAATGGATGGCCTGCCAATGTGGCAGCCTTACCCAGGAAACTTGGGGCAAGAAAGTCAGCCGAGTGATGAAACTCAGCTGAGCATCATTAAACAGAATACCTGTGTCCCCACCATGTCATGGGATCAACACTCAGGTCATTCGGAAACTACTCAACATGAAGATGAATTCGCAACGTTCGCAGGACTAGAATTCATCAATTATGCTTTTCCCGAGGTTAACGTCATCGAGAGAAATGACTCCTCCAGTTCCAAAGAAGTTTGGGACACTTTGGGACAACCAAGTGGAAAATACGACTTTATGGTCAAGTACACCGCTCCCGAAAGCTCTCGTATCAGGCTCGAAGATATCCAGTCAACTGGATGGGGAGATACAGCTGAGAGCACCAATGCTATGCAAAATGCAACAGAGGAATCCTCCTACGACAATTCTGCTTGGGAGACAGATTCCAATGATCCTGCTCCACCAGAAATCAGCGTCATTTCTGAAGACAGATCAAGGAAGGTGCCAGACTTTGTGATTCACCGAGGAGTTCGCCGCCAATGGGTTGTCGTCGAGGTTCCAAAGGTCGTTCGTCAGTCAAAGTAATCGCCATCTTTAACCTTTCACCCTGCCCAGGTGAAACGGATGTTTTGATAGGGCTCGTTTTCTGTAAATTTCCCTCTTCGCTTTGCCCAAAGCGACAGAGTTTTGTTTTATAGGGCTGTAGTTTCAAGATTCGACTTGTTCATTAATAAAATAACGTCGTTCTGTAATTCCCACATTAATTGTTGTTTTCTCTTTTTGCTTTTTCAGAAAATGGTAATCCTAAAAAACATTCAATAATAAAAATAAGCAGTAAAATCAAAACACTGCACACACTTACATTTTCTCTATCTCTTCTAAACACGAATCATCACTTCATGCAGATTGCTTGTTTTATACCCCGTTGAAACATACGATCCGATGCCTTCTTCCAACTTTGAGTTCCCGGTATTCGAGGCTGAAGAAGAAAATGACGACAAAATTCCAGAAGAGATCTCCCGACTACTCAGACAAGAGGAAAGGTCCATCGAACCTCACAAAGAGCCGTTGGAAACGGTAAACTTGGGTTCAGAAAAAGAGAGAAAAGAAATCAGGATTGGGGCACTGCTCAGTCCAACTGCCAGAGAGGGTTTGATAAAGCTTCTCAAAGAATTCCCCGATATGTTCGCTTGGTCCTATCAGGATATGCCAGGGTTGGATACCAGCATGGTGGAACATCACTTACCATTAAGATCGGAATGTCCGCCAGTAAAGCAAAGGTTGAGACGGACTCACCTGGACATGGCCATCAAAATCAAAGAGGAGGTACAGAAACAGATCGACGCGGGTTTCCTCGCTACATCTGAATATCCTCAATGGTTAGCCAACATCGTACCCGTTCCCAAAAAGGACGGAAGAGTCAGAATGTGTGTCGATTACAGAGATCTGAACAAGGCAAGTCCAAAGGACGACTTTCCTTTACCACACATTGACATGCTGGTTGACAGCACAGCAAAGTTCAAAGTATTCTCCTTCATGGATGGATTCTCGGGCTATAACCAGATCAAAATGGCGCCGAAAGACATGGAGAAAACTTCGTTCATTACCCCATGGGGTACCTTTTGTTACAAGGTAATGCCGTTCGGTTTGAAGAATGCCGGGGCAACCTATCAAAGGGCCATGACTACTCTGTTTCATGACATGATACACAAAGAAATCGAGGTATATGTCGATGATTTGATTGCAAAATCAAGAACAGAGGATGAGCACGTTGAACATCTGTCAAAATTGTTCGAACGTCTAAGAAAATTCAAGCTCCGCTTGAATCCCAACAAGTGCACCTTCGGTGTCCGTTCGGGGAAACTACTAGGGTTCATCGTCAGCCAGAAAGGGATTGAAGTTGATCCTGACAAGGTCAAGGCCATTCAAGAAATGCCTTCTCCGAAAACTGAAAAACAAGTCAGAGGATTCCTGGGACGTTTGAACTACATCTCTAGATTCATATTCCTCATGACCGCGGCATGCGCGCCGATCTTCAAGTTACTCAAAAAGAACCAGGATTGCATTTGGTCAGAAGATTGCCAAACCGCCTTCGACAGTATCAAGGAATATTTGTTGAATCCTCCGATTCTATCACCTCCAGTGGAAGGAAGACCACTGATCATTTACCTCACAGTCCTAGAGGACTCAATGGGATGTGTACTTGGCCAACAAGACGAAACTAAACGGAAAGAGTCTGCCATTTACTATCTGAGCAAGAAGTTCACCGATTGTGAAACTCGGTACACGATGCTTGAAAAAACTTGTTGCGCTTTGGCTTGGGCAGCCAAACGTCTTCGCCAGTACATGATTCGTCATACTACTTGGTTGGTCTCCGAAATGGATCCAATCAAGTACGTTTTCGAAAAACCTGCTCTCACGGGAAGGATTACCCGTTGGCAGATGTTACTATCAGAATATGACATAGAGTACCATGCTCAGAAAGCCGTTAAAGGAAGTATTTTAGCCGATTATTTGGCTCATCAACCGATTGACGATCAAGAATTAATCGGGTTTGACTTCCCAGACGAAGATGTCATGTATCTAAAGATGAAAGATTGCGATGAACCGCTACCCAGTGAAGGGCCAGAACCAGGTTCCTAGTGGGGACTTATCTTTGACAGAGCAGTCAATCATTATGGAAACGGAATTGGGGCAATCATTGTTACCCCTCAGGGTTCCCACATTCCTTTCAATGCCAGACTTACGTTCAAATGTACGAACAACGAGGCCGAATACGAAGCATGTATTATGGGTCTCGAAGAAGCGATTGATTTAAGGATCAAAAACTTGGACGTATACGGCGACTCAGCCCTGGTTATCAATCAGATCAAAGGAGATTGGAACACATACCAATCAGGATTGATTCCTTACAAAGACTACGCAAGAAGGTTGCTACCTTTCTTTGACAGAGTTGAGTTTCATCACATCCCTCGTGATGAAAATCACATGGCTGACGCATTAGCCACTCTCTCTTCCATGATCAGTGTAGGTCGATGGAATGACATACCTAAGATCGACATAATGCGCCTTGAACGGCCTGCTTACATCTTCGCGATTGAAGCAGTCATAGACGACAGACCTTGGTATCACGATATCAAATGCTTCCTTCAGAAACAAGAGTACCCATCTGGGGCACTCAGAAAAGATAGAAAGACCCTCAGAAGATTGGCTGGAAACTTCTTCCTGAGCGGTGACACTCTTTATAAGAAAAATTTTGACATGGTCTTGCTCCGATGCGTCAACAGACCAGAGGCAGACATGCTCATGAAAGAAATTCATGAAGGGTCCTTTGGCACTCATGCCAACGGACACACAATGGCGAGAAAAATTCTCAGGGCCGGGTATTATTGGTTGACCATGGAATCCGACTGCTACAAGTACATGAGGAGGTGTCACAAGTGTCAGATATACTCCGACAAAATTCATGTACCACCATCACATCTCAAAGTTCTTTCTTCCCCGTGGCCATTTTCCATATGGGGAATCGATATGATTGGTATGATTGAGCCCAAGGCTTCAAACGGACATCGGTTCATCCTGGTAGCCATTGATTACTTCACTAAGTGGGTCGAAGCAGCGTCGTACGCCAATGTAACCCGACAAGTGGTGGTCCGATTTATCAAAAACAATATCATCTGCCGTTATGGTGTTCCAAGCGAGATCATTACTGATAATGGATCTAACTTGAACAATAAGATGATGGAAGAGTTGTGTGCAGAGTTCAAGATCGAACACCATAACTCATCTCCCTACCGACCCAAGATGAACGGAGCGGTAGAAGCGGCTAACAAGAACATCAAGAGGATCGTTCAAAAGATGGTTATAACCTATAAAGATTGGCACGAAATGCTACCCTTTGCTCTTCATCGTTATCGCACATCTGTCCGTACTTCAACAGGGGCTACCCCTTTCTCTCTAGTATATGGCATGGAGGCAGTGCTTCCCATAGAAATAGAGATCCCATCAATCTGGGTATTGATGGAAGCGAAGCTCACCGAAGCTGAATGGTGTCAAAGTCGACACGACGACCTGAACCTGATCGAAGAGAAGCGAATCACGGCACTATGCCACGGTCAGTTGTATCAACAGAGAATGAAGAGGGCATTCGACAAAAAGGTCAGACCTCGTGTCTTCAGGAAAGGAGACCTTGTGCTCAAGAAGATACAATCATTTCTCACTGATTCTCGGGGCAAATGGACCCCAAATTATGATGGCCCTTATGTGGTCACGAAAGCTTTTTCAGGCGGTGCCTTGAGGCTTGCAACCATGGACGAAGAGGAATTTGCCTACCCCACGAATGTTGATGTAGTCAAGAAATACTTCGCCTAAAAAAAAAAACGTCTCGGTGGATTGAAAACCCGAAAGGGCGGTCCAGGCAAAAGTTAGAGACATGAAAAAAAATCATCCCGATGGATTGGAAATCTCATAGTACAATCCAGGCAAAAGTTAGGGATAATGGCAAGTAACTATATTCAACAGAGGCAAGTCCCTCAGCGGCAGTTACAGCATCATCTATCGGAGGAAATCTCCAGTCAAAGGTCATCTTCGACGGAAGCTCAGGATGCCCCGAATTCAAAGTTGGTAGAAGGATAGTGGTCGTTATGTTTCAACGTAGCCCTTTTCCCTGTAAATTACCGTTTTCAAACTTTGTATATACTCTTTGGAATCACGCGTTTGGCTGATCTCTATCTTATCAATAAAATTTGAGCCCTTGTGCTTTTGTTTGTAATTCTTTACTTGTTTTAGCTTTACAGAACGACGTTGTTTAAACTTAATCAGTGATTCTTGAAATAAAACAAAAATGAATTTACTTGTTAAAACTTTTTCTGCTTTTAAAATAAAGATGGCAATTTCTTTTGACTATTGAACATCAGAAGAACATCGATCGCTTCTCCCGAAGTAAGCGAACTTCAAAGTGCAAAATCAAAGTACTCCTTCTAAACCAGTATGCCTGAATGAAGGGATCAAATGAGTCAGAGACCATGTTTCATCTGACATCCTCGGCCGAGTTCTCATCTCCTAAGCCCGATCAATATAGCTCCCAACGGGACTACCTCTCCTAAGCAAGGTGGAATTGCTATTTTGAATCAACGATACTTCTTCGCCCCGCGATGGCCGAGTATCCAATTGTGTTCATCCATTAGTCTGTATGTCACGTCTGTTTTGTCAGCATATACATACATACATCATGCATTTTTTATTTGCATTCACATTTCATATTGCATCACTATCACTCTAGTCGGTCTTGTCCCCTAGTGATAAACAGTTTTCTCAATCGAGTTTGTCAGTTCTTTCCTCGTCAGGAAGTGCTGTGTCTGAACAACCTCGCTTCCAGTTAATTCTGGAAAGAAGTTGGTCCTTGGCCACTTTGATAATTTAAACCTCTGAAAGGCCAGAGAAAACTTTCAATAAACATCACTCTTCGCCATTGAAGATGATATCCTTGCTTTCCCAGATTAAGGAAAATCCACAGAGAAAGCCTCGTGATCAGAGATTCGGCAGCACGCCAGTTTTGCTCCGAAAAACCACTGATGAGAAGGTCATTGGCACCTTAAAATTGGACCCCATCATATGGCGTTTCTCCGGGAAGATCCCGAGAAAAGTATGATGAAAGATCCCAAATGAAAACAGTCTTTCAAGAGACTCGCTTTCCCCAGTAGAATCGACAAATGGCGTCTCCAACAGAGAAGTTTGTGTAACTCTACAACTTAGACGTTGGGTTCCCCAGCAAGTCTGACATCAAACCTTTTTCCGTCAAATGGCATCTCCCCAGGAAAATTCGGCGAGAAGTTTGAAGAAAAACCGCTACACATAGCGTCCCTTGTCAATAAAGTTTATTGACAAAAGAAACTAAGACCAGTTCCTTGGTAGGAAACCAGAACGAGGGGAAGTTTAAATCAGAAACTTAGACCAGTTCCTTGGTAGGAAACCAAGAACGAGGGGAAGTTTAAATCAGAAACTTAGACCAGTTCCTTGGTAGGAAACCAGGATCGAGGGGAAGTTTAAATCAGAGACTGAGACCAGTTCTTGGTAGGAGACCAGGATCGAGGGGAAGTTTACCTTTTCTAAGCATCATCGCTTAGATAAAGAAGATGAATGCGTAAGCTACCATTCATAACCACCATCAAAATTTCGGGTATTCCGATATTTAATCCTCTTGCACCCCGAATGCCCGAATCCCTTCGTCATTCGCACCTTCGGGTCCAAGAAGATTAAATAGGGGCATCTGTAATACCCCAAATTTTGACCACTTAGATTTCCCATCATTGTGAAAATCATCATCACAATATGGATGTACCTTTATGCTTCATCAGTCTCCCCAAAGATGGGTGAGCATTGACTACAATTAAAATTAGGGTTTCAAGCCCTCTCTGAGTGCTTAGACAAAGGATCAATCAAGAAATGACATGATCTTCAACTTGTCTAATCTCTCAAACATCCTCAATGGATCAAAAAGGACTCCCACTTCAAGGATCAAGCACAAGGCTGCTCCCTTCTAGGTGGATCAAGTCTCAAGATCGACAGTGTCACCAAATTAGGGTTTTGGTCGACCAGGGCCTCCAGATGGAACTTTTTCATCTGGGCACAAGGCAATGATCCAAAACATAACCTAATATACTTCATGGAACCTAATGAACCCATGCATCAAGTCAATTTTACCTCAGGGGATGCATTCATCAAAAATCAGGAATTAGGGTTTCTTGACCTAATTCACCCCTAAGTTAAATTTTGGGACAAACCATGAGCCAAGACCTCAAGAGATGATTTGAGGGTCTCTAATATACCATATTGATCCATTTGGAACAATGGATTGATCCAAGAAGCTTGAGCAACAAGTCTCAACTTCCTCTGCACCACAATTAGGGTTTTAAGGGAAAAGTCAACTGTAACTTTGACTTTTGACCAGGACATGCTCCCAAACCCTAATACATGATTGAATATACCCTATGACACCCATGGAACACGTCCATCAAGTTTGATTTAGGTCAAGGACATGATTTCCTAAAGAATTGCACAGTTTGGAATTCATCTGATAAAAAGTCAACTGTGCACAAAAGTCAACTTTGACTTTTTGAGATTTTTCACCAAAATGGATTTTTAACCCTAAAATGATGTTAATGTATGATTTGGATCATCATTAATCAAGAAAAATCAAGAAAAGTGAGATAACTTGTAAAAGGGGTAACCATAAAACTTAGAAATTTTTCTAAGTTAAAAATAAAATGGCAAAGGTACCAACTTTGGAGGACCATAACTCCTAAACCACAAGGCCATTTTTCCTCATCCAAAGATGAATTTGTAGCCCTCATTATCACCTACAAAAACTTCAACTACAAGTCATTCCAATTCATTAAGGATTTTGAGTTATGGAGTGATCAAAGTGGCTGAAAAGTGAAAATGTCACTTTTTCCAACACTTAGTGAAATTTTCACTAAGTCAGATTCTGCCTCACTTTTTGCCAAATGTAGGGGGATTTTTCACTTGGAATCAAAAGAGATCAAAACCAAACTTGTTCAAACAGTTGTTGTATCATGTAAGAGCTTTCCAAAATGGCAAAGAACATTGCCAAATTCAACCTACACCATGAGATACAACATTGCCAAGTTGCCTTGCTGAAATCTGTCAAGGCAAGGCAGAATTTGCAACTTTGGTCGATTTGCCAAAATCAGCCAAATTCAATTGCTCCTATCCACTTGGACACCTCAGAGGATTGAATCTAAAGGGGACAATCACTGAGCCAAGCCTCCAAAGTCCATGGAACAAGAAATAGCATGTTGAACCTAGAATGGCCAAAATGGGGACAAGACTTCAAATTTGGAATGTGGCATTCAATGGAACCATCAAGGTGGCATGGACTAAGCCATTCTCATCTGAAATCAGTCAAGACTTATCCAAGACCAAGGGGACCAAAGCTCTGTGCCCTAACCTCTAGTCAATGGCTAGAGGAGACTTTCATTTCTATTGGCCAACATTGAGGAAACACCTGTTGCAGCTGCCATTCACTATTCCTTGCAAAACAAACTTGCTCTACTATAAATAGAGCTCAATTGTGGTTAGTTTAAGTACACCAAAGCCATCTAACAGATGCTTTCCTCAAAATCTCTTTCTCTTGGCAAAAATGCCTTTCTTAGCAAGGTAGCTATCGGGTTTTGAGTTTGAGAGCAATTCTGCACAAACCAATCACTCACACACCTCACATACATCACATATGAGCTGATCAAACACTCACATAACTTCTGAAACATCAATTTCATGAAATCACCAGCTGGTTGCTCAAGGTTTTAACCAAAGTGCAGCTGAGGTGCCACAAAGTGATCCAGCCAATTTCAATCAAGTCCAACCATCCAAACACAATCCATAGGGTGTAGGGAAGCTGTTCAGATCATCACCACTCATCTGTAACACCTCCAAATCAAAAATCACTTTGAACTTGCTGTCACGACTTGGAGGTAAGCACATACTTGGTCATCTCTCAATCTATGCATATTTCCTCGCACAATAATTTGGCCATATGTTCATAATCATGCATGGAATGTTTTCCCTCAATTAATTGCATTGTTTGAATCGTGTATCAAAAATCCTAGCCTTCATGCAGAAATTAGGGTTCTTGAGGTCTCTTCGTGATTTCTTGTTGTATGTTTAATTTAAATGAAATTAAAGTGCATAGACATGATCGTGAGGTTGAGACGAGCATAATGATATGTGGATTGCATGATATGATTACGTATTCATGGAGATTGGATAGAAAATGCAAATCTGAGAAACCAAGAAAACGCGCGTGTTCTTGCTTGTGTTCTTGGCGCCATTTTTCATAAATTCAAATATTTGAATTTTGTGATTTTGTTTAATTGATTCAAAAATTAATTTCTCTCTGAGTTTTAATGATTTTGAATTGATTCTTTTTTTAATAATTCACAAAAATGTTAAAATATTTTATTTTCCCAAAAATATTATTTATTTCATATAATTGATATTTTTGTAAAGAATTAATATTTTGATTGTTTTTGGCATTTTAAATATTTTTTCTACATTGATTTTGCAACTTTTAATGCTTTCTAATTATTTTGTAGGTCAATACTTAATTTTTGAAGCATTAATCCAAGATCACAATTTGTTTTCCATGGGTTAAACAATTTTTGATCATTTTAATTGAATTTTTATTCAATTAAATACATTTTGGAAAACAAATTAGGGTTTTGGATTAATTCAACCCTCATAAATCATTTTCAAAACACTTTGGGCCTCTAATAGAGTGTAAGACCCAACCCTTTGTAAATACAACCTATTTTTTGGGCCTCACTTATTGTATAAGTCCCGTTGTATTTCAAAAAAGTTCGACGCGATCATCATCCGTTGAAAAACAAAACCATGGGCCTACCCTCGAGTAGTAAAACCCATTTCTTTTTTTAAAAAACATTTTGGGCCTCTTGAGAGAGTGTAAGACCCATCCTCCCTTGTACAAAAACTTTTTGGGCCTCATTCATTGTATAAGTCCCTCTGTACAAGTAAACGGCGCGATCGTCGCCCGTTTAAAAATAAAAACCATCTGGGCCTACCCTCGAGTAGTAAGACCCATTTCTTTTTCTTAAAACACTTTGGGCCTCTATTAGAGTGTAAGACCCAATCCCCCTTTTAACCAAAAACATTTTGGGCCTCACTTATTGTATAAGTCCCTCTGCGTTAAAAGAAAACCTCGGCGCGATCGCCATTTTTAAACGAAAAATCATTTGGGCCTACCCTCGTGATATAAGCCCCACTCTTTTTCTTTAAACCTTTTTGGGCCTCTTGAGAGAGTGTAAGACCCATCCCTTTGTACAGAAAACCTTTTTGGGCCCCAGTCACTTGTATAAGTCCCTCTGTACAAAGTCACACAGTGCGCTCACTGATAAAACCCTGGGCCTCTCCTTGAGCTGTAAGCCCCAAATCTTTCTTTTTCAAAGCACTTTCTCCTTTGATTTTGAATATACTATTGTTTTCAATCTTTCTTTGTTGAACAACTAACCCAACAGCATGGAAGCACTCCAACCGAGTAAGTGGTTATCGCTTTCATTTACTACTTTCATATATATATAAACTGTATTGTGGGGCTGCTCACTGTAAGTCTCCTTTCATAAACTCATATCTACTGTGTAATAATAGTATAGATATTTTGAGTTTCCCCGGCTACTACGTCTAGAACTAGGTGACGCCGTTTCACTTCTTCGTAGAAATAGACGCCTAGATCCCCAATAGGAGCACCAGATACAGTCTTTTCTTCGGCTGTCCTCCTTAGGAATCGTCAAGAAGCTCTACTCCCCAAGATGAATGTATTCTCCATGAATGGCATCTTTGAGTTTCTTCCAAATTCTCGAACTTTCCTGACTTGATCTATTCCTTGTGGATAGCTTGCCTTGAATGTCTCGGGGTTTGGGTACCCACTACGGTCATAATCTTGGACCTTAACTAAAGAACCCTCTTTAAAAGCTAAAAGGCGCTGGATAGTAAACCTCGCACGTTTACCAGTGGTTTTTATCTTTAAAAGAGTTATCTCTCCTAATGGAAAGGAGATGATAGACCCACGGGCTTCTTAAAAGCATCGGCCTCCTCTTGGGCATTATTCAAGGACACTACGGCTTCTTAGAAGTATTCACAGCCTCCTCTTAGGCTTCGTATAATGATCTCTTCCTCCGGGAATGATAGCCTCCTCTTGGGCTTCGTACAAGGACCCGTCGGCTTCTTAAAAGTTTCCAGACTCCTCTTGGGCTTCGTACAAATTGTCCCGACGACCTCCTAGAGGTATAGGAACAGAACTTAATCATCTGCATAGAACAGTCATTTCGTAGAGTCTACTACTGTTTCTCACAGCATAGTACAAAAGATAAAACTCTAGACACGGACAGTCTAACTTCCTTGAGTCTCAAAGACATTCTCAAGCACCCTTCGTTAAATAGGAAGAAAACCCGCAGACTCGGATAGTCTCAATACCCTTTGGATTTCCCGTTTCCTCAAAGAGAAGGAAATATCCCTGATCCTCAAATCAAATCCCTGAGTACAGTGTTGCTCATATAAGAACTGATTTTCTCTTTAAAAATCAGTATATTGGATCTGTCACTCAACTGAAACAGTTACAATAGCCTCCATCTCGGGCTTTGTACGAGATACCAAAATTCTCCCCAGTGGAGTCAAAACAACCTTTTCGCCTCTCTCTCAGGCTTTGTACGAGATACAAAATCACTCTCTTGTTGAGTATAAAAGATTCTCCTGTTGAGTCAACCCTTTTAGCCTCTTTCTCGGCCTTTGTACGAGACACAAATTAGCCTCCTCTTAGGCTTTGTATAACGATATGCCCCACTGGGTCAAACCCTTTTAGCCTCTTTCTCGGGCTTTGTACGAGACACAAAATAGCCTCCTCTTAGGCTTTGTATAACGATATGCCCCATTGGGTCGAACCCTTTTAGCCTCTTTCTCGGGCTTTGTACGAGACACAAATTAGCCTCCTCTTAGGCTTCATATAAGAAAACCACTGGTTAATCCAATTAACCTTTTAGCATCAAAGTTGTGCCTTGTTCACAGTACACAAACATCAACAACTCCTTTCCCATCATCTAATCGCTGTAAGCGGCAACCCTCTGGATCATCTACATCCATGCCACTGTCCCTCTTTTAGCATGAGAAATTCCTAAGGAAAGATGGCATTGCTCTAAACTGAGTTAAAGTCTTCTCCTTCAGGTTAAAACCCTTTCTTCGGAAATTATGGCATTGCTCGAATCCGCGTATCGCAGTTAAAGTAATTCTCCTTCTCCCCTCTTTAGAGATGAAAATTTCTCTCTAAAGTCGAGGTCTTTCAGCTTCACGTCTTGGGCTTTAAACAAGACACAAATAGACCTTTAGCTTCACATCTTGGGTTTTGAACAAGATACAAACTATCCTTTCGCTTCACGTCTTGGGCTTTGAACAAGACACCAAAACACCCATTTCCTCCCATAGAATAGGAGGAACTACGAACACTCTGATTTCCCTGTTTCGGTAAACGGGAATACGTAGGCATAAGATCGAAAGAAAAGATCTTAGCGAGCGCAATCAACAAAAAACCCAAATCCCATATCTCAGTCAATCAAAAGCAGTATTTCAAAAACATCAGTCCTGACATCCTAATCCTAATTCCCTGTCAGAAACCTTCTGCCCAAGCCCTAGAAAGAAAGAAACCTGTATTTGCGAAAATACAAATAACCAGTACAAAAGCCCCCCCACATTGATCGCATCCGTAACTTAACAGACCGCTGTTTAAACTCAGTATGCAAGCAAGGTTAATTGGAGACATCTATTTCCCTTCCTTATTCAGCTCACAATAGGATAAAAATGAATCGACCTGTAGTCAAAGCTCAAACCGCAGAGAGCGACCAGCGCTTAAGAACCGCGTCCAAAATCGCTCGCTACATAGTGGATGTTCACCCATCTTTGGGGAGACTAATGAGGCATGAAGGTACATCCATATTGTGATGATGATTTGCACAATGATGGGAAATCTTAGTGGTCAAAATTTGGGGTATGACAAGCCTGCCCGTTTGTTTGCGGGTGCTCGACAGACATGAAATGTTACTTTGTGCCCAGTTTGGTGATGAAGTCTTGGAAGTTTTTGTCGGTGAACTGCGTCCCGTTATCGATGACGATTGCCTAGGGTACGCCGAACCGGGAAAGTATGTTCCTTTTGTAGAAACAGAGTAAGTTGTGGGTCGTGATTTTGGCGAGGGCCTCGGCCTCTATCCACTTAGTGAAGTAGTCGACGCTGACTATCAAATATTTGTTCTGGTATGATCCCATGGCGAAGGGCCCGAGTGTAACACCCCCAATCTATACCCCCAATTAAATAAAGCAGTAAAAGAAATTTCAAAATTTCATCAGAGTATATTTAGATATTCACAGCATAGACCGAGAGGTCACATCAAATTGAAACAAAACACAATAAACCTGCCCATAAAGATATGCAACACTCACAGGTAGCAAATAAACAGAGGAACTTAGTTCCTACTGCCCACAATTCAAATACAGAATAAAGCGGAAAATCTGTACTGAATCTCATATATATATATATATATATATATCTATATATATATCATAAAAAGTTTGTCATACATCAAGTCATACATGCACAAGCCAAAAGATATATATATATATATACATATACACATCAAACTACAAAACGATCCCCCTGACTACCCGGTGCCACATATCAGAGCAGACCGACAAAAGAATGAAGTCCTAGGCTTCACAAAAAGACCTCTAGCAACTCTAATCTGCAATGCCTCGTAGAGCATTATAAAACAGCAGAAGGGTGAGAAAAACAATCATAATATAATTGCATACAATTATATATAACACCAAAAATACACATATATACTGTTCTCACCACCACTCATACCAGTATTCAGACACGAGGCAACACAATGTATAACTCATATGTCCATCACCAAGGTATACTAACCATGCACAATACAAGTATCACCAACACATATCCATATATCAATTTATCAATTTTATTCACAATTCCACACATAAACAAACCATTAATGATTTATGCAAATGCAAGAGACCGACACAACGACTCTATGCATATACACATGCGGTACCGACTTCCAATGTTTCTCATCACTAGTTCACTCAGGAACTCTGCTGGAATCATCGCTCGTTACATCGCTGTAACTCCCCTTCGGGCATACGATGTTCCCCGTCGCTCACACCCCACACGGGCACACGACGTTTATGGATCGCTCACACCCCACACGGGCACACGACCCGATCGCTCACACCCCACATGGGCACACGATCGTCTATAATCATCGTTCACACCCCATACGGGCACACGACTTTATAGCGGATTCCCTCTTGAACCAAACCGTCACTCAGGACGTCACAACAATGCATATCATGATGCTTGGCATACAAGGACTCATGACATTCAGATGCACACATATATGCAACCATCTCACTTAACATAAATCATGCTTTGCAATTTAAGCCCAAAACAATGTATTTATACTCCACAACAGCACGCAAGTCATACCATATCCATATCAACAGCACATTGTATGATACACACCAATTACACACAATTAAAACGACAAAAGTCGACAAAACGACATTATTCCAAATTCCCAACATAATTAAATTGGCTAACAATCTCAAAATTATTATCATAAGAAAGTACAGTTCAATAGCTACTCAACGATACCAAGAATGTTAAAAACGGATAAACGGAACACAAGTTACGGACTAAACAAGAAAAGACATCGCGAAAAACTACATTTTGCAATTTTCCTGACAATACGCGTATTGCCCTGAGCCATACGCGTATTGCCCTGATTCCTCGCCCATTCCATACGCGTATTGCCCAAGGTCATACGCGTATGGGCATAAACCATTTTTCCCAAAAATTCCCATTAAAATTCCAATACGCGTAGTGCCATTCATCATACGCGTATTGCCTTAAACGTTACGCGTACCATACGCAAATGGACAGATGGCCGAGAAAATGAAGCTTCCATACGCGTATTTCCCGGTTTCCTTCAATGCCATACGCGTATTGCCTTGACCAATACGCGTATTGCCTTGAGTGATACGCGTATGGGCAGTGGAAAGTCCAGAAAATTCTGCAGAACTTTGTTCTGCGTTTTCCACCCCAATTCATCCAATTTTTCACCTACACACCAAAAAATTACCAATACAATGCCTAACAACATGTATCTAACATGTATCATCAATAATGGAACTGAAAACATAATTTCCGGCACAATTTAATCGATTTCTAATCAATTTCTACATAATATGGTTTTTCCTATATATTTCCATTTCAATCCAAGAACAATAAAAAACATACATACATAATCATACACAAGCATATAATAATCAAATTTCCCACTCTTACCCAATTTAATCGTGTTTAGAAAAGTCGGGAGATTGATTTCTTGATTTCCAAGTTTTCTCTCTTTTTCTTCTCTTCTTCTCTTTTCTTTCCCTTTTCCTTCTTCTCTTTTTCTTTCTCTCTATTTTTCTCTCTTTCTATTTTCTATTTTCTAACTTAAGGAAAAATAAGATGAAATGACCAAAATACCCCCACACTCAAATATCTCGCCAACGTTCCCAAAACCCGATAAAATATCACAACATTGAAAAATAACATATTTCCAAATAAAAGTCGAAAATAAAATAATATAATAATAAAATAATCAAAACGACTCGATTAAATAAAAACTGACAAAACTGGGGCGTTACAACTCTCCCCCACTTAGAAATTTTAGTCCTCGAAAATATACCTGAGACGAACAACTCTGGATACGACTCCCGCATCCGACTCTCCAACTCCCAAGTCAAATTGCCCTCAGCAGCGCCTCCCCACGCCACTTTCACAAGTGCAATATCCTTGCCTCTCAACCATTTCAACTCGCGATCCAAAATCCTAACTGGTAATGCCACAACCGTAAGGTTCTCCCTTACCTCAACCTCGTCCATCGGAATCACATGCGACGGATCCGGAACATACTTCCGAAGCTGCGAAACATGGAACACCTCGTGCAAATTTGACAGATTCGGCGGCAACGCCACCCTATACGCCACAGCACCCACTATCGCGGATATCTGGTAAGGACCAATAAACCGAGAAGTAAGTTTCTTCGATTTCAATGCACGACCCACACCCGTTATCTGCGTAACCCTTAGAAATATGTGATCGCCTTCTTGGAACTCAAGATCTTTCCGCCTCCGATCACGATAACTCTTTTGCCTACTCTGAGAAGCCTTCATTTTCTCACAAATAAGCTTCACTTTTTCCGTAGTCTGTTGCACCAACTCTGGTCCAACCACCGAACTCTCACCAGATTTTCATGCCAACACAAAGGTGTTCAACATCTTCGTCCATACAGTGCTTCAAACGGTGCCATTCCAATACTAGAATGAAAACTGTTATTATACGTGAATTCAATCAACGCAAGATAACTATCCCACGCACCACCTTGTTCCAAAACACACGCTCGCAACAAATCTTCCAACGACTGAATCGTTCTCTCCGTCTGTCCATCCGTCTGCGGATGATAAGCCGAACTCAATCTCAATTTAGAACCCAACGCCTTCTGTAAACTTTCCCAAAATCTCGAGGTAAACCTCAGATCTCGATCCGAAACAATACTCAATGGAACCCCATGCAACTTCACAATCACACTGATGTAAATCTCAGCCAACCTCTCCAAAGAAAAACTGATGTCAATCGGAATGAAATGAGCCGATTTAGTCAGCCTATCAACAACCACCCAAATAGCATTATGCCCTCGCTGTGTATTCGGTAACCCTGTCACAAAATCCATTGAAATGCTATCCCACTTCCACTCAGGAATATCCAATGGTTGCAACAAACCACTAGGCCTCAGATGTTCCACCTTTGATTTCTGACAAGTCAAACATGCATAAACAAACTGAGCAACATCTCTCTTCAAACCAGACCACCAAAAGATCTTCTTCAAATCTTGGTACATCTTGTTCGCTCCCGGATATATACTCAAATTACTCCGGTGTCCTTCCTCCAAAATCATCTTTTTCAACTCTGCATCATCAGGAATACAAATCCGGCCTCGGAATCTCAAAACACCATTAATATCCACTTGAAAATCACTATTCGCATCTTTTTCTCCAACCAACATCAAATCCACAAATTTCACATCCAGCTTCTGTTTCTCACTAACCATCATCAGAAAATCATTAGTAATCGTTAGCATTCCAAGCCTTACACTATCCGACGTAACTTCACACACCAAACTCAAATCTCTAAACGATTCCAAAAGTTCCCACTCTTTAACCATTAAAGCGGACATATGCAACGATTTTTGACTCAACGCATTGGCTACCACATTAGCTTTACCAGGATGGTAATTCAAGCCAAAGTCGTAGTCCTTCAAAAATTCCAACCATCTACGTTGCCTCATATTTAGCTCTTTCTGATCAAACAAATATTTCAAACTTTTGTGATCACTAAAGACTTCAAACCTTGCACCGTAGAGATAATGCCTCCAAATCTTCAACACAAAAACCACAGCCGCTAATTCAAGATCATGAGTAGGATAATTTTTCTCATGCACTCTCAATTGCCTTAAAGCATAAGCCACGACCTTACCTTCTTGCATCAGAACACCACCTAAACCAATCAAAGACACATCACAATAAACCACAAATGGTTCATTAGGATTCGGCAAAATCAAAATCGGAGCTGTCGTCAATCTTCTCTTTAGCTCATTAAAACTTTCCTCGCACCGAATATCCCAAATGAACGCTTGCCCTTTACAAGTCAACTGGGTCAAAGGAAGTGCTAGCTTAGAAAAACCCTCAATAAACCTTCGATAATATCTGGCCAAACCCAAAAAGCTTCGAATTTCAGTAACATATCTCAGAGCCTCCCATAGTAGAACTGCTTCTACTTTAGATGGATCCACAGAAATACCATTACCTGAAATCACGTGTCCAAGAAAACTCACCTCCGATAACCAGAACTCTCACTTGGACAACTTGGCAAAAAGCTTTCTTTCTTTCAAAACCTGAAAAACAATACGCAAATGCTCCGCGTGCACCTCCCGAGACTTAGAATAAATCAAAATGTCATCAATAAACACAACAACAAATCAATCCAAATGCTCGTGGAAAATACGATTCATGTACTCCATAAACACACCTGGCGCATTAGAAACCCCGAACGGCATCACAGAATATTCATAATGACCATAACGTGTCCTAAAAGCCGTCTTCTGAATATCTTCCTCTTTCACCCTAATCTGATGATACCCTGACCTTAAGTCAATCTTACTAAACACACACGCACCAACCAACTAATCCATCAGATCATCAATCCTTGGAAGAGGATACTTATTCTTAATCGTCACCTTATTCAGCTGGCGATAATCAATACACAACCGCATACTTCCATCTTTCTTTTTCACCAATAAAACTGGAGCACCCCAAGGAGAAACGTTTGGTCTCACAAACCTCTTTTCCAATAACTCATTCAACTTTTTCTTCAACTCAACCAAGTCAGATGCCGACATACGATAAGGTGCCATAGAAACAGGTCTAGTACCAGGAACTAGATCTATAGAAAACTCCACCTCTCTCTCTGGCGGCAAATCTAAAATATCCTCAGGAAACACTTCCGGAAATTCACGCACAACAGGAAACACATCAAGTGAAACTTGACTATCCACAGTCAAAGATGCAAACAACCCAAACAACTGAGCTTCATCCGCCAAAAGTCTCTTCAACTCTTTAGTAGATAAGAAACTCGAGTCTTCGTCTTCCTCAAGAGAAGGAAACCTTACCAGCTTATGATAACAATCAATATGAACCCTATTAAACTGCAACCAATTCATTCCCAGAACCACATCTAAACCCTCCAACGGTAAACACACCAAATCCATCTCAAAGTCTTTACCATAAATGGTCAAAGGACAACTTAGACAAACCAAAGAAGTAGTTACTGACCCCATTGCTAGAGTATCAATAACCATTTTACCACCCATCGAAGACAACACAAGATTCAAATGCTTCGCGCACTCAGACGAAATAAACGAATGAGTCGCTCCTGTATCAATAATAGCAACTAAAGGAGTACTATTAATAAAACAAGTACCTCTGATCAGACGATCTGCACTTGAATTCAGAGTTCCTGCCAATGGAAATACTTTCCCACCAGCTGGAACCTGCTTCGGTTTCGGACACTTCGTACTAATATGACCAGGTTCACCACAGTTGAAACACTTCACCACATTCTTCCTTGAACAATCAGCTGCAACATGTCCTAAACCTCCACAATTAATACACTTCCTCATATCTTTCCTGCACTCAAACTGACGATGCCCCAACTCACCACATTTATAACATCTCAAAGGACCAGACATTCCTCCTCCACTTGACCTTTTCTCAAAATTTCCCCTTTGTTTACCCTTATCAGCTGGGGTTACATACGGACCACCACGGAACTGTTGCTTCCCTTTCCTCTCGCTCACACTCTTATAGTGAGTAGAACGAGCCTTACTATCCTCCTCATAAATCCTACAACAATCCACCAAATCAGAAAACCTCTGAATCCTTTGATAACTAATTGTCTGCTTTATCTCAGGACGCAATCCGTTCTCAAACTTTACACACTTAGAAAATTCCGCGGCCGCTTCTGCATAATGAGGATAAATCTGCACAAGTTCCACAAACTTAGCAGTATAATCAACAACAGACATATTACCTTGTTTCAGTTCCAAGAACTCGATTTCCTTCTTTCCTCTTACATCTTCAGGAAAATACCTCCTCAGAAACTCAATGCTAAACACAGCCCAAGTGATCTCCTCCTCTGTAGATTCCAACACATGACGTGTACTAACCCACCAATCATCAGCTTCTTCTAGTAACATGTGAGTACCCAGTCTCATCTTCTGATCCTCAGCACAATCCATCACTCGGAAAATCCTTTCAATCTCTTTAAGCCAAATTTGTGCACCATCAAGATCATATCTTCCTTTAAAGACAGGCGGTTTGTTCTTCCTGAACTCATCATTACCTGCAGCATTAGGTGCACCCTGCACAGCTCGGGCCATAGCTTGCATAGCAGCAGCCAAAGCAGCGTCATTCCTACCAGCCATATTCTGTTCATTTCCAATAACAGCAACTATGGTTAAACAAACAGCTCATCCAACTACAACGACCAACCAGGACTGACACAACTGACACGGACTGGCTCTGATACAACTTAATGTAACACCCCCTAATCTATACCTCCAATTAAATAAAGCAGTAAAAGAAATTTCAAAATTTCATCAGAGTATATTTAGATATTCACAGCATAGACCGAGGGGTCACATCAAATTGAAACAAAACACAATAAACCTGCCCATAAAGATATGCAACACTCACAGGTAGCAAATAAACAGAGGAACTTAGTTCCTACTACCCACAATTCAAATACAGAATAAAGCGGAAAATTTGTACTGAATCTCATATATATATATCATAAAAAGTTAGTCATACATCAAGTCATACATGCACAAGCCAAAAGATATATATATATATATATATATATATATATATATATATATATATATATATATATATATATATACATATACACATCAAACTACAAAACGATCCCCCTGACTACCCGGTGCCACATATCAGAGCCGACCGACAAAAGAATGAAGTCCTAAGCTTCACAAAAAAACCTCCAGCAACTCTAATCTGTAATGCCTCGTAGAGCATTATAAAACAGCAGAAGGGTGAGAAAAACAATCATAATATAATTGCATACAATTATATATAACACCAAAAATACACATATATACTGTTCTCACCACCACTCATACCAGTATTCAGACACGAGGCAACACAATGTATAACTCATATTTCCATCACCAAGGTATATTAACCATGCACAATACAAGTATCACCAACACATATCCATATATCAATTTATCAATTTTATCCACAATTCCACACATAAACAAACCATTAATGATTTATGCAAATGCAAGAGACCGACACAACGACTCTATGTATATGCACATGCGGGTACCGACTTCCAATGTTTCTCATCACTAGTTCACTCAGGAACTCTGCTGGAATAATCGCTCGTTACATCACTATAACTCCCCGTCGGGCATACGATGTTCCCCGTCGCGCACACCCCACACGGGCACACGACATTTATGGATCGCTCACACCCCACACGGGCACACGACCCGGTCGCTCACACCCCACATGGGCACACGATCGTCTATAATCATCGCTCTCACCCCACACGGGCACACAACGTTATAGCGGATTCCCTCTGGAACCAAACCGTCACTCAAGACGTCACAACAATGCATATCATGATGCTTGGCATACAAGGACTCATGACATTCAGATGCATACATATATGCAACCATCTCACTTAACATAAATCATGCTTTACAATTTAAGCCCAAAACAATGCATTTATACTCCACAACAGCACGCAAGTCATACCATATCCATATCAACAGCACATTGTATGATACACACCAATTACACACAATTAAAATGACAAAAGTCGACAAAACAACACTATTCCAAATTCCCGACATAATTAAATCAGTTAACAATCTCAAAATTATTATCATAAGAAAGTACAGTTCAATAGCTACTCAACAATACCAAGAATGTTAAAAACGGATAAACGGAACACAAGTTACAAACTAAACAAGAAAAGACATCGCGAAAAACTACATTTTGCAATTTTCCTGACAATACGCGTATTGCCCTGAGCCATACGCGTATTGCCCTGATTCCTCGCCCATTCCATACGCGTATTGCCCAAGGTCATACGCGTATGGGCAAAGACCATTTTTCCCTAAAATTCCCATTAAAATTCCAATACGCGTAGTGCCATTCATCATACGCGTATTGCCTTAAACGTTACGCGTACCATACACAAATGGACAGATGGCCGAGAAAATGAAGCTTCCATACGCGTATTGCCCAGTTTCCTTCAATGCCATACGCGTATTGCCTTGACCAATACGCGTATTGCCTTGAGTGATACGCGTATGGGCAGTGGAAAGTCCAGAAAATTATGCAGAACTTTGTTATGCGTTTTCCACCCCAATTCATCCAATTTTTCACCTACACACCAAAAAATTACCAATACAATGCCTAACAACATGTATCTAACATGTATCATCAATAATGGACCTGAAAACATAATTTCCGACACAATTTAATCGATTTCTAATCAATTTCTACATAATATGGTTTTTCCTATATATTTCCATTTCAATCCAAGAACAATAAAAAACATACATACATAATCATACACAAGCATATAATAATCGAGTTTCGCACCCTTACCCGATTTAATCGTGTTTAGAAAAGTCGGGAGATTGATTTCTTGATTTCCAAGTTTTCTCTCTTTTTCTTCTCTTCTTCTCTTTTCTTTCCCTTTTCCTTCTTCTCTTTTTCTTTCTCTCTATTTTTCTCTCTTTCTATTTTCTATTTTCTAACTTAAGGAAAAATAAGATGAAATGACCAAAATACCCCCACACTCAAATATCTCGCCAACGTTCCCAAAACCCGATAAAATATCACAACATTGAAAAATAACATATTTCCAAATAAAAGTCGATAATAAAATAATATAATAATAAAATAATCAAAACGACTCGATTAAATAAAACCTACCAAAACTGGGGCGTTACACCGAGGATATCCATTCCCCACGAGGCAAAAGGCCACTGGGACGAGAGCGTTTTGAGCTCGTTGGACGGGGCCAGGTGCATGTCCCAGTGTCGTTGGCACTTGTCGCATTTCTTGACGTGTTCTTTCGCATCCATTTGCATGGTGGGCCAGTAGTACCCCGCCCGTAAGGCCTTTCGAGTGAGGGATCGCCCTCCGAGGTGTTGGGCATTGATTCCTTCGTGTATCTTCCGAAGTATGTAGGGGACCTTAAACTCCTCGACACACTTGAGAAGAGGGATGAAGAATCCTCGTCTGTATAGTTTGTCCTTGATTAAGACGTAAGAACAAGCTCTGTGCCTGACTATGCTAACCTCTTTCGAGTATGGCCAGTTCCCCCGCGGTGAGGTACGTGTACACCGGGGTCATCCAGCAGTTGTTGTCGCCGATGGCGTTCACGTCGACGGTCGTGGTGGGTTTCTCGATGCTTGGTCGAGACGGTACCTCCTGGATGACAGACTTGTTTCCACCCTTCTTTTTCGTGCTCGCGAGCTTTGACACGATGTCTGCCCGGGTGTTGTGCTCGAGGGGGACATGATTTACCTCCACGGAGTCGAACTTTCTCATCTTCTCTTTCACCGGGGTTAAGTACTCGACGAGGTTGTCGTTTTTGTCTTGGTACTCTCCCCGTACCTGAGAAGCGACGAGCTGGGAATCGGTAAATATTATTCGACTTGGTTGTTCGAGGTTGGGAAGGACAGAGCGAGGGATACTTTAATCAGGATGCCCTCTTCATTCTCGAGAAAGATGCCTGCTACGCTTCCTGTCGAGCTGGACGCCCCGTCGACGTAGATGCTCCACCTGTGGGCTCTGTCTGTCGGGGAGATCAGAGCAGTCATTTCTGCCACAAAGTCAGCTAACACTTGAGCTTTGAACGACTTCTTGCTCTCGTACTGAACGTCGAACTCAAAGATCTCGAGCGACCATTTGAGCATCCTACCAGCCATGTCGGGATGGTCGAGTAGTTGCTTTACGGGTTGGTAAGTCCTCACCACAATTGTGTGCTCCAGGAAGTAGTGTCGCAACCTTTTGGGCGCATTTGAAATTCTGGTACCAGATGTGTGATGTTAAGTGCGATGTCACAACAACACACTCTGCAATGGACAATGCAATAACAAGCAATAAATTAACATAATGAATTATTCACCCAGTTCGGTCTAACTACCTACGTCTGGGGGCTACCAAGCCAGGGATGAATTTCACTATTAGTAGTATTAATTTACAGACTCAACAACCCAGTTGACATCTCCTAAACTTAATCACTACTTATTGAACCTTCTACTTAAGAGACCACTTAAGTATGAGAACACTACTCAATCCCTAAAACCTCTCAAAGATTAAACACTTTGAGAAACACAACTTGATTCTGCTTCACAGCTTTGATCAAGAACAACTCAAAACAACAACACCAATTCACACTCGAATGGTTTACAAACACGAAGACTTAAACGACTCTCAGTCTTTAGCTCTCTTTCTTCGTTCCTTGTCCTTCAGGATTGATGCGCATTATATAGCTATTTGAATTGGGCTTAGACCTGCTACAATATCTGACCTGATTTGATATTTAAAACTGAATCTTCGACAGATTTTATCTCTCAAAATCTTCTTAAATCTCAGCCTTTAAACACTCCTACAAATCTGCATCAAATCTGTTTCTAACAGAAAATATCTATCCCAAGATATTCGTAACCAATGAGACTAACAGCTCTCCCAATATCCAGCTAAAACGCAAACCCTAACAACATCACTAAACCTGATGTTATTAACCTTCTGCAGACCTGATGTCACAACATCGCATGTGACATCAGACATCACAACTTCAACAAGATAAATACTTAACATAAACCAATGTTAAGACTCAATGTTAAGACATCACCCATGTGACATCAACATTGCACAACTTTGTTTTACCAAAATTCTAGCCAATCCAAGAACCAACAATCTCCCCCTTTGGCTAATTTTGGCTAAAACAATCTCTGCAACATCAGAGACTTCAGCAGCGGAAAAAAAATTGTATAAAACTCATAGCAGCACTTCTTCAACCAGCTTCAAAATGCTTTCAGCATGCTGTACACACTCCAATACTCTGCTACATACTTCAGCACTAACAGGTAGCAGCATTTCTTCAAACAGCTGCACAGACTTCAAACACTAATCAGCAGATAGGGCAAGCTCCGCCTTAAAGCAAGAATCAGCATACCAGCAACTGTTCAACAACTCTCCCCCTCAATATCTGCATTTTAGCATCACACTAGCTGTTCAACATCATACACACTCCCCCTCAACTTCTGCAGCACATCTGAGACCTCAACCAGATACAGGTAGACCCCTACACGCCTAGGCTAACTCTCCCCCTTTTTAGCCATAATTGGACAAACCTCGTGTAACCTCATGTAAGTCCTTCTTACTACAGTTAGTCCTAAACAGGCTCTCATTGTCAGTCTAAAGTCAGCATGCAAGACAAGACAAATCATAGAACATGAAAACATAAATAGTGCATAAATAGGCACAATATTCAAATTACATATTAGGCACATCAAGTGCAGAATCAAAAATAGCAAAAAAAAATAAAACTAAACTACTATCTAGAAAAAGCAGCAAGGAAACTAGTCTTCATCAGAGCTGGCCCCATCTTCATCATCAGTGCTAGGACCACCTTCTTCAGAACCTGGTTCTTCAACATCATCCTCACCTTGTTCCAAGGATTTGATCATCTGCTCAATTCTCAACTTCCTAGCAGTGCTAGTACTGATAACCACATCAAGATCCTTTCATGTTGCCTTTAATTCTTCAATCAACTCAGCTTTAGTCTTGGCCTTTTTAACACCAGAACTTGATGTTACAACAATGTCTGGAACATGATGTCCAGCAAACAACTTAGGATGCAAAGACAAGGCTGACTCCCTCTTGCAAGCTATATCTGAACTTGTTAAAGTTTCAGGATGTTGCTCCAAGATGATTCCACAAACAAGGGATGGGAATGCTATAGGCAACTTGATAGCATTTGTTTCAGCATGTTTCACCACTTGCTCAAAGATGTAGCTTCCATAGTCAAACTTGATCTTCTTCCCAACAACATAGATAAACCTACCCAATCCAACAACTATTGTTGTCTTGTGGTTTGTTGGCACCCAGTTGGCAGCCCCAATTCTGTGAAGAATGGCATACTTGATGCTAAGTTTACTAGCCTTCAACTTCTCTTTCAAAGGCCAAACCTTTACCTGACCAGCTGTAATCTCTTTACAAATTTCATTATCACTCATCTCAAGTTCACTATACTCTTCATCATCTCTTCCCAGATACTTGTTGATAGTACTTGGAGAGAAATTAATGCACTTTCCTCTCACATAGACTTTCATGAAATCAATGCTCTTTTTATCAGCAATTTTTCCAGAAATGTTGACAACAAATTCTTTAACAAGACCCTCTCTAGGGCTAGTCTTCTCTGACATACAAATTTCCACATTGATGCACTGCTGGCATAATGAAAGGAAATGTTGTCAACTGGTACTTCAGGGACTTTGTCAGAGATTCTCTTTAAAATTGTTCTTCTGACAGGTGTGATGTCATGAGCATCATCCTCAACATCAAAGTCAAAATTAGAATCTTCCCTGATCTTCCTCTTTTTGGAGGATGTAGCAACCTTGCTCCAAGGTTTTGTAGGACCCACAACAGCAGACTTCTTAGGAGAGGATTCAACAGTTTTTCCTTTCCTTGTCTTTAGTCTCTTAGCAATACTTGGAACAACTTTACTAATGACTTCATCATCAGATAAATCAACCACATTGATCACATCCTCATTCTTCTCTTCACCAGGAGTAGCTTCAACAGGTGATGTTCTAACATCCCCCTTGAAATTTGCTTCCTCATGCACATCATCTTCTTCCACTCCCACTTCAGAATCTTCAATAACAGACATAGCAAGTCTATGAAGATTTGTAGCGGCACTTTGCATGTCCTCCTTTTCCCTTTCAGAATGTTCAACAGGCATTTGCCTCAGTGGTCTAGATATACCCTTTATAGGAAGCCCTTTCTCAAAGACCTTATCGACAATCTGACTTAAGCTTTTGTTAACATCTACCCTTTCTTCAACAGTTTGAGAATGGGATGGCCTAGGTGCTGTTTTATCACTAAATAGAACACTTGTAACAAGCTTCTTTGTTTCATTATCTCTAAAGATAGTCCCAGCCCTTTTTGAAACAAGTTTAGAAGGTCTAGATTTACCTGACTCTGGGAGCATCATAGAGATGGGTTCTACATTCAACGCTTCTTCTGCAGACCCCACTTCTGAAGAAACCCTAGCCTTATCTCGCGAAGAGCTTTGAGAAACAGATTTCTTTGATGGAGAAGACATCTGGTTTGACATGGTTCCCTTTAGGCAGTATGAGTTCAGAGACAGATGATTCTTCTTGTTGAAGGAGACGAACAGTCGGGAGATATGATCCTTGATGAAACGTGATATTGCTACAAAAGGGAATGATGGTCTAAGGTATGGCCCCTGAATTTGTGTATCCCTCAAAGACCAATCAATGAGTTTCTCCCTCCAAATTAACTTTCCTTTTAAAAATCTAAAAGGATTCACATTAAGAGTACTTAACCCTAATTGACCTTTCAGCAGACTTTCACACTTGTTGTCACAATCTGATGTTACAACATCAATCTTAACATCACCAGATAAACTATCCACTTGAGGTACCCATTGATAGCAGTTATCTCCGGATCTTATTCCCTTCATCACTACCTCATTCTGCTCATTTGTCACCACACACTCATCTTTGGTGTAGCTGACCTTATAACCATCATCACAAAGCTGACTTATGCTAATTAGATTAGCACTCAACCCTTTGACAAGAAGTACATTGTCAAGATCAGGTCTCTCATGGCACTTCACTTTTCCAACACCTTGTACCACCCCTTTCTCTCCGTTTCCAAAAGTAACATCAATTGAGGAGCAAGAAATGACATCCACCAATTGGTTTTTGAAACCAGTCATGTGCTTTGAACAGCCACTGTCAAAGTACCAACCATCCTTAGCAGAGTGTCTATCTGAAAAGTGAGCCAATAGACACTTAACCTCTTCTTTAGGAACCCACTGTTTAACAACCTTGGGCCTGTTATCCTTCTGTCTGGGTTGAGGGTTAGAATTGGGATAACCATGTAGCTTGAAATAAGAAAACTGCATGTGTCCAAATCTGCCACAGTAAAAGCACCTAACTCTGTCTTCTCTGAAGTGGTTGAACCTTCTGCCACCTTGAGGATGATATTGTTGTGGCTACCACCCATAATGTTGTCTTCTTCTCCCATAGTTTGACTGTCTTCTATGGTAAGGATGATGTCCTTTTGGCTATCTTCTATGGTGATGAGGCTTCCTTATTCCATAATAATAAGGCACAACATTATTATATCCATAGTCATACATGTTTTCCTGATGTTGAGATATCTGATGGAATATGTTCTGTTTGAACCTAGAAGCCTGCATGCTCTTATGATATTGTGGAGGCATATACTGCCTAGCTCCAGAAACATGTGCCTTCCTTTGATGAGGACCATGAGCATGCCTCTTCCCAACATTTTGAGGTTGAGGATGAGCAGCCTTCTTAGGTTTAGGATCCTGTCTCTTTGTTTGAAGTTGAGACATTGGTTGAGACATCTCCTTCTTGGTTCCTGAAGTGCTTGCTTCAATAGATACCTTTTTCTCAACCACAAATCCTATGCCTGACTTATCTCCAGCAACCTTTTCTGTCTGAAGGATCTTATCAAGTGTGTCTGTACCACTGTTCAGCATCCTAACAGATTTGGTCATATGATCAAGATGAGCTTTGACTAATGAGACTTCATTTTCCAAATCAGCTTTAGCAGTCTCAAGCTGAACAATCTGTTTCTTCTGTTTTTCACTTTCTTGACAGATTTCTGCACTCTTCAGACAAAGCTCTTAATAAGTGGAAGCTAACTCCTCAAAACTCAGTTCCTCATCACTTGAATCACCATCAGAAACAACTGTTCCAGTTAAAGCTTTGACATGTTTGGCTGACTCTCCTTCACTTTCACTGTCAGAGTCTGGCCAAGAAATTGTGATTCCTTTCTTCTGCTTCTTCAGGAATGTGGGACATTCTTTCTTAATATGTCTATGACCTTCACACTCAAAGCATTGAACACCCTTGTCTTGAGCAGTCTTTTCTTCATCCTTCTCCTTAGACTTGCTGATGTCAGGAGCGATGTTCTTGACATTAGGTTTGAAGTTCTTGTTCATTCTTTTGAACACCTTGTTGAACTGCTTCCCAACATAACAATGGCCTGAGATAGATCCTCCTAGGATTCAACACTATTCCCTTTCTCTTCTTGAGCATTTGAAACCAAGGTTATACTCTTTGGCTTCTTTTCTGGTTCTTCCTCATTCAACCCAAGCTCAAAAGTTTGAAGAGATCCAATGAGCTCATCAACCCTCATCTTGCTGATGTCTTGAGCTTATTCAATTGCAGTCACCTTCATCTTGTACCTCTTAGGAAGGGACCTAAGGATTTTCCTTACCATCTTTTCTTCTGACATCTTTTCTCCAAGAGCACTGGATGCATTGGACAGCTCAAGAATACTCATGTGGAAGTCATGGATAGTCTCATCTTCCTTCATCTTCAGACTTTCAAACTTCGATGTTAGAAGCTGAAGTCTTGACATCTTAACTCTAGATGTTCCTTTATGTGTAGCCTTCAAAATATCCCAAGCTTCCTTAGCAACTTCACAGATATTGATCAACCTGAATATGTTTTTATCCACTCCATTGAAAATTGCATTCAGAGCTTTGGAATTACCAAGGGCAAGCTCATCTTTTTCCTTGGTCCATTCTTCTTCAGGCTTCGGCTTTGAGGTGCCCTCTTTATCTTTCCCAGCATCATCTTTTTCAAACACAACAGGTGCTTTCCATTCTTTAATGATAGCCTTCCAAGCCCTGCTGTCCAAGGATTTCAAAAAGGTGGTCATCCTTGGCTTCTAATAATCATAATTCGAGCCATCCAAAATAGGGGGTCTGTTGACAAATCCTCCAACTTCTTTGTCCATCTTTACACCAGAAAGTAACTTCCCTAGATCTCACCCAGAGATAGACAGGATGCCTGCTCTGATACCAATTGAAATTCTGGTACCAGATGTGTGATGTTAAGTACGATGTCACAACAACACACTTTGCAATGGACAATGCAATAACAAGCAATAAATCAACACAATGAATTGTTCACCCAGTTCGGTATAACTACCTACGTCTGGGGGCTACCAAGCCAGGGATGAATTTCACTATTAGTAGTATTAATTTACAAACTCAACAACCCAGTTGACATCTCCTAAACTTAATCACTACTTAATGAACCTTCTACTTAAGAGACCACTTAAGTATGAGAACACTACTCAATCCCTAAAACCTCTCAAAGATCAAACACTTTGAGAAACACAACTTGATTCTGCTTCACAACTTTGATCAAAAACAACTCAAAACAACAACACCAATTCACACTCGAATGGTTTACAAACACGAAGACTTAAACTACTCTCAGTTTTTAGCTCTCTTTCTTCGTTCCTTGTCCTTCAGGATTGATGCGCATTATATAGCTATTTGAATTAGGCTTGGACCTGCTACAATATCTGACCTGATTTGATATTTAAAACTGAATCTTCGACATATTTTCTCTCTCAAAATCTTCTTAAATCTCAGCCTTTAAACACTCCTACAAATCTGCATCAAATCTGTTTGTAACAGAAAATATCTATCCCAAGATATTCGCAACCAATGAGACTAACAGCTCTCCCAATATCCAGCTAAAACGCAAACCCTAACAACATCACTAAACCTGATGTTCTTAACCTTCTAAAGACCTAATGTCACAACATCGCATGTGACATCAGACATCACAACTTCAACAAGATAAATACTTAACATAAACCAATGTTAAGACATCACCCATGTGACATCAACATTGCACAACTTTGTTTTACCAAAATTCTAGCCAATCCAAGAACCAACAGCATTAATGAGGGCCAGAGCCACCTTTTTGACCTGTTGGTATCTGAGTTCAGGGCCTTGCAGGGCTTTACTGGTGAAGTATATAAGATTTTGCCTTTCGGGGGTTTCGCGAATGAGGGCCGCGCTGACAGCCTCGGTTGCGACGGCGAGGTAGAGGTATAACGTCTCCCCGCTTTCAGGTCGTGAGAGGACCGGAGGCTATGAAAGGACTTGTTTAAGATGCAGGAGGGCTTGCTCGCATTCCTCGGTCCATTCGAACGCGGCTTCCTTACGCAAAAGTTTGAAGAATGAAAGTGTGTGTTTGGCAGACTTAGCCATAAAGCAGGACAACGAGGTGAGCATCCCATTCAGGGATTGGATCAATTTCTTCGAGCTCGGAGTTGGGAACTCGGAGAAAGCCCTGCACTTGTCGGAGTTCGCCTCGATTCCTCGTTCTGTCAAATAGAAGCCGAGGAATTTTCCTGCTCGAACACCGAAGGTGCATTTCTCTGAATTGAACCTCATCCTGCATCTCCTCGTCGTGTCGAAGACTCTTTTGAGATGGGTAGTGTGGTCGGTCTTCTCTCGTGATTTCATGATCATGTCGTACATGTAGACCTTGAGCATGTCCTTGATCTCATCGCGGAAGACCTTGTTCATCATCCGCTGGTAAGTAGCGCCGGCGTTTTTCAGGCTGAAGGGCATTATGTTATAGTAATAGTTACCCGACTCGGTCATGAAAGCCATGTATTGCTTGTCCGCCTTTCCATGAGGATTTGGTTGTACCCCGAGAGTATGCATCCATGAACGACAATAGCTTGAAACCTGTAGAATTGTCGACCAGTTTGTTGATGTTAGGCAAAGGATATGCATCTTTAGGGCAAGCCATATTGAGATCAGTATAGTCAACACACATTCACCACTTTCCATTAGATTTCTTAACAAGTACAACATTTTAGATCTAGGTTGTGTACTGGGCTTCAGAAATAAAATTTGCTTCTAAGAGGTCTTTTACAGCTAATTCAGCAGCCTCTGCTTTTTCGGGAGACTGTCTACGCCAACATTGTAATACGACCCTAACGGCCGGATATATGGGGAGTTGGTGACATGCCACGTCCGGGTCAGGCCCGGGCATCTCCGTAGCGCTCCATGCGAACAAGCTAGCATTCTCCCTGAGGCAGACTTTCAACTGCTTCCTCGCCAAGTTGGGGAGTCCTATGCCAATCTTCACGCTCCTGTCCGGGTCATATCCAAGGGTGATGAACTCAAAGGCGCCATCCGGAATAGGGTGCAAAGGATACAGAGGCCGCCCGTTGCCACCAGTTGCTAGAGAGGCGTCTGTTGCTGCTTCGTTCTGTTCTTGTTTGTTGGGGAAGTGACTATCGAGGTCGACTGAGTTGACGCGGGGGTAACGACTTCTGCTCCTCGACGCGAGCTGGTTTGCTGGCAGTCTTAGGCGTCATGGTGATGGGGTTCGGGCCCTTGGTGGCCGCCTCAAAGCATCTTCTGGCTTCAATGTCCCCATGGAGAGTGACGACGCGACCCCTGGCTGTGTAGTACTTCATGTTCAGGTGAATTGTGGACGGTACCGCGGTCAGCTCGGCCAGGGTTGGTCTTCCCAACATGCACTGGTATAGAGAGGAACACTCTATCACCAGGAAGCAGACTTTAACCTGTCTGGCATTCTCCTCGGACCTGAAAGTGACAAGCAGTTAGACATAGCCTCATGGCTTAGTGGTGGTGCCATTGAAACCCTGCAAGTCAGAGCCTACGTATTGAATCAGATGCCTCTCTTTGAGCTGGAGAGTGGTGAACAGGTGAGCATACATAATGTCGATGGAGCTCCCCTGGTCGACCAGGATGCGGAGGACGTCGAAGTTCGCCATCTGGGCTCTAATGATCAGAGAAATGCTGGAATTGGGAGCGTCGCCTGGTAGTTCCTCGAGGTAGAAGGTGATGAGGTTTGATTTCCCCTGGAACATATCGAGGGTAGTGTTCTGCTTCGAGCTCGCGTCTATTAGTTCATTAAACTTCCTCTTCACCGACCCTATGGAGAGCTTGTTTAATCCTCCGTCAGGTATAACCATGGCGGATTGGGAGTTCTCCCAGGTGCTGTGAGCAGACAAGGGCATGGCGACCTCGTCGGGGACGTAGAAGTCCTCTGGCCGAGAGACGTACAAAGCGACCTGCAACTTAACGTCGTCGGAAGATGGAGTTTCTTCCTCGACCTTCTTTGCTTCGCGGATGGCCTATCGAGGAGCTTCATTCCTCTTGACGTATTATTTCAGGCGTCCCTCCTTGATCAGGATTTCAATCGCATCCTTGAGGTGGATGTAGACCTCTGTGACGTGCCCGTGCCTCCTGTGGAACCGACAGTACTTGGATTTGTCAACATTTGGTTTGGGGGGCATCAGCCTGGGAAAGTGGACCCCCTTGTTGGAATTCCTAGTTTACACACTCGTCCAGGAAGCGTTCGCGGGAAGTGGTCAGTAATGTGTACTCGGAGAAGTAGCTTGCTGCCCCGTGGTGCTTGCGGGAGTCGCGGGGTTTATCTCTCTTCTTTTCTCCCCGCCACGTCGAGGAGCCACAGTGTTGTCATGCTTCGCGACTTTGGTACCTACCTGGTTTTGTGAGTCGCGAGCATTGTTGGTGGCCTCCATCTCCTCGTACTGAATGTAGGCCTGGGCTTTAAGGAGAAGGTCATCTAGCGAATGAGGAGTCTCAATGCCAACTGCTTTGGCGAAGTCGCTACGGGGGCGTAGCCCTCGCTCGAGCAGACACCTCTTCATTCGGTCAGTCGTGGGAACTGTCGCGGTGAGAATTGGATATCAAGCTATTGGTTAACTTGAATCGCAAATCGTTTATTTTACCACCGGTCTTTGATTTATCCAATGGAAGGGAGAAAGATCGAATGTCCCACAATATGCAATGCAAATGCAAAGCTAAAAGTCTAAGGTTCGGGGGTTGGTTATACCTAGCGAAGGTGTTAGCATCCTAGATATCTGTAGTACTCTATAGGAACCTCTTGTTTTATTATGTTATCTACTAATTGTTATCTGTTTTAAGGGTAATGGGGAAGGAAGACCTAAAGTTCTATTCCTAAGTGTGCTCGACAAGATATCGCATCTTGTGCCTACATATCCTGTCGGGAGTGGAATTAGAGCACTTGTAGTTCCTCTCTGAGGGGTCTACTAAGGTTTGGTTGAAAATGGTTTAGGAGAAAAGATGAGTCGTCATCTTAAGAACCGCCACAGTTTTTTAAGGAGAATGGACCTTTGCTTCATCTTAGGAGAAGGGCTCCAACTCGGATATAAAATCGACGAGTATGCCACATACCTCTCCTAAGTGGAAAAGGGATCCACATTTTGTTTGTATTGTGGGGTATGAGATTGTGTGTATCTTCTTTGAGATGATTCACATCTAATTCTCTTGTGGGGAGAATCAGGTGATCTAAGATTATTGATTATAAAATCAAGATTATGGGGGACTAACTTAGGAAAATCTATCCTAAAGTTGTCTAAGAAATTAACTCTTAAGGGACACCTACAACCACTAAGGGGAGGATGAAATGCAGATGAAATGCACCATGTACGACAAATGATTATCATACATGGAACTTTCCCTTGGATATATGCAAGCAATTATATTATAAGAAGTAAATCATAAAGTATTAAAGCTAAAGTCATGATGAATATTCAACATATAAGACATGTAATATAATGATCAATAAACGTATAAAGCGATATATCATACAATAGGAATTGATTCTAATGTCTAATATTAATTCAGTTTAATCGAGGATCAAATAGAACCGAGCCATCCTAAGGGATCATGGCAAATCGCACATCAAAGTTATCTAACAATCATCAAGACCAACTTGGGTTTTATTTAATCGAAAAATTAATTAGAATTTCAATCCATTAATTAAAACTTCAATTAATTAAATTTCACTATTAGAGGCTTTAAACCAAAATCTAAATTAAAAGCTAATTAGTCAATTAATTGAAAATAAAATAAAATCTAATTAAATGGCTTAATACCCTTTTTAGTCCCTTACCTATACCTCTGGGTCCATTTTGGTCCTCTTTCTTTTAAAAGTTCCAATTTGGTCCCTTACGTTGTCAAACAGAATCAAATAAGTCATTTCCGTCAAATATTGTTAACGGTGTTAGAAATAAGTGACGTGGCATCAGAGGTGGCATAATTATTTTTATTATTAAATTTAATAATTAAATGTTTTTATTTATTTTAATTTAGTTATTTAGAAAATACATTTAAATTAATTTTCCCAAACTTTAATATAAAACATTTGGGCTTAGATCCATGATTTGTAAGGTAGGAGCCCAATAGTCAAGATTTATTATTATATTGTGAACAAATCCTTTATAAACACTTAATTTTATTCTTCCAAATTCTATGTGGGACTTCAATTGTTCTTTACAGTAGAAAAACGATTTGCATTGGGGAGGACCCTCACATGAATTGATGGTTCAGCTTTTTCCCTCAATTGACTCCTCTCTCTCAAGCCAACACCATAAACTCTTGGCATATCTGCACTCAAAAAATAAATAATGCAGATAACCGATGTCGTTAAGATAGAGGCTGCACTGAGACAGAAGAAGCAGATTCCTTGAACTTAACATGTCATCCGTCGGAAGCTTCCCGTAAATCCGTCTCCATAGCAGCAAAGATTTTGAAGAAGGGACCGACAGATTCCAAATCGCATTACCCTGTCTTACCAATGTATTTTCAACTGTTGTACACGTAAAAGTGAAATAGATGCATTTTTTAAAATATATTTATGAGAATGATTCTCCTGAAGGGGAATGCAGTTTAAAAGTTAGAATTTTTTTAATTACGCTCACTCTTCGCCTCAGGTTTCTGGAACGTTTAGATGCTATTTTGTGAAAAAAGTAGGCCTAAAAAAAGCCTAAATGCTGACTAATTTCTTCAAATCTTCAAATGTAATATCATATTTATCACTTGTCCATGATCTTGTGAAGTTATATCTGTAGATTTTGGACCTTCATGAAAATGGCAAAGTTGAAATTTGATTTCTCTACATGGAGAATAAGCTTAATTGTTTAGCTCATATTTGGCATTAACAAGAAATAAAGTCATGGTACATCTAGCATGTCAGAAAAATATTATGTAACATATAGGCAAGACAGCATAGTGTATAGGGTGAGGAGATTTGCCAACATAAATTTTATTGGTCAATTTTTTTTAAAGGGTTTTTATTGAGCACCTGGTTTGATCTCTCTCAATTTTTTATCTATAGCACATTTCATGTTTTTTATTAAGTGTTGAAAATTTCAATTGCAGAAATGCAAGCTCTGGTTCATCAGTAGCATCTATGCATGGTGTTGTCCATATATCATTAGAAGTATAAATGATTGAAGTGGTATTGCTAAGGTTATAGTCTAATATTCGAATATTCTTTTTCTAATTGATGGTGATTGAATTTGACAAATGATTAGTGGGGGAAATCCAAAAGATTTTCTTGAAATCACATTCCCATGCACAATTAACTAGAAAGAATAAGCTGTTTGCGAGAATCAAACACTTTTTCATATAAAGCCTTAGCATTTCTCACTTCTATATACTTAAAAAGGGATCAGATTCCTTTTATTAATGGCAATTATTCAATTACCATGTCAATGCGCTGACTCTGTTCAATTTAATTGTGTAATGTAAATATGTAACAGACTTCACCAACTGAATTCTACCTGTTTATGACAGTAGAGAGGCTTTCCAAGTAGCAAGTTTGGTTTTGATTTTGTCAGCAACAGGTTGAAAATAAGAACTCTTTAGCTTCCCCTTGAAAATAGAGACACAAAGGTAGGTAAATGACATCTGTCCCATGGAGAAACCAATCCTTTCTAGTAGTAAACCATGTCTTGCAGTAGACATAAAGCCAGCATAAAAAATGGATTTGGAGGGGTTACAAGCATGAATTTTTGAGAAGCTTCCTTTGATGAAAAACATGATATCATATGCATATAAAATGTGGGAAGGAACCTTCGTGTCGCTAGAGGCTTTAATGCGCTTGAGCTTGAGAGAGAGAGGAGTCAATTGAGGGGAAAAGTTGAACCATCAATTTATGTGAGGGCCCTCCCCAATGCAAGCCTTTTTTCTGCTGTAAAGAACAATTAAAGTCACACATAGAATTTGGAAGAATAAAATTGAGTGTTTATAAAGGATTTGTTCACACCATAATAATAAATCTTGACTATTGGGCTCCTACTTTAAAAAACATGGACTCTAGGCCCAAATATTTTATATTAAAGTTTGGGAAAATTAATTTAAATGTATTTTCTAAATAACTAAATTAAAATAAATAAAAACATTTAATTATTAAATGTAATAATAAAAAATAATTATGTCACGTCAGCTATCACGTCAGCTGCCACGTCACTTATTTCTAACACCGTTAACAATATTTGACGGAAAGAACTTATTTGATTCTGTTTGACAACGTAAGAGACCAAATTAAAACTTTTAAAAGAATGAGGACCAAAATGGACTTAGAGGTATAGGTAAGGGACTAAAAATGATATTAAGCCTAAAATTAAGTACGAAACTAAATTATAATTAAAACCAAAATAAACTCTAGTTAAAATTGTGAATTAGATTCTAATTAGTTTAATTAAACTAGAAAACTAATTTTAAAATAAGACATAATTAAACACAAATGTTAGTAATTAACTTCATTCTAAAAGACAAAGAACAGTAAAGGGGACCTATTCCAAAAGGAACTAAAGCCCAAGCCCACTAGGGGGCGGACCAAAAGAGGGGGTTTGGGTCAGGCTAACCGACTCGATTTGCTTATGACAAACATAATTCGCATGGATGAACCCTAACCCCAAATCCTTCAGCAACACCTTATACCCCTCTCTCAAATCCTTCCTTGTCCATCATTCCCAATCGAACACAGTACTCCATCCGCTCTCAACCTCTGCTTTCTCGTCTCAAAACCTCAAACCCTCTTCGCGGCTTAACTCCCACTTCTTCTGCAACCACAATGGCCGTCGACCGTCAACACAAACGTCCCTTCTCTAATTTAACACCTTGCCACGATAAAACCTCAGATTTTCTAAACTATCAACCGAAATTAAAACACAAATGGAAAGGAAAACCCGAGTACGGATTCACAAAAGCGAAAGCAATGCGAAGAGAAAATGAAGTCTCTCAGGTTTGGGGTTCGACTCTCACATCAACAAAAGCATAGCGGCAACATGTTTTAAGCGAGAAAGGGAGCGAGGGTTACCTATCGGAGTTCGTCCAATGCGAATTCAACGGGGAGATGAAATAATAAGAGCTCTTCAAAACTCTATCTGGTTGCGTGTGATTGCTATTGTTATTGTCGTGTTGATGTTGTTGTACTGTTGCTGCTTTTCTTTCCCTTTGATCGTGTGCTACCCTGTTGCTTTGCCTTTGTAATGATGTTTGTGTGTTACGAATTCTCTCTATGCCCGTTGTATCTATCTTTGCAATGCGTTTGATGTAGCTTAACTGGTGCGTGAGGGCTTTTCGTATGTGTGAGTCCCATATATTTGGTGAATTTGTGTAATGATTTCGTGGTTTCTATCTGTTGCTGCTTGTGATGTAACGTGTGTATTGGTATGTAGTTCTGTGGTTTTTGGTATGTAAACACATGTGTATGTTGATGTGAATGTGTTATGAAACTTTCTGGTTTTTCAGTGTTCTTGCTTTGTATGGATGTTGATTTTTTTTTCTGGGTACAGCTCTGGAACAAGAACCGTGAATCCTTTTTGGTTGGTATGTGTATGTGTATGATTTTGGAAGGTGAGACTATGATTTGTTTCTTTCTGTGGTGTATGTCAATAGTTTTCGAATGCCTGTGTGTATCTCTCCTCCTCCTCTAATCCCCCTTCTCTTCGTGAACCTTTTATAAGCCCCTTTTGAGAATTAAAAATCTGATTTGTATTGAATGATGTCAATGATTGCGGTTAGGAACTTACCTTTTCAAAAGGAACATGTTTGATCATGATAAATTTCTGTCAGTTTTTATTTTGACATGCTTGTAGACAATTTTGGAAGGTATTTGAATGCTGTCTGGGCTTGGTTTTGGAAAGATTTTAAGTTTGCTGAGACATGTTTGGAACACCTGATAAATGCCTCGATTGTGTCTGATTGTGTTCCGGTGATATTCTTTAATCCTTTCCTTGTTTTACGATTCATTATTTTAGGATGAATTTTGAGTAGGTTTTGATGGTTTGTGACGATTTATTTGTAACCATAGGATATGCTATCCATCTTCTGTGTTCACAGGTGTTTGTTCTGGAGAACAAACTCTGTCACTTGACTTCCCAATCTCACAATTGCGGGAAAAACTCGTCAAATAGAAAGGAGTGAAGGACGCGTACTTCCATGAGGATCAAGGTAATCACATCTGGTCTTATTCCTAATTTCACTGCCTGGATTTAACTGCGGATTTTATACCACTCTTTTCAGCATAGCTAGCTTATCATAGATAGGAATCATAAAGCTGTTTGGCCGTATATGTGAAAGCCAGCGAAGTGACAACAAAAGCATCTTTGTCAAATCCGCCTTTAACAACTTAACAATGGCCTGACAAGGTATGTGAATGTCTTACTGATATCAATCTCCATATTGTTAAGATGGTTCACACCGAAACTCCAGCGAGTTGCCAATACGTGCTGCCAATCATGAAGATCAAACAAAAGGAAGATGAAACTGAAAGAAATTATGTGTTGACATATTAGATATCTAGTTTTAGTTTGGAAATGTTCTGTTTTGGAAATTCATTAGACAAAATCATCCACTTTGAAAATGTTTCTTGATCACGTCGGCAACCATTACTGAGATGCAATCGTATGATAAAAGAACTTCTGAGAATGGTTTTGGAATGGACTCGATGGATTTACCGTGATTGATTTCAATAATTGATGAATTTCAGTTTGGTTTTTATTAACGTCATCTTCATGCTTCCCTGCAGATATGGATTCGTTTGAAGCGGCTTTGGCGAGATCGGGATGTTGAAGCATGAGCTTGGAGTATTTATTTAGTCCTGGCGTTATGATGGCTTGTGTTTGTTTCTCTTTGTAATGGAACCTTGTAATTTTGAACAAATGATTTTCTTGGTAATGGACTACTTTGCTTTGGTGACTTGTTCAAGAAAATATGTCAACACATTTTCTTGGTAATGGACTACTTTGCTTTGGTGACTTGTTCAAGAAAATAATTTTGTAATCTTGAGCTTAACCTTGTAAATAATGTTCAGATTGTTGTCTTCAATTTCCAATTTGCTAAAGTTTGTGCTGAGTGTGTTGTATTAAATTACTTATTTACTAAAGTTCTGTTAAGCTGAGTCAGCTAGGGAGTTGCAACTTATTTCCATCATCATAAAATAATCCTCTTGATCCAGGAACACTACAACGAAGTGGTGGATACTGAATGTATGCATGTGAGTATCTAGATTGATAGCACTGTAACATCTTTTTCTAGCAAATGTATTCTCCTATGCCCAAATAATAGTTATTAATCAAGGCTTTCTTAGCACAACATTGCATAGGATAGTGTATTAACGTCTCATAACAAAACTTGAAATTTTCCTCATTTTAATTGGCAGTAGTGAGAATCGCGTGACATTCTGAGTTGTTTTTACTCTATCCAATTAATATGAACTATGAAGCAATCACAACCTCCGGTATATGCCATAAAACAAGTTGCTCTTCAATTATTATCCTTATAACCTTGGATCCTCTTTAGTTTTACACATTTGTAACATTGACTTGAATGTGATTTTTTTTGGAAATATTGAACTTGGTTTTCTCATGATGAAAATTGTTTGCAACCAATCTTGAATGAATCATGATCTTTGGATTTTGAAATTTGGCATATGGACCTAAGCTTGTAATGAATCCTCGTATTCTTGGAATCATCTTGGACATGGCCTAAAAGTGTGAACTTTCAATTTGAGCTTCTTGGAATTTTAGTAGTGAGAATGATGTGATCCTATAACAGACTTTAAATCTTGAATGTGGAAAAAGGTTTTGAACTCTTTGTGCTTATACTTGTAAATTTGAATTTGAAACGACATATTGAATTCTATGACCGTGAGGAGCTCTTACCAATGACCAAAACTCTTAAAGAATCATGCGCCCAAAATCTCTTGAAACATCACGTCGCGACCAACTTTAAGGTATTATGAATCATGGCCCAAATTAATTTAAATCCGGAATGCATCAAAACCCAATAATCATCAAGACCCCAAAGAGAAAACCACCTTGAGAAATGGTCCAAGAACAACCTTAAACAATATCTTGAGAAATAAGAAACCACAGCCTGATCTCAACTTTAACGAAATGTGGCCACCAAATCCGTCTGAGATATCCTTGAGGCATTGATCTGAGGATGACCTAAGAAAGAATTCTAGAAGTGAAGTCCATATCAAGTAAAAATCCTAGGATGATCTTAAGTAAGGATCAACTGGTCATGCCCTGAAATGCTCAACTGCGAGAATGAGTACTATCTCCACTTTAAATTATCGCGACTACATGAACAGGTTAGTGATATAAACACGCACACAAAGACCGCATGACCTAAAGATGCTATGTAAAAAGAAAAGGGATCTTAGGGTCAAAAATTAGGATGTGACAAATGCCCCTATTTAAGTTACTTCTATCCGGAGATATGGAGATTGAAATCTTCGTCTCGACGAGATAGGAGAGACTTAAATACAAACATGCACAATTTTGGCCCTAAGATGCCACCGAATGCACATGCTATGGTATGAAATGATATGAAATGCAAGACGGAGATCATGTGAGGAAAAATGTCATAGGGGATAACTAGTTGAAACGTTGGAACACAATTAGAGAAAATGGAAGACCCGACGAGGGACAACTAAGCAAAACAAGACTCCACGGGGAAGAATCTAACTCCACTAGGGAAAAGAGACTACCAACTACAATCACAAGGTAGCTTAAACAGCAGGCAAGAAACTTGAAAAGGAGGATAACTTACTACCAACAGCTGGTAGCCTAAGCAAATGTTTCCAATTGAAATAAAAGGACGTATATTACCTACTATCAAACATATGATAGCCTAAGCAGAGGTAATAGACAAAAGATGAGAGATCACCTACTACCAAACACGGTAGCCTAAGCACAGGTGTCCGACCCAAAAGAAAGGTGTGTTACCTACTATCAAACATATGATAGCCTAAGCAGAGGTAAACACAAAAGGAAAGATGACCTACTACCAAACATGGTAGCCTAAGCAGAGGCATCTGACCAAAGGATAGACGTATTACCTACTATCAAACTTGATAGCCTAAGCAGAGGTAACAGACAAAAGAAAGGTGTGTTACCTACTATCAAACAAATGATAGTCTAAGCAGAGGTAAACACAAAAGGAAAGATGACCTACTACCAAACACGGTAGCCTAAGCAATAGAAATAAGCTTGTGATGAAAGTCAATAAACAAATCCACTTGAAGAACCTGCTGTCGTGGTCAACCATGGGAATTTCCAGAGATATCATTTGAAATTAGAGGAGTCTACTGTCGAGACTTAGAACCTAATTTGAAAATATCTTTGCCAAGATTTGATTGAATGTGTCAACCTATCTAAGTTACTGGAGAATCTACTGCCGAGATTGACCAGGAAACTACCTACTTCCGAGGTCTTCTGGAAATCTTCCGCCGAGATTAACTAGGAAAGAGAAAGATCATCCAAACCTTCACCAAACTTTTCGAAGAAATACCATTTGGTGGGAGTAGATTTGCCTAGTGGATTCACTGAAGGGAAACACCATTGTGGACCAATATTGTTGTAGTTGAAAATAAAATCCTTGTAATAGGAATTATCAAATAAATAGAAACACTTGTAAAATCTTCAACAAACTTCTCTGACAGATTTCTGGAGAGATGCCATTTGATGGAGAAAAAGATATGTTGATAACTTCATTGGGGATAGATTATTTACTACCGGTTTACTGGGTAGTTCACAAAGAAAGATCATCTGCTACCGGTTTACTAGGTAGTTGACAAAAGGTAATTCTGCTACCGGTTTACTGGGTAGTCCATAAAGAAAATATTACCTACTACCGATTTACTGGGTAGTCCATAAAAAAAATTATCTGTGTAGCGTGCGATTTTTGTCGGTGACGCAACCACCTTATCGCCATGGTTGGAATTGGGTGCTACTTTCTAATTTCTTATTTATCCTATGAAACTGGAAAGGAAAAAGAATTTATCTAAAACTAACCTTGCACGCAAATATTTTCTTTAACAAATGCTAAGAGATTGGGGGGTCCAGGGTCAGGTTATACAATGGGGAGTTGTCAATTACCCATCATATATGTGGTTATCCACAGGTTGTTAGCAATTTCTATTGTTTTCTACTTATTGGTGTTTATCTGTTGATTGGGAAAGTTTCTCCTTTGGGAGTGTTTGAGAGAGAGAGAGTTTTTTTGTTGGTTTCAGGTTTTTCCAATGTTTTTGGTAAGGTACTGAACCTAAAGTTTTTTTTGGTGTGCTCGCTATGATTTCGCAATCTTATGCCTACGTATTCCCGTTAAAGAAAATGGGGAAATCAGAGCAATCTTAGTTCCTCCTATTCTATGGGAGGAAAAGATGATGTTTGGTGTCTTGTTCAAAGCCCAAGATTGAAGCTAAAAGGTTATTTGTGAGAGAGAATTTGTCACCTCTGAAGGGAGCTATCTCATATGTTTATCACAGTTGTTGAGTAACTGATTTATAAAGGAGAATTACTTTAACTGGAATGTATATGTCCAGCAATGCCATAATTTCCTTTATGAGGGATTTGTCCTAAAGGAGAAAACTTTAACTCATTGTAGAGCAATGTAATTTTTCCTTAGGAGTTTTTCATGCTAAGAGAGGGACATTGGCTTGGAAGTAAATAATCCAGAGGCTTGCCACTTACAGCAATTAGATGAAAGAGGAAATTTAACAGGATAAGAGATGGACTACAACTTGGATTTTTGAATCAACAAGTGTGCCACTTACATCAATTATCTGGGATTAGGATTTGTTTGATTTATCTGTTTTGATGTGTGATATACAGAGAAATGTCTTCCTACAGAGAGGTTTTTGATTTCCTCTAAGGGGATGTTGGATTTGTGTGCCTTGATCAAAGCCCAAGGTTGAAGCTAAAAGGTTGTTTTTGTCTTGTTTAAAGCCCAAGATTGAAGCTGAAAGATTGACTCTATTAGGGAGTTTTATTTTTGTCTTGTACAAAGCCCAAGATTGAGGCTGAAAAGGGACTAACTCTTTTGGAGAGATCATTATACAAAGCCTAAGAGGAGGCTGAAAGGAATTGATTTCTTCCGGGGAATATTTTGTCTGTCTTGTACAAAGCCCAAGATTGAGGCTAAAAGAGAAGAAACTGACTCTGCTTAGGGAGATCAAAGCCTAAGAGGAGGCTAGAAGGATTTGACTCCACCGGGGAGATTTTATGTGTCTTGTACAAAGCCCAAGATTGAGGCTAAAAGATATTTGACTAACTCAGCTGAAGATATTTATGGGTGTCTTGTACAAAGCCCAAGATTGAAGCTGAAAAAGCTTTGACTGACTCCGATGGTGAAGTTTTACTTGGTGTCTTGTACAAAGCCCAAGATTGAGGTTGAAAAAGCTTTGACTGACTCCACTGGGGAAGTTTTATTTGGTGTCTTGTACAAAGCCCAAGATTGAGGCTGAAACTGCTGAGAATGATCATTATACAAAGCCTAAAAGGAGGCTGGTTGGGGAATTTTCTTATATAAAGCCTAAGAGGAGGCTAAATTCTGCTGAGGATCATTGGGATCCAGAGGCAGGTCCAAATTGGGGGAATCAACTCTTGTTGTGAATTGTAGAAAAGATGAAATATCAGATGCCTTGAGGTTATGATTCTGTTGGGGATTTGTTAATGATTTGACCTTAGCTGGGAAATTTGAGGGTTTCTTTGAGATATAGAAGGAGATGAGACTGTCCAATTCTACTAGTATGAAGGGATTTATCTTTGTATGAAGCCCAAGGGGAGGCTGGTGTTTTAAGGGATGAGAATCAACCCTAGATTGGTCTGATGTTTTGACTTTTGAAAGGACTGCTCTAGCAACTAATGACTAGGTTCTGTCCTATACCTGTAGGAGGTCTTTGGGTCCTTGTACTAAGCCCAAGAGGAAGCATGAGAACTTCTAAGAAGCCTGAGGATCCTTGTACAAAGCCTAAGAGGAGGCTGGGGATGCTTTTAGGAAGCCTGTGGGTCCAAACCTAAGAAAAGTTGCAGAAAGGTTTCACCGGGAATAATCCTTTCTGTAGTGATCAGTTCTAGGGTTTGAAGAAATTCAAGAGAGGTTTCACCGGGAATTAATCCTCTTTGGGGGGAAATGAATTTCTTTGACAAATTTCTAATAGTGACAGTCTTGAGAAAAGTTTCATCGGGAATAATGCCTTTCTTTGTTCCATATTATATAAGCCCAAGAGGAGGCAAGACTGTATCTGGAAATTCTTATGGGGAACTAGTTTTGACTGTGTTTGAAAGAGTGACCGCTGGTTTAATCTAGTCCTAGACCTAATTGCTGGGGAAAACTCTAAGCAGATAATATACAGGTATATATATACAGATGAAATATATACAAGTATGTAAAAGAGGGTAGGAGGACTTACAGGTGAGCAAGCTTCCAGCATTACAAACAAATATATAAATATATAAATATATATATATATATATATATATATATATATATATATATATATATATGCAAGTATGTAATGTTTTAAAACTTACAGGTGAGCAAGCTTCCATTGTAACAGCTGTATGGTTAGTTGTTCAAGAAATTAAAGAAAGTTTTGATAACAACTATGAATTTGAACCTAAATCAATATATATATATGCACGTATGTAATGTTTTAAAACTTACAGGTGAGCAAGCTTCCATTGTAACAGCTGTATGGTTAGTTGTTCAAGAAATTAAAGAAAGTTTTGATAACAACTATGAATTTGAACCTAAATCAAAAGGGAAAGTTGTTTTAAAAGGGGAGATTGGGGCTCATACTCAAAGAGAGGCCCCAAGTGTTGAAAAATAAATAAAGATGGGTCTTATAATACAAGGGTAGGCCCAGATGGAGAACAGTGATCGCACCGTCGTTTTGAAAATCACAGAGGGACTTATATAGTGAATGAGGCCCAAAAATGGTTTGTGTGACAAGGGATGGGACTTAGACTCTATCAAGAGGCCCAAAAAGTTTTTTTTAAAAAAGGAAGGATAAAGATGGGTGTTATAACACAAAGGTACGCCCAGATGAAAATTGTTTGAAAAGCGGCGATCGCGCCGAGATTTTTGAAATCGTATCGGGACTTATACAACGGTTGAGGAAAAAAAAAGTTTATTTACAAAGGGATGGAACTTACACTCTATCAAGAGGCCCAAAAATGTTTTGAAAAAGGTTTGAAAGATCAAAGTCAAGAGAAAACCCTAATGTTGTATAATTTTCAAAGGAAATTAAATAAAAATGATATAAAATATCAAATATATTCAAGAACAATGTGTCAACTTTGAAAAATATTTTGAAAACACATGCTTGATCACATGAAAGCTTGAAATTCATTTGAAGTTGAAAAATCAAGAGAAAGAAATATTTTTAAATGCTTAAAAACAAATAAAAACATAATTCTTTACAAAAATATCAAATATATGAAATAAGTAATATTTTTGTGAAATTTTTGTGAAATAAAATATTTTAATATTTTTGTGAATTAAAAAAAAAAAAGAACCAATAAAAAATAATTAAAATTGAGAGAGAAATTAATTTTGGAATTAATTAATAAAAACCATTAAAAATGTGAAAAATAGCAAAAATAGGGAAAATGGAAAAATGGTCTGGGTGGGTCTTGAACCCACGATCTCCTATCCAAACACACATGCGCGCTACCACTGTGGTGGTGATACATCCGTATATCAAAACCACCCCATTAATACATAAGGGTAACTTGGTTTTAGGCCTGACCAAGGCAAAAAACCAAGTTTTGGTGGATTTGCATGAAGGCTCTAACTTCCTCAATTCTTCATGGATTTGGACAAAATTTAGGTGTATCTTGCCTAGAATTTCATGAGGAATCCAATGGTGCTTTTAGATTTTTCTAAAGATGTCCCTATTTTAAAATTCGACAGTGGTTTCAAAATAGGCCTAGATTTGCATGTTCTATGCATCGCATCATACAAGCAGCAATAACAGGGCAAATTGGTTCAAACACAACATATATGATATGTATGAGATGTCCATGATCAATGGACATCAAAGCAATGCATTATTTAAAGAGTTCAAGTTGTGATGCACTTACCTCTTGAAGCTCCTTGTGCTAACTGTCAAGATCCTTGTACCAGAAGTGATCCAATGCTTTAGACACTCTTGATTGATCCCTTATAAGATTTTAGGATGATCAAAACCAGCTGGAATCCTCAGGAACAAGAATTGGCTCATTCTTGCAAAAGTGGCAAAAGTGACCAAAATGGTAACTCACTCAAATGGTGTTCCAGTTGAGAGAAACCAGTTGGGACAGTTTGAGGATGATATTTGGAGTGTGTTTGAGACTTTGTTTGGTTTTGGAAGTGACTGAATCAAGACATGGCTTGAAAAATGCAAAAAAGTCAAAATTTGAGGTTTTGGAGGTTGACTTTCTGATTTTGGTGTTTCAGATCAAGGGTGAGTGTTTGAACAGCTTATATATGATATCTAGAATTGCTCTCTCACTCAAAAACTCAGTGATAACTTGCAAAAGAAGGCATTTTTGCATAAAGAGAGAGATTTTGAGGAAAGCAATTGTTGTTGTGCTTTGGTGTACTAAAACTGACCACAAATGAGCTTTATTTATAGTGTGTCAAGTTTGTTTTGGCAGCAATAGTGTTTGGCAGCTGGTATAGGCCTTTGGCCAATGTTGATCAAAAGGAATCTCAAGTCTCCTCTAGCCATTGACTTGAGGTTACAACACATGCTATGAGTCCTATGGTTCAGAGCTGAATCTTGACACAATTCAGTTAGCAATGTCTTGATGCTTGCCACCTTGTGAATCCATTGAATGCATTGAAACAAAATTGGAGTCTTTGAGCTTTTTAGCCTTTTTAGGGCATTTATGGCTACATGTAGATCCTTGGACTTGGGAGGCGTGTGGATCAAATCATTTCTCTTTGATGTTATCCCTTGAGGTTTCCAAATGGATGACAACAAGGCTTGCACTTGTCTGATTTTTCCAAATCGAGCAAAAATGCAAAATTCTGTCTTGTACAAGACAGTTGGAAATGGTGATTTTGAGGGGGTCATATCTCCTTGCTCAAATGGAGTTATGAAAAACTCTTGTGCTTTTTAGAGAGCCCTCATATGGTACAATCCATGTGTGATCATAGTTAGTCTTAAAACTATCTGAATCCAACTGAAAAAACCTCATGAACTTTGATGCCCAAAGCTGACACTTAGACAGTTTTGCACGAAGTGTTATGTTCTTGATTTTTTACCATTTTGATCCATCCATAACTAAAAATCCATGAAGAATAAAAGTTTTATGTAGTTGAAGCTTTTGTAGAATGTAGGAAGACCTATAAATCAGGCTTTTGATCATTCAAAATGGATGCTTGGATCAAAAGTTATGGCCTTTGGAAGTTGGTACCAAAACCATTCAAATTTAGTAACTTAGAAAAAATTTCAATTTTCTCAAGATTACCCCTTTTACAAGTTATCTTGGTTTCTTGATAAATTCTTGTTCAAATGACAATATAAGTCATATTTTATGAAAATATGAGTCATAAGGATCATTTTTGCCAAAAAAGTCATGTTTTGACTTTTGGCTCCATAGTGGTTCGGTGCGTAAAAACCCTAATTCCTGACTTTTGAGGAATGCATACTCTGAGGGTAATTTAACTTTGCAAATGGATTCCTATGGTTATTTTGAGCATATTGAGTCATGATTTGAAGTATTGGCTCATGCCCCTTATGAAAATCTCACTCTGGAGGTCACAGTCGTCCAAAACCCTAATTTGGTGATATCGGGCGATCTTGAGGCTTGATTCACTTGGAATGTAGCAACTTTGTGCTGGATTTTTGATGTGAGAGACCTCTTGATCCTTTGTGGGTGTTTAAGAGGTTAGAAAAGTTGAAGATCATGTCAATTTTTGATTGATCCTTTGTCTAAAAGCTCTGAGAGGGCTTGAAACCCTAATTCTCAATTGTAGTGAAAGCTCAACAATCCTTGAGGAGATTGATGAGGCATGATGGCCCATCCATATTGTGGTGATGATCTTCATAATGATGGGAAATCTTGGTGGTCAAAATTTGGGGAATGACAGATGCCCCAATTTAATCTTCTTGGACCCGAAGGTGTGAATGGCGAAAATATTCGGTCATTCAGGGTGCAAGAGGATTAAATATCAGAATACCTGAAATTTTGACAGTGGTTATGAATGTTAGCCGTTTGCTCATCCATCTTCTTTTGCTAAGCAATGGTACTTAGAAAAGGGTAAAACTTCCCCTCGATCCTGATTTTCAGCCACAGAACTGGTCTCAGTTTCTTTTGAAATAAACTTCCCCTCGATCCTGGTCTTCAGCCACGGAACTGGTCTCAGTTTCTGAAATAAACTTCCCCTCGATCCTGGTCTTTAGCCATGGAACTAGTCTTAGTTTCTTCTTATCGAGTTTCTTTTCTTGACAAGGGACTCTATGTGTAGCGGTCTTCATCAAACTTCTCACCGAGCTATACTTGGGAGACGCCATTTGATGGAAAAAAGTTGAGGTCAGACTTGCTGGGGGTACCCATGTGTCTGAACTGTAGAGGTGTGCAAACTTCTCCTTTGGAGATGCCATTGGTTGACTCTACTGGGAAAAACGACTCTCTTGAGAGACTGCTTTTCTGCTTGGGGATATTACATCATACTTTTCTTCGAGATCTTCTCGGAGAAATGCCATATGATGTGATCCAATTTTGAGGTGCTGATGACTTTATTAACATTGACTTTTTTGGGAGAAAAACAAATGTGTTGCTGAGAGTCTTGCATTGAGAGGCTTTCTCTGGGGATTTTCCTTAATCTGGGAAAGAAAAGATATCATCTTCAACAGTGAAGAGTGATGTTCCAAAAGTTGTCGGTCGACTGTCTTCTTGTTTTTTAGAGGTTCAAGTTATCAAAGTGGTCGAGGACAAGCTCCATTCCAGAAATAAACTGGGGGAGAGGTTGCCGAGACGATACATTTCTTGACGAGGAAAGGACTGACAACTTGGCTGACAAAAGGAATTTATCACTTGGGAATGAATACAACCAGAGTGATAGTAATGCAATATGAATATGAATATGAATCAATAATGCATGATGTATGTATGTTTATACTGACAAAACTAACGCGATATACAGACTAGTGGATGGACATGATTGGATACTCGGCCACTGCGGGGGATAAAAAGTATCATTGGTCCAAGATAGCAATCCTGCCTTGCTTAGGAAAGACGACCCCTGTGGGGAGAAAGGATTGTTCAATCGGTCTTAAGAGGTAAGAACTCAGTCGGGGATATCAGATGAGACATTACATTTGACACAGTTGATCCTTCATTCAGGTGTACTGGTTTAGAAGGAGTACTTTGATTCTACACTTTGAAGTTTAATCACTTCCGGAGAAGCTATCGATGTTCTTTTCGCGTTCAACGTTTAAAAAGAAATGCCATCTTTATTTTAAAGGCAGAAGAAAACTTGACAAGTAAATTCATTTTTGTTTTATTTCAAGAATCGTTGATCATGTTTAAAATGTCATTCTGTAAAGCTAAAATAAATGAGAATTGCAAACAAAAGCACTAAGGCTCAAATTTTATTGATAGGATGGTAATCAGCCAAGCGCGTGATACCATAGAGTATTTACAAAGCTTAGAAAATGGTAATTTACGGGAAAAAGGGCTACATTGAAACATAACAACCAGTATCCTTCTACCAACTTTGAATTTTGGACATCCTGAGCTTCTGTCGAAGATGACCTTGATTTGAAGTTTTCCTGTTGGATGGCATTACTGCTGAGGAGTCAAACTGATTAGACGTAGTTACTTGCAATGAATCCCTAACTTTTGCCAGGATTGTCTTTTGAGGTTTCCAATCCATCGGGATGATTTTTGCTTATGTCTCTAATTTTCGCCTGGACCGTCCTTTCGGGTTTTCAATCCACCGAGACGTTTTTTTATTTAGGCGAAGTATTTCTTGACTACATCAACATTCATGGGGTAGGCAAACTCTTTTCCATCCATGGTTGCGAGTCTCAAGGCACCGCCTGAGAAGGCTTTCTTGACCACATAGGGGCCGTCATAATCCGAAGTCCATTTGCCCCGGGAATCAGTGAGAAATGATTGTATCTTTTTGAGCACGAGGTCTCCTTTTCTGAAGACACGGGATCAGACCTTCTTGTCGAACGCTTTCTTCATTCTTTGCTGATACAACTGATCATGGCATATAGCCGTTATTCACTTTCCTTCGATCAGATTCAGTTCATCGTGTCGACTTTGACACCATTCAGCCTCTGTTAGCTTGGCTTCCATCAACACCCGGATTGATGGGATCTCTACTTCTATGGGAAGCACTGCTTCCATGCAATATACTAGAGAGAAAGGGATTGCCCCTGTTGAAGTGCGGACAAATGTACGATAACTGTGGAGAGTAAAGGGTAGCATATCGTGCCAGTCTTTGTAGGTTACAACCATCTTTTGAACAATCTTCTTGATTTTCTTGTTACCCGTTTCTACCGCTTCGTTTATCTTAGGTAGGTAGGGAGATGAATTATGGTGTTCGATCTTGAACTCAGTGTACAACTCTTTCATCATCTTATTGTTCAAGTTAGGTCCATTATTAGTAATGATCTGGCTTGGAACACCATAACGACAGATGAGATTGTTTTTGATAAATCGGACCACCACTTGTCTGGTCACATTAGTATATGATACTGCTTCGACCCATTCGGTGAAGTAATCAATAGCTACCAGGATGAACCGATGTTCGTTCGTAGCTTTGGGTTCGATCATGCCAATCATGTCGATTCCCCATATAGAAAAAGGCCACGGAGAAGAAAGAACTTTGAGATGCGTTGGCGGTACATGAATTTTATCAGCGTATAGTTGACACTTATGACACTTCCTCATGTACTTGTAGCAATCGAATTCTAGGGTCAACCAATAATACCCTGCTCTTAAAATTTTTCTCGCCATTGTGTGTCCGTTGGCATGAGTGCCAAAGGATCTTTCATGAATTTCTTTCATCAGCATATTCAATTCTGGCCTGTCTACGTATCGGAGCAAGACTATGTCAAAGTTTCTTTTGTAGAGTGTATCACCGTTTAGGAAGAAATTGCCTGCCAGTCTCCTGAGAGTCTTTCTGTCCTTCCTGGATGCCCCAGGTGGGTATTCTTGTTTCTGAAGGAAGCATTTGATATCGTGATACCAAGGTTTGTCGTCTATGACTACTTCAATCACGAAGATGAAAGCGAGCCGTTCTAGGCACATTATGTCAAACTTAGGTATGTCGTTCCATTGACCTACACTAATCATGGAAGAGAGAGTGGCTAGTGCTTCAGCTATGTGATTCTCTTCATGAGGGATATGATGAAACTCGATTCTGTTGAAGAATGGTAACAACCTTCTCGCGTAATCTTTGTAAGGAATCAGTCCTGATTCGTATGTATTCTAATCTCCTTTGATCTAATTGATAACCAGGGATGAGTCTTCATATACGTCTAAGTTCTTAATCCTCAAGTTAATTGCCTCTTCGAGACCCATGATACAAGCTTCGTATTTGGCCTCGTTGTTTGTGCACTTGAACGTCAGTCTGGTAGTGAAAGGAATATGGGTACCCCAAGGTGTTACGATGATTGTCCCAATTCCATTTCCATAATTATTGACAGCTCCATCAAAAATTAGTCCCCATTGGGAATCTGGTTATGGCCCTTCACTGGGTAGTGGTTCATCGCAATCTTTCATCTTCAAGTACATGACATCTTCGTCTGGGAAGTCAAATCCGACTGATTCCTGATCGTCAATCGGTTGATGAGCCAAATGATCGGCTAAAATACTTCCCTTGACAGCTTTCTGAGCATGGTATTCGATGTCGTATTCTGATAACAACATCTGCCAACGGGCAATCCTTCCTGTGAGAGCAGGCTTTTCCAAAACGTACTTGATCGGATCCATCTCGGAGATTAACTAAGTAGTGTGGCAAATCATATACTGGAGAAGACGTTTGGCTGCCCAAGCCAGAGCGCAACAAGTTTTTTCAAGCATAATGTACCGAGTTTCTCAATCGGTAAATTTCTTGCTCAAATAGTAGATGGCAGACTCTTTTCTTTTGGTTTCGTCTAGTTGGCCAAGTACACAACCCATGGAGTCTTCCAAGACTGTTAGGTAAATGATCAATGGTATTCCCTCCACCGGAGGAGACAAAAATGGGCGAATTCAACAGATATTCCTTGATATTGTTGAAAGCTTTTTGACAATCTTCTGTCCATACACAAGTTTGATTCTTTCTGAGTAGTTTGAAGATCGGCGCACATGTCGCGGTCATGAGGGATATGAATCTTGAGATATAATTCAAATGTCCCAAAAATCCTCTGACTTGTTTTTCAGTCTTTAGTGAAGGCATTTCTTGAATGGCCTTGACCTTGTCAGGGTCAACCTCGATTCCTTTCTGGCTGACGATGAACCCTAAGAGTTTTCCTGAGCGGACACCGAATGTGCATTTATTGGGATTCAAGCAGAGTTTGTATTTTCTCAGACGCTCGAATAGCTTTGATAGGTGGGTCACATGCTGCTCTCCTGTTTTAGATTTGGCAATCATATCATTGACATACACTTCGATTCCTTTGTGCATCATGCCGTGAAACAGAGTAGTCATGGCCCTTTTGTCATACCCCAAATTTTGACCTCCAAGATTTCCCATCATTGTGCAAATAATCACCACAATATCAATGTACCTTCATGCCTCATCAATCTCCTCAAAGATGGTTGAGCATTCACCATGATCAAGAATTAGGGTTTCGAGCCCTCCCAAGATACTTAGACAAAGGATCAATCAAAAAATGACATGATCTTCAACTTGTATAACCTCTCAAACATCCACAAAGGATCAAGAGGAATCCCACATCAAGAATCAAGCACAAACTTGTGGCATTCCAAGTGGTTTGAGCCTCGAAACACTCGATGTCGCCGAATTAGGGTTTTGGACGACCGGGGCCTCCAGAGTGAAATTTTCACAAGAGGATGAGCCAAGACTCCAACATGTGACTCAATATGCTCAAAATAACCCTAAAAATCCGTTTGCAAAGCTAAATTACCCATAAAGGATGCATTCCCCAAAAGTCGAGAATTAGGGTTTTTACGCACCGAACCGCTCTGGGGCCAAAAGTCAAAACATGAATTTTTTGGCAAAAATGATCCTTATGATTCATATTTTCATAAAATGTGACTTATAATGACATTTGAACAAGAATTGATCAAGAAATCATGATAACTTGTAAAAGGGGTAACCTTGAAAAATGGAAAATCTTTCTAAGTTACTAAATTTTAATGGTTTTGGTGCCAACTTCCAAGGACCATAACTTCTGATCCAAGCAACCATTTTGGGTGATCCAAAGCTGGATTTGTAGGTCTTGCTACACTCTACAAAAGCTTCAACTACCTCCAACTCTAATTCTTTGTGGATTTTAAGTTATGGAGTGATCAAAATGACAAAAACATGAAAATGACATTTTTTCCAACACTTAGGGAAAATCTGCCTAAGTTATCAGCTTTGAACACCAATGTTCATGAGGATTTTTCAATGGGATCCAAATAGTTTCAAGATAAACTATGATCACACATGTATTGTATCATATGAGGGCTCTTTAAAAAGAATAAGAGCCTCCCATAACTCAACCTGAGCAGGGAGATATGAATCCCTCAAAATCACCATTTCCAATTGTCCTAAGCAAGGCAGAATTTGGTGTTTTGCTCGATTTGGAAAAATTGGACAACTCCAAGCCTTTTCATCCACTAGGACACATCTGAGGACAAAATCCAAGGGGAATGATTTGATCCCCAAGCCTCCAAAGTCCAAGAATCTACATATAGCCCTAACAAACCTAAAAAGGCTAAAAAGTGCCAAGACTCCAATTTTTTTCAATGCATTCAATGGATGCATCAAGGTGGCATGAACTAAGGCAAGCTTAACTGAATAAGTCAAGCCTTATCTCTAAACCAAAAGACCATAGGCATGTGCTCTAACCTCAAGTCAATGGCTAGAGGAGACTTGAGATTCCATTTGATCCACATTGGCCACAGACCTGCTGCAGTTACCACACACTATTACTGCCAAAATAAACTTGACACAATATAAATAGAGCTTATTTGTGATCAGTTTGAGTACACCAAAGCACCCAAACTGATGCTTTCCTCAAAATCTCTCATTCACTCTAATTTTTGCCTTTTAACTCAAGTCACTATCGGGTTTTGAAATTGAAAGTGATTCCAACCAAACCAATCACACACACACACACACACACACACACACACACACACACCTCATAAACATCATGTATGAGTGATCCATAACAGAAAATCACATCTAGAACATCAAATTTCCAAAATCACCAGCCAATTGCTCAAGTTCTTGACAGAGTTACAGTTGAGGTACCACCACCAGTTCCAGCTCATTTCAATCCACTCCAAGCATTTAAACACACTCCTTGGCATCTAAGGAAGCTGTCCAGATCATTGGAACCTAGTTATAACACCTCCATCACCAAACTCGATCACCAGCTGCAAGAGGTAAGCCTGAACCCTTCAAACTCTATGATCCATGCATCATGAATTAATTTTTGAGTTACCATCTTGTTTATGCATGTATGTAGAGTAATAACCCTCAATCAATTGCCATGAATCCATTGTGTATGGAACTTCATTGTGTTCATGCTGAAATTAGGGTTCTTGAGGTTTTCTGTTGATTTCTTCCTCCATACGTAATATAAATGCAATTAATCTATATGGTTGTGATCCTTGTTCAAAAACGAACAAGATTGGCACTTGAATCGTGCAAAGCCATTGAGAAATCATGGAGAAAAGTGAGAAAATGCAAATCTACAAAAACAGAGGGCGCGGGCAAGAACCAAGTGTTCTTGGCACCATAATTCAAATTTTTGAATTTTAGTTATTTTGTTTAATTGATTCAAAAATTAATTTCTCTCTGAATATTTATGTTTTTGAATTGATTCTTTTTCTCAAAATTCACTAAAATGTTTAAATATTTTATTTTACAAAAAAATCCAATTTATATTATTTATTTAATATAGTTAGAATTTTTGTAATTAATTTCATTTTAATTGTTTTTAAACATTTTTAAATGAAATTCCCACTTTGATCTTTCAAAACCAATTGGATTTCAAGATTTCATGTGATTAAACATGATTTTTCAAAATACTTTTCAAAGTGTACAACTTGTTTTTGAATATATTTGATATTTTATCATTTATTATTTAAATTTCCTTTAAAAAATGACATTTTAATTTAAAATTAGGTTTCCTCTCGATTTTAAATTTTCAAACACTTTGGGCCTCTTAAAAGAGTGTAAGACCCATCTCTTTGTAAATAAAAACCTTTTTGGGCCTTAGTCATTGTATAAGACCCAATACATTTTCAAAAATATCGGCGCGATCACCATTTCAAAACAAAAACCATCTGGGCCTCTCCTTGAGTTGTAAGCCCCATCATTGTAGTACAAAAATAAAACTTTGGGCCTCAAATAGAGTGTAAGACCCAACCCCTTTCTTAAAACAAAACCTTTTTGGGTCTCAGACATTGTATAAGTCCCTCTGTGATTTTCAAAATGACGGTGCGATCACTGTCTATCACATGAGCCTATCCTTGAGTTGTAAGTCCCATCTTTTGTATAAAATTAACTCTTGGGCCTCTTGATAGAGTGTAAGTCCCATCCCTTGTAAATATTATAAATTTGGGCCTCAGTCATTGTATAAGTCCCACTGCGATTTCTAAAATCTCGGCGCGATCGTCGCCTTTTAAACAAAAGTCATTTAGGCATACCCCTGTGTAGTAAGTCCCATTTCTTTCCTTTTTCAAACTTTTGGGCCTCTCCTTGAGTTGTAAGACACAACCCTCTTTGTAAATAAACCTAATTTGGGCCTCAGTCATTGTATAAGTCCCAATACAACTTTCAAATCATCGGTACAATTACTGGTTTTCATCAGGGCCTCTCCTTGAGTATAAGCCCCAATCTTCCTTTTCAAAAACAACTTCCCTTTTCATTTAGGTTCAAAGTTATAGTTGTTAACAAAACTTTCTTTAATTTCTTGAACAACTAACCATACAGCTGTTATAATGGAAGCTTGCTCGCCTGTAAGTTTTAAACAATTTTTTTTTACATACTTGCGCGCACACACACACACACACACACACACACACACACACACACACACACACACACACACACACACACACACATATATATATATTTGTTTGTGTTGGAAGCTTGCTCACCTGTAAGTCCTTCTTTCATATCCTTTTAAATACTTGTCATATATCAACTGTATATATACTTGTATACCTGCTTAGAGTTTTCCCCGACAATTAGGTCTAGAACTAGATAGAGCTAGTGGCCACTCTTTCAACACAGTCAAAACTAGTTCCCCATAGGAATTCCAGATACAGTCTTGCCTTCTCTTGGGCTTAAACAATATGGAACAAAGAGAAAGGCATTATTCCTGGTGAAACTTTTCTCAGACTGTCACTATTAGAAATTATCAAAGAAGTTCATTTCCCCCAGAGAGGATTAATTCTCGGTGAAACTTTTCTTGAACTTTTCTTAAGTTTGGACCCACAGGCTTCCTAAAAGCATCCTCTCCTCCTCTTGGGCTTTGTACAAGGACCCTCCAGCTTCTTAGAAGTTCTTATGCCTTCTCTTGGGCTTAGTACAAGGACCCTGAAAACCTCTTAAAGGTATAAGACAAAACTTAGTCATCCTTTGTTAGAGCTGTCTTTCTAAAAGAGTCAAAACCTCAGACCAATTTTCGGGTTGATACTCATCCCTTAAAATAGTCAGCCTCCTCTTGGGCATCATACAAAGATAAACTCTTCCATACCAGTAGACTTGGACAGTCTAATCTCCTCTTGGATCTCAAAGACATTCTCAAGTTCCATACAAATACAGGAGAAACCCTGATCTTTCGATCAATCTCCAGTAGAGTTTAAAATCCTCACAGGATCTAAAACTCAATCTTTATCCTAAATTCCCCCAGCAAGGATCAACTTATCATCAGAACCTCAAGGTATCTGATACCTCAACTCTTTTGGAACCCTCAATAAGAGTTGATTCCCCGCTTTGGACCTGCCTCTGGATCTCAATAGTCTTCAACAGAAGTCAACCTCCTCTTAGGCTTTGTATAATGATTTTCCTCAGTAGACCTAGCTTCAAAAAGCACTCTCTTGTTGAGTCAACCCTCTTTGTAGCCTCAATCTTGGGTTTTGTACAGGACAGATAAAAGCACTCTCTTATTGAGTCAGTCTTTTTCAGCTTCCTCTTAGGCTTTGTTTAATGATTTCCCCTAGCAAAATTCAGCCTCCTCTTAGGCTTTGTATAAATATTTTTAAACACTCTCTTGTTGAGTTAATTACCTCAAGGAACTCTCTTGTTGAGTCGACCCTTTTTAGCCTCCTCTTAGGCTTTGTATAATGATTTCTCCAGCTTGTTCAGCCTCAATCTTGGGCTTTGTACAAGACAAACAAAATACTCTCTTGTTGAGTCAATCACCTTTCCACACTCTCTTGTTGAGTCAATGGTACAAAACATAAACACTCTCTTGTTGAGTCCTTCTTTTTTAGCCTCAATCTTAGGCTTTGTACAAGACATATATAAACTTTCTCCAATAAAAATAAAATCTTCATAACCCTCTCTTAAGCTCCGGATAAATATCTTCCCCAGCTGAGTCAATTCCTCCCATCCTTCTTTTAGGCTTTGAGAGTTAATATCCCTAAATAGGAGTAAACATCCTCTTTTCAGCCTCAATCTTGGGCTTTGTATAAGACACCCATAAATATCCTTCAACCTCAATCTTGGGCTTTGTCCAAGACACATATAAATCTCTCCAGCAGAGTCCATCTCTTTTTAGCTACAATCTTGGGCTTTGTACAAGACAGATAAAACCTCTCACTAGTAGAGTCAGTTTCTCCTTTTAGCCACAATCTTGGGCTTTGTACAAGACAGATAAAATCTTTCCCCAGAAAAGTCAACTTTTAGCCTCCTCTTAGGATTTGTATAATGATATCCCCAAAAAAGTCAATTCTCTTTTAGCCTCAATCTTGGGCTTTGTACAAGACACATAAACACTCTCTTGTTGAGTCAGTCTTTTCTAACCCCCTCTTAGGCTTTGTATAAGGACTTCCCCAGTGGAGTCAATCAATCTCTTAGCTTCAACCTTGGGCTTTGATCAAGGCACATACAAAAACCACCATCCCCTCAGAGGAAATAAAAAAACTCTCTCTAGGAAAACATTTCTCTGTATTATCACTCATCAAAATAGAAAATCAAAACAAACCTAAATCCCAGATAACTGCTATAAGTGGCACACTTGTTGATTCAAATATCCAAGATGTAGTCCATCTCTTATCCTGGTAAATCCCTTCTTTCATCTAATTGCTGTAAGAGGCAAGCCTCTGGATTATTTACATCCACGCCACTGTCCCTCTCTTAGCATGAAAGACTCCTAAGGAAAAATGACATTGCTCAACACTGAGTTAAAGTTTTCTCCTTCAGGATAAATCCCCTATAAAGGAAATTATGGCATTACTGGATTCACATATCCCAGTTAAAGTAATTCTCCTTTATAATCAGTCACCCAACAGTTGTGATAAACAGACGAGATGTCTCCCTTTAGAGATGACAAATTCTCTCTCAGTCAAACCTTTTAGCTTCAATCTTGGGCTTTGAACAAGACACAAATACTCCTTTAGCGTCAATCTTGGGCTTTGAACAAGACACCAAAACATCTTTTTCCTCCCATAGAATAGGAGGAACTACGATTGCTCTGATTTCCCTGTTTCTTTAAACCGGAATACATAGGCATAAGATTGCGAATTCTTAGCTAACATACCAATCAAAAACTTTAGGTCCAGTACCTTCTCACACTAATAAAAAATCCTTAGGTCCAGTACCTTACCAAAAACATCGGAAAGCCCGAAATCAACAAAAATACTCTCTTTCACAGACATCCCCCCAAAGAAGAAACTTTCCCATTTACAAATAAACACCATCAAGTACAAAGCGGAACTTAATGCTAATCAACCTGTGGATAACTGCATATAGGATGTGTAATTGACAACTCCCCATTGTATAACCTGACCCCGAACTCCCTGAATCTCTTTAAGCGTTTGTTCGGTTAAACATTCGCATGCAAGGTTAGGTTTAGATAGCTTCCCTTTCCCTTCCAGCTTCACGGGATAAATAAGAAATCAGAAAGTAGCACCCCACTCCTACCATTGTGGTGAGAAGAAACCCATGTCGATAAGGTGGTCGCATCACCGACAAAAATCGCGTGCTACAGGAAAATGGTGACTCTGCTGGGGAGTCATTTTGTCTGTTTAGGACTAGGATTAGAATTCCTAAGAGGTCTAGGATGATTAGCTTAGGTATCATACTATATATATATACATCTTTTCCTACTAGATATCCGTGTTTATTTTTTCTGTCAATGGGAATACGAGTGATGTCGCATGTGAAAAGTTCGAGAGAACCCTAAGATAGGTGATGGCATAGACGGGTGGACTTACAGGGAGTGATTCCCGAATAAGCGATCCTGGTAGACCATCAAATCAGTGGAGATACCCTTTGCGGATTCAATGTTTAACGACTTCGTCGTGAAAGCAGATTGTCCCAATGTGGTATCCGTGAAATTGAGGATTTAGTAGACATTAACCATATGGCCATTTGGTAGTGCGGTAACTATCGGAAATAGTTGACACATGGTACTACACTCAATTAAGATTACCCTAGGATGCTACAGCTTGCTCGGGTGAACCAGCTTGCTGTTGTTATCCCTAGGGGGTCAATGATTTTGGGAACTTTTAACCCGTTCTACAGGTACAAAAATTGACCAGAATACAACCTTTGGGGATGGGTAGAGCCATGACTCCATGCTCGTGACGTTGAACCCTTGAACCCATGTTTTTTCAATGTTTTTGTATGCTGCATTCATGCATTCATTTATAAAACTCTTAAACAATGAAAGAAAATCTTCTCTTCTTTCTCTTTCTTCTTTTTTCTCTTCTCTTTCTTTTTTCAAATTAAACTGAAATAATAATTGCAAATATCAGAGAAAGATTGCGTTATGGATTTTGGTAGAAGAAAGACGCACAAGTATACCTTCAAGGCTCCAAAGCTAGAGGATTTAAGAAGGTTGGCAAGGATGATCACCAACCCTGATGCTTTTAGACCTAAGCATGGAGGACTGCTATCTCTGTTAAGGGTCCACGTAGTTGAAGGAATCATGTCTACACTGATTCAGTTCTACGATCCGATTTATCACTGTTTCACATTCCCGGATTATCAACTAGCACCAACGCTATAGGGGTACTCTCATCTGACTGGTTTACCCATCACTGACCAAGCTCTATTTTCTGGACTGGAAGAAATTCCGAAGGATCAAACCATTACAAGAGCAATCTATTTGGATGAGTCAGAAGTCAAGACTCACATGACCACTAAGGATGGAATCCAAGGCTTACCAACCAAGTTTTTGGTAGAGAAAGCCATGTACTTCGCCAGTATAGGGAACGTTACTGCTTTCGAGGATATCTTTGTCCTACTCATATACGGGGTTGTTCTTTTTTCCCAACATAGACAACTTCGTTGATACCAATGCTGTTAAGATATTTCTGATTGGAAACCCCGTACCAACCCTGGTCGCAGATACTTATCATTCTGTACACTTAAGGAATTTGTACAACGGAGGAATGATCACATGATGTGTACCCTTGCTTTACAAGTGGTTCACTTCCCATTTACCCAAGTCTGCTGCATTTTGGGATCATAAGAATACTCTACGTTGGTCACAGAGAATAATGTCTCTTACCAACTCTGACATAGACTGGTACAATTGGATCTACGACGGGATAAGGATCATCGACCGTTGCGGAAACTTCCCTAATGTACCCCTCATAGGAACTAAAGGAGGAATCAACTATCATCCAATTTTAATTCATTGTCAACTTGGATACCCGATGAGGCATATCCCACAAAATTTTCATCTGGAAGGTCTTTTCTTCAAGCAAGGAGAAAATGACAGGACACTAAAGAAAGAAATAGTGCGTGCCTGACAACATGTTCACAGGAAAGGAAGAGATTCTCTAGGAAGATCGGACTATATCTTCGTGGAACCTTATCTCCACTGGGTGCAAACTAGAGCCCTCAAGCTGAGGATGCCTTACCCTCGTCAAGAAGTTCTTCCGTTAAAGGAATTTGTCCTTTATTTTATGTCTGACACGGAAAAACTCTAGGTCGCTCTCAACAAAGTTCAATGGGAAAAGAACTCTTGGAAGAACAAGTACTGTATCCTCAACGTAGAGTGTACCAAAATTCAGGAACTATTAAAAGAAAAGGACGCTCTGATCGAGATTCTAGAACAACATGCTATAGAAGATCAAAGGAACTTGCTCACTCCTTTCGCTTGGCAAAGGACTGACAACCCGACAACAGCTGAGGAACCTCGGCCAAAGAAAAGGAAAGTACCGGAACCAGCATTTGAGCTCTCTTCAGTCAGGACTCAGGATCCATGAACTTAGACATTTCCTTTTACAACACTTTGTAAAATACTGTATTTCCCTTTCTGCAATCTTTCAAATTCAATAAAACGGGGTCTCTATCATACCCCAAAATTTGACCACTAAGATTTCCCATCATTGTGCAAATCATCATCACAATATGGATGTACCTTCATGCCTCATCAGTCTCCTCAAGGATTGTTGAGCATTCACTACAATCAAAGATTAGGGTTTCAAGCCCTCTCAGAGCACTTAGACAAAGGATCAATCAAGAAATGACATGATCTTCAACTTGTCAAATCTCTCAACCCGTATAAAGGATCAAGAGGACTTCCACATCAAGAATCAAGCACAAAGTTGCTACATTCCAAGTGGATCAAGCCTCAAGATCGCCTGTGTCACCAAATTAGGGTTTTGGTCGACTGAGTTCTCCAGATGAAATTTTTCCTCTGGGCATGAGCCAATGCTTTAAAGCACAACCCCAAGATACTCCAAGGGACCTCATGGACCCAATCATCAAGTCAATTTAACCTCAGGGGATGCATTTACCAAAAATCAGAAATTAGGGTTTCTTGACCTAATTCACCCTAAGTTGACTTTTGGGACAAAACATGAGCCAAGACCTTAAGATATGATTTGAGGGTCTCTAATACACTACATTGATCCATTTTCAACAATGGATTGATCCAAGAAGCTTGGTCCACAAGTTTCAATTTCATCAGGACCATAATTAGGGTTTCGAGGGAAAAGTCAACTGTATCTTTGACTTTTGGCCAAGACATGCTCCCAAACCTTGGGACATGATTCAATACACCCTATAACACCTATGGAATATATCCATTAGGTTTGATTTAGGTCAAGGACTTGATTTCACAAAGGATCGCACAGTTTGGATTTCATCAGATAAAAAGTCAACTGTGCACAAAATCAAGTTTGACTTTTTGGAATTTTTCACAATTATGGTTCCTTGACCCTAAAACAATGTTAATATGTGATTTGAATCATCATTCATCAAGAAAAAAAAGTGAGTTAACTTGTAAAAGGGGTAACCATAAAAAACTTAGAATTTTTCTAAGTTATGGAACAAAGTGGCTAGGGTACCAACTTCCAAGGACCATAACTTGAGATCCAAGCAACCATTTTGGATGGTCCAAAGCTGGATTTGTATCTCTCATGGCATACTTTAAAAGTGTCAACTACATCTCATTCCAATTCCTCATGGATTTTTAGTTATGGAGTGATCAAAATGGCTGAAAACACAAAAGTGACATTTTTCCAACACTTAGTGAAATTTTCACTAAGTCAGAATCTGCATTATTTTTTCCAAAATGTAGAGGCATTTTTCATTATAATTCAAGTTGATTCAAAACCAAAGTTGGACATCATGTTGAAATAGGACATATCAGCTTTCCAAAATGACCAAGAACTCCATCAAACTCCACCTGAGCTAAGTGTTATGACAGATGCAACATGCCTTGCTGCAAACTGTTTTGCAAGGAAGATTTGTGCATTAGGGCTAAATTTGATCAATTTGTGCAAATAAAAAACAAGTTTATTCATCTGCACACCTCAGGGGGAGACCAAGGAGGAACAAACACTGATCCATAAGCCTCCCAAGTCTTTGGAACTACAAGTAGGTATGTCACCCCTAAAAAGCTAAAGATTCCTCAAGACTCCAATTTTGTTTTGGAACATTCAATGGATGCTTAGAGGTGGCATGTATCAGAGCAAAGATGAACACTTCAGTCAGGCCTTATCCTTGAATCAAAGAACCATAGGCCTGTGCTCTAACCTCAAGTCAATGGCTAGAGGAGACTTGAGATTCCATTTGATCCACATTGGCCAAAGGCCTGCTGCAGTTGCCATTCCCTATTGATGCCAAAACAAACTTGACACACTATAAATAGACCTCATTTCTGATCAGTTTGAGTACACCAAAGGCCTATAGCACTTGCCTTTCTCAAAATCACACTCTCACTTTCAAAAATGCCTTCTAATGCAAGCTACTATCGGGTTTTGAATTAGAATGTGTTTCCAACCAAACCAATCACACACACACACACACACACACACACACACCTCATAAACATCATATGTGAGCTGATCAAACACTGAACCAACAACTGGAAGACCAAATTCATGAAATCATCATCCATTTGCTCAAGGTTTCAACAAAGTTGCAGTTGAGGTGCCATATTATGTTCCAGTTCATTTCAAATCAATCCAAGCTTTCACACACACTCCATATGGTGTAGGGAAGCTGTTCAGATCATCACAACTCATCTGTAAGACCTCTAACTCAAAAATCAATTTGCTCTTGCTGCCACGACCTTCAAGTAAGCCTAAACTTGGTCATCTCATAATTTATGCATATTTCCTCGCACAAAACTTTTGCCAAATGTTCATAATCATGCATAGAATGTTTCCCCTCTATTGATTACTTTGTATGAATCGTGTATCAAATTTCTCAGCCTTCATGCACAAATTAGGGTTCTTGAGGTTTTGTTTTGATTTCTCATTCCATGCTTAAAATAAATGAAATTAAAGACCATAGACATGACCGTGAGTTGAAAACGAGCAGATTGATATGTGGATTGTATGATTTCATCAAGTATTCAGTGGGATTGATGAGAAAACGAAAATCTGGGCAAAACAGGGCACGCGGGCAAGAACAAGATGTTCTTGGCGCCCTTTTTTCAAATATTTGAATATTTGAATTTTTGTGATTTTATTTAATTGATTCAAAAATTAATTTCTCTCTGAATTTTAATAATTTTAAGTTGATTCTTTTTTTCCAAAATTCACAAAAATGTTAAAATATTTTATTTTACAAAAATTCCCCAAAAATATTATTTACTTCACATATTTGATATTTTTGAATAGAATTAATTTTTATTTGTTTTTTAACATTTTGAAAATTTTCTTTCTCTTGATTTTCCAAACTTAAATGGTTTTCAATTATTTTGTGGATAAAAACATGATTTTTGAAGCATTGATCCAAGATCACCACTCATTTTCACATGTTTTCAATAATTTTTATTAATTTTTTAACAAAATTAATTCCATTTTTAAACAAAATTAGGGTTTTGATTGATTCCACCCTCATCAATCTTTTTCAAACACTCATGGGCCTCTACTAGAGATTAAGACCCACCCCCTTTGTAAATAGACAATTTTGGGCCTCAAATATTGTATAAGTCCCTCTGTATATTTTCAAAAATTTGGCGCGATCGTCGCCTTTTTAAAAATCAACTGGGCTTCTCCTTGAGTTGTAAGCCCCATCACTTGTACAAAAATAAATCTTTGGGCCTCTAATAGAGTGTAAGACCCAATCCCCTTTTAACCAAAACCTTTTAGGGCCTCAAATATTGTATAAGTCCCTCTGCATTAAAGAAATCTCGGCGCGATCGCCATTTTCAAACAGAAATTCATCTGGGCCTACCCTCATGTTGTAAGTCCCATTTCTTTTCTTTAAAACACCTTGGGCCTCTCCTTGAGTTGTAAGACCCAACCCTTTTGTAAATAAACCTTTTTGGGCCTCAGTCGTTGTATAAGTCCCGAGACGATATTCAAAACAACGGTGCGATCACTGTTAAACCTAGGGCCTCTCCTTAAGTATAAGCCCACCAATCTTTTCAAAACAATTCCTTTTGATTTAAATTCAAATATACATGTTGTTATCAAAACTTTCTTTAATTTCTCTGAATAACTAACAATACAGCATGGAAGATTGCTCGCCTGTAAGTTTTAACAACTTTCATTTACTCGCTTTCGTATTTATATAACTGTATTGTGGGAAGCTGCGCATGGTTAGTCTTCTTTCATACCCTTTTAAAATACTTGTCATATATCAACTGTATATGTACTAGTATAGTTATTTAGAGTTTTCCCCAGCAACTAGGTCTAGAACTAGGTAAAGCCCTGTTGGTCACTCTTAAATACAAACAAAACTAGATCCCAATAGGATTTCCAGATACAGTCTTGACTTCTCTTGGGCTTAAAAAATATGGAACAAAGAGAAATGTAGTATTCCTCGTGAACCTTTTCTCAGACTGTCACCCCTAGAAATTGTCAAAGAAATTCTACTCCCCAGAGGTGATCTATTCTCGGTGAATGACATCTCTTGAGTTTCTTCAAACCTCGAACTTTCACTAAATGATCTATTCTTGGTGAATGGCATTTCTTGAACTTCTCTTAGTTTGGGATCTATGGGCTTCCTAAAAGCAACCCCGCCTCCTCTTGGGCTTTGTACAAGGACCCTCCGGCTTCTTAGAATTTCTCATGCCTTCTCTTGGGCTTAATACAAGGACCCTGAAGACCTTATAAAGGTATAAGACAGAACTTAGTCATCCTTTGCTAGAGCAGTCTTTCCAGTGTCAAACCTCTGACCGATTCTAGGGTTAATTCTCATCCCTTGAAACACTTGCCTCCTCTATGGGCATCATACAAAAGATAAAACTCTTCCACACCAGTAGACTTGGACAATCTAACCTTGAGTCTCAAAGACATTCTCAAGTTCCCTACCAACATAGGAGAAACCCCGGTCAATCTGGATCGATCTCTAGTAGAAAGATAGCCTCCTCTTAGGCTTTGTATAATGACCTTTCCTCGGCATAATTAACCTCCTCTTGGGCTTTGTACAAAGATTCTCCCCAGCGGAGCTAACCTTTTCAGACTCTCTTATTGAGTCCATCACTTTTCCATACTCTCTTGTTGAGTCAATCAACTTTCAGACTCTCTTATTGAGTCAATCACCTTTCAACACTCTCTTGTTAAGTCAACATTTTAGCCTCAATCTCAGGCTTTGTACGAGACAGATGAAAATACTCTCTTATTGAGTCAATCTTTTCTAGCCTCACCTTAGGCTTGGTACATAGATTTCCCCTTGCAAGAGCTAGCCTCCTCTCAAGTTGGGTAGAATAATTTCTCCAGCTTGTTCATCCACAATCCTGGGCTTTATACAGGACAGATAAAAGTACTCTCTTGTTGAGTCAAACCATTTTAGCCTCAATCTTGGGCTTTGTACAAGACACAAACCTTCCTCTCTTAAGCTTGGGACAAATACTTTCCCAAGCAGAGTCAAACCCATTTCAGCCAAAATCTTGGGCTTTATACAAGACAGATAATACTCTTTAGCAAGAGTCAAATCCCTTTTTGCCTCAATCTTGGGCTTTGTACAAGACAGACAGAACATTTTCCCCGGAAAAGTCAAACTTTTAGCCTCCTCTTAGGCTTTGTATAATGATATCCCCAAAGAGTCAGTCTCGTTTTTTTTGCCTCTATCTTGGGTTTTGTACAAGACACCCATATATATACACTTTCTTGTTGAGTCGGTCTTATCCAGACTTTGGATAAAGATCTCCCCAGTGGAGTCAATCAACCTCTTAGCTTCAACCTTGGGCTTTGATCAAGGCACACAAAAATCAACAATTCCCTCAGAGAAAGTCCAATCCCTCTTTAGAGATGACAAATTCTCTCTCAGTCAAAACCTTTTAGCTTCAATCTTGGGCTTTGAACAAGACACCAAAAACATATTTTTCCTCCCTTAGAATAGGAGAAACTACGATTTCTCTGATTTCCCTGTTTCGTTTAAACGAGAATACGTAGGCATAAGATTTCAAAATCTTAGCGAGCATACTAAACAAAAACCCTAGGTCCAGTACCTTCACATCAATCAAAACTCTAGGTCCAGTACCTTAGCCATCATCATCATCATTTTCCATAGAAAACAAAACTCACTCACTCATACTTCCCAAGGAACTTTCCCAACCCATTAAAGGATAAACACTATCAATTATAAAGCAAAACCTAAAGCTAATATCATGTGGATAACCACATATAGGATGGGTAATTGACAACTCCCCATTGTATAACCTGACCCCGGACCCCCCAATCTCTTTTAAGCGTTTGTTCAGTTAAACATTTGCGTGCTAGGTTATTTTTAGATAGCTTCCCTTTCCCTTTCAGCTTCATGGGATAAATAAGAAATCAGAAAGTAGCACCCCCTCCTCCTCATTGCGGTGAGGAAAACCCAGCGATAAGGTGGTCGCGTCACCGACAAAAATCGCTCGCTACAGTAAAATGGCGACTCTGCTGAGGAGTCATTGTCTGTATAGGACTAGGATTATAGCTCTTAAGAGGTCTAGGATGTTAGTTTTAGGATAAATATATATATATCGCTTTTCCTAATTGATATCTGTGTTTATTTTTCTGCTAATGGGACTGCGGGTGATGCCGCATCTGGAAAGTTTGAGTGACACCTAAGATAAGTGATGACACTAGACGGGTAATCTTACAGGGAGTGACTCCCAAATAAGAGACCCTGGTCGACCATCGAATCAGTGGAGACACCCTTTGCGGATTCAATGCCTATACGACTTCAGTTGTTGAAAGCAGATTGTTCGATTGTGGTTGTCCATGAAACTGAGGATTTAGTAGGCTGAGACCTTGTTACTATTTTTGTAGTGCGAAAGCTATCGGAAATAGTTGTCACGCGATACTACCCTCATTTGAGATTACTCTAAGATACTGCAGCTCGCTCGGGTCAACCAACCTGCTGTTGTTATCCCAAGGGGGGTCAATGATTTTGAGGATATGTACAAAAAATCACCAGTACAACCTTTGGGGATGGGTAGAGCCTTGACTTCATGACACCGAACCTTTGACCCCATGTTTTTTCTATGTTTTTGTATGCTGCATTCATGCATCCATTTCATTAAAAAAAATTTAAACAAAGAAAAATCTTCTCTTCTAGTATCTCTTTTTCAAATTAAACTAAGACAATGATTGCAAATGTCAAAGAAAAAGATTGCGTTATGGATTTCGGTAGAAGAAAGACTCGCAAGTACATCTTCAAGGTTCCAAAACTAGAGGATTTGAGGGGGTTGGCAAGGATGATCACCAACCATGATGCTTTCAGAGCTAAGTACGGAGGACTGCTGTCTCTGTTAAGGGTCCATGTAATTAAAGGAATCCTGGCTACAATCATTCAGTTCTACGATCCGGTCTATCACTGTTTCACATTCCCGGATTATCAACTAGCACCAACACTGGAGGAGTACTCTCACCTGACTGATTTACCCATCACTGACCCAGCTACCTTTTCTGGACTGGAAGAAATTCCAAAGGATCGAACCATTGAAAGAGCTATCTATTTGGACGAGTTAAAATTCAGGACTCACATGACCACTAAGGGTGGAATCCAAGGTTTGCCATCCAAGTTTTTGATAAAGAAGGCTATGTACTTTGCTAGTATAGGGAACATGACTGCTTTCGAAAGCATCTTTGTCTTGCTCACCTACGGGTTATTTCTGTTTCCCAACATTGATAACTTCATGGATGTCAATACCATTAAGGTTTTTTTGATTGGAAACCCTGTACCGACCTTGCTCGCAGATGCGTATCATTTTGTACACTTAAACAATTTGTATAGCGGAGGAATGATCACATGTTGTGTACCCCTGCTATACAAATGGTTCACTTCCCATTTGCCCAAGTCTGCTGCTTTTTGGGATCATAAGAGTGATCTACATTGGTCACAGAGAATCATGGCGCTTACCAACTCTGACATCGATTGGTACAACCGAATCTATAACGTGATAAGAATCATTGACCGTTGTGGAAACTTCCCTAATGTACCCCTAATAGGAACTAAAGGAGGAATCAATTATCATCCAGTTTTAGTTCGTCGTCAATTTGGATACCCGATGAGACATGTCCCGCATAATGTTCATCTGAAAGGTCTTTTCTTCAAGGAAGGAGAAAATGACAGGGCACTAAAGACAGAAATAGTGCATGCCTGGAAACATGTTCACAGGAAAGGAAGAGAGTCTCTAGGAAAACCGGATTGTGTTTCTGTGGAACCTTATCTCCACTGGGTACAAACTAGAGCTCTCAAGCTGAGGATGCCTTACCCTCGTCAAGAAGTTCTTCTGTTAAAGGAATCCTTCCTTTATTTTATGTCAGATACGGAAAAACTTCAGGTTACTCTCAACAAAGTTCAACAGGAGAAGAAGTCTTGGAAGAACGAATACCGCATTCTCAACGTAGAGTGTAACAAAATACAATAACTATTAAAAGAAAAAGATGTTGTGATCGAGATTTTAGAGCAACATGCTGTAGAGAATCAAGAAGACCAGAGGAATTTGCTCGCTCCTTTCACTTGGCAAAGGAATGACAACCCGACAACGGCTCAAGAGCCCCGGTCCAAGAAAAGGAAAGTACCAGAACCAGCAACTGAGCTCTCCCCAGAGAGGACTCATGATCCATAAGTTTAGACATTTCCTTTTACAACACTTTGTAAATGACTGTATTTCCATTTTCGCAATCTTTGAATTCAATAAAACGGGGTTTCCACTGTATGATATTTGCAATCCCATTGTTGATGTTTCTTTTGATTAAACAAAAAAATAATTAATATAATCATTGCATATCATCCATCATTCTCACATATTGCATTCTTCTTACCTACGAATCTCACGTTTGTGTCTAGATTCTAGAGTCAAACTGTCTCATTCTTACAATACTCGAGCCAATCGACAAAAAAAGATGGATAATCTCGAGGAAGAGAATAGAGAGTTGAGAGAAGAACTCGACGCTCTCAAAGAAGATCTGAGGAAACTTTATAATGACATGCAAGCTCTGGCAGCAACTCAGATACAAAGGACTGTGATCTCAGAGATCACATCGACGCCCATAGTGGAGAAGTATGATCCTCGGTATACCATGCCTAAAGATCGTCCCTGGGGTATGCCTATCAACTATATCCCATAAGGATATATTCCGCCGATCACTGAAGATCCAGAAACTGCAGCAGGAACCGCTGGGCCTAAAGGTTACAAACTTCAGGAAAGCGAAGATGCAAGGGGCATGACAGCAGCTCCTGAAGGTTACAAACTTCGGGAGAGGGAAGCACCAAGAGTCACTGGCATAATGACTATACCACCACCCGTGGTACACACTGTCCCGGAAGGGCAGATTCCCCAGATACCTTCTGGTGGAAACGAAAGTATGGACGACAGAATGAAGGAGTTCCAAGAACAATTCCTGGAGATGCAGAAGGAACTGCAAGCCATTCGTGGTCAGGATTTATTCGGAAAGGACGCCGTAAACCTTTGTCTGGTCCCTAATGTGAAAGTTCCGTACAAATTCAAGGTGCCCGAATTTGAAAAGTACAAGGGTAACTCTTGCCCTCAAAGCCATTTAGTGATGTACACTCGGAGGATGCTAACTCAGACAGAGAACCAACAACTACTAATCCACTATTTCCAAGATAGTTTAACCGGTGCCACACTTAAATGGTACATGGATTTAAACCGTACTAAGATCATCACTTTCAGAGATCTTGGAGCTGCCTTTGTTTAGCAGTACAAGTATAATCTGGACATGGCACCAGACATAGATCAACTCAGAGCCATGTCGCAGAAGGACAAAGACACCTTCAAGGAATATGCTCAGAGATGGCGTGAAATCGCCGCCCAGATTTGTCCACCTCTTGAGGAAAAAGAGATGACAAAGATCTTCATGAAAACCTTGAGCTCATTTTACTACGACAGAATGGTCGCCAGTGCGCCCAGTGACTTTACTGAGATGGTAGGCATGGGAGTTCGTCTGGAAGAAGCAGTCCGAGAAGGACGTCTAGTTAAAGATGCTGGACCATCAAGCAGTACCAAAAGATACGGTAGTGCTCTCCCTAAGAAAAAAGAGCAGGATATTGGTAATATCTCTCTCAGAAAGCAAAGGTGATGTTACCTGCCAGTAGCAGCTGTAACTCCCGCTATTAACCCTGCGTCTGTTCCTATGTATCAAGCTCAGGTTGCTCAGAGCCAACCGAATCAACAACAATATCAGTAAAAGACACAACAACCTCTTCAGCAGGCTCGTCCTCCGTACAATAACAACCGTACAACGTGACCACCGGGGTTCGAACCTATACCAATTTTGTACGCAGAACTATTTTCATTACTACTGGTCAAGGGACACATCCAAACCAGGGCTCCTTCAGCAATACCGAAGAATCTTCCTTTTTGGTTCAAAACAGATCAGACTTTTCCTTACCATCAAGGAGGACCAGGGCATAACATAGAAAACTGTCTCAGCTTCAAGTCCGATGTGCAGAAGTGTGTTAGGAGCGGGGTCCTATCCTTCAAGGATACAAATCCAAATATTCAGACAAACCCGTTGCCTCAACACGAGAAAGCTGCAGTCAATTTGATAGAGGAAGAGTCTAACCATAGCTATCAAATTCGCGATGTGCTCTTATTGGGAACCAACCTGGTCAAGATGCATTACAGACAGAGCGGATACAGTCATATACCGTCTCATAATTATCACCAGTGTAATATCTGCTCTAAAGACAATCAAGGATGTTCTGTGGTGCAATCAGCTCTACAAGAACAGATGGATCTCGGATGGATCCAAGATCACCGAATCCGTGAAGTCAACATGACTTACACAAATTCCAACATCATTCAGAATCACAACATTCTAACAATGAATGTCAACTTGGTGGAAATGTACTCAAGGCAAAGCCAACATCATAATCTGCCATGGCATGATTACGATTCCTGTCATATCTGCTAAAAAAACAATCAGGGATGCTCTTTTGTACAAGAGGCCCTCCAGCGTCAGATGGATCTGGGATGGATTCAGGATTACCGCGATAGAAGTCATTATCAAGTGAATATGATTCAAATCTTTGATATTCGTTTGATGAATACCAACTTTGTGGAGTTACACGCTACACAAGTCCAACTCGATTTTCTGACTTCCTATAATTATCAGAACTGTACAATATGTCGTGAGAGTGACCAAGGATGTGCTCTCGTTCAAAGAACTTTGCAACACTTGTTAAACCACTGGTGGCTTCCAATTTATTTAGATTAAGACACACAACAAGTCAGCATGACTAACGGGAACCCTACTAGGCATCAAAGTCAGGATGTTCGATCAATGGAAACAGATCTAGTAAGGTTACACTACATACAGAGCGGACGTGGTCGGGTGCCACCACACAAATATGAGCGCTGTAGAGTTTTCTCAGAGGATAACCAAGGATGCTACCTCGTGCGAGCAGCCCTTCAAAGTTAGTTGGACCACAAAGAGATTCACCTGTGTTCAGGCTCTGGTTCAGTTAACACAATGTCTGACTATCATCCTAATCGAGGCAAAGATGTTGTCTTAATCCCTAAACGAGAAATGGCCAAAGATGTGTGCGCCATATTCCCTTTACTCCATGAATCAAGAGTTCCTCTTAATAGTGGAAGGATTCTCAACCTCGAACCAATTGAGGCTGGCTATGATGGTCAGAAGAATCAGAAGGCCCCTGTAGTTATCTATCTACTGGGACCAGTACCGTACAAATCTGATAAGGCTATCCCTTACAAGTACGGTGCAACAACAATTGAGAATGGAAAAGAAGTTCCATTACCCTCCGTCGTGAATATTACAGACATCAGTCGAGTAACACGGAGCGGTCGGATCTTCAACCGAGGAGTTGAAAAACCAAGCAAGGAGAAGAAACCTCAAATAGAAGTTCCCAATCAGCCATTCGGTCAGTCCAGTGATCCCGACCTTTCAAAGAACAACGATGAGATGCTAAAGCTCATCCAGAAGAGTGAATACAACATTGTTGATCAGCTGTTACAAACTCCTTCAAAAATCTCAGTACTATCTCTTTTACTCAGTTCCGAAGCTCACAAGGAAGCTCTACAGAAAGTCTTAGAGCAGGTCTTTGTTGAACAAGATGTAACAATAAGACAGTTCGACAGCATCATCTCCAACATCACTTCCTGCAATAACTTGGGGTTTAGTGATGAGGAATTGCCAGAAGAAGGCAAAGGTCACAACATGGCGCTCAATATTACAGTTAACAACCAGGACGATGCTTTAGCCAGTGTACTGGTAGATACCGGATCAGTTCTGAATGTTATGCCAAAGTCCACATTAATGCGACTATCATTTAAAGGATCTCCAATGAGAGGCACTGAGGTCATCGTCAAAGCATTTGACGGATCCCAAAAAACGGTTATCGGCAAAGTCGACCTTCCCATAACTATCGACCCTCACACTTTCCAAGTCACTTTCTAGGTCATGGACATCTGGGCAACATACATCTGGTTGTTAGGAAGACCTTGGATACACGAGGCTGGGGCAGTCACTTCGACACTTCACCAAAAACTGATGTTTGTCAAGAATGACCAACTAGTCACAGTCTGCGGAGAGCAAGCCTTGATCGTGAGCAACTTGTCATCGTCCACTAGTGTAGAACCGGGGGCGGTAGTAGGAACCCAATTCCAAGCACTTTCGGTGAGCAATAACAACCAATAAGAAAAAGGAACGTCGATTTCCTCCTACAAAGATGCTCTCGAAGTGATCAGAAGTAACAATACAAAAGGATGGGGATAGCTTGTCATTCCTACTGACAACAAAGCGAAGAAAGGTCTTGGTTTTTCTTCAAACTGTACCCAGACTGCTACTAGCGATGAAAGTCTTCATCCTATTCAGAACTTCTTCCATAGTGGAGGTTTACTTTACCCAGTGTCTCAAGAAGTACATACCATCAACGAGGGTGACTCCTCTGATACAGATGAAGAGTGGAAGTCCTATCTTAATGAGGACGATTACATGTCTCAAGGAGAAGTGCCTACTCCATTTTGCTATCCCGCACAGAGTCCGAGATTTATACCAAGGTAAGATGTCAAGATGATATACGAAGATTGTGATCCGGAAGGATGTCGTGCTCCACCAAAATCATTAGAGGAGGACACTCCGATGAAAGAAAACTTTGACCACGACTATTATGGCCCAATGGATGGCCTGCTTATCTGGCAGCCGTACCCAGGAGACTCAGGACAAAAGAGTCAGCCAAACGATTGTTATCAGCTGAGCATTATTGAAAAGAATACCTGCGTCTCTACCATGTCATGGGATCAACACTCAGGGCATTCAGAAAATACCCAGCACGATGATGAATTTGCAAAGATTGCAGGACAAGAGTTCCTTAACTATGCTTTTCTTGAGGTCAACGTCATCGAAAGGGATGACTCATCCAGTTCCACAGAAATATAGGACACCTTGGGACAACCTGTCATACCCCAAATTTTGACCACTAAGAATTCCCATCATTGTGCCAATCATCATCACAATATGGGTGAACCATCATACCTCATTTGTCTCCCCAAAGATGGGCGAGCATTCACTACAATAAAGATTAGGGTTTCAAGCCCTCTCAGAGTGCTTAGACAAAGGATCAATCAAGAATTGACATGATATTCAACTTGCCTAGCCTCTCAAACATACATGAAGGATCAAGAGGACTCCCACATCAAGAATTAAGCACAAGGTTGTAACATTCCAAGTGAATCAAGCCTCAAGATCGCCAGTGTCACCAAATTAGGGTTTTGGTCGACCAGGTCCTCCAGGTGAAATTTTTCTTCTGGGCATGAGCCAATACTCTAAAACATAACTCAAGATAGTCCAAGGGACCTCGTGGACCCCATCATCAAATCAATTTAGCCTCAGGGGATGCATACACAAAAATCAGGAATTAGGGTTTCTTGACCTAATTCACCCCTAAGTTGACTTTTGGGACAAAACATGAGCCAAGACCTCAAGACATGATTTGATGGTCTCCAATACACTACATTGATCCATTTTCAACAATGGATTAATCTAAGAAGATTGATTCACAAGTTTCAATTTCATCTGGACCACAACTAGGGTTTCGCGGGAAAAGTCAACTGTACCTTTGAATTTTGACCAGGACATGCTCCCAAAACTTGGGACATGATTCAATACACCTTATAGCACCTATGGAATCCATCCATTAAGTTTGATTTAGGTCAAGGACTTGATTTCATAGAGGATCACACAATTTGGATTTCATCTGCTAGAAAAGTCAACTGTACAAAAAGTCAAAGTTTGACTTTTTGTTTTTTTGGTCAACCAAGGTTCCTTAACCCTAAAATGATGTTAATGTGTGATTAGAATCATCATTCATCAAGAAAAAACTAAAGAAAATGAGTTAACTTGTAAAAGGGGTAACCATAAAAAACTTAGAATTTTTCTAAGTTATGGAACAAAGTGGCTAGGGTACAAACTTCCAAGGATCATAACTTGAGATCCAAGCAACCATTTTTGCTGATCCAAAGCTGGATTTGTAGCTCTCATGGCATACTTTAAAAGTGTCAACTACATCTCATTCCAACTCCTCATGGATTTTTAGTTATGGAGTGATCAAAATGGTTGAAAACACAAAAGTGACATTTTTCCAACACTTAGTGAAATTTTCACTAAGTCAGAATCTGCCTTATTTTTTCTCAAAAGTAGAGGCATTTTTCATTGTAATTCAAGTTGGATCAAAACCAAAGTTGTATATCATATTGAAATAGGATACATCAGCTTTCCAAAATGTCCAAGAACTCCATCAAATTCCATCTGAGCTAAGAGTTATGAGAACTGCAAATGCCTTGCTGCAACTGTCATGACAAGGCAGATTTGTGCATTATGGCTCGATTTGATCAATTTGTGCAAATGATGAACAAGTTTATCCATCTGCACACCTCAGGGGGAGACCAAGGAGGGACAAACACTGATCCATAAGCCTCCCAAGTCCTTGGAACTACAAGTAGCATGCCAAACCTAAAAAGCCTAAAGGAGGCCAAGACTCCAATTTTGTTTTGGAACATTTAATTGATGCTTAGAGGTGGCATGTATCAGAGCAAAGATGAACACTTCAGTAATGCCTTATCCTTGAATCAGAGAACCATAGGCATGTGCTCTAATCTCAAGTCAATGGCTAGAGGAGACTTGAGATTCCAAATTGATCCAATTGGCCAAAGGCCTGCTGCAGTTGCCATTCCCTATTCCTTGCAAAACAAACTTGACACACTATAAATAGACCTCATTTTTTATCAGTTTGAGTACACCAAAGGCCTATAACACTTTCCTTTTTCAAAATCATCCTCTCACTCTCAAAAATGCCTTTCTTAGCAAGTCACTACCGAATTTTTCAGTAGGGAGCAATTCCACTCAAACCAATTGCTTTAACACCTCATATACATCATACCTGAGCTGATCAAACCACTTCCAGCCATCTGGAACACCAAAATCATAGACCTCAAAATCCAATTGGAACCTATACTCAGTCAAAACACCATGAAGTGATCCAGCCATCTCCAAGCAAGTCCAAGCATTCAAACCTACTCCATATGGTGTAGGGAAACTGTTCAGATCATCACAACTCATCTGTAACACCTCCAACTCAAAAATCAAATTGCTCTTGCTGCCAGGACCTTCAAGTAAGCCTAAACTTGGTCATATCATGATTCATGCATATTTCCTCGCACAATAATTTTGCCATATGTTCATAATCATGTATGGAATATTTCCCCTCAATTACTTGCATTGTTTGAATCGTGTATCAAATTTCTGAGCCTTCATGCACAATTTAGGGTTCTTGAGGTTTTGTCTTGATTTCTTATTCCATGCGTAAAATAAATGAAATTAAAGACCATAGACATGATCGTGAGTTGAAAATGAGCAGATTGATATGTGGATTGTGCAATTTCATTAAGTATTCAGTGAGATTGATGAGAAAATACAAATCAGCCAAGAACAGAGCTCGCGGGCAAGACCAAGGTGTTCTTGGCGCCCTTTTTCAAATATTTGAATATTTGATTTTTATGATTTTATTTAATTGATTTAAAAATTAATTTCTCTCTGAATTTTAATGATTTTGAGTTGATTCTTTTTTTTAATAATTCACAAAAATGTTAAAATATTTTATCTTACAAAAAATTCCCAAAAATATTATTTATTTCATATATTTGCTATTTTTGCAAAGAATTAATTTTTATTTGTTTTTAAGCATTTAAAATATTTATTCTTTCTTGATTTTCCAAACTTAATTGGTTTTCAATCATTTTGTGGATTAAAACATGATTTTTGAAGCATTGATCCAAGATCACCACCTTTTTTTTACATGTCTTCATCAATTTTTATTAATTTTTAAACAAAATTAATTCCTTTTTAAACAAAATTAGGGTTTTGATTAATACAACCCTCATCAATCCTTTTCAAACACTCATGGGCCTCAAATAGAGTGTAAGACCCATTCCTTGTAAATAAGAAACCTTGATGGGCCTCAGTATTTGTATAAGACCCACTACGATTTCAAAAACCTCAGCACGATCGCCAGTTCAAAAATCAAATCACTTGGGCTTCTCCTTGAGCTATAAGTCCCATCTTTATTCATGTTCAAAACATTTTTGGGCCTCTAATAGAGTGTAAAACCCAACCCCTTTTGAAAGAAAACTTTTTTGGGCCTCAGACATTGTATAAGTCCCCCGGCGATTTTCAAAACGACGGTGCGATCACTGTCTATTATTTGGGCCTACCCTCATGTTGTAAGTCCCATTTCTTTTCCTTAAATAATCTTTGGGCCTCTCCTTGAGCTGTAAGCCCCAACGATCTCTTCAAAGCACTTTCTCCTTTGATTTTGAATTCGAATATATGATGTCATTAAAACTTTCTTTAATTTTTTTGTTGAACAACTAACAAAACAACATGGAAGCTTGCTCACCTGTAAGTGTTTATCCGCTTTCATTTACTGCTTTCATATATATAACTGTGTTGTGAGAAGCTGCGCAGGGTTAGTCTTCTTTCATATCCTTTTACATACTTGTCGTATATCAACTGTATATATACTATTATAGTTATTTAGAGTTTTCCCCGACAATTAGGTCTAGAACTAAGTAAAGCCTGTTGGTCACTCTTAAATACAAACAAAACTAGACCCAATAGGATCCAGATACAGTCTTCCCTCCTCTTGGGGTTAAACAATATGGAACAAAGAGAAAGGCAGTATTCCTCGTGAACCTTTTCTCAGACTGTCACTCCTAGAAATTGTCAAAGAAATTCTACTCCCCAGAGTTGATCTATTCTCGGTGAATAGCATCTCTTGAATTTCTTCAAAACCTCAGAACTTTCACTAAATGATATATTCTCGGTGAATAGCATTTCTTGAACTTTTCTTTGGCTTTGGACCCACAGGCTTCCTAAAAGCATCCCCGCCTCCTCTTGGGCTTTGTACAAGGACCCTCCGGCTTCTTAGAAGTTCTCATGCCTTCTCTTGGGCTTAATACAAGGACCCTGAAGACCTCTTAAAGGTATAGGACAGAACTTAGTCATCCTTCGTTAGACCTCTTAAAAATGGGCCAAAACCCTCAGAATAATTTTAGGGTTGATACTCATCCCTTAAAAAAAAGTCGGCCTCCTCTTGGGCATCAAACAAAAGATAAAACTCTACCAGTAGACCTGGACAGTCTAAATACCCTTGAGTCTCAAAGACATTCTCAAGTTCCCTACAAAACATAGGAGAAACCTCGGATTCTGGATTAATCTCCAGCAAGAGTTAAAACTTGTGGGTTCTAAAACCCCGTCTCCCCCCTAAAGTTCCCCAACCAGGGTCAGTTTATCACCAGGATAACACTATCTCAAATTAGAACGTCGAGGTTTCTGATATATCAATTCTTCTGCATTCCCCTGCAAGAGTTTATTCCCCATTTGGACCTACCTCGGGATCCCCAGAATCCCCTGCAGAAGTATAACCTCCTCTTAGGCTTTGTATAATGACCCTTCCTCAGCACAGTCAACCTCCTCTTGGGCTTTGTACAATAATTCTCCCCTGCGGAGCTAACCTTTTTAGACTCTCTTGTTGAGTCAACCACTCTTCCGACTCTCTTGTTGAGTCAATCACTTTTTAGACTCTCTCGTTGAGTTAAGCACTCTCTTGTTGAGTCAACCCCTTTAGCCTCTATCTCGGGCTTCATACGAGACAAATAAAAACACTCTCTTGTTGAGTTTGTAGCCTCCTCTTAGGCTTTGTATAATGACTTCCCCTTAGCAGGAGTTAGCCTCCTCTCGAGTTGTGTAGATTAATTTCTCCAGCTTATTCAGGCACAATCTTGGGCTTTGTACAGGACAGATAAAAGCACTCTCTTGTTGAGTCAAACCCTTTTAGCCTCTATCTTGGGCTTTATACGAGATATAAACCTTCATAAGCTTGGGACAAATATTTTCTCCAGCAAAGTCAATTCCTCCGAGCCTTCATTAGACTTTGAGGAATAAACTCCCAAGCAGAGTCAAACTCTTTTCCGCCTCCATCTTGGGATTTGTATAAAATAGATAACGCTCTCCAACAGAGTCAAATCCGTTTATCCTCCGTCTTGGGTTTTGTACAAGACACCTAAAATATCCTCAGCCAAGTCAGTAAAGTCCCTTTTAGCCTCTATCTTGGGCTTTGTACAAGACATATAAAGATTTCTTTCCCACAGAGTCAGTCTCTTTTTTAGCCTCTATCTTGGGCTTTGTACAAGACACATACAAAACTCTCCGGCGGAGTCAAAATCCTTTTTAGCCTCGATCTTGGGCTTCGTACAAGACAGAAAGAACATTTTCCTCGGAAAAGTCTAACTTTTAGCCTCCTCTTAGGCTTTGTATAATGATATCCCGAAAAGAGTCAGTCTCTTTTTAGCCTCAATCTTGGGCTTTATACAAGACAGATAAACACTCTCTTGTTGAGTCAACCTTTTCTAGCCTCCTCTTAGGCTTTGTATAAGGACTTCCCTAGTGGAGTCAATAAACCTTTTAGCTTCAACCTTGGGCTTCGGTCGAGGCACACAAAAATCAACAATTCCTTTTTAGAGATGACAAATTTTCTCTCAGTCAAACCTTTTAGCTTCAATCTTGGGCTTTGAACAAGACATAAATAACCTTTTAGCTTCAATCTTGGGCTTTGAATACGACACCAAACATCTTTTTTTTCAATAGGAGGAACTACGATTACTCTAATTTCCCTGTTTCATTTAAACAGGAATACATAGGCATAAGATTGCAAAATCTTAGCGAGCATACCAATAAAAAACTCTAGGTCCAGTCCCTTCACATCAACCAAAACTTAGGTCCAGTACCTTACCAAAAACATCGGGAAAAACCTGAACATCCACAAAAATTCACTCTCCCTGTCATACTTTCCCAAGAAACTTTCCCAACCCATTACCAGATAAACACCATCAATTACAAAGCAAACGCTAAAGCTAATATCCTGTGGATAACCACATATAGGATGGGTAATTGACAACTACCCATTGTATAACCTGACCCTGACTCCCCGAACCTCTCAAAGCGTTTGTTCAGTTAAACATTTGCGTGCAAGGTTAGTTTTAGATAGCTTCCATTTCCCTTCCAGCTTCATGGGATAAATAAGAAATCAGAAAGTATCACCCTTTCTCCTTGAGGAGGAAAACCCAAATTCCAGCGATAAGGTGGTCGCGTCACCGACAAAAATCGCTCGCTACAGAAAAATGGCGACTCTGCTGGGGAGTTTATTTTATTTGTTAAGACTAGGATTATTATAGCTCTTAAGAGGTCTAGGATGTTTGTTTTAGGAATAAATATATATACTGCTTTTCCAAATTGCTATCCGTGTTTATTTTTCTGCTAATGGGACCGCGGGTGATGCTGCATCTGGAAAGATTGAGTATTCACCTAAGATAAGTGATGGCACTAGACGGGTAATCTTATAGGGAGTGACTCCCAAATAAGAGATCCCGGTCGACCATCGAATCAGTGGAGATACCCTTTGCAGATTCAATGCCTATACGACTTCGGTTATTGAAAGGAGATTGTTCGATTGGGTTATCTGAGAAGCTGAGGATATTAGTAGACTGAAACCATGTTACTATTTTATAGTGCGGAAGCTATCAGAAATAGTTGTCATGCAATACTACCCTCATTTGAGATTACTCTAAGATACATCAGCTCGCTCGGGTGATTCCAGCCTGCTGTTGTTATCCCAAGAGGGGTCAATGATTTTGAGGACAGGTACAAAAAATCACCAGTATAACCTTTGGGGATGGGTAGAGCCATGACTTCATGACACCGAACCTTTGACCCCATGTTTTTTCTATGTTTTTGTGTGCTGCATTCATGCATTCATTTCATCTAAAAAACTTTCAAACAAAGAAAATTTTCTCTTCTAGTCTCTCTTTTTCAAATTAAACTAAGACAATGATTGCAAATATCAGAGAAAAAGGTTGCGTTATGGATTTCGGTAGAAGGAAGACTCACAAGTATACCTTCAAGGTTCCAAAATTAGAGGATTTGAGAGGTTTGGCAAGGATGATCACCAACCCTGATGTTTTCAGAGCTAAGTATGGAGGACTGCTGTCTTTGTTAAGGGTCCATGTAATCGAAGGAATCCTATCTACACTCATTCAGTTCTATGATCCAGTTTATCACTGTTTCACATTCCCGAATTATCAGCTAGCACCAACGCTGGAGGAATACTCTCACCTGACTAATTTACCCATTACTGACCAAGCTCCCTTTTCTGGACTGGAAGAAATTCCAAAGGATCAGACCATTGCACGAGCAATTTATTTAGACGAGTCATAAGTCAGGACTCATATGACCATTCAGGGTGGAATCCAAGGTTTACCAGCCCAGTTTTTGGTAAAGAAGGCTCTGTACTTTGCTAGTATAGGGAATGTGATTGCTTTCGAGAGCATCTTTGTTTTACTCACCTACGGGTTATTTATGTTTCCCAACATTGATAACTTCGTTGATATCAATGCCATTAAGATTTTTCTAATTGGAAACCCTGTACCGACCTTGCTCGCAGATGCTTATCATTCGGTACACTTAAGGAATTTGTATAGCAGAGGAATAATCACATGTTGCATACCCTTACTATACAAATGGTTCACTTCCCATTTGCCAAAGTTTGCCGCATTTTGGGATCATAAGAGTACTTTACGTTGGTCGCAGAGAATCATGTCTCTTACCAACTCTGACATAGATTGGTACAATCGAATCTATGACGGGATAAGAATCATTGACTGTTGTGGAAACTTCCCTAATGTACCCCTCATAGGAACTAAAGAAGGAATCAATTATCATCCAATTTTAGTTCGTCGTCAATTCGGATACCCGATGAGGCATGTCCCGCGTAATGCTCATCTGGAAGGTATTTTCTTCAAGGAAGGGGATAACGACAGGGCTCTAAAGACAGAAATAGTGCATCCTTGGAAACATGTTCATAGGAAAGGAAGAGAGTCTCTAGGAAAACCGGACTGTGTCTCGGTGGAACCTTATCTCCAATGGGTACAAACTAGAGCTCTCAAACTGAGGATGCCTTACTCTCATCACAAAGTTCTTCCGTTAAAGGAACCTGTCCTTTATTTTATGTCTGATACGGAAAAACTTCAGGTTACTCTCAACAAAGTTCAACAGGAGAAGAAATCTTGGAAGAACAAGTACCGTATTCTCAATGTGGAGTGTAAAAAAATACAGCAACTATTGAAAGATAAAGATGCTCTGATTGAGATTTTAGAGCAACATGCTGTAGAGAGTCAAGAAGACCAAAGGAACTTGCTCGCTCCTTTCACTTGGCAAAGGAATGACAACCCGACAACGACTCAAGAGCCCCGGTCAAAGAAAAGGAAAGTACCAGTGTAACACCCTTCTACCCCACATACAATTTCTAGTAAAACATTTCATATTATCAGAGTAAAAACAACATAAAGGGTGCCACACATAATATTCAAAACATCATGTAAACAATCATTGTCCTGTCCCGTAACACGGGTTACTCGTTCATCAATGTCAAAATTTAACAAATACGCAGCGGAAATCAATTTTTATTTTAATTCCATAAAATACTTCATCATAAATATGTCCAAATTAAACACCGTCATCAACATTATAAAAATTCAGTCATAAACTAAAAGAAACGAGGTTCACAACAATTTTCCCAACCCGATGTTACATGACACAGAGCAGGACACCTCTAACTAGACAGTAATAACGAAACACTCCAAAGCTACTTCCTTCGTCACCTCGTAGCTATTCTTGGTTATCTGCAAGTTACCCACATAAGAGGCAACATTTCCAAGCAGGCAGGGTGAGAAAACATAATTCATTATAGTAATACAAAGACATGGAAAATAAATAAATAAGCAACAACAACATCGGAATCATCATCACAATTATTCACAACACAATCTCAACTACTTCCCAAAATGCTATGTCAAACATAATGGTGTGCAAAAGATGCATGTGGTACCGATTTTCCTCCATGTGATGGACACTGGCCATCAACCCTCCACAAGGGAGCACAACATAATAACATATCACTCCTATCCACACTATGGGATTGAAGCTACCATTAGGCCGAAGCCCCAACATAAAATTCCATGAAATTCAATGATGCTAAGCTCCTCATTTCATCCAAATATCAACATGTGCATCATTCATTTCATTTTCAACAATATTCATCATAAAAATCATGTTTTATCATCCATACAACGACAAAGCAATGGGACAGTAAAAATTAGCACGAAAAATGTCAAAACAGCAAAAACAAAAAATACCCAGTAGCCTGACACGGCCGCCCATGTCCCGTGACACGGCCCGTGTCAGGAGGCCTACACGAAAAACCCAAAACAGAAAAATTTTCAACAGGAACAGAGGCCTGACATGGCCGCCCGTGTCCTGTGACACGGCCCGTGTCAGAAGCTCTATAACAAAATTATTTATTTTCCCCAACCAGTAGGCTGACACGGGTGCCCGTGTTGTGTGACACGGCCCGTGTCAGGATGCGACAAAACCCAACTTTTCCCGAAAAGTGCTTTTCTGCGTTTTTGACTTCGATTACCCCAAAAATCAGTTTTTCCCACGAAATTTGATAAAAAATACTCACAAAACACACATATAGCAATACATATCAATCAAATCCATCATACTTTCATCAAATTACTCATTCTACATCATTAATCATCAAGATCAACACAATTCATACAATCCTTAATCTATTCATCTCCAATTCCTATAAAACTATAAGAAATTATGAACTCTCCCCATACCTTAGAGTAATCCGAAGCTTTTTCCTTCTTCCTTCAAGATACCTCTAGTAATCCTCAAGCCCCAGTTCTCCTTCTTCTCTCTTCTTCAGTGTTCTTCACAAAAGATACGACAAAATGAGAAAATGATCGTTCTTTTCTTTGACTAACAAATCCCAACTTATGAACTTCCCATCCTATCCTTACTTACTTTCCCATAAGACCACCTTGCCCTTTCTCATTTTATTTTTAATAATAATAATAATATTAATAACACATGCTTATTTACTTTATTAAAATTATTCAAAAACACTTTTTTACTCCAAAATTCTTCAAAATTATCAAAAACCTCTTAATTCCTTCTAAATTAATTAAATAAATAATTAAATAATTGATTTAGATTTTCGGGTCGTTACAACTCTCCCCTACTTTAAGAATTTTCGTCCTCGAAAATTACCTGAGGTAAACAGAGTCGGATACGACTCCTTCATCTGATCTTCACGCTCCCAAGTCCAACTATCACCAGCTGGTCCGCCCCACAGTACTTTCACTAAAGCAATCTCTTTACCTCGCTGTTGCTTCAACTCTCGACAATCAATCCTCACAGGCAAAACTTCCACTGTCAGGTTATCCCTTACCTGCACATCATCCATTTGAATCACATGCGACGGATCCAGAATATACTTTCTCAACTGCGACACATGAAACGCATCATGCAAATTTGCAAGTGACGGTGGTAAAGCCACCCGATAGGAAACTTCTCCTATCCTCTGCAGAATCTGATACGGACCAACAAAGCGCGGAGTGACCTTTCTAGACTTCAAAGCTCATCCCACACCAGTCATCGGAGTAACTCTTAAGAACACGTGGTCTCCCTCTTTGAATTCAAGTGCTTTTCTTCTCTTATCATGGTAACTCTTCTGACGACTCTGCGACATCTTCATTTTATCCCGAATCATTTTAATCTTCTCCGTTGTCTCTTGCACAATCTCAGGTCCAAGTACAGAACTCTCTCCCGACTCATACCAACACAAAGGAGTTCGACAACATCTACCATACAACGCCTCATATGGAGCCATCCCAATACTAGCATGAAAATTGTTATTGTATGTAAACTCGATCAACGACAAATGACTATCCCAAGATCCTCCTTGATCCAGCACACAAGCTCTCAACAAATCTTCTAAAGATTGGATTGTTCTTTCCGTCTGACCATCTGTCTGCGGGTGATAAGCAGAACTCATCCTTAACTTAGTACCTAAAGCATCCTGTAGACTCTTCCAAAACCTTGACGTAATCCGCGGATCTCTATCCGATACAATACTCGAAGGCGTTCCATGCAACTTCACAATTTCATCAATATAAATCTCAGCTAACTTCTGCATAGAGTAATTGATTCTCATCGGCAAGAAATGCGCCGACTTAGTCAACCTATCCAAAATTACCCATATCGAGTCATTACCTCTTGCAGTCTTCGGTAACCCAGTCACAAAATCCATGGAAATGCTATCCCATTTCCATTCAGGAACACTCAACGGCTGCATCATACCTGAAGGCTTCTGATGTTCAATCTTGGACTTATGGCAAGTCAAACATGCATACACAAATTCAACAATATCCCTTTTCATACTTGGCTACCAAAACAATCTACGCAGGTCTTGATACATCTTCATAGCACCAGGATGAATACTCAATCGACTTCTATGTCCTTCCTCCAAAATACTCTTTTTGATTCCAGAAATATCTGGAATACATACTCTATCTCGAAATCTCAAAGCTCCATCTTCATCAATTCGGAACTCACCTCCACTACCTTGATTAATCTTCATTAACTGATCAACCAATTTCAAATCAGATCTCTGACCTTCCCGAATTTCCTCCAAAATTCCACTAGTCAGCTTTAGCATGCCCAATTTCACACTATCAGCGGTCGTCTCACACAACAAACTCATGTCTCTGAATTGCTCAATCATTTCAAGTTCCCTCACCATAAGCATTGAAATATGCAATGACTTTCTACTCAAAGCATCAGCCACTACATTTGCTTTACCGGGATGATAATTCAAATCGAATTCAAAATCCTTTAATAATTCTAGCCACCTTCTCTGCCTCATGTTTAACTCTTTCTGATCGAACAAGTATTTCAAACTTTTATGGTCACTGAATACCTCAAATTTTGAACAAAAAAGATAATGCCTCCAAATCTTCAGCACAAATACTACAGCAACCAACTCTAAGTCGTGTGTAGGGTAATTCCTCTCATGGACTCTTAACTGCCTAGAAGCATAAGCGACCACTTTACCATTTTGCATCAAAACTCCACCAAGGCCTATCTTTGAAGCATCACAATAAATTACAAAGGACTCATTCGGGTCTGGCAAAACCAACACCAGAGCAGTTGTCAACTTTTTCTTTAGTTCCACAAAACTTTCCTCACAAGCGACATCCCATACATACGCTTGTCCCTTTCGAGTCAATTGCGTCAACGGCAAAGCCAACTTAGAAAAACCTTCAATGAATTTACGATAATAACCAGCCAATCCAAGAAAACTACGAATCTCCGTAGCAGACTTCGGAGTCTCCCACTGCAACACCACATCAATATTTGAGGGATCCACAGAAATTCCACCACTTGAAATCACATGGCCTAGGAAACTCACTTCCTTCAACCAGAACTCACACTTTGCCAACTTAGCATACAATTTCTTTTCCCTCAACACTTGTAACACAATCTTCAAATGTTCCGCATGTTCTTCTTCTGATTTAGAATATACCAAGATGTCATCTATGAAAACCACCACAAACTTATCAAGATAGTCATGAAAGATCCTGTTCATATACTCCATGAACACACCAGGCGCATTAGAAACTCCAAATGGCATCACCGTATATTCATAATGACCATACCTCATTCTGAAAGTTGTTTTCAGAATATCATCAACCTTAACTCTAATCTGATGATAACCAGACCTCAGATCAATCTTACTGAACAAACAAGCACCTACGAGTTGATCCATCAAATAGTCGATTCTCAGAAGCGGGTACTTATTCTTGATGGTCATCTTATTCAACTGCCGATAATCGACACACAATCTCATACTACCATCTTTCTTCTTAACGAGCAACACCGGAGCACCCCACGGAGAAGCACTAGGTCGAATGAACTTCTTTTCTAACAATTCTTCTAGCTGTTTCTTCAGCTCACTCAATTCCGAAGCAGACATCCGATAAGGAGCCATCAACACTGGACTCGTACCTGGTATTAAGTCCACAGTAAACTTAACTTCATGTTCCGGAGGTAAATCACTTATATCTTCAGGAAACACATCTTGAAATTCACAAACCACAGGCAACTCAACACTGGCGGCTTCACCATCAACTTACAACGATACAAACACTGCGAACATCAATGCTTCGTCTAATAAAAGTTCATCCACTTGTTTAGCAGATAAGAACATCAGTTCGCCATCCTCCCCTAACTCTGGAAACCTCACATTCTTACTATAACAATTTATATGAACGTAGTTGAACTCCAACCAGTTCATACCAAGGATAACATCGATTTGGTGCAAAGGTAAGCACACCAAATCCATCACAAAATCCTTCTCAAAGATGGTCAAAGGACACTTCAAACAAACAAGCATGGTAGTCACCAAACCATTAGCCAGAGTCTCTATTATCATACTACCATTCATGTTAGACAAATTCAAACCCAATCTAGTAGCACACTCAAGAGAGATAAATGAATGCGTAGCTCCAATATCAATAATAGCAATCAACTCAACATTGTTAATAAAACAAGTACCTCGAATCAAGTTGTCCTTCTTGGGAACTTCTGAGCCAGCCAAAGCAAACACTCTTCCAGTAGTCTGGGCAGCAGTAGCAGTCTTCTTCGATTTCTGGCATTGAGTACTGATATGCCCCTGTTCACCACAGTTGAAATAGGTCGGACCCTCATTCGGACAATCACAAATTCTATGCCCAGCCTTACCACAACGGTAACATCTCAGAACTTTGTTAGTACACCCATCAGCTTTGTGACCTGACTCTCCATACATATAACACTTAGTAGGTGTATTAACGGCTCCCCTACTTGACTTCTTCTCATCTGATATCCTCTGTTTCCCTTTATCACCTGGGGTCGCATAAGGTTTTCCTCTGAACTGACCCTTATCTTTCTTCTCACTTAGCTGTTTGTAGTGAGCAGATCGAGCTCGGCTATCTTCATCATAGATCCTACTCTTATCCACCAGTTTCGCATACCTGCGAATCTGTTGGCATCCAATCCCCTGCTTAATCTCTGGTCTCAGCCCATTCTCAAACTTGAGACATTTAGAAAGTTCAGCATCCGCACGATTGTAATGAGGACAAAACTTCACAAGCCTCTCAAACTTGGCAGCATACTCCGCTACAGTCATATTTCCTTGTTTCAATTCAATGAATTCCACTTCCATCTTACCACGAGCATCTTCAGGAAAATACTTGCCCAAAAATTCTTGCTTGAATACATTCCAAGTCACCACAGTGCCAACATCTTCCAGTCTCTGACGGGTGTTATCCCACCAGTCCTCAGCCTCTTCTTCCAGCATATGCGTTCCGAACTGTACTTGCTGTGCATCAGAGCACCCCATCACTCTAAAAATCTTCTCAATCGCCTTGAGCCACTTTTGTGTGCTCGCCGGGTCATGAGTTCCTTCAAACTTCAGTGGGTTGTTCCTCTGAAACTTCTCCAATGCACGAAACTCATCAAGAGCATGGTTCCGAGAAAGAGCTGCAATAGCATCAGCAAGAGCGTGCGTGTTGTTTCCAGCCATTTTGTACAACACTCACCACGTCAGAAGGAAACAAATAATCGTTAACAAGTAACGACTGACAACAGACTGACAACACAAAACTTGGCTGGACAGACCGACCTGCTCTGATACCACTAATGTAACACCCTTCTACCCCACATACAATTTCTAGTAAAACATTTCATATTATCAGAGTAAAAACAACATAAAGGGTGCCACACATAATATTCAAAACATCATGTAAACAATCATTGTCCTGTCCCGTAACACGGGTTACTCGTTCATCAATGTCAAAATTTAACAAATACGCAGCGGAAATCAATTTTTATTTTAATTCCATAAAATACTTCATCATAAATATGTCCAAATTAAACACCGTCATCAACATTATAAAAATTCAGTCATAAACTAAAAGAAACGAGGTTCACAACAATTTTCCCAACCCGATGTTACATGACACAGAGCAGGACACCTCTAACTAGACAGTAATAACGAAACACTCCAAAGCTACTTCCTTCGTCACCTCGTAGCTATTCTTGGTTATCTGCAAGTTACCCACATAAGAGGTAACATTTCCAAGCAGGCAGGGTGAGAAAACATAATTCATTATAGTAATACAAAGACATGGAAAATAAATAAATAAGCAACAACAACATCAGAATCATCATCATAATTATTCACAACACAATCTCAACTACTTCCCAAAATGCTATGTCAAACATAATGGTGTGCAAAGGATGCATGTGGTACCGATTTTCCTCCATGTGATGGACACTGGCCATCAACCCTCCACAAGGGAGCACAACATAACAACATATAACTCTAATCTGCACTATGGGATTAAAGCTACCATTAGGCCGAAGCCCCAACATAAAATGCCATGAAATGCAATGATGCTAAGCTCCTCATTTCATCCAAATATCAACATGTGCATCATTCATTTCATTTTCAACAATATTCATCATAAAAATCATGTTTTATCATCCATACAGCGACAAAGCAACGAGACAGTAAAAATCAGCACGAAAAATGTCAAAACAGCAAAAACGGAAAATACTCAGTAGCCTGACACGGCCGTCCGTGTCCCATGACACGGCCCGTGTCAGGAGGCATACACGAAAAACCCAAAACAGAAAATTTTTCAACAGGAACAGAGGCCTGACACGGTCGCCCGTGTCCTGTGACACGGCCCGTGTCAGAAGCTCTGTAACAAAATTATTTATTTTCCCCAACCAGTAGGCTGACACGGGTGCCCGTGTTGTGTGACACGGCCCGTGTCAGGATGCGACAAAACCCAACTATTCCCGAAAAGTGCTTTTCTGCGTTTTTGACTTCGATTACCCCAAAAATCAGTTTTCCCACGAAATTTGATCAAAAATACTCACAAAACACACATATAGCAATACATATCAATCAAATCCATCATACTTTCATCAAATTACTCATTCTACATCAACAATCATCAAGATCAACACAATTCATACCATCCTTAATCTATTCATCTCCAATTCCTATAAAACTATAATAAATTATGAACTCTCCCCATACCTTAGAGTAATCCGAAGCTTTTTCCTTCTTCCTTCTTCCTTCAAGATTCCTCTAGTAATCCTCAAGCCCTAGTTCTCCTTCTTCTCTCTTCTTCAGTGTTCTTCACAAAAGATACGACAAAATGAGAAAATGACCGTTCTTTTCTTTGACTAACAAATCCCAACTTATGAACTTCCCATCCTATCCTTACTTACTTTCCCATAAGACCACCTTGCCCTTTCTCATTTTATTTTTAATAATAATAATAATATAAATAACACATGCTTATTTACTTTATTAAAATTATTCAAAAACACTCTTTTACTCCAAAATTCTTCAAAATTATCAAAAACCTCTTAATTCCTTTTAAATTAATTAAATAATTAATTAAATAATTGATTTAGATTTTCAGGTCGTTACAACTAGAACCAGCACTTGAGCTCTCCTCAGAGAGGACTCGGGATCCATAAGTTTAGATTTCCTTTTACAGCACTTTGTAAATTACTGTATTTCCATTCTGCAATCTTTGAATTCAATAAAATGGGGTTTCCTCACTGTTTGATATTTGCAATCCAATTGTTGAAATTTCTTTTGATTAAACAAAAAATAACTAAATATAATCATTGCATATCATTCAACATTCTCACATAACGCATTCTTCTTCTCTACGAATCTCACGTTTGTGTCTCGATTATTGAGTTAAACTGTCTCATTCGTACAATACTCAGGCCAATCAACAAAAGAAAATGGATAATCTCGAGGAAGAGAACAAAGATCTGAGAGAAGAAATCGACGCTCTAAGAGAGGATCTGAGAAAACTTCACAGTGACGTGCAAGCTCTAGCAGCAGCTCAGATACAATGGACTGTGATCTCAAAGATCACATCAACGCCTATAGTGGAAAAGATTGATCCTCGGTACAACATGCCCAAAGATCATCCCTGGGGCATGCCACTCAACTATATCCCATAAGGATATACTCCACCGATCACTGAAGATCTGGAAACTGCAGCAGGAACCGCTGGGCCTGAAGGTTACAAACTTCGGGAAAGCGAAGATGCAAGGGGCATGACAGTAACTCCTGAAGGTTACAAACTTCGAGAGAGGGAGGCACCAAGATTCACTACCATAATTACTATACCACCACTCGTGGTACACACTGTCCCGGAAGGACAGACTCCACAGATATCTTCTAGTGGAAACAAAAGTATGGATAATAGAATGAAGGAGTTATAGGAACAGTTCCTGGAGATACAAAAAGAACTGCAAGCCATTCGTGGCCAGGATTTATTCAGAAAGGACACCGCAGACCTTTGTTTGGTCCCCAATGTGAAAGTTCCACACAAGTTCAAGGTGCTCGAATTTGAAAAGTACAAGGGTAACTCTTGCCCTCAAAATCACTTGGTGATGTACGCTCGGAGAATGTCAACTCAGACAGAGAACCAACATCTGCTGATCCACTACTTTCAAGATAGTTTAACCGATGCCACACTCAAATGGTACATGGGTCTAAACCGCACTAAGATCATCACTTTCAGAGATCTTGGCACTGCCTTCGTTCAACAGTATAAGTATAACCTGGACATGACACTGGACCGAGGTCAACTCAGAGTCATGTCGCAGAAGGACAAGGAAACGTTCAAGGAATATGCTCAAAGATGGCGTGAAATTGTCGCCCAGATTTGTCCACCTCTTGAGGAAAAAGAGATGACAAAGATCTTCTTGAAAACCTTGAGCTCATTTTACTACGACATAATGGTCGTCAGTGCGCCCAGTGACTTCACTGAGATGGTCAGCGTGGGAGTTCGTCTTGAAGAAGCAGTCCGAGAAGGACATTTAGTTAAAGATGCTGGATCATCAAGCAGTACCTAAAGATACGGTAGTGCTCTCCCTAAGAAAAAAAAGCAAGATATTGGCAATATCTCTCTCGGAAAGCAAAGGCGATGGTACCAACCAGTAGCAGCTATAACTCCTGCCATCAATGCTGTTCCTGTCCCTACGTATCAACCTTAGGTTGCTTAGAGCCAACAGAATCAACAACAATATCAGCAAAGGACACAACAACCTCTTCAGTACAACAATAACTGTACAACGTAACCACCAGGGTTCGACCCTATACCAATGTTGTACGCATAACTGTTTCCATTACTACTGGTCAAGGGGTATGTCCAAACCAGGGCTCCTCTTGCGATTCTGAAAAATCTGCCTTTTCGGTTCAAAACGGATCAGACTTGTCCTTACCATCAAGGAGGACCAGGGCATAACATAGAAAACTATCTCAGCTTCAAATCCGATGTGCAAAAACTTGTCAGGAACGGGGTCTTATCCTTCAAGGATACAAATCCAAATGTTCAGACGAACCTGTTGCCTTAACACGATAAAGCTGCGGTAAATTTGATAGAGGAAGAGTTTAAACACAGCTATCAAATTCACGATGTACTCTTATTGAGGGCCAACCTGGTCAAGATGCATCGCAGACAAAGCGGATACGGTCATATACCAGCTCACAATTATCACCAGTGTAATGTCTGCTCTAAAGACAATCAAGGACGTTCTGTGGTGCAATCAGGTCTACAGGAACAATTGGATCTCAGATGGATTCAAGAGCACCGAGTTCGTGGAGTCAACATGACTTATACGAATTCTAACATCATTCAGAACCACGACATCCGTGCGATGAATATCAACTTGGTGGAAATGCACTCAAGGCAAAGCCAGTATCATAATCTGCCGCGACATGATTACAATTCCTGTCTGACTTACTCGGTAAATAACCAGGGATGCTCTTTTATACAAGAGGCCCTCCAGCGTCAGATGGATCTTGGGTGGATCCAAGACTACCATGATAGAAATCCATATCAAGTCAACATGATTCAAATCTTCGATATTCATTTGATGAATACCAGCTTGGTGGAGTTACACACTACGCAAGTCCAGCTCGGTTTTCTGACTTCACATGAGTATCAGAACTGTATAGTATGCTGGGAGAGCGACCAAGGATGTGCTCTCGTTCAAAGAACTTTGCAACACTTGTTAAACCATTGGTGGCTTCCGATCTATCTAGACGAAGACACGCAACAAGTCAGCATGATTAACAGGAACCCTGCTAGACATCAAAGTCAGGATGTCCGATCAACAGAATTAGACCTAGTGAGGTTACACTGCATACAAAGTGGACGTGAACGTGTGCCACTGCACAACTACGAGCGCTGTAGAGTCTGCTCCGAGAATAACCAAGGATGCTACCTCGTACGAGCAGCCCTTCAGAGTCAATTGGACCACAAAGAGATTCAATTGTGTCCAAATTCTGGGTCAATCAACTTATTGCCTAACTATTTTGCTGATCAGATCATGGATGTACAGTAATATCTGATCATGAGAGGACCAAAGATGTTTGTACCATAATCCCTCTACTTGATGAATCAAGAATTCCTTTGGACAGTAGAAAAGTTCCCAACCAGGAACTGATTGAAATTACTTACAATGGTCAAAAAAATCAAAAGGCTCCTATAATTGTCTATCTGTCGGGACCAGTACCGTACAAATCTGATAAAGCTATCCCTACGGTGCTACAACAATTGAGAATGGAAAATAAATTCCATTACCCTCCGTCGTGAATATTCCAGACATCAGTCGAGTAAACGGAGTGTTTGAATCTTCAACCGAGGAGTTGGAGAGCCTACCAGAGAAAAGGAACCTCAAACAGAAGTTCCTAATCCACCAGTCGGGCAAAGCAGTGATCCCGACCTTTCAAAGAACGATGATGAGATGTTGAAGCTCATCCAAAGGAGTGAATACAACATTGTTGATCAACTATTGCAAACTCCTTCAAAAATCTCAGTGCTATCTCTTTTACTCTGTTCCGAAGCTCATAGAGAGGCTCTACAGAAAGTCGTAGAGCAAGCCTTTGTGGAACCGGATGTTACAATACGAAAATTCGACAGCATCATCGCCAACATCACTTCCTGCAACAACTTGGGATTTAGTGATGAGGAATTGCCAGAAGAAGAAAAAGTCACAACATGGCGCTCAATATTACAGTTAACTGCCAAGACGATGCTTTGGCCAGCGTACTGGTAGATATCGGATCAGCTCTCAACATTATGCCGAAGTCCACTTTAATGTGACTATCATTTAAAGGATCTCCGATAAGAGGCAGGGAGGTCGTCATCAAAGCATTTGACGGATCCCAAAAAATGATTATCGGCGAAGTCGACCTTCCCATAACTATCAGTCCTCACACTTTCCAAGTCACTTTCCAGGTCATGGACATCCGAGCAACATACAGCTGCTTGTTGGGAAGACCTTGGATACACGAGGCTGGGACAGTCACTTCAACACTTCACCAAAAATTAAAGTTTGTTAAGAACGACCAAATCGTCATAGTCTGTGGAGAACAAACCTTGATCGCGAGTAACCTATCATCGTCCACTTGTGTAGAACCCGAGGAGGTTGTTGGAACTCAGTTCCAAACATTGTTGGTGAGCAATGAGAATCAATCAGGAAAGGGAACCTCGATTTCCTCGTACAAAGATGCTCTCGAGGTGATCAAAAGTAACAATGCAAAAGGATGGGGACAACTTGTCATTCCTACTGATAACAAAACAAAGAAGGGTCTTGGTTTTTCTTCAAACTGTGCCCAGACAGCTACCAACGATGAAAGTTTTCATCCCATTAAGGACTTCTTCCATAGTGGAGGTTTCCTTCACCCAGTACCTCAAAAAGTACATACCATCAACGAAGGATACTCCTCTGATACAGATGAAGAGTGGAAGTCCTATCTCAACGAGGACGGTTATATGTCTCAAGAAGAAGCGCCTACGCCATTCTGTTTCCCCACACAGGGTCCGAGATATATACCAAGATCAGACGTCAAAATGATATACGAAGATTGTGATCCGGAAGGATGCCGCGCTCCACCAAACTCATTAGAGAAAGACACTCTAATGAAAGACAACTTTGACCACGACTATTATGGCCCAATGGATGGCCTACCTATCTGGCAACCGTACTTAGGAGACTTGGGGCCAAAGAATCAGCCGAACAATGAATATCAGCTGAGCATCATTGAAAAGAATACCTGTGTCCCCACCATGTCATGGGATCAACACTCAGGGCATCCAGAAAATATCCAGAACGACGATGAATTTGCAATGCTTGCAGGACTAGAATTCATTAACTATGCTTTTCCCGAGGTCAACATCATCGAAAGGGATGACTCCTCCAGTTCCAAATAAGTGTGGGACACCTTAGGACAACCAAGTGGAAAGTACGACTACTTGGTCAAGTACACCGCTCTTGAAAGCTCTTGTATCAGGCTCGAAGACATCCAGCCAATGGGATGGGGAGATTTACCTGAGAGCACAAATACTATGCAAAATATAGTAGAAGAATCCTCCTACGATAAATCTGCCTGGGAGACAGATTCCAACGATCCTGCTCCACCAGAAATCAGCGTTATTTCTGACGACAAGTCAAGAAAGAAGGTACTAGACTTTGTGATTCACCGAGGAGTTCACCGCCAATGGGTTGCTATTGATGTTCCGAAAGTCGTTTATAAGTCTAAGTAATTGCCGTCTTTAACCTTTCACCCTTCCCAGGTGAAACAGATGTTTTGATAGGGCTCACTTTCTGTAAATGTACCTCTTCACTTTGCCCAAAGCGACAGAGTTTTGTTTTATAGGGTTGTAGTTTCAAGAATCGACAAGATCATAAATAAAATAACGCCGTTCTGTAAATTCCGCATTTATTGATGTTTTTTTTTTTTTCAGAAAATGGTAATCCTAAAAAACAACAAATAACAATAAACAAGCAGTTTTCAGAAAATACACTGCACACACTCTTGCATTCTCTCTATCTCTTCTAAAATCAATCATCACGTCATGCAGATTGCTTGTTTTAAACCCCATTGAAACATACGATCCGATGCCTTCTCCGAACTTTGAATTCCCGGTATTTGAGGCTGAAGTAGAAAATGACGAAGAAATTCCAGAAGAGATCTCCCGACTACTCAGACAAGAGGAAAGGTCCATTGAACCTCACAAAGAGCCGTTGGAAACAGTCAACTTGGGCTCAGAAGAGGAGAGGAAAGAAGTCAAGATTGGGGCACTGCTCAGTCCGACTGTCAAGGAAAGTTTAACAAAGCTTCTCAAAGAATTTCCCGATGTATTCGCTTGGTCCTATCAGGATATGCCTGGGTTAGATACCAGCATCGTGGAACATCATCTACCATTGAGATCAGAATGTCTGCCGGTATAACAAAGACTAAGACGGACTCATCCGAATATGGCCATCAAAATCAAAGAGGAAGTACAGAGACAGATTGACGCGGGTTTCCTCGCCACATCAGAATATCCTCAATGGTTAGCCAACATAGTACCAGTTCTAAAAAAGGATGGAAATGTCAGAATGTGTGTAGACTACAGGGATCTGAACAAAGCCAGTCCAAAGGATGACTTTCCTTTATCGCACATTGACATGCTGGTGGACAGTACAACAAAGTTTAAAGTATTCTCCTTCATGGATGGATTCTCGAGCTATAATCAGATAAAAATGGCGCCGAAAGACATGGAGAAAACTTCCTTCATCACCCCATGGGACACCTTTTGTTACAAGGTAATGCCGTTCGGTTTGAAGAACGCCGAGGCAACCTATCAAAGGGCTATGACTACTCTGTTTCATGACATGATACACAAAGAGATCGAAGTATACGTCGATGATATGATTGCCAAGTCTAAAATAGAAGAGGAACATGTGACCCACCTGTCAAAACTATTCGAGCGTCTGAGGAAGTACAAACTCTGCTTGAATCCCAACAAGTGCATAGTCAGTGTTCGTTCAGGGTAATTGATAGGGTTCATCGTCAGCCAGAAAGGAATTGAGGTTGATCCTGACAAAGTCAAGGCCATTTAAGAAATGCCTTCTACAAAGACTGAAAAACAAGTCAGGGGATTCCTGGGACGTTTGAATTACATTTCCAGATTTATATTCCTCATGACCACGACATGTGCGCCGATCTTTAAATTACTAAAAAAGAATTAGGACTGTGTTTGGACAGAAGACTGCCAAACCGCCTTCGACAGTATCAAGGAATACCTGTCGAACCCACCGATTCTATCACCTCCAGTGGAAGGAAGACCACTGATTATCTACTTAACAGTCTTGGAGGACTCCATGGGTTGCGTGCTTGGCCAACAAGACGAAACAAAAAGGAAAGAATCTGCCATCTACTATTTGAGCAAGAAATTCACCGACTGCGAGACTCGGTACACTATACTAGAGAAAACTTGTTGGGCTTTGGCTTGGGCAGCCAAACGTCTTAGCCAGTATATGATTCCTCACACTACTTGGTTAATCTCTGAAATGGATCCAATCAAGTACGTCTTTAAAAAGCCTGCTCTCATGGGAAGGATTGCCCGTTGGCAGATGTTACTATCAGAGTACGACATCGAGTACCATGCTCAAAAAGCCGTCAAAGAAAGTGTTTTAGCCGATCATTTACCTCATCAACCGATTGACGATCAGGAATGCAGAAAGAGCTGCAAGCCCTTCGCGGTCAGGACCTATTTGGAAAGGACGCCGCAGACCTTTGTTTGGTCCCCAATGTGAAAGTTCTGCATAAATTCAAAGTGCCCGAATTTGAAAAATACAAGGGCAACTCTTGCCCTCAAAGCCATTTAGTGATGTACGCTCGGCGAATGTCAACTCAAACAAAGAACCAGGAGCTACTGATTCACTATTTTTAGGATAGTTTAACCGGTGCCGCACTCAAATGGTACATGGGTTTAAACCGCAGTAAGATCAACACTTTCAGAGATCTTGGCGCTGCTTTCGTTCAACAATATAAGTATAACCTGGATATGGCACCGGACAGAGATCAACTCAGAGCCATGTCACAGAAGGACAAGGAAACCTTTAAGGAGTACGCCCAGAGATGGCGTGAAATTACCGTCCAGATTTGTCCACCTCTTGAGGAAAAAGAGATGACAAAGATTTTCTTAAAGACCTTAAGCTCATTTTACAATGACAGAATGGTCGCTAGTGCGCCCAGTGACTTTACAGAAATGGTAGGAATGGGAGTTCGTCTTGAGGAAGCAGTTCGAGAAGGACGTTTAGTTAAGGACGCTGGATCATCAAGCAGTACCAAAAGATACGGTAGTGCTCTCCCTAAGAAAAAAGAGCAAGATATTGGCAATATCTCTCTCAGAAAGCAAAGGCGACGGTACCAACCAGTAGCAACTAAAACTCCTGCTATCAACTCTGTGCCTGTTCCTACGTATCAACCTCAGGTTGCTCAGAGCCAACCGAATCAACAGCAATATCAGCAAAGGACACAACAGCCTCTTCAGCAGGCTCGTCCTCCATATAACAAAAACCATACAACGCGACCACCAGGGTTCGACCCTATATCGATGTTGTACACATAACTGTTTCCATTATTACTGGTCAAGGGGCATGTCCAAACCAGGTCTCCTCTTACAGTACCAGAAAATCTGCCTTTTTGGTTCAAAGCGGATCAAACTTGCCCTTACCATCAAGGAGGACCAGGGCATAACATAGAAAATTGTCTCAGCTTCAAATCTGATGTGCAAAAGCTTGTTAGGAGCGAGGTCTTATCTTTCAAAGATACGAATCCAAATGTTCTCACGAACCCGCTGCCTCAACACGCGAAAGCTACGGTAAATTTGATAGAAGGAGAGTCTAACAACAACTATCAAATTCATGATGTACTCTTGTTGAGGACTAATCTGGTCAAGATGCATCGTAGACAGAGCAGGTATAGCCATATACCACCTCACAATTATCACCAGTGTGATATCTGCTCTAAAAACAATCAAGGATGTTCTGTGGTGCAATCAGCTCTACAGGAACAATTGGATCTCGGGTGGATCTAGGAGCACTGAGTTCGTGGAGTTAACATGACTTATGCAAATTCCAACATCATTCAGAACCACGACATCCATGCAATGAATGTCAACTTAGTGGTAATGCACTCAAGGCAAAGCTAGTATCATAATCTACCACAACACGATTACAATTCCTGTCTGATTTTCTCGGTAAACAAACAGGGATACTCTTTTGTACAAGAGGCCCTCCAGCGTCAGATGGATCTTGGGTGAATCCAGGACTACCATGATAGAAATCCTTATCAAGTTAACATGATTCAAATCTTTGATATTTGTTTGATGAATACCAGCTTGGTAAAGTTACACGCTACACAAGTCCAACTCGGTTTTCTCACTTCACATGATTATCTGAGCTGTAAAGTATGTCGTGAGAGTAACCAAGGGTGCGCTCTTGTTCAAAGAACTTTACAACACTTGTTAAACCAATGGTGGCTTCCGATCTATCTAGACGAAGACACACAACAAGTCAGTATGATTAATGGGAATCCTACTAGGCATCAAAGTCAGGATGTCCGATCTATGGAAATAGACCTAGTGAGGTTACACTGCATTCAAAGCGGACATGACCAGGTGCCACCACACAACTATGAGCGCTGTAGAGTCTGCTCGGAAAATAATCAAGGATGTTAGCTCGTGCGAGCAGCCCTTCAAAGTCAGTTGTCTCCCAAGGAGATTTAACCGTGTCCAAGTTCTGGATCAATCAACTGGACGCTAGACTATTTTGCTGATCAAATTAAGGATGTTGTCGTGATCTCTGATCGCGAAAGGACCAAAGATGTTTGTACCATCATCCCTCTACTTGACGAATCGAAGGTTCTTAACCAAGAACTGATTGAAGTCACTTACGACAGTCAGAGAAATCAGAAGGCTCCTGTAGTTATCTATCTACAGGAATTCCATTACCCTCCGTCGTGAATATTGCAGACATCAGTCGAGTAACATAGAGTGGTCGAATCTTCAACAGAGGAGTTGGAGAACCTAACAGAGAAAAGGAACCTCAAACGGAAATTCCTAATCCACCAGTTGGTCAATCCAGTAATCCCGACCTTTCAAAGAACGATGATGAGATGCTGAAGCTCATCCAAGAATACAACATTGTTAATCAGTTGTTACAAACTCCTTCAAAGATCTCTGGTTATCTCTTTTACTCAGTTCCAAAGCCCACAGAGAGGCTCTATAGAAAGTCTTAGAGCTTTCTATAGAGCGAGCCTTTGTGGAACAGAATATGTCGATAAGGTAATTCGACAGTATCATCTCTAACATCACTTCCTGCAACAACTTGGAGTTTAGTGATGAAGAATTGCCAGAAGAAGGAAAAAGTCATAACATGGCGCTCAATATCATAGCTAACTGCCAGGACAATGCCTTAGCCAGCGTATTGGTAGATACCGGATCGGCTCTCAATGTTATACCGAAGTCCACTCTAATGAGACTATAATTCAAAGGATCTCCGATGAGAGGCCGTGAGGTCGTCGTCAAAGCATTTGACAGGTCCAGAAAAACAGTTATCGACGAAGTCGACCTTCCCATAATTATCGGTCCTCACACTTTCCAAGTCACCTTCCAGGTCATGGACATCCGAGCAACATACAACTGTTTGTTGGGAAGACCTTGGATACACCTGGCTGGGGCAGTCACTTCGACACTTCACCAGAAGCTGAAGTTCGTCAAGAATGACCAACTCGTCACGGTCTATGGAGAACAAGCCTTGATCGTGAGGAACCTATCATTGTCCACTTCTGTAGAATCCGAGGAGGTTGTTGGAACTCAGTTCCATGCACTTTCAATAAGGAATCAATTAGAGAAGGGAACATCAATATCCTCGTACAAAGATGCTCTCGAGGTGATCAAAAGTAACAATGCAAAGGGATGGGGACAGCTTGTCATTCCTACTGATAATTAAACAAAGAAGGGTCTTGGTTTTTCTTCAAACTATACCCAGACAGCTACTAACGATGAAAGTCTTCATCCTATTAAGAACTTCTTCCATAGTGGAGGTTTCCTTCACCCAGCGTCTCAAGAAGTACATACCATCAACAAGGGAGATTCCTCCGACACAGATGAGGAATGGAAGTCCTATCTTAACGAGGACGGTTATATGTCTCAGGAAGAGGTGCCAATGCCATTTTACTATCCCACACAGAGTCTGAGATTTATACCAAGGTCAGATGTCAAAATGATATACGGAGATTATGATCCGGAAGGATGTCGTGCTCCACCAAACTCATTAGAGGAAGACACTCTGATGAAAGACAACTTTGACCGCGACTATTATGGCCCAATGGATGGTCTGCCTATCTGGCAGCCGTACCCAGGAGACTCGGGGCAAGAAAATCAGCCGAACAATGAAAATCAGCTGACCATCATTGGAAAAAATACCTGCGTCCCCACCATGTCATGAGATCAACACTCAGGTCATTCAGAAAATATCCAGTATGACGATGAATTTGCAAAGTTTGCAGGACTAGAATTCATTAACTATGCTTTTCCCGAGGTCAACGTCATCGAGAGAGATGACTCCTCCAGTTCCAAAGAAGTGTGGGACACCCTGGGACAACCAAGTGGTAAATACGACTTCTCTGTCAAGTACACCACTCCTGAAACTTCTCGTATCAGGCTCAAAGACATCCGGCTAATTGGATGGGGAGATATACCTGAGAGCACAAATACTATGCAAAATACAACTGAGGAATCCTCCTACGACAACTCTGCTTGGGAGACAGATTCTAATGATCCTGCTCCGCCAGAAATCAGCGTTATTTCTGAAGACAAATCAAGGAAGGTACCAGACTTTATGATTCACCGAGGAGTTCCCCGCCAATGGGTTGCAGTCGATGTTCCGAAGATTGTTCATAAGTCAAAGTAATGGCCATCTTTATCTTAACCTTTCACCCTGCCCAGGCGAAACGAATGTTTTGATAGGGCTCACTTTCTGTAGATATCCCTCTTCGCTTCGCCCAAAGCGACAGAGTTTTGTTTTATAGGGCTGTAGTTTCAAGAATCGACAAGATCATAAATAAATAACGTCATTCCATAATTCCCGCAGTAATTGTTGTTTTCTCTTTTCGTTTTTTCAGAAAATGGTAATCCTAAAAAACAAAACAAATAATAAAAACAAGCAATTTTCAGAAGATACACTGCACACACTCTTGCATTCTCTCAATCTCTTCTAAAAAACAATCATCACGTCATGCAGATTGCTTGTTTTAAACCCTATTAAAACTTACGATCTGATGCCTTCTCCCAACTTTGAATTCCCGGTATTCGAAGCTGAAGAAGAAGATGACGAAGAAATTCCAGAGGAGATCTCCCAATTACTCAGACAAGAGGAAAGGTCCATTAAACCTCACAAAGAGCTGTTGGAAACGGTCAACTTGGGTTCAGAGGAAGAGAGAAAAGAAGTCAAGATTGGGGCACTGGTCAGTCCAGCTATCAAAGAAGGTTTGACAAGGCTTCTCAAAGAGTTTCCCGATGTATTCGCTTGGTCCTATCAGGATATGTCAGGGTTGGATACCAGCATCGTGGAACATCATCTACCGTTGAAATCAGAATGTCCGCCAGTAAAACAAAGGTTGAGACGGACTCACCCAAACATGACCATTAAAATCAAAGAGGAGGTACAGAAACAGATTGATGCGGGTTTCCTCGCCACATCAGAATATCCTCAATGGTTAGCCAACATAGTACCAGTTCTGAAAAAGGACGAAAAGGTCAGAATGTGTGTAGATTACAGAGATCTAAACAAGGCTACTCCAAAGGACGACTTTCCTTTACCACACATTGACATGCTGGTAGACAGTACAACAAAGTTCAAAGTCTTCTCCTTCATGGATGGATTCTCAGGCTATAATCAGATAAAAATGGCGCCGAAAGACATGGATAAAACTTCGTTCATCACCCCATGGGGAACTTTTTGTTACAAGGTAATTCCGTTCGGTTTGAAGAACGTCGGGGCAACCTATCAAAGGGCCATGACTACTCTGTTTCATGACATGATACACAAAGAAATTGAAGTATATGTCGATGATATGATTGTCAAATCTAAAAGAGAAGATGAGCATGTGACCCACCTGTCAAAACTATTCGAGCATTTGAGAAAGTACAAACTCCGCTTGAATCCCCAACAAGTGCACATTCAGTGTCCGTTCAGGGAAACTTTTAGGGTTCATCGTCAGCTAGAAAGAAATTGAGGTTAATCCTGACAAGATCAAGGCCATTCAAGAAATGCCTTCTCCAAAGACTGAGAAACAAGTTAGAGGATTCCTGGGACGTCTAAATTACATTTCCAGATTTATATTCCTCATGACCGCGATGTGTGCATCGATTTTCAAATTACTCAAAAAGAATCAGGACTGCGTTTGGACAGAAGATTGCCAAACCGCCTTCAACAGTATCAAGGAATACCTGTTGAACCCACCGATTCTATCACCTCTAGTGGAAGAAAGCCCACTGATCATCTACCTAACAGTCTTGGAAGACTTAATGGGTTGTGTGCTTGGCCAACAAGACGAAACCAAAAGGAAAGAGTCTGTCATTTACTATTTGAGCAAGAAATTCACCATCTGCGAGACTCGATACACTATGCTTGAGAAAATTTGTTATGCTCTGGCTTGGGCATCCAAATGTCTTCTCCAATATATGATTCGTCACACTACTTGGTTAATCTCCGAAATGGATCCAATCAAGTATGTCTTTGAAAAGCCTGCTCTCACGGGGAGGATTGCCCGTTGGCAGATGTTGTTATTAGAATACGACATCGAGTACTACGCTCAAAAAGCCGTCAAAGGAAGTGTTTTACCCGATCATTTGGTTCATCAACCGATTGACGATCAAGAATCTGTCGGGTTTGACTTCCCAGACGAAGATGTCATGTACTTGAAAATGAAAGATTGCGATGAACCGCTACCCAGTGAAGGGCCAGAACCAGGTTCCCAATGGGGACTAATCTTTGACGGAGCTGTCAACAACTACGGAAACGGAATTAGGGCAATCATTATAACACCGCAGGGTACCCACATTCCTTTCACTGCCAGACTGACATTCAAGTGTACAAACAACGAGGCCAAATACGAAGCTTGTATCATGGGTCTCGAAGAAGCGATCGACTTAAGGATCAAAAACTTGGATGTATATGGCGATTCAGCCCTGGTTGTCAATCAGATCAAAGGAGATTGGAACATATACCAATCAGGACTGATTCCTTACAAAGACTACGCGAGAAGGTTGTTACCCTTCTTCAACATAATCGAGTTTCATCATATCCCTCGTGAAGAGAATGTCATGGCTGATGCATTAGTCACTCTCTCTTCCATGATTAGTGTAGGTCAATGAAATGACATTACCTAAGATTGACATAATGCGCCTTGAACGGCCCGCTTACATCTTCACAATTGAAGCAGTCATAGACGACAAGCCTTGGCATCACGATATCAAATGCTTCCTTTAGAAACAAGAGTACCCACCTGGGGCATCCAAAAAGGACAGAAAGACCCTTAGAAGGCTAGCAGGCAGCTTCTTTCTGAGCGGTGATACACTCTATAAAAGGAACTTTGACATGGTCTTGCTTCGATGTGTAGACAGACCAGAAGCAAACATGCTGATAAAAGAAATTCATGAAGGATCCTTTGGAACTCATGCCAACAGACACACAATGGCGAGAAAAATTCTGAGAGCAGGGTACTATTGGTTGACAATGGAATCCGACTGCTACAAGTACATGCGAAGGTGTCACAAGTGTCAGATATACTCAGACAAAATCCATGTACCGCCAACGCAGCTCAAAGTTTTTTCTTCCCCATGGCCATTTTCTATATGGGGAATCAACATGATTGGCATGATCGAACCCAAGGCTTCAAACGGACATCGATTCATCCTGGTAGCCATTGATTACTTCACCAAATGGGTCAAAGCAGCGTCATACGCCAATGTATCTAGACAAGTCGTGGTCCGATTTATCAAAAACAATATGATTTGCCATTATGGTGTTCCAAGCCAGATCATTACTGATAATGGATCTAACTTGAACAACAAAATGATGAAAGAGTTGTGCACTGAGTTCAAGATCGAACACCATAACTCATCTCCTTACCGACCTAAGATGAACGGAGCGGAAGAAGCGGCTAACAAGAACATCAAGAAGATTGTTCAAAATATGGTTGTAACCTACAAAGATTGGCATGAGATGCTACCCTTTGCTCTTCACGGTTATCGTACATCTGTCCGCACTTCAATAGGGGCAACCCATTTCTCTCTAGTATATGGCATGGAAGCAGTGCTCCCCATAGAAGTAGAGAACCCATCAATCCGGGTATTGATGGAAGCTAAGCTAACAGAGGCTGACTAGTGTCAAAGTTGACATGATGAGTTGAATATGATCGAAGAGAAACGAATAACGGCACTATGCCATGGTCAGTTGTGTCAAAGGATGAAGAAGGCGTTTGAAAAAAAGGTCCGACCTCGCGTCTTCAAGAAAGGATACCTTGTGCTAAAAAAGATACAATCATTTCTCACAGATTCCCGGGGCAAGTGGACTCCGAATTATGACGGCCCCTATGTGGTCAAGAAAGCCTTCTCAGGCGGTGCCTTGAGACTCGCAACCATGGATGGAGAGGAATTTGCTACCCCATAAATGTTGATGTAGTCAAGAAATACTTCGCCTAAATAACAAAAATGTCTCGGTGGATTGAAAACCCGAAAGAGCGGTCCAGGCAAAAATTAGAGACACAATCAAAAATCATCCCGCTGGATTGGAAATCTCAAAGCACAATCCAGGCAAAAGTTAGGGATTAATGGCAGGTAACTACGTCTGATCATTTCAGCTCCTCAACAGTCATGCCATCAGTCAGAAAAACTCCAGTCTCAGGATGTCCAGAATTCAAAGTTGGTAGAAGGATATCGGTCGTTATGTTTTAATGTAGCCCTTTTCCCTTAAATTACCATTTTCTAAACTTTGTACATACTCCACGGAATCACGTGTTTGGTTGATTTTCATCCTATCAATAAAATTTGAGCCCTAGTGCTTTTGTTTGCAATTCTCATTTGTTTTAGATTTACAGAACGACATTTTAACATGATTAACGATTCTTGAAATAAAACAAAAATGAATTTACTTGTCAAAATTTTTCTGCTTTTCAAAATAAAGATGGCAATTTCTTTTGACTGTTGAACATCGAAAGAACGTCGATCGCTTCTCCAGAAGTAATCGAACTTTAAAGTGCAGAATCAAAGTACCCCTTCTAAACTAGTGCACCTGGATGAAGGATCAGCTGTGTCAGAGACCATGTTTCATCTGACACTCCCCGGTAGAGTTCTTATCTCCTAAGTCCGACCAACGGTTTTCCCCACAGGGACTATCTCTCCTAAGCAAGGCAGAATTGCTATTTCGAACCCAGTGGTACCTTTTCAGCCCCCACAGTGGCCGAGTATCCAGTCGTGTTCATCTACTAGTCTATATGTCGCGTCAGTTTTGTCAGCATAAGCATACCTACATCATGCATTATTGATTCATACATGTTCATATTGCATCACTACCACGCTAGTCGGTCTTACCCCTAGTAATAAAACTCCTCTTGTCAATCGAGTTGTCAGTTCTTTCCTTGTCAGGAAACGTCGTGTCTGAACAACCTCTCCTCCAGTTCATTTATGAATTGAAGGTGGTTCTTTGACCACTTTGATAACTTGAACCTCTGAAAAGCAAGAGAAATTCCAATAAACATCACTCTTCGCCATTGAAGATGATATCTTCGCTTTCCCGGATTAAGGAAAATCTCCAGGGAAAGCCTCTTAATCAAAGATTCGGCAGTACATCAGTTTTTCTCCAGAAAATTCGCCGACAAAAAGGTCATCAGCACCTCAAAATTAGATTGCATCACATGGAATTTCTCTGAGAAGATCTCGGAGAAAAGAATGATGTAATATCCCCAAGCAGAAAACAGTCTCTCAAGAGACTCGTTTTTCCTAGTAGAATCGACAAATGGCGTCTCCAACAGAGAAGTTTGTACATCTATATAGCTCAGACCAACAGGTTTCCCCAGCAAGTCAGACATCAAAATTTTTTCCCATCAAATGGCATCTCCCCAGGAATATTCGGCGAGAAGTTTGAGGAAAACCGCTACTAATAGCGTCCCTTGTCAATAAAGTTTATTGACAAAAGAAACTGAGACCAGTTCCTTGGTAGGAAACCAGGATTGAGGGGAAGTTTATATCAGAAACTGAGACCAGTTCCGTGGTAGGAAACCAGGATCGAGGGGAAGTTTACATCAGAAACTTAGACCAGTTCCTTGGTAGGAAACCAGGATCGAGGGGAAGTTTACATCAGAAATTGAGACCAGTTCCTTGGTAGGAAACCAGGATCGTGGGGAAGTTTTACCTTTCCTAAGCATAATCGCTTAGCAAAAGAAGATGAATACGTAAGCTTCCATTCATAACCACCATCAAAATTTCGGGTATTCCGATATTTAATCCTCTTGCACCCCGAATGCCCTAATACCTTCGCCATTCACACCTTCGGGTCCAAGAAGATTAAGTAGGGGCATCTGTCATACCCCAAATTTTGACCACTAAGATTTCCCATCATTGTGCATATCATCATCACAATATGGATGGACCATCATACCTCATTAGTCTCCCCAAAGATGGGTGAGCATCCACTACAATCAAACTTAGGGTTTCAATTCCTCTCAGAGCTCTTAAACAAAGGATCAATCAAGGAATGATATGATCTTCAACTTGTCTAAACCTCTCAAACATCCAAAATGGATCAAGAGGACTCCCACTTCAAAAATCAAGCACAAGGTTGCAGAATTCCAAGGGGATTAAGCCTCAAGATTGCCAGTGTCACCAAATTAGGGTTTTGGTCGACCAGGGCCTCCAGATGGAAATTTTCATCTGGGCATGAGCCAATGCTTCAAAGCACAACCCAAGATACTCCAAGGGGCCTCTTGGACCCAATCATCAAGTCAATTTAACCTCAGGGGATACATTTACCAAAAATCAGGAATTAGGCTTTCTTGACCTAATTCACCCCTAAGTTGACTTTTGGGACAAAACATGAGCCAAGACCTCAAGATATGATTTGAGGGTCCATAATACACTACATTGATCCATTTTCAACAATGGATTGATCCAAGAAGCTTGATTCACAAGTTTCAATTTCATCTGGACCACAATTAGGGTCTCAGGGAAAAAGTCAACTGTACCTTTGACTTTTGACCAGGACATGCTCCCAAACCTTGGGACATGATTCAATACACCCTATAACACCTACGAAATCAATCCATCAAGTTTGATTTAGGTCAAGGACTTGATTTCATAGAGGATCGTACAGTTTGGAATTCATTTGATAAAAAGTCAACTGTGCCCAAAAGTCAAAGTTTGACTTTTTGATTTTTTGATCAATTATGGTTCCCTAACCCTAAAATGATGTTAATGTATGATTGGAATCATCATTCATCAATAAAATCAAGAAAAGGGGGATAGCTTGTAAAAGGGGTAACCATAAAAAACTTAGAAATTTTCTAAGTTATGGAACAAAGTGGCTAGGGTACCAACTTCCAAGGATCATAACTTGTGATTCAAGCAACCATTGTGGCTGATCCAAAGATGGATTTGTAGCTCTCATGGCATACTTTAAAAGTGTCAACTACACCTCACTCTAATTCTTCATGGTTTTTTAGTTATGGAGTGACCAAAATGACAAAAACATGAAAATGCCACTTTTTCCAACACTTAGTGAAAGTTTCACTAAGTCAGAATTTGTTTCACTTTTTTCAAAATGTAGGGGCATTTATCACTTGGATCCAAAAAGTGTCAAGACAAACTATGATCATATATATGTTGTATCATATGAGAGCTTTCCAAAATGTCCAAAAACCCCATGAAAGTCCATTTGAACTAAGAGTTATGACAGTGGCAATATGCCTTGCTGCAACTGTCATAATAAGGCAGATTTGTGCATTTTGCTCGATTTGAGCAATTTGTGCAAATGACAAACAAGTTTATCCATCTGAACACCTCAGGGGGAAACCAATGAGGGATAAACATTGATCCATAAGACTCCCAAGTCTTTGGAACTAAAAATAGCATGTCAAACCTAAAAAATCCTAAAGAGGGGACAAGACTCCAATTTTGTTTTAGAGCATTCAACGGATGCACCAAGGTGGCATGAACTGATCCATTTCCAACTGAATGAGTCAAGGATGATCTCTGAACTAGGGAACCAAAGGCCTGTGCTCTAACCTCTAGTCAATGGCTAGAGGAGACTTGAGATTCCAAAATGCTCCAATTGGCCAATGGTCTGCAGCAGCCTCCATTCACTATTGCTAGCAAAAAAAACTTGCTCTACTATAAATAGAGCTCATTTGTGCTAAGTTTAAGTACACCAATGCACTACAACACTTGCTTTCCTCAAAATCTCTTTCTCTAGGCAAAAATGCCTTCTTTAGCAAGGTAACTCTGAGTTTTTGAGTTAGAGAGCAATTCCATCATAGCTCATGATCCAAACACATCCAATATGTCATATCTAAGCTGCCCAAACTCTCACAAGTGACCTGTAACACCAAAATCTAAAAGTCCCTTCTCAAAACCTCAAAATAGGACTTTTTTGCATTTTTCAAGCCATGTCTTGATTCAGTCACTTTCAAAACCAGATAAAGCCTCAAACACACTCCAAATATCATCCTTGAACTGTCCCAAATGGTTCCCCACATCTGGAACACCATTTGAGAGAGTTGCTATTTTGGTCACTTTTGTCCCTTTTGCAAGAAAGGGCCAGTTTCCATTCCTGAGGTTTCCAGTTGTTTCCAATCATCCTAAAAGCTTTCAAAGGATCATTTGAGGGTGTCCAAAGCATCAAATTGTTTCTGGAACAAAGCACTTGACAGATTGCCCAAAAAGCTCCTAAAGAGGTAAGCATCACAACTTGAACTCTTTGAAATATGCATTTCTTTGAAGTCCACTGATCATACACATCTCATACATGTTATATATGTTGTGTTTGGACCAATTCATCATGTAATGCATGCCTGCAACAAGAGGTAGCACAGAAAATGTAGATTATGGCCTATTTCAAAACCACTATCGGATTTTGAGGAGAATTTATTTTTTGAAAAAACCACCACCACCATTAGATTCCTTGTGAAATTTTAGGCAGGGTAGACCTAAATTTTGTCCAAATCCATGGAGAAATGAGAAAGTTACAAGCTTCACGTTTTTGGCCAAAACTTTGCCTTGCCTTGCCTTGGCCAGGCCAAAAACTCACCATGCCTTATGTACTTCTAGGGTGGTTTTGATACACGGATGTATCACCACCCTAGTGGTAGGAGGCGCGCACTGCTCACAAGAGGTCTGGGGTTCGAATCCCCCTCGCCCCAGACCCCTTTTTAATGTTTTTTTTTCATTTTCTATTATTTTTCTTATTATTTTTAATTATTTGAAAAATTAATAACTCCCTCAATTTTAATTATTTTTTATTGGTTCTTTTTTGCAAAAAATCACAAAAATGTTGAAATATTTTATTCCACAAAAAAAAAAATCAAATTTATATTATTTATTTAATATAGTTGGTATTTTTATGAATAAGTTCATTTTTAATTGTTTTTAAACATTTTAAAAGTGAATATTCATCTTGAAAAATCAAAACCAAATGAGTTTTAATTCATCTTGTGATTAAAACCTCATTTTTCAAACCTTAACCAAAAATCACAAGTTGTTTATTCAAGCTTATTTGGTGTTTTATCATTTTTTATTGATTTTCTTTAAGAATTCACTTTTAAAAAATGATGAAATTAGGGTTTTGATTGATTCCACCCTCATCAATCATTTTTAAACACTCATGGGCCTCTAATAGAGTGTAAGACCCAATCCCCTTTTAACCAAAACAATTTTGGGCCTCAGATATTGTATAAGTCCCTCTGCATTAAAAAAAATCTCGGCGCGATCGCCAGTTCAAAAAAAAAAATCATTTGGGCCTACCCTCGTGTTATAAGCCCCATTTCTATTCTTTAAATTGGTTTGGGCCTCTAATATAGTGTAAGACCCATACCCTTGTACATAAAAACTTTTTGGGCCTCACATATTGTATAAGTCCCTCTGTACAGTTTTCAAGACAACGGTGCAATCATCGTTAAAACTTGGGCCTCTCCTTGAGTTGTAAGCCCCAACAATCTTTTCAAAGCACTTTATCCTTTGATTTTGAATTCAAATATATGTTTTTATCAAAACTTTCTTTATTTTATTTGTTGAACAACTAACAAAACAGCATGGAAGCTCTATAACAGGTAAGTGTTTATCCGCTTTCATTTACCGCTTTCATATGTATATAACTGTATTGTGGGGCTGCTTCACTGTAAGTCTTCTTTCACATCCTTTTATATACTTGTCACATATCCACTGTGTAATACTAGTATAGTTATTTAGAGTTTTCCCCGACAACTACGTCTAGAACTAGGTAAAGCCTGTTGGTCACTCTTGAATACAAACAGAACTAGACCCCCCGTAGGATTCCAGATACAGTCTTCCCTACTCTTGGGGTTAAATAATATGGAACAAAGAGAAAGGCAGTATTCTCGGTGAACCTTTTCTCAGACTGTCACCCTTAGAAATTGTCAAAGAAACTCTAACTCCCCAGAGATGATCTTTTCTCCGTGAATGGCATCTCTTGAGTTTCTTCCAAATTCTCGAACTTTCCTGGAATGATCTCTTCTCTGTGAATTGCATTTCTTGAACTTCTCTTGGTTTGGGGACCCACAGGCTTCCTAAAAGCATCCCGCCTCCTCTTGGACGCTGTACAAGGACCCTTCGGCTTCTTAGAAGTTCCCATGCCTTATCTTGGGCTTAATACAAGGACCCTGACGACCTCTTAAAGGTATAAGATAGAACCTAGTCATCCTTTTCTAGAACAGTCTTTCTAGTGTCAAAACTCCGGCCATTTTAGGGTTGATACTCATCCCTTAATGCCCGCGCCTCCTCTTGGGCATGGTACAAAAGATAAAACTCTAGACTTGGACAGTCTAAAACTCTTGAGTCTCAAAGACATTCTCAAGTTCCTTTAAAACATAGGAAAAAACCCCGATCACTCTGGATCAATCTCCAGCAGAAACCCGGTCTCTATCATGAGAGTTCCCCGTACTTGGACCCGCTTCAGGATCTCAATAATCCTCAGCAGTAAGTCAACCTCCTCTTGGGCTTTTTACAAATGATTCTCCCCTAGCGGAGCTAACCTTTTCAGACCCTCTTGTTGAGTCCATCACTTTTCAAGACTCTCTTGTTGAGTCAATACCCTTTTAGCCTCAATCTCGGGCTTCGTACGAGACCGTAAATCACTCTTTTGTTGAGTATAAAAGACTCTCTTGTTGAGTCAATTAACTTTTAGACTCTCTTGTTGGGTCAATCACCTTTGCAAGACTCTCTTGTTGAGTCAACTCTTTTAGCCTCCGTCTTGGGCTTTGTACAAGACATATAAATCACTCTCTTGTTGAGTATACAAGACTCTCTTGTTGAGTCAATCTCCTTCCTCAATCTCGGGCTTCGTACGAGACAGCAAATAACTCTATTGTTGAGTATAAAAGACTCTCTTGTTGAGTCAATCACCCGTTCAAGACTCTCTTGTTGAGTCAACCTTTTTTAGCCTCCGTCTTGGGCTTTATACAGGATAGATAAAAGCACTCTCTTGTTGAGTCAAACCATTCCAGCCTCCATCTTGGGCTTTATACAAGATACATTCTCCCCAACGGAGTCAAAATCCCTTTTAGCCTCAATCTTGGGATTTGTACAAGACCGAAAGAACATTTCCCCCAGAAAAGTCAAACTTCCAACGTCCTTTTAGGCTTTATATAAAGAAACCCCCGGTTGAGTCAATCAACCTTTTAGCATCAAAGTCATGCTTTGCTCGCAGCAAACAAAAATCAACAATTCCTCTTTAGAGATGACAAATTCTCTCTTAGCCAAAACCCTTTAGCTTCACATATTGGGCTTTGAACAAGATACAAATCATCTTTAGCTTCATGTCTTGGGCTTTGAACAAGACACCAAAACATCTCTTTCCTCCCATAGAATAGGAGGAACTATGATCGCTCTGATTTCCCTGTTTCGCTAAACGCGAAAACGTAGGCATAAGATTGCAAAATATTAGCGAGCATACTAATCAAAAACTCAAAGTCTAGTATCTCCATACATCAATAAAAAAAAACATCAGACCTAGTACCTTACCAAAACCCTCCTGTACAGTCACGACACTTCGTTCTTAAATGAAATAACCTAAAGACATACCCCCCTATTTTGATAGCATCTGTAAACTAACAGTTTTGACTGTTTAACATTAGTATGCAAGCAGGGTTAATTGGAGACATCTATTTCCCTTCCTTAATCAGCTTCACAGGATAAAAAATGAATCGAACTGTAGTACCAAAGCGATAGTGATTCAAAACCACAAAAATCGCGCTATAAGTCAAACTGTCTCACTCGTACAATACTCGGGCCAATCGACAAAAGAAAATGGATGATCTCGAGGAAGAGAATAGAGAGCTGAGAGAAGAAGTCAACGCTCTAAAGGAAAGTTTAGAAAAACTTCACAGTGACATGCAATCCCTGGCAGCAGCTCAGAGGCAACAACAAAGGACTGTGATTTCAGAGATCACATCTACACCCATAGTGGAAACATATGATCCTTGGTACAACATGCCTAAAGGTCGTCCCTGGGGCATGCCTATCAACTTTGTCCCTGAAGGATACATCTTTCCGGTCACTGAAGACCCAGAAACTGCAACAGGAACCGCTGGGCCTGAAGGTTACAAATTTCGAGAAAGCGAAGACGCAAGAGTCGCGACAGCAACTCTTGAAGGTTACAAACTTCGCGGCACGGAAGCACCAATAGTCGCCGCTGTAATGTCTCTACCACAGCCAGTGGTACACACTGTCCCGGAAGGACAGATTCCACAAGAAATCTCTAGTGGAAATGAAGACATGTACGAAAGAATGAATGAGTTCCAGGAGCAATTCCTGGAGATGCAGAAGGAACTGCATGCCATTCGCGGTCATGATTTATTCGAAAAAGATGTCGCGGACCTTTGCCTGGTCCCTAATGTGAAAATACTGCACAAATTCAAGGTGCCTGACTTCGAAAAATACAAGGGCAACTCTTGCCCTCAAAGTCATTTGGTGATGTACACTTGAAAGATGTCAACTCAAACAGAGAATCAATAGCTACTGATCCATTACTTCCAAGACAGTTTAACCGGTGCCGCGTTAAAATGGTACATGGGTTTAAACCACACCAAGATCGTTACTTTCAGAGATCTTGGCGCTGCCTTCGTCCAGCAGTATAAATATAATCTGGACATGGCACCAGACAGAGATTAACTCAGAGCAATGTCACAGAAGAACAAAGAAACTTTTAAGGAATATGCTCAGAGATGGCGTGAAATTGCCGCTCAGATCTGTCCCCCTCTCGAAGAGAAAGAGATGACCAAAATCTTTTTGAAAACCTTAAGTTCATTCTGCTACGACCGAATGGTTGCAAGTGCGCCCAGTGATTTCACCAAAATGGTGAACATGGGAGTACGCCTTGAAGAAGCGGTCCGAGAAGGACGATTGGTCAAAGGTACATAACCATCTAGCAGTACCAAAAGATATGGTGGTGCTTTCACTAAGAAAAAAGAGCAAGATATTGGTAATATCTCTCTCGGAAAGCAAAGGCGAAGGTATCAACCAGTAGCGACAATAATTCCCGCTATCAACCCTTCGCCGGCTCTAACGTATCAACCTCAGGTTGCTCAAAGCCAACCAAATCAACAACAATATTAGCAAATGACACAACAGTCTCTTTAGCAGGCTCGTCCCCAATACAATAACAACAACCGTACGACTCGACCATCAGGGTTCGACCCTATACCGATGTTGTACGCATAACTATTTCCACTTCTATTGGTCAAGGGGCATGTCCAAACCAGGTCTCCTCTTACACTACCAGAAAATTCGCCTTTTTGGTTCAAAGCAGATCAAACTTGCCCTTATCATCAAGGAGGACTGGGGCACAACATTGAGAACTGTCTCAGTTTCAAATCTGATGTACAGAAGCTTGTCAGGAATGGGATCTTATCTTTCAAAGATACTAATCCGAATGTTCAGACGAACCCATTGCCTCAACATGAGAAAACTGTCGTAAATTTGATAGAGGAAGAATTTAACCGCAATTATCTAATTCGTGATGTACTCCTATTAGGAACCAATCTGGTCAGGATGCATTGCAGACATAACGGGTACGGTCATGTACCGTCTCACAATTATCACCAGTGTGATATCTGCTCAAAGAATAATCAAGGATGTTCCGTAGTGCAATAAGCTCTACAAGAACAAATGGATCTCGGATGGATCCAAGATCATCGAATCTATGAGGTCAATATGGCTCACACAAATCCCAACATTGTCCAGAACCACAACATTCTGATGATGAATGTCAACTTGGTGGCAATGCACTCAAGGCAGAGTCAATATCAAGATCTGCCACGACACGATTACAATTCATGTCTGATCTGCTCAATAAACAATCAGGGATGCTCTTTTGTACAAGAGGCCCTCCAGCGTCAGATGGATCTCGGATAGATCCAGGATTACCGTGATAGAAGTAGCTATCAAGTTAATATGATTCAAATATTTGATATTCGCTTGATGAATACCAGTTTGGTAGAATTACATGTTAAGCAAGTCAGGCTAGGTTTTTTGACTTCACATGATTATCAGGACTGTAAAGTGTGTTGTGAAGACGACCAAGGATGTGTACTTGTCCACAGAACACTTTAACACTTATTGGACCACTGGTGGCTTCCAATCTACTTGGATGAAGCTACACAATAGATCAGTATGACTGACGAGAATCCTACTAGGCATCAAAGTCAGGATGTTCGCTCGATGGAAACAGATCTAGTAAAGTTGCACTGCATACAAAGCGGGCGTGGCCAGGTGCCACCACACAACTATGAGCATTGTAGAGTTTGCTCAGAGAATAACAAGGATGCTACCTTGTACGGTCAGCTCTTCAAAATTAGTTGGACCGAAAAGAGATTCGACCATGTTCAAGTTCTGGTTTGATCAACGTGATGCAAAACTATCTCCCTGATCAAAGCAAAGATGTTGTCATAATCTCCAATCATGGGAGGACTAAGGACGTTTGCGCCATAATTCCTCTACTCCATGAATCAAGAGTTCCTCTTGATAGTGGAAAGATTCTCAACCTCGAACCAATTGAGGCTGGCTATGATGGTCAGAAAAATAAAAAAGCTCCTGTGGTTATCTATCTGCCGGGACCAATACCGTACAAATCCTATAAGGCTATCCCTCCGTCGTAAACATTACCGACATCAGTCGAGTAACACGGAGCGGTCGGATCTTCAACAGAGGAGTTGGAGAACCCACCAAAGAAAAGGAACCTCAAACAGAAGTTCCTAATCAACCAGTCGGGCAATCCAATAATCCCAACCTTTCAAAGAACAACGATGAGATGCTGAAGCTCATCCAGAGAAACGAGTACAACATTGTAGACCAACTGTTGCAAACTCCTTCGAGAATCTCTGTGCTATCTCTATTACTCAGTTTCGAAGCTCACAGGGAAGCTCTGCAGAAAGTCTTAGATCTAGCCTTTATGGAACAAGATGTGACGATAAGAAAATTTGACAACATCATCTCCAACATCACTTCCTGCAACAACTTAGGATTCAGTGATGAAGAACTACTGGAAGAAGGCAAAAATCATAACATGGCACTTAACATTACAGTCAATTGTCGGGATGATGCTTTAGCCAGCGTACTAGTAGATATCAGATCAGCTCTGAATGTTATGCCAAAATCTACTCTGATGCAACTCTCATTTCAAGGATCTCCGATGAGAGGCAGTGAGGTCATCGTCAAAGCCTTTGACGGATCCAAAAAAATAGTTATCGGCGAAGTTTATCTTCCCATAACTATTGGTCCTCACACTTTCCAAGTCACTTTCCAGGTCATGGACATCCGGCCAGCATACAACTGTTTATTAGGAAGACCTTGGATACACGAGGCTGGGGCAGTCACTTCGACACTTCACCAGAAGCTGAAGTTCATCAAGAATGACAAGCTAGTCACAGTATGTGGAGAGCAGGCCTTAATCGTAAGCAACTTATCATCATTCTCCTGTGTAGAACCCGAGGAGGTTGTTGGAACTCAATTCCAAGCATTTTCGGTGAGCAATGAGAATCAATCAGAGAAAGGAACATCGATTTCCTCGTACAAAGATGCTCTCAAAGCGATTGAGAGTAACAACGCAAAAGGATGGGGACAACTTGTCATTCCTATGGATAACAAGACAAAGAAAGGTTTTGGTTTCTCCTTAACCTGTACCTAGACTGTTACTAATGATGAAAGTTTTCATCCCATTAAGGACTTCTTCCACAGTGGAGGTTTCCTCCACCCGGTGTCTTAAGAAGTACACACTATCAATGAGGGTGACTCCTCCAATACGGATGAAGAGTGGAAGTCCTATCTCAATGAGGACGGTTATATGTCTTAGGAAGAAACGCGTATGCCATTTTTCTTTACCACGCAGAGTCCGAGATATATACCAAGATCAGACGTCAAGATGATATACGGAGATTGTGGTCCTGAAGGATGTCGTGCTCCACGAAACTCATTATAGAAGGACACTCTAATGAAAGATAACTTTGACTATGACTATTATGACCCAATGGATGACTTGCCTATGTGGCAGCCATGCCCAGAAGATTTGGGGCAAAAGAGCCAGGCCAATGATGCTTATCAGCTGAGTAATATTGAAAAGAATACCTGCGTCCCCACCGAATCATGGGATTATTACTCAGGACATTCTGAAGATATCCAGCACAACGATGAATCTGCAAAGACTGCAGGACTAGAGTTCATCAACTATGCTTTTTCGGAGGTCAACGTCATCGAGAAGGATGACTCCTCCAGTTCCACAGAAGTATTGGACACCTTAGGACAGCCGAGTGGCAAGTACGACTTCTTGGTCAAGTACACCGCCCCTAAAAGCTCTCGTATCAGTCTCGAAGACATACAACTAACTGGATAAGGAGATCCGCCTGAGAATGAAAATACTATGCAAGATACAACATAAGAGTTTGTTTACGATAACTCTGCCTGGGAGGAAGACTCCAACGATCTTGCTCCACCAGAAATCAGCTTCATTTCTGAGGACAAACCAAGAAAGAAGTTACCAGACTTTGTGATTCACCGAGGAGTTAATCGCCAATGCGTTGTTGTCGATGTCCCAAAAGTTGTTCATAAGTCTAAGTAATTGCCCTCTATGTTTTGACCTTTCACCCTGCCCAGGTGAAATGGATGTTTTTATAGGGGTCACTTTCTGTAAATGTCCCTCTTCGCTCCGTCCAAAGCGACAGAGTTTTGTTTTATAGGGCTGTAGTTTCAAGAATCGACAAAATCATAAATAAATAAACGTCGTTCTGTAATTTTCGCATTTATTGTTGTTTTCACTTTTCGCTTTTTCAGAAAATGGTAATCCTAAAACAACCAAAAATAAAAACAAGCATTTTTCAGAAAATACACTGCATGCACTCTTGCATTTATCTATATCTCTTCTAAAAAAAATCATCACGTCCTGCAGATTGCTTGTTTTAAACCCCGTTGAAACATACGATCCAATGCCTTCTCCCAACTTTGAATTCTCGGTATTTGAGGCTGAAGAAGAAGAAGACGCTGAAATTCCAGAAGAGATCTCCCGATTACTCAGGCAAGAGGAAAGGTCCATTGAGCCTCACAAAGAGTCGTTGGAAACGGTCAACTTGGGTTCGAAAGAAGAGAGGAAAGAAGTCAAGATTGGGGCACTGCTCAGTCCGACTATCAAAGAAAGCTTGATAGAACTCCTCAAATATTTTATTGATGTATTGGCTTGGTCCTATTAGGACTTGCCAGGGTTGGATACCAGCGTCGTGGAACATCATCTACCGTTAAGATTAGAATGTCCGCTGGTAAAATAAAGGCTGAGACGGACTCACCCGGATATAGCTATCAAAATCAAGGAGGAAGTGCAGAGACAGATTGACGTTGGTTTCCTTGCCACCTTAGAATATTTTCAATGGTTGGCCAACATAGTGCCAGTTCCGAAAAAGGACGGAAAGGTCTGAATGTGTGTAGACTACAGGGTTCTGAACAAAGCCAGACCAAAGGATGACTTTCCCTTACCACACATTGACATGTTGGTGGACAGTACAACAAAGTTCAAAGTCTTCTCCTTCATGGATGGATTCTCGGGCTATAATCAGATCAAAATGGGAAGACATGAAGAAAACTTCATTCATCACCCCATGGGGCACCTTTTGTTACAAGGTAATGTCGTTCGTCTGAAGAACACCGGGGCAACCTATCAAAGGGCCATGACTACTCTGTTTCACAACATGATGCACAAAGAAATCGAAGTATATGTCGATGATATGATTTCCAAATCTAAAATAGAAGGGGAGCATGTGACCCACTTGTCCAAACTATTCAAGCGTCTGAGAAAGTACAAACTCCGCTTGAATCCCAGTAATTGCACATTCGGTGTCCGCTCGGGGAAACTTTTAGGATTCATCGTCAGCCAAAAAGGAATTGAGGTTGATCCTGACAAGGTTAAGGCCATTCAAGAGATGCCTTCACCAAAGACTGAGAAACAAGTCACAGGATTCCTGGGACGTCTGAATTACATTTCCAGATTTATATTCCTCATGACTGTGACATGCGCGCCAATCTTCAAATTACTCAAAAAGAATCAGAGCTGCGTATGGACCGAAGACTGCCAAAAAGCCTTCGACAGTATCAAAGAGTATCTGTTGAATCCACCTATCATGTCACCCTCAGTGGAGGGAAGACCGCTGATCATCTACCTAACAGTCTTGGAAGACTCAATGGGTTGTGTACTTGGCCAACAAGACAAAACAAAAAGAAAAGAGTCTGCATCTACTATTTGAGCAAGAAATTCATGGACTATGAAACTCGGTACACTATGCTTGAGAAAACTTGCTGCGCTCTGGCTTGGGCAGCCAAACATCTTTGTCAGTATATGATTTGTCACACCACTTGGTTAATCTCCGAAATGGATTCGATCAAGTACGTCTTTGAAAAGCCTGCTCTCACGGGAAGGATCGCCCATTGCCAGATGTTGTTATCAGAATATGACATCGAGTACCATGCTCAGAAAACCGTCAAAGGGAGTATTTTAGCCAATCATTTGGCTCATCAACCGATTGACAACCAGGAATCAGTCGGATTTGACTTCCCAAACGAAGATGTCATGTACTTAAAAATGAAAGATTGCGATGAACCGCTACCCAGTGAAGGGCCAGAACCAGATTCCCAATGAGGATTAATTTTAGACTGAGCCGTCAATAATTATGGAAACGGAATTGGGGAAATCATCGTGACACCTCAGGGTACCCATATTCCTTTCACTTCCAGACTGACATTCAAGTGCACAAACAACGAGGCTGAATACGAAGCTTGTATCATGGGTCTCGAAGAAGCAATTGACTTAAGGATTAAGAACTTGGATGTGTATGGAGACTCAACCCTGGTTATCAGTCAGATCAAAGGAGATTGGAGCACATACCAATCAGGACTGATTACGCGAGAAGGTTGTTACCATTCTTCAACAGAATTGAGTTCCATCACATCCCTCATGAAGAGAATAACATGGCTGATGTGTTAGCCACTCTCTCCTCCATGATTAGTGTAGGTAAATGGAATGACGTACCTAAGATCAACATAATGCGCCTTGAAAGGCCCGCTTACATCTTCACGATCGAAGCAGTTATAGACAACAAACCTTGGTATCACGATATCAAATGCTTCCTTCAAAGACAAGAGTACCCACCTGGGGCATCCAGGAAAGACAGGAAGACTCTCAGAAGACTGGATGGCAGTTTCTTCCTAAGCGGTAATACCCTCTATAAGAGAAACTTTGACATGGTCTTGCTCCGATGCGTAGACAGACCAGAAGCAAACATGCTGATAAAAGAAATTCGCGAAGGATCCTTTGGCACTCATGCCAATGGGCACACAATGGCGAGAAAAATTATGAGAGCAGGGTACTATTGGTTGACAATGGAATCCGATTGCTATAAGTACATGAAAAGGTGTCACAAGTGTCAGATATACGCTGACAAAGTCCATGTACCGCCAATGCATCTCAAAGTTCTTTCTTCCCCGTGGCCTTTTTCCATATGGGGAATTGACATGATCGAACCCAAGGCTTTGAAAAGACATTGGTTCATCCTGGTCGCCATTGACTATTTCACCAAGTGGGTCGAAGCAGCGTCATACATGGTCGCGACTTTATGAGTCTATTGGGGTTACTAACTGCAAGTGCACAGTCTAATCGCATAGTTTTAAAAGATATCGAACCCACAGGGACTGATAATCAAACTAATGCTATCGGATTGTTACTATGTTTAGCTAAGGCTGATGATTTTATAGGTTAAGGTGCAAACGGGAAACTAATGGTAAACTAGACTTTAGATTCAAATAATATAGAATATCGGTACGTAACTCATCTACCATCGGGGATTCAACAAATCTTCGGTGTATAAATAAGTCAAAGTATTCTTCAGTAGAAAATATTAATTTAAAAGTCTTTACCTCACACTCTCGTGTTTATTGACTCTGACTATACTCCTAAATCAGAATGTTTGCTCTCGCTAAGCCATTTGAATTTAAAAGTACTTTTTGAAAACTAACAAGTCCTAATTAATTTTAAAGTGCTCTCGCTGTGTTTAAAATCAATGTCCAATTTCAACAATCCAGTTAAAATCTCAAACTCTCGTTGTATTGATCGTAACCTTCGTTACCTTTTTACTCTCATAACAAAAGTCCATTTAATTTTAGAAATTGAAACCAGAGAAATAAATTGTCAATAGTTAGCCACGACCGATCGAATCCCTTTTCGGTCGACTTAATTACATACCGATATAACCGATTTAGCCGGACATTTTAACTAGTACAGACATACACAAACAAAAGCAGTCAAACATTAACTCATGCATGGTATTTAAAATTAAAGGCAATTCTATTAATTAAAAACTTGGAAAACAATTTGAATCTTGAAGTTTAACAATCCTCCATAGGTTGGCAGGATTTGCTTGTGCGAACAATGAAAACAAAAACAAATGAAAATCTAACTAAAGTGCAATAACTCCCCGGTGTAGGAAACTATTGCTATTTGGGTGTTTGGAAAGCAAAGTGGAAAAGCAAAAGAAATTCAAAGCTCTGAACTCCAGAAAAAAAATGTCGTAACGTAGAGATCTTCCCAAATGTTCCTAACTGCCTCCCTTTTATAGTGTTAAGCAGTTGTCGTAAAAGAGAGAAAAAATCTCAAGGTGGATGTTAGTGGCCGAAAATATGTGAGTCACTTCCTTGAATATTTCCTTGACTGGTTGCATGTTGGATCGTGGGTTGAGTTACCGTTGAGTGGTCCACGTAATTTAAATTATATTCTGAGAAAAAATCGGTGCCGGTCGCCATGGTCTTTGTGACGAGGGTCACAACTAAGGATGCGTTATGGTCGCCACAGACCTTGTTACGGTCGCCACACTCTTTGAGTGCAGAAACTTAATTTTGCTGTCAACTGTCTTCTTTTCTTCTCTTTTCTTCCCTATTCTTCCTTCTTTTCTCATGCAGGTTGATTGAGATAAAATACCTGAAAATGAACTTGAACACTTGCAAATAAAACGTGAATAAACAAAAATGATGAAATAATTTAATGTAAATCAAGGCAAATATGTGATGTAATATCGTATTATCAAACTCCCCTACACTTGAACCTTTGCTTGTCCTCAAGCAAATAATTAGTTCAAAAACATTGATCCAATAAATACCTGACACATCTCCAAATTGTACGTGGTTGTGCGGCATTTTGTTAAAATGACAGATACTCAAATCAAACATCAAAGATACATTAATGACACAAAAACATGAAACATGATCATAAACCCCCCCTTTTACAAACCAGTCCGAATCATTCTACTATAGCTTAACCTAATGTTTCTCGTTTCTATTTCAACCGTTTTCATTCTGACGCAATCACATTAAACCCTTTGCCTTTGCACACACATAGTAGAGTAGCCTGTTAGTGATTTTGATATTTTAAACAAGGGGTCTGGTACACAAGTGTGGTACCCCTTTATATGTAACCAACTAACAACAGGTTTCTCTTTCCTTTCGCATATCTTGCATCCTTTAGATTTGGTGCATTTTCTTTTTATTTTCCACAGTCAAAGCCGTGAAATTTTTCAATTTTGGCATCTTTAGGCATCAATCACTTATTTGCATCGGCTCTCCACGTAGCTTGTGCTTAGACGGTGCTGACTGCTAATATAAACTACTTGGGGCTAGTATAGAACTAAAGCTTAAGGTCTCGGTATAAAAGGTACTCAAACTGATCACGCATATTCGAGGGGTCTAGGGTGTCAAGACGGTATCAATTTTATTTAATCTTTCTCAGGTTTCTAACGTAGCCTGCGTGCAAAACAACCTATATACTCTAAGGGCGTGTCAAGTTATGTATCGAATCTAAAAAAAAAAATTTTTTTGTTAAGGCTAATTAAGGTGGGGGAATTAAATAATACGGAAAACATACGCATATAATAACTTGTTGTTACATTAACGTTGATGAAGGGAAATAACAACAAAAACTAGAAAAATAACTAAAAACTAATACTTCCTCTCCCACACTAGATCGGACATTGTCCTCAATGTTTCGAGATAATGTAAAAGAGAAAGGAACAACTAAATAAAGAAAAGTAAGCTACTGGGGTCCACGTGATTTGCCTCGTGCTCGTCCACGTCGGTTCTGTCCAAACTGATGTGGCATACCCACATGATAGATGTAGTCATGCAAGCCATCCACTCGCATAGTTAAGGCGCCCATCTCATCGATGACGCTTGACATCCTTCGCTCCATACTTTCGCCTTGGTCGCGCTGATCTTGTTGGATTTGTCGCAGGAGACTCATCATGTCAGTGTGCTGTGTCTGGTACCCTCCGGTCTCTCTAGGCATCCAATTCATTCCTTTGCATAATAGCTGCGAGAACATCATCATTAGTAGCAGGAGCGCGGTCACTTCGTCGACGACATCGGGAGGATGAGCTTACAAACTGTGTAGTGTGTTGTTGTTGGTCTTCCTCAGGTGCACCCTGCTCCATCTCATCATACTCATCATCAGGCTGACCTTCGGGTGCAGCCTCATTAGGCTCAGGGGCATCCAAAACGAGCAGGGCAAGGCAAAACAATACTTCTAACTACCCTGTTCCACACCATAAGGTTGTACTTCTTATATCTCTGGCTTTAATCAAATGTGCATTGCGGCAATACTCTATATCCAGATATACAGCCGGTACAGATGGCAGGTCCGCAAGCCTATCTCCCAAATTCAAACCAGTGCTATAGAAGTAACTATTCCTCCAAAATAGAAAGGAGTAGCACCTCTCGCACAACTAGAATGAATGTGTGCTAGTAGAAACGAGATGGCATTGATCGGGACAGGCGTGAAAACACAATGCATGAAGAAAAGCTTCTTGGAATTTACCTTATGGTTGTTGACTCTCCCGAAAATGGTGTGGCCTAAGACACGTTGATAATAACTTATGGCTGGGTTATGGATGAGTGAGGCATTAAGTCCTTCCCAACATGTAGTGCTTTCACCGGTTAAACTTCTCCATACCTCAAATGCTACGTTGGGCCAGTTTGGATCACGAGGAATACGATACTGAACACCGTCTCCTCGTGGAAAATTCAGCATGTTGCCTAACTCGTCTTAGGTCAAAGAATATTCAGTGTTGAACATTTTGAACGAAGCGGAGCTGGTGAGATATTGCGCATCATCTGAGGGCGTGTTGTAGGAGAAAGAACTTAAAAATTCTAAGGTTAAGGCTTCATATGTCGGAAGGTTTTGGGTGCAAAGGTGAGTCATCCCTGAATTAGTGAGCATCCATTAGACACTATCCACTAATCCAAGCTCTTGTAGACAGGATATGTCGAGATGCCTCGTTGGTTGGATTGAGCGTCTGTAGAACTTGAGGTATTTCTCTCTTTGATGTTAAGGGAATGTGGAAAAATGAAAAATAAATGGGGAAGGTTGAAAGGGTTAGTAATTTGGTCGGTTATGGAGTTATGGGGGTTGAGAGAGTGGGACGGTGAAGAAGAAGAGAAGGTATGAGGAAGAAGAGCAGTTCTATTTTATTCAAAACAGACGCATTTTGGCTCCGTGACGGTCGCCACAGATGGCTTCACGGTCGTCACACTTAGAAGGCCTGTGACGGGTTACGGTCGCCATACTCCAAAACTTTAGAAAATTTAACATTCTAATTATAACATCAGTAACGCATAACACTTCACACACACTTCACACATATGACATATTTAATATATATTTTCACCACAGTATTCAATGAGAATTATAAATATAATGGAAATTCATTTAATGCTACAAACACAACAAATAACGAAACACAAAGATAAATAGCAGTGAAATAAATATCCACTAACTGAGTAAAGTAGTTCAGTATCCAAAAATTAGCAGTAGCAGATGCAAACGCATGAAGTACCAGTAGGTCCAATTTAAATCCAAAAATAACAGTGAAAAATTAAAATTCAAATTAAAGGAAAATGCGGTAAATATCAAAAAAATAAAATCAGCCAATATTGCGTCTCAGAGACTCCACTGCTTGGTTCAGATGATCAAGCTGCTCGACAGTAATGTCCCTTAAACCGATGACATCAAGACGGATAGTACGGAGCTCGTCTCGCATGCCATTGAGTTCGGTACAAAAGGCTTCCAATGTGGCATGGATGTTTACAGGAGGAATGGTATTAGCATCATTAATAGGGTGGTCTGGAAAATCATGGTAATGTTGAGGTGTTTCGGGGTCCATTTTAATATCGGAGACATGGTCATCAAGTTCTTTCTCAGATTGTGGTCCGTCAAAATCAATAAGCCAGTTATGGCGGTTGTGCACACTAGTCCATTCGTGGTCAGGCAATGTAAAGTGGGGAACAACCGCGTTATTGATCAGGAGTTGAAACGGGGGTGGTTCGAGATTTCCTATTAATCCTCTGTTGAATCAGAAGGTGATGTTCATGGGCCTATATCCTCCTAAAGGGTTTACTCGAGAGAGACGTGTCCTAAATCCCATGGCTTCATCAATTTTGGTCACTAGGCCACCTATTAGAATGGGACCATGATCAGCTTGAGCAATCCTAAGGAGGTTGTCAAGCATAAAGGTAGCCCCATTAACAGGTCGAGATTGAAACACAAAAAACAGGATAAAGAGCTCATCTCTGGACACTAGGGTATCAATAGCAGATTTTCCAAAAAGGGTAAAGGCCAAGATCATATGGAAATATCTGATGGCTGGGTTATGAATATCAGTGGATACCATAGGGTGCGGGTCATGATGTGGTCGTCCCAAAATACTACCCCAGAAAAAGTTAAGTTCATTTTCCATAAGCAAATCTTCTTGTGCCATAGAGAAAACGTCAGGGCCATTGGGGAAACCCAACAGTTCCACAATTTCTCGGTTGTTAAAATGGCAAGTGTATCCAAACAGCCTGAAGGTTATCCTACCCTTATTAAATCCCATGCCATAATTAGGGTCATAGGCCAGTGAGCTCAAAAATTTAAGAGTTAACCTATGGTAAGTCGAGTGCTTCTTCCTAGAAAAACCCACCCAACCTATTTGGTTAAACATAAAATCTATGCTGTCATCTATGCATAGAGCAGTCATGGTAGGTCCATGGGCGAATTTGGTTAAAGCCATAGGTCTAAGAGAAAGTGCCTCGTAACGGTGCCATTGGGCAGCGTTCTTGAATAGCACAACCATGGTATCTTCATTATCCATCTTTAAAGTTAGTAGGAAGAATGAAATCAGTGGAGAAGGAAGAAGGTAGAAAAAAGATAAAGTCCTGGAAGCATAAAGTAAGACAATCAGCACTGATTTTTAAAATAATTGAAAATACCGCATTTATTAGTGAAGTAAATTTGGATAAAAATAAAAATAAATAAATAATTTGAAAATAAAATAAATGATTAAAATAAGGAGAAACGAAGTAATAAACAAAAGAAATTTTGTGGGTTGCCTCCCACGCAACGCTTCATTTAATGTCGGGAGCTCGACAGAGTTTATCAGAAATATCAGCTTAAGGGCATTGCAGGAATTTTTGCCAATTTTAGACCAGTCAAAAAATCTCTATTGTCTACGCAATGATAGTGTTTCAAACGTTGCCCATTTACGATAAACGGTTCACTAGATCTACCTTTTATTTCAACTCCACCGCTTAACAGGACTTTAGTTACCTCAAAGGGACCAGACCACCTAGAACGAAGTTTGCCTGGGAAGAATCTAAGTTTAGAATTAAACAAAAGCACAATGTCTCCTACATTAAATTCTTTCCTTGCTATACGTTTGTCATGCCATTTTTTGTTCTCTCTTTGAATATTCGGGCATTCTCGTAAGCGTCTAATCTAAGTTCTTCTAGTTCATGTAAATCTAGAACTCTCTTTTCTCCCGCAGCGGTATAATTTAAATTAATAGTTTTGATAGCCCAATAGGCCTTATGTTCTATTTCTACCAACAGATGACAAGATTTGCCATAAACTAGCTTAAATGGCGTGGTTCCTATAGGAGTTTTATAAGCTGTCCTATAAGCCCACAAAGCTTCGTGTAGTTTTGAAGACCAATCTTTCCTAGAGGTGGCAACGGTCTTTTCTAAGATCTGTTTAATTTCTCTATTTGAGACCTCTACTTGCCCACTCGTTTGGGGGTGGTAAGGTGTCGCTACACAGTGTTTGACTCCATATTTTGATAGAAGTTTCTCAAAGATTTTCGAGATAAAGTGGGGACCTCCATCACTGATTACTAGTCTCGGAACACCGAATCTAGGAAAAATTATATTCTTAAAGAGCTTATTCACTACTCGTGCGTCTTTTTTAGGAGCGGCTACAGCCTCGATCCATTTTGAAACATACTCAACAGCAACGAGTATGTATTTGTTACCAAAAGAGGACAGAACCGGTCCCATGAAGTCTATTCCCCACACGTCAAAGACTTCTACTTCTAAAATGCCCTTTTGAGGCATTTCATCGCGTCTAGAGATGTTTCCAGTACGTTGACACCGGTCGTAATTTATAACCGCGATATGGACGTCTTTCCATAGAGTAGGCCAAAAGATGCCAGCTTGCAAGATCTTGGCACAAGTCTTTGAAGTGCTCACGTGCGCACTATAGGGAGCGGAATGACAGTGAGAGATTATACTTTCTACTTCATCTTCGGGTACAGAACGATAGAAAATACCATCGGCGCCCCTCTTGAAGAGTAGTGGTTCGTCCCAATAATAGTGTTTAAGGTCATGGAAGAATTTCTTCTTTTGTTGGTAGGTTAGTGTCGCTCCCGGATTTTCATCCAGGTACAAACGCGAAAGTGGCGCGGAAGAAAGAAAGAAGAGTCACCAGCCAGGTATTTTTACCCCAAAGAAAGGGAAAGGTAATGCTGCACAAACCCGGGAGAAAGGAAAGAACAAGGTCTTGCGAACCAAAGAGAAAGGGTAAGGGAGTCAGTTACGTGAAGGGAAGGTTATCGCACCCCTTCACGTCCGTCGTACTCGACGGGATCCACGCTTGAAGTAATGCTCAAAGGGTGATAGAAAAGATGCTGGAAAAGGAATGGAAAGTGAATGAGAAACAAAAGTAGGGAAAATAAAAGAAGTGCTCGAATGGGCCCTACCCCACTGCCTGCGTATCTCATCGAGAATATGAGAATCAGAGCGACGTAGTTCCCCTAACTAAGGGAAAACTGTTTTTATTTTTTAGGGAACGACTAAGGTTCTAACTCAGGTGTTGCAGGCTCGCTGAATTGAGTGCGTTACCGTATTGCAAGAGAACGAGGAGAAACACGTTCGTACGTTGAGAGTGAGTGAGATGAGAAGAGAATTCCCGAAGGAAAGACGTTATTGTTTGTTTGAAGTGTTTTAGAAGTTTTTTTTTTATTTGAAGTGTTTTGTATAGGTAAATGTACCTAAGTATTTTTCAATGGAATGTGCATCTCATGCATCATTCCAAAATGAAATGATGACAAAGTACACTAAGTATGAAGAAGATCCTCAAACTTACTTCCAAAGTTAAAGGCTTAAGTACACTAGTCTATTCCCTTTATTAAATGTTTTGTTGTTTTTTAATGAAGAAGTATTTTTGGTTTTATTTGTGAAATCACTTCATGTTAAAGACTTGTACATCATGCTAGAAAACCTACAACACATTCCAAGATGGAATGTATGCAAGCCCCCCCCCCCCCCCCCCCCCCCCCCCCCCCCCCCCCATGAAATAAGGCTCATGGCACATGAAGATGTTTCAACCTTTATTAGGTGTTTTGAATTTGTTTTGAGATGAGAGAAGAGAGACTCAAAAGAAACAAAGGTAAAGACTAAAGGGGACTAAGACTCACTCTAATGTTATCATGCTTGGATGTTCCTAATGGTTTAGTGTGGTGTAGAGACCTAAGTCTAAAAGAAAAGAGAAGAAGAGTGAGTTCTAACTTACTTCAAAGATTGAAGTTAAGTTAAGAACTCAAAGGGATGAAAGAGATGAAATGTCAAAGAAGCATAATATGCTTATCACAATCACACATTGAAAGCTTTAAAAGATAAGAAAAGAGGTTGTATGTGGGTGCACACCCACACACTTGACTTACCATTAGCCCCTAAAAATGTTAGCAAAACAACTTACAAGTAAAGAAATAAGGAGAGAAGAATAAGTAAGGATCAAACAAGTTAGGAACTAAGGAAGAAAGATCCTAAAGGTGTGAAGAAAATTCTACACAAAACAACATATCATGCTATCCAAATAAGAAAATAAAATGGAAGGAAACAATGAAAACAACAACAATTACGGCTCATAAGTGCAATGCAGCAGTAAAATCTATCATCATGTACCAAACAGCAATTAACAGCACATATTCAGCCTACAAAATGGGTGTAAAAAGCAAATAGAAGCACATACAACAACATATATGTGTATGGACAGCAATGAAAAATCAGGGGCAGCATGCACTCACAAATGATTCATTCATAAAAGAACAAACATGCTTCAAGCCTTGCACATTATTCAATCAAACATGATCACAATCACACCATAAATCATGGTAAACAATTCTTGAAATCACCATGGAATAATGCACATTGTAAGAGAATACACATTATTAAGCATGTGAACAAATTCAAACAAATGTGCACCTATTGAAATAGAAAGCAAATGAACATGCACATAACAATTCCAGCAACACAAGCATCAATTAACAATTAACAAGCTCAATGTGTGTGCATTATGTGATCATTACATCAATTAATCAACAACGCAAACATAAACATTCATTGATTAACAATGAAAAACGCGTGTCGAAAAATCATGCTCATGTAATAGTGTGAAGTGAAACAGCTCAAGAATAGTCCACGAATCATCAACGTATCAATCCATGAAGTTTAGACATGCAAGAGATCTCAAACAAGCAAGAAAATGTAAGAAAAACACAATCTGCTTTAGTGGTAATCGATTACTCACATAGGGTAATCGATTACTCAGTTGAAAATTGGCTAAAAACGTGAAAACAAGGCAGAGTAATCGATTACCCTGTTAGAGTAATCGATTACCACTGAAACAGAGGCAGAAATTCAACTTTGAAAAGCACTTTTCAGCAGCAAATCACTTATCCAAACATCCAAATGATCATGTAAACAATCATGCACGAAAATTGAGTTCAATCACAGCAATCAAGCATCAATTAGATCCAACAATCATCAACGTCAAGAATCAAATTCAAGCGCCATGGATCCAAATCAAAAATCACCAAAGATCTACATCGAATAAGTTGCAAATAAGCTAAATCTAGTATAGATTTGAGGAAAACCAACCTACAAAGCGGAGATTTGCTTTGGTAATTGTTGCAAAGTGATCTTGGTGCAGAAAATTAAAGAAAACCAGTGATTCCTAGATTAGTAGCCGAAACGCGTCGAAACCGAGCAAAGTCGCGAAAAATCACCAAGATCGAACTTGCACCAAAATAAATGGTGTGAAACCCTTGGATTGAAGTAGAATAATCTGAACTTCCAGAAATCCAACCAAAGAAAGCCAAATTATGGAGTTTGAGCTCAAGAATTAATCACTTTTCAATGTGAAAAGTGATTATCCTTCAAGAAATAAGAGCTTTTTGTGAGGGTTTGGAAGAGAGAATTGAGAGTGCAATGTGTGAAATTTGGTGAAAAAATGGTCCATCCCCTAAAAATGAGTGAAGTATTTCTTATATAGACTTTAGGTTTGGAGTGTGGGAGGTTTGGGATTAGCTTTGGACTTAGCTTTGGGCTTTGGTGTATGGGCGTGTGACTTAGTCTGCAAGCAAGGCCTTGGTGCCTATGGAGTTTCAGTGTAAGACCACCATGTTTGAACCCTCATATGATCTCCATAACTTGTTCAAATGAGAAAATGCCCAACGTCAAAGTTAAAGAGGACATGGAGATGAACAACTTTGATGTTCAACAATTTTTGATTTGAAGCCTTCTTGATGGAGAAAATTATATTGACATTTGGCACACCACCTGTTTGATGAAATTATGGCCTGGAGGCCTGAACCTGCCTTGCCATGACTTGAAATTTGCCTTGATTTTACCAAACTTTGATTGATCATAACTCCCTCAATTTTGATCCAATGGAAGAGTTCTTGGTATGGATTTGAAGCTTGGAATGTGATCTTTAATTGGCTCAACTTGGGCCTGAAGTTTGAAGCTTTTATTATGGAGAAAGAATGCTTTGAAGTAGAGTGCAAAATGGTCCAAACTTGCCATTTTTGGAAACCCTAAGTTTCTATTTTGGGCAGTTTTGTGATTTCTTGATTTTTCCATGAACCTCCATCATTTATTGATCAAATCTTGTCCAATGAACATATGTGACTTGAATTTCATGAATTTGACCTTAAAAAGTCAGGAGTTGACTTTTTCTTTTGCACAATTGACTTTTTCCCCAATTTCTTGATTCTCAAGCAACTGACCAATTGAAAACCTTCTGAAATGAACCAATGGGAAATCATCCATCCTTAGATACTTGATATCATGTGGAAAACATTGAGATCAAATTTGAACCAAAATTTCATCAGAAGACTGCTTGAGCTCAAAACCCTAGTTTTGAGTGCCTTTGTTAGGTGATGATGAACTGCCCAATCTTCTTGATGAATTCCCATCTTCCAATGACTCGTGGGATCAAATGGGATGACATATGATATAAGAGACCCTTGAGGCTTGTTGGGAGACCCTTGGCTCTTCTTATTTTGCTTTGGATGACCAATACTCTGAAAGGCAACTGATCACATGCCCTATGATGAACCAATGCTGAATGTTTTATTTTTCTATGACTTGAATGCAATGCAATGAAATGAAAGCTCATGCTAAATGATATGAAAAATGAGAGGGCAAATTTTGGGGTATTACAACTGCCCCTATTCAATCACTGTAGACCTGAATGGATGATATCAATTGCTTTCAGACTTTCAAGGTATGGAGGCATTGAATACCGAAAATAACCAGAAAATTTGCACTCCGTGGAGAAGAAGAAATGGGATATAAACCCAACCAAATGAACTCTGCTTGGATAAAACTCTGATGGGAAACATAGCACTGGAGAGATGTCTTTTGAACGATGCCAGACGACTACTGGCTTGCCATACTGCGGATGGACTTGGAAAACATCTTTTGTACGACGCCAGACGACTACTGGCTTGCCACACTGCGGGTGGACTTTAACAACGTCTTTTGGTACGACGCCAGACGACTACTGGCTTGCCACACTACGGGTGGACTTTAACAACGTCTTTTGTACGACGCCAGACGACTACTGGCTTTCCACGGTGCGGGTGGACTTTAAGAATGTCTTTTAAACGACGCCAGATGACTACTGGCTTGCCACGCTGCGGGTGGACTTTAAGAACGTCTTTTGGTACGACGCCAGATGACTACTGGCTTGCCACACTGCGGGTGGACTTTAACAACTTCTTTTGTACGACGCCAGACGATTACTGGCTTGCCACGCTGCGGGTGGACTTTAAGAATGTCTTTTAAACGACGCCAGACGACTACTGGCTTGCCACGCTGCGGGTGGACTTTAAGAATGACTTTTAAACAATGCCAGATGACTACTGGCTTGCCACGATGCGGGTGGACTTTAAGAATGTCTTTTAAATGACGCCAGACGACTACTGGCTTACCACGCTGCGGGTGGACTTTTGCTTTTGATCATGTGCAGCTTTCAATTCTTCATTTGAGGTTTTGGCCTTAGCTTCCAATTCTTCAACCTTAGCTTTAAACTCTTCCTCTATCTTGGCTTGGCGTTTCTGTTCATCGGGCCATTTTTGTTGCCACAAGGTAATAGCCTCATTAGCTTCCTTCAAAGCCTTCTTGAGATTCTGGCGTTCTCTGGCATTATTCTTATCAATTAAGCCCCGTCTTTGGAAATAAATCAGCCTCCCTTCGAGTTCTTATTTCCTGCTTTCAGCCATCTTCTCAGCAATGTGGACTTTCTCTTCCAACCCTCTGTTATCAAATGCAGCTTTCTGATACAGGCTGGTGACATCCGCATTCTCAACCCTGAGTTCATGAGCTAAAGCTTCCATCTTTTGGAATTCTTTAATTGGTACTGAGGTCCTTGGCTCCACTACCTTGGGATATAACGGAGGCTCGACAGAGAATGGCAACAATGTAATGGCTACCCGGCGCTTCAGCCACTCAGTATAAGAAGGATAAGTCGTAGGATCAGGTCTCCCAAACTCCATCTTACCTTTTTTAACCCGAGTGTTCCAGGCTTCAGCAATAGAAAATGACACCTGTTCGTCATCTTTAGCAAGATAATACAAGGACTCTGCCACATCTTTTTCCAAAGGAGGTTCTTTTAATGCATATCCAAACTGCTTCAGCGCGAGAATAAGATTGTAATTGATTCCTCCCCTCCTTCCTACCAGAGGCACATTTGGAAAAGCTCCACAACTAATAAGAATAGGTATACCCACCATATCTTTCCAATGCCACCAGACTATATCTTCAGCCGTCAAACCCATCAGCCTCTTGGAGCACTTAACAGTTCCTCTGAGATCCACAAAAGCTCCTGTCTTTGGCAAATGTCTATAAAACCAAGCATGGAACAAGGGAGCACAGCATACTACCAATCTTCCTCGTTTTTTCTCATTCTTGTAATGCACGGAATGGTATACATTGCCCAACAAAGTTGGGATTGGATTCTTCTTGACAAAGATACTGATTTCATCCATATCAATAAATCCAGCTATATTCGGAAACAGACAAATTCCGTACACACAAAGAGCTAAGATTGCATTAGAGGTAACCAAATCACCATTGTAACACCCCAAAATTTACCCTCTTACTTTCTACTAACTGGCTTATGTTTCATTTCTTTTTTTTGCATAATCATCTTTGCATTTCATTGGCTCTTAGCATGGGATCAAGGTATCTAGATCAACTCAAGAGAGGAAGTTGTTTTCAGGGTTTCAAGCAACAGTTCACGTGTATTGTTCAAGGGGCTAAGAGGAGAGAAAATTCTTGGTGCTATCAATTCTTGAACCACAAAGGAGCCTTAAGCCTCAAGGTGTCTTAATTGATCCATCATCTCAGCACAAGATCAAGATTTGCAAGAGATCTCAAAGGAATCACATTCTCCTAACCTGATTTCTTAAATTAGGGTTTTGGGAGATTCTGGGATCTGACCCCCAAATGAGCAAGCTCTTTGATTCTTTATCATCTCCAAGTGGCACATTTCATCATTGGTGGACCTGATACACATCCTGTTTAGAGGAATTTGAATTTGGAGGATGTGCTAGCTCCTCCTAACCAGAGGGTACCAAAATTAGGGTTTGCTTTAGAATCAGTTTATTTCTGATTTTTTGGGCAAGACTTGATCTCATGGCATTCCTTATGTCCTTAAGTGTCTAGGGATGGAAGATTGTCCATCAAGTTGGTTCAGAAGGGTTTCAGAAGATTGAAAATCAGGAGAATTGGGAACAAAGTCAACTGTGCAGTGAAAGGTCAACTCCTGACCTTTTGAGGTCAACATCATAGTTTTCAAGTCAAATATGGTCCATATATGAGATTTGATCAAGATATGTTCAAACAATCATGAAAAAATCAAGAATGTTGAAAAGTTGTCATTTTTGGAAGGTTAGGGTTTTAGAGATTTACTATTTTTAGTAAGTTCTTAACCACTTTTAAGGGCCATTTTTTTATCATGTTCAAGGCTTCATTTGGAAATCTTTCTCACATGAAAGTTGTAGTATGAAGTTTTCCCTTCAAAATGAGCACAAGAATCATGGCATTTGATTTGGTATTGAGTGAGTTATGTTCTCTCAAAGTGTGACATTTTCACCTCTCTAAGTTCAAAAAACATAGAATTTTTTCTAAGTTACTTTGGGCAGATTTGGAGACAACATTTCATGACCAATTTTCACATAAATCAAGGCTTTGTTTCAATTCATTTTCAACATGAAACTTGTTCTAAGTTGTCTCAAGTTTATTTTGAACCCAAGATGTCATCATTTGGCAAAGAATTCAAGGAGTTATGGTTCTCTAAAGTGACACCCATGACTAGATTTTCACATTGGCAAGTTTCTTTTTTGTGTGCATCATATACCATGATTTGGAAGCAACCAAAACTTGTCTAAACCACACGAATTATGTGCTAGGATTCCATCACTAAACTTTGCTCAAAGTAGCCAAACAAGGATATGTACCATTGATACCACCTTTTGAAAACTTTGCCAAAATATGACAAATAGCAAACTTACTTGACAAGGTTTCATTCCATTCACCCTTTGGCATAATGTTCTGACCTCACTCATGCTCTCACGTGCCCTTCCATTCACACCAAGTTCATGCCTCAAAATCACTAAAAAATCACTCCATAACACCTCTACCCGTACCACCCTTTTTTTCTTGTCATTTTTTGGCAAAACTTAAAAACAAACTTTTCCTTTGGTTCAGGCCCAAAAAACTATCACTAACCCAACATATATAAACAATAAAACCCTAAATGAGAGGGCAGAGGAGGAAAAAAAGATTTCAGATCAAGAAACATTCGTTTTTCTCTCATTTTTCACTAGCTTCGAATCTTTGGTTTTCTAAGGTTTCACTGAGAACAATCGCCTCATTTCACCTCTACCAAGAGAGTTCTTGTTTCTGTACGCATTTCTTAGCACCTGTAATCATCATTGGAAGCTCTGCAAGCTCATACTTTTACATTTTCGAGTTGGACCTGTGTGGAAGTTTTCAACATTCTTCTGGTTGGTTTGAGCTTTGATCTACACTCTACAGAAGATTTCAAGGCTTCCCATATCATTTTTGGAGTTCATCTGTGGCTGAGAAAGACCAACGGAGTTGCTCCGTTTGGTAAGATTACTCACTCTGAAACTCTCATGCTTAACGTGTACTAAACCTGTTTCTTGTTGATTTTGAAGTCCTACAACTGAGTAGGCACTGTTTGAATGCGTGTTGTTTTGTTTTGGTGAGATTCAAGTTTTGGACCCATTTTTTCTTTCGTTCAATTTGCTTTATATGTTCATTGTTTGTGAAAATGGATTGGATATTTGAGCTCCTTGCGTTTTTCTGATCAAGATGGGATACTCATTTGTATTTTCTGGAGAATTTGTGGCTGCTGTTCATCTGAGGTGGTGACCGGAGCCCTAGCTCCGTCATCGGAACTATTTGCAGGTCGCCGGCAGAAATGTGAAGAAGATAGAATCACTACCGTCCATTGTTGTGATCCAAGGGTTGTCATGTGGCCACGTTTATTTTTTTTCTGATTTTATTTTAATGCTTGTGTGTTTGTGACCCCATGGTTGTTATCATGTGCGTGATATCTCAGCTGCTCATCTTAATTAATTCTTGAATCGTTGACTTATTTACATGCGTTGATTTAATCATGTGGTGGAAATTGTGCCAGCGAATTAAAATGAACACATGCTGCTCACGTGGGAGTGTATGGTATTCTAAATGATTGGATGTGTGCTTGCTTTTGTTTATTACCATGCGCGTATGAATCATAGCCGTTGATCATGTTTGTTTAATTGAAATGTTGACTTGATGTGGAGCGTAGATTCAATCCAATGGTGTGTGTGAGTCTGATTGTTTGACTGATCCTATGCTCCTCTTTGACTTTCGCTGTTGGGATTTTTTCCTTGGCATTCTTGCTATTGGCACCCTCCCTTATTTGATCCATTTGGTTTTTCAAAGTGAATCCTTTGCTGCTTGCACCCCCTGCATTCCTCTTCATTTTATTTTATTTTATTTTTATTTCATTTCTTATTTCAATTTTTATTTTACTTGTTAAACACATTTTAAAAATCCAAAAAAATACTTTTCTGAATATTTAGTATCTTACCTTATTTTTCATATTTTTATTTTTTTATTTTTAATTTTTTTTCCTTATTTTATTTTGAATTAATTTAAGGATGAGTTTCCAATGATACCCTTCACCTAGGGTTAGGAACTTTTGTGACTTTTACTCATCATTTGAGACCAATCTTTTAGTCACTTGTGGAGGATCATATGAGGATGTTTCAATGCTGGTTTGAGGTTGGTTTGAGTTATTCTTAGTGACTTGCCACTCAAGTTTTATTGACCCTCGATCTTTGTTCAATTATGTGCACATCTTGACTTGTGGATCACTTTTAGACAAGCTCCTTAACTCTTTTTGATACATTATTTTTGCACATATTGCTTGATTGATTAAGTTTCCATTTGATCTTTTTTTGGGATTTTATTGAATCATTTTTTCTATTTTTGGTTGGCCTCCACTTTTGATGCAAGTTTGAGTGAGGTATACTTTGGCACTTGAGCTAGTTTGGGTGTATTTGTTCACTTGTGATTGAGAGATGCTTAAGAAGTTTTTATGGTATGATCATGTTCTGTTTGAGCTTGCTTGTGGCTTTGGAATCATCCTCATTTGCTCATTTTTCATTTTGTTCTTGATTTTACAAGTTGATGTTGTTTTGGACTTGAACTTTGTGGTATGCTCAACCTAATCTTGTGATGTTTTCTTGTATGATCCAATCAATGTATAAGGACTTTTGTTTGATTTGAATAACATGTTTAAGGTTCTGGTTCTCTTGGTTTAGGGTCCATTGTGTGATCATATTTTGTTTCTTGTTTCACTTTATCATGTGTTGCTTGCATAGATGTTTGAAGTGGATGTTTGCACAATTGTGGAGCATGTTTTGAATGTGATTCTTGTTGCTTCTTCTTGCTATTCATGGATTGATGTTTGAATTGAGATACATGTCCACCTTGCTGCCCATTTGCTTTCATGCCTTGATTTCACTTTGTTTGATCACTTGAAGTTATGTTGTGCATGAGTTAATTGTTGCAAATTGTTGAGTGTTGTTGAGATGCATACTTGATACTCTTGAGATCATTTTCCAATGCTTGAATTGTTTAACTTTGGCATGACTAAATTTCTGACTTGGATTCATTTTCATCTTACCTTGCTCATATTACTTTGGTGTGGTGCTCATTGGTGCTTAATTGTATTTCTTATGCAAGTTCACTTGCATCCTTTCTTGTGTGCTTTCACTTGTATACTTGAGATGTTCTTGTGTGATCTTTGAAGTATGTTTAATGATGTGATTTGGAAGTGATGATTATGATGTGCTTGCTGCCCTCTTTGGTTTCTCATCTTTTTCCTTCTCTTTCTCATTCTTCTCTTTCACTCTCTTCCTCCCATGAATCTCAAGACTTGTTTAAGTCTTGGATTCTTTCCCTTTAGAGCTACCTAGTCCAACTTAATTTTTGATTAAGCTTGGAGTAGGATTAGCATTAGGTTTTAGGTAGTCATCTCTCCTAAGCCTCACTAACCTAGGGTTACCCATGCATGATAACATTAGGACTCTTAGTTTCCCTCTAGAGTTTCCTTTGGGTCTTCTCTCTTCTCATCTCAAAACTTCTTGAAAACACTTAATAAAGATAAAGTGTATTGCGCACGAGACTTAAGCGTGGGGAATGAGAAATGAGGGGCTTCCTCTCATCTTTCTAGAGTGCTTAGCGGGCATCCTGTCTTGGGACGATTTGTTAAATATTCGTCCCTGTGCCCTAGACTTTGGTGCAATGCAAGTTATGAACTAACTTAAAAAAAACACTTATGTCTAAAAAACACAAAACAAATTCAAATCTTTTTATCCTTCGGGATTGTTGGGTTTCAAACTTCATTTTCAGAAAAGAACTCGTCGCTCACGTAAAAAACACTTACCCATCCGTGGTCGTACCCACGAACTACATTAGCTCTGATTCCCCTCTCTCGTCCGATTGAGGATATGTAGGCACAAGGCAGTGATTGTCTTGGCGAGCAACCTTCCCCCACAGTTCCTGTCCGAACTACATTGACTCTGACTTTCCCATTGTACTGAGGGAGTACGTAGGCCTAGGACAACGATACCGTCCTATCGAGTCACTTCTTTTTCTTTTCTTTTTCGTTTCTCCGTTCTTTCCGTTCTCGTTTCTTCTCCGGTCTAGTAGCAGTGGAGCTCCAGACGACGACACCCTTTGATGCAGACAACAAGCATGGATCCCATCGAGTACGATGGACGTGTTGGGTGCTAGCACCTTCCCTTTGCGTAACCGACTCCCGTACCCATTTCTCTTGGTCGCGAGACCATGTTCTTTCCCCCCCTTTCAGGTTTATGCAGTGTTTCCTTTCCCTCTCTTGGGATAAATACACATTGCTGGCGACTCTGTGTTTTCTGCGCCACTCTCGCGTTTGTACCGTTAGATGCGAATCTTTCGGGAGCGACAACCATCAGCAAAACTCTTCTTCGCTTCTTCAATCAGAAAGTCTAGATGGAACCCTTTACAACCCTTCTTTTCCTTAACATTATCTTTAACCACAGATACTCTCAAATGAATAGCCTATGCAATGACATTGTCAGGAATAACATTCTTTGAACTGTAGTGAGGAGGAGTATCCTTGATAGAAATCTTCAGAATATCAGAGAACTCTTCCAAAGTAGGTACTAGCAGATAATCATTGAATGTGAAGCAACGAAGCTGAGGATCATAAAACTGCAAGAGAGTGTGTAGGGCATCATGCTGATCTGGAGTAAGAAGGCTCACATAACCCAAGATATCCCCAAACCTCTTTCTAAACTTATCCAGTTGGTTACTGTCCATTAAATCTGCCAATTCCTTGATCTGTCCCACTTTAGGCTTCAGAAACCAGTAATGCACATTATTCTTTCTTGGAGGACCTTCCATTTGACGTAGAGAAAATACCCACCGGAATCGGAAACAATACTGAGACCTGGGAAAGAAAAACATAAAATATTAATGATGTATACAATGAGATGCAGCTAGGCATGTGATCAGAGCCAGAATCTACAGTGTCGGTGCAATAACTTTGAAGAGCCAACTGTCTGTGTAGCATCATATCAAGAATATCAAACCCAAGCACCAGTAAAGAACCAGATCCAGAATACGAGAACAAAGTACCCAAATCACTGATCATATGAGAACCACACAAAAGGGTAAGTAGAAGGTAAAAGTTACCTGCAAACCTGTAAACAACCCCCCAATCTCACAAGTGTGTTCTAAAAGGTAGGATCCTCAGATTCGGATCCCGGAATGAGAAACAATAACACATTCAGCTCGTAGGATACAATGATATCGCCAAACAAAGAGATCGTCATCTGATTCACCACAAAATAAAGGCCATCTTATGCAAGTTCCAGAGTGGGCCCTCGAATGCGAATGGGTTTGCCACAGAATGTGGTATGCCACTGTCACCACTAAAGAGGGATGTTTCCACTAAGGTCCTCAATGATTGGTCACCAGATGCACATAACTCTCAAAGCCATACCCTGAATGAGGAAAACCCTCAAAGCAAGATAATCCTAAGAAAGTCGCACTCTGGCTGTGGAACTCACAACTACACTCGTGGCTAAATACCATGAGAGCCCTGTGACTGTCCACTCTAAGTCCTAAAGTACACTCGAGCCTTGGTAATGGGCTCATCTCACAGTAACAATCCCTTCCTGCCAAAGGAAACCAGACAGTCCAGAATATATGATGCATGATATAAATAAAATGCAATAAAGGCGGCAAAGTAAAGCGATAAAGCTGTAAATAAAAGTAGTAAAGCTAAACTAAAGCAAACAAAAATCAAACACCCAAAAAGCAAAAACAAACAAGCGCTAAGAGTGACTCGCATCGGGGAGGGACCAGCAAGAGGTCAACCTTCCCCAGCAGAGTCGCCAGTTGCACTCCCGGGATTTTCATCTAGGTACAAATGCGAAAGTGGCGCGGAAGAAAGAAAGAAGAGTCGCCAGCCAGGCATTTTTATCCCAAAGAAAGGGAAAGGTAATGCTGCACAAATCCGGGAGAAAGGAAAGAACAAGGTCTCGCGAACCAAAGAGAAAGGGTAAGGGAGTCGGTTACGTGAAGGGAAGGTTATCACACCCCTTCACGTCCGTCGTACTCGACGGGATCCACGCTTGAAGTACTGCTCAAAGGGTGAAAGAAAAGATGCTGGAAAAGGAATGGAAAGTGAATGAGAAACAAATGTAGGGAAAATAAAAGAAGTGCTCGAATGGGCCCTACCCCACTGCCTACATATCTCATCGGGAATATGAGAATCAGAGCAACGTAGTTCCCCTAACTAAGGGAAAACTGTTTTTGTTTTTTAGGGAACGGCTAAGGTTCTAGCTCAGGTGTTGCAGGCTCGCTGAATCGAGTGTGTTACCGTATTGCAAGAGAACGAGGAGAAGCACGTTCGTACGTTGAGAGTGAGTGAGATGAGAAGAGAATTCCCGAAGGAAAGACGTTATTGTTTGTTTGAAGTGTTTTATAAGTTTTTTTTTAATTTGAAGTGTTTTGCATAGGTAAATGTACCTAAGTCTTTTTCAATGGAATGTGCATCTCATGCATCATTCCAAAATGAAATGATGACAAAGTACACTAAGTATGAAGAAGATCCTCAAACTTACTTCCAAAGTTAAAGGCTTAAGTACACTAGCCTATTCCCTTTATTAAATGTTTTGTTGTTTTTTAATGAAGAAGTATTTTTGGTTTTATTTGTGAAATCACTTCATGTTAAAGACTTGTACATCATGCTAGAAAACCTACAACACATTCCAAGATGGAATGTATGCAAGCCCCCCCATGGAATAAGGCTCATGGCACATGAATATGTTTCAACCTTTATTAGGTGTTTTGAATTTGTTTTGAGATGAGAGAAGAGAGACTCAAAAGAAACAAAGGTAAAGACTAAAGGGGACTAAGACTCACTCTAATGTTATCATGCTTGGATGTTCCTAATGGTTTAGTGTGGTTTAGAGACCTAAGTCTAAAAGAAAAGAGAAGAAGAGTGAGTTCTAACTTACTTCAAAGATTGAAGTTAAGTTAAGAACTCAAAGGGATGAAAGAGATGAAATGTCAAAGAAGCATAATATGCTTATCACAATCACATATTGAAAGCTTTAAAAGATAAGAAAAGAGGTTGTATGTGGGTGCACACCCACACACTTGACTTACCATTAGCCCCTGAAAATGTTAGCAAAACAACTTACAAGTAAAGAAATAAGGAGAGAAGAATAAGTAAGGATCAAACAAGTTAGGAACTAAGGAAGAAGGATCCTAAAGGTGCGAAGAAAATTCTACACAAAACAACATATCATGCTATCCAAATAAGAAAATAAAATGGAAGGAAACAATGAAAACAACAACAATTACGGCTCATAAGTGCAATGCAGCAGTAAAATCTATCATCATGTACCAAACAGCAATTAACAGCACATATTCAGCCTACAAAATGGGTGTAAAAAGCAAATAGAAGCACATACAACAACATATATGTGTATGGACAGCAATGAAAAATCAGGGGCAGCATGCACTCACAAATGATTCATTCATAAAAGAACAAACATGCTTCAAGCCTTGCACATTATTCAATCAAACATGATCACAATCACACCATAAATCATGGTAAACAATTCTTGAAATCACCATGGAATAATGCACATTGTAAGAGAATACACATTATTAAGCATGTGAACAAATTCAAACAAATGTGCACCTATTGAAATAGAAAGCAAATGAACATGCACATAACAATTCCAGCAACACAAGCATCAATTAACAATTAACAAGCTCAATGTGTGTGCATTATGTGATCATTACATCAATTAATCAACAACGCAAACATAAACATTCATCGATTAATAATCAAAAACCGCGTGTCAAAAAATCATGCTCATGCAATAGTGTGAAATGAAACAGCTCAAGAATAGTCCACGAATCATCAACGTATCAATCCATGAAGTTTAGACATGCAAGAGATCTCAAACAAGAAAGAAAATGCAAGAAAAACACAATCTGCTTCAGTGGTAATCGATTACTCACATAGGGTAATCGATTACTCAGTTGAAAATTGGCTAAAAACGTGAAAACAAGGCAGAGTAATCGATTACCCTGTTAGAGTAATCGATTACCACTGAAACAGAGGCAGAAATTCAACTTTGAAAAGCACTTTTCAGCAGCAAATCACTTATCCAAACATCCAAATGATCATGTAAACAATCATGCACGAAAATTGAGTTCAATCACAGCAATCAAGAATCAATTAGATCCAACAATCATCAACGTCAAGAATCAAATTCAAGCGCCATGGATCCAAATAAAAAATCACCAAAGATCTACATCGAATAAGTTGCAAATACGCTAAATCTAGTATAGATTTGAGGAAAACCAACCTACAAAGTGGAGATTTGCTTTGGTAATTGTTGCAAAGTGATCTTGGTGCAGAAAATTAAAGAAAACCAGAGATTCCTAGATTAGTAGCCGAAACGCGTCAAAACCGAGCAAAGTCGCGAAAAATCACCAAGATCGAACTTGCACCAAAATAAATGGTGTGAAACCCTTGGATTGAAGTAGAATAATCTGAACTTCCAGAAATCCAACCAAAGAAAGCCAAATTATGGAGTTTGAGCTCAAGAATTAATCACTTTTCAATGTGAAAAGTGATTATCCTTCAAGAAATAAGAGCTTTTTGTGAGGGTTTGGAAGAGAGAATTGAGAGTGCAATGTGTGAAATTTGGTGAAAAAATGGTCCATCCCCTAAAAATGAGTGAAGTATTTCTTATATAGACTTTAGGTTTGGAGTGTGGGAGGTTTGGGATTAGCTTTGGACTTAGCTTTTGGCTTGGAGCTAGGGTCGGAGTTAGTTAGACTCAACTCACCGAGTCAAGGTAGTTAACTCGGTTAGTTAGGATCAACTCGGTAATAATCCCAAGGTGAATTTCAACATCCAAAGGTGGAGATGCTTAGAAAACAAGGAATCATAACTGGTGTATGGGCGTGTGACTTAGTCTGCAAGCAAGGCCTTGGTGCCTATGGAGTTTCAGTGTAAGACCACCATGTTTGAACCCTCATATGATCTCCATAACTTGTTCAAATGAGAAAATGCCCAACGTCAAAGTTAAAGAGGACATGGAGATGAACAACTTTGATGTTCAACAATTTTTGATTTGAAGCCTTCTTGATGGAGAAAATTAGATTGACATTTGGCACACCACCTGTTTGATGAAATTATGGCCTGGAGGCCTGAACCTGCCTTGCCATGACTTGAAATTTGCCTTGATTTTACCAAACTTTGATTGATCATAACTCCCTCAATTTTGATCCAATGGAAGAGTTCTTGGTATGGATTTGAAGCTTGGAATGTGATCTTTAATTGGCTTAACTTGGGCCTGAAGTTTGGAGCTTTTATTATGGAGAAAGAATGCTTTGAAGTAGAGTGCAAAATGGTCCAAACTTGCCATTTTTGGAAACCCTAAGTTTCTATTTTGGGCAGTTTTGTGATTTCTTGATTTTTCCATGAACCTCCATCATTTCTTGATCAAATCTTGTCCAATGAACATATGTGACTTGAATTTCATGAATTTGACCTTAAAAAGTCAGGAGTTGACTTTTTCTTTTGCACAATTGACTTTTTCCCCAATTTCTTGATTCTCAAGCAACTGGCCAATTGAAAACCTTCTGAAATGAACCAATGGGCAATCATACATCCTTAGATACTTGATATCATGTGCAAAACATTGAGATCAAATTTGAACCAAAATTTCATCAGAAGACTGCTTGAGCTCAAAACCCTAGTTTTGACTGCCTTTGTTAGGAGATGATGAACTGCCCAATCTTCTTGATGAATTCCCATCTTCCAATGACTTGTGGGATCAAATGAGATGACATATGATATAAGAGACCCTTGAGGCTTGTTGGGAGACCCTTGGCTCTTCTTCTCTTGCTTTGGATGATCAATACTCTGAAAGGCAACTGATCACATGCCCTATGATGAACCAATGCTGAATGTTTTATTTTTCTATGACTTGAATGCAATGCAATGAAATGAAAGCACATGCTAAATGATATGAAAAATGAGAGGGAAAATTTTGGGGTATTACAGTTAGATCAGGTGGTAGTACTCCAGCTGCTAGATAGTTAACAAAATCAGCATACCACGGCAGCGTGGTCTTAGTGTAAACAGCTTCTACAACTTCATTGGTTTCTGTATCATTATAAATCAGAGATTGTTTAATTATATTACTCTCCAACTGAGCTAAGAGTCTTTCATAAGGGAAATTGTCATTAATAGGTACTTGTTCAGGTTGGATGTTTTCCATTCTCGACAGGTGATCAGCTACTACATTTTCAGTACCCTTCTTGTCTTTGATTTCCAAATCAAATTCTTGTAGGAGCAGAATCCACCTCAGAAGCCTTGGTTTGGCATCTTTTTTACTTAATAGGTACCTAATTGCGGCGTGATCGGTATAGATAATTATTTTTGCTCCTACTAGGTAGGAACGAAATTTGTCCAAAGCGAACACGACAGCCAAAAGTTCCTTTTCTGTGGTAGCGTAGTTTATTTGTGCATGATATAAGGTTCTACTAGCGTAGTAAATTTCATGAAGCTTTTTATCCTTTCTTTGTCCTAAGACTGCACCTACAGCGTAATCACTCGCGTCACACATAATCTCGAATGGTTTATTCCAATCTGGGGGTTGCATAATGGGCGCTGATATTAATGCCTGCTTAAGTGTTCGAAATGCGTATAAGCATTTGTCATCAAAGACAAATTCAGAGTCTTTCATCAATAGCTCAGTTAGAGGCTTGGTTATCTTAGAGAAATCTTTAATGAAACATTGATAAAAATCGGCGTGTCCTAGAAAGCTTCTTATTTCTCTAACGGTTTTCGGTGGTTGGAGATTTTCTATAACGTCGATTTTTGCTTTATCGACTTCAATCCCCTTATTGGATACTATATGTTCAAGTACAATTCCTTGTCGGACCATGAAATGGCATTTTTTCCCAATTGAGCACTAGGTTGACACTTACGCATCGTTCAAGCACCATTTCGAGGTTCGATAGACATCCTTCAAAACTTTTCCCACAGACAGAGAAATCGTCCATAAAAACTTCCATTATACCATCTAAGAAATCAGAGAAGATGGACATCATGCATCTCTGGAATGTTGCAGGTGCGTTGCATAATCTGAACGGCATCCGCCGGTAGGAAAAGGTACCATAGGGACATTAGAAAGTAGTCTTTTCTTGGTCATCAGGATGGATAGGAATTTGGAAAAATCCTGAATATCCATCTAAATAGCAAAAATGGGAGTATTTAGCCAGACGTTCAAGCATTTGATCTATGAAGGGTAAAGGGAAATGATCTTTACGAGTGGTTTTGTTTAGTTTCCTATAGTCGATACACATTCTCCATCCGGTTTGAGTAAATTGTGCTACGAATTCGCCTTTTTCATTATTGATAACTGTAACACCTCCTTTCTTGGGTACAACGTGAACTGGGCTAACCCATTCACTATCGGATATTGGGTATATGATTCCTGCTTCTAACAACTTCTACACTTCTCTCTTAATGACATCACTCAGAATGGGATTGATTCTCCTTTGATGTTCTCTGGAGGTTTTACAGTCTTCCTCAAGCATGATGCGGTGCATACAGATATAGGGACTTATTCCTTTTAAATCTGAGATGTTATAGCCTAAGGCAGTTGGGTATTTTCTCAGGACATGTAATAATTTTTCAGTTTCTATTTGTCCTAAATCTGCATTGACTATAAATGGTGGTTCGAGTTTTGCATCTAGGAATTCATACCTTAGATCTTTGGGTAGTGTTTTCAGTTCTACAGCTGGTTTCTTTGGGCAAGGCATAGGGTTAGGAGTAAGTGCGAGACATTCACTTAGATTATTATCTTGGTATTCCCCACGCCAATTATCATCTTCAAACATTCGTGGCATTGGAATTTTTAGCACTTCAAAATACGTATTTTGTTGTTTCTCCATTTCTTTAACGCATTCATCGATAACATCTAAGAAACAGCATGAATCCTCTATAGCAGGTGCTTTGAAGAATTGTGAGAGGATAAATTCTACCTTTTCCTTGCCAACCTCAAAAGTTAGTTTTCCTTTTTTCACATCTATGATGGCTCCGACTGTGGATAGGAATGGTCTTCCTAAAATGATAGGGATGTTTGAGTCTTCCTTAATGTCCATAATTATGAAATCTGGAGGAATATAGAATTGTCCTATACATGCTGGAACGTTTTCTAGCATACCTAAAGGAAATTTCACTGAACGATCAGCTAGTTGTACGGACATTTTTGTTGGTCTCAGTTCTCCCATGTAGAGCCTTTTACAAATAGATAAGGGCATTAAGCTAATACTGGCTCCTAAGTCGCACAGGGCTTTGTCTATGACAAACTTTCCAATCACACATGGTATAGAAAAACTACCAGGGTCTTTTAGCTTAGGAGGCATGTTGTTTTGGATTATAGCGCTACACTCTGCAGTAAGCATAACGGTTTCAGTATCTGTAACACCCCAAAATTTGCCTTCTTGTTTTTAGCTAACTGTTTATGTTTCTTTGCATTTCTTGCATTAGCATTTATGCATAGCATTGGTTCTTAGCATGGGATCAAGGTACTTGATTCATCTCAAAGGAGTCTCAAGCCTCAAGGTGGTTTGAGGAGTTCATCACATCCTCATAAGATCAAGAATGGCAAAGGATTTCAAGTAAATCTTTCTCTCCTAATCAGATGGACCAAATTAGGGTTTTGGTTCCAAAAGGCTTCTTGATGGGTTTTTCTTGTTCAAATACATTCTCATGAGGTTCTATATGCTCACAAGTGTTCATGGATAGAGACTTGGCTAGTGATTCATTGTGGAAGATGTTCAGTGAATCAGTTACTTGTGAAGTAAGCAAAAGTCAACAGTTCAAAAGGAAAGTTAACCATGGGTTTTTAAGGGTTCAAATCATGTTTCCCAAGTCCATGTACCTTCATTTGGTCAAGGAATAGCATGGATGACATCATTCTTCAAGAATCAAGAGTTTGTGCAAAAGTTACTAAATTCGGAAAATGACCTATAATGAGAACTTTCCATTTTTGGTAATTTTTCCACCACATTCAATTTGACTTTTCATCATCAAGGAAGCTTCAAATGAATTTTCCTCCAACATGAAAGTTGAAGATATTTCTCTCCCATTTCCAAAAAGTACTAGATGGTTTCTATATCATTTGTAGAACTCAAGTTATGGTCAAAACAACGCAAGGTGTTTTTAAGGGTTTTCACATGTACCACTTTTTCCACCTTTTGCATTTTGGTACAAATTGACTTGTAATTGGTTTTATTGGTTCATGTCACATTACAACATCCAAGTACACCTCATGAGGATCATTTTTGGCCTTTGAATCAAGTGGATCCGTGCCATATTCATCACTTATTTCACATTATGCAAAATGGCAAGATGGTTCAAAACTCACAAATCAAGACATTCCAAGGCCCAATTCCAATTCAAATGTGATCAGCAAGGGAAGTGTGAGTGATCCATCATGAAAAGCATGAGCTTCCACGTGTGGATTAGTGGGTTGATCACATTTTTCATTTTTGCAATTCACATCAAAACTCATTAACCAAGGGATTAACAAAACTCTAATTGTGATCAGAGGTCTAATGAGGGGTATATAAGCTAACTCACACGTCCAAAGCTAGGTCATGCACTCATTCTTGCTCAGAATTTCATTTTTGCTCTCACACTTTCTCTCCTTCGAAACTCTCTCATCTTAAGGGTTTCTGAAGATTTTTTTCCATATTCTTGATCTACACACTCCATAGAACAAGAATCAACCATTGTTTTGAGCTGAGAGCAAGGTTTTCATCAAGTTGATTTCAAGAGGGTTCAAGTTCAAAGTCTTAGATCTAGCCAGATTCAAGCCTCTATTTGCATTTATTTTGCAAATAGAGCTCAAAAGAGGAAGATCTGCAGCTTTTGGAAGGGTTTCTTGGTGTATTTCGAGCTCTGCAATCTTCAGGTTAGCTCACTTTTCATGATCATATAACTTGAATTTTAAGCTTGCATGATGATCTATGATGTTCACTGATGATGCTGATATGTTTGGTTTTGATTTTGGACGTGTGAATTGCATGAATTTTGAGATTGAAAGTTTTAGATCCAAACTTATTTCCTTCGATTTGACTTGTATGTTGATCTTTTGGTGAAATGGACATGATATTTGAGATCCTTGTTGAATTCTGGTTGAGATGATGTACTCATGAGCCATTTCTGGTAAAATTTTGGTTGAGGTTCACCGGAGAAGGTGACCGGAGCTAGGGCTCCGGCACCTGGTTTGTTTTCCGGCCGGTGGGGGTTGTAAAGGTTGAAGATGAAATCTCAGCCTTCCATTGCTTTGAGCCAACGGTCCTGGGCATGCCAGATCTTTTAAATTCCTTTTTATTTTTGTGGTTTGTGTGTTTGTTAATCCATGGTTGCTATCATGTGCTGCAGATCTGAGCCACACGTTTTTGATTTGATGATTTATTTGTGTGCGTTGATTTAATCTGATGATCATGATTGTGCCAACACATTAAAATTTCATATGCTTCCCACGTGTTCTTTATTTTTATTTCTGATGATTTGATGTGCGCGCATGTACTTTGGTTATCGTGTACCTTTGATCCTGAGCATTGATCTTGATTACCTTTGGCTTTGGTTGACTGATTGTGGGTCCTTGGATGAATCTGGTGGCGTGTGTGAGTCAATCATGTTGACTTGGACTTTGTTTTTTGTTTGGAATGCGCTGATGGATTTGTTGGTTTGGGCTTGCTATTCCCACCCCCTTTATTGAGCCCATTTGCCTTTCTAACGTGAATCCCTTGCTATTGATACCCCCTGGCTATTTATTTCTTTTCTTTTTATTTTATTCTTGTTGCATTTTCATTTTTAATTTTTAAAAATAGATTTATGCATCCAAAAATCCTGAAAAAAATCATGAATCATCCTTAGGTTTTTGTAAAATTTATCCAAATTTTATTTTCCATTTTTATTTTATTTTCAGCATCTGAATTAATTGTTACTTTAATTTCTTTTTAAATTATGCACACTTAACTTGCTGATTTTATTTCTCATAGCACATAAAACATTTTGAACCCATTCTTTTTGCATTGTTTCATCAACATATTGAAGTGCATAAAAATATTTTTCTCATATTTTTAAGCTCATTTCATATTGCATTTTGGTCCCTCTCTTTTTCATATTAGTTCATAATTCCCATGTGACTTTGCATGATTGATTGAAGGACTTATCTTGTGAATTGCATGAGTGTTGGATATGATGTTTGTCCCTGGTTAAGGTGTTTTGAGATTTAATTTGGTAATTTTTGAAGATGATTTGCTAATTGATTGATTGCTCTTTGTTTGAGCTCTTCTTTTAGGCACATCTTTGGTCATGTTTGATTACTTGTTTGAGAAGGCACTTGTGCCATTATTTGGGATTGTTTCTTTGACTTCATAAACCATGTTTGAATCATCATAGGTCATTTGATTGCAATTATAGGTCATTTGTGTGAGGTTGTTGCATATTTTGTGCACATGTTCAATGTTTGATTTACATGCCTCTTTTTGGTTTATTTTCTCACTTCTTCTCATCTATGCCTCTTCTTGGTTTGTATTTGGTTTGTGTATGCCATGCCATATCATTCCTTTGCACTTCATTTGATGTATGTTTTTGACCTTGGAGCTTTGCATTCATGTCATATGCTATTCATGTTTCATTTTGCATCCTTTAACATGTTTCACTTACATGCTTCCTTCTCCTTCTTCTAATGATTCTTAATGCTTGGATACTTGCTTGTATGCCTTATGTGACACTTGTATAGCATGTTTAGGCACATGTTTAGGTCATCCACATTCTGAATTTGATTTTATTTGAAGCATTCTTGCATGATCACCTTGCATATCCACTCATTCTTCTTCTACTCCTTCTTTGATGACTTTCTTGTATGTTTTACCACTTGTTTGCATTCTCTTTGCTTGATCTTGTTTGGTAACCATTATGGGTCGCCTTTGAGGTGTACATTCTGACTTGGATGAGTTTCATTTGGTTTGTAACCATTTCTCTTTGGGTTGTGACTTTTTTGGGTTTCATTTGTCTTATTGTTGCTTATGCTTGTTTTTTGCTAACCATGTAGGGGCTAATGGTAAGTGAATGGGATGTGGATAGTTATCCACATTCTAACTTCTCCTTTCTCTTTTAAGTTTTTATACTTGTGTTTGCTTTAGCATTTAAGATGCTTCTTTCTTCTCTCTCACTCTATCACATCCCATGAATCTCAAGACTTGATTAAGTCTTGGATTCTCTCCCTTTAGAGCTACCTAGTCCAACTTAATTTTTGATTAAGCTTGGAGTAGGATTAGCATTAGGTTTTAGGTAGTCGTCTCTCCTAAACCTCACTAACCATAGGATACCCATGCATGATAACATTAGGACTCTTAGTTTCCCTTTAGAGTTTCCTTTGTGTCTTCTCTCTTCTCATCTCAAAACTTCTTGAAAACACTTAATAAAGATAAAGTGTATTGCGCACGAGCCTTAAGCGTGGGAAGTGAGGAGTGAGGGGTTTCCCTTCATTCTTCTAGGGTACCTAGTGTACGTCCTGTTGGGGACAATACACGAAGTATTCATTCATATGTCATAGACTTTGGTGCAATGCAAGTTATGAACTAACTTAAAACACTTCTGTCTAAAAAACACAAAACAAATTCAAATCTTTTTATCCTTCAGGATTGTTGGGTTTCAAACTTCATTTTCAGAAAAGAGCTCGTCGCTCACGTAAAAAATACTTACCCATCCGTGGTCGTACCCACGAACTACATTAGCTCTGATTCCTCTCTTTCGTCCGATTGAGGATATGTAGGCACAAGACAACGATGTCTTGGCGAGCAACCTTCCCCCATAGTTCCCGTCCGAACTACGTTGACTCTGACTTTCCCATTGCACTGAGGGAGTACGTAGGCCTAGGACAACGATAACGTCCTATCGAGTCACTTCTTTTTTTCTTTTCTTCTTCGTTTCTTCGTTCTTTCTGTTCTCGTTTTTTCTCTGGCCCAGTAGAAGTGGAGCTCCAGACGACGACACCCTTTGATGCAGACAACAAGCTTGGATCCCGTCGAGTACGATGGACGTGTTGGGTGCTAACACCTTCCCTTCGCGTAACCGACTCCCGTACCCGTTTCTCTTGGTCGTGAGACCATGTTCTTTCCCTTCCCTCAGGTTTATGCAGTGTTTCCTTTCCCTCTCTTAGGATAAATACACATTGCTGGCGACTCTGTGTTTTCTATGCCACTCTCGCGTTTGTACCGTTGGATGCGAATCTTTCAGGAGCGACAGCTGGCGACTCTGCTGGGGACAGGTTGACCTCGTGCTGGTCCATCCCCTTTTGCGAGTCAATCCTAGCGGTTGTCTGTTGTATTTCATTGGGTGTTCTTTTGTGGTACTTTGTTTTGTTGTATATTACTGTATTGCTGTTTACTGTATTACTGCTTTACTGCTTTACTATTTTTATCGCATTTTACTGCATTGTCTTTCACTGTTATGCTGGACTGTGCTGCGCTGTGCTGGTTTTCTGTTTGGCAGGTTGGGAGGTTCTGAGAGATGAGCCCACTACCCAGGCTAGAGCATACACGTAGGTTTTAGTGTGGGCAGGCGTGACGCTCTCGTGGTGTTGGCCACGTGCGGGTGATCACGATCCCCACAGTCAGACGAGGTTCTATCGAGAGATATCTGCTACTGTATGTTGATACAGGCCAGTAGTTATTCTCTTGAGGAACTGTCGACTCTGATGATCATTCCCGAGGACTCAGTAACGGCACTCCTCCCGAGAGCGATAATGGCAGGCCAGAAATGGCAAACCCATTATGATTCTCGACCCATGGACCCAATGCTGGGAACTTGCCATAGGATCTTTTTTGAAAGTGAATCAGTGGAGGCGCTCCTCGATTGGCGATAGTACTGTACCCCAAGGGATGAATGTACTATTGCTTCTCGACCTTAGTGCTAGAAACTGAGGACCTTTCATTTTGGTGAATCAGTTGAGGCCTCCTCGATTGATGAAGATGCTAAACTAGAAATGGTGAACGTATCATCATTTCTCGACCTGAGAGCCCTAGATACTGAGGATCTTAGTACCCACATGTGAGAGGGATGGGTGTTTGCAGGTTTGCAGGTGACCTTGACCTTCAACCTACCAGGTTTTCTAGTTTTATCACTGTGGTTGCTTTTGTTCTAGGTTTTGGTATAGAGCCTTGATTTGTTCAGTCAGCGCAGTGCATCCAGTTTGTGTGGATACCTTGATCCCATGATTCGCATTGCATTCCATTTTTCTGACATTCATGTTTGTGCATTTTCAGGTAGTATCTAGTCTTTTGATTCCAATCAGAGGGCATTCATAGGGATGGACACTAAGAGGGGTAAGAAACACATCATCGTCTACAAGTTCCCGAAGATCACTCTTGGTCCGTTGAACAGTTTACAAAGTATAGTTGGTCCAGAAGTTTTGGGAGCCTTTGAAGAGAGGTATGGTTGGATATTATCCCTGGTTCGGAGCCTCAACGAATATGAATATAATGGGCTACACACCTTGATGTAGTTTTATGATCCTTCCTTGAGGTGCTTTGTGATGCCAGATTATGTGTTGGTTCCCACCCTGGAAGAATACGCCAACATTTTGAGGGTTCCTGTCAAAGAAGGTGTTCCTTTCTGTGGTTCCCAAGGAGGTTGTGATTTCCAAGCAGTGGCTGAGGCTTTTTATTTGAGCAAATCGACAGTGGAGGATGACTTTTCTAAGAAGGGAAAATCCCGAGGCTATCACTTGGAGTACTTGGTGAAGAGGGCTCGAGAAGAAGCTAAGGAGAAGAGGTGGATGGCTTTCAATGCAATATTGGCTCTGTGTATATATGGCATTGTGTTATTCCCTAATGAGTCTGAGTTTGTCGATACAGATGTTATTCAGATATTTACAGCTCAGAATCCGGTGCCGACTTTGTTAGGTGATCTCCACTACGCCCTATACAACAGGAATGAGAAAAGACGAGGTGGGGTGGTTTGTTGTTGCGCATCTCTTTTTTACAAGTGGTTTGCCAAACGTTTACCCCAGTCAGGTGCTTTTGTGGATTCAAAGACTTCTCAAGAGTGGAGTAAGCGTCTGATGGGCCTAGCTGCTAAAGATATTCTTTGGGTGGATAAGGGATTATTGGGGACTGATATTTTGCATAGCTGTGGCAAGTATCCTAATGTACCCTTGATCGGAAGAAAAGGAGGTATTAACTACAACCCGTCTTTGGTTGTCAGGCAGTTTGCATACGCCCTAAGAGATCCTCCAGCTGGAAAAGATTTGGAAGAATCTTTGTATTTTCATATGACTGATGGTGTGGCCATTGCACAAGAAGCTTCCGAAGCTTGGATCAGCTGACAGAAGATAGGTAAAACCGTTTTGGGTAAACCCAATAATCAAGCTTTCGCTCTATATGTTGAATGGGTAAAGAAGAGGGTAGAAGAGTTCTATTTACCTTTTGATCGGGCGTCTCCCTTGTATCCAGAGATTGTGGAAGAGAGACCCACTGTACCACTCGAAGAATTCGACAAGCAGCAAAAGTTGGTATCTGATTTGAGGGTGGAAAACTCTGATATGAGTAGTCAGCTACAGAATGCTCTACATGACAACTTAGAGTTGAAATGGAAAGTTCAAGACATGACAGCGCATCTAGAAAAAAGAGAGAAGGATTTTTCCGATAGAGCTCAGCACTTCAAAAAGGTCAGTATAGATGCTGAATCATCAAGCAAAGCTAAAAGGAAAAACAAGAAGCTTTTGACTAAAGCAGAAGACAAGCTTGCCACGTATCAGGATATGTGGGAGGAGGTCAAGATTGAGAATGGAGAACTGAAAGAAGAACTTCAGGCAGTGAAAGTAAGGAAAGATCGTTACTTTGCCAAGTGGAAAGAAGCACAGAAGGAAATTGAAGAGCTCAAGTTGTAAGCCGAGGTCAAGAAATCGAAGCGCGAGGACAACAACGCTGAAGAGCAGATTGTTAAATTGAACCAGGAGATTGCAAAGAGAAACAAGTTGATCAAATGGCTGATACAGCAATCTACACATCCTGACACTGTGGACCTTCTTGAGGAAGTTGAAGCTAGCTTGTTTGGAATTGATTTGTAGTTGTTTTTGTTGTTTATCTTTTTCTTTTTTTGGGGATTACCATCAGGCTTGTTGATGGAGTCACCTTTGATTATGCTTGAATTTGCCTGTAAGAACTACTTTGTTTTCAATAATGGAATATTTGGTTTAATTATCTGTGCTCTGGCAGTCCTGGTTTTTAGAGAGGGTTTGTTCTTGTGGTTTGATCCGGTGGTATTTATGGGTTCGGATTTATTTTCCGATAGTGTGTCTAATCCCTTGCCCGGTTTCATGGATTGGAATTAAAGCGGATATGCCCTGGAAATGTTCAAATATGTTTGTTTGCATTTTTGCATTCGGATTTGCATAATCATTTTTGCATTGCAGGTTATCTCGGATTCTCTGGTTTTCTTATGCTCTCTCTTTTTGTCAGTCAGGATTGATCAACCAACTCATCAGTATTCTACCAGGCTTAATCAAAGCAGAGTGATGGACAAAGTTCAGGCAGACATGGCAGCTATGCAAGCTCGCATCGATCAATTCATGGAGATGATGCAGGGTGTGGTGCAGAGTCAGAATGAATTCAGAACTCTAGTTCAGCCTTTGGTGTCGCAGGTTGATGAAAATGGTATCTTACACGGTGGTTTTCTTAATCGTGTTATTCCTCCGAGCGGAGGTGGTGATGGTATCAACATTCCTATCACTGGTGTGGTGGACAGGGTGGTATTCCTTCAGTGGTTGGAGAAGGAAACACTATTCGAGCTATCCATGGCTATCGTATTGATGATCAACATGATGATGTTTTTTTAGTCAGAAGCTTGGATGCTGGCCTACCTGTGGTCAGTGATGAGAGGATTCGTTTATTTGAGGCGCAATTGAAAGGGGTTCTGAAACAGGATGATTTGGGAATAGATTTGGACGACCTAGGGTTGGTCCCTGATATTGTCATTCCACACAAGATTCAGATTCCTACACTAGAGAAGTATAATGGTTCTACCTGTCCGAGAACTCATGTAAAGGCTTATACTAGGAAGATAGCTGCTCATGCCAAAGATGAAAAGTTAATGATGCACTTTTTCCAAGACAGCCTGTTTGACGCGTCTTTGGAATGGTATATGGAGCTGGAGAGTAGAGATGTTCGTACTTGGAGAGAGCTAGCTGCAGCTTTTATCAAGCATTACCAGTACAACACAGACATGGCTCCCAACAGAACTCAGCTGTTGAGCATGTCCCAGAAAAATGATGAAAGTTTCAAAGAATACGCGCAAAGGTGGCGTGAATTGGCGGCTAGGGTACAACCACCAATGCTGGAAAAAGAGATGTTGGATATGTTTATGGACACACTGCCTAAGCATTATTATGAGAAGCTATTGCCTTGTTCTCTAGGCAAGTTTACAGATGTGATTGCTATCGGACAGAAGGTAGAGGTTGGAATTAAGGCTGGAAAAGTTTCTAGTGGTGACGGTTCGTCTTCCGGGCATGGAAAGAAGTCGTTTGATGGTTATAATAAGAAAGGAGAGGCCAACACTGTATCATCTCACAGGGGAAAAGGGAAACAGTGTCAGAGCAATAATCAACAAGTAGCATCGGTAACTATCCCAGCAGCGTTACCTCCACCACAGCAACAGAGGAATAATGCTAATCAGAACAGGCAGCAGGGCCAGTATCAGAACAGACAAAGGAATGCAGAGAGGCATTTTGATCAACCACCAATGTCATATGCACAGTTGTTGCAACATTTGCTGCAGTTGCGTCTAGTTGAGCTCCGTACCCTGGCTCCACCAACAGGGGAACTCCCACGAGGCTAAGATGCTAACGCACACTGCGATTTTCATTCTGGTGCTCTGGGGCACACTGTGGAGAAGTGTAAGGCATTTCATCACAAGGTACAGGACCTTGTAGACTCCAAGGCTATCAATTTCTCGAATGCTGGGCCCAATGTTATTCAAAACCCGATGCCTGACCACAATGGGCCGAGGGTGAATGCGATAATTGAGGAATACGAAGCTTTGAATTTGATCATGGATGTTGAGGAGTTGAAGACTCCGCTGGCTGTGGTTAAAAACAGGTTATTGAAGGGTAGCGTCTATCCGGGTTGTGATGAGAACTGCTCACATTGTTTGACGAAGGTTAATGGTTGTGATTCGTTGAAGATGGGTATCCAGAGTCTGATTGATGAGGGCTGTTTACAGTTTGATCGGTGTAATCAACAAAAAGAGGTTATTAGTGAGAAGGCTGCTACTATCACCATTCCTTTCAAAACGATTACTATTTCTGGTCCGGCAAGGCCACCTCCAGTTATTATCACAAGGGCTGGACCCATTCCGTATGAAAGCACTAAGGCTATTCCCTGGAATTACGGCGCAGAAGTGTTTTTCAATGGACAAAAGCAGAAATTATTGACTACTTCACCAGTGAGTGCTAGTTCTAAAGTTAAGGTTGAAGCTGATGCTATAACAAGAAGTGGTAGAGTGCTTACTCCTATTAATGATCAACCCAGTACTTCTAGGCAAGATAGGGGAAAACAGGTAATGGATGGTTCTGTTCAGACTCCAGTGATTACTGATTCTACGGTAAAGCCGGTTGATGATGCTTTTTCTGAAAATGTAGAGGAGTTTATGAGACTCATCCGGAAAAGTGATTACAAGATCGTGGACCAGTTACATCAGACCCCGTCCAAGATCTCTATTCTGTCTTTGCTATTGTGTTCTGATGCTCATAGGAATGCTCTTCTGAAGGTTTTGAATGCAGCCTATGTTCCTCAAGAGATTTCTGTTGACCAGCTGGAAGGGGTTGTAGCGCACGTGAATGCAGTTAATGGCTTGGGTTTTAGAGATCTTGATTTGACTCCTGCTGGGAGGAATCATAACCATGCCCTGCATATTTCGATTGAGTGTCGTGGTTCACTGATGTAACATGTTTTGGTTGATACTGGATCATCGTTGAATGTATTGCCCAAGAAAGCATTAATGAAGTTAGATACCAGGGGACTTATTTGTACACCAAGTGACTTGGTGGTGCGAGCTTTTGATGGTTCGAAGAGATCTGTCTTTGGTGAGATTGTGCTTCCGATCAAGGTTGGACAGGAAATCTTTGATGCAACATTTTATATAATGGATATTCAGCCAGTGTACAACTGTTTATTGGGTCATCCTTGGATCCATGGTGCAGGCGCTGTAGCCTCCACTTTGCATCAAAAGCTGAAATACATGGTTGATGGTCACGTAGTGACAGTGTACGGAGAAGAAGACATAATGATTAGTCAGCTGTCAACTTTTAAATACGTGGAAGTGGATGGTGAAATCCATGAGACTTTGTGTCAGGGGTTTGAGAAGGTGAAGGTTTCTGAAGAGGTTGTCCAGTCTGAAGCTATAGAGCAGCTTGCAGGGGCAAATCAGCCTGAAGTTTTTATGTCTTCCTTTAAAGACGCCAAAGCTGTGGTTGAGGCTGGTAGCTCACAGAGGTGGGGCCAAGTGGTTGAAGTTCAGGAGAAGAGGGACACTTATGGATTGGGATACAAGCCATCCAGGAGAGACGGGGATCCTCCCAAATTCTATGGTCCAGTCCGTTTCACTAGTGCCAGTGTTTTCTTCGACAGAGTTAATGCCATTGAGGAAGAAGGGGACAGTGATTGTGACATGGATAGCTGGATCCGCCCTTGCGTCCCAGGAGAAAGTCTGTGCAACTGGTCTTCCGAGAAAGTCATTCAAGTGACTGGTTTCGAGTAATTGCTTTGTTTTCCTATTATGTTAATCCTGCGTTCTGCCCAAGACGTAGTGATTTTATTTGTAGGGCTTTTAACTGTTGCATGTTTTGCTTTATCATCAATAAAGGACTTTTCACACTCAAATATTTTGATCTCTGTCTTTCTGTTTTATTTTTATGCATTAAAAACCCACACCAAAATGGAAATGTGTTTCTTTTGTTGCATACATATTAAGACATACCTCATCAATCATGCAGGTCTTTTTGTTCAGATGACACCGATCATGACTTAACTATAGCTCGGTATGACTTTGACAATCCAATCTATCAGGCTGAAAAAGAGACTGACGAAGATTGTGAACTGCTCGAAGAGTTGGCCAGATTGTTGAAGCAAGAGGAGAGAGTCATCCTACCTCATCAGGAGGAAATTGAGATTGTGAATCTGGGAACCGAGGACGTCAGAAAGGAAGTAAGGATAGGGGCTGCATTGGAAGACAGTGTCAAGGGAAAATTGATTGAAATGCTCCGTGAGTATGTGGATATCTTTGCCTAGTCTTATCAAGACATGCCTGGGCTCGATACTGATATTGTTGTACACCGACTACCACTTAAAGAAGGTTATGCTCCGGTCAAGCAAAAGTTGAGAAGAACTAAATCGGAGATGTCTTTCAAAATCAAGGAAGAGGTTCAGAAACAGCTAGATGCCGGTTTTCTTGCCGTGACAAATTATCCTCCATGGGTTGCTAACATCATGCCTGTACCTAAGAAGGATGGGAAGGTCAGGACGTGTGTTGGTTACATGGATTTGAACAGAGCAAGCCCAAAGGATGATTTCCCGCTCCCTCACATTGACGTGTTAGTTGACAATACTGCTCAGTATTCTGTGTTTTCCTTCATGGATGGCTTCTCTGGGTATAACCAATCAAGATGGCCCCAGAGGACATGGAGAAAACAACATTCAAAACACCGTGGGGAACTTTCTGCTACAAAGTGATGCCCTTTGGATTGAAAAATGCAGGGGCAACCTATCAGCGGGCGATGGTGACTCTCTTTCATGATATGATTCACAAAGAGATTGAGGTCTATGTTGATGACATGATTGCGAAGTCACAGATGGAAGAAGAACATCTGGTGAATCTTCAGAAGTTATTTGAAAGGTTAAGAAAATTCAGACTGAGGTTGAATTCGAACAAATGCACCTTCGAGGTGAGATCAGGAAAATTACTGGGGTTTATTGTTAGTGAAAAAGGTATCGAGGTTGATCCTGCAAAGGTAAAAGCCATTCAAGAAATGCCTGTGCCAAAAACAGAAAAAGAGGTTCGTGGTTTCTTAGGGAGATTAAACTACATTGCTAGGTTCATCTCGCATCTCACAGCCACGTGTGAACCAATCTTCAAGTTGCTAAGAAAAGATCAAGCGGTCAGGTGGAATGAAAATTGTCAAAAGGCTTTTGAAAAGATTAAAGAATATTTGCAGGAACCTCCGGTCCTTATGCCACCAGTGCCAGGAAGTCCTTTGATTATGTATCTCACAGTTCTTGAGAATTCAATGGGTTGTGTGCTCGGTCAACAAGACGAGTCAGGTAGAAAGGAACACGCCATCTACTACTTGAGTAAAAAGTTTATTGATTATGAGTCAAGGTACTCGATGTTGGAGAAAACATGTTGTGCACTTGCTTTGGCCGCTAAGCGTTTGAGGCAGTATATGCTAAACCATACAATCCTTCTGATTTCAAAGATGGATCCGATCAAGTATGTGTTTGAGAAGCAAGCACTTTCTGGTAGAATAGCCCGTTGGCAGATGGTTTTGACAGAATATGATATCCAGTATGTTTCCCAAAAGGCCATTAAGGGAAGTGTTTTGTCAGAATATCTTGCCGGATAGCCAATTGAGGATTATCAACCGATGAAGTTTGAATTTCTGGATGAGCATATCATGTATCTGAAGATGAAGGATTGTGAAGAGCCTTTGCCTGATGAAGGACCTGAGATTGGATCTCAATGGAAGTTGGTTTTTGATGGAGCTGTTAATTCATATAGTAACGGAATCGGGGCAATCATTATGACTCCACAGGATTCTCATATACCCTTCACTGCCCGATTGACGTTCATATGCACCAACAATGAGGCAGAGTATGAAGCATGCATCATGGGGTTAGAAGAAGCAATTGATTTGAGAATCAAGAACCTCGATGTTTATGGTGATTCTGCGTTGGTGGTTAATCAGATTACAGGTGAATGGGAGACTCGTCAAGCGAATCTTGTTCCATATAACAACTATGCCAGAAGGTTGTTACCTTTCTTTGACAGAGTGGACGTCCATCACATTCCCAGGGTTGAGAATCAGATGGCTGATGCGTTGGCAACGTTGTCATCAATGTACCAAGTGAATCGTTGGAATGAAACTCCTTCAATCAGAATCATGCGCTTGGACAGGCCTGCTTTTGTATTTGCAGTTGAAGGGGTATCAGATGGCAAACCTTGGTATCATGACATCAAAGTCTTCTTGAAGAGTCAGGAATACCCAGCTGGGGGATCTTCCAGGGATAAAAAGAAAAAGAATAAACCCGCAAGGTTGAAAACCTGAAAAGGCAACTTTGGCAAAAAACGGGTATCCCGGTGGATTAAAAACCCAAAAAGGGCGATCCAGGCAAAAGTTAGGGATTTAAAAGCAAAGACTACGATCCGCTTTTGATCTGTGATCACTACTCACACTTGGAAAATTCAAAGGAAAGGAATCAGTCCAGTCAGTCATCTTCAAAGGCCAAAGTATCTGCGGATAAATAAGTCATATGGGTTATAGCTGAGTCAAGTCATGGTGGGTGTCTGTTCCCCACATTGCCGACATTTGTATTTTCTTTTGCTTTTTTGTGCAATTAGCCCTTTTCAGGAATTGCTTCCAGATGTAAATGCCTATTTACAGGCTGATCTTTCAATAAAGTTTGCATTTCAGTCAAAGAGCTTTTGTTTATTGTTTTACCTGTTTTGTTTGTGAAAATGTCCGATATTTTTTATAAACATTACATGCTAAAATGTTGAGCTCTGTGAAACAAGTTGGAAAACAGTGGCAATTGCTTAGGCGACAGTCACTATGATGATAATCAAAGTAATCATTTTTGCACGTAGACCTTTCTGTTGGTTTTGCAGGATGACAGGTGTGCCTCCCTAGTAGAGCCCTCCTCAACTTTGAAGCCTGATCATCTTCAGCAGTTTATTACTCTTCCCCATCAGAGTATTGAGGATCGTCTTCCTCAACGGAGTATAAAGAGGTAATTCCCCGAGCGGAGTCGTTGAGGATCGTCCCCTTCAGCAGGATATAAGAGGTTTTCCCCCAACCAGAGTTGTGATTTGGCTCACCTATCTTCAGTAAGTGGTGTTTCCCCACAGAGTATGGGGCAGTCGTTTTTTCCTCAGCTAGTCAGGAAACTGTGTGTTTATCCCCTAGCAGAGTGGATGTTGACAACTACTTTTTCTCCCAAGCGGAGTCATAAGAGGATCGTCCCCCTCAGCAGGAGTACAGAGGATTGTATACCCAGCCGAAGTTGTGTTTGGATTACTATTCCCCAGCAAGCATTCAGAAGTTGATTGCTCTAAGGTGGATGTTGTTGTATCTCTAGCAGTAGATTCATAGACAAAGATGTTGTTATCCCCACAGAGTCCTGGTGTCCACTTTCCTCAGTTGGTCATAAGGTATAGTCTCACCGACAACGGCTTGATCTAATCCCCAGCAGGGTGAGGGTAAATTTATTTCCCTAACAGCAGATTAAGCTCATTGACATCCCCAAGCAGAGTCTGGTGGTGATTCGTATCCCGAGTAGGTCTTGAGTCCAATCGTTTTTAGCAGGCGTCAAATCCAAGTTCTGAAGTATTTGGTGATCCCCAGCGCAGGAGTGTCCATCTTCAGTATTCATCTCCCTCCCCAGCTGAATGGGTATTCTCTCGGAGTTTCGTCCATCTCTAGCAGAATTGTTGATCTTGATATTCCCCAACAGAGTGGGTATTCTCTTGGAGTTTCGTCCATCTCCAGCAGAATCGGTGATTGTGATCTTCCCTAGCAGGGTGAAGTTTTCCTCAGCATTGTTCTTTGGTTTGATGACAATGTAGTTTGTCGTCCTCGGTGGAGCTGCTTTTGTTCTCAGCGTTTATTTCGCTGGGACGGTCTTTTGCATTGCATAAGCATTTTTACATGGCATCCTCCTAAATGTATAGCATTTCCACTTCGTGTGGAGCATTACGGCAAAATTCAAACATATGCACCTGAAGCATAAGCTAGGTTTGAGTTTTCCTTCGTTAGGAAAGCCGAATTTTAGGAGATATCATTCGACTTTACTCCACAAGTGGTGGGTTTAGTCATCCAAAGCAATATCTGACATTCCCTTGCAGAGTTGTTTGCCAGGATCGTTAACTCGTGATTTCATTTTTTACCCCTTCGTCCAGGTGGTCCTTTGGTTTATCCCCTCAAGGTTTTTTACTGTCTGACACTCGTCCGTGTTTCCTTCAGCACCCATCCGTGTTTAAACCTTTGACTTCAATACCCGTCCGTATTGACCTTTTGATGGCACTCGTCTGTGTTGCCTTCCATTCCCCAGCGAGATTAATCCCTGATAAAAGTTGCTTTACAACCTTTTCGATACCTGTCCGTATTGAAACCCCTTTTACACCCGTCCGTGTACCTTTTCAGTACCCGTCTGTATTGAACCCTTTACACCCATCCGTGTACCTTTTTCAATACCCGTCCGTATTGAACCCTTTACACCCGTCCGTGTACCTTTTTCAGTACCCGTCCGTATTGAATCTTTTTACACCCGTTCGTGTACCTTTCCGATACCCGTCCGTATTGAATCTTTTACACCCGTCCGTGTACCTTTTTCAGTACCCGTCCGTATTGAATCTTTTTACACCCGTCCGTGTACCTTTTTGATACCCGTCCGTATTGAATCTTTTTACACCCGTCCGTGTATCCTTTCGATACCCGTCCGTATTGAAACTTCTTTTTACACCCGTCCGTGTACCTTTTCGATACCCGTCCGTATTGAAATCCTTTTGCACCTGTCCGTGTACCATTCTGATACCCGTCCGTATTGAACCTCTTTACACCCGTCCGTGTACCTTCTCGATACCCGTCCATATTGAAATCCTTTTGCACCCGTCCGTGTACCATTCCGATACCCGTCCGTATTGACCCTGTTACACCCGTCCATGTATCTTCTCAGTACCCGTTCGTATTTGATATCTTTGACTCCTTGACACCCGTCAGTGTTTATCCCCAGCATAGTTAACACTCATTTGTGTTTATTTCATGACATTTCAATACATTGTTTGTATTGGTTTCCAACACTCGTACGTGTTGTGACAATGCAACATTTGTTGCTTGTTCCCCAGTGGAGTCATCCCTCTTTTGAAGATTGCAAATTTCAGGTTTCTTTTGGTATTCAATCTCCGTGAATCCTTTGAACGCATGACAGTCATTGCTATCATACCTTCAGGACCAAGTTGATTGAATAGGGGCAACTGTAACATCCCAAAATTTGCCTTCTTGTTTTTAGCTAACTGGTTTATGTTTCTTTGCATTTCTTGCATTAGCATTTGTGCATAGCATTGGTTCTTAGCATGGGATCAAGGTACTTGATTCATCTCAAAGGAGTCTCAAGCCTCAAGGTGGTTTGAGGAGTTCAACACATCCTCATAAGATCAAGAATGGCAAAGGATTTCAAGTGAATCTTTCTCTCATAATCAGATGGACCAAATTAGGGTTTTGGTTCCAAAAGGCTTCTTGATGGGTTTTTCTTGTTCAAATACATTCTCATGAGGTTCCATATGCTCACAAGTGTTCATGGATAGAGACTTGGCTAGTGATTCATTGTGGAAGATGTTCAGTGGATCAGTTACTTGTGAAGTAAGCAAAAGTCAACAGTTCAAAAGGAATGTTAACCATGGGTTTTCAAGGGTTCAAATCATGTTTCCCAAGTCCATGTACCTTTATTTGGTCAAGTAATAGCATGGATGACATCATTCTTCAAGAATCAAGAGTTTGTGTAAAAGTTACTAAATTCGGAAAATGACCTATAATGAGAACTTTCCATTTTTGGCAATTTTTCCACCACATTCAATTTGACTTTTCATCATCAAGGAAGCTTCAAATGAATTTTCCTCCAACATGAAAGTTGAATATCTTTCTCTCCCATTTCCAAAAAGTACTAGACGGTTTCCATATCATTTGTAGAACTCAAGTTATGGTCAAAACAATGCAAGGTGTTTTTAAGGGTTTTCACATGTACCACTTTTTCCACCTTTTGCATTTTGGTACAAATTGACTTGTAATTGGTTTTATTGGTTCATGTCACATTACAACATCTAAGTACACCTCATGAGGATCATTTTTGGCCTTTGAATCAAGTGGATCCGTGCCATATTCATCACTTATTTCACATTATGCAAAATGGCAAGATGGTTCAAAACTCACAAATCAAGACATTTCAAGGCCCAATTCCAATTCAAATGTGATCAGCAAGGGAAGTGTGAGTGATCCATCATGAAAAGCATGAGTTTGTACGTGTGGATTAGTGGGTTGATCACATTTTGCATTTTTGCAATTCACATCAAAACTCATTAACCAAGGGATTAACAAAACTCTAATTGTGATCAGAGGTCTAATGAGGGGTATATAAGCTAACTCACACGTCCAAAGCTAGGTCATGCACTCATTCTTGCTCAGAATTTCATTTTTGCTCTCACACTTTCTCTCCTTCGAAACTCTCTCATCTTAAGGGTTTCTGAAGATTTTTTTTCCATATTCTTGATCTACACACTCCATAGAACAAGAATCAACCATTGTTTTGAGTTGAGAGCAAGGTTTTCATCAAGTTGATTTCAAGAGGGCTCAAGTTCAAAGTCTTAGATCTAGCCAGATTCAAACCTCTATTTGCATTTATTTTGCAAATAAAGCTCAAAAGAGGAAGATCTGCAGCTTTTGGAAGGGTTTCTTGGTGTATTTCGAGCTCTGCAATCTTCAGGTTAGCTCACTTTTCATGATCATATAACTTGAATTTTAAGCTTGCATGATAATCTATGATGTTCACTGATAATGCTGATATGTTTGGTTTTGATTTTGGACGTGTGAATTGCATGAATTTTGAGATTGAAAGTTTTAGATCCAAACTTGTTTCCTTCGATTTGACTAGTATGTTGATCTTTTGGTGAAATGGACATGATATTTGAGATCCTTGTTAAATTCTGGTTGAGATGATGTACTCATGAGCCATTTCTGGTAAAATTTTGGTTGAGGTTCACCGGAGAAGGTGACCGGAGCTAGGGCTCCGGCACCTGGTTTGTTTTCCGGCCGGTGGGGGTTGCAAAGGTTGAAGATGAAATCTCAGCCTTCCATTGCTTTGATCCAACGGTCCTGGGCGTGCCAGATCTTTTAAATTCCTTTTTATTTTTGTGGTTTGTGTGTTTGTTAATCCATGGTTGCTATCATGTGTTGCAGATCTGAGCCACACAGTTTTTATTTGATGATTTATTTGTGTGCGTTGATTTAATCTGATGATCATGATTGTGCCAACACATTAAAATTTCATATGCTTCCCACGTGTTCTTTATTTTTATTTTTGATGATTTGATGTGCGCGCATGTACTTTGGTTATCGTGTACCTTTGATCCTGAGCATTGATCTTGATTACCTTTGGCTTTGGTTGCTGATTGTGGGTCCTTGGATGAATCTGGTGGCGTGTGTGAGTCAATCATGTTGACTTGGACTTTATTTTTTGTTTGGAATGCGCTGATGGATTTGTTGGTTTGGGCTTGCTATTCTCACCCCCCTTTACTGAGCCCATTTGCCTTTCTAACATGAATCCCTTGCTATTGATACCCCCTGGCTGTTTATTTCTTTTCTTTTTATTTTATTCTTGTTGCATTTTCATTTTTAATTTTTAAAAATAGATTTATGCATCCAAAAATCCTGAAAAAAATCATGAATCATCCTTAGGTTTTTATAAAATTTTTCCAAATTTTATTATCCATTTTTATTTTATTTTCAGCATCTGAATTAATTGTTGCTTTAATTTCTTTTTAAATTGTGCACACTTAACTTGCTGATTTTATTTCGCATAGCACATAAAACATTTTGAACCCATTATTTTTGTATTGTTTCATCAACATATTGAAGTGCATAAAAATATTTTTCTCATATTTTTAAGCTCATTTCATATCGCATTTTGGTCCCTCTCTTTTTCATATTAGTTCATAATTCCCATGTGACTTTGCATGATTGATTGAAGGACTTATCTTGTGAACTTTTGAATGAGTATTGGATATGATGTTTGCCCCTGGTTGAGGTGTTTTGAGATTTAATTTGGTAATTTTTGAAGATGATTTGCTAATTGTTTGATTGCTCTTTGTTTGAGGTCTTCTTTTATGCACATCTTTGGTCATGTTTGATTACTTGTTTGAGAAGACACTTGTGCCATTATTTGGGATTGTTTATTTGACTTCATAAACCATGTTTGAATCATCATAGGTCATTTGATTGCAATTATAGGTCATTGGTGTGAGGTTGTTGCATATTTTGTGCACATGTTCAATGTTTGATTTACATGCCTCTTTTTGGTTTATTTTCTCACTTCTTCTCATCTATGCCTCTTCTTGGTTTGTGTTTGGTTTGTGTATTCCATGCCATATCATTCCTTTACACTTCATTTGATGTATGTTTCTGACCTTGGAGCTCTGCATTCATGTCATATGCTATTCATGTTTCATTTTGCATCCTTTAACATGTTTCACTTACATGCTTCCTTCTCCTTCTTCTAATGATTCTTAATGCTTGGATACTTGCTTGTATGCCTTATGTGACACTTGTATAGCATGTTTAGGCACATGTTTAGGTCATCCACATTCTAACTTTGATTTTATTTGAAGCATTCTTGCATGATCACCTTGCATATCCACTCATTCTTCTTCTACTCCTTCTTTGATGACTTTCTTGTATGTTTTGCCACTTGTTTGCATTCTCTTTGCTTGATCTTGTTTGGTAAACATTATGGGTCACCTTTGAGGTGTACATTTTGACTTGGATGAGTTTCATTTGGTTTGTAACCATTTCTCTTTGGGTTGTGACTTGTTTGGGTTTCATTTGTCTTATTGTTGCTTATGTTTGTTTTTGTTAACCATGTAGGGGCTAATGGTAAGTGAATGGGATGTGGATAGTTATCCACATTCTAACTTCTCCTTTCTTTTTTAAGCTTTTATACTTGTGTTTGCTTTAGCATTTAAGATGCTTCTTTCTTCTCCCTCACTCTTTCTCATCCCATGAATCTCAAGACTTGATTAAGTCTTGGATTCTCTCCCTTTAGAGCTACCTAGTCCAACTTAATTTTTGATTAAACTTGGAGTAGGATTAGCATTAGGTTTTAGGTAGTCGTCTCTCCTAAACCTCACTAACCATAGGATACCCATGCATGATAACATTAAGACTCTTAGTTTCCCTTTAGAGTTTCCTTTGTGTCTTCTCTCTTCTCATCTCAAAACTTCTTGAAAACACTTAATAAAGATAAAGTGTATTGCGCACGAGCCTTAAGCGTGGGAAGTGAGGAGTGAGGGGTTTCCCTTCATTCTTTTAGGGTACCTAGTGTACGTCCTGTTGGGGACGATACGCGAAGTATTCGTTCCTATGTCATAGACTTTGGTGCAATGCAAGTTATGAACTAACTTAAAACACTTCTGTCTAAAAAACACAAAACAAATTCAAATATTTTTATCCTTCGGGATTATTGGGTTTCAAACTTCATTTTCAGGAAAGAGCTCGTCGCTCATGTAAAAAACACTTACCCATCTGTGGTTGTACCCACGAACTACATTAGCTCTGATTCCTCTCTCTCGTCCGATTGAGGATATATAGGCACAAGACAGCGATGTCTTGGCGAGCAACCTTCCCCCACAGTTCCCGTCTGAACTACGTTGACTCTGACTTTCCCATTGCACTGAGGGAGTACGTAGGCCTAGGACAACGATAACGTCCTATCGAGTCACTTCTTTTTTTTCTTTTCTTCTTCGTTCCTCCGTTCTTTCCGTTCTCATTTTTTCTCCGGTCCCGTAGCAGTGGAGCTCCAGATGATGACACCCTTTGATGCAGACAACAAGCAAGGATCCCGTCGAGTACGATGGACGTGTTGGGTGCTAACACCTTCCCTTCGCGTAATCGACTCCCGTACCCATTTCTCTTGGTCGTGAGACCATGTTCTTTCCCTTCCCTCAGGTTTATGCAGTGTCTCCTTTCCCTCTCTCGGGATAAATACACATTGCTGACGACTCTGTGTTTTCTGCGCCACTCTCATGTTTGTACCGTTGGATGCGAATCTTTCGGGAGCGACAGTATCCTCGAGCTTTTTCTTATTAGATAAAATTTCTTTTAAGAACTTAGCATAGGAAGGAATTTGCGTGATTGATTCTGTAAAAGGTATTGTAACATTCAATTGTTTCAGAAGTTCAACGAATTTCTTAAATTGCCCTATGTTTTTAGATTTAGCGAATCTTTGAGGATACGGGATAGGTGGTTTATAAGGTGGCGGAGGCATATATGGTTCTTCTTTCTCTTCGGCCTCTTTGCCATCATCTTCTTTTTCATTTTCCTTTGGTTCATCTTCCTTTTCAGACTCCTTACTAGGCTTTTGATACATGGCTGGATTTTTAATCCTTGGGTCAGTTGGTCCATCTAGTTCTGTTCCACTCCGAAGTGTTATAGCATCTGCATGTCCCTTCGGATTAGGTTGAGGTTGCCCTGGAAAATTACCAGCTGGGGCAGCGGTAACTGCTTGTTATTGAGCCACTTGTGAGATTTGTGTTTCTAACATTTTGTTGTGAGTGGCTAGAGCATCAACCTTGTTGGCTAATTGTTTAATTTGCTCACTAGTGTGAACATTTTGGTTAAGAACTCCTTGTTATGTTGAGCTTGTGCAGCAAGGAAGTTCTCCATCATTGTTTCAAGGTTAGACTTTCTAGGAACATTAGGAGCAGCTACGACAGCCTTTTGATAACTCGGTGGTACAACAGGTGCTTGTCCAGGCACATACAAAGCGTTGTTGTTTTTTTACGAAAGGTTCGGATGGTTTTTCCAACCTGGGTTGTAGGTGTTTGAGTAAGGGTTTCCTTGAGCATAATTCACTTGGTCCGTAGAAACTCCTATTAAAATTTGACATTCAGGGGTAGCATGCCCAGGAACTCCGCATAACTCGCATTTTGGAGCTATGGCAGCCACGGTGGCTGTAGGTGTCAGGGTCAAACTTTCAACCTTTTGAGTAAGAGCATCTACCTTACCATTTACTTGGTCAAGGCCACTTATCTCGTACATACCGCCTTTCGTTGGAGGTTTCTCCACGGAGGTTCTTTCACTTCCCCACTGATAGTGATTTTGAGCCATACTTTCGATAAGTGCATGAGCCTCAGCGTAGGGTTTATCCATTAGTGCGCCACCCGCGGTAGCGTCTATTGTCATTGTTGTGTTATATAATAGACCATTGTAAAAGGTATGGATGACAACCACTCTTCTAGACCGTGATGTGGACAAAGCCTCATCATGTCCTTGTATCTTTCCCATGCTTCGAAAAGAGATTCGTTGTCCTTTTGTTTGAATCCATTAATTTAGGCTCTTAGCATAGTCGTCTTGCTTGGTGGGAAATATCGTGCTAAGAATACCTTCTTCAACTTATCCCACGTAGTGACAGAGTTGGACGGTAGAGGCTGGAGCCAAGCTCTAGCTCTATCTCTTAATGAGAAAGGGAAAAGACGTAGTCTTATTGCTTCGGGGCTGACACCATTTGTAAGTTTGGGTCCTCCGTGGGAGCACCAGAAAATTGGTTCTGTTGTACAGATGACAACAACGAAGGTTTTAGCTCAAAGTTATTTGCCTCGATGGTAGGGGCAGCGATGCTGTTATGTGGTTTAGCCTGCGAAGGAATGGCATAGTACTTAAGAGGACGGTTTTGAGGTCCTTTAGCCATGTCTGGTTCAGTTTCAGGTTCAGATTCAGATTCTGAGTCAGGGAAAGGAATTTTGTGCTCTAAACAGTAAGTATTCTCTAATTCGTCGTCTTACGCTAAGAAGACGCTCAGGTTCGTCTGTCGGTTGCGTTAGGTCTTCGCCTTTTGAGTGAGTACTTGGCATACAACCGGAAAATTAGGGAATTTGTTGCCTTAGCCTATACGGCGCAACAAAGGAATCACACTATTGACTAAATCATTCCTCGGCAACGGCGCCAAAAACTTGGTCGCGACTTTATGAGTCTATCAGGGTTACTAACTGCAAGTGCACAGTCTAATCGCGTAGTTTTAAAAGATATCGAACCCACAGGGACTGATAATCAAACTAATGCTATCGGATTGTTACTATGTTTAGCTAAGGCTGATGATTTTATAGGTTAAGGTGCAAACGGGAAACTAATGGTAAACTAGAATTTAGATTCAAATAAAATATAATGGAATATCGGTACGTAACTCGTCTACCATCGGGGATTCAACAAATCGTCGACGTATAAATAAGTCAAAGTATTCTTTAGTAGAAAATATTAATTTAAAAGTCTTTACCTCACACTCTCTTGTTTATTGACTCTGACTATACTCCTAAATCAGAATGTTTGCTCTCGCTAAGCCATTTGAATTTAAAAGTACTTTTTGAAAACTAACAAGTCCTAATTGATTTTAAAGTGCTCTCGATGTGTTTAAAATCAATGTCCAATTTCAGCTATCCGGTTAAAATCTCAAACTCCGTTGTATTGATCATAACCTTTGTTACCTTTTTACTCTTGTAACAAAAGTTCATTTAGTTTAAGAAATTGAAACCAGAGAAATAAATTGTTAATAGTTAGCCACGACTGATCGAATCCCTTTCCGGTCGACTTAGTTACATACCGATATAACCGATTTAGCCGGAAATTTTAACTAGTACAGACATACATAAACAAAAGCAGTAAAACATTAACTCATGCATGGTATTTAAAATTAAAGTCAATTCTATTAATTAAAAACCTGGAAAACAATTTGAATCTTGAAGTTTAACAATCCTCCACAGGTCGGCAGGATTTGCTTGCGCGAACAATGAAAACGAAAACAAATGAAAATCTAACTAAAGTGCAATAGCTCCCCGGTGTAGGAAACTATTGCTATTTGGGTGTTTGGAAAGCAAAGTGGAAAAGCAAAAGAAATTCAAAGCTCTGAACTCCAGAAAAAAAAGTCGTAACGTAGAGATCTTCCCAAATGTTCCTAACTGCCTCCCTTTTATAATGTTAAGCAGTTGTCGTGAAAGAGAGAAAAAATCTCAAGGTGGATGTTAGTGGCCGAAAATATGTGAGTCACTTCCTTGAATATTTCCTTGACTGGTTGACGTTGGATCGTGGGTTGAGCTACCGTTGAGTGGTCCACGTAATTTAAATTATATTCTGAGAAAATATCTGTGCCAGTCGCCATGGTCTTTGTGACGAGGGTCACAACTAAGGATGCGTTACGGTCGCCATAGACCTTGTTACGGTCGCCACGCTCTTTGAGTGCAGAAACTTAATTTTGCTGTCAACTGTCTTCTTTTCTTCTCTTTTCTTCCCTATTCTTCCTTCTTTTCTCATGTAGGTTGATTGAGATAAAATACCTGAAAATGAACTTGAACACTTGCAAATAAAACGTGAATAAACGAAAATGACGAAATAATTTAATGTAAATCAAGGCAAATATGTGATGTAATATCATATTATCAATACACCAATGTGACCCGACAAGTGGTGGTCCGATTCATCAAAAACAATCTCATCTGCCGTTATGGTGTTCCAAGCCAGATCATTACTGATTATGGATCTAACTTGAACAACAAGATGATAAAAGAGTTATGCACTGAGTTCGAGATTGAACACCATAACTCATCTCCCTATCGACCAAAGATGAACGGAGCGGTAGAAGCGGCTAATAAGAACATTAAGAAGATCGTTCAACAGATGGTTGTAACCTACAAAGACTGGCACGAGATGCTACCCTTTGCTCTTCATGGTTATCGCACATCTGTCCGCACTTCAACAGGGGAAACCCCTTTCTCTCTAGTATATGGCATGGAAGCTGTGCTCTCCATAGAAGTAGAGATCCTATCAATCTGGGTACTGATGGAAGCTAAGCTAACAGAAGCAGAATGGTGTCAAAGTCGACACGACGAACTGAATCTGATCGAAGAAAAAAGAATAACGGCTCTATGCCACGGTCAGTTGTATCAGCAAAGAATGAAGAAAGTGTTTGACAAAAAGGTCTGACCCCGTGTCTTCAGGAAAGGAGACCTCATGCTCAAGAAGATACAATCATTCCTCACTGATTCTCGGGGCAAATGGACTCCGAATTATGACGGCCCTTACGTTGTTAAGAAAGCCTTCTCAGGCGGTGCCTTGAGACTCGCAACCATGGACGGAGAAGAATTTACCTACCCCACAAATAATGACGTAGTCAAGAAATACTTCGCCTAAATAAATAAAAAAACATCTCGGTGGATTGTAAACTCGAAAGGGCGGTCCAGGCAAAAATTAGAGACATAAGAAAAAATCATCCCGATGGATTGGAAACCTCGAAGTACAATCCAGGCAAAAGTTAGGGATTCATGGCAAGTAACTATATCTGACGAGGGTAAATGCCCAGCGGTAACGCCATTCATCGAAAAACTCCAGTCAAGGTCATCTTTGACAGAAGCTCAAGATGTCCAGATTTCAAAGTTGGTAGAAGGATAACTGTTGTTATGTTTCAATGTAGCCCCTTTTCCTTTAAATTACCATTTTCTAAACTTTGTAAATGCTCTATGGTATCACGCGCTTGGCTGATTTCCATCCTATCAATAAAATTTGGGCCCTAGTGCTTTTGTTTGCAATTCTCATTTGTTTTAGCTTTACAGAATGACGTTTTAACATGATCAACGATTCTTGAAATAAAACAAAAATGAATTTACTTATCAAATTTTTCTTCTGCTTTTAAAATAAAGATGGCAATTCTTTTTGACTGATGAACATCAAAAAGAACATCGATTGCTTCCCTGAAGGTGATTGAACATCAAAGTGCAGAATCAAAGTACTCCTTCTAAACCAGTACGCCTGAATGAAGGATCAACTGTGTCAGATGATAATGTCCTATCTGACATCCCCGACAGAGTTCTTACCTCTTAAGACCGATTGACCACTGTTCTCCCCCCATAGGGACCGTCTCTCATAAGCAAGGCAGAATTGCTATCTTGAACCAGTAATACTTTTCATTCCTCGCAGTGGTCGAGTATTCAGTCGTGTTCATCCACTTAGCCTGTATGTCGCGTCAGTTTTGTCAGTATAAACATACATACATCATGCATTATTGATTCACATTCATAATCATATTGCACCACTATCACTATAGTCAGTCTTATCCCCAAGTGATATAAGTCCTCTTATCAATCGAGTTGTCAGCCCTTTCCTCGTCGAGAAAAGTGTCACCTAAACAATCTTTCCCCAGTTTATTTCTGGATTGGAGACGGTCTCCAACCACTTTGATAACTTGAACCTCTGAAAGGCAAGAAAGGCATTCTATAAACGTCACTCTTCACCATTGAAGATGATATTTTCGCTTTCCTGGATTAAGGAAAATCCCTAGAGAAAGCCTCTTAACCGAAGACTCTCGGCAATACAGCAGTTTCTCTCCAAAAGGTTTATTGTCAACAAGGTCATCATCACCTCCAAATTGGATGACATCACATGGCATTTCTATGAAAAGATCTCAAAGAAAAGTATGATGTAGTATCCCCAAACAGAAAAGCAGTCTCTTAAGAGACTCATTTTTCCTCAGTAGAGTCAGCAAATGGCGTCTCCATCAAAGAAGTTTGTACACCTCTACAGCTCAAACAAATGGGTTTCCCCAGCAAGTTTGACCATCAAATTTTTTCCGTCAAATGGCGTCCCCCCAGTGGAAAACTCGGTGAGAAGTTTGATGAAGATTGCTACAAATAGCATCCCTTGTCAAGGAAGAAACTCGACAAGAAGAAACTGAGACTAGTTTCTTGGCTGAAGACTAGGATCGAGGGGAAGTTTATTTCAGAAACTGAGACCAGTTCCTTGGCTGAAGACCAGGATCGAGGGGAAGTTTGTTTCGGAAACTGAGACCAGTTCCTTAGCTGAAGACCAGGATCGAGGGGAAGTTTATTTCAGAAACTGAGACCAGTTCCTTGGCTGAAGACCAGGATTGAGGGGGAATTTATTTCAAAAATTGAGACCAGTTCCTTGGCTGAAGACCAGGATCGAGGGGAAGTTTATATCAGAAACTAAGACCAATTGCGTGGCTGAAGACCAGGATCGAGGGGAAGTTTCACACTCTTCTAAGTATCATCGCTTAGTAAAAGAAGATGGATGAGCGAATTGCTATTCATAACCACCGTCAAAATTTTGGGTATTCTGATATTTAATCCTCTTGCACCCTGAATGCCCGAATACCTTCGCCATTCACGCCTTCGGGTCTAAGAAGATTAAATAGGGGCATCTGTCATACCCCAAATTTTGACCACCAAGATTTCCCATCATTGTGCAAATCATCACCACAATATGGATGTACCTTCATGCCTCATCAATCTCCTCAAAGATGGTTGAGCATTCACCATGATCAAGAATTAGGGTTTCGAGCCCTCCCAAGATACTTAGACAAAGGATCAATAAAAAAATGACATGATCTTCAACTTGTCTAACCTCTCAAACATACACAAAGGATCAAGAGGAATTTGAACCTAAATCAAAAGGGAAAGTTGTTTTAAAAGGGGAGATTGGGGCTCATACTCAAAGATAGACCCAAAGTGTTGAAAAAGAAATAAAGATGGGTCTTATAACACAAGGGTTGGCCCAGATGGAGAACAGTGATCGCACCGTCGTTTTGAAAATCACAGAGGGACTTATACAATGAATGAGGCCCAAAAAAGGTTTGTGTGACAAGGGATGGGACTTAAACTCTATCAAGAGGCATAAAAATTTTTTTAAAAAAAGGAAGGATGAAGATGGGTCTTATAACACAAGGGTAGGCCCAGATGAAAATTGTTTGAAAAGCGGCGATCGCGCCGAGATTTTTGAAATCGTATCGGGACTTATACAATGGCTAAGGCCCAAAAAAAAGTTTATTTACAAAGGGATGAGACTTACACTTTATCAAGAGGCCCAAAAATGTTTTAAAAAAGATTTGAAAGATCAAAATCAAGAGAAAACCCTAATGTTGTATAATTTTCAAAGGAAATTAAATAAAAGTGATATAAAATATCAAATATATTCAAGAACAATGTGTCAACTTTGAAAAATATTTTAAAAACCCATGCTTAATCACATGAAAGCTTGAAATTCATTTGAAGTTGAAAAATCAAGAGAAAGAAATATTTTTAAATGCTTAAAAACAAATAAAAACATAATTCTTTACAAAAATATCAAATATATGAAATAAGTAATATTTTGTGAAATTTTTGTGGAATAAAATATTTTAATATTTTTGTGAATTTTCAAAAAATGAACCAATAAAAAATATTTAAAATTGAGAGAGAAATTAATTTTGGAATTAATTAATAAAAACCATGAAAAATGTGAAAAATAGCAAAAATAAGGAAAATGGAAAAATGGTCTGGGTGGGTCTTGAACCCACGACCTCCCATCCAAACTCACATGTGCATTACCACTGGGGTGGTGATACATCTGTGTATCAAAACCTCCCCATTAATGCATAAGGGTGACTTGGTTTTAGCCTGACCAAGGCAAAAAAACCATGTTTTGGTGGATTTGCATGAAGGCTCTAACTTCCTCAATTCTCTATGGATTTGGACAAAATTTAGGTGTATCCTGCCTAGAATTTCATGAGGAATCCAATGGTGCTTTTAAATATTTTTAAATATGTCCCTATTTTAAAATCCGATAGTGTTTTCAAAATAGGCCTAGATTTGCATGTTCTATGCTATCTCATCATACGAGCAACAATAGCAGGGCAAATGGGTTCAAACACAACACATATGATATGTATGAGATGTCCATGTGTCATACCCCAAATTTTTACCACAAATATTTCCCATCATTGTGAAAATCATCACCACAATATGGATGTACCTTCATGCCTCATCAATCTCCTCAAAGATGATTGAACATTCACCACAATCAAGAATTAGGGTTTTAAGCCCTCTCAGAGCACTTAGACAAATGATCAATCAAGAAATGACATTATCTTCAACTTGTCTAACCTCTCAAACATCCTTAAAGGATCAAGAGGACTCCCACATCAAGAATCAAGCACAAAGATTGCAACATTCCAAGTGGATCAAGCCTCAAGATCGCCAACATCACCAAATTAGGGTTTTGGTCGACCAAGGCCTCCAGATGGGAATTTTACTCTGGGCATGAGCCAATGCTTCAAAGAAAAACCCAAGATACTCCAAGGGACCTCATGGACCTAATCATCAAGTCAATTTGGCCTCAGGGGATGCATTCATAAAAAAATTAGGAATTAGGGTTTCTTGACCTAATTCACCCCTAAGTCGACTTTTGGAGCAAAGCATGAGCCAAGACCTCAAGACATGATTTGAGGGCCTTAAATACACTACATTAATCCATTTACAACAACGGATTTATCCAAGAAGTTTAATTCACAAGCTTCATTTTCATCTGGACCACAATTAGGGTTTTGAAGAAAAAAGTCAACTGTATTTTTGACATTTGACCAAGACATGCTCCCAAACCTTGGGACATGATTCAATACACCCTATAACACCTATGAAAATCATCCATTAGGTTTGAATTAGGTCAAGCACTTGATTACACAAAGGATCGCACCGTTTGGATTTCATCCGATAAAAAAGTCAACTGTGCACAAAATCAAGTTTGACTTTTTGGAATTTTTCACAAATATGGTTCCCCTAAGTCAAAAATAATGTTAATGTATGGTATTGATCATCATTCATTAAGAAAAATCAATAAAAGTGAGATTTCTTGCAAAAGGGGCAACCATAAGAAACCAAAACTTTTCTAAGTTATGGAACAAAGTGGTTTTGGTACCAACTTCCAAGGATCACAACTTGAGATCCAAGCAGCCATTTTGGGTGATCTAAAGCCTGATTTGTATGTCTTCTTACATTCTACAAAAGCCTCAACTACAAGAAACTCCAATTCTTCATGGATTTTAAGTTATGGAGTGATCAAAATGAAAAAAAGGAAGAAAATGACACTTTTCCAACACTTAGTGAAAATCTGCCTAAGTTACTAGCCTTGGACATCAATGTTCTTGAGTATTTTTCAGTTGGATTCAAATAGTCACACATGTATTGTATCATATTAGGGCTTTCTAAAAAGCATAAGAGCCTCTCATAACTCAACCTGAGCAGGGAGATATGATCCCCTCAAAATCACCATTTTCAACTGTCCTAAGCAAGGCAGAATTTGGTGTTTTGCTCGATTTGGCAAAATTAGACAACTCCAAGCCTCATCATCCATTTGGACACATTAGAGGATAAAATCCAAGGGGAATTATATGATCCCTAAGTCTCCAAAGTCCAAGAATCTACATATAGCCATAACAAACCTAAAAAGGCTAAAAAGTGAAAAAGACTCCAATTTTGTTTCCATGCATTCAATGGATGCACCAAGGTGGCATGGACTGAGACATTCCTAACTGAATGTGCCAAGATTAAGCTCTGAATCAAAGGACCATAGGCATGTGCCCTAACCTCAAGTCAATGGCTATAGGAGACTAAAGATTCCATTTGATCCACATAAAGGCCTGCTATAGTTGCCACACACTATTGCTGCCAAAACAAACTTGTTGCACTATAAATAGACCTCAATTCTGATCAGTTTGAGTACACCAGAGTACTACAACACTTGCTTTCCTCAAAATCTCTCTCTTTAGGCCAAAATGCCCTCTTTCGCAAGTCATCTCTGAGTTTTTGAGTTAGAGAGCAATTCCACCACAGCTCATGATCCAAACACATCCAATATGTTATATCTAATTGTTGTTCAAACACTCACTTGTGATCTGAAACACCAAAATCAGAAAGTCAACCTTCGAAACCTCAAAATTTGACTTTTATGCATTTTTCAAGACATGTCTTGATTGAGTCCCTTCCAAAACCAAATCAGGCCTCAAACACACTCCAAATATCATCCTCAAACTGCCCCAGTTGGTTTCCCTCATTTGGAACATCATTTGAGAGAGTTACTATCTTGGTCACTTTTGCCCCTTTTGCAAGAAAAGGCCTATACTTGTTCCTGAGGATTCCAGCTGGTTCTGATCATCCTAAAAGCTTCTAAGGGATTAATTAAGAGTATTCAAAGCATCTGGCACAAGGAACTTGGCAGATAGCACAGAAGCTCCAAGAGGTAAGTGCATCACAATTTGAACTCTTTAAATCATGCATTGCTTTGAGGTCCATTGATCATGGACCTCTCATACATATCATATGTGTTGTGTTTGAACCAATTTATCATGTTATTATTGCCTGTACCATGAGATAGCATAGAACATGCAAATTTTGGCCTATTTTGAAATCACTATCGGATTTTGAGATAGAGACATTTTCTGAAAATTCCAAGGGCACCATTGGATTCCTCATGAAATTCTGGGTCAGATGCACCTAAATTTTGTCCCAATCCATGGAGTAATGAGAAAGTTAGAGGCTTCACGTAAATTGCCAAAACTAGGCCTTGCCTTGGGCAAGGGCCAGGCCTAGAACTTGGCACCCCTTATGTATTAATGGAGTGGTTTTGATACACGGATGTATCACCACCCCAGTGGTAGCGCGCATGTGTGTTTGTTGCTGAGGTCGTGGGTTCAACACCCACCAGGACCATTTTTCCTTTTCTCTCTTTTTTGTTATTTTTCATATTTTTTGTGGTTTTTATTAATTAATTCCAAAATTAATTTCACTCTCAATTTTAATTATTTTTTATTGGTTCTTTTTTTGAAAATTCCCAAAAATATTAAAATATTTTATTCCACAAAAATTTCACAAAAATATTATTTATTTCATATATTTAGTATTTTTGTAAAGAATTATGTTTTATTTGTTGTTTTTAACACTTATAATATTTCTTTCTCTTGTTTTTTCAACTTCAAATGGTTTTCAAAACATTCCATGAATAAAACATGTTTTTTCCAACCATTAATCCAATATCACAACTTGTTTTTTACACATGTTTGGTAATTTTGATCATTTTAATTGAATTTTTATTCAATTAAAATACATTTAAAAATCAAATTAGGGTTTTGATTATTTTCACCCTCACAAATATTTTTCAAAACACTCATGGGCCTCTAATAGAGTGTAAGACCCAACCCTTTTTGAAAACCAAACTATTTTGGGCCTCAAACATTGTATAAGTCCCGACGCGATTTTCAAAAACGACGGTGCGATCACTGTCTTTCATTGGGCCTCTCCTTGAGTTGTAATCCCTATTTCTTGTATAAAAATAACTTTGGGCCTCTAATAGAGTGTAAGACCCAACCCCCTTTGTACCTAAATAATTTTGGGTCTCAGTCATTGTATAAGATCCACTGTGTTTTCAAAAATCTCGGCGCGGTCGCCATTTCAAAACAAAAATCAATCGGGTTTGCCCTTGTGTTGTAAGTCCCATTTCTTTTCTATAAAACACTTTTGGGCCTCTAATACAGTGTAAGACCCAACCCTCTTTTGTACATAAAATAATTTGGGCTTCAGTCATTGTATAAGCCCCAGTACAATTTTCAAATCAACGGTACGATTACTGTTTTTTCATTTGGGCCTCTCCTTGAGTTGTAAGCCCCATCACTTGTACAAAAATCATTTGGGCCTCTCCTTGAGTTGTAAGACCCATCCCTTTGCAAATAAAACCTAATTTGGGCCTCTCCTTGAGTATAAGCCCCAACAATCTTTTCAAAAATAACTTCCTTTTTTATTTAGGTTCAAATTCATAGTTGTTATCAAAACTTTCTTTAATTTCTTGAACAACTAACCATACAGTTGTTACAATGAAAGCTTGCTCACCTGTAAGTTTTAAACAGCTTTCTTTTACATACTTGCACACATATATATATTTGTTTCTGCTGGAAGCTTGCTCACCTGTAAGTCCTCCTATCCTCTTTTACATACAGTGTATATTTCACCTGTATATATATATATATATATATATATATGCCTGTATATTATCTGCTTAGAGTTTTCCCCGGCAATTAGGTCTAGAACTAGATAAAGTCAGTGGTCACTCTATCAACACAGTCAAAACTAGTTCCCTATAGGAATTCCAGATACAGTCTTGCCTTCTCTTGGGCTTAAACAATATGGAACAAAGAGAAAGGCATTATTCTCGGTGAAACTTTTCTCAGGCTGTCACTATTAGAAATTTGTCAAAGAAATTCATTTCCCCCAGAGAGGATTAATTCTCGGTGAAACCTCTCTTGAATTTCTTCAAACCCTAGAACTGTTCACTAAAGAAAAGATTATTCCCGGTGAAACTTTTCTTGAACTCTTCATAGGTTTGGACCCACAGGCTTCCTAAAAGCATCCCCGCCTCCTCTTGGGCTTTGTACAAGGACCCTCCGGCTTCTTAGAAGTTCTCATGCCTTCTCTTGAGCTTAATACAAAGACCCTGAAGACCTCTTAAAGGTATAGGACAGAACTTAGTCATCCTTTGTTAGAGCAGTCTTTCCAAATAGTCAAAACCTTGGACAATTTAGGGTGGATACGCATCCCTTAAAATAGTCAGGCTCCTCTTGGGCATCATACAAAGACAAACTCTTCCATACCAGTAGACTTGGATAGTGTAATCTCCTCTTAGATCTCAAAGACATTCTCAAGTTCCCTACAAATATAGGAGAAACCCTGATCCTTCGATCAATCTCTAGTAGAGTTTAAAATCCTCACAGGATCTAAAACTCAATCTTTATCCTAAATTCCCCCAGCTAGGGTCATCTTATCATCAATACCATACTAGCCTAACAGAACCTCAAGGCATTTGATACTTCAACTCTTTTGTAAACCCTCAGTAAGAGTTGATCCCCCCGACTTTGGACCTACCTCTGGATCTCAATAATCCTCAGCAGAAGCCAGCCTCCTCTTAGGTTTTGTATTATGATTTTTCCTCAGCAGAAAATTAGCCCCAAAAGCACCCTTTTGTTGAGTCCATCTTTTTTCTTAAAACACTCTCTTGTTGAGTTAACCCCTTTCAGCCTCAATCTTGGGCTTTGTACAAGACAAACAAAGTACTCTCTTGCTGAGTGAATCACCTTTCCACACTCTCTTGTTGAGTCAATGGTACAAAACATAAACACTCTCTTGTTGAGTCATTCTTTTTTAGCCTCTATCTTGGGCTTTGTACAAGACATATATAGACTTTTTCCAACAAAGTCAAAATCTTTATAACCTTCTCTTAAGCTCTGGATAAATATCTTCCCCAGCTGAGTCAATTCCTCCCAGCCATCTTTTAGGCTTTGAGAATTAATATCCCTAAACAGGAGTCGATCTTCTTTTTAGCCTCAATCTTGGGCTTTGTACAAGACACCCATAAATATCCTCCAGCCTCAATATTGGGCTTTGTACAAGACACATATAAATCTCTCCAGCAGATTCAATTTTTTTCAGCCACAATCTTGGGCTTTGTACAAGACAGATAAAATCTCCCACCAGTAGAGTCAATTTCCCCTTTTAGCCACAATCTTGGGCTTTGTACAAGAAAGACAAAATATTTCCCCGGAAAAGTCAACTTTCATCCTCCTCTTAGGCTTTGTATAATGATATCCCCAAAAGATTCAATTCTTTTTTAGCCTCAATCTTGGGCTTTGTACAAGACAGATAAACACTCTCTTGTTGAGTCAGTATTTTCTAGCCTCCTCTTAGGCTTTGTATAAGGACTTCCCCAGTGGAGTCAATCAATCTCTTAGCTTCAACCTTGGGCTTTGATCAAGGCACATACAAAAACCACCATCCCCTCAGAGGAAATAAAAAATTCTCTGGAGGAAGACATTTCTCCGTATATTATTACATCAAAACAGAAAATCAAAACAAACCTTATTCCAAATAACTGCTATAAGTGGCACACTTGTTGATTCAAACATCCAAGCTGTAGTCCATCTTTTATCCTGTTAAACTTCCTCTCTCATCTAATTGCTGTAAGTGGCAAGCCTCTGGATTATTTACATCCACACCACTGTCCCTCTCTTAGCATGAAAAATTCCTAAGGAAAATTGGATTGCTCAACACTGAGTTAAAGTTTCATCCTTTAGGACAATACCCCTATAAAGGAAATTATGGCATTGCTGGATTCACATATCCCAATTAAAGTAATCCTCCTTTATAATCAGTCACCCAATAGTTGTGATAAACAGATGTGATGTCTCCCTCATAGGAAATAAAAAATTCTCTTGAGGAAGACATTTCTCTGTATATTATTACATCAAAACAGAAAATCAAAACAAACCTTATTCTAGATAACTGCTATAAGTGGCACACTTGTTGATTCAAACATCCAAGCTGTAGTCCATCTTTTATCCTGTTAAACTTCCTCTCTCATCTAATTGCTGTAAGCGGCAAGCCTCTGGATTATTTACATCCACACCACTGTCCCTCTCTTAGCATGAAAAATTCCTAAGGAAAATTGGATTGCTCAACACTGAGTTAAAGTTTCCTCCTTCAGAACAACACCCCTATAAAGAAAATTATGGCATTGCTGGATTCACATATCCCAATTAAAGTAATCCTCCTTTATAATCAGTCACCCAACAGTTGTGATAAACAGACGAGATGTCTCGCTCAGAGGAAATCAAAAATTCTCTGGAGGAAGACATTTCTATGTATATTATTACATCAAAACAGAAAATCAAAACAAACCTTATTCTAGATAACTGCTATAAGTGGCACACTTGTTGATTCAAACATCCAAGCTGTAGTCCATCTTTTATCCTGTTAAACTTCCTCTCTCATCTAATTGCTGTAAGCGGCAAGCCTCTGGATTATTTACATCCACGCCACTGTCCCTCTCTTAGCATGAAAAATTCCTAAGGAAAATTGGATAGCTCATCACTGAGTTAAAGTTTCTTCCTTCAGGACAACACCCCTATAAAGGAAATTATGGCATTGCTGGATTCACATATCCTAATTAAAGTAATCCTCCTTTATAATCAGTCACCCAACAGTTGCGATAAACAGACGAGATGTCTCCCTTTAGAGATGACAAATTCTATCTCAGTTAAACTTTTAGCTTCAATCTTGGACTTTGAACAAGACACAAATACTCAACCTTTTAGCTTCAATCTTGGGCTTTATACAAGACACCAAAACATCTTTTTCCTCCCATAGAATAGGAGGAACTACGATTGCTCTGATTTCCCTGTTATCATAACGGGAATATGTAGGCATAAGATTGTGAAATCTTAGCGAGCACACCAATCAAAAACTTTAGGTCCAGTACCTTCATATCAATCAAAACTGAGGTCCAATGCCTCACCAAAATCATCAAAAACTCTCTCTCTCTCTCTCTCTCTCTCTCAGACATCCCCCAAAGTAGAAACTTTCCCATTTATAGATAAACACCATCAAGTACAAAGCAGAACCTAATGCTAACAACCTGTGGATAACCATATATAGGATGGGTAATTAATAACTCCCCATTGTTTAACCTGACCCCGAACTCCCCGAATCTCTTTAGCGTTTGTTCAGTTAAACATTCGCGTGCAAGGTTAGTTTTAGATAGCTTCCCTTTCCCTTCCAGCTTCACGGGATAAATAAGAAATCAGAAAGTAGCACCCACGTTCCTCCCATTGAGGTGAGGAAATCCCCATGGCGATAAGATGGTCGCGTCACCGACAAAAATCGCACGCTACAGTAAAATGGCGACTCTGCTGGGGAGTCATTTTGTCTGTTTAGAATTAAGACTAGAATTCCTAATAGGTCTAGGATGTTAGTTTTTGGAATCATATTATATATACTACTTTTCCTACTTGATATCCGTGTTTATTTTTCTGTCAATGGGAATGTGAGTGATGTCGCATGTGGAAAGTATGAGAGACGGGTGGTCTTACAGGGAGTGATTCCCGAATAAGCATTCCTGGTAGACCATAAAATTAGTGGAGATACCATTTGCGAATTCAATGTTTAACGACTTCGTCGTGAAAGCAGATTGTCCCAATGTGGTATCTGTGAAACTGAGGATTTAGTAGACATTAACCATATGGCCATTTGGTAGTGCGGTGACTATCGGGAATAGTTAATATGCAGTACTACTCAATTGAGATTACCCTAAGATGCTACAGCTCACTCGGGTGAACCAGCTTGCTGTTGATATCCCTAGGGGGTCAATGATTTTGGGAACTTTTTACCCGTTCTACAGGTACAAAAATTGACCAGAATACAACCTTTGGGGATGGGTAGAGCCATGACTCCATGCTCATGACGTTGAACACTTGAACCCATGTTTTTTCAATGTTTTTGTGTGCTGCATTCATGCATTCATTTAAAAAAAACTCTTAAACAAAGAAAAAGTCTTCTCTTCTTTCTCTTTCTTCCCTTTTTTCTTTCTCTATCTTTTTCAAAATAAACTAAAACAATAATTGCAAATATCAGAGAAGGATTACGTTATGGATTTTGGTAGAAGAAAGACGCACAAGTATACCTTCAAGGCTCCAAAGCTAGAGGATTTAAGGGGGCTGGCAAGGATGATCACCAACCCTGATGCTTTTAGAGCTAAGCATGGAGGACTGTTGTCTCTATTAAGGGTCCACGTAGTTAAAGGAATCTTGTCTACGCTGATCCAGTTCTATGATCCGGTTTATCACTGTTTCACATTCCCGGATTATCAATTAGCACCGATGCTAGAAGAGTACTCTTATTTGACTGGTCTACCCATCACTGATCAAGCTCCCTTTTCTGGACTGGAAGAAATTCCAAAGCATCAAACCATTGCAAGAGCAATCTATTTGGACGAGTCAGAAGTCAAGACTCACATGACCACTAAGGATGGAATCCAAGGTTTACCAGCCAAGTTTTTGGTAAAGAAAGCCTTATACTTCGCCAGTATAGGAAACGTTACTGCTTTCGAAGATATCTTTGTCCTACTTACATACGGGCTTTTCCTCTTTCCCAACATTGACAACTTCATTGATATCAACGCTGTTAAGATATTTCTGATTGGAAACCCCGTACCAACCTTGCTCGCAGATGCTTATCATTCTGTACACTTATGGAATTTGTACAGTGTAGGAATGATCACATGTTGTGTACCCCTACTTTACAAATGGTTCACTTCCCATTTACCCAAGTCTGCTGCTTTTTGGGATCATAAGAGTACTCTACGTTGGTCACAGAGAATCATGTCTCTTACCAACTCTGACATAGATTGGTACAATCGGATCTATGGCGGGATAAGGATCATCGACAAATTTGGAAATTTCCCCAATGTACACCTCATAGGAACTAAAGGAGGAATCAACTATCATCCAATTTTTGTTCGCCGTCAACTCGGATACCCGATGAAGCATATCCCGCAAAATGTTCATCTGGAAGGTCTTTTCTTCAAGGAAAGAGAAAATGACAGAGCACTAAATAAAGAAATAGTGCATGCGTGGCAACATGTTCACAGGAAAGGAAGAAAGTCTCTAGGAAGACCGGACTGTATCTCCGTGGAACCTTGTCTCCACTGGGTGCAAACTAGAGACCTCAAGCTAAGGATGCCTTACCCTCATCAAGAAGTTCTTCCGTTAAAGGAATCTGTCCTTTATTTTATGTCTGATGCTGAAAAACTCCAGGTCGCTATCAACAAAGTTGAACGGGAAAAGAACTCTTGGAAGAACAAATATTGCATTCTCAATGTAGAGTGTACCAAAATTTAGGGACTGTTAAGAGAGAAGGATGCCCTGATTAAGATACTAGAATAGCATGTGGTAGAAAATTAAGAAGACCGAAGAAACTTGCTCGCTCCTTTCACTTAGCAAAGGACTGCAACCCGACAACGGCTGAAGAGCCCCGGTCAAAAAAAAGGAAAATACCAGAACCAGCATCTGAGCTCTCTTAAGAGAGGACTCAGGATCCATAAGTTCAGACATTTCTTTTACAGCACTTTGTAAAATACTGTATTTCCCTTTCTGCAATCTTTCAAATTCAATAAAATGGGGTCTCCCCACTGTATGATATTTGCAATCTATTTGTTGAAGTTTCTTTTTTATTAAAAGAAAAAACAAAACAAACAATTAATATATATCATTACATATCATTCATCATTCTCACATAACGCATTCTTTTTACCTTCGAATCTCACGTATACGTCACGATTCTAGAGTCAAACTGTCTCATTCATACAATACTCAGGCCAATCGACCAAAGAAAATGGACGATATCGAGGAAGAGAACAGAGAGCTGAGAGAATAAATCGACGCTGTGAAGGAAGATCTGAAAAAACTTCACAATGACATGCAATCCCTGGCAACAGCTCAGAGGCAACAACAAAGGACTGTGATCTTGGAGATCACATCTACGCCCATAGTAGAGACGTATGATCCTCGGTACAACATGCCTAAAGATCGTCCCTGGGCATGCCTATCAACTTTGTCCCTGAAGGATACATTTCGCCGGTCACGGAAGACCCAAAAACCGCAACAGGAACCGCTGGGCCTGAAGGTTACAAACTTCGGGAAAGCGAAGATACAAGAGTCATGACAGCAACTCCTAAAGGTTACAAACTTCGGGACAGGGAAATACCAAGAGTCACCGTCGTAATGACTATACCACAACCCGTGGTACACACTGTCCCAGAAGGACAAATTCCATAAGTAATCTCTGGTGGAAACGAAGACATGTACGAAAGAATGAATGAGTTCCAGGAGCAATTCCTGGAGATGTAGAAGGAACTGCATGCCATTCGTAGTCAGGATTTATTCAGAAAGGACGCCGTAGACCTTTGTCTGGTCCCTAATGTAAAGATACCGCATAAATTCAAGGTGCCTGACTTTGAGAAATAGAAGGGTTACTCTTGCCCTCAAAGTCATTTGGTGATGTACGCTCGAAAGATGTCAACTCAGACTGAAAATCAACAGCTACTGATCCACTATTTCCAAGACAGTTTAACCGGTGTCGCACTAAAATGGTACATGGGTTTAAACCGCACCAAGATCGTCACTTTCAGAGATCTTGGCATTGTCTTCGTTCAGCAGTATAAGTATAACCTAGACATGACACTAGACAAAGACCAGCTCCGAGCAATGTCGCAGAAGGACAAAGAAACTTTCAAGGAATATGCTTAGAGATGGTATGAAATTGTCGCCCAAATCTGTCCCCCTCTTGAGGAAAAAGAGATGACTAAGATCTTTTTGAAAACCTTAAGTTCATTTTACTACGACCGAATGGTTGCAAGTGCGCCCAGTGACTTCACTGAAATTGTGAACATGGGGGTACGCCTTGAAGAAGCAGTACGAGAAGGACGATTGGTCAAAGGTACAGAACCATCTAGCAGTACCAAAAGATATGGTAGTGCTTTCCGAAAGAAAAAAGAGCAGGATATTGGTAATATCTCTCTCGGAAAGCAAAGGTGAAGGTATCAACCAGGAGCAGTAGTAACTCCTGCTATCAACCCTACGCCAGCTCTGACTTATCAACCTCAGGTTGCTCAGAGCCAACCGAATCAACAACAATATCAGCAAAGGACACAACAGAATCTTCAGCAGGCTCGTCCCCAATACAATAACAACAACCTACGACTCGACCGCCAGGGTTTGACCCTATACCAATGTTGTACGCATAACTGTTTCCACTACTACTGGTCAAGGGGCATGTCCAAACCAGGTCTCCTCTTATAATACCGGAAAATCTGCCTTTTTGGTTTAAAGCGGATCAAACTTGCCCTTACCATCGAGGAGAACTGGGGCACAATATTGAAATTTATCTCAACTTCAAATCTGATGTACAGAAGCTTGTCCAGAACGAGGTCTTATCCTTCAAGGATACAAATCCAAATGTTCGGTCGAACCCGTTGCCTCAACATGAGAAGACTGCAGTAAATTTGATAGAGGAGGAATTTAACTGCAGTTATCATATTCACGATGTACTCCTATTAGGAACCAATCTGGTTAGGATGCATTGCAAACAGAGCGGGGTACGGTCATGTACCACCTCACAATTATCACCAGTGTGATATCTGCTCAAAGAATAATCAAGGATGTTCCGTAGTGCAATCAGCTCTACAAGAACAGATGGATCTCGGATGGATCCAAGATCATCGAATCTGTGAAGTCAATATGGCTCACGCAAATCCCAACATTGTTCAGAACCACAACGTTCTGCCGATGAACGTCAACTTGGTGGTGATGCACTCAAGGCAAAGTCAATACCATAATCTTCCACGACACGATTACAATTCCTGTCTGATCTGCTCAATAAGCAATCAGGGATACTCTTTTGTACAAGAGGCCCTCCAGCGTCAGATGGATCTCGGATGGATCCAGGATTACCGTGATAGAAGTAGCCATCAAGTTACTATGATTCAAATCTTTGATATTTGCTTGATGAATACATGTCTAGTAGAATTACACGCTAAGCAAGTTAGGCTCGGTTTTCTGACTTCACATGATTATCAGGACTATAAAATGTGTCGTAAAGACGACCAAGGATGTGCACTTGTCCAAAGAACACTTCAACACTTGTTGGACCACTGGTGGCTTCCAATCTACTTGGATGAAGCTACACAACAGATCAGTATGACTAACGAGGATCCTACTAGGCATCAAAGTCAGGATGTTCGCTCGATGGAAACAGATCTAGTAAGGTTGCACTGCATACAAAGCGAGCGTGGCCAGGTGCCACCATACAACTATGAGCGTTGTAGAGTTAGCTCAGAGAACAACCAAGGATGCTACCTTGTGCGGTCAGCTCTTCAAAATCAGTTAGACCGAAAAGAGATTCGACCATGTTGAAGTTCTGGGTCGATCAACGTGATGCAAGACTATCTCCTTGATCAAAGCAAAGACGTTGTCATAATCTCAAATCATGAAATGACCAAAGATGTATGTGCCATAATCCCTCTACTCCATGAATCAAGAGTTTCTCTTGACAGTAGAAGGATTCTCAACCTCGAACCAATTGAGGCCGGCTATGATGGTCAGAAAAATCAAAAGGCCCTTGTGGTTATTTATCTGCCAGGATCAATACAGTATAAATCCGATAAGGTTATCCCTTACAAGTACGGTGCAACAACAATCGAAAATGGAAAGAAAACACCATTACCCTCCATCGTAAACATTGCTGACATCAGTCGAGTAACACGGAGCGGTTGGATCTTCAACAGAGGAGTTGGAGAACCCACCAAAGAAAAGGAATCTCAAACAGAAGTTCGTAATTAACCAGTCGGGCAATCCAGTAATCTCGACCTTTCAAAGAACAATGATGAGATGCTAAAGCTCATCCAGAAAAGTGAGTACAACATTGTAGACCAACTGTTCCAAACTTCTTCAAGAATCTCGGTGCTGTCTCTCTTGCTCAGTTTCGAAGCTCACAGGGAAGCTTTGCAAAAAGTCTTAGAACAAGCCTTTGTGGAATAAGATGTGACGATAAGACAATTTGACAGTATTATTTCCAACATCACTTCCTGCAACAACTTAGGATTCAGTGATGAAGAATTGCCGGAAGAAGGCAAACATCATAACATGGCGCTTAACATTACAGTCAATTGCCAGGACAATGCTCTAGCTAGCGTACTGGTAGACACAAGATTAGCTCTGAATGTTACGCCAAAATTAACTCTAATGCGACTCTTATTTCAAGGATCTCCGGTGAGAGGCAGTGAGGTCATTGTTAAAGCCTTTGACGGATCCAGAAAAATAGTTATTGGCGAAGTCGATCATCCCATAACCATCGGTCCTCACACTTTCCAAGTCACTTTCCAGGTCATGGACATCCGGGCAGCATACAGCTGTTTATTAGGAAGACCTTGGATACACGAAGCTGGGGCAGTCACTTCGACACTTCACCAGAAGCTGAAGTTCGTCAAGAATGACAAGCTAGCACAGTCTGTGGAGAACAGGCCTTAATCGTGAGCAACTTATCATCTTTTTCTTGTGTAGAACTAGAGGAGGTTGTTAGAACCCAGTTCCAAGCACTTTCGGTGAGCAATGAGAATCGATCAGAAAAAGGATCGTTGATTTCCTCATACAAAGGTGCTCTCAAGTGATCTAGAGAAACAACGCAAAAGGATGGGGACAGCTTGTCATTCCTACTGATAACAAGACGAAGAAAGGTCTTGGTTTCTCTTCAACCTGTACCCAGACTACTAAAGATGAAAATTTCCATCCCATTCAGGACTTCTTCCATAGTGGAGGCTTCCTTCACCCAGTGTCTCAAGAAGTACACACCATCAATGAGGGTGACTCCTCCGATACAGATGAAGAGTGGAAGTCCTATCTCAATGAGGACGATTATATGTCTTAGGGAGAGGCACATACACCATTTTGCTTTCCCATGCAAAGTCCGAGATATATACCAAGATCAGATGTCAAGATGATGTACAGAGATTGTGATCCTGAAGGATGTCGTTCTCCGCCCAACTCATTAGAAGAAGACACTCTGATGAAAGACAACTTCGACTATGACTATTATGACCCAATGGATGACTTGCCATCTGGCAACCGTACCTAGAAGACTTGGGGCAAAAAAGTCAGCCTAACGATGCTTATCAGCTGAGCAATATTGAAAAGAATACCTGCGTTCCCATCAAGTCATGGGATCATTACTCAGGGCATTCCAAAAATATCCAGGACAACGATGAATCTGCAAAGATTGTAGGACTAGAGTTCATCAACTATGCTTTTCCTGAGGTCAACGTCATCGAGAAAGATGACTCCTCCAGTTCCATAGAAGTATGGTACACCTTAGGACAACCGAGTGATAAGTACGACTTCTTGGTCAAGTACACCGCTCCTGAAAGCTCTTGTATCAGTCTCGAAGACATCCAGCCCACTGGATGGGAAGATTCTCCTGAGAATGAAAACACTGTGCAAAACACAACAAAAGAGTTCGTTTATGACAACTCTGCATGGGAGGAAGACTCCAATAATCCTGCTCCGCCAGAAATCAGCGTCATTTCTGAGGACAAACCAAGAAAGAAGGTACCAGACTTTGTGATTCACCGAGGAGTTCGTCGCCAATGGGTTGCTGTCGATGTCCCAAAGTCGTCCATAAGTCTAAGTAATTGCCATCTTTGTTTTAACCTTTCACCCTGCCCAGGTGAAACAAATGTTTTTATAGGGCTCACTTTCTGTAAATGTCCCTCTTCGCTTCGTCCAAAGCGACGGAGTTTTGTTTTATAGGGCTGTAGTTTCAAGAATCGACAAAATCATAAATAAATAACGTCATTCTGTAATTTCCGCATGTATTGTTATTTTCACTTTTTGCTTTTTCAGAAAATGGTAATCCTAAACAACCCAAAATAAAAACGAGCATTTTTCAGAAAAACGCACTGCACACACTCTTACATTCTCTCTATCTCTTCTAGAAAACAAATCATAACGTCATGCAGATTGCTTGTTTTAAACCCTGTAACGCCCCAGCCAGTTTTGTCAGTTTTGTCTTTTTAATTAATTGAGTCGTTTTGAGTATTTTAGTATTATATTATTTTATTTCTGACTTTTATGTGAAAATATGTTATTTTTCATCGAGATTATATTTTATCGCGTTTTGGGAGCATTTGCGAGATATTTGAGTGTAGCGGTATTTTGGTCATTTTGCTTTATTTTGTTAAGTTAAGAATATAATAGAAATGGAAATAGAAAGAGAGAAAAAAAGAAAGGAAAGAAAAAGAGAAGAAGAAAAGTAGAGAGAAAGAAGAAGAGAAGAAAAAGAGAGAAATTGGAAAAGAAGAAATCAATCTCTCGACTTTATCAAACGCGATTTAATCGGGTAAGGGTGCGAAACTCGATTATACTATGTTTGTGTATGATTATGTATGTGTGTGCTTGTATGTTTTCTTGTCTTTACATAGCTTTTGAATTCTAGGTTGGAAATGAGAAATATGTTGAGAAATCGATGTTTTCGCGGTTGGAAATCGACATAAATGTGGTAGAATGCTTGTTGCCATGATTAGATTAGGTTCTGATTGATATATGTTGATTTGGAAATGTTTTAGTTGAAAAAAATATCATTTTGGGTTATGTAACAGCGCTGCAGAATTTCTGAGTTTTCGCAAGTTCGCCTAGCGAACCAGTTAGCGAAGGTCAGCGAAGGTTCGCTAACATTGTTCGCCTAGCGAAGGTGGTAGCGAATGCTCGCTAGAGGGTTCGCCTAGCGAACTTTGTATGTTTTTGGTTCTGGTTGGTTATGCCTTAGTTCGCCAAGGGGTTCGCCTAGCGAACTTTGTGTCTATTTTTAGCTGATAGTGGGTTCGCTGGAAATTCGCCTAGCGAAGGTGGTAGCGAATGCTCGCTAGAGGGTTCGCCTAGCGAACATGGCTGTTTGTGTAATTTTGTTTTCTTACTAACTTTTGATCTGTGGTTCGGTTTTGAGGTGTGGTTTGATGTGTTAGAAAGCTTATAAAATGTTATTTCTTATGATGATGGTTTTGAGATTGTTGGCCAATTAAATTAGGTCGGGAATTAGAAAATATGTTGTTTGTCGACTTTTGCCATTTTAATTTTGTGAACTTGATGTGTATATGCAATATGCCGTTGGTGTGGATATTGTATGACCTGTGTACTGTTGTGTGATGAAATTGCATGAAATACGTATTGTGATGATGATTGGTGGCCTTAGAGCAAGAAAATGCAATGTGTGGTAATTGATGATATATGCATGATTATGGATGTGTATATGTGTGCATTTTAAATGTCGTGAGTCATTGTATGCCAAGCATCATGATATGCATTCTTGTGACGTCGTGAGCGACGAATTGATTCCAGAGGGAATCCGCTATAACATCGTGCGCCTTAAAAATAAGAGGACTGAAAGCGATCTGATCGGATCGTGCGCCTTAAAAATAAGAGGACCGAAAGTGATGATTATAGACGATCGTGTGCCCATGTGGGGTGTGAGCGATCGGGTCGTGTGCCCGTGTGGGGTGTGAGCGACCCATAAACGTCGTGTGCCCGTGTGGGGTGTGAGCGACGGGGAACATTGTATGCCCGACGGGGAGTTACACTAAGTAACGAGCGATGGTTCCAGCAGAGTTCCTGAGTGACCTAGTGATGAGAAATGTTGGAAGTCGGTACCCGCATATGCATTGCATAGAGTCATTGTGTCAGTCTCTGTGTATTTGCATAAATCATGGATTAATTGTGTATGGAATTGTGAATGTGATTGATGAGATGGAATATGTATAATTGTATTGCGGATGAGTTTATTGTGTATGACTGATGTGCATTGGTATTGGATACCTGAGAATTGTACTGTGTTGTGTTCTATTTGATTGTGGTGCATTTGTGGTGAGAATATTTTACTTGTTCATTTCTGTGTTAATATATAATTATATGCAACTGTATTATGATTGTGTTTCTCACCCTTCTGCTGTTTTATAATGCTCTATGAGGCATTGCAGACTAGAGTTGCTGGAGGTCTTTTTGTGAAGCTTGGGTCTTCATTTTTTTGTCAGTCGGCTCTGATATGTGACACTGGGTAGTCGGGGTGATCGAGTGTGATTATTTGAATTGTGTATATGTATCTGTTGGATTGTACATGTATGGTTGTATATGACACATACTGATATATGTATGTGTATATATATATATATATATATATATATGAGGTTTAGTTACGGATTTTCCGCTTTTATTCTGTAATTGGATTGTGGGTGTTAGGAACTCAGTTCCTTGGTTGTGCTACCTGAAATTGTTGCATATCTGTATGAGCAGGATTATTGTATTTTGTTTCAAATTGATGTGACCCCTCGGTCTATGCCGTGCATGTTTTAAATATACTCTGATGAAATTTTGAATTTTATTTATCGCTTTGTTTTATACGGGGGTATAGATTGGGGGTGTTGCATTAAGTGGTATCAGAACCAGTCCGTGTCAGTTCGTGTCTGGTTGTGTCAATCCTTGTCGGTCTTGGTGTTTGGAGGAGTTGTTTGTTTAACCATAATTTCTGTTATTGGAAATGAACAGAATATGGCTGGTAGGAATGATGCTGCTTTGGCTGCTGCGATGCAAGCAATGGCTCGGGCTGTGCAGGGTGCACCTAATGCTGCTGGTAATGATGAGTTCAGGAAGAACAAACCGCCTGTCTTTAAAGGGAGACATGATCCTGATGGTGCACAGATTTGGTTGAAAGAGATTGAAAGGATTTTCTGAGTTATGGATTGTGCTGAGGACAGTAAGGTGAGACTAGGAACTCACATGTTACAGGAAGAAGCGGATGACTGGTGGGTTAGTACTCGTCGGGTGTTGGAATCTGGGGATGAAGAAGTTACTTGGGAATTGTTTAGCCGGGAGTTTCTGAGGAAGTATTTTCCCGAGGATGTAAGAGGAAAGAAGGAAATTGAGTTCTTGGAATTGAAATAAGGTAATATGTCTGTTGTTGATTATACTGCTAAGTTTGTGGAGCTTGTGCAGTTTTATCCTCATTATGCTGAAGCGACTGCAGAGTTTTCTAAGTGTGTGAAGTATGAGAGTGGATTGCGTCCTGAGATTAAGCAGGCAATCGGTTATCAAAGGATAAGAAGGTTTTCTGATTTGGTGGAATGTTGTAGGATTTATGAAGAGGATAGTAAGGCTCGTTCTACTCACTATAAAAGTGTGAGTGACAAAAAAGGGAAGCAATAGTTCCGTAGTGGTCTGTATGTAACACCAGCTGATAAGGGTAAACAAAGGGGTACTTTTGATCGAAGGTCAAGTGGTGGAGGTATGTCTGGTCCTCTGAGGTGTTATAGGTGTGGTGATTTGGGGCATCGTCAGTTTGAGTGCAGGAAAGATATAAGGAAGTGTACCAATTGTGGAGGTGTAGGACATGTAGCGGCTGAGTGCAAAAGGAAGAATGTGGCGAAGTGTTTCAACTGTGGTGACCCTGGTCATATTAGCACGAAGTGTCCGAAACCAAAGCAAGTTCCATCTGGTGGGAAAGTTTTTGCATTGGCGGGGACTCAGACTACTAATGCAGATCGTCTGATCAGAGGTACTTGTTTTATTAATAGTACGCCTTTAGTTGCTATTATTGATACTGGAGCGACTTATTCGTTTATTTCGTCTGAGTACGCTAAGCGTTTGAATCTTGTGTTGTCTTTGATGGATGGTGAGATGGTTATTGATACTCCAGCAATGGGGTCAGTAACTACTTCTTTGGTTTGTTTAAGTTGTCCTTTGACCATTTTTGGTAAAGACTTTGAGATGGATTTAGTGTGTTTGCCATTGGAGGGTTTAGATGTGGTTCTGGGAATGAATTGGTTGCAATTCAATCGGGTTCATATTGATTATTATCATAAGTTAGTAAGATTTCCTTCTCTTGAGGAAGATGAAGACTCGAGTTTCTTATCTACCAAAGAGTTGAAGAAACTTTTGGCGGATGAAGCTCAGTTGTTTGGGTTGTTTGCATCGTTGACTGTGGATAGTCAAGTGTCTCTTGATGTGTTTCCTGTTATGTGTGATTTTCCAGAAGTGTTTCCTGAGGATATTTCAGATGTGCCGCCAGAGAAAGAGGTGGAGTTTTCAATAGATCTAGTTCCTGGTACTAGACCTGTTTCTATGGCACCTTATCGTATATCGGCATCTGAGTTGGTAGAGTTGAAGAAGCAATTGAATGAATTGTTGGAGAAGAGGTTTGTGAGGCCAAGTGCTTCTCCTTGGGGTGCTCCAGTTTTATTGGTGAAAAAGAAAGATGGAAGTATGCGATTGTGTATTGATTATCGCCAGTTGAATAAGGCGACGATTAAGAATAAGTATCCTCTTCCGAGAATTGATGATTTGATGGATCAGTTGGTTGGTGCTTGTGTGTTTAGTAAGATTGACTTGAGATCGGGGTATCATCAGATTAGGGTGAAAGAGGAAGATATTCAGAAGATGGCTTTTAGGACATGTTACGGTCATTATGAATATTCTGTGATGCCGTTCGGGGTTTCTAATGTGCCAGGTGTGTTTATGGAGTACATGAATCGTATTTTCCACGAGCATTTGGATCGATTTGTTGTTGTGTTTATTGATGACATATTAATTTATTCTAAGTCTCGGGAGGAGCATGCAAAGCATTTGCGTATTGTTTTGCAGGTTTTGAAGGAAAAGAAGCTTTTTTCCAAATTATCCAAGTGTGAATTTTGGTTGTCGAAGGTGAGTTTTCTTGGACATGTAATTTCAGGTAATGGTATTGTTGTGGATCCATCTAAAGCATAAGCATTTCTACAATGGGAGGCTCCGAGATCTATTACTAAAATTCGAAGCTTTTTGGGTTTGGCCGGATATTATCGAAGGTTCATTGAAGGTTTTTCTAAGCTAGCACTTCCTTTGACCCAGTTGACTTGTAAAGGGCAAGCGTTCATTTGGGATATTCGGTGTGAGGAAAGTTTTAATGAGCTAAAGAGAAGATTGACGACAGCTCCGATTTTGATTTTGCCAAATCCTACTGAACCGTTTGTGGTGTATTGTGATGCGTCTTTGATTGGCCTAGGTGGGGTGCTAATGCAAGACGGTAAGGTCGTGGCATATGCTTCGAGGCAGTTGAGAGTGCATGAGAAGAATTACCCTACGCATGACTTGGAGTTAGCGGCTATGGTGTTTGTATTGAAAATTTGGAGGCATTATCTTTTTGGTGTGAGGTTTGAAGTCTGTAGTGATCACAAAAGTTTGAAATATCTGTTTGATAAGAAGGAATTGAATATGAGGCAGCGAAGATGGTTGGAATTTTTGAAGGACTACGACTTTGGCTTGAATTACCATCCTGGTAAAGCTAATGTGGTAGCCGATGCGTTGAGTCGGAAATCGTTGCTTATGTCCGCTTTAATGGTTAAGGAGTGGGAGCTTTTGGAATCGTTTAGAGATTTGAGTTTGGTATGTGAAGTGACGTCGGATAGTGTGAGGCTGGGTATGTTGAAGGTTACTAATGATTTTCTGATGACGGTAAGTGAGAAACAGAAGTTGGATGTGAAATTGGTGGATGTGATGTTAGTTGGCGGAAAAGATGTGAGTGGTGATTTTCAAGTGGATGTTAATGGTGTGTTGAGGTTCCATGGGCGAATTTGTATTCCGGACGATTCAGATTTGAAACGGATGATTTTGGAAGAAGGACACCGGAGTAATTTGAGTATACATCCGGGAGCGAACAAGATGTACCAAGATTTGAAAAAGATTTTCTGGTGGTCTGGATTAAAAAGAGATGTGGCTCAGTTTGTGTATGCTTGTTTGACGTGCCAGAAGTCGAAAGTGGAACATCAGAGGCCTAGTGGTTTGTTGCAACCGTTGGATATTCCGGAATGGAAATGGGATAGCATTTCTATGGATTTTGTAACGGGGTTGCCGAATACTCAGCGAGGGCATAAAGCTATTTGGGTGATTGTTGATAGGCTGACTAAATCGGCTCATTTCATTCCGATTGACATCAGTTTTTCTTTGGAGAGGTTGGCTGAGATTTACATCAGTGTGATTGTGAAGTTGCATGGGGTTCCGCTAAGTATTATTTCGGATCGAGATCCAAGGTTTACCTTGAGATTTTGGGAAAGTTTACAGAAGGCGTTGGGTTCTAAATTGAGGTTGAGCTCGGCTTATCATTCGCAGACGGATGGGCGGACAGAGAGAACGATTCAGTCTTTGGAAGATTTGTTGCGAGCGTGTGTTTTGGAACAAGGTGGTGCGTGGGATAGTTATCTTGCGTTGGTGGAATTCATGTATAATAACAGTTTCCATTCTAGTATTGGAATGGCACCGTTTGAAGCATTTAATGGACGAAGATGTCGGGCACCGTTGTGTTGGCATGAATCGGGCGAGAGAGCGGTGGTTGGACCGGAGTTGGTTCAACAGACTACAGACAAGGTGAAGTTTATTTGTGAGAAAATGAAGGCTTCTCAGAGCAGACAAAAGAGTTATCATGATCGGAGATGGAAGGATCTTGAGTTTCAAGAGGCCGATCATGTATTTCTAAGAGTTACGCCGGTAACGGGTGTTGGTCGTGCATTGAAGTCGAAGAAACTTACTTCTCGGTTTATTGGTCCTTACCAGATATCTGCGAGAGTGGGTGTTGTGGCTTATAGGGTGGCGTTGCCGCCGAATCTGTCGAATTTGCATGATGTGTTCCAAGTTTCACAGCTTCGGAAGTATATTCCGGATCCGTCGCATGTGATTCCGGTGGATGAGGTTGAGGTAAGGGAGAACCTTACGGTCGAGGCTTTACCGGTGAGTATTTTGGATCGCGAGGTGAAGCGGTTAAGGGGCAAGGATATTGCACTTGTGAAGGTAGCGTGGGGAGGCACTACTGAGGGCAATTTGACTTGGGAGTTGGAGATTCGGATGCGGGAGTCGTATCCAGAGTTGTTCGTCTCAGGTAATATTTTCGAGGACGAAAATTTCTAAGTGGGGGAGAGCTTAAATGCCCCAGTCAGTTTTGTCAGTTTTGTCTTTTTAATTAATTGAGTTGTTTTGAGTATTTTAGTATTATATTATTTTATTTCTGACTTTTATGTGAAAATATGTTATTTTTCATCGAGATTATATTTTATCGCGTTTTGGGAGCGTTTGCGAGATATTTGAGTGTAGGGGTATTTTGGTCATTTTGCTTTATTTTGTTAAGTTAAGAATATAATAGAAATAGAAAGAGAGAAAAATAGAAAGGAAAGAAAAAGAGAAGAAGAAAAGTAGAGAGAAAGAAGAAGATAAGAAAAAGAGAGAAATTGGAAAAGAAGAAATCAATCTCTCGACTTTATCAAACGCGATTTAATCGGGTAAGGGTACGAAACTCGATTATACTATGTTTGTGTATGATTATGTATGTGTACGCTTGTATGTTTTCTTGTCTTTACATAGCTTTTGAATTCTAGGTTGGAAATGAGAAATATGTTGAGAAAACGATGTTTTCGCAGTTGGAAATCGACGTAAATGTGGTAGAATGCTTGTTGCCATGATTAGATTAGGTTCTGATTGATATATGGTGATTTGGAAATGTTTTGGTTGAAAAAAAATATCATTTTGGGTTATGTAACAGCGCTGCAAAATTTCTGAGTTTTCGCAGGTTCGCCTAGCGAACCAGTTAGCGAAGGTTCGCTAACGCTGTTCGCCTAGCGAAGGTGGTAGCGAATGCTCGCTAGAGGGTTCGCCTAGCGAACTTTGTGTCTGTTTTTAGCTGATAGTGGGTTCGCTGGACATTCGCCTAGCGAAGGTGGTAGTGAATGCTCGCTAGAGGGTTCGCCTAGCGAACATGGCTGTTTGTGCAATTTTGTTTTCTTACTAACTTTTGATCTGTGGTTCGGTTTTGAGGCGTGGTTTGATACGTTAGAAAGCTTATTAAATGTTCTTTCTTATGATGATGGTTTTGAGATTGTTGGCCGATTAAATTAGGTCGGGAATTAGAAAATATGTTGTTTGTCGACTTTTGCCGTTTTAATTGTGTGAACTTGATGTGTATTTGCAATATGCTGTTGGTGTGGATATTGTATGACCTGTGTACTGTTGTGTGATGAAATTGCATGAAATACGTATTATGATGATGATTGGTGGCCTTAGGGCAAGAAAATGCAATGTGTGGTAATTGATGATATATGCATGATTATGGATGTGTATATGTGTGCATTTTAAATGTCATGAGTCATTGTATGCCAAGCATCATGATATGCATTCTTGTGACATCGTGAGCGACGGATTGATTCCAGAGGGAATCCGCTATAACATCTTGCGCCTTAAAAATAAGAGGACTGAAAGCGATCTGATCGGATCGTGCGCCTTAAAAATAAGAGGACTGAAAGCGATGATTATAGACGATCGTGTGCCCATGTGGGGTGTGAGCGATCAGGTCGTGTGCCCGTGTGGGGTGTGAGCGATCGGGTCGTGTGCCCGTGTGGGGTGTGAACGACAGGGAACATCGTATGCCCGACGAGGAGTTACACTAAGTAACGAGCGATGGTTCCAGCAGAGTTCCTGAGTGAACTAGTGATGAGAAATGTTGGAAGTCGGTACCCGCATATGCATTGCATTGAGTCGTTGTGTCGGTCTCTGTGCATTTGCATAAATCATGGATTAATTGTGTATGGAATTGTGAATGTGATTAATGAGATGGAATATGTATAATTGTATTGCGGATGAGTGTATTGTGTATGACTGATGTGCATTGGTATTGGATACCTGAGAATTGTACTGTGTTGTGTTGTATTTGATTGTGTTGCATTTGTGGTGAGAATATTTTACTTGTGCATTTCTGTGTTAATATATAATTATATGCAACTGTATTATGATTGTGTTTCTCACCCTTCTGCTGTTTTATAATGCTCTATGAGGCATTGCAGACTAGAGTTGCTGGAGGTATTTTTGTGAAGCTTGGGTCTTCATTCTTTTGTCGGTCGGCTCTGATATGTGACACCGGGTAGTCGGGATGATCGAGTGTGATTATTTGAATTGTGTATATGTATATGTTGGATTGTAATGTATGGTTGTATATGACACATACACACACACATATATATATATATATATGAGATTCAGTTACGGATTTTCCGCTTTTATTCTGTAATTGGATTGTGGGTGTTAGGAACTCAGTTCCTTGGTTATGCTACCTGAAATTGTTGCATATCTGTATGAGCAGGGTTATTGTATTTTGTTTCAAATTGATGTGACCCCTCGGTCTATGCCGTGCATGTTTTAAATATACTCTGATGAAATTTTGAATTTTATTTATCGCTTTGTTTTATTTGGGGCTATAGATTGGGGGTGTTGCAAACCCTATTGAAACATACGATCCAATGCCTTCTCCCAACTTTGAATTCCCCGTATTTGAAGATGAAGAAGAAGAGGACGAAGAAATTCCATAAGAGATCTCCCGATTACTCCGACAAGAGGAAAGTTACATTGAACCTTACAAAGAGCCGTTGGAAACGGTCAATTTGGGTTCAAAAAAAGAGAGGAAAGAAGTCAAGATTCGGGCACTGCTCAGTCCGACTGACAAAGAAAGCTTGATAAAACTTCTCAAAGAATTTCTTAATGTATTTGCTTGGTCCTATCAGGACATGCCAGGGTTGGATACCAACATCGTGGAACATCATTTACCGTTAAGATCAGAATGTCCGCCGGTAGAACAAAGACTGAGACGGACTCACCCAGATATGGCTATTAAAATCAAAGAGGAAGTGCAAAAACAGATTGATGCAGGTTTCCTCGCCACCTCAGAATATCCTCAATGGTTGGCCAACGTAGTACCAGTTCCAAAAAAGGACGAAAAAGTCAGAATGTGCGTGGACTACAGGGATCTGAACAAAGCCACTCCAAAGGATGACTTCCCCCTGCCGTACATAGACATGCTGGTAGACAGTACAACAAAGTTTAAAGTCTTCTCCTTCAAGGATGGATTCTCGGGCTATAATCAAATCAAAATGGTGCCGGAAGATATGGAGAAAACTTCGTTCATCACCCCATGGGGCACCTTTTGTTACAAGGTAATGTCGTTCGGTTTGAAGAACGTCGGGGCAACCTATCAAAAGGCCATGACTACTTTGTTTCACGACATGATGCACAAAGAAATTGAAGTGTATATCGATGATATGATTGCCAAATCTAAAATAGAAGGGGAACATATGACCCACTTGTCCAAAATATTCGAGCGTCTGAGAAAGTACAAACTGCGCTTGAATCCCAGCAAGTGCACGTTCGGTGTCCGCTCGGGAAAAATTTTAGGATTCATCGTCAGCCAAAAGGGAATTGAGGTTGATCCTGACAAAGTCTAGGCCATTCAAGAAATGCCTTCACCAAAGACTGAGAAACAAGTCAAAGGGTTTTTGGGACGTTTGAATTACATTTCCAGATTTATATTCCTCATGACCGCGACATGCGCGCCGATCTTCAAACTACTCAGAAAGAATCAAAGCTATGTATGGACAGAAGACTGTCAAAAAGCCTTCGACAATATCAAATAGTATCAGTTGAATCCACCTATCCTATCACCTCCAGTGGAAGGAAGACCATTGATCATATACATGACAGTCTTGGAAGACTCCATGGGTTGTGTACTTGGCCAACAAGACGAAACAAAAAGAAAAGAGTCTGCCATTTACTACTTAAGCAAGAAATTTACCGACTGTGAAACTCGGTACACTATGCTCGAGAAAACTTGATGTGCTCTGGCTTGGGCAGCCAAACGTCTTCGCCAGTACATGATTTGTCACATTACTTGGTTAATCTCTGAAATGGACCCGATCAAGTACGTCTTTGAAAAACCTGCTCTCACGGGAAGGATCGCCCGTTGGCAGATGTTGTTATCAGAATACTACATTGAGTACCATCCTTAGAAAGCCGTCAAAGGAAGCATTTTAGCCAATCATTTATCTTATCAACCGATTGATGATCAGGAATCAGTCGGATTTGACTTCCCAGACGAAGATGTCATGTATTTGAAAATGAAAGATTGCGATGAATCGCTACCTAGTAAAGGGCCAAAACCAGATTCCTAATGGGGACTAATCTTTGACAGAGCTATCAATAATTATGGAAACGAAATTGGGGCAATCATCGTGACACCTCAGGGTACCCACATTCCTTTCACTGCCAGACTAACATTCAAGTGCACAAACAACGAGGCCGAATATGAAGCTTGTATCATGGGACTCGAAGAAGCGATCGACTTAAGGATCAAGAACTTGGATGTATACGGAGACTCGGCCCTAGTTATCAGTCAAATCAAAGGAAATTGGAACACATACCAATCAGGATTGATTCCTTACAAAGATTACGCGAGAAGGTTGTTACCATTCTTCAACAGAATCGAGTTTCATCATATCCCTCGTGAAGGGAATCACATGGCTGATGCATTAGCCATTCTCTCCTCCATAATTAGTGTAGGTCAATGGAATGACGCACCTAAGATTGACATAAAGCGCCTAGAACGACCCGCTTACATCTTCACGATCGAAGCAGTCATAGACGACAAACCTTGGTATCACAATATCAAATGCTTCCTTCAAAAACAAGAATACCCACCTGGGGCATCAAGAAAAGACAAAAAGACTCTCAGAAGACTGGCTGGCAGTTTCTTCCTGAGCGGTGATACACTCTATAAGAGAAAATTTGACATGGTCTTACTCCGATGCGTAGGCAGACCAGAAGCAAACATGTTGATAAAAGAAATTCACAGAGGATCCTTTGGCACTTATGCCAATGGGCACACAATGGAGAGAAAAATTCTGAGAGCCGGTACTATTGGTTGACAATGGAATCCGATTGCTACAAGTACATGAGGAAGTGTCACAAGTGTCAAATATACTAAGACAAAATCCATGTACCACCAACACATCTCAAAGTTCTTTCTTCCCCATGGCCTTTTTCCATATGGGGAATCAACATGATTGGCATGATCGAACCCAAGGCTTCAAACGGACATCGGTTCATCCTGGTAGCCATTGACTACTTCACCAAATGGGTCGAAGCAGCATTATACACCAATGTAACCCTACAAGTGGTGGTCCGATTTATCAAGAACAATCTCATTTGCCGTTATGGTGTTCCAAGCCAGATCATTACTGAAAATGGATCTAACTTGAACAACAAAATGATGAAAGAGTTGTGTGCTGAGTTCAAGATCGAACACCATAACTCATTTCCCTACCGACCTAAGATGAACGGAGCGGTAGAAGCGGCTAACAAGAACATCAAGAAGATCGTTCAAAAGATGGTTGTAACCTACAAAGACTGGCATGAAATGCTACCCTTTGCTCTCCATGGTTATCGCACATTCGTCCGCACTTCAACAGGGGCAACCCCTTTCTCTCTAGTATATTGGCATGGAAGTAGTGCTCCTCGTAGAGGTAGAGGTCTCATCAATCTGGGTATTGATGGAAGCTAAGCTAACAGAAGCAGAATGGTGTCAATGTCGACACGGTGAACTGAACCTAATCGAAGAAAAGCGAATAACAACTCTATGCCATGGTCAGTTGTATCAGCAAAGAATGAAGAAAACGTTTGATAAAAAGGTACGACCCTGTGTCTTCAGGAAAGGAGACCTCGTGCTCAAGAAGATACAATCATTTCTCACTGATTCCTGGGGAAAATGGACTTCGAACTATGACGACCCTTATGTGGTCAAGAAAACCTTCGCAGGCGGCACCTTGAGACTCGCAACCATGGATGGAGAATAATTTTCCTACCCCACGAATGTTGATGTACTCAAGAAATACTTCGCCTAAATAAAATAAAAAAACGCTCGGTGGATTGAAAACCCGAAAGGGCGGTCAAGGAAGAAATTAGAGACATAAGCAAAAATCATCCCGATGGATTGAAAATCTCAAAGTACAATCCAGACAAAAGTTAGGGAATCGTGGAAAGTAACTACGTCTGACGAGGTTAAATCCCCGGCAGTAATGCCATCCATCAACAAAACTTCAGTCAAGGCCATCTTCGAAAGAAGCTCAAGATGTCCAGAATTCAAAATTGGTAGAATGATAACGGTTGTTATGATTCAATATAGCCCTTTTCCCTTAAATTACCATTTTCTAACATTGTAAATACTCTATGGGATCACGCGCTTGGCTGATTTCCATCCTATCAATAAAATTTGAGCCCTAGTGCTTTTGTTTGCAATTCTTATTTGTTTTAGCTTTACACAATGACATTTTTAACATGATCAACGATTCTTGAAATAAAACAAAAATGAATTTACTTGTCAAAATTTTCTGCTTTTAAAGTAAAGATGGCAATTTTTTTTACTGTTGAATATCGAAAGAACGTCGACCGCTCCTAGGAAGGTGATTGAACCTCAAAATGCAGAATCAAAGTACTCCTTCTAAACCAGTACACCTGAATGAAGGATCAACTATTTCAGATGTGAGTGTCCCATCTGATACCCCCGGCAGAGTACTGTTATACCCCAATTTTTGACCACTAAGATTCCCCATCATTGTGCAAATCATCATCACAATATGGATGTACCATTTCACACTCATTAGTCTCCCCAAAGATAGGTGAGCACTCACTAGAAACAATAATTATGGTTTCAAGCCCTCTCAGAGATTTTAGACAAAAGATCAATCAAGGAATGACATGATCTTTAACTTGTATAACCTCTAAAACATCCACAAAGGATCAAGAGGACTCCCACTTCAAGGATTAAGCACAAGGTTGCCCCCTTCTAGGTGGATCAAGCCTCAAGATCGCCAGTGTCACCAAATTAGGGTTTTGGTCGACCAGGGCCTCCAGATGGAAATTTTCCTCTGGGCATGAGCCAATTCTTCAAATCATAACCTAATATGCTCCATGAGACATCATGAACCCAATCATCAAGTCAATTTTGCTTCAGGGGATGCACTCATAAAACATCTGGAATTAGGGTTTCTTGACCTAATTCACCCCTAAGTTGACTTTAGGGACAAAACATGAGCCAAGACCTCAAGAGAGGATTTAAGGATCTCTAATACATTACGTTGATCCATTTGCAACAATGGATTGATCCAAGAAGCTTGATTCACAAGTTTCAATTTCATCTGAACTACAGTTAGGGTTTTGCGAGAAAAGTCAACTGTATCTTTGACTTTTGACCAGGACATGCTCCCAAACCCTAGGACATGAATCAATATACCCTATAACACCCATGGAACATGTGCATCAAGTTTGATTTAGGTCAAGGACATGATTTCCTAAAGGATAGCACAGTTTGGAATTCATTTGATAAAAAGTCAACTATGCACAAAAGTCAAACTTTGACTTTTTGAGATTTTTCACAATTATGGGTCCTTGACCCTAAAATGATGTTAATATGTGATTGGAATCACCATTCATCAAGAAAAATCAAGAAAATTGGGATAACTTGTAAAAGGGGTAACCATAAAAACTTAGAAATTTTTGTAAGTTGTGGAACAAAGTGGCTAGGGTACCAACTTTGGAGGATCATAACTCCTAAACCACAAGGCCATTTTTCCCCATTCAAAGCTGGATTTGTAGCTCTCATGGCCCACTACAAAAGCTTCAAACACAACTCATTCCAATTCCTTATGGATTTTAAGTTATGGAATGATCAAAATCACAAAAAGTGAAAATGTCACTTTTTTCCAACACTTAGTGAAATTTTCACTAAGTCAGAATCTGCCTTCACTTTTTTCCAAATGTAGGGGCATTTTTCACTTGGATCCAAAAGGTATCAAAACCAACTATGATCAAACAGTTGTTGTATCATATGAGGGCTTTCCAAAATGGCCAAGAACCCCATCAAATTCCACTTGAGCCATGAGATATGACAATGTCAATATGCCTTACTGCAAACTGTCATGGCAAGGCATCTATCCATATGAACACCTCAAGGAGGGACCAAGGAGGGATAAACACTGATCCATCAGCCTCCCAAGTCTTTGGAACCAAAAGTAGCATGCCAAACCTAGAAATGCCTAAAAGAGGGACAAGACTCCAATTTTGGATTTGAGCATTTAATGGATACACCTAGGTATCATGGACTGAGCCATTTCCAACTGAATTCAGTCAAGACTTATCCAAGACCAAGGGAACCAGCAGCCTGTGCCCTAACCTCTAGTCAATGGCTAGAGGAGACTTGGATTCTCATTGATCAACATTGGTCAAACCTCTGCTATAGTTGCCAATCATTATTGCTTGCAAAACAAACTTGCTCTACTATAAATAGAGCTCATTTGTGATCAGTTTGAGTACACCAAAGCCATCAAACAGATGCTTCCCTCAAAATCACCTTCTCACTTCCAAATTTGCCTTCCAAAACAAGTCACTATCGGGTTTTGAGTTTGAGAGCTATGCCAATCAAACTAATCACACACACACATCATAAACACCATATAGAAGTGATCCAAACACTCACATAACATCTGGAACACCAAAATCATAAAATCACTAGCCAATTGCTCAAGTTCTTGACAGATTTGCAGTTGGGATACCATCTCAAGTTCCAGATCATTTCCATTTATTCCAAGCATCCATACACACTCCATAGCACCTAGGGAAGCTGTCCATATCCTTGGAACCAAGTTGTAACACCTCTAACACAAAACACGATCACCAACTGCAAGAGGTAAGCATGAGCTCTTTTAACTCTATGATCCATGCATTTTTTGTTGCACAATAATTTGGCCATATGTTCATAATCATGCATAGAGTGTTTTCCCTTAATCAATTGATTTGTTTGAATCGTGTATGGAATTTCTGAACCTTCATGCAAATTTTAGGGTTCTTGAGGTTTCTCTTTGATTTCTTATTCCATGTTTAAAATAAATGAAATTAAAGACCATAGACATGATCGTGAGGTGAAAACGAGTAGATTGATATGTAGATTGCATGATATCATCAAGTATTCAGTGAGATTGGATAGAAAATGTAAATCTGCAGAAACAGAGGGTGGCGCGTGTTCTTGCCATGTTCTTGGCGCCATTTTTGAACATTTGAATATTTGAATTTTGTGATTTTATTTAATTGATTCAAAAATTAATTTCTCTCTGAGTTTTAATGATTTTGAGTTGATTCTTTTTTTAATAATTCACAAAAATGTTAAAATATTTTAGTTTACCAAAAAATCCTAAAAATATTATTTATTTCATATATTTGATATTTTTGCAAAGAATTAATGTTTTATTTGTTTTTAACATTTAAAATATTCTTTCCTCCATGATTTTCTAAACTTAATTGATTTCCAATCATTTTGTGGATAGAAACATGATTTTTGAAACATTGATCCAAGATCACAATTTGTTTTCACACATGTTTAACAATTTTGATCATTTTAATTGAATTTTTATTCAATTAAAATATATTTTGAAAACAAATTAGGGTTTTGATTAATTCAACCCTCATCAAACTTTTTCAAACACCTTGGGCCTCTAATATAGTGTAAGACCTAACCCCCTTTGAAAACCAAAACATTTTTGGGCCTCAGTCATTGTATAAGACCCACTGCGTTTTCAAAAACCTCGGCACAATCACCATTTTCAAACAAACCAAATGGGCCTCTCCTTGAGCTATAAGACCCATTCCTTAAAATTTTGGGCCTCTATTAGAGTGTAAGACCCATCCCCATTGTAAATACACTACTTTTTGGGCCTCAGACATTGTATAAGTCCCACTGTATTTTCAAAAACAAAAGACGCGATTGTCAACTTTTTTAGTAAAACTTTGGGCCTCTCCTTGAGCTGTAAGCCCCACCACTTGTACAAAAATAACACTTTGGGTCTCTAATAGAGTGTAAGACCCAGTCCCCTTTTAACCAAAACTTTTTGGGCCTCAATGCATTGTCTAAGACCCAGTATGTTAAAAGAAATCTCGGCGCGATCGCCAATTCAAAAACAAATCATCTGGGCCTACCCTCGTGTTATAAGCCCCATTATTTTTCTTTAAACACCTTTGGGCCTCTTGAGAGAGTGTAAGACCCATCCCTTTGTACAGAAAACCTTTTTTGGGCCTCAGTCACTTGTATAAGTCCCTGTACAATTTCAAAACAACAGTGCAATCACTGATAAAACCTTGAGCCTCTCCTTGAGCTGTAAGCCCCAAAAATATTTTCAAAGTACTTTCTCCTTTGATTTTGAATATAATATTGTTATCAAAGCTTTCTTTGTTGAACAAACTAACCAAACAGCATGGAAGCTCTACAACCGAGTAAGTGTTTACCCGTTTTCTTTATCCGCTTTCATATATATATATAACTGTATTGTGGGGCTGCTCACTGTAAGTCTTCTTTCACAAACTTTTATATACTTGTCAAATATCAACTGTTTAATACTAGTATAGTTATTTAGAGTTTTCCCCGGCAACTACGTCTAGCACTAGGTAAAGCCCTGTTGGTCACTCTTAAATACAAACAAAACTAGATCCCCATAGGATTACCAGACACAGTCTTCCCTCCTCTTGGGGTTAAACAATATGGAGACGTGAAAGGCAGCATTCTCGGTGAACCCTTTCTCAGACTATCACCCTTAGATATTGTAAAAGAAACTCTACTCCCCAGAGATGATCTTTTCTCCATAAATGGCATCTCTTGAGTTTCTTCTAAATTCTCGAACTTTCCTGGCTTGATCTATTCTCGGTGAATGGCATGTCTTGAACTTCTCGGGGTTTGGGGACCCACGGGCTTCTTAAAAGCATCCCTGCCTCCTCTTGGGCATTGTACAAGGACCCTTCGGCTTCTTAAAAGCTCTCATGCCTTCTCTTGGGCTTAGCACAAGGACCCAGAGACCTCTACTGGTATAGGAACATAACCTAGTCATCAATTTGCTAGAGCTGTCTTTCTGAGTTGAGTGTCAGACCTGTTAATGGGTTGACCTTCATCCCTTAACATACCAACCTTCTCTTGGGCATCATACAAAGATCATTCACTACCTGAGAATCTATTTCTCAAAACACCAGTAGACTTGGACAGTCTCAATACCCTTTGGATGTTCCATTTCCTTAAAGAATAGGAAATAACCCTGATCCTCTGATCAATCCTAAAGCACAGCCTTACCTTTAATCGTTCCCTTCATAAGAACTGATTTTATCTTTTATCCAACATATTGGACTTGTCACTAAACTGAAACAGTCACCAGCAAAATAGCCTCCTCTTGGGCTTTGTACAAGGATTCTCCCCAAGGGAGCTAACCTTTTCAGACTCTCTTGTTAAGTCACACCTTTTAGCCTCCAACTCGGGCTTCGTACGAGATACAAAATCACTCTCTTGTTGATTATAAAAGACTCTCTTGTTGAGTCAAAACCTTTTAGCCTCTCTCTCGGGCTTCGTACAAACACATAAAAAGACTCTCTTGTTGAGTAAAACCCTTTCAGCCTCCATCTCGGGCTTCGTACGAGATACAAAAAACTCTTTTGTTGAGTATAAAAGACTCTCTTGTTGAGTCAATCACCTTTTAGCCTCCATCTTGGGCTTCGTACAAGACACAAAAAAGCACTCTCTTGTTGAGTCAGTCACTTGTTAGCACTCTCTTGTTGAGTCAACCCTGTTTGCCTCTATCTCGGGCTTCGTACGAGGCAGATAAAAAGCACCCTCTTGTTAGGTCAATAGCCTCCTCTTAGGCTTTGTATAAGGAAACCCTGGTTGAGTCAAGCAACCTTTTAGCATCAAAATATGTGCCTTGCTCACAGTATACAAACATCAACAACTCCTTTTCTTTCATCTAATTACTGTAAGCGGCAAGCCTCTGGATTATTTACATCCATGCCACTGTCCCTCTTTTAGCATGAGGAATTCCTAAGGAAAGATGGCATTACTCTACACTGAGTTAAAGTCTTCTCCTTCAGGTTAAAAATCCCCTATAAAGGAAATTATGGCATTGCTGGATTCACATATCCCAGTTAAAGTAATTCTCCTTTATAACCAGTCACGCAACAGTTATGATAAACAGACCAAATACCCCCTTTAGAGATGACAAATTCTCTCTATAGTCAAAACCCTTTAGCTTCACATCTTGGGCTTCAAACAAGATACAAATAGACACTTCAGCTTCACATCTTGGGCTTTGAACAAGATACAAACCACATTTAGCTTCACGTCTTGGTCTTTGAACAAGACACCAAAACAACCTTTTTCCTCCCATAGAATAGGAGGAACTATGATCGCTCTGATTTCTCTGTTTCGTTAAACGGGAATACGTAGGCATAAGATTGGAAAAATCTTAGCGAGCATACTAATCAAAAACCCAAAACCCAGTATCTCCACCAAATCAACCCAAAAGCATCAAATCTAAACACATTAATATCTTACCTCACAAATAGTCCCAACACTCTACTTTTTAACAAAATAACCTAAGAGAGACCCACAATCTTAATAGCATCTATAAACCAACTGTCACCTGTTTAAACTTAGTATGCAAGCAAGGTTAATTGGAGACACCTATTTCCCTTCCTTAATCAGCTCAATAGGATAAAAAATGAATCGAACTGTAGTACCAAAGCGATAGTGATTCGAAACCGCAAAAATTCGCGCTACAAGTACGTATCTCTTAAGACCGATTGAACAACTCTTCCTCCCTATAGGGACCGTCTATCCTAAGCAAGGCAGGATTGCTATCTTGGAACGTTGATAATTTTTGTCCCCCGTCGTGGCCGAGTATCCAGTCGTGTTCATCTATTAGTCTGTATGTCGCGTCAGTTTTATCAGCATAAACATACATACATCATGCATTATTGATTCACATTCATATTCATATTGCATCACCATCACTTTAGTCAGTCTTATTCACAAGTGATAAAAGTCCTCTCAATCGAGTTGTCAGTCCTTTCCTCATTAGGAAATGCAGCGACTGAGCATTTTCTCCCCAGTTTATTTCTGGATTGGAGCCGGTCCTAGACCACTTTGATAACTTGACCCTTGAGATGATATTCTCGCTTTCTCGGACTAAGGAAAATCCTAGAGAAAGACTCTCAATTGAGGACTCTCAGCAATACAGTCGTTTCTTTCTGAAAGGTTTGTTATCAAATAAGGTCATCAGCACTTCCAAATTGGGTTACATCACATGGCATTTCTCCGAAAAGATCTCGAAGAAAAGTATGATGTAGTAACCCCAAACAGAAAAGCAGTCTATCAAGAGACTCATTTTCCCCAGTAGAGTCGGCAAATAGCGTCTCTAACAGAGAAGTTTGGACACCTCTACAGCTCAGACAAATGGGTTTTCCCAACAAGTCTGATGACATAACTTTTCCCATCAAATGGCATCTCCCTAGGAAAATACAATGAAAAGTTTGATGAAGGCCGCTACGAATAGCGTCCCTTATCAAGGAAGGAACTTGACAAGAAGAAACTGAGACCAGATTCTTGGCTGAATACCACGATCGAGGGGAAGTTTATATCAGAAACTGAGACCAGTTCCTTGGCTGAAGACCAGGATCGAGGGGAAGTTTATTTCAAAAACTAAGACCAGTTATGTGGCTGAAAACCAGGATCGAGGGGGAGTTTCACCCTTTTATGAGTATCATTTCTTAGCAAAAGAAGATAGATGAGCGAATTTCCATTCATAATCACCGTCAAAATTTCGGGTATTTCGATATTTAATCCTTTTGCACCCCGAATGCCCGAATACCTTTGCCATTCACACCTTCGGGTCCAAGAAGATTAAATAGGGGCATCTGTCATACCCCAAATTTTGACCACCAACATTCCACATCATTGTGCAAATCATCACCACAATATGGATGTACCTTCATGCCTCATCAATCTCCTCAAAGATGATTGAGCATTCACCACAATCAAGAATTAGGGTTTTAAGCCCTCTTAGAGCACTTAGACAAAGGATCAATCAAGAAATGACATGATCTTCAACTTGTCTAACCTCTCAAACATCCTTAAAGGATCAAGAGGACTCCCACATCAAGAATCAAGCACAAAGATTGCAACATTCCAAGTGGATCAAGCCTCAAGATCGCCAACATCACTAAATTAGGGTTTTGGTCGACCAAGGCCTCCAGATGGAAATTTTCCTCTAGGCATGAGCCAATGCTTCAAAGAAAACCCCAAGATACTCCAAGGGACCTCATGGACCCAATCATCAAGTCAATTTGGCCTCAGGGGATGCATTCATAAAAAAATTAGGAATGAGGGTTTCTTGACCTAATTCACCCCTAAGTCGACTTTTGGAGCAAAGCATGAGCCAAGACCTCAAGACATGATTTGAGGGCCTCAAATACACTAAATTAATCCATTTAGAACAACGGATTGATCCAAGAAGTTTGATTCATAAGCTTCATTTTCATTTAGACCACAATTAGGGTTTTGAAGAAAAAAGTCAATTGTATTTTTGACATTTGACCAAGACATGCTCCCAAACCTTGGGACATGATTCAATACACCCTATAACACCTATGGAAATCATCCATTAGGTTTGAATTAGGTCAAGCACTTGATTGCACAAAGGATCGCACCGTTTGGATTTCATCCAATAAAAAAGTCAACTGTGCACAAAATCAAGTTTGACTTTTTGGAATTTTTCACAAATATGGTTCCCCTAAGTCAAAAATAATGTTAATGTATGGTATTGATCATCATTCATTAAGAAAAATCAATAAAAGTGAGATTTCTTGCAAAAGGGGCAACCATAAGAAACCAAAATTTTTCTAAGTTATGGAACAAAAGTGGTTTTGGTACCAACTTCCAAGGATCATAACTTGAGATCCAAGCAGCCATTTTGGGTGATCTAAAGCCTAATTTGTATGTCTTCCTACATTCTACAAAAGCCTCAACTACAAGAAACTCCAATTCTTCATGGATTTTAAGTTATGGAGTGATCAAAATGACAAAAAGGAAGAAAATGACACTTTTCCAACGCTTAGTGAAAATCTGCCTAAGTTACCAACCTTGGACATCAATGTTCTTGAGTATTTTTCAGTTGGATTCAAATAGTTTCAAGACCAACTATGATCACACATGTATTATATCATATGAGGGATTTCTAAAAAGCACAAGAGCCTCTCATAACTCAACCTGAGCAGGGAGATATGATCCCCTCAAAATCACCATTTCCAACTGTCCTAAGCAAGGCAGAATTTAGTGTTTTACTCGATTTGGCAAAATTGGACAACTCCAAGCCTTGTCATCCATTTGGACACATCAGAGGATAAAATCCAAGGGGAATGATCTGATCCCCAAGCCGCCAAATTCCAAGAATCTACATATAGCCGTAACAAACCTAGAAAGGTTAAATAGTGCAAAAGATTCCAATTTTGTTTCCAAGCATTCAATGGATGCGCCAAGGTGGCATGGACTGAGACATCCCTAACTGAATGAGTCAATATTAAGCTCTGAATCAAAGGACCATAGGCCTGTGCCCTAACCTCAAGTCAAAGGCTATAGGAGACTAAAGATTCCATTTGATCCACATTGGCCAAAGGCTTGCTGCAGTTGCCACACACTATTGCTTCCAAAACAAACTTGTTGCACTATAAATAGACCTCAATTCTGATCAGTTTGAGTACACCAAAGCACTACAACACTTGCTTTCCTCAAAATCTTTCTCTTTAGGCCAAAATGCCTTTTTCGCAAGTCATCTCTGAGTTTTTGAGTTAGAGAGCAATTCCACCACAGCTAATGATCCAAACACATCCAATATGCCATATCTAAGTTATTCAAACACTCACTTGTGATCTAAAACACCAAAATCAGAAAGTCAACCTCCAACCTCAAAATTTGACTTTTCTGCATTTTTCAAACCATGTCTTGATTCAATCACTTCCAAAACCAAATCAGACCTCAAACACACTCCAAATATCATCCTCAAACTGTCCCAATTGGTTTCCCTCATCTACAACACCATTTGAGAGAGTTACTATCTTGGTCACTTTTGCCCCTTTTGCAAGAAAAGACCTATACTTGTTCCTGAGGATTCCAGCTGGTTCTGATCATCCTAAAAGCTTCTAAGGGATCAATTGAGAGTGTTTAAAGCATTTAATTACTTCTGGCATAAGGAACTTGGCAGATAGCACAAGAAACTCCAAGAGGTAAGTGTATCACAACTTGAACTCTTTAAATCATGCATTGCTTTGAGGTCCATTGATCATGGACCTCTTATACATATCATATGTGTTGTGTTTGAACCAATTTATCATGCTATTATTGCATGTACCATGTGTAGCGAGCGATTTTAGACGTGGTTCTTAAGCACTGTCGCTCTTTGGGGGTACTACAGGTCGATTCATTTTTTATCCTATTGAAGCTGATGAAGGAAGGGAAATAGATGTCTCCAACTAACCCTGCTTGCATACTGAGTTTAAACAGCGATCTGTTAGGTTACGGATGCTATATGGAAGTGGGGGACTCTTTCTGCTTACTTTGTTAAGGCTAAAATGACGGGACTATGATTTTGGTAGGATATTAGGACTGATGTTTTTCGATTGATGTGTGAAGGTACGGGATTTTGGGTTTTTGATTAGTGTGCTCGCTAAGATTTTTCTTTCAATCTTATGCCTACGTATTCCCGTTTACCGAAACAGGGAAATCAGAGCGATCGTAGTTCCTCCTATTCTATGGGAGGAAATGGTGTTTTGATGCCTTGTTCAAAGCCCAAGAAGTGAAGTTAAATGTGATTTATTTGTATCTTGTTCAAAGCCCAAGATGTGAAGCTGAACGGTCTATTTGTATCTTGTTCAAAGCCCAAGGTATGAAGCTAAAGAGGTTTTGACTTTAGAGAGAATTTGCCATCTCTAAAAGGGGAGTTGTTGATGTTTGCATGTTGTGAGCAAGGCATGATTTGATGCTAAAAGGTTGATTGTCTCAACCGGGGTTTCCTTATACAAAGCCTAAGAGGAGGCTAAAAGGCTGACTTTTCCAGGGAAAATGTTCTTTTTGTACAAAGCCCAAGATTTAGGCTAAAAGGGTTTGACCCAACAAGAGGGTCTTTTTGTGTGTCTTGTACGAAGCCCAAGACGGAAGCTAAAGGGGTTTGACTCAACAAGAGAGTCTTTTATACTCAACAATAGAGTAATTTAGTGTCTTGTATGAAGCCCAAGACAGAGGCTAAAAGTTGTTTGACTCAACAAGAGAGTCTTTTATACTCAACAAGAGAGTGATTTGGTGCTTGTATGAAGCCCGAGACGGAGGCTAAAAGTTTGTTTGACTCAACGAGAGAGTCTTTTATACTCAACAAGAGAGTGTTTTGGTATCTCGTACGAAGCCCGAGATGGAGGCTAAGGGGTGATTCAACAAGAGAATCTTTTATACTCAACAAGAGAGTGTTTTGGTATCTCGTACGAAGCCCGAGATGGAGGCTGAAGGATGGTGACTCAACAAGAGAGTCTTTTATACTCAACAAGAGAGTGTTTTTGTATCTCGTAAGAAGCCCGAGATAGAGGCTAAAAGGGTTAACTCCGCTGGGGAGAATCATTGTACAAAGCCCAAGAGGAGGCTATAGTAATTGTTTCAGTTGAGTGACGGGTCCAGTAGGTTGGTTAAAAGAGAAAATCAGTTCTTATATGAGTAATGTTGTACTCATGGACTTGATCTGAGGGTTGGGATTATTTCCTGCTCTCTAAGGAAACGGGGAATCCAAAGGGTTATAGACCGTCCAAGTCTACGGGTGTTCTTCCCATTCTTGAAAGTGGCTTGAGAATGTCTTTGAGACTCAAGGGTCTTAGACTGTCTAAGTCTAGAGTTTTATCTTTTGTATTATGCTTAAGAGAAATTAAGGAACAGTACGTTTACGGTAGAAAGATCTAGACTCTTTGAAAGACTGTTCTATTAAGATGACTAATATCTGTTCCTATACATTTAAGAGATCGTCGGGACAATTTGTACGAAGCCCAAAAGGAGGCTGGAAACTTTTAAGAAGCCGAGGGACAATTTGTATGAAGCCCAAGAGGAGGCTATCTTCCTGGAGGAAGAATCATTATACAAAGCCTAAGAGAAGGCTTTGAAAACTTCTAAGAAGCCGACGGGTCCTTGTACAACGCCCAAGAGGAGGCAGGGATGCTTTTAGGAAGTCTTTGGGTCCTTGCACTAAGCCCAAGAGGAGGCTAATGAACAGTTCCAGAAGGGGTTTCACTTGGAACATTGGCCTTCTGTATATGAATTGTTCAAAGGGGGAATTTCTTAGATCTAGTTATCTAAAATTGTTGTAAGGAGACGAGGTTTTGTCTAGTTCTAGACGTAGTTGCTGGGGAAACTCTAAATATCTATACTATTATTACACAGTTGATATGAGTTTATGAAAGAAGACTTACAGTGAAACAGCCCCACAATACAGTTATATACATATGAAAGCGGTAAATGAAAGCGGGTAAACACTTACTCGGTTGTAGAGCTTCCATGCTGTATTGTTAGTTGTTCAACAAAGAAAAGTTGAAAACAGTATATTACAAAATCAAAGGAGAAAGTGCTTTGAAAGGAAAATTTGGGGCTTACAGCTCAAGGAGAGGCCCAGGGTTTTATCAGTGATCGCACTGTCGTTTTGTACAGGGACTTATACAACTGACTGAGGCCCGAGAAAGGTTTTCTGTACAAAGGTGTGGGTCTTACACTCTCTCAAGAGGCCCAAAAATGATTTTTGAATGGGTCTTATAGCTCCAGGAGAAGCCCAATAGTTAATTTTAAAAAGGGCGACGATCGCGCTGAGGTTTTGAAAACACCTTGGGTCTTATACAATGACTGAGGCCCAAAAGTTTTTGCTTTCAAAAAGGGATTGGGTCTTACACTCTATTAGAGGCCCAAGTGAGTTTTAGGAAAAGAAATTGGTCTTATTACTCGAGGGTAGGCCCAGGGTTATTTGTTTGAAAGCGACGATCTCGCCGAAGTTTTTGAAAATACACAAAGGGACTTATACAATAAGTGAGGCCCAAGATGGGTTTATTTACAAAAAGGCTTGGGTCTTACACTCTATTAGAGGCCCATGAGTGTTTTAGAAAAGTTTGTTAGGGTGAAAAACAATAAAACCCTAATTTCATCATTTTTAAAGTAATTATTCAAAGAAAATTAATTAAAATGATACAAATTCCAAATAAGTTTGAATAAACAACTTGTGATTTTGGTTTTAGGTTTGAAAAATGAGGTTTTAATCACAAGATGAATTAAAACCTATTTGGTGTTGATTTTCCAACATGAATATTTATTTTTAAAAGGTTTAAAAACAATAAAAATGAATTTATTCACAAAAATATTAATTATATTAAATAAATAATATAAATCTAATTTTTTTGTGGAATAAAATATTTCAACATTTTTGTGGTTTTTTGCAAAAAAGAACCAATTAAAAATAATTAAAATTGAGTGAGTTATTAATTTTTCAAATTATTTAAAATAAATATGAAATATAACAAAAAAATAAGAAAAAGTGGTAAAAAAAGAGATATGGGGCGAGGGGGATTCGAACCCCATACCTCTCGCTTGCCAATACACACAAAACCAGCTGATCAACCACTGGGGCGCAATGTCAAATCAAATATAGTATGGCAAATGAAAAATATATAGGAACTTGGTTGGAAAACCTGAAGAATGGCGCCATGGCCATCTTCTTCCGCGAGCTCGTGCATGAAGCCCCCTATCTCACTCATCTCTCAATCATTTGACATGATTCAAATACCAAACTCATGCGTTTTTTCACAAGGAACAAGATGGCAATACTTGATTTTATTTATTTTCAGTGTATAGCAAGCTATATCATCACAACCGTATGAACCCTAATTTTGCAAAATCAGTCGTGCAGACATGGTAAGGAGGGCTATGATCAAATTTCTTGAGGGAAAATACTCAACATATGATGGCAAGCAAATGGCAAAAATATCATGCGAGGAAATATGCATGGATCATGAAGATGGAGTTTTGAGGCTTACCTTGATGCAAGCTGAAATAGAACTCTGCACAGATGGTGTTCCAGATGAAATTTGATGATCCCTACAGCTTTAATGGATGTAGTGGAGTGTGTTGCAAGCTTTGGAACACTCTGCAAACCTTTGGATCAAGTTGGAGAGCTCCAACTGCATAATTGAGGCATAATGGCTTGGTTGAAGGGTGATTTTGAGCTAGGGGTGTTAAAGTTGGTGTTTAAGTGTTTGGACACCTCAAATACATCATATGTGATGTGTCTGAGCAATTGGAATGGATTTCTTAGGGCTACAACTCAAAACCCGATGGTGGTTGCTCAAAAACAAAGAAAATTGGCACTTAAGAGAGAATGAGAGAAAGCAGTGCTATAGAGTGATTTGGTGTGCCTTGAATGATCCATTGGAACCTCTATTTATAGGTGATCAACTCTTGTCTTAGAGGAATAGTGAATGGCTACTAGATCAGATCACCTTCACAGGGATTGGTTGGATATAAATGCCTCTTGCATTAGGTGTAACAGCTGCTCCAAATATATTAGTTATGCCTTGACTGAAATTACATTCCTCAGTCATTTTAATTGTTGTTTAATCAGAGAACTTAACCGAGGAGAGTGAGAATCTTGACAATGCACTATTCCACATTAATTCCCTTTGAATTCAAGGCAAAATGTGCCAAAATGCATGAACTTCAAGTTGGAAGATTCCCTGGCTTTGTGACTCAGCTTTGTAGGTTGGATTAGATGCATTGTGATTGGTTTGAGTACATGTGGCATAATGATCCTTAGTTTTGATTCAGAAATCGTGTGTGGCAAGCAAACATGCAAACTGATTTTTCCAAAACAGCTTGCAGCAGCATGACTTTGGGCATGGATTCCTCTTGGCTCAAGTTGAATCAATTCATGCTGAGAGGTTCTTTGGATTCTTAGAAACATATGCAACAACATTGATGTTTACCTTTGGACTTGATTCAGCTTGAAACTATGTGAAAAGATCTCACAAGTTTTGGTGTTTTCAACAAAATCTGCCTTGGCCAGAATTTTTCTAAGTGTTGGAAAATGATGTATTTTCATGTTTTAGCCATTTTGGCCCAATCATAACTCAGAATCCACAATGAATTGGAGTGAGGTGTAGTTGGAGCTTTTGTAGAGGGTAATAAGAGCTACAAATCCAGCTTTGGATGGGGAAAATGGCCTTGTGGTTTAGGAGTTATGATCCTCCAAAGTTGGTACCCTAGCCATTTTGTTTCATAACTTAGAAAAATTTCTAAGTTTTTATGGTTACCCCTTTTGCAAGTTATCCCACTTTTCTTGATTTTTATTGATGAATGATGATTCCAATCATATATTAACATCATTTTAGGGTTAAAAAACCATTTTTATGAAAATTCTCAAAAAGTCAAAGTTTGACTTTTGTGCACAGTTGACTTTTTATCAGATGAATTCCAAACTGTGAAATCCTTTAGGAAATCATGTCCTTGACCTAAATCAAAATTGATGGACTGTTCCATGGGTGTTATAGGGTATATTGATTCATGTCCTAGGGTTTGGGAGCATGTCCTGGTCAAAAGTCAAAGATACAGTTGACTTTTCTCGCAAAACCCTAACTGTGGTTCAGATGAAATTGAAACTTGTGAATCAAGCTTCTTGGATCAATCCATTGTTGCAAATGGATCAATGTAATGTATTAGAGACCCTCAAATCCTCTCTTGAGGTCTTGGCTCATGTTTTGTCCCAAAAGTCAACTTAGGGGTGAATTAGGTCAAGAAACCCTAATTCCTAATTTTTGGTGAATGCATCCCCTGAGGCAAAATTGACTTGATGATGGGGTTCATGATGTTCCTTAGAGCATCTTAAGTTATGTTTTGAAGAATTGGCTCATGCCCAGAGGAAAATTTCCATCTGGAGGTCCTGGTCGACCAAAACCCTAATTTGGTGACACTGTTGATTTCGAGGCTTGATCCACTTGGAATGTTGCAACCTTGTGCTTGATTCTTGATGTGGGAGTCCTCTTGATCCTTTGTAGATGTTTGAGAGGTTAGGAAAGTTGAAGATCATGTCATTCCTTGATTGATCCTTTGTCTAAGAGCTCTGAGAGGGCTTGAAACCCTAATTTTGATTGTAGTGGATGCTCACCCATCTTTGGGGAGACTAATGAGGTATGATGGTTCATCCATATTGTGATGATGATTTGCACAATGATGGGAATCTTAGTGGTCAAAATTTGGGGTATGACAGATGCCCCTATTTAATCTTCTTGGACCCGAAGGTGTGAATGGCGAAGGTATTCGGGCATTCGGGGTGCAAGAGGATTAAATATCGGTATACCTAAAATTTTGATGGTTTGCTATGAACGGTAGCTTGCGCATTCATCTTCTTTTGCTAAGCGATGATGCTTAGAAAAGGTTGAAACTTCCCCTCGATCCTGGTCCTCAGCCAAGGAACTAGTCTCAGTTTCTGAAATAAACTTCCCCTCGATCCTGGTTTCCTATCGAGGAACTGGTCTCAGTTATTGAAATGAACTTCCCCTCGATCCTGGTTTCTTACCAAGGAACTGGTCTCAGTTGCTAAAATAAACTTCCCCTCGATCCTGGTTTCCTACCAAGGAACTGGTCTCAGTTGCTGAAATAAACTTCCCCTCGATCCTGGTTTCTTACCGAGGAACTGGTCTTAGTTTCTTTTGTCAATAAACTTTATTGACAAGGGACGCTATTTGTAGCGGTTTTCCTCAAACTTCTCGCCGAATTTTCCTGGGGAGATGCCATTTGACGGAAAAAAAATTTATGGTAGAGAGGCACAAACTTCTCTGTTGGAGACGCCATTTGTCGAGTCTACTGGGGAGAGCGAGTCTCTTGAGAGACTGCTGTCGTTTGGGGATATTACATCATACTTTTCTCGGAGATCTTCTCGGAGAAACGCCATATGATGTGATCCAATTTTGAGGTGTCGATGACCTTGTTGACATCGACTCTTCCGGAGAGAAAAATCAACGCGTTGCTGAAAGTTTTTTAGCTGAGAGGCTTTCTCTGGGGATTTTCCTTAATCCAGGAAAGCGAAGATATCATCTTCAATGGTGAAGAGTGACATCGGCTGAGGGTTTTCTTGCCTTTTCAGAGGTTCAAGTTATCAAAATGGTCAAAGAACCAACTTTAGTTCAGCAGCAAAGTGAAGAAGCGGTTGTTCAAACACGACGTTTCCTGACAAGGAAAGAACTAACAATTCGATTGACAAGAGGACGTTTATCACTAGGGGATAAGACCGACTAGAGTGATAGTGATGCAACATGAATATGAATGTAAATCAATAATGCATGAGGCATGTATGTATATGCTGACAAAACTGACACCGTATACAGACTTAAGGAGCACGACTGGATACTCGGCCAAGGTGGGAGATGAAAAGGTATCCCTGGTTCAAGATAAAAATTCTGCCTTGCTTAGGAGAGATAGTCCCTGTGGGGAGCAACGTTGATCGGGCTTAGGAGATGAGAACTCTGCCGGGGTGTGTCAGACAAAACAAGGTCTCTGACACAGTTGATCCTTCGTTTAGACGTACTGGTTTAGAAGGAGTACTTTGATTCTGCACTTTGAAGCTCGATTACTTCTGGAGTAGCGATCGATGTTCAACAGTCAAAAGAAATTGCCATCTTTTTATTTTAAAATCAGAAAAAGTTTTACAATACATGATTTGAGGATCTCTAAGTTGACTTTTGGGACAAAACATGAGCCAAGACCTCAATACATGATTTGAGGATCTCTAACACACTACATTGATCCATTTGTAACAATGGATTGATCCAAGAAGCTTGATCCACAAGTTTCAATTTCATCTGGACCACAATTAGGGTTTTGAGGAAAAAGTCAACTGTACCTATGACTTTTGACTCAGACATGCTCCCAAAGCTTGGGACATGATTCAATACACCCCATAACACCTATGGAATATATCCATTAAGTTTTATTTAGGTTAAGGACTTAATTTCATAGAGGATCACAGAGTTTGGAATTCATCTAGTAAAAAGTCAACTGTGCATAAAAGTCAAAGTTCGACTTTTTGAGATTTTTCATAATTATGGTTCCTTAACCCTAAAATGATGTTAATGTGTGATTGGAAGTGGGATAACTTGTAAAAGGGGTACCCATAAAAACTTAGAATTTTTCTAAGTTATGAAATAAAGTGGCTAGGGTGCCAACTTCCAAGGATCATAACTTGAGATCCAAGCAACCATTTTGGCTGATCCAAAGATGGATTTGTAGCTCTCATGGCATACTTCAAAAGTGTCAACTACACCTAATTCCAATTCTCCATGGATTTTTAGTTATGGGGTGATTAAAATGGATGAAAACATGAAATGTCACTTTTTCCAACACTTAAGTGAAATTTTCACTAAGTCAGAATTAGTCTTGCTTTTTTTCAAAATGTGGGGGCATTTTTCACTTGGATCCAAAAAGTGTCAAGACAAACTATGTTCACACATGTGTTGTGTCACATAAGGGCTTTCCAAAATGTCCAAGAACTCCATCAAACTCCACCTGAGCTAGGATTTATGACAGCTGCAACATGCCTTGGTGCAAACTGTCTTGGCAAGGCAGATTTGTGCATAAAGGCACGATTTGCTCAAATTGTTCAATTCCAAGCATGTTTATCCATCTGCACACCTCAAGGGGGAACAACCAAGGGACAAGCACTGATCCATCAACCTCCCAAGTCCAAGATTCCCAAAGTAGCATACCAAACCCTAAAAAGCCTAAAAGAGGCCAAGACTCCAATTTTGTTTCCAAGCATTCAATGACTGCACCAAGGTGGCATGAACTGAGCCATTTCCAACTGAATGAGTCAAGGATAAGCTCTGAACCAAAGAACCATAGGACTGTGCTCTAACCTCTAGTCAATGGCTAGAGGAGACTTAAGATTCCAAAGTGATGCAATTGGACAATGAGCTGCTGCAGTTACCATTCACTATTGCTTGTAAAACAAACTTGCTCTACTATAAATAGAGCTCATTTGTGCTCAGTTTGAGTACACCAAAGCACTACAACACTTGCTTTCCTCAAAATCTATTTCTCTAGGCAAAAATACCTTCTTTTGCAAGGTAACTCTGAGTTTTTGAGTTAGAGAGCATTTCCATCACACCTCATGATTCAAACACATCCAATATGTCATATCTAAGCTGTCCAAACTCTCATATGTGACCTGTAACACCAAAATCATAAAGTCCCCTCTCAAACCCTCAAAATTGGACTTTTTTGCATTTTTCAAGCCATGTCTTGATTCAGTCACTTTCAAAACCAGATAAAACCTCAAACACACTCCAAATATTATCTTGGAACTATCCCAAATGGTTCCCCACATCTGGAACTCCATTTAAGAGAGTTGCCATATTGGTCACTTTTGCCCCTTTTGCAAGAAAGAGCTCAAACTTGTTCCTGGGGATTCCAGTTGATTCCAACCATTCTAAAAGCTTCTAAGGGACCATTTGAAGGTGTCCAAAGCATCAAATTGTTTCTGGAACAAATCACTCGACAGATTGCCCAAAAAGCTCCTAAAGAGGTAAGCATCACAACTTGAACTCTTTTAAATATGCATTGCTTTGAAGTCCACTGATCATAAACATCTCATACATGTTATATATGTTGTGTTTGAACCAATATTTCATGTAATTCATGCCTGTAATAAGAGATAGCATAGAAAATGCAAATCATGGCCTATTTCAAAACCACTGTCGAATTTTTCAATAGGAGCCTCATCTAAAAAAACCACAACCACCATTGGATTCCTTGTGAAATTCTAGGCAGGATAGACCTAAATTTTGTCCCAATGCATAGGGAAATAAGAAAGTTATAAGCTTCACGTTTTTGGCTAAAACCTTGCCTTGCCTTGCCTTGGCCAGGCCAAAGACAAGGCATGCCTCATGTATTCATGGGGTGGTTTTGATACACGGATGTATCATCACCCTAGTGGTAGAGGGCGCGCGCTGCACCCAAGAGGTCTGGGGTTCGAATCCCCCTCGCCCCAGATCCTCTTTTTATCATTTTTCCCACTTTTCATTATTTTTTCATGTTATTTTTTAAATGATTTGGAAAATTAATAACTCTCTCAATTTTAATTATTTTGTATTGGTTCTTTTTGCAAAAAATCACAAAAATGTTGAAATATTTTATTCCACAAAAAATCATATTTATATTAATTATTTAATATAGTTGATATTTTTGTAAATAAATTCATTTTTATTATTTTTAAACCTTTTAAAATAATGAATATTCACCTTGAAAAATCAAGACCAAATGAGTTTTAATTCATCTTGTGGTTAAATATCATTTTTCAAACCTTAACCAAAAATCACAAGTTGTTTATTCAAATTTATTTGGTATCTTTATCATTTTAATTAATTTTCTTTGAATAATTACTTTAAAAAATGATGAAATTAGGGTTTTGTTGATTTTCACCCTAGGAAACTTTTTCAAAACACTTTGGGCCTCTTGAGAGAGTGTAAGACCCAACCCTTTGAAAATACAAAACCATTTGGGCCTCGGTCATCGTATAAGACCCACTGTGTTTTCAAACCTCGGCGCGATCGCCATTTTTTAAACAAATAACTTTGGCCCTCTCCTCAAGCTATAAGTCCCATTCTTTTTCTTAAAAAACATTTTTGGGCCTCTAATAGAGTGTAAGACCCAACCCCTTTTTTGTAAATAAACATTTTTGGGCCTCACATATTGTATAAGTCCCTCTGTGTATTTTCAAAACAACGGCGCGATCGTCGCCTTTTCAAAATCAACTGGGCATATCCCTGAGTTGTAAGCCTCATCTCCTGTACAAAAAAAAAATTCGGGACTCTAAATAAAGTGTAAGACCCAAATCCCTTGTTGACCAAAACTTTTTGGGTCTTAGTCGTTGTATAAGTCCCGATACGATATTCGAAACAACAGGGAAATTACTGTTAAAGTTTGGGCCTCTCCTTGAGATGTAAGCCCCGATCTCTATTCAAAATACTTTCTCCTTTGAGTTTGAATCCAAATGTATAGTTGTTATCAAAACTTTCTTTAATTTCTTTGAACAACTAACAAAACAGCATGGAAGCTCTGCAACGGGTAAGTGTTTATCCGCTTTCTTTTATATGCTTTCATATACATAATTGTATTGTGGGAAGCTGCGCATAGTTAGTCTTCTTTCATACCTTTTAATACTTGTCATATATCAACTGTATATATACTAGTATAGTTATTTAGAGTTTTCCCCGGCAACTACGTCTAGAACTAGGTAAAGCCCTATTGGTCACTCTTAAATACAAACAAAACTAGATCCCCCATAGGATTCCAGATACAGTCTTCCCTTCTCTTGGGGTTAAACAATATGGAACAAAGAGAAAGGCAGTATTCTCGGTGATCCTTTTCTCAGACTGTCACCCCTAGAAATTGTCAAAGAAATTCTACTCCCCAGGGTTGATCTATTCTCTGTGAATAGCATCACTTGAGTTTCTTCCAAACCCTCGAACTTTCCTGGAATGATCTCTTCTCTGTGAATTACATTTCTTGAACTTCTCTTGGTTTGGGGACCCACAGGCTTCCAAAAAGCATCCCCGCCTCCTCTTGGGCTTTGCACAAGGACCCTTCGGCTTCTTAGAAGTTCTCATGCCTTCTCTTGGGCTTAATACAAGGACCCTCACGACCTCTTAAAGGTATAAGACAGAACTTAGTCATCCTTTGCTAGAGCAGGCTTTCCAGGGTCAAACCTCAGGCCACTGTAGGGTTGATTATCATCCCTTAAGGCCCTTGCCCTCTTTTGGGCATCCTACAAAAGATAAAACTCTTCCACACCGGCAGACTTGGACAATCTAATCCCCTTGAGTCTCTAAGACATTCTCAAGTTCCTTATAACCATAGGAAGAAACCTCGGGCACTCTGGATCAATCTCCAGCAGAAACCCAGCCTCTCTCATGAGAGTTCCCCGAGCAGGGTCAACACTATCTCAAATCAGAACCTCAAGGTATCTATATCCTAACTCTTCTGTAACCATCAGCAAGAGTTGATTCCCCACTTGGACCTGCCTAGGGATCTCAATAATCCCCAGCAGTAAGATAGCCTTCTCTTAGGCTTTGTATTATGATCATTCCTCAGCGAAGTCAGCCTCCTCTTGGGCTTTGTACAAATGATTCTCCCCAGCAGAGCTAACCTTTTCAGACTCTCTCGTTGAGTCAATCACTTTTTCAGACTCTCTTGTTGAGTCAGTCACCTTTTCAGACTCTCTTGTTGGGTCAACCACCTTTCCAGACTCTCTTGTTGAGTCAATCACTTTTTAGACTCTCTTGTTGAGTCAATCACCTTTTCAGACTCTCTTGTTGAGTCACCCTTTTTTTAGCCTCAATCTTGGGCTTTGTACAAGACAAATAAAAATACTCTCTCATGGAGTCGATCTTTATCCAAACTTGGTATAAAGATTTCCCCTAGCAGGAGCTAGCCTCTTCATAGGTTGTGTATAATACTTTCTCCAGCTTGTCTAGCCTCAATCTTGGGCTTTGTACAAGACAGATAATACTCTCCAGCAAGAGTCAAACTCATTTCAACCTCAATCTTGGGCTTTGTGCAAGACACATACAAATCTCCTCGGCGGAGTCAAAACCCCTTTTAGCCTCAATCTTAGGCTTTGTATAAGACAGATAGAACATTTTCCTTAGAAAAGTCAAACTTTTAGCCTCCTCTTTGGCTTCGTATAATGATATCCCCAAAGAGTCAGTCTTTTTTTTGCCTCAATCTCGGGCTTTGTACGCGACAGATAAAAACACTCTCTTGTTGAGTTGGTCACTTCTAGACTCCTCTTAGGCTTTGTATAAAGAAATCCCCTAGCCGAGTCAATTAACCTTTTAGCATCAACTTTGTGCTTTGATCAAGGCATACAAAAAGTCAGCAATCTCTCTTTAGAGATGACAAATTCCCTCTCAATACCTTTTTAGCTTCAATCTTGGGCTTTGAACAAGATACAAATACCCTTTTAGCCTCTGTCTTGGGCTTTGAACAAGACACCAAAATATTTTTTCCTCCCTTAGAATAAGAGGAACTACGATTGCTCTAATTTCCCTGTTTCGCTTAAACGGGAATACGTAGGCATAAGATTGCAAAATCTTAGCGAGCATACTAAACAAAAACTCTAGGTCCAGTACCTTCACACATCAATCGAAACTCAGGTCCAGTACCTTACCAAAAACATCGGGAAGAACCCGAACATCAACAAAAACTCACTCACTCACTCATACTTCCCAAGAAACTTTCCCTAACCCATTAACAGATAAACACTATTAATTATAAAGCGAGACCTAAAAGCTAACATCCTGTGGATAACCACATATAGGATGGGTAATTGACAACTAACCATTGTATAACCTGACCCCGGACCCCCCAATCTCTTTTAAAGCGTTTGTTCAGTTAAACATTCGTGTGCAAGGTTAGTTTTAGATACCTTCCCTTTCCCTTCCAGCTTCACGGGATAAATAAGAAATCAAAAAGTAGCACCCTTTCTCCATGAGGAGGAAAACCCAAACTTCAGCGATAAGGTGGTCGCGTCACCGACAAAAATCGCTCGCTACAGATCTAAAACTCAATCTTTATCCTAAATTCCCCCAGCTAGGGTCATCTTATCATCAATACCATACTAGCCTAACAGAACCTCAAGGCATATGATACTTTAACTCTTTTGTAAACCCTTAGTAAGAGTTAATCCCCCGACTTTGGACCTACCTCTAGATCTCAATAATCCTCAGCAGAAGCCAGCCTCCTCTTAGGCTTTGTATAATGATTTTTCCTCAGCAGAAAATTAGCCCCAAAAGCATCCTTTTGTTGAGTCCATCTTCTTTCTTAAAACACTCTCTTGTTGAGTTAACCCCTTTTAGCCTCAATCTTGGGCTTTGTACAAGACAAACAAAGTACTCTCTTGTTAAGTCAATCACCTTTCCACACTCTCTTGTTGAGTCAATGGTACAAAACATAAACACTCTCTTGTTGAGTCATTCTTTTTTAGCCTCAATATTGGGCTTTGTACAAGACATATATAGACTTTCTCCAACAAAGTCAAAATCTTCATAACCTTCTCTTAAGCTCTGGATAAATATTTTCCCCAACTGAGTCAATTCCTCCCAGCCTTCTTTTAGGCTTTGAGAATTAATATCCCTAAACAGGAGTCGATCCTCTTTTTAGCCTCAATCTTGGGCTTTGTACAAGACACCCATAAATATCCTTCAGCCTCAATCTTGGGCTTTGTATAAGACACATATAAATCTCTCCAGCATAGTCAATCTTTTTTCAGCCACAATCTTGGGCTTTGTACAAGACAGATAAAATCTCCTAACAGTAGAGTCAGTTTCCCCTTTTAGCCACAATCTTGGGCTTTGTACAAGACAGACAAAATATTTCCCCAGAAAAGTTAACTTTCAGCCTCCTCTTAGGCTTTGTATAATGATATCCCCAAAAGAGTCAATTCTTTTTTAGCCTCAATATTGGGCTTAGTAAAAGACAGATAAACACTCTCTTGTTGAGTTAGTATTTTCTAGCCTCCACTTAGGCTTTGTATAAGGACTTCCCCAGTGGAGTCAATCAATCTCTTAGCTTCAACTTTGGGCTTTGATTAAGGCACATACAAAAACCACCATCCCCTCAGAGGAAATAAAAAATTCTCTGCAGGAAGACATTTCTCTGTATATCATTACATCAAAACAGAAAATCAAAACAACCCTTAATCCCAGATAACTGCTATAAGTGGCACACTTGTTTATTCAAACATCCAAGTTGTAGTCCATCTTTTATCCTGTTAAACTTCCTCTCTCATCTAATTGCTGTAAGCGGCAAGCCTCTGGATTATTTACATCCACGCCACTGTCCCTCTCTTAGCATGAAAAATTCCTAAGGAAAAATGGCATTGCTCAACACTGAGTTAAAGTTTCCTCCTTCAGGACAACACCCCTATAAAGGAAATTATGGCATTGTTGGATTCACATATCCCAGTTAAATTAATCCTCCTTTATAATCAGTCACCCAACAGTTGTGATAAACAGACAAGATGTCTCCCTTTAGAGATGACAAATTCTCTCTCAGTCAAACTCTTAGCTTCAATCTTGGGCTTTGAACAAAACACAAATACTCAACCTTTTAGCTTCAATCTTGGGCTTTAAACAAGACACCGAAACATCTTTTTCCTCCCATAGAATAGGAGGAACTACAATTGCTCTGATTTCCTTGTTATCATAACGGGAATACGTAGGCATAAGATTGCAAAATCTTAGCGAGAATACCAATCAAAAACTTTAGGTCTAGTACCTTTATATAAATCAAAACTGAGGTCCAGTACCTCACCAAAATCATCAAAAACTCTCTCTCTCTCAGACATCCCCCAAAGAAGAAACTTTCTCATTTACAGATAAACTCTATTAAGTAAAAGGCAGAACATAATGCTAACAACCTATGGATAACCACATATAGGATGGGTAATTGACAACTCCCCATTTTATAACCTGGCCCCGAACTCCCCGAGTCTCTTTAGCGTTTGTTCAGTTAAACATTCGCGTGTAAGGTTAGTTTTAGATAGCTTCCCTTTCCCTTTCAGCTTCACGGGATAAATAAGAAGTCAGAAAGTCGCACCCACGTTCCTCCCATTGAGGTGAGGAAATCCCCATGGCGATAAGGTGGTCGCGTCACCGACAAAATCGCACGCTACACCATGATCATTGGACATCAAAGCAATGTATGATTTAAAGAGTTCAAGTTGTGATGCACTTACCTCTTGAAGCTCCTTGTGCTAACTGTCAAGATCCTTGTGCCAAAAGTGATCCAATGCTTTAGACACTCTTGATTGATCCCTTAGAAGCTTTTAAGAGGATCAAAACCAGCTGGAATCCTCAGGAACAAGAATTGGCTTTTTCTTGTAAAAGTACCAAAAGTAACCAAAATGGTAACTCACTCAAATGGTGTTCCAGTTGAGGGAAATCAGTTGAGATAGTTTTAGGATGATTTTGGAGTGTGCTTGAGGCTTTGTTTGATTTTGGAAGTGACTGAATCAAGACATGGCTTGAAAAATGCAAAAAAGTCAAAATTTGAGGTTTTGGAGGTTGACTTTCTGATTTTGGTGTTTTAGATCAAGGGTGAGTGTTTGAATAGCTTATATATGATATATTGGATATGTTTGGATAATGAGCTGTGGTGGAATTTCTCTCTAACTCGAAAACTCAGTGATGACTTACAAAAGAAGGCATTTCTACATAAAGAGAGAGATTTTGAGGAAAGCAATTGTTATTGTGCTTTGGTGTACTCAAACTGACCACAAATGAGCTATATTTATGGTGTGTCAAGTTTGATTTAGCAGCAATAGTGTTTGGCAGCTGGTACAGGCCTTTGGCCAATGTTGATCAAAATGAATCTCAAGTTTCCTCTAGCCATTGACTTGAGGTTAGGGCACAGGCTATGAGTCCTCTGGTTTAGAGCTAAATCTTGACTCAATTCAGATAACAATGTCTTGATGCTTGCCACCTTGTGAATCCAATGAATGCATTGAAACAAAATTGGAGTCTTTGAGCTTTTTAGCCTTTTTAGGGCATTTATGGCTACATGTAGATCCTTGCACTTGGGAGGCTTGTGGATCAGATCATTTATCTTTGATGTTATCCCTTGAGGTGTGTCATACCCTAAATTTTGACCACTAAGATTTCCCATCATTGTGTAAGTCATCATCACAATATGGATGTACCTTTATGCCTCATCAATCTCCTCAAGAATTGTTGAGCATTCACTACAGCTAAGGATTAGGGTTTCAAGCCATCTCGGAGCTCTTAGACAAAGGATCAATCAAGAATTGACATGATCTTAAACTTGTCTAACCTCTCAAACATCCATAAATTATCAAGAGGACTCCCACATCAAGAATCAAGCACAAGGTTGCAGCATTCCAAGTGGATTAAGCCTCAAGATCACTAGTGTCACCAAATTACGGTTTTGGTCGACCAGGGCCTCCAGATGAAAATATTCATCTGGGCATGAGCCAATGCTTCACAATATAACTCAAGATACTCTAAGGTACCTCATAAACCCAATCATCAAGTCAATTTGACCTCAGGGGATGCATTCTCCAAAAGTCATAAATTAAGGTTTCTTGACCTAATTCACCCCTAAGTTGACTTTTGGGACAAAGCATGAGCCAAGACCTCAAGACATGATTTGAGGGTCTCCAATACACTACATTGATCCATTTATAACAATGGATTAATCCAAGAAGCTTGATTCACAAGTTTCAATTTCCTCTGGACCACAACTAGGGTTTTGGGGAAAAAGTCAACTGTATCTTTGACTTTTGACCATGACATGCTCCCAAACCTTGGGACATGATTCAATACAACCTACAACACTTATAGAACATATCCATCAAGTTTGATTTAGGCCAAGGACTTGATTTCACAAAGGATCGCACAGTTTGGAATTCATCTGATAAAAAATCAACTGTGCACAAAAGTCAAGTTTGACTTTTTGAGATTTTTCACAATTATGGGTCTTTGACCCTAAAACAATTTAATATGTGATTTTAATCATCATTCATCAAGAAAAATCAAAGAAAGTGGGATAACTTGTAAAAGGGGTAACCATAAAAACTTAGAATTTTTCTGAGTTATGGAACAAAGTGGCTAGGGTACCAACTTCCAAGGATCATAACTTGAGATCCAAGCAACCATTTTGGATGGTACAAAGATGGATTTGTAGCTCTCATGGCATACTTTAAAAGTGTCAACTACACCTCATTCCAATTCTTCATGGATTTTTAGTTATGGAGTGATCAAAATGGCTGAAAACATGAAATGTCACTTTTTCCAACACTTAGTGAAATTTTCACTAAGTCGGAATCTGTCTTGCTTTTTTAAAAAATGTAGGGGCATTTTTCACTTGGATCCAAAAAGTTTTAAGACAAACTATGATCACACATGTGTTGTGTCACATAAGGGCTTTCCAAAATGTCTAAAAACTTCATCAAACTCCCCCTGAGCTAAGAGTTATGACAGCTGCAACATGCCTTGCTGCAAACTGTCTTGGCAAGGCAGATTTGTGCATAAAGGCTCGATTTGCTCAAATTATGCAATTCCAATCATGCTTATCCATCTGCACACCTCAAGGGGGAACAACCAAGGGACAAGCACTGATTCATCAGCCTCCCAAGTCCAAGATTCCCCAAGTAGCATGCCAAACCCTAAAAATCCTAAAAGAGGCCAAATATCCAATTTTGTTTCCAAGCATTCAATGGATGCACCAAGGTGGCATGAATTAAGCCTATTCCAACTGAATGAGTCAAGGATAAGCTCTGAACCAAAGAACCATAGGCCTTTGCTCTAACCTCTAGCCAATGGCTAGAGGAGACTTAAGATTCCAAAGTGATCCAATTGGCCAACAGCCTGCTGTAGTTGCCACACACTATTGCTGGCAAAATAAACTTGATATACTATAAATAGAGCTCATTTGTGCTCAGTTTGATCACACCAAAGCACTACAACACTTACTTTCCTCAAAATCTCTTTCTCTAGGCAAAAATACCTTCTTTTGCAAGGTAACTCTGATTTTTTGAGTTAGAGAGCATTTCCACCACAGCTCATGATCCAAACACATCCAATATGTCATATCTAAGCTGTCCAAACTCTCATAAGTGACTTGTAACACCAAAATCACAAAGTCCCCTCTCAAAACCTCAAAATTGGACTTTTTTGCATTTTTCAAGCCATGTCTTGATTCAGTCACTTTCAAAACCAGATAAAACCTCAAACACACTCCAAATATCATCCTTGAACTGTCCCAAATGGTTCCCTACATCTAAAACACCATTTGAGAGAGTTGCTATATTGGTCACTTTTGCCTTTTTTGCAAGAAAGAGCTCAAACTTGTTCCTGAGGATTTCAGCTTGTTCCAACCATTCTAAAAGCTTCTAAGGGATCAATTGAGAATGTCTAAAGCATCAAATTACTTCTGGCATAAGAAACTTGGCAGATAGCCCAAAAAGCTCCTAAAGAGGTAAACATCACAACTTGAACTTTTTGAAATATGCACTGCTGTGAAGTCCACTGATCATGCACATCTCATACATGTTATATATGTTGTGTTTGAACCAATTCATCATGTAATTCATGCATGTAACAAGAGGTAGCATAGAAAATGCAATTATAGGCCTATTTCAAGAACACCATCGGGTTTTGAAATAGGAGCCTCATCTAAAAAAACCACCACCGCCATTGAATTCCTTGTGAAATTCTAGGTAGGATAGACCTAAATTTTGTCCCAATCCATGGAGAAATGAGAAATTTACAAGCTTCACGTTTTTTGCCAAAACCTTGCCTTGCCTTGCCTTGGCCAGGCCAAAAACAAGGCATGTCTCATATATTCATGGGGTGGTTTTGATACACGGATGTATCACCACCCCAGTGGTAGAGAGAGCGCACTGCACCTAAGAGGTCTGGGGTTCAAATCCCCCTCGCCCCAGATCCTCTGAAATATTTTATTCCACAAAAAAATCCGATTTATGTTAATTATTTAATATAGTTGATATTTTTGTAAATAAATTCATTTTTATTGTTTTTAAACCTTTTAAAAATGAATATTCACCTTGAAAAAAACAAAACCAAATGAGTTCTAAATCATCTTGTGATTAAAACTTCATTTTTCAAACCTTAACCAAAAATCACAAGTAGTTTATTTAGACTTATTTGGTATTTTTGTTATTTTATTCATTTTATTAAAAGGATTACTTTTAAAAGATGATGAAATTAGGGTTTCTTTGATTTTCACCCTAACAAACTTTTTTCAAACACTCATGGGCCTCTTGAGAGAGTGTAAGACCCAACCCTTTGAAAATACAAAACATTTGTTGGCCTCAGTTATTGTATAAGTTCCTCTGCGTTAAAAAAAAATCTCGGTGCGATCGCCGTTTTCAAACAAAAACCATGGGCCTCTCCTCGAGCTATAAGTCTCATTCCTTTTCTTAAAAACACTTTTGGGCCTATAATAGAGTGTAAGACCCAACCCTTTTTGTAAATAAACATTTTTTGGCCTCACATATTGTATAAGTCCCTCTGTACATTTTCAAAACAACGGCGCGATCGTCGCCTTTTCAAAACCATCTGGGCATCTCCCTGAGTTGTAAGCCCCATATCCTGTACAAAAATAAGCTTTGGGCCTCTAATAGAGTGTAAGACCCAATCCCCTTTTGACCAAAACTTTTTGGGCCTCATTCGTTGTATAAGTCCCGATGCGATATTCAAAACAATAGTACAATCATTGTTCAAACCTTGGGCCTCTCCTTGAGTATAAGCCCCAACAATTCTTTTTCACAAACAACTCCCTTTTGATTTAGGTTCAAATATACAGTTGTTATCAAAACTTTCTTTAATTTCTCTGAACAACTAACAATACAGCATGGAAGCTCACGTACCTATAAGTTTTATATGCTTTCATTTACTCGCTTTGATATATATTACTGTATTGTGGGAAGCGGCGCATGGTTAGTCTTCTTTCATTTTTTTAAATACACGTCAGATATATATAACTATATTGTGGGAAGTTGCGTATGGTTAGTCTTCTTTCATATCCTTTTAAAATACTTGTCATATATCAACTGTATATATACTAGTATAGTTATTTAGAGTTTTCCCCGACAATTAGGTCTAGAACTAGGTAAAGCCATGTTGGTCACTCTTGAATACAAACAAAACTAGATCCCCATAGGATTTCCAGATACAGTCTTCCCTTCTCTTGGGGTTAAACAATATGGAACAAAGAGATAGGCAGTATTCTCGGTGAACCTTTTCTCAGACTGTCACCCTTATAAATTGTCAAAGAAATTCTACTCCCCGGAGTTCATCTATTCTCTGTGAATAGCATCTCTTGAGTTTCTTCCAAACCCTTAAACTTTCCTGGAATGATCTCTTCTCTGTGAATTGCATTTCTTGAACTTCTCTTGGTTTGGGGACCCACAGGCTTCCTAAAAGCATCCTCGCCTCCTCTTGGGCGTTGTACAAGGACCCTTCGGCTTCTTAATAGTTCTCATGCCTTCTCTTGGGCCTAATACAAGGACCCTGAAGACCTCTTAAAGGTATAGGACAGAACTTAGTCATCCTTCATTAGAGTTGTCTTTCTAAAAGGAGTCAAAACCCTCAGACCAATTTTAGGGTTGATACTCATCCCTTAAAAGAGTCGGCCTCCTCTTGGGCATCATACAAAAGATAAAACTCTTCCATGCCAGTAGACTTGGATAGTCTAAATACCCTTGAGTCTCAAAGACATTCTCAAGTTCCCTGCAAAACATAGGAGAAACCTCGGATTCTGGATTAATCTCCAACAAGAGTTAGCACTTGTGGGTTCTAAAACCCCGTCTCTCTCCTAAAATTCCCCAACCAGTGTCAGTTTACCATCAGGATAACACTATCTCAAATTAGAACCTCAAGGTATCTGACATCTCAACTCTTTTGAATTCCCCTGCAAGAGTTGATTCCCCATTTGGACCTGCCTCGGGATCTCAATTATCCCCGGCAAAAGCTAGCCTCCTCTTAGGCTTTGTATAATGATCCTTCCTCAGCGAAGTCAGCCTCCTCTTGGGCTTTGTACATATAATTCTCCCCAGCGGATCTAACCTTTTCAGACTCTCTTGTTGAGTCAAAACCCCTTTTGCCTCAATCTCGGGCTTCGTACGAAACAACAAATCACTCTCTTGTTGAGTATAAAAGACTCTCTTGTTGAGTCAGTCAACTTTTAGACTCTCTTGTTGAGTCAATAACCTTTCAGACTCTCTTGTTGAGTCAACCACCTTTCAGTACTCTCTTGTTGAGTCAACCATTTTAGCCTCAATCCTGGGCTTTATACAGGACAGATAAAAACAATCTCTTGTTGAGTCAACCTTTTTAGCCTCAATCCTGGGCTTTGTACAGGACAAATAAAAACACTCTCTTGTTGAGTAAACCCTTTTAGCCTCAACCCTGGGCTTTGTACAGGACAGATAAGAATACTCTCTTGTTGAGTCACCCCTTTTAGCCTCAATCTTGGGCTTTGTACAAGACATAAATTTCCCTCTCTTAAACTGGGGACAGATATCTTCCCCAGCCGAGTCATTTCCTCCCTGCCTTCGTTTAGGCCTTGAGGAATAATTTCCTCGAGCAAAGTCAAACTCATTGCAGCCTCAATCTTGGGCTTTGTACAAGACACATCCTCACCCGAGTCAGTTAAATTTCCTGTTTTAGCCTCAATCTTGGGCTTTGTACAAGACAGATAATGCTCTCTAGCAAGAGTCAAACTCATTTCAGCCTCTATCTTGGGCTTTGTACAAGACACATACAAAACTCCCCGGCGAAGTCCAAACAATTTTTAGCCTCCTCTTAGGCTTTGTATAATGATATCCCCAAAGAGCCAGTCTCTTTTTTGCCTCAATCTTGGGTTTTGTACGAGATAGATAAAAAACACTCTCTTGTTGAGTAAGATTTTCCCAGCCTCCTCTTAGGCTTTGTATAAGGACTTCCCCAGTGGAGTCAATCAACCTTTTAGCATCAACCTTGTGCTTTGATCAAGGCACACAAAAGTCATCAATCTCTGTTTAGAGATGACAAATTCCCTCTCAATTACCCTTTTAGCTTCAATCTTGGGCTTTGAACAAGACACAAAATAACCCTTTAGCTTCTGTCTTGGGCTTTGAACAAGACACCAAAACATCTCTTTCCTCCCTCAGAATAGGAGGAACTACGATTGCTCTGATTTCCCTGTTTCGTTTAAACGGGAATACGTAGGCATAAGATTGTGAAATCTTAGCGAGCATACTAATCAAAAACCCTAGGTCTAGTACCTTCACACATCAATCAAAACTTAGGTCCAGTACCTTACCAAAAACATCGGGAAAAACCCGAACATCAATAAAAACTCACTTCCCCTGTCATACTCAAATTTCCCAAGAAACTTTCCCAACCCATTACCAGATAAACACCATCAATTGCAAAGCGAAACCCTAAAGCTAACATCCTGTGGATAACCACATATAGGATGGGTAATTGACAACTACCCATTGTATAACCTGGCCCCGGATCCCCCAATCTCTTTAAACTGTTTGTTCAGTTAAACATTCGCGTGCAAGGTTAGTTTTAGATACCTTCCCTTTCCCTTCCAGCTTCACGGGATAAATAAGAAATCAGAAAGTAGCACCCTTTCTCCTCGAGGAGGAAAACCCAAACTTCAGCGATAAGGTGGTCGCGTCACCGACAAAAATCGCTCGCTACAGGAAAATGGCGACTCTGCAGAGGAGTCCTTAGAATGATCCTTGGGGCATCGTCCCCATTTTCCAACAGTAAAATGGTGACTCTGCTGGGGATCATTGTCTGTATAGGAATAGGATTATAGAGGTCAAGGATGTTAGGATAAATATATATATCGTTTTTCCTAATTGATATTCTTGTTTATTTTTCTGGTAATGGGACTGCTAGTGATTTTGCATCTAGAAAGATTAAGTATACACCTAAGATAAGTGATGGCCCTAGACGGGTAATCTCCCAGTCGACCATCGAATCAGTGGAGATGCCCTTTGCAGATTTAATGCCTATATGACTTCGGTTGTTGAAAGCAGATTGTTCGATTGGGTTATCTGAGAAGCTGAGGATTTTAGTAGACTGAAACCATGTTACTATTTTGTAGTGTGGAAGCTATCGAAAATACTTGTCACGCGATACTACCCTCATTTGAGATTACTCTAAGATACATCAGCTCGCTCGGGTGATTCCAGCCTACTGTTGTTATCCCAAAAGGGGTCAATGATTGTGAGGACAGGTACAAAAAATACCAGTATAACCTTTGGGGATGGGTAGAGCCTTGACTTCATGACACCGAACCTTTCACCCCATGTTTTTTCTATGTTTTTGTGTGCTGCATTCATGCATTCATTTCATCTAAAAACATTAAAACAAAGAAAAAATTTCTCTTCTAGTCTCTCTTTTTCAAATTAAACTAAGACAATGATTGCAAATATCAGAGAGAAAGATTGTGTTATGGATTTCGGTAGAAGGAGGACTCACAAGTACACCTTCAAGGTTCCAAAATTAGAGGATATAAGAGGTTTGGCGAGGATGATCACCAACCCTGATGCTTTCAGAGCTAAGTACGGAGGACTACTGTCTCTGTTAAGGGTTTATGTAATTGAAGGAATCCTGTCTACACTCATTCAGTTCTACGATTCGGTCTATCACTGTTTCACATTCCTGGATTACTAACTAGCACCAACACTAGAGGAGTACTCTCACCTTACTGATTTACATATCACTGACCAAGCTCCCTTTTCTGGACTGGAAGAAATTCAAAATGATCAAACCATTGCAAGAGCAATTTATTTGGACGAGTCAGAAATCAAGGCTCACATGACCACTAAGGGTGGAATCCGAGGTTTACCAGTGTAGTTTTTGATAAAGAAAGCCCTGTACTTTGCAAGTATAGGGAATGTGACTGCTTTCGAGAGCATCTTTGTTTTGTTTACCTACGGGTTATTTTTGTTTCCCGACATCGATAACTTCGTAGATATCAATGCCATTAAGATATTTTTGATTGGAAACCATGTACCAACCTTGCTCGCAGATGCTTATCATTCTGTACATTTAAGGAATTTGTATAGCGGAGGAATGATCACATGCTGAGTACCCCTGCTATACAAATGGTTCACTTCCCATTTACCCAAGTCTGTTGCATTTTGGGATCCTAAGAATACTTTACGTTGGTCGCAGAGAATCATGTCTCTTACCAACTCTGACATCGACTGGTACAATCGAATCTATGACGGGATCATAATCATTGACCGTTGTGGAAACCTCCTTAAAGTACCCCTCATAGGAACTAAATGAGGAATCAATTATCATCCAATTTTAGTTCGTCGTCAATTTGGATACCCGATGAGGCATGTTCCGCGTAATGCTCATCTGGAAGGTCTTTTCTTCAAGGAAGGAGAAAATGACAGAGCACTAAAGATAGAAATAGTGCATGCTTGGAAACATGTTCACAGGAAAGGAAGAGAGTCTCTAGGAAAACTAGATTGTGTCTCGGTGGAACCTTATCTCCACTGGGTACAAACTAGAGCTCTCAAGCTGAGGATTCCTTACCCTCGTCAAGAAGTTCTTCTGTTAAGGGACCCTGTCCTTTATTTTATGTCTGATACGGAAAAACTTCAGGTTACTCTCAACAGAGTTCAACAGGAGAAGAAGTCTTGGAAGAACAAGTACCGTATTCTCAATGTGGAGTGTAAGAAAATACAGCAATTGTTAAAAGAAAAGGACGCACTGATCGAGATTTTAGAGCAACTTGCTGTAGAAAACCAAGGTGACCAAAGGAATTTGCTCGCTTCTTTCACTTGGCAAAGGAACGACAACTCGACAACGGCTCAAGAGCCCCGGTCAAAGAAAAGGAAAATACCAGAACCAACACCTGAGCCCTCCTCAGAGAGGACTCAGGATCCATTAGCTTAGACATTTCCTTTTACAGCACTATATAAATTACTGTATTTCCATTCCGCAATCTTTGAATTCAATAAAACGGGGTTTCCCCACTGTTTGATATTTGCAATCCAATTGTCGAAGTTTATTTTGATTAAACAAAAAATAATATAATTAATATAATTATTGCATGTCATTCATCATTCTCGCATAACGCATTCTTCTTCTCTACGAATCTCGCGTTTGTGTCTCGATTCTAGAGTCAAACTGTCTCATTCGTACAATACTCAGGCCAGTCAACAAAAGAAAATGGATAATCTAAAGGAAAAGAACAGAGAGTTGTGAGAAGAACTCGGCGCTCTGAAAGAGGACTTGAGAAAGCTTCACAATGATATGCAAGCTCTGGCAGTAGCCCAGATGCAACAACAAAGGACTGTGATCTCATAGATCACATCTATACCCATAGTGGAAAAGTATGATCCTCGATATACCATGCCTAAAGATCGTCCTTGGGGCATGCCACTTAACTATGTCCCGGAAGGATATATTCTGCCAACCACGGAAGATCCGGAAACTGCAGCAGGAACTGCTGGCCCTGAAGGTTACAAACTTCGGGAAAGCGAAGATGTCAGGGGCATGACAGCAACTCCTAAAGGTTACAAACTTTGGGAGAAGGAAGTACCAAGAGTCACTGCCGTAATGACTATACCACAACCTATGGTACACACTGTCGTGGAAGGATAGATTCCAAAGATACCGTCTGGTGGAAACAAAAGTATGCACAACAGAATGAGGGAATTACAGGAATAGTTCCTGGATATGCAGAAAGAACTGCAAGCTATTCGCAGTCAGGATCTATTTGGAAAGGATGCCGCGGACCTTTGTTTGGTCCCCAATGTGAAAGTTCCGCCCAAATTCAAAGTGCCCGAATTTGAAAAGTACAAGGATAACTCTTGCCCTCAAAGTCATTTGGTGATGTACGCTCGGAGGATGTCAACTCAGACAGAGAACCAACAGCTACTGATCCATTATTTCCAGGATAGTTTAACCGGTGTCGTACTCAAATGGTACATGGGATTAAACCGCACTAAGATCATCACTTTCTGATATCTTGGCACTGCCTTCGTTCAACAATATAAGTATAATCTGGACATGGCACCGGACAGAGATCAACTCAGAGCCATGTCGCAGAAGGATAAGGAAACCTTTAAGGAGTATGCTTAGAGATGGCATGAAATTTCCGCCCAGATTTGTCCACCTCTTGAGGAAAAAGAGATGACAAAGATCTTTTTGAAAACCTTGAGCTCATTTTACTATGATAGAATGGTTGCCAGTGCGCCCAGCGACTTTACTGAGATGGTCGGCATGGGAGTTCGTCTTGAGGAAGCAGTCTGAGAAGGACGTTTAGTAAAAGACGCTGGATCATCAAGCAGTACCAAAAGATACGGTAGTGCTCTCCCGAAGAAAAAAGAGCAAGATATTGGTAATATCTCTCTCGGAAAGCAAAGGCGACGGTACCAACCAGTAGCAACTGTAACTCCTGCTATCAACCCTGCGCCTGTTCCTAAGTATCAACCTCAGGTTGCTCAGAGCCAACCTAATCAATAACAATATCAGCAAAGGACACAACAGCCTCTTCAGCAGGCTCGTCCTCCGTACAACAACAACCGTACAACGCGACCACCAGGGTTCGACCCTATACCAATGTTGTACGCAGAACTGTTTCCATTACTACTGGTCAAGGGGCATGTCTAAACCAGGTCTCCTCTTACAGTACCAAAAAATCCACCTTTTTGGTTCAAAGCGGATCAGACTTACCCTTACCATCAAGGAGGACCAGGGCATAACATAGAAAACTATCTCAACTTCAAATCCAATGTACAGAAGCTTGTTAGGAGCGGGGTTTTATCCTTCAAGGATACAAATCCAAATGTTCAGACAAACCCATTGCCTCAACATGAGAAAGCTGCAGTCATTTTGATAGAAGGAGAGTCTAACCACAACTATCAAATTCACGATGTACTCTTATTAAGGGCCAACCTGGTCAAAATGCATCGCAAACAGAGCGGATATGGTCACATACCAGCTCACAATTATCACCAGTGTGATATCTACTCTAAGAACAATCAAGGATGTTTTGTGGTGCAATCAGCACTACAGGAACAATTGGATCTCGGATGGATCCAAGATCACCGAATTCGTGGGGTCAATATGACTTACACAAATTCCAACATCATTCAGAACCACAACATCCTGGCAATGAATGTCAACTTGGTGGCAATGCACTCAAGGCAAAGCCAACATCATAATCTGCCACGACACGACTACGATTCCTGTCTGGTATACTCGATAAATAATCAGGGATGCTCTTTTGTACAGGAGACCCTCCAGCGTCAGATGGATCTTGGATGGATTCAGGATTACCGTGATAGAAATCAATATCAAGTGAATATGATTCAAATCTTTGATGTTCGCTTGATGAATACCAGCTTGGTAGAGTTACATGCTAAGCAGGTCCAGCTCGGTTTTCTAACTTAACATAATTATCAGAACTGTAAGAGATGTCGTGAGAGCGACCAAGGATGTGCTCTCGTTCAAAGAACTTTGCAACACTTGTTAAACCACTGATGGCTTTCGATCTATCTAGACGAAGACACACAACAAGTCAGCATGATTAATGGTAACCCTACTAGGCATCAAAGTTAGGATGTTCGATCAATGGAAACAGATCTAGTGAGGTTACACTGCATACAAAGCGGACGTGGCCGGGTGGCACCACACAACTATGAGCACTGTAGAGTTTGCTCTGAGATAATCAAGGATGTTACCTCGTGCGAGCAGCCCTTCAGAGTCAGTTAGACCACAAAGAGATTCGACCGTGTCTAAGTTTTGGGTCAACCAATTCAATGCCAGACTATGTCGCTGATTGAATCAAGGACGTTGTCGTAATCTTTGATCATAAGTGGACCAAATATGTTTGTACCATCATCCCTTTACTTGACGAATCGAAAGTTCCCAACCAGGAACTGATTGAAATTACTTACAATGGTTAGAAGAATCAGAAGGCTCATGTAGTTATCTATCTACCAGGACCGTTACCGTATGAATCGACTAAGGCTATCCCTTACAAATACGGTGCAACAACAATTGAGAATGGAAAGGAAATTCCATTACCCTCCGTCGTGAATATTGCAGACATCAGTCGAGTAACACGGAGTGGTGGAATCTTCAACCGAGGAGTTAGAGAACCTACCAGAGAAAAGGAACCTCAAACGGAAGTTCCTGATCAACCAGTCGGCCAGTCTAGTGATCCCGGCCATTCAAAGAACAATGATGAGATGCTGAAGCTCATCCAGAAGAGTGAATACAACATTGTTGATCAGCTGTTGCAAACTCCTTCAAAAATCTCTGTGCTATCACTTTTACTCAGTTTCGAATCTCACAGAGAAGCTCTACAGAAAGTCTTAGAGCATGCCTTTGTGGAACAAGATGTGTTTATAAGACAATTCGACAGCATCATCTCCAACATCACTTCCTGTAACAATATGGGGTTCAGTGATGAGGAATTGCCAGAAGAAGGAAAACGACATAACATGGCACTCAATATTACAGACAATTACCAAGACGATGGTTTATCCAGTGTCCTGGTTGACACCGGATCAGCTCTGAATGTTATGTTGAAGTCTACTTTAATGTGACTATCATTTAAAGGATCTCCGATGAGAGGCAGTGAGGTCATCGTCAAAGCATTTGACAGATCCCAAAATACAGTTATCGGCGAAGTCGACCATCCCATAACTATCGGTCCTCACACTTTCCAAGTCACTTTCTAGGTCATGGACATCCAGGCAGCATACAACTATTTGTTGGGAAGACCTTGGATACACGAGGCTGAGGCAGTCACTTCGACACTTCACCAGAAGATGAAGTTCGTCAAGAATGACCAACTCGTCACAGTCTGTGGAGAACATGCCTTGATCGTGAGTAACCTATCATCGTCCACTTGTGTAGAACCCGAGGAGGTTGTTGGAACTCAGTTCCAGGCACTTTCGGTGAGCAATGAGAATCAATCAGAAAGAGGAACGTCGATTTCCTCGTACAAAGATGATCTCAAAGCCATCAAAAGTAAAAATGCAAAGGGATGGGGACAGCTTGTCATTCCTACTGATAACAAAGCAAAGAAAGGTCTTGGTTTTTCTTCAAACTGTGCCCAGACTGCTACTAACGATGAAAGTTTTTATCCCATTCAGAATTTTTTCCATAGTGGAGGTTTCCTTCACCCAGTGTCTCAAGAAGTACATACCATTAACGAGGGAGACTCCTCCGATACAGATGAAGAGTGGAAGTCCTATATCAATGAGGATAGTTATATGTCTCAGGAAGAAGCGCTTATGCCATTCTGTTTCCCCACGCAGGGTCCGAGATATATACCAAGGTCAGATGTCAAAATGATATACGGAGATTGTGATCCGGAAGGATGCCGCGCTCCACCAAACTCATTAGAGGAGGACACTCTGATGAAAGACAACTTCGACTATGATTATTATGGCCCAATGGATGGTCTGCCTATCTGGAAGCCGTACCCAGGAGACTCGGGGCAAGAAAGTCATCCGAACGATGCATATCAGCTAGGCATCACTGAGAAGAATACCTGCGTCCCCACCATGCATGGGATCAACACTCAGGGAATTCAAAAAATATCCAGCACGACGATGAATTTGCAAAGCTTGTAGGACTAGAATTCATCAACTATGCTTTTCCAGAGGTCAACGTCATCGAGAGAGATAACTCCTCTAGTTCCAAAGAGGTGTGGGACACCTTAGGACAACCGAGTGGCAAATTCGACTTCATGGTCAAGTACACCGCTCCTGAAAGCTCTCGTATCAGGCTCGAGGACATCCAGCCAACTGGATGGGGAGATATACCTAAGAGTACAAACACTGTGCAAAATACAACAGAGGAATCCTCCTACGACAACTCTGCCTGGGAGACAGATTCCAATGATCCTGCTCCACCAGAAATCAGCGTTATTTCTGAAGACAAATCAAGAAGGAAAGTGCCAGTCTTTGTGATTCACCGAGGAGTTCGTCGCCAATGGGTTGCTGTCAACGTTCCGAAAGTTGTTCATAAGTTGAAGTAATTTTCGTCTTTATCTTAACCTTTCACCCTGCCCAGGTGAAACGGATGTTTTGATAGGGCTCACTTTCTGTAAATGTCCCTCTTCGCTTTGCCCGAAGCGACAGAGTTTTGTTTTATAGGGCTGTAGTTTCAAGAATCGACAAAATCATAAATAAAATAACGTCGTTCTGTAATTTCCGCATTAATTGATGTTTTCTCTTTTCGCTTTTTCAGAAAATGGTAATCCTAAAAAACAACAAATAACATTAAACAAGCAATTTTCAGTAAATACATTGCATACACTCTTGCATTCTCTCTATCTCTTCTAAAAATAAAGCATCACGTCATGCATATTGCTTATTTTAAACCCCATTGAAACATACGATCCAATGCCCTCTCCCAACTTTGAATTCCCGGTAT